>OY979702.1:8790615-10177610 GCA_963855925.1 Inga laurina
TTAGTTTATAGTCTTTAGGCTGACTCTTCAGGTTTTTTACTTTTCATTAGAAAAGTAGATAGTGGACACAAGTCTATCCACCTCTCCTCCCCAACAATGCTTCAACCGTTGACGATTAGCCTTAAATCTCTCTCCCTTCTCATTTTCCAGCTCCACATCACCAAATTTGGATGCTTGAACCACCATAAATGCACCAGACCATCAAGATTTCAACTTTCCCAGAAATAACCTCAACTTGGAATTATAAAGGAGAACCCTTTGACCAGGTTCAAAACTCTTAAGAACAATTTTGCTATCATGGTCCCTCTTGGTCTGCTCCTTGTAAATCCTTGCACTCTTATAGGCGTTGAGACGAAATTCATCCAACTCATTAAGTTGAAGTAACCTCTTTTCTCCTACATCTTGAGGATCAAAATTCAGCTTTTTGATAGCCTAATAAGCCCCATGCTCCAATTCTACTAGCAAGTGGCACGCCTTCCCAAACACCAAAATTATATGGAGACATATTAATAGGCATTTTGTAGGCTGTTTGGTAAGCCCATAGAGCGTCATCCAACTTAGAAGATCAATCCTTCCTAGTAGTATTCACTATCTTCTCAAGGATGTTTTTGATCTCTCGATTGGAATTTCAGCTTGGCCATTGGTTTGCGGCTGGTAGGGCAATGCTACCTTGTGCTTGACACCATATTTCTTCATCAAGGCTTGAAATTGGTGATTGCAAAAGTGTGAACCACCATAACTGATAATCACTCTTGGTGTTCCAAATCTTGTGAAAATATACTTTTTGAGGAATTTCAACACTGTCTTAGCATCATTAGACACACATGCAGTAGATTCGACCCATTTGGAGACATAGTCAACTCAAACCAAGATATATTCATTGTTGAATGACTTAGGGAAGAGACCCATCAAGTCAATCCCCCAAATATCAAAACGTTCAACCTCAAGCATGCTATTCAGTGGCATCTTATTCCTTCTATATAAGTTCCCCACTCTTTGGCACCTATCACATTAAAGTACAAATGCATATTTGTCCTTGAATAAAGAAGGCCAATAAAACCTACTTTGGATGATCTTTGCAGTGGTTTTCTCTCCTCCAAAATGGCCACCATATTCAAAAGAGTGGCAATAATGCAGAATGCACTCTTATTCATTTTTCGGTACACACCTTCGAATGAGTTGGTTTGGCCACCTCTTGAATAAGTAGGGTTCATCCCAAAAGTACTTCTTCACCTCATTTAAAAACTTACGCCTTTGATGAGAATTGAAATCCGAAGGTAAAACTCCACAAACTAAGTAGTTAATAAAGTTTTAAACCATAGTGTAGATGAATTATCAACAAAGAATAGATGTTCATCCAGGAATGTTCCATGGATCATATCAGAGCTATCAAGTTGAGCCTCTGTACTTAACCTTGAGAGAAGGTCCACCACTTGATTCTCGGTGCCTTTTCTATTAATGATGTTCAAGTCAAACTCTTGAAGTAGAAGCACCCATCAAATTAGTCTGGCCTTGGAATCCTTCTTCATAAGTAAGTACTTTAGAGCCAAATAATTGGTGTAGATAATGACCTTAGTACCCACAATATAAGGTTGAAACGTCTCACAAGCACAGACTATGGCAAGAAACTCCTTCTCAGTGGTGGTGTAATTAAGTTGGGCACAATCAAGAGTCTTGCTAGCATAGTAAATGGTGTGAAATAGTTTTCTTCCTTTTGCCCAAGAACAGCACGGATGGCATAATCATTCGCATCGGCCATGATGATAAAAGGTAAAGCCCAATCCAGAGCTACTAAGATAGGAGCTAAAATGAGACTCTTCTTTAACTCTTCAAAGGCTTGGAGATACTCATTGTCAAACTTGAACTCCACATCTTTCTCTAATAACTTGGAAAGTCTTCTTTAACTCTTCAACGGCTTGGAGACACTTATTGTCAAACTTGAACTCCACATCCTTATCTAATAACTTAGAAAGTGGCTTGGAAATCTTAGAAAAATCTTTGATAAATCTCCGATAGAACCCGGCATGACTAAGGAAGCTTCTGACACCTTTCACACTAATAGGCGGAGGCAATTGCTCAATGATAGCAATTTTGGCTCTATCCACTTCCAAATCCTTCTTGGACACCCGATGGCGAAGTACAATGCCTTCTTGTACCATGAAGTGACATTTCTCCCAATTGAGAATCAAATTGGTTTCTTCACATCGTTTAAGCACCGTATCTAAATTCTCCAAGCAAGAATCAAAAGATGGACAAAAAATAGAGAAATCATCTATAAATACTTCAATGGTCTTCTCAATCATATCAGTGAAAAATGGACATCATGCACCTTTGAAATGTATCGAGCATATTGCATAGTCCAAATGGCATTCTTCTGAAAGCAAATGTTCCATAGGGATAAGTAAAAGTTGTCTTTTCTTGGTCTTCTAAGGCTATAACAATTTGATTGTACTCGGAATAGCCATTGAGAAAACATAAGAACTCCTGGCATGCTAGCTTGTCCAGCATCTGATCAATGAATGGCAAAGGAAAGTGATCCTTCTTGGTAGCAGTGTTAAGCTTTCGGTAATCCATACACACCAGCCATCTAGTCACCATACGATTGGGAATCATTTCATTTTGTGTGTTAGCCACTACGGTCATGCCACCCTTCTTAGGGACACATTGAACTGGGCTCATCCATGAACTATCAGAGATGGGATATACAATTCCAGCTGAGAGCCATTTGAGAATTTCCTTCTTGACCACTTCTTTCATGATTGGGTTTAAGCGCCTCTAATGCTCAATTAAGGTTTTGTGATTATCCTCCAATAAAATCTTGTGCATACAAACAGAAGGGCTTATTCCCTTGATATCAACTATCATCTACCTAATGGCATGCTCTCTCAAGACTCGTAGGAGCTTCTCTTCTTGCAAATCAGAGAGGATAAAAGAGACAATAATCGGTAAAGTGTTAGAACTCCCAAGGTAAGCATAATTGAGATGAGAAGGCAGAGGCTTTAACTCTAGAACTAGAGGAACTTCAATAGAAGGCTTCAATGGAGTACTTAAAGGATCAGACACTTCAAGTGGTTCAAAAGTCATTGGTCTTGAATGAGGAAACGACTCCATATGAAAGAGATTTTCAATAGCTTCACCATCAAACTCCTCCAGACTCTTCTCACCAATTAAGAATGCCTCTAAAGGGTCTTTGAACATGGAGGCATATGATTCTTGAGGAATGATTGAATCTAATATATCGACAAAAGAGCATTAAGCTGAATCATCATGAAACTTCAAAGATTTTGGCATTTTGAATATCACTTTCTCATCTTCAACCCTCAAAGTGATCTCACCCTTCTCCACATCAATGAGAGTCCTTATAATGGCTAAGAATGGACGGCCAAGAATGAGAGGAATTTTCTAGTCAACTTCACAATCAAGCACAACAAAGTCCGCCAGAAAGATAAACTTGTCCACTTTAACTAGGACATCTTCAATTATTCCTCTAGGTTTACAAACACTACGATCCGTAAAGAGAAGGGTCACCGTATTAGGCCTTGGCTCTCCTAAACCTAATTGGTTAAAAACCGCTGAGGGATCAAATTAATACTAGCACCCAAGTGACAGAGAGCTTTACCATTGAAATTAGTCTCAATGTTGCAAGTGTAACCCCCTTCATGATCAAGGCCGAGATTTACGTTTATAAACATGTGATTAATGTAGAATTAGAGACTATAGATGATTTGGGACTTAAAGAAAGTAATTTCCCAAAATCAGGGTTTTCAAAAACTTTTTCAAAACCTGTTCACAGTGGTCTCATACTTACATTTCAATATATAAATGGCCTATACAGGTTAATTTCATTCATACATATCAGAGTACAGCATAAATTTCTGACATACTCGGGTTCCATTGATTAATGAAGGGTTTATACAAGGCATAATGCCCATAATCTCTTTCCCTTTTTCTTGAGGATTACACAAAACTATATCATACCACAAATATATAATTAATTTCCAAGAATATATCCCGGAGCTCTATCCACTCTTCGTCGCCCGCTTCCCTTTAGATCCTTCAGCCCTGTCTAAACATTATTTTTGGGAGAGTGAGATTCTAAGGAATCCCTGTAGTGTCAAATCACTCATAATATGCACAACAACAAAGCATGAAAGCATATCATCACACAACACACAACAACTACAACAGCAGTTATAGTGGCTAGGGTAGGTATGACTTATATCACCCTTACGTTTGCTCACGCTGTATTGCACAATCACATAATCATATCACATATATCACCACAGCTGGGATCCTTATAAAATATTTCACATATACACACAGCCACACTAGCCGGATACTCAAACAGGAATCCACTATCCCACAACACACCCCTGGCAATTACAACGGCAGGGGTAGGTGTGATAACTATTACCACCTACGACTGCTCACGCTGAATTGCTCATGATGTAATGCACTATGGGAGATAACACAATGGCCTTATGCCAAGATACAACAAACAATGATAAGTCGTAGACACCAAGTATCATACACAACATGAGAGAAAAGTCACTACCTTGATGCTTCTGTGCGTGTCCTGGTGCCAGTCTCTCCCGAGTAGGGCAAATGTCAAATCCTATATTCATAATTAGGGACGCAACATTATTCTCTATACCAATACTCAAATAACTTATATCACTTAATTTGGTTATCATTTATGCTCTTTAGGATGCCACAAACACCTCTAACAAAAGCCTTAAAGGGTTGGGAGAATTATCCCAAAGATCCCCTTTTTGGAAGCTCAAGAACAACATTTTCACTATTGCACTCGAGTGATGAAGCACTTTGCACTCGAGCACAAAGTTAACACTCGAATGATAGCCAAATGCTCACTTGAGTTCTAGAAAGTGAAGCACATGAAGTGTTAACCCGAGAGCAAAGGAAATTTTCAAAGAAGAGGAGCACTCAAGATTAAGACTCGCAAGTGTTAAGGCACACTCTTGAAACTTGGCGGCAAGTGACAACCCGAGATGAGAGTTCATGGTGTCAAATACACCTACACTCGAGTTAGAGGAGGCTCACTTGAGTGAGAACCCACAACACTTGCAAGTGAGGTAACACTCTTGCCTTTGGCCCGGAAGTGTAATAGAAGTAATGAAGGCAGAAAGGGAAAATGCACTACCATGTTAAATCCCAAGTTTTGATGATAACAAAAGGTAATTATATGCAAAGTATGGTTTTACAAGTCTAAAGAATGATAACAAAGTTACCAAATGCATTTGGCAAAGTTTTGTAATGTTTGCTGTCAGATTTAACTGATGCACTCTAGCAACAATGCTAGCACTCGAGCATAAAGCTCTTTTACACTCGAGCAGATGCGAGTGTTGGACAGAAAGTGTTTTCCCGAGAGCAAATTACTATCAGAACTACTGATGCACTTGAGCACTGGACATAGTACACGAGCATCGGGCTCTTTCACACTCTAGCATATGCAAGTGTTGGACAAGAAGTATTTGGCCGAGAGCAATTACTGTCAATCTTACTGATGCACTCGAGCATTATAACCAACACTTGAGCATGAAGCTGGTTTGCACTCGAGCACTAGCGAGTGAGGGACTGCAAGTCATGAAGAACAAAGAAGTATAAGCATGCCCGAGTGATACATCAGCACTCGTGAGTGAGAAATCTAACTCTCTCAATTTTGATGCAAATGCTGATGACAAGAGTATATTACAGGAGAATATTCTTCTCACTCGAGTAGGAGTATGTATGCTCGAGTGAGGGCCCATATCACCTGCGAGTGCAAAATCACACTCTTGCTAAAATGTTATGCGAGTGTTGTACAGAGACGCAACTCTTAGTGTAAATTACAAGGACACTCGAGCAAGAGGAGTTGTGCTCGAGTGAGGACCCACATCACTCACAAGTAAGAAAATGCACTCCCTCAAATCATGTGAAGTGTAAATATAAAACTGAAGTAAAAGGAGAAAATATGTTTGTTTACTCGAGTGAGCCCCCTCAGTGCTCAAGTGATACTCTGCCAGAAGACAAAATGCACCAGTCTTACAGCGTTCAATCCGAATATGATTTAATGATATTTATTTATTTATCTTATTGTCACTTATTATTATTATTTAACATCATTTTGAATGTATTATAAGTGTGATACAGGAGTTTGAACATTTGAAATAAACAGATGCAGAAGAAGTCAAACAACGGCAGACAACATCATTACGACCATCCAAGCATGTACCTACCGCGTTCAAAGATTTCAAATGTACGCATGTCGTTCCACAGTAACATGCCTTGCTCCATAATGATCATTATTCAAACAGGCAAAATCGAATGTCTATAAATACAGAGTTCCAGAGATCATCAAGAACAACGAAGCACACGAATCCATATAAGCAAATTCACGAGTCTCTATTATTCATATTTTCTCTGTATTCATATTGTTCTTTAGTGTTTATCATACTTGCTTTGTAAGAGAGTCTATATACACTTCAAATTACATTTTCATGTGATCTCAAGGTATTGGGACCTTGAAAGGGTAGATATCCTTACGAGAGAAGCAGTTGAGAGAATTCCTAGTAGAACTTTCTACTCATAAGACTTATAAGATACAAGCAGTAGAGAACGTTGCTGCTCGTAAGACTTACAGTGGTGTAAGCAGGAGAGAATGTTGCTGCTCATAAGACTTGCATACGTAAGCAAGTGAGTAAGGTCATAGGTTATTTTTCTGCACGTAAGACTTGTCGTAATGGGGAGAGAAATTTCTTAGTGTTAGAATATTTCTGCTTGTAGTTCATTCGACGATGATTTGTGTTTTGTGGCATTCTGAGAGCCCATTGAATCTTAGAAGCATAGTGAAAATCTCAGTAGGTCTTGATCTCTGAGAACTGGATATAGGCCTGGTTTTTAGGCCGAACTAGTATAACTCTCTGTGTACTAATTCTCTCAACTCTACTCTATCTACAACTACTATCATATCACCGCATCAAACAAAATTTATCACATCACTTAATTCACCCCCCTCTTGGGTGAAGCTTGCCTCTTTCATACCACACTCGAGTGAACCCATCCTCACTCAAGTGATGTTCATCCCGCACTTGAGTGAACCCTATATCACACGAGTGATACTTATTAGAAACCAGAAAATACAGAAACTAATAGTACTTCCCAGATTTTTACCCAATTGGTTCCAAACTCTCAACCAAAGCTATCCCCACATAAAATCACCCAAGGAACCTAATGGAAACATCAAAACCAACAATTTCCTGTTCCATTATCATGCTTTGGTTTTGGGCAACATAAACATCCAAATTCCAAAATCATCCAAACAAGACATTTCAATCCCAAACCAATTCTATCTATTCAAAACCCCTACCAAAACACCATTTCCATAACCATATCATGCCAAACCATCCAATGACCCATATTTTTGAAAATAGGGCCAAAATTCTAGAAATTACAAACTTATTCATTTGGCACAAAACTTAGATAGAAGGATTGGTTTTACTTACCTTATCAACTTTCTTAAAGACACTTCTTGATTCTCCAACTTCCACAATTCCTTGTGGCCACAAATCAACACCAATGGATAAACTAGAACCATGAAAATGAAGCTCTCAAGCCAAGGAACAATATTAATGAAATGAGTTTTGGCATTAGAGGACATTTCTCACCTTAAATCAAGCTTTTCCTTCTTTCATTTCCTTCAACAATTGCCGCCAATTTTGGAGAAAGAGAAAGAGAGAGAAGAGTAGTTGAGGATAAAGAAGGATAATGATCATACCCCCTCTAGTTCTCATGTCAGCCGAAAAGAGGGAAGAAGGGAGAGAAAAAACAATTTAAAATTCCATTTGACTTTTCCCACTACTCTCTCCACATGTGAGCTTGCCAGGTGTCACCTCCCTATTGGCTCTCATAAAGTAGACACCCAATTAGCTTATCTAATCCCTCCATTAGCCAATTAATCACACTTCTCACTTTCTTATTAGTTAGTAATTAATTTCTCCCTTAATCACTAACTTATGGCCAATAATTTCCATTCCTCCAAATTTCCACCAATTATGGCATATTAATTAAAATTGCCACAAAACACTAATAATGCCAATTTAATTCACAATTAGATTCTTAATATTCATCATTAGCCCTTAATCAAAATTTGGGGCATTACAGCAAGCAATGTAGAAGCTTCCCAGATCCTTAAGCTTAGTAAGTAACTTTCATTGAATAATCACACTATACTCTTCGGTTAATGCCACAATTTCAAACTCATTGAATCGCTGCTTCTTGGACAAAACATTTTTTAGGAACTTAGCATATTTAGGCATGCTTTGCAAAGCTTTGGCAAAGGGAATGTTCACATGGAGTTGCTTAAACATGTTCAAAAACTTTTTAAATTGAGCATCTTCCTCTTTCTTCTTGAATCGTTGAGGGAAAGGTAGTGGTGACATGACAGTAGAGGTGGATGGCTTTCTCTTCTTCTCATCATTCATCTCTTGTTTCACCTTCTAGCTCTTGACAATATCATCCAAACTTTCTTCAGTTTGCTTTCTCCTCCTAGTGTCATCCTCTTCCTCTACACTTTCATGATTCATAGCTTCCTCATCATCAACCTTAACATTTACTTGCTCATCTTGCTTTAGGCTAATCTTACTTGAGCTAGGCACTTCCAGTAACACTTTGCCACTTCTTAAGTTAATGGCCCTGCATTCCTCTTTTCCCTCCCATTTTGGATTAGGAATGGTGTCACCAGGGAGAGGCCTTCTTGATGTGGCATTCACTTGTAATGCTAATTGCCCTATTTGCACTTTAAGGTCCTTAATCGCTGTTTCATGAAGAGAGAAAGTGGCCTGGTTTTTAGCTCTTAAAGATTCTATATTGGACAGTATTTGAGCTAGCATCTTGTTCATTTTAGACTCCTCTACCTTAGTAGGAATTTACCTCTGTTGCATTTGAAAACCCAGTGGAGGAATAGGCTTTATACCCGAAGTAGATTCATGTGGTGGATTCAAAGTATTACCTTGGCTCCAAGAGAAGTTAGGATGAGCTCTCCAAGCACGATTGTAAGTTTGTGAATACGGGTTCCCTTGAGAAGGTTAAAACTTGCCCCCATAGTTGACAGATTTTGAAGCCATGTAAAGAGCGTATTAGTTAGGCTGGACATCATTGAATTAATCACATACTATAGAAGTGGCATGAACAAAATGAACACCGTAAGAAGTGCTCTTTTGCATTTGAGATTCCAACACATCGAAATACTTGTTCAAAGTGGAGAAGATGGTTGCAATTTGTGATAAAGAATCTTTTTTTGTAGTAGGTATGGCTTGGGTAGTCCTTCTATCATTGCCTTGAGTGTTGTTTAAAGATAGTTGATCCAAAAGCCTAATCACCTCATTGACAAGAACATTCTGATAACCTCTATTAGTCATAAAGTCAACTATTACCTTCGATTGAGGATTAAGGTGAGTAAAAAATATTTGGACTACCACCTACTTGTCCACCCTATGATCAGGGCATTGCTTCATCAACATTTTGTATCTCTCCCAAGCGGCATAAAGATGCTCATCCAAATGTTGTCTAAAGCTTAGAAATTCATCCTTAGCTTCCACAGATTTATCGTCAAAGAAAAATCAAGCTCTAAACTTAGCCTCAAGATCATCCCAACAATTGATGGATCTTTCTGGGAGATTGTTGAACCAATCTCTAGCCTTCCCTTGTACAGAGAGAGGGAATAGCCATAGCCTCAACACATCTTGGGGCACTCCATTTTGCTTAAAGGAATCACACACCTCCAAGAAGTACATCAAGTGCTTGTTGGCATCTTCATTGTAGAGACCATGGTACAACCCATGCATTTGAAGCATTGTTATCATGACCAGCTTGATCTCAAAAGTATGAGCTTGCATCTCCCGCATTCGAATGCAATATTGAGTACCCCGCATATTCTGGCTAGCAAAGTCATTGATGGTAGCCCTATCATATTCATCATCTGCCATAGTTTCAGATGCAGAGTCAGTTTCTTCGTTAATACGAGGTAATCCATCGAGTACCACTATCAATCTGTCCAGATGCAAGCGTTGCATATACCAAGATACAAGAGAAACAAGCAAACAAGTATCAAACTAAAACAAAAGTTAACCAAGAAAAGAAGGAAAGGAAAATTGTAAACCTAACTAAAAACTCAAGTGAAATCTACTATCACAAGCCTAAGGTCAACTAAGGGATTTGTTAAACCAATCCCTAGTAATGGCGCCAAAAACTTATTCGCTGCCGCAAGTGCATAGATCGCGTTAAGTAATAAAGTGATAAGTCAAGTATCATCCCACAAGGATTTGAGAAACAAATTGGTCAAGCAATTGGCTTAGTGAATTCAAGAAAGTTGAGCCAAAACAAGTTGAGGTGAAAGAGAAATTTAAAACTATTTTTAGACTAAAATTTTATAAAAGCAAATGATTCTTTAATTTTAAGTATTAAATGAAACTTAGGATTGTTTATCCCCCTTGTATTTCAAAAGCACTCAATCGAATCCCCCCAATATATGCTACTTAATGAAAAATTATACTAGCCAAGGATACCAATTTACTTATAAGTGATCTCTCAAGTATCCAAATAGGTGCATAATTTAATTAATTCATTAATCTTTTAATTAACTAATTAAACCCTGATTTTCATTGCGTATCCTATTTGGCTATGTGACGTCAATGAGTGTATCTCTACCTCATTAACAAAATTATCCATTCAATTAGAAAATTTCAAGCTCTCACGTGATTTAACTCAAGTTCTACACTTAATCTAGCTCTCTCAAGCATTAATCAAGTAAACCCAACAATCTTATTGATGGCCAATCAACAAGAAGCTTTAAGAAAAGAGTAAAATCAACATAATCTCTTCATTAATGACAAATATAAAAGGGAAAATGAGTGCTTAATACATACAAGGTTTCAAAACAACCCTAAAATGAGGTGCCTAGCCATATATAGTCAAGAAAGAGCTACAACTATGAAGAATAATTACAGCCATATCAAAAACTTAACAAAGAAAGAGAAGAAGAATGAGAAAAACCAAGGATTGGAGCTCCAAATCTCTTCTAGACTTCAACCCAAATTCAATATTCTTTAAGGAGACAAAACCCTAGAACACCTAGCTCCTAGGAACACTTGAAAACTGAAGAATAACCTAATTACGACCTTTCCCTTGCTTAAATACCCTCTACATGCATTTTAACAAGTAAAACGCATGGTTGCATTTTTTGTCGTGTGCTGAATCATCTGACACAGTAAGCTCTGGTCCTGGTTGGCTTGGCCAAGGGTTGAGTGTTGAAGCATATGACACAGTAAGTTCTGACCTCGTCTGCTTCAACACATATGCTATTGGCTGAAGCATATGACACAATGAATGCAATTCTCCATTGGCTTCATCACATGTATTATTGGTTGAGGCCAACAACATAGTAGCTTCCCTCCTAGTTTATTGAGCTTTTCCTTGGTCTTTGAGAGCTTTATGACTTGTCATCTTTCACCTACAAGGAGGAGGACGTCATAAGCTCTTTAATTTTAAAAGATAATCCTATTTGAATGCATTTAACTCATGATTTGATCTTTTCTTTTGTTCTATCACATGTTCTTCTATATATGCACAATTTGTACTCAAAAGAAAGTGAAAAGAGAAGAAAATGTGTTGGAATGTTGTCAATTTCTATGAGTTAACAGTAATGCCTCAAAGACAGTTCAGATTATTTAGTTAATTATTATTTTATTATTAAGTTTGATTATATTAGTTAATAACTTAATATTTATTATATCTTAGGATTAAATATGGATATTATATTTTTGGATAATATTTTAAGATTATATCTTAGATATTTTGATTTGATTTGATTTGATTAAATTAGATTTGCCAATATAAAAGGCTTACTTCACCTGTAATATTTCGAAGGTTCTTACTTCCCCTTTGCATCAACATAATCCTTCAAATTTCAATAGGTTCTATTGATCCGGAAATTGAGTTCGTGGAGAAGCCAGACTGTGCAGAATCCTCCAAGTGGGTGGTGGCTTATGAATCTGGATTGTCGTCTTCATCAAGGCTGGTGATCAAAGGGGCTAAAGATCATCTAGATTCCGAGTTGGTGAGTGGTGTTTTCCAGATCAAGGTGCTCAATACGTTTGCTTACAAGCTTGTGTTTTGCTCCAAAAGCAATATTGCTAGCTAATCTTCAGGTACTTGTTATGGTGTTGGGATTGATTCTAACAAGGATGGAAGCAGGAATCTAGTTGTGAGAAAGCAAGACAGTGGAAATGCTTGCATGTTGGCTTTCATAAAAGCTAAATCTGATAACGGCAAGTTCAGTGTTATATGAATCAAGTCGAGTTGATTTTGCTATGATGGTGATCAACTACTAGTATGTGATGAACAAAGCCTATTACTACTTGGCTTTGTTTCTATATGTATATACGTGCGTGAAGGTAGAATCTATCTATTATCCAATAAAATTATCTTTTAAGAAATCATATTTTCAAAAGATCTTCTTATATTTATAAATTTAAGAAAATTTTTACAAAAATACTACCTTTTAACCATTTTTTTAAAATAACCGTCAAATATTTTTCCAAACTAATTTGACGGTCAACATAGCAACTGTCAAGTAAGTGGTTGCTCAACCGTCGTATTAGGTTACTTGTCGACGGTTTTTAGTTTATACCACAAGTATGAAGTGCCAAGCAAGCCTAATTCTTTATAGCGGTGAATGGATAAATGTTGCAAGGGTTATTTCAATCAGAAAGCACCTATATTATAAGATTAAATGGAACATTTACCGAATCGCTGTAAAACATCACTACTATATATGGTACTGAGTATTGGGTTTTAAAGGGATGAAAAAGTATAAAGTGCAGTAGCAGAAATGAGCATGTTGAGATGGATACATAAAAAAGAGTTGGCGTAGCATCTATATATTAAAGAGAAAATAATAAAAATCATTAAGTGGTTTAGATCTATACAAAGAAAGTCGTTGGAGGCATCAATGAAGATAAATGATATGATAGTTTTTTTTTTAACAGTAAATGATACGATAGTTGGAGTTTTCTAAAGAGATACAAAAGACAAAAAATGATGTTCAAAAAAAAGTTATTGAATTAGACCATTTGATCAATAATATATAATAAAAAATTTGGTTATTGCCAAAGCACATTGATGCCATACAATTGATGTCACTGAACCCACCTAGCAAAAAGGTTTGTTGTTCAATGTTCCAAGAACCATAAATAATTTTTTTTAAGCTTTAGCATACTTTTCTGCTTTTTTAGACAATGTATTATAATAGTTATAAGCAATAAACCCAATAATTTATCTCCTATTTTGTGCAAGTGAGCAGTAGTTTAGTTTTTTTAAAAATATATATATAATGAGATAGATATGTGCACACCCAACGATAAACTTATAATGAAAAGCCGAAGATTTTTGTTCACTTTGAGGGCCTCGCCACCTCTCACGGTTTGAAAATGCATCCAGAAGGAGAGGTATCCAGACATTTATAAGCTTTCTTTCATTTTTCTCCCCAACTAATGTGGGACATCATAATCTTAAACTTATAATTTTATTTTGTTTGTTCAAACATTGATTGGGGTCATGAGGAGGGTTCCAACTTTTTGAACTTTTCTACTTATACCTCACCTCCTTATTCTAGCTATCTGAGTTAGCTTGAAGTGACTCACAAAAAGTTAACAGCAATGTTTTAAAAGCCAGACCGGTGACGTAATAATTAAATTTAAACTATTATATATATATATTACAATAATTAGTCTTTACTAAAAATTATAAGAAAAAGTTAATAAAATAATGATTCATATCAAAATCGTTGCAACTTGCAAGAGACATGAATTGCTTTTAAATTTATTCAATATAAAATATATTAATAAAATGAATAAAATAATTTTATAATATGTTTAAATAAACTAATGGGTATTTTATGTTTTTTTTTCCATCGGGTATTTTATGTCACATATATTTAAAAGTAACATTGAAAATAAATGATTTTTCTATGAATTAAAAATTATTTGAATATGAAATACTATTTGCTTCCTTATTAAAAAAACACTATTTTCTGTAGAAATAATGTTGGGAAAAGCAATTAAAGGAAATAATTTCTTTTTCAATTTTTAAAAGAGAAAATAAATAGACAAATGGAGATTCAGTGAATCACTCACGTGGGTGATGTGACTTTGGCTTGGGAAGAAGAAAAGTCAAAGCTTCACTCTTTTATCCGATGGGTTTAGTAAATTGTAATCTTTTATTCATTAGACCGGGTAATTAAATGCTCCCAAGTAATGAGACCTTCTTTTTTCTTTGACAGTTCGGCTTTCAAAGTTTAAACATTTTTCTTCTTCTTACTTTTGTGTCTCTTCCGTCTTCTTCACTTGTTCGCCGGTGTCTCTCATTCCTAAGGTTTACAAAGTCTGACTCAGCTCAAACTACTTTTTTATATTTTTTATGTGTAGCTCATGTTTGTTATATTTTTTCTCTTTTGTTTTTATTTTTTTCTGATCACCTCCTCCTACTCTTGTTCTTCAGACTGGTTTATTTTTGGGCAGTAAAGTCGTCCGGCTATTGAATACCTAGAAAGGGTTCCAGCCTAAAAGCGAGTTCCAGCCTAATGACGGCTAAATAGCAGCTTAAAATAGCCGAACCCCAAAAGGGGCTTCCGACCTAGAGACGAGCTGTCCCAGAGTCTCATCGACGGTCCGTCCAGTTGGACTGTCCAGTCCTGCTCGACTCTCAAAACGCTAGTTAACAGAGTGATAAAAATATATGTACTAATTAAAAATTGAAGAAAATTACAAGTACCTTAAGAATTATTTTCCCTTTGCTTTATGCTGGATTCAGCTGCCGCAACTCTTTAAATAACGACTAATTTATTTTATTCATTCAAGCATTATTAGAGAAAATAAAGGGAATTAAACTGCTTTTTCTTATTACATCATGAGGAGGGCTTTGAACTTTGAACTTTGAACTTCTAGCTATACCACGCCTTATATACCTAGAAGGGACTCAGATAGAAATGGGAACACAGTTACACAATGACAAGTAACTAACAAAATAATCCCAAATAACACTACTTTGATCTAGAAAACAAACCAAAAATTGGATTAATAGCAGTAAAGCCCCCATCAACGGCTCGATTATGCCTACTTGTGTACTTGGATTCTTCACTACCCAAATAGAGCGCAGCTCGAGCCACATCCTCTTCTTGCAGATAAACCCCTTTGAGATTGGAATAAACACTAGTTGAGCAACCATAATCATCTAATTTGAAGAAATCTTTTGCAGCAACATTTGCAATGAAATATGGAGACACACAATTGACTCGGATCCCATATTGGCCAAGTTCAGCAGCCACGTTCTTGGTGAAGCCCACCAAGCCATGCTTAGAACTTGTGTAAGCATGTGTTGCAACCCTCCTACACTTGAACAAATACTTCCCACATTTATAATACTTCCCATTCTTTCAGGAATCATAACTCTAGCAGCATGCTTGGTGCACAAGAAAGGACCCGTTAGCCAAGAACTTGTTTAAATGTGCTCACTTCATTATCAGCAATGCTTGGCTTATCTTCATTTATTGAGGCAGCATTGTTGACCATTACATCAAGCTTTTGATGTTTAGAAATCACAGTTTTAACCGCAGATTCAACATCAGATTCTTTTGTGACATCACAGTGAACGTACGAAGCATATTCGGATCCAATATCATTGCATAATGTTTGCCCAAGTTCGTCTCTAATGTCTGCGACTATCACCTTTGCACCATGTCTTGTGAAGAGCCTTGCCATGCTTGCTCATTCCTCTGGCCCCACCTATGATCAATGCTACTTTTCCTCCTAATCTGCGGACACATATGGATGAGGTAAATTTGATCCTAAGGGATAATTTCATCAAAATTCATTCATAAAATTATTAAAAAATGGTATTGTGAAACACACCCAACAATATTCGAATCTGATTTAGACAAATAGTCATATTCAAATACAAAAAATAATTGATCACAACTGTATCAAAAAAAAAACTTTTTACTGGATATGCGCAAGATGGCTAGATAGTGACTTTATTTGTCATCAGCTTCTTTATAATCCTTATAGTCATTCAATAAATAAATAAACCTCCAATAGTTGAAATAATTATAGGGAGAATAAGAACTGTTCTGCTCGTTAATGCTATATCGTATGACTAATAAGAAAAAGAAAATGGACAAAGAAAAAGATAGAAGAGCCATATGATTAGTTCTCTGCGTGTGTGTACCTTGTTGCCTCAAGAGCGAGCTGTGGAAGATTTGCCATATCCACAAAAAGTTGCATATGAAGTACTGGTAGTTAAGGGGACTCTCAAATCAGTATTAAAAGATGAAACAATATATGAGATCCTCCCCAACTTTAATACATATTTATACACAACCATCTTAAGATCAAGTTTGGCACTATCTTCGAGGAATCTGACTCATCTATTATTCTTGTTGGAATATTAGTATGTGATGTAGGATTGATATAGTTAGTTATGTAAATAGGTGTACTTGTGTAATAGTCTGGATTTTCATATTGCTTGTTATTTGACATTGGGCTTAAGGCAATTAAGACCATCGGATATAAATTGGCCTAGGACATTTATTGTATTGAATACTTTTTGCTCATTATTCAATAAATATTTTTTTTTAGCTCACCCGGTTCACCGGAGCTTTGCCCTGACTACATCTAGATTCGACTCGCGTCACACACCTGGCTATGGTGAGAGAGTCTCCCAATAGAAATTTTCTGCATACATAAGGCTCAAATCCTAGACCTTGCTTAAGCGGAACCAAGCCGCTTACCACTTAAACCAACTCCCATTGGTTATTCAATAAACATATTATTTCCTGGGTCAATTTGTTTACTTGGCATCAGGGCTGACCCATTATTCAAGATTTGGGCTCGGGTCAGGCGGATATTCAAGAACTTGGAGCGGATATCCAAGATCTGAATTCTCTGTGCAAGCTCCAGTGAAACCGCGATGAGCAAAGCTCCGTCGGTTCCCACGAAATCCATCTAAATGGAGCACTTTGCTGCACGGCAAGCCACCATGAGCATTTTCGGTCATCATTGAGCTTCTTTCCGGTACACAAACCGCCGCTGATATGATTCAGTCCATCCAGATGCTGTTTTGCGGAACGTTTTCAGATCGACACTGATCGCCGATCTGCTTCTTTTTTTTTCAACGTTTGATTCTGCCATTTGATTTGCGCACCGATTCAAGACCGAAACTGACTACCGATCTGTTTGGGACGTGATTAGCTATGCTTCCGCACGTTCTGATGGTGATTTGGGAAGTAATTCAATACCGACGCTGATCGCCGATCTGGTTCTTCGCCGGACATTGGTTCTTTTATAGAGGTAGCGGCCTGATTTCTTATGTTCTGCATTTGTCAAACTGCTTCTACGAAGGCTCTACGATGACGTGGACTCTACTAGTTCGGTTCGGTTCGGTTTATCCAGGCTTCGCTGTTTCTGTTTCTCATATCTGCTTTCCAGATTTTCTCTTGATTTCATTGCACCTCAATTTGTGATTCAAAAAATGTTTCCTATAGCCTTTATCGGATCAGTCTCTATTTTTATTCTTGAGCCGTTTTCCAGTGCTGGATTCGTGGCATATTAGGGAGCACTTACTGGGGTGTCGACTGGTATCGTGTCCAAGAGGAGGCAACCGGCCAAGGTGAATCGAGCGTCCAAGAACCAACGATTGAGATTGCAGAATCAGGTTTTCCACAGAATATCATGTGGGGACGTTGAATTGATCACATACATAGTTGCCTCTTAGGAAGAACAACAAGCAAACTCCTCCTGTGTATGACAATGGCAGATGGTAAGAAAACTGACGACTCATCTGCTAGTGAGACCATTGGTTTTGCACATCCCTTGTACCTACACCCTTCTGATACACAAAGGGCTACTATAATTTCTCAAACACTTACTGGTAGTGAGAACTACAATGTGTGGAGCAAGACAATGATGATTGCTCTTCGTGGCAAAATGAAACTTGGATTTGTCAATGGAACGTGTAGAAAAGACTCATATGATAGAACTTTACAAGAGCAATGGGAAAGGTGTAATGCAGTAGTTTTATCTTGGATACTGAATTCTTTATCAAAGGAATTGGCTAATGGGGTGGTTTACTTTCAGGATGCTCATGCCGTATGGATTGATCTAAAGGAATGATTTGACAAAGTCACAGGCTCTCGTATCTACTCTTGACATCATTAATTTAGCTCATTGCAGCAGGGTAATCTTTCTGTATCTGCCTACTACTCGTGGTTGGAGGAACTATGGGAATAACAATCTGCACTAAGCTCAATAGGACCATAATGCTGATGTTGCACATGTAGAGCTTCAAAGGTACAATCTGACATTGTTCAACAGCAAAAGCTACTCCAGTTTTTGATGGGATTAAATGATTCCTTTAACATTGCTAGGAGCCAAATTCTCTTAATGCAACTGCTGCCTGGTGTGAATCAAGCATATGCAATGGTGGCTGAAGATGAAGCTCAAAGGGCAATTATGAGCCATACATCGAATACCCCAATGGAAGGAATAACCATGTCTGCTCATGAAAGAGGATGAGGCAAGGGGAGAGGAAGAGGGAATCCCTCTCTCACTTGCACTCATTGTGGCAAGAAGGGTCACACCAAGGATAATTGTTACTAACTCATAGGCTATCCTCCATATTTTAAGGGACCCATAGGCAAACAAGTACTCCTTAGTGATTCAAGTCAACCCAGAAATGACAATCCCAAGGATAATGGGAAAGGACTTCTTTCAGTGAATATAAATTCTCCTTTTTTGACATGTGATTAGTATGAGCGGTTGATGGAGCTACTTAAAAAGGATGCAGAAGAGAATGTCCATACACTCACTGGTACAAGTTTAGCTAACTCTTTCTCTCACATGCATTCTAGCATAACATGGGTTTAAGATTCGGGTGCAAAGACTCATTTGGTAAGTGATTTGTCGCTTCTCGATACCTATAGTGAGTATAAAGGACCCATTAAAACTATTAAGATACCAAATGGGGAAAGAGTCCACGTTACACATATAGGCAATGTAAAATTTTCCAATGGCATTCATTTGCATGGTGCTTTATATGCTCCCTTATTAAAGTTCAACCTTATATCAATTTTGAAATTAACCAGGGAGGAAGCATATGTGGTTGCATTTTTCCCAGACATTTGTTTGATACAAAACCTTTAGGATGGCAAAATGAAGGCGACCAGCAGACTGATAGATGGATTGTATGCATTACTTTTGTGGAAATACGAATATGGTGAACATGACAAGCGAATGTAATAAAGAATGTGATTATGTTGATATTTCCTTGTTGCATGCTAGGTTAGGACATACACCTGTAACTGTGCTTAAACACTTGGATATTGTAAGTGATAAGGGAGTGACATTGAATAAAATGTGTGAGATTTGTTCACAATCCAAACAGACTAAAATTCCTTTTCCTCGTAGTTGTGTTAAAACCAAAGATATATTTGAATTGTTGCACATGGATGTATGGGGCCCATATAGGGTTTCAACACACTCTGGACATCAATATTTCTTAACTATAGTAGATGATTTCTATAACACCCCAATTTTCAATTAAAGGCTAATGGCAATTATTGAGGATAATTATCGAATTAAAGTGGAATAATTATGGGTTTGGTGGCTATATTAATTAATATGCCATAATTGTTGGGAAAATTGAAAGAATGGCTCTAAATTAGTGATTAATGGAAGAGATTAATTACTAATTAAGAGGGCATGAGATGTGAAATTAAAATGGATAATGATGTGGTTAGAGTAACTAATTTGGTTACTTACTTTTTGAGAGCCAATGAGGTGGAGACATGTGGCAAGTGGTTAGGATGAAAGAGGGTGTTGGAAAAGTCAAATGGCCTTATTTTATTATTTTCTCTCCCTCTCTCTCTCTTTTGTACGCATGAAGGGGCTAGGGGGCAGAAATTGGCTATGCTTCATCATCATCTTCACCTCTCTTCCTTCTCTCTCTCACGTTCTCTCTCTTCTCTCTCTTGTGCAGCCATTGTTGGCCAAGAAAGAGAAAGGAAGAGCTGGATTTTGAGGTGAGCAAATGGCCTCAAATGCCAAAATGCTCTTCATTAATATTGTTCCTTGAGCTAAGAGCTTTTATCCTATGGTTGTAGTTTCTCCATTGGTGGTGATTTGAGGAATCACGAAAATGTACAAGTTGGAGAATCATGAAGTGCCTTTAGGAAAGTTGTTAAGGTAAGTGAAAGCTTTAATTTCATATAAGTTTTGTGGCCATTGGTTGGGCCTTGAATTTCTGGAATTTTAGCCCTAATTTTCATGATTTAGGGTCTTGGGGAGTATGGTATGTTGTTGTTATGGAAATGGTGCCTTGTTTAGTGTTTTGAATTGATAGAAGGGAATTGAAGCTTAAATGTGAAGTTTGGCACCTTTGGTGTTGGTTTTGTGCTTTGGTCAAAACAGGGCATGTTGATAGGTTGTGATTTTGGTCATTTTGAGTTTACCATTGTGTTCCTTGTGGAAAATTGTATGGGAATATGTTTAGTTAATGATTTTGGAGTCATTGAACACTTTGGTAGAAAAGTTGGAAAATGCTGTCAATGTGAACTCTGTCTGGGCAGTTTATTTGTGTGGACGTTTTGAATGACCAAATGATTTCAGAAAATTGTGAAACTTTCCAGTCTTGAAGTTCACATCCCAAGCTTCAAAATGGACATATATTTTGTGTCATTTCGTTGAGTATCCTGTGAGATATGGTAGTCCAAAGTTTGGTACAAAAACAGAACTCTGTTTTGGAGGATGATAAGTAAAATATTTACATATTTATTTTCCCTTATATGATGATTTTATGGACGATATTTGAGCTTAATATAATATATTTGGGTGTAAAATAAATAGTATTTAAAAAAATAAAGAAAAATATAAAAAATGTCAGTACTGTAGCGTCGGGCACTATTCATGATGGAATCACTGTAGCAGGACGTTACTGTAGCGGAAGGAGGTGACGGTAGCGGATGGAATCACTGTAGCACTGTAGCAACACGGAAAAAACGCGTAAACCAACCGACAGGTACTGTTCACTACTGTAGCAATGCGTGAAAAAGAAGGCGAAATCACTGTAGCACCGTGGAAAAACTGACCCTACGCTGCCTATAAATGCAATGGTCAGGCGTGGAGAATTTTGCAGATTCGAGGTGTGGAGAATTTTCTCTGACAGCCAGAGATCCTTCTCTGAGAGGGAGAGATATTTTCTCTGACAGTTCTAAATAAATTGTGTTATTTTTTTATTTTTAATTTGATGTATTGTATTATTTTTTTCATGCCTCCTACATGGAAGGCTTAGTATTATATTACTTTTGCATGCCTCCTACATGGAAGGCTTAGTATTGTACTACATTTTTTATGCCGCATGGAAGGTTTTACCTCCTAAAGGGACGGCTAGATTTGTCCATTTTTCATGCATCTTGTTGGTTGTATATTTATGTTTGAGAATTTAATATTCAAGTTTATGCAGTATTTATGAGGATTTCATTCTAGTTTTATATAATGTCAATTTATTTTGATTTTGTTTTTAATTTTATCATGAGCTAAATTTTCATTTTCCTAGGGTGATGACGTAGCTTATTAATGACGGATTGAATCTTAACTTATTAAATCTAGTTTTAATTTCTCCTTCATGATTGAGTTTTAATTATTGTTCTTAATGCTTTCATTTGATTGGCCACCTTTTGAATGATTACAATATGCATGTTGAGACCGGAAGGAGATGCATGTGTGTAGATCCTATAATTAAAATCATGACTTGCATATGAAATAGGAATATATTCATATGAGTTGCGTAGTCTTATTGAGTTTCATAAATCTTAATGCATAATTAATTGCTTAAATTCATATAGGAATATATTGGATTAGCAATTAATTATAGAATTGCTTGACCTTGGAAGAGGCTAGTAATTAAATTAGGGAAACTCGACTATCAATCATGTGGAATAAATTGGGCTAGAATAGATAAGTGATTCAATCCGGAATTTGTGAAGTGAAATCTAATCCCTAGGACTTTCTCTCATATTTGTTTTCATATTATCTTCACTCATATTTAATTATTTTTCTTTTATTTGTACTCTCAATCACCAATTTATCGATCGACTAAATAGAATTAAAATTACCCATTTTGGTACTTAGTGATCAATCCTCGTGGGAACGATACTCTACTTACTTCTATATTACTTGATTACGACAGTGTACACTTGCACTATTTAATTGATCATCTAAACTCGTAACAAGTTTTTGGCGCCGTTGCCGGGGATTGTTGTCATTAATATCAATACCAAGTAATTTTAATACTAATTTAGTCTGCATGTAAAATTTGAAAAAATAAAAATAAAAACAAATTAAAAAAATGAATTATTCACATCATTCATTTGGTGATAACTTGTCATATCTTAGTTCTTTTTCTGGAATGCATGTGAATGGAATGAGACAAGAAAATATAAACACTGGTTGGATTGAAAATTCTTCTCCTTATAATTTTCTTGTGCTTATTATGGAGAGTGTCATTCCTATGAGCATTATCCATATAGCACTACCAGTCATTATATGGGAGATGACTTCAATATGCATCAAACTTGTTTTGATCATTCCTTTTATCCTGGTGGAATTTCGGAGCAACAAGAATCTTTGGATCCATATGTCAAGTATTGTCCTAATCCTCCTTTCTACTCTTATCCATATATTGAAGAACAAACTCTTGAGTATAAGGAAAAATCTGATTTAGAAAAATTAATTGAGGAGTTTGAGCAATCAACAGAGAGATTTTGTAGAGAGCAAAAGGAAAATGACACGAGTCAAGTCAAGTGTCCAAAATATTGGAATATATGCGAGTCAAATTATTGCATCACTTGAGACTATGAGGCAAGATAATTCTTTGAGCATGATTCCCACTCCTTGTGTTAATGATGATTATTGTGAGGAAGTTGAGGATGTGGAATTGAATGAAACTTTGCCTCTTGTGGCATATGATAAGGAACTTGAAATCACTTTTGGAGAAAATAGTGGATGTCCAATTGAGGTTCCGGCTGTGGAGCCTAATCTTTGTGATTTTGATATTGAAACTAATGTGGATATTCCAAAAGATGTTGTTCATGTCTCTCCTGTTGAAGTATTGACTCTTACTGATGAGAGTCAAGTGGATTTTATGGGATGCTCTAAAATTTTGGAAATTCCTAAATATGTTTGCAAATACATGCATGTTGTGCTTTCTCTAAATTCAATAAATAATTGTATTCTAAAATTGTCTATGATTGAAGAAGTATAATTAATTACTTTGAATGATCATTGTTGGTTTCTGAAACATTGTTGTTTGAGAAGAAATGAAGAGAAGGTAATCCTGGTGTTTGATACTTTTGATTAGTACTTTATGTTTGAGAAGTCTGGCTGAAGACTATAAATTTAGCGCTACTTGGGAGGCAACCCAAGGTTTGGTTTGATGTCTGTTGTGATTTTACAGGACTTCTGGTAACTCCTGATGATGTATTTTACTTTGATAGTATAAAAAAATAAAAAGAAAAAAAAATTGGTTTAATTTTTGTCTAGCTAAAGACGTTAAAGAATGGCGGCTATTTGGGAGGCAACCCAAAACTTTTTTCCTACTCTCTCAATTTTCTTTCCCTCTCTCTCAATTTTCTTTCCTACTCACTTATTTCTTTCCTACTCTCTCAAAATTTCTTTTCTACTCTCTCATTTTTCTTTCCTACTCATTGAAACACATTGCACTGCATTGAGATTTTAGTTTTCATCATTTTCATTTTAAGTTACCATGGAGGAATCTCTTGTGAAGCTTAAGAACAGGTTCCCCACTCTTCCCAAAGATGTGCTCAGGAAGCTCTATAGCTGTCGACTTGAAAGGATGAAAGTATTCAAGCGTTTGGGCCTTCCTGAGGACATACGCTGGATCATTGAGGCTAAGGTACGTTTAGCAGATGAGTTTAATAAGTCAGTTGTTCAACCTTTACTAGGAATGGGAAGAAGTTCTTACTCCAAAAAGAGAAGAGCTAAAAGAATGAATGTCTGCTATAAATGTGCAAGGTGGACATGTGATCAGCGCTGTAGAAGCAAAGGTATGGTTTCTATACATCGAGAAGATAAAATTAAATTTATAAAGGATGGACTGAGTAAGGAGTCCCTGGATGATATCATTCAAACTCTTGAGACGCATCTGAGTGGTGATGTTCATCGTATTCTTCTTGATTTAGTGAATGTATTCAACCAAGAAAAATGGCGCTACTGTCTTGGGAATCTGACGAAAAAAGACCCTGTTTGCCATTTTATAAGAAAACTGGATGGGAAGCCAATCCTCGATTCATAGAAATCATTGAAGCCGTTTCTGGACGTAAAACCAGAGGAAGATGTGAGCCAAAATCACAACTACTGTACATAATCATGCTTTTGTCTAATCGTCTTATCTTTTCTGTAGCTTTTGTCAAATCTTTCTTATCTTTTCGACAGCTTTTGTCTACTCTACTTTATCTTTTGACTTTCTTTCCTCTTTTTGTTTAATTTCTTCACACAATGGCCCACCAGTCATCTGTGTCGGAAATTTTTTTTTAAACTTCTTTGAAAAATGTGTGATTTGTGTGATTTTGTTGTCGTTGTTTTAGTATTATATATATGTACTCTTTCATTTGTAAATATACACACTTCCATTTGTAAATATGAATACTTTCTCTTGTAAGTGTACATGGTCCGGGAGAAACAAAGAGAAAAAGGATATTTCACAAAAATGTAGATTTACATCTATTTGCATTTTTGGTGAAACTGATTTGGGTAAGAAAGGAGAGTTTATAACAGCAGCAAATGAACTTGGAATTGCATTAGCTGCCAGAAAAATCAACTTTGTGTATGGGGGAGGCATCCAGGGCCTAAAGGGAAGTGTGGCCATTTCTGCATCAATGAATGGAAGCAAGGGTTTAAGTGTAAGGGTGAAGGAGTTGGAAGATCACACTTTTTCCTTAGGACAAGAGTTACAGGTTTCAAGCTTGCCTGAACAAATGGGACTAATGTTCTACCATGCTCAAGCTTTCATTGCTCTACCCGGTGGTTTGGGGACGTTGGATGGCATTTCTAGCGTTGCAATTGGGCTAAGTTAAACTATCACAAAAAGCCATTAGGATTGTTAAATGTTAATGGTTTTTATGATAATCTGTTGTCTTTTCTTGATCATGCTATTGAAACAAGATTCATACCCCAAGCGACTCGCTATTCCATAATTTCTGCACCAACTGCTGATCAGCTGCTCGATCAACTGTAAACCTATGAACCTAAACCAGATCTACTCGTCAAGCAAATAGGTGGGCAATCTTCAGATAGCAGTCAGAAGCAAAACCCAGATACCACCCTTCGGTTGTAACTTTCCTTAATCTCTTGGTTTTACACTTAGTATTTTGATTTTACTTTATTATGTGTTTATGTTTCAAAAAAAAAAAAACCTTCTCTGAGCTCTAGAAGACATTGGAGACAATGTCTGATTTAGGTTGGAGGAAAAAAATGTCTTCTGTTTTTCTTTTGTTATTTAGTAAAACCATTAGATGCATAGGGTGTAGAAAAAATGGCAGAGTAAGGAGTTATTCTTAACTCCTGAGACGCATTTCATTAATTGCATTTTATTGGTTGCAATTTTTTTTAGCTTTTTCAAAAAAAAAAAGAAGTAAAAAAAAATCTTGTTCAAGTACTTTGTAATGATATTAAGAAGTACACAAGTTTTAAGTATGGATCAATTGAATTTAGAGATTTTATAGCATGAATGAACAATTGATTGTTGCAGTTGGTGATAAATTTTGAGATTGAATGAACTGAGTTTAAAAATTCCTAGCTGTGAGCTTCTGAGCCTATAATGATTATTTCTCTTGTGTGTAATATTCACCTATTAAGTTGTCACTCTAGAACTTGCTTTAAATCTAGTTGAAATTATATCTCACATGCACATTCAAAAATGATAAAGGCATTCATTTCCTTTAGCCAGAGCCAAATAGCCAACCTTGCAATTATACCCTTGATAAGCCCCTTTGAGCCTAATTGACTGTTTCTTTGTTCTCAACCCATTAACATGTACTTTAATGATATATCAAGTACTTTTACCTTATTCGGAAGTTTGGTAGAGCATTAGAAATTCTTGTGAAATGGGCTATTGACAAAGTGTGGGGGTATATATATCATCAATTTTATAGTTGCAATTCAAAAAGAAAAAAAATTCAAAAAAAATTCAAAAAGAAAAAAAAAGAGAAAAAAAAAATATGTCAAGTATTTGAATTGTGGGTTGTTATGATGAGATAAATTTATAAGTAGCCCATTTTTCAATTGTTCTATTAAATTTCTTAAATATAGCCTTTCATATTAAGTTTTACTTTCCTTTTACCTTAACCCCATTACAACCCTTAATAAGTCCTTTTGATTTGAATTATGCATGTGAATTAGGTAGTGGAGATTGAGATTTTTAGCAAGCCTATGGTAGTGTAATTTTTTTGGTTGAATTTGAGCGAAACACTTACCCTTAAACACTTGAGAGATTGAGAGAATGAGTTACACTTACAAACTCGGTTTATTCATTTTCAAACAACGTTACCAATTTATATTTTCGTTGATTCATGAATACTATGATCTCTTTACTTTTCAATTGTGTTCTTACTTATGACTTGACACTTCTGATTTTGTTGGAAGCAATTATTAATCATTCCTTGTCCGAGGACGTCCAAGAGCTAAGTGTGGGGGAATTTGATAAGTAAAATATTTGCATATTTATTTTCCCTTATATGATGATTTTATGGACGATATTTGAGCTTAATATAATATATTTGGGTGTAAAATAAATAGTATTTAAAAAAATAAAGAAAAATATAAAAAATGTCAGTATTGTAGCGTCGGGCACTATTCATGATGGAATCACTGTAGCAGGACGTTACTGTAGCGGAAGGAGGTGACTGTAGCGGATGGAAGCACTGTAGCACTGTAGCAACACGGAAAAAACGCGTAAACCAACCGACAGGTTACTATTCACTACTGTAGCAATGCGTGAAAAAGAAGGCGAAATCACTGTAGCACCGTGGAAAAACTGACCCTACGCTGCCTATAAATGCAATGGTCAGGCTGGAGAATTTTCTCTGACAGTCAGAGATCCTTCTCTGAGAGGGAGAGATATTTTCTCTGACAGTTCTAAATAAATTGTGTTATGTTTTTATTTTTAATTTGATGTATTGTATTATTTTTTTCATGCCTCCTACATGGAAGGTTTAGTATTATATTACTTTTTGCATGCCTCCTATATGGAAGGCTTAGTATTGTATTACATTTTTTATGCCGCCTACATGGAAGGTTTTACCTCATAAAGGGACGGCTAGATTTGTCCATTTTTCATGCATCTTGTTGGTTGTATATTTATGTTTGAGAATTTAATATTCAAGTTTATGCAGTATTTATGAGGATTTCATTCTAGTTTTATATAATGTCAATTTATTTTGATTTTGTTTTTAATTTTATCATGAGCTAAATTTTCATTTTCCTAGGGTGATGACGTAGCTTATTAATGACGGATTGAATCTTAACTTATTAAATCTAGTTTTAATTTCTCCTTCATGATTGAGTTTTAATTATTGTTCTTAATGCTTTCATTTGATTGGCCACCTTTTGAATGATTACAATATACATGTTGAGACCGGAAGGAGATGCATGTGTGTAGATCCTATAATTAAAATCATGACTTGTATATGAAATAGGAATATATTCATATGAGTTGTGTAGTCTTATTGAGTTTCATAAATCTTAATGCATAATTAATTGCTTAAATTCATATAGGAATATATTGGATTAGCAATTAATTATAGAATTGCTTGACCTTGGAAGAGGCTAGTAATTAAATTAGGAAAACTCGACTATCAATCATGTGGAATAAATTGGGCTAGAATAGATAAGTGATTCAATCCGGAATTTGTGAAGTGAAATCTAATCCCTAGGACTTTTTCTCATATTTGTTTTCATATTATCTCCACTCATATTTAATTATTTTTCTTTTATTTGTACTCTCAATCACCAATTTATCGATCGACTAAATAGAATTAAAATTACCCATTTTGGTACTTAGTGATCAATCCTCGTGAGAACGATACTCTACTTACTTCTATATTACTTGATTACGACAGTGTACACTTGCACTATTTAATTGATCCTTCACACTCGTAACAGAGGAGTGTGTAGTTTTTGGTGATTCTGTATTTGTGTAGTGATTTCCAATGAAGGGCTATATTTTTCCTTCAAAGAGGACTCATATACCTTTCTTTTGGATTTGGAATCACTCCGTTTCGATTTTTCTAAAATTAGTTATGGGTTTTCGAAGTTCAGCCAAGAGTCAGGAA
Organism: Inga laurina; assembly: GCA_963855925.1. Lineage (NCBI taxonomy): Eukaryota > Viridiplantae > Streptophyta > Magnoliopsida > Fabales > Fabaceae > Inga > Inga laurina. The sequence continues at coordinate 8,819,069 of OY979702.1, forward strand.
ATTTCTTGGCCGCGGCCCAAACATTTCTGGCCTGATTCAGGCCGCGGCCCATGAGTGGCAGGCCGCAGCCCACGGCCTTCTGACCATATTTGGGCCGCAGCCCAAGGAAGGGCTGGCCACGGCCCAACCCTGTGTTCCAGCACTTTGTGTTTTTGAAAAGTGACCTTCAACCTATTGTTTCCCAATCTTTTAGGGCTTTGATTAGAGGCATTTGTGGCGTCTTAAGGGTCAATTATGATAACCAAATCTAAGTGTTATGAAAGTGAGAATTTGGAAAAGAGAATAACCATATGTTCTTGATTTGGTTATAGGGTTGGGTATTTACCCTGATCATGATTTGATATCTGCTTGGATCGTGAGTAGCCGACGCTGGAGCATACGTGGAAAGAATAAGTGTAGGGAACTTACCTCTCCTGCATGTATTGATATTTGTGTTTGTGTATTGATGCATGTTATTGCTTTGCTTGATTATGTGAAACATATATGAATGATTGAAGCTCTGTTTCTATTTATGATATGGCCATGAGTATGTTGTTGAAACATTGAGCATGCGGATATGTCATTATGTAAACATGAGTTATTGTGATGCAAGCATGTCATGCATTAAACACTTATCTTACATGCATAGTGGTATCTGTTTTCTACTGGGATTCTCTAGAATCTCACCCTCCCCTACCAACATTTTAGACAGGACAAGTGGCTCGAGGAAGGAGCAAGCGACTAGGGGCGGCGAGAATCCCTTATGGGCATTTGAACTTGGTAGTGGTTATCGTTGCCATTTGGGATAATGGTAGTTGATTTGAATGTACTTAGAGTTGTATCTGTTAGAATGAATATATGGTTGTATATGTTATGATGGTGTATTTGGCTATGTATTGGGAATGAAATTTGTGTAATCCCCCATTGAGGTATTGTAAAGGGCGTATGTGCCCATGAACCTTTAGTGAAGATATGAACCCGGAATTGCCGGGATTGTTTTTGTGCACTCTGATATATTATAAATGTTAATTATCTTCACGAAGTAATTGTATTCGAAACGTGAATGTGAGACCAGGTTAAAGTGTTTGATTTCGAAATGTATTTGTGAAAACCCTATCTTAAGGATGGGGAATGTAAATGAATTTTGATAATTATTGGTCTCTATTTCACTCTAATGTTGTATTTCGGATATAATTACGGAGGGGGTTACAATTTCTCACGAGCGACATGGGTGTTCTTGATGAAACAAAATTATGAGACTTATTCTCATATTCATGACTTTATTGCCTATGTTCAAACATAATTTTCTAGAAAGGTAAAGTGGGTACATAGTGATAATGGTACATAATTTGTTAATAGTACAGTTAGAGGATATTTTACACAAACAGGGATAGTTCATGAAACTAGTTGCCCATATACACCAGAATAAAATGGTATAGTAGAGAGAAAGTATATAACCCTAATGCAAGTGTCTAGAAGCCTCATGATACAATCCAACATCCCAATTAGGTACTGGGGGAAGTGTGTTAAGACTGCTGCTTACCTAATTAATCGAATTCCTTCTAGGGTAATAGATTTTAAGACACCATATGAGATTGTGTACAGACACTTAGTAGATTATGGATTATTACGGACCTTTGGTTGTCTTGCCTATGCTCCTGATTTGACTCTTCATGATAAATTGCAACCTAGATCTATTCCCTATGTATTTTTAGGATATTTGAGTAATCAAAAAGGATATGTGTTCTATCATCTAAAGACTAAATGCATATTTGTGAGCCAACATGTGCAGTTTGTAGAGGGCAGATTTCCTTTCAAGGAAAATAAACCCTCAAGTTAGGGGGAGTTGACAAAAATATTAGAGAGATGTTCCTCTTTGATTCTGATGAATCTGATGGGATTATAGAGCATGATAAGCACATGCAGCAATTCACCTCTAGTTTTGGAGAGCAACAGGGCATCAAAATTCCTGAGAAAGAATGTGACACACATCCTACAAGAAGTAGGAGACCACCTATATGGTCACAAGATTATGTTTGTAACCTAATTTCATCTAACCCACTTGCAGGCATAAATACACAATGGCATCGGCATTGTAAATACCCAATTGAGAACTATATCTCATATAAACATCTTTCTGCATCTTACCTGTATCACTTGTGTTCCATAGATTATGTGAGCCTGTCTCCTATAGTGAAGGAAAAAAGGACTCGAAATGGGTACAGGCTATGCGAGTAGATATAGAGGCTTTGGAGGACAATAAGACATGGGACATAGTACCTCTTCCAAAAGGAGAGAAGGCAATTGGATGCAAATGGGTATATGAGGTAAAGTATAATTCAGATGGTACTATAGAAAAATATAAGGCACATTTAGTTGCAAAAGGATATATGCAAAGGGAAGGGATAGATTATCATGAGACCTTTTCTCCTGTGATTAAAATGATTATTGTTCTTATTGTTTTAAAAATGGCAGCTGTATATAATTGAAATGTTTATCAAATGGATGTACATAATGCCTTCTTGTAAGGAGATTTAGATGAAGAAGTTTACATAAGGATCCCTCAAGGTTTTGAGAAATAGGGAGAGAATATGGTTTGTAAACTTAACAAATCATTATATGGCTTGAAACAAGCCTCAAGGCAATGGAGTAACAAGTTGTCTATGGCTTTGATTGATGGGGGTTTTAATCAAAGCAAATTGACTATTCATTGTTTCTTAAGGAATTCAATGATGCATTAGTGCTTGTGCTTGTTTATGTGGATGATCTTCTTATCACAGGAAGTTTTAAGGAGAGGATTGAAGAGGTAAAAGAGTTTCTCCAGAACAAATTCAAAATTAAGGATTTAGGAGAGATGAGATACTTTTTAGGAATAGAGGTGGCTAGGTCACAAAAGGGAATTGTGCTCTCTCAAAGGAAGTACATCCTAAACCTCTTAGCTGACACTGGTATGAGTGGTTACAAGCCATTGTCACTTCCGATGAGGCAAAATTTGTGGTTGCAGGCATATGAAGAAGGAAGAGACAAGCAAGAAGACTTGCTGAAAGAACCAAACAGATATAGGAGACTCATGGGTAGGTTGATTTATTTGACTAATACGAGGCCTAACATTTCGTTTTTGATGCAGGTTTTGAGTCAATTTATGCAAATGCCGACAAAGGCGTATATAGCAGCAGCCCTTGATGTGATTCGGTATCTCAAATAAAGCATATGACTTGGTGTGTTGCTAAGTTCAAATGATGATTTGACGTTGTCATGCTATTGCGATTCCGATTGGGCAACATGTGGGATGACTAGGCATTTGGTAACTGGATATTTGCTTAAGCTTGGTGATTCTCTCATCAAGTGGAAAACCAAGAAACAGGAAACCGTTGCGAAGTCGTCAACCAAGGCCGAATACCAAGCATTAGGATCAGTGGTATCTGAGGTTGTTTGGGTCAACTATATTTTGAAAGATCTTGGGATTCGCTTTGGTGAAGCTGTGAGTATACCTTGTGATAGCAAGTCAGCAATCCACATTGCCACAAACCCGATATTCCACGAAAGAACAAAGCATATTGAGATAGATTATCACTTTATTGGGGAGAAGTTGCAATCAGGTTTGATAGAGTTGGAACATGTAAAATCACAAGATCAAGAGGTGGATTTGTTCATTAAGCTATAAGGAAAGAGGTTCAGACGAGATTACTTTCCAAGTTAGGAGCTGTAAATTTGTTTTAGCCCCAAACTTGAGGAGGAGTGTTGGAATATTAGTATGTGATGTAGGATTGATATAGTTAGTTATGTAAATAGGTGTACTTGTGTAATAGTCTTGATTTTCATATTGATTGTTATTTGATATTGGGCTTATGGCCACTTAAGCCCATCGGATATAAATAGGCCTAGGACATATATTGTATTGAATACTTTTTGTTCATTATTCAATAAACATATTATTTCCTGGGTCAATTTGTTTACAATTCTCTTCACATGGTCGGTTAGCGATAAGGAAACATTGTTTGGTTTGAACAATCTCTTTTCTGGTTCAATTCATTGAATTGTACGAAATTGTCGGCAATAATGGAAAACTCGTGTCTTTGTTTGATTTTAAAATCAATATAGAACGTGTTACATGGCACTTTGACTTTTCTGTTCGTTTTAATTTAATTTATTGTTTAATTTTTTATTTAACATTGGATGAAATTAGTGAATTTAATTTCTTATTAGTATTTCAAGATTATTTTTTGTTTATACTATATTAGATTTTAATAATAGAATATGTAACTTCATGTATAAAAATTATTTCATTAATAATAAAATTAAAATCTTATGATTTTACATTACAAGTCTACATTATAGTTTTATCATTGTCCGACTTTATAATCTATATAAACTCATCAATTTGACAAGCTTATTTATACTTGAGAACTTAGTTTGGTTAGCTGTTGTTTACGTTGATTATTTAAAATTAATATTAGCTTGAGTTACTTGATCTGCCGTTTTATTGCCTTGCTTGATGATTGGCCATCATTCATTCACTCTATGTTTGAATGGGGAAAAACTTCAAGAGGAAAAAGAATACTCGGAGTAAAAGCTCCTAAAAATACTAAATTTTTTTTTTCTATTCCAAGAAGTTTTTCTTCCTCACAGTCCCTCCCCCATTTTCCTCTCACTTTTCTTTGATCATCCAAACATAGCATTAATTGGGACCTATGGTTCATTTTGATGAAGAAAGTTCTAAATAATGGATTTTTATATTAGGTGAGATGTTATTGGATAGATATCGATTCAACTTGCTACTGTTGTAAATAATTTTGTAGGTATGTTAAAGAAAGAACTCTCATGTTGCTCAAAATTGAAGACACCCTAATGTATGATAAAATGTGAGTTTTGAGCTAATTAAACAAAAAATAAGAGGAGACTTTAAACAGACTGTTAGAGATGACTATTGGAACATTTGTGTTTTAATTAGTCAGTTTTTTCATTATTAACCGGTTGTAATAGCTTTAATTGCATTGAACCACCACTAGTGAATAGTTTATAACTGTCATTTTTGTTGTCATAAGACCTTCTTTAATGACTATTATGACTCCAAATAGTCACATATTCTCTGCCTACAAAATGCAATACTTGGTGCATAGTCAATGGGTACTGAGGTCAATGAGCATTGAGGTTAGAAACACTAAGCTCTATCCCCAAGCCCCTCTCCTCTCTTATCTCCTGAGTTATAATGTTATCTTCCTATTGTTCTATCACCCTATTTTCTGCAAGAAGGGTTTATTTAATGTTAGAGAGTGCTACTTCCTGATTTACCAAGGGGTTGCAAAATATCTTCTAAGTATAGTGTTTTCACATATGAATCAAACAGTATAATTTTGTGCTTTTTCAAGTGCTGCTACCAGCTACTACCATTATATTTAATCAGAGCGTCTTGGACTTGATAGGACCTTGAAAAATAATGTGAGATTTTGTATAAATTATTTAAGGTATGGTTGTAATTTATTCAAAAATTATTACTTCTTAGACTCTATATTAACCCATTAAAAATAAAAGTGAGTAATTAGGTGGAGATAAAATCTAACATCTCCTCTTCGTATAATATTAAAAGAAATATGTCTAGTTTCTTGTAATTAGGTCAAAATGGCTAGTTGCCGCCTCAATGGCAACACCACCCGCTACATCGATGATGTCCTAAGAAAAAACATAATGATTAGCAAGTGAGATCGCAGACTAATAGCTTGTGTACAAGTCTGACTATTTTGTGAGATGAGGTTAAATTTCTGGTCTTTTCTCTCACCACAGCGGAATACATTCCCACATCATATTTTATTCCACCCCCCCCCCCCCACAGCCAAAATCTGTAAATGCTATATTTCTGACTTTTTAGCATCAAATAAATAAATCCCAATTTATGGAAAAATGATAAAAATCAACCCTATTCAATTACATTATAGGCTAATGTATATATTTGGTTCTTTATGTTTGTATTATGATTCATTTTAGTCCTTTATATTTAAAAAGTGAATTTTTAGTCTTTCAAACTTAACGCCGTTAATCTCACTTAATGGAAATTGCTTACTCATCAAATTTTGAGGGTAACTTTTTGTTTGGTTCAATGTCAACTAAGTATCAGGGATTAGATCCCTCCCCTATCGAATATTGATCCGATCCAAATGGACTTAATCTTTGCAACTTAGTGGCACATCACAGAAGAATGAATAGGTCCATCTCTATATGAGAGTCTCTAGCCAAAATATATCAGCACATTGATAGCAGGTAGCAAATTGATCATCATTAGTATATATATAAAAGAACAAAGATGTGTAGAATTTGCCTCTGGTTGCAGGGATTCGTCGTTGCTCGCAGGGATGAGTTGGAAAAATTAAACCTAAAGGATATAGTTGTCATTCTGATTTTTTTTTATTTACATGGTTTAAAATATAAAAATATTGTATTAAAAAAAGATTAATATGTAAGCATGTTTCATCAGCAATTTTTTTTTAAATATGTACAGTCATCACTTAATTCTAATTAGTCAGCAATTTCTGTTAAGTGAGGTTAACGGCATTAAGTTTAAAGGACTAAAAATGTACTTATTAAACATAAAGGACTAAAATGAACATTGATGCAAACATAAAGGACCAAATGAATATTTTAGCCTATATTATATTAGTAACAGAAGCAAGTATTGTTATTTCCCTCAAATTAGTTTTTCCTATGAATGACAACGGAGGTTAGAAAGTCAGCTGGACATATAAATTATAATTGTTGTACACTTGGAATTTTTTTACAACTAGTTTATTTTCTATTTATAAATACATAGATTTGAATTTATACAATTAAGACATGTAATTTTAACTATTTTGTTTATAAATGTGTTTTTTATTTCGTTGTTTGTTGGGTGTTTGATTTAGTACTATGTATTAAAATATATATAAGAACTGTTTCAAATAGGAGGATACATGTGTTTATAAAAAGGAATTAGCTTGTCATGTATATATTTTTCTCATATATAATAATTTATGCATATATTAAATTAAATATGAATTTATTTTTAATTTCAATGACTTAGATTTGAAATACATTATTTAAGCCAATTATTTTCATTTTTATATTTTGATTATTTAACTCTATATTTTTAATAGTTATTTATTGATTGAGATAAACTCTTATTTGTTTACGATCCGAGTTTACACTATTGTTAAAAGTTTGATTAAACTCACTAGTTTGATAACTTTGTTTGAATGGATGCATTTCTTTTAATAAGATTTCATTTGGAGATGTATCAACATTTAATGTATTTTTTCATTTCTGCCCCCCCAATTAATTATGTCTCTCTCATCACGTTTTCTGCTCATTCTCTCCCATCTGTCTTCTTTATAAATAATGGTTTTTTGGAAATAATCTATATTTTTATTTATTTTAACCAATTTTAACTAAATTTTTGATCTAGGTAATTCGGTTGTTGATATCTTATAAAAAACGAACGGAAGGAGTGTTAAATAATAAAAAAAATGTCTAATTTCTTGTAATCGCACAGCACGTGAAACATTGTCAAAACTTGCAACTTGTGTCGGTCCTTTAAACAAAAAGTAGAATGACGCAACAATGGTGACATTATCAGAAGATGCTTGAGCCGCAAGCTGTTTGATCTAAAATTATTTCTTCCGTTATTTTTTAATTTTGTTTTTTAAAAATTCATTCATACATAACATGATTTTTTCTTAATATTGGCCTCATTCATATTATAACATCATTTACAAGTGTAAGACCGATGGCATTCGCACATATCATAGAGACATCTTTATTTTGTTAAATTACTCCCTGTATCTAGGCAATTAGAATAATTCAATGATTTGAAAGCCTGATCAGACCGGACTGTCCAATTATCGCTCGTCAAGCTCAACAGCTTCGTTCAGCAAGAATAGCTCGTTCCCAAGGTTAGGCCGTTTTGAGCCACTCAAAACTGGCGTTTAAGCCGGAAATCGGAGTTAAGCTGGGAGCCGGAACGGATCTAGCAAAGCTGGACGGTATAAAAAATGAAAGATGTAGAAGAAGAAGATGAAGAAAGAGAGGTAATAGGAGGTCGGAAAAATCTAGAAAAAATATAAAAAAAATCAATATTATTTCATAACAAATAACTAACCCAGATCTAATTCAGTTACAAACCAAAATCCATTCTTGAAGTCTTTTGCTAGCAAAAATGTGAAACAACGGCGAAGAAAATGCAGAGTTGCGGATGTTGAAGAAAGAGTGAAGATGAACGATGAAAATACTCAAAATAGGGTGACTTTTGCTTTTTGGTCCCCACTTATCTCTTGCCACATGTCCCTTTGAGTTTAATTTTAAAATTAAATGAAAATTAGGTTGGGAAGATACTAAGAGGTTCCGCACTTCCACTTTTATCTGGTCAAACAAATTGGGTATAAAAACAATTTTTTACTGTGACATTCTTGCTACAGCATTAAAAAGTGAATTTAATATTAGTAAATATTATTTAGTGTTGATTATATACGTATATATGTTTCTTTTCCAAACAAATTAAGGAATAAATATTAAATATTTTATCAATTTTTCTTAATAAAAGCTTACACAACAATTTTAAATATTTAAAATATTATCCACATCTATATAAAATAGATAAGGCATATGTCCTCTCTCTCTACTTTAAAATTTTATATTAAAAATTATAAAAAAAATCCATAATATTTAATGTTTAAATACAAAATATCATTAAAATTATAACTATTATCTAATTTATTTTTAATGATTTCATTGTGTAATATAGGGCACATGTTATATGTAAATTTTTTCATGTTTTTTTTTTTCAAGTTGTGTAAATATTTTATAGATATTTCTCACTATATTTATATATATGTGTGTACATAGTGTTATATTTTTATTTAATTATTATGTTATCGGTCCACCCGCCGGTCCGACCAGATGAACCATGACTCGCTGACTTTTCCGGCTTGACATCCAGTCCAGCTTTTAAAACATTAGAATAATTAATATTGCAAACTTAGGATGACCAAATCATAAAATAGATGTTCAAGTGGTGACAGTTTTAAACAATTTGCAAGAAATTTTTAATACATGCAATCGGTGAAAGAAGAAGATTTATTTTGTGTGTGTGTGTGTGTGTGTGTCTGTGTGTAACACTCAATCAGAAAAAACATCGGAAAATAATCAATAATCAATAAAACCATATAGAAGCCGGATAATTGGGCACTATTTCTTTATTGTTTATAGAGGTCGTGCATTACATGATTATTATTTTATTTCATTTTATAATTTTATTTCTTTTTTTATTGTATATATTTTAATTTATATTAAATTATATTTTTTATATTAATAAATTTACATGTAAATAATTTATTTCTTAAAAATAAATATTAAATATAAATATTTAATTTTTTAAATGAAATTATAGAGTATGTTTTATAATTATTAATCAAAGTAATTTGGTTTTCACAAATGTCGTCTATCATACAAATGCATTTTCTTAAAAGAAATATCTATATATCTTTACAATTGTTTCCCATTATTTCTATCTGATGTAAGATGTCATTAGGGGTGAGCATGGTGCCCAGTAGCCCGGTGCGCCCACCCTGACCCTGCAAAAAATTGCCCAGCCCAGCTCTAAAAAAGTGGCCCGAAAAAATTTTGGGCAGCTTTGGGTGGGCTAATAACCGGGCAGGGCCGGGCATCGGGCAAGGGGTGCTGTCCTGCCCATTTGGCCCTGCCCTGAAAATTATTTTCATTTATTTAAAATATAAAATTTCATATCAATTAAATATTATTTCATATATATATTTTTATTTAAAATATATTTTGTCTATTGTATAATACTCTTCTGATCCTCTCTTTTTTGCCCTAACCACTAAACACTATTTACAAGTAGATTTCTTTCTTCTTTACTTTGTGATGTATTAAATTATAGTTGCTTTTTATTTTCTTTCCAGATGTTTCATCATTTTATCAACTTTTGGGACATTGAATTGATGCAAACTACTTTAACTTCACGGCTTTAATTACAATAATATTTTTTTCTTATTTATAATGGATTATGGATGTTGTTTAATTTTTAAAGTATGGATATTTGTTAAGACATATGGTATTTTTTAAATTTCAAGACTCAAGTTGTAGAATTATTTTGAAATATCCCAAGATGTGAAATCATCAAATGCATTTGAAGTTTATATTACTTAAGACGAAGTTAAGACATATGGTATTAGTAACTACAGGAATGTTAAAGAAATTCATTAGGAATTATTTTTTTCATATGTGAACAAGATAAGGCGTTATCACTTGGGCAGGGAAGCTCACCCTGCCCAGCCCACCCTTGCCCAGCCCAAAATAGTTAGGGCTTTTAGTGGGCAGGGCCGGGCATCGGGCTGTATTTTGCAGCCCGTTCATCCTTCGGACAGGGCATAGGGCAAGGGTCTCGCCCTGCCCAACCCTGCCCATGCCCACCCCTAAATGTCATGACATTTTGGTGGCTAAATCTAATTTGACCTTTGTCAAAATAATCACTGTCATCTTTTTTATATGCTCAAATGTTGGCGTGATTAAGTAATATAACGTGTATAAAAAATTCCAATAAGCAATAATGAAAGTAAATTTAGTTTAATGAACCAACATAGATTATGTTTAATGGAAGGGGCCAATCCTTCACATTGTAGTGAACTAATGTTCAAGTTCCAACTGAGAGAAGTATCAATATTTAGTGTCCAGCCATGATTTGAACAAGAAAAAAGAGAGCATATAAGGATATAAGCCAAAAAACCAAGATACAAATTATGAAAAAAAGAAAAAAAAAAGAAGAAAAATGTTTAGTTTGATGATAATGTTCTGGTAAAAAAAATTGCAAATTATAAAAGCATATAAGACAAAACCATGATTGCTGAAATCAACAACTGAGATTAAGTGTTTAATTAAATAGCACTTGGTTCAATTTTTAAATAGCATTGAACTGCCTTATCAAAAAAAAAAAAAAAAAAAAAAAGCATTGAACTGCTTACCGTCAAAAAAAGTGAACTCTACAGTCTCTACTGACAAATCACATGCTAATTTATGACGAAGACGTGTTCACATTCGTTCACAGGTTAACGTAAAGCACTGGTATGCCTTAACATTATATATACACAAACACACACACACACACAATTCCCAACCATATCATTACTTGTTATGGTAGAGTTGTGCACTTTCTCTTTCACTCTTCATTGAGAATTTGTGACTTGTGAGGCATTCATTTTCTGAAATATGGCTTTAACTTTAACCTTTGTGAGAGAAACAAACCAGGTATCAACTTCTTCCTTTGATTTTCTTTTTTATTATTGGCTTTAACTTTAACCTGTGGTTTCTATTTCCCCTTCTTTTTCACATACCCATATACATGCTATTTTAATTTCATGATTGAATTGATTCATTTCTTAAAATAGCTCGTATATCTGTATGAAACGTGAAATACGCTGTATTGTTTATAGTTTATATATAGTTTAGTTTCCAACAACGCCTTGCATCTCTCCTCTGCTCAAAAATTTTTAGAAAGTAGATCATATAGTATCATACAAGAATATAAATATAGAATTTACATTGGAGTATTATTAATATACCTTATATATCATAAAAGAATCTAACTTTGGGAATAGATAGAAAAAAAGTATAGTTATAAAAGAGACAAATAAATTGAGAAATTACAGTATATTTAAAACCAAAACAAACCCTTGAACTAGCTCCTTCACTTAAGACTAGAAGATATATCTCTGTATTTCAGAAATGTTACGATTAAAAGAATTTGAAACACTGCATGTGGGAAAGGAAGAAGACTGAGAGAGGTTGATATTTTTTAAAAAAAAAAAATTATTTACATTTTTTATATTTTTAATAAAACATTTTTTTTAAAAAAAAAATCACCTCCGTTGCCTTTTATAAACACTAGAATATAATAGGCTGGATAAGGTGTTGCTGTCATATATTTCCTAGTCGTAGTTATATTAAGAGTGTGGCTTGTAAGATTCCTTATTAAATAAATTTTTTTTTTTTTTTTGTGGTGTAGGTGCTTTTCGCTGGAAATTCTTGTGTGAAGGAAGTGATACTAAACAGGCCTCATAAGCTGAATACTCTCAATCACGAAATGGTTAGTCGAATTTGCTTCTGTTACCTCCCATCTATTTTCTCTCAAAGGGGGAAAAAAACTCTTGAGTAGCAAATTGCTTCAAAATTAAAGTCACAAATGGTTGTCAAATTTTCTACAGTAAAGAGACCAGTTGGTCTTGTTGAAAAAAAACAGACCAGTTGGCCTTAAGAAACTGATTATTTTAAAGGTAACTGAGATGTTGAAATCATTTTTTAAATGCCAAAAGACGTTGATTTGTACATTAATCAATGACTTCTCTCTATTTTTTGCAGATAAGTCAGATGAAAGAGAGATTGACGTTGTATGAGAATGACGCTTCAGTAAAACTGATTATTTTAAAGGTAATTGAGAAGTTGAAGATCTCTCGACCCCAATCTTTCATTATTCAAATTTAGAAATTCGTATAAAAAATTACTCAAATGTTATTGAACCCGATAAAATATAACGCCATCACATATATACACTTTTATTAATTAAATTTTGCTCTGAATCACAAGGGGCACATGGTCATGTGATTGGGGAGCTTGATGCAATGGATATAAGGAACTTGATGTAAATATGGTCTTATATTAAAAGTTCTGATTATATACAAAGCATGTTATTATCTTTTAACACAGGCTAATGGAAAAGCTTTCTGTGCTGGTGGTGATGTGATATCAGCGGTTACTTCTTCAATTGTAGGTAGGTACAACGTTTAAATTCAACATGTTTTTTCATATTGAATGAAGTTTAAAATAAGTGTTACTATTTTAATTTATAATATTGTGACATCTTGTAAATTTTATTATATGTATTGCAAGTGAATAAAAAATAGCCATATTTTTATACATTTAGCATTAAACATTATAATCAAAACAAGATACAACTGGATTTTTTTTAATTAATAGTATTGCGTGGAAATTACATTATTCAATAAAAAATTAATATATGGATCATATCATTGTTAGTAAAATAAATACACTTTTATATCAATTATCATACTTTAGTTGAACAATTTGATAGTTGAGAAATGAAAAGTTACATTTGTTTTCATTTAAAATATATGCAAACTGACTTCGTGATGCAAGTTATTTAACAAAGCACTTTGTCACATTTTATCTAAATCATTTGGTATTCGATTTATCCACACGATATTTTATGAAATGTGAAAAATTAAATAAATTCATATCCTATAAATAATATGGTTTGTGACATATTTTGTTACATATATTGAAATATTAATATATTTATGTGTTTTAAGGGGGAAAAAATAACATGAAATAGTAGCATTGATTTGCTTGGGGTATTTCATGGACCAACAAGAAACAATCACGCGAACTCAAAATTTCTTGCTAAAGACAGAATTTCTAAAAGAACATTTTATCTGCAGTATAGATATGTTTTGCCAACCCATTTGAACAGAGTATATGACTCGTGCTATCAAGCTGATTTTGACGTATTATATATTTATTTTGTCTTAAGGTTGTAAACTGAAATATGTTACGATTATTTTAAGTTTTTCTTAAATATTTTGATAATTTAGTATTTCGTTTTTTAATGTCCGGTTCCGTCAATTTCTTTAATATTATAAATATTAAATTTTATGGAAAATAAATTTGGTGCATTAATATATTGTGTGTCTATGTGTGATTTATCTTCAAATTAAGCTTCAAAGATATTCATGTTTAAAATAATGGTGATTGAAAATAGGACACTGGACTTATGCAGCAAGCTTTTACAAGAAACAGCTTACATTAGACCATTTGATAGCAACCTACAAAAAGCCAGTGGTGAGCTTGCTAGTCCCACATTATACATTTTAATTTCTTCTAAGCATATGAAAGACAGATTTAATTGTTTAATTAATAATATGAAGGTGTCTCTCATTGATGGAATGGTCATGGGAGGAGGTGCGGGTCTGTCCATGAACACAAATTTTAGAGTTGTCACCGAAAGAACTGTATGTATAATAATTTTCTATTTTTTTTCAGTAAATAATGAGTTGTTTAATGATAACGTCTGTGATCGGCAAATATAAAAGTTGATTCAAGTTTTTTTGTAAGAGCTATTTCTCATATATGTCTATTTTTTCTTATTTACCTCTATTTATGTTCCCTAAAAAATAGTCAAGTAAGAGAGAGATTAAGGGAATTAAGGAAGATGATTAGGGTGTTTTAGGAAAAACTTGTCATATCAACTAACTTCCTTAATCTAATCAAATAAAGTAAATAAGTCTTACACTAAAGACCGGAGGGAGTCACAATTAGTAACTATACAGTTATATGAATATTTATATTGTGTGGTCATTAGACTAATCTTGTATCTGTAATTTAATTAATAGGTGTTTGCTATGCCCGAAGCATCTATAGGACTTAACCCAGACGTGGGTGCTTCATACTTTCTCTCAAGGCTTCCTGGCTCTTTTGGTAATATTAATTCGATTCTATCTTTATGTCCTTTGTTACATTATCAACATTTAATTTTGACGTCATACACGTTTGTTATACGTGATCATTTCATAATATAATGTTTGTCTTTCTTATTCTCTATCTAATTAATTATCCATCCGCCATTTATAATACTACCTCTGGTACTTGATAGAAGAGCTACTCTAATAATTTGAGTATATTAAGGAAATGAGATAAATTATTTAATTATAATAAATATGACATGATCTCCCTAAAATAATCTAGCATAAAATTAAATTATATATACCACTTTATAAGTTAGGTAAATTAGTCAGGGAAAAAGTGATAAATATATGAGACAAATTGAGATCTTATAACAATGACTGGAGATAATATCAAGTTTAATTAATGACCAAATCGGCCAATAGCAAGTTACATACAATTGAACCATGGACATCAACACTTATCAGAGACCAAATAAGCCAATTAACCCAAATACAGCTGATAAAATCAGTCAATTCATGATATCAAATGACAGTGTTGCAAAATAGACTAAATCCGTAAATTCATCCAAAAAATAAAAAATAAGAAATAAGTGAACCAGACATCAAGCCAATCCATTAGTCATCAAGATAACAAAAGTGAGACTCAATACACTTAGAACATTAATTCTCCTCCTCTCCTTTATTTATACCAAACTACTTGGGACTTGCTCAGCTGTTTTTTCTCTTGTGGTTTTGCTTTCATGGCCTTAATTTTCTATTAATTTCCTAAAAACAATTCATGCTAGGAAACAAACACGAATCAAAAACAAAAGTTAATTAGTTTTGCTTAATTAATGACTCAATTTGATTTCAAAAATACTGCAATTTATTGTACTGGTTTTTTAATTATTCTCCAATATAGGGGAGTACCTAGGGTTAACAGGAAGACGTTTGAATGGAGCAGAAATGGTTAAATGTGGCCTAGCGACTCATTTTGTCCCTTCCAAGGTATACATATTCATAACATTAATTGCGTCGTTATACAAATATAACATTAATTGTGACATTATTTCATATTAACTAGCAAAATTCATATCACTTTCCTCTGTACATCAGAAGCTAAATTTGCTGGAAAATGCCCTACGGTCTGTGACAACTTCTGATATTTCAACAATTACTGCATTAATTGATAAATTTACTGAAACAGCTTATATTAAGGAAGACAGCCCCTTGAAGAGGTAATTTAGTGGTTTTGCAGTTTCTTAAGTCTTTTCCTAGTATTTCATAAGACACAAAGATTGCAGTAAATATTATTTTGACAAATTAAACAGACTGGACACAATCAGCAAATGCTTCTCGAAAGGAAGTGTTGAAGAAATTGTTCTTTCATTGGTACGCATAGTTCAATTTGATGTTCATTTTTTATTCTTAGGAATGACAATAGAGAAATCGGGAGAAATCTGGATTTCTTAAACAACAATATAGTATTGTTTGAATGTCACAATAATGTTGGTAGGAAAAGGAAATGGAAGTTGAAGGAGCAGAAAAGTGGATTGGAGATGCATTAAATTACATGCGTGCAACTTGTCCTACGAGCCTCAAGATATGGATTAGATCAGTAAGTATCTAATATATGAGAAAATTTATATATTATTAGAAATCACATTGAAAAATTACAAATTAATGAAATGAGTTTACCTGAATTAATGTTCTTAATTAGGTGAGGGAAGGCAAAGTACAAAGCATTGAACAATGCCTTATTCGGGAATACAATATTAGCTGCCATATCATGCGAAGAACTATCAGCAATGATTTTTATGAGGTCAGAACTATTACAAATATAATTCAATTGACAAGAAATGTATTTAATTGTTGAAATGACATTTAGAAAGCTTGGATTTTCTTGCAGGGTTCAAGAGCAAAGCTATTTGATAAGGACAACAAGGCTATGGTAATAATAAAAATTTTGAACCCCTCTTATATATATATATAACTATTTTAAAAACGCAGAGAGAAAGATAGAGGAGTTTAGTTCTCAATATTTGATTAGTATTATTATCATTATCATCATATAGCATAACTAATTTTGTTGCTTTGATTTGTGTGTTGGTGTGTTTGATTAGTGGGACCCTCCAAAGCTGGAGCTGGTTAGTGAAGAAATGGTAGATCGGTACTTCAGAGAGGTTGAAGATGAGAATTGGGAGTGTCTGCAACTTCCTCACAGATTAAACATGCCCAGCAAGCTCTAGACCGAAGCATGGAAATGGAAAGGCCTTTTATCGGATTAGTATTATTATTAAATATTGTACCCGACTTGAAATAAGTTTCTAGCAAATTCCGTAGGCTAATTCCCAGTATGATGAGGTCTACTAATATTTAATAATTATCTTTTTGATATGACAATATTTACCAATATTTGCCAACTATCTCCTGATACGATGAGATTTCCTAATATTTTGCAAAATATCTTGGATAGGATGTGATTTATTACTAATATTTACCAATCTTTATTATTTCCTATAAATATATATATATATATATATCCTTACGGGCTATCACAAATGTAAAGCCCTTTGGAAAATACTTATGTCAAGTTCCTTATATCCATTTCGTCAAGTTCTCAAATTACATATGATCATATGTTCCATTTTTAAATTATTATCATTTAACTATAAACTCATATGAAAAAAAATAGGACACTCGATCATGTGTGATTGGAGAACTTGATGTAATGGATTATGAATATAAGAAACTTAATGTAAGTATGATCCAAGGCCTTTTATCTGAAAAAGGATATATTTAATATACATACTTGGATATAATTAAGGTCTTGGGTCTTTATTACTATTTTAGTCTTGTTTTAGTTAATAATGTTGCAACAGTATTACTTTTAAAGCTTCAGGGCTCAGTCTGAGTGATTAGGCCCACTATTACTAAAATTCTAAAAGGGATCCTCAGTGAGAAGATAGACGTGTGAGATCCCACTCAATGAGCTATCACGAAGCTGTACTTGCTTCCAAACATCACTTTTACATTCCTTCCACGTGTGTATTTCTAATGAATGAAACCCATGTTTTTCCAGCACCACACTCTTTTAAAAAAAATAAAAAATTATTAATCTTGATATTTTCTCCCTTTATTATTGGACGTTTGAGTTATAAACACAATAATAACTCAGCTATTCTTGTTAACTTCCAATGCAAGTCTTTAACTGACTAATATTTAGTCTATTATATCTCTTACATAATTAGTAAAATTCGTTCAAAATTTTCTTCAAGCATTACCCAATTATTAAAATTGAAGATAATCAGTTCCATAAAAAAAATAAAGACCATCAGAGTTAAGTCATCAAGGAGCCACGTAATTCCTTTGTTTCATTTAAGCATTATATTTAAATAAGATATTATAAAAAAATTTAAATCAGATAAAAGTAGAGGTAACGAAGTATTTAAAAAAAATACCCGGATCAAATTAATGTCGTCAATTGTGTAGAGGTCCTGATTACCAAAAATCTGTGCACAAAATGAAGAATATATTAACATAAATCAATAATTTGAATGAAATAATTAACAATTCAATTACATGAAAAGAAATGAAATTCAATTGAGAATCAATAAATGATCACCTGTTCAAAATTTGTAGTAAGGCCACTGAAAATGATGTTATACATATATAGTATAACATAGAAACCGCACTCAGTTTTCCCTGCTTGCTGAGGACACTATACATCAAAAGTAAACGGTAAAAAAGAATAAAGGCCTATGTAAAGCAATAGTCAATCAAAGAATTTGAATGTAAAAAACTTACGTTTGGCTGGAACCACTTTATCGGACCACCTTTACCTTCACACTTCCCACCCATTATATAATATGTCTTCAGTGCATTGTAATAATTAAAATGATAAACAGAAGATATTAAAACAATTGAGTAAAATAAAAAATCAATGACTGACAAATAAATTTACTTATGTGTTAAAAATGTTTTTGATATCTGCGTCTGGCTTGCGACCCAATGAGTCAAACCAAAAGATGACGTTGATCGAGGGACAAGGAACACAAAGACTCCAAGGATAATTATAATCACATGCATATATAGATTAAAATAAGGTCAGATAACATGATACTGTTTAGCAAAGTGAACGTGTATACATATATCAAATAAAGTTACTTGCCCTTTAACAATTGGTGCTAGATAACAAGGCAGCTGAGTCTCGCCTATTATATAGCCTACATAGCTCATCCGATCTTCCAATCTTTGGTTATTACGCGGTGACATATTGCCAGGACATAAGAACCCATATGTAGTGATGAGACCTTGTTCGGCACACAGTGCAGCTACCACATAAATGAAATGAAAAATGAATCAGTAAATGTAGAAACCTAAAACTCCTAAATATTAATGCATTAATTACAATTAAAAATTATAACTAAACTCACATGATTGCAAATGTGACCCATCATATGTCTATCTCCTCCAAAGATAGGAACTCTCTAATATCTTTGTTATCAAGTCCATAATTATACGAGATTCTACAACCCACAATCTCACAAGGCATCTGCAAGTCGACCTTGTTTATGTCTTGATGAATATTTTGCAGTTGTGCTAACAAGGGAAATTTTGTCGCATCATGCATCTTGTTCCTAATAAGACACAAAATAAAGATTATAAGTGGAATGTTAAGGATCAAGTAACAGTAAGGTGTTTCCTACCATTGGAGGGACTGGCACAGTCTGAACAAGATGTCTAGGCCACAAGATGAAAGATCCTGTTGCCTGACCTAATCTGGCAACCTCACCATCAGGGAACGGGACATCTATACCTTCTTCCCCTAGTCGAACACTTGTGACATTGACCTTACGTTGATCATCCCAGATTTGGTTATTATGGTAGGCGGTGGCATGCGTGTATACAACAACATTAGCAACACCACACGGGTATGGGACTTCCAAATACAAAGTGCAAGATTCTCCTGGCTCTAGTGAAGGACCAGGGTCACCATGTCCAACCTCTGGCGGATTGAAACTGCCTTTGGTGCTGGGAAAGGCCGGGGATTCCTGACTAAGAGAAATGAAAGAATTAATTAAAATAACGTAAGGAAAAACTCAATGTTATATTAAATGAAATTATTTACAAACCTCATATCTCGGCTCCACGTTACACATCCCACCTTGTATGTGAGACAACACCATCGTACTCATCTCACCACGTAGCTCACTCAACAACTCTTCTTTAAGCTCGTCTCAAAGTGATTGACACATTTGCACTGCTAGCTCTGATCGGATTTCCTCTCAAACCCTGGCCATAAACTCCTGACTCATTTCACCTTGTCCATAAGCTTGTGAACCTCATCCAAAGTATTTAGAGAGACCAACTCCCCTTGACTCCCCTCTAACTTGACCAGGGTGATCTAGATTCCTAAGCACCGTTGCTAAGATGTCCATCCTTCCAGTTTGAGTGAAGGAACCCTGGCTGCTCTGCTCTTCAAGTTCATCATGTAGCATACAATGGATAAATAGAAAGTAATTACATGCAATCTTGTTAGGAAAATGAAACACACTTAAATATACTTGTTATTGAATACTCAAAATCCTTTTAGCGACATCAGTAACTACTGGATTTATATATTTTTCTCCCTTTATCGTCCCTGCTTTACATTTTTGTGACGCGGGGGAGGAGGTGGCACCTGCATGACAATACTAGGATCTACTAGGGCTGCTTCCTCCAATTTTTGCAATTCAACCTGCATCATCTTCTTTTGTGCTATTTCTAGTAATTAGAAGTAGGATTTAATATTCTGTCAAAAAAAAGAAGTAGGATTTAATAAACAAGGTGTGAAAGATGTGTGGCTGGAAGTCCTGAAATGGTTAATGACAACTGTTTTATGCAGGTGGACAACGGTGATGGCTATGGACAGCGGTGATGGCTACCATGTTTGGTAAGAATCTTCTATGTTTCCTTCATATAGGGGGAAGGTTTGAAGTCAATGAAGATGGTGATATAAACATATGTTGAGGGAACGGTCAGATCTAGAAATCCGATTGTAAATCTGATTATATAGAAATCCAAACCACTTGAATTTTGGCCACAGTCTGTTAATTTGTTGTTAGTTCCTTGTACATGCATTTTCAGATGTAAATGAAGGTTGCATGTAATATGGTTTTGTATCCCACTTTCATTTATGGAAATTTGTTATTTGATATAAGTTATGTTGTCAATATATGGACCTGAAGTTGTCAGTGGTGACCCCTGGAGTTGTCAATGTATGCTTATGAAGTTGTTAATATATATATGCAATTATGATCACATTGGAAACTAATAGTTTATGTGCATATATTTATAGATTGCCTATGTTGTTGGTATTTAATATTAATTAGGTGGTCATATTATATGACTTGTCACTGGTGCCTCCTTGACTTGTCAATAGAAGGGTTGAAGAGTTGTCAATGGAGGCTTAATGACTTATCAATAAGGGCTCCTTGACTTGTCAATGGATGCCCATTGAGTTGTCAATGGGGACCCATGGAGTTGTCAGTAGAGGCTCTATGACTTGTTAACGGAGGCTCATTGACTTGTTAATGGAGGCCCATGAAGTTGTCAGTGGAGGCCAAATGACTTGTCAATGGAGGCTCCTGCACTTATCAATGGACTACCATTGAGTTGACAAAAGAGGTCCCTAAAGTTGTCAGTGGAGGCTCCTTGACTTATCAGTGGGGACCTATTGAGTTGTCAATGGATGCATATTGAGTTATCAGTGGATGCCCAATGACTTATTAACGGAGGCTCATTGGCTTGTCAATAGATGCCCATTAAGTCGTCAATAGAGGCCCTATGAATTGTCAATGGAGAGTTCTAGACTTGTCAATTAAGGCTCCTCCACTTGTTAATGGACACCCATTGACAACTAAATTCTGGTCCAATGACTTGTCCCGGAGGCTCCTGGAGCTGTCAATGGAGTCTCCTCAACTTGTCAATGGAGTCTCTTGCAGTTATCAATAGAGTCAAACAATGTGCAAGGAAAAGCATCATATGTGCATTACATAACTTTAGCACTAACATTAACTCATGGTCATTACAAAAAATGTGCAAGGAAAAACAATGTCACTACACTTGATCATTACAAAAAAGTTAACCATATTTACAATGAGTGTGCATATGGTCATTACAATCCCCTAATATGTTGTCCAGACAATCATATTTACAATGAGTGATTCCCTTTTACCTTCCCCTTCTGTTTCTCCTTCTTCTTGTCCTTCTGCTTCTCCTCCTTCTAGATGAAAAATTCTTCAGTGAATAAAGTATACCCATAAAAGCTTGGTGCCCTTGGTCGTGTTGGGCTTTTTCTTCCTTGTCTATCCTTGACAGATTTTCCTTTTCCATCTTGCTTCCCTAGAAAAAAGAATTTTCACCACTTTAGCAGTGCATCCGAATCCAAATAAGCCAGACATTCTTGAAAGAGGTGTCAAAATTAGCTTCAGAGGTTTGTAGAAGTTTAGGAGCAAAAGGTGTCAAAATTAGTTCAAGAGCCTTAAAATTCTTGAAAAGAAAAGCACATCTCTTCATGTCAATTGGAAAAATCATTTTTAAACCAAACTCTATTGTTGCCAAACCTTATAGTTGTTATTAACAAGTTCAGCAGACTCCATTGACAACATCGCTGCTCCCATTAACAACACATTTTTTTCCTATGCATATCAGGTTATGTAGCCACAACCTTTCACCCTCATCTTCATTCCTTAACTCTTCTATTGCAAAAACACAACACAATGAACTAGAAAATAGAGCATAATGACAATAAAAATAGAGCATACTAAACCATACCCAAACACATTGAAACCTTAGCCAAAGCATATCCACTGCATTTACTAGGTCTGCCTTTATAGTTTACAAGCATATGGAGTATAATACTCACAAAAATCAGGCAACTTTTTCTATTTATCAGGACCAAAACGAATGTTAATAATCAAAACCTTTAGTTGTAAAAAAAAATTAAATATGGCATATAGTTGTCATTAACAAGTTCAACAGCCTCTATTGACAACTATCGCTACTCCCATTAATAACACATTTTTTCCTACGCACATCAAGTTATATAGCCACACACCTTTCACCCTCATCTTCATTCCTTAGCTCTTTTATTACAAAAAAAAATAGCACAATGAACTAGAAAACAGAGCATAATGACAATACAAATAGAGCATACTAAACCATACCCAAACACATTGAAATCACAGCCAAACTGTGAAACCATAGTAGTCACAGCTCTAGCCCACAGATGATTAGTGATATTCATAGTACCCGATCCCTTCATACGAGCATCCTCTTTCTCTTTACATCCATCAAAACTATCCAAAACTTTATCTTCATGTTGGCCCTTACAATTCTAGAACATAGATATAATCCCCTTTGCTATCGTTTATCGACAAGCTCAACGATAAAAACCCACCACTGACCGTCCCCGAAGCTCTCCTTTCTCACCAAAAAATATTGAAACTTAGCGTTCTTCTGCATCCCCATCTCCAGAGCTATTCCATACGACATTTGACAGCATTTTCAATTCTTTTCTCAATTTATCTGACAAGGGTGTTTATGACATTTCTCACCTGCAATTTATTAAAAAATAGTCCCATGGGACTTGACAGTAATTTTAGAATTTCTCAGGGCCATTTCTTCATTTATTCTCTTCTGTAGGACTATGTTAACCTTGTGTAATTCATATCAAATTAGCACATTTACCCTTATTTTATAACACTTTTTGGGTTGATTAATGGATATACAGGGATGTAAGTGTATAGGAAATTACCCTAGTGAGTAGTTGGTAAAAGGGCATGAATCTTTGGTTAAATATGAATATTTTACTATCATTCTTCACCCTTTGGTTTGTATAGATTTTCTTTTGTTGATAGGATCACAATTGAGACACACAAAGAGCCATTGGAAGTACAAATCTTGGATTAAGAAATTGGGAAGAAGAGTAGCACACCAATGCATCATGGAAAAAACTAGAAGAGTTAAAGAGAAATGCTTGGATGCAGACAGAAGACCTCCAGAAGCTTTTGGGCTGCAGCCAAGCCATTTCTGGCTACAGCTACATGACAGACAGAGGCAAGATAGACCTTTTTGGGCTACAGCCAAGAAACCCAAAATGCACTTTGGCCGCAGCCAAGAATTTCTTGGCTACAGCCAACGCCCGTATCAGCAGCTGTGCATTTTGATTTCTAGGTCTTTTAAAAGGTTGAATCCCAAAAATGGAAAGGAGAGTTTGACATTCCAGAGAGCTGAGTAGCGGTCAGGTTGTATTTGCAAGCTTGAAGGTAGTGTTTTTCAAGGAAAATCAAGTAGGGATTGAAGATTTGAAGAGATTCTAACTCAATTTCTCTTGATTTTCCTAAATTTATTCACTTTCTCCTTTTTATTTCTGATATGGTTGTAATGACTGTGTATACCTGTGATTCTTTGTTGAGCATGGGTAGCTAAGATTTTCATTCTAGGATTATTTTTGAACTTTTTTTTGGATTAAACTTGAATCCTCCTCTGTTTTAGTATCTAATGGCATATATATGTTAATTTTATCTTATAAACACTGCTATTTGTGATAGACCATTACTTTAGATGATTTGTTCAATTAAATCAAACTTGAGAGAGTTAAATTAATTGTAGGACTTTGTAAAATCATGCTAGACTTGAAGTTTAGGAATTAAATGGATGATTTGTTAGTAATATAAAGAAATAGTTATTATCCTATAAATGTCAAATTAAGGTAGGTGTTTAATGAATATTTTCTCTTAACAACAGCAAGAGATTGTGCATGTTAATTGAAGATATGAAGTTGATTTTGGCTTGAGAAAGCTTAATCAAATGCTTGTGAACCTTAGGCTAACATATATATATATATATCCCATGGAAACACTCTTGGAGAGGAAAATCATTAAGCTTTATGAAATACAAAGGGGATGAAAAATCCTAGGCTTATTACAATTGTTAAAGTCACAAGAATCAGATTTTCCTTCAGTAATTCTTAGTCTTTTACAAAAGTATCTTTTAAAACTTCTTTTTCTACACCAACAATATGTTTTGGCTCAACATAATTGAATTCACCAAGCCTATTGCTTGACCAATTTTTTATTCAAATCCTCGAGGGAACGATCTTACTTATCACTTTATACTTGACATGATCCATGCACTTGCGTTAGCGAACAAGTTTTTGGTGCCGTTGCTGGGGATTGGTTTAACAAATCTTTTAGTTGACCTTAGGCTTGTGATAGTAAATTCTCTTGAGCTTTTAGTTAGATTTACAATTTTCCTTTCCTTCTTTTCTTTGTTAATTTTTTGTTTTAGTTTGATACTTGTGTTCTATTTCTCTTGTAGATACCATCTCGATATAAGCAACACTTGCACTAGGACAGATTGATGGTAGTACTTGACGGATTGCCTCATATTGACAAAGAAATTGACTCTATATCTGAAACTATGGTGGATGATGAATATGATAGGGCTATCGTCAATAACTTTACTAGCCGAATATGTAGGCTACACAATCTTGCATTTGGATGCCGAAGATGTAAACATACACTTTTGAGATCAAACTGGTCATTATTACAATGCTTCAAATGCATGGGTTGTACCATGGTCTCTATAATGAAGATGCAAACAAACACTTGATGTACTTCTTGGAGGTGTGTGATTTCTTCAAGAAAAATGGAGTGCCCAAAGATATGTTGAGGCTATGACTATTCCCTCTTTCTCTTTACAAGAGAAAGTTAAAGATTGGTTTAATAATCTCCTCGAAGGATCCATAAATTCTTGGGATGATCTTGAGGCTAAGTTTAGAGCTCAATTTTTCTCTGATGATAAATCTGTGGAAGCTAGGGATGAATTTCTAAGCTTCAGACAACATCCGGATGAGCATCTTTATGCTGCTTAGGAGAGATACAAAATATTGATGAAGTAATGCCATAATCCTGGGGTGGACAAGTGGGTAGTAATCTAAATCTTCTGTACTCACCTTAACCCTCAATCTAAGGCAATGGTTGACTCTATGACCAATGGAGGTTATCAGAATGTTCTTGTGAATAAGGTGTTAGGCTCTTGGATCAACTATCTGTAAACAACACTCAAGGCAATGATAGAAGGACTACCCAAGCATACCTACTACAAAATAAGACTCTTCATCATAAATTGCAATAATCTTATCTGCTTTGAACAAGCGTTTTGATGTGATGGAATCTCAAATGTAAAAAAGCACTTCTCACAGCGTGCATTCTGTTCATACCACTCTTATAGTATGTGATCAATGCAACGATATCCACATGCCTAACTATTGCCTTCTTTATATGGCTTTGGAATCTATCAACTACATGGGCAAGGTTCAGCCTTATCAAGGGAACCCGTATTTACAAACTTACAATCATGCTTGGAAAGCTCATCCCAACTTCTCTTGAAGTGAAGGTAACACTTTGAATCCACCACATGAGTCTACTTTGGGTGCAAAGCCTATTCCTCCTCTAGGTTTTCAAATACAACAAAGGAAAATTCCTATTAAAGAAGAAGAGTCTAAAACGGACAAGATGCTAGCTTAAATATTGTCTAATATAGAATCTTCAAGAGCTGAAAACAAGGCCACTTTCTCTTTTCATGAAACGGTGATTAAGAACATTGAAGTATAATTGGGGCAATTAGCAACTCAAGTGAATGCCATGTCAAGATGGCCTCTCCCTAGTGACACCATTCCTAATCTAAAAAGGGAGGAAAAAGAGGAATGCAAGGCCATTAACTTAAGAAGTTGCAAGGTGCTACCGGATGTGCCTAAATCAAGTAAGACTAACCTAAAGCAAGATGAGCAAGTAAATATTGAAGTTGAGGCTGAAGAAGCTATGAATCATGAAAGTATAGTGGAAGAGGATAACACTGGGAAGAGAAAGCAAACTAAAGAAAGTTTGGATGATGTTGTCAAGAACAAGAAGGTGGAACAAGAGATGAATGATAAGAAGAAGAGAAAGCCAACCACCTCCTTTATCATGCCACTACTAAATTTTCCTCAACAATTCAAGAAGAAAGAGGAAGATGCTCAATTTAAAAAGTTTGTAAACATGTTCAATCAACTCCATCTAAACATTCCTTTTGCTGAGGCTTTGGAAACCATACCTAAATATGCTAAGTTCCTTAAGGATGTTTTGTCTAAAAAGCTGTAATTCAATGAGTTTGAAATCATGGCATTGACCGAAGAGTGTAGTGCAGTTATTCAATGAAAGTTACCTATTAAGCTCAAGGACCTGGGAAGCTTCTACATTCCTTGCAACATTAGGACTAACTTCAATGGTAGAGCTCTCTGTGACTTGGGTACTAGTATTAACTTGATGCCTCTAGCTATTTTTAACCAATTAGGATTGGGAGAGCTAACGCCCATTATGGTGACCCTTCTCTTTACCGATCGGAGTATCTCTAAACCTAAAGGAATCATTGAAGACGTCCTAGTTAAAGTAGACAAGTTCATCTTTCTAGTAGACTTTATTGTGCTTGATTGTGAAGTTGATTGGAAAACCCCTCTCATTCTTAGTCGTCCATTCTTAGCCATGGTAAGGACTCTTATTAATGTAGAAAAGGATGAGATCACTTTAAGGGTTGATGATGAGAAAGTGATATTCAATATGCCAAAAGCTTTGAAGTTTCATGATGATTCAGCTCAATACTCTTTTATCGATATATTAGATTCAATCATTCCTCAAGAATCGTATGCCTCCATAACCAAAGACCCTTTAGAGGCATTCTTAATTAGTAAGAAGAGCTTGGAGGAGTTTGATGAGGAAGCTATTAAAAATCTCTTTCATATGGAATCATTTCCACATTCAAGACTGAGGACTTTTGAACCACTTGAAGTATCCGATGCTTTAAGTACTCTATTGAAGCCTTCGACTGAAGTTCCTCCAGTTCTAGAGTTGAAGCCTCTACCTTCTCATCTCAAGTATGCTTACCTAGGGAATTATAATACTTTACCTGTTATTGTTTCTTTCGTTCTCTCTGATTTACAAGAAGAGAAGCTCTTATGATTCTTGAGAGAGCACAAGCATGCCATTGGGTGGACTATAGCCGATATTAAGGGAATAAGCCCTTCTATTTGTATGCATAATATTCTATTAGAGGATGATCATAAAACTTCCATTGAGCATCAAAGGCGCTTGAATCCAATTATGAAAGAAGTAGTTAAGAAGGAAGTCCTCAAATGGCTATCCCCTGGAATTGTATATCCCATCTCGGATAGTTCATGGGTGAACCCAGTCCAATGTGTCCCTAAGAAGGGTGGCATGACTGTAGTCGCTAACATCTAAAATGAACTGATTCCCACTTGCACGGTGACTGGATAATGGGTATGCATGGGTTACTGGAACCTTAACACTACTACAAGGAAAGACACTTTCCTTTGCCATTCATTGATCAGATGTTGAATAAGCTAGCGGGTCAGGAGTTCTTTTGCTTTCTCGATGGTTATTCTGGGTACAATCAAAATGAAATAGCCCCAGAAGACTAAGAGAAGACAACTTTTATTTGCCCTTATGGCACAATCGCTTTTAGAAGAATACCATTTGGACTATGCAATGCTTGTTAACCTTGTGAAATTCATATCAAAGAGGCACATTTACACTTGATTTATCACATTTTTTCATTGATTAATGGGTATATGAGGATTGAAGTGTAAAGGAAATGTGCCTAATGAGTGTTTGGTTAAAAAGGGTATAATTCTTTGATTAAATGTGAATATTTTGCTATAATACATCACCCTTTGCTTTGTAAAGACTTTCTCGTATTGATAGGATCACAATTGAGACACACAAAGAGTTATTGGAAGCACAAATCATGGATTAAGAATTTGGGAAGAAGAGCAGAACACCACTGCATCATTGAAAGAGTTCTAGAAGAGTGAAGATAAGTGTTAGGCTACGGCCAAGAAATTGGCTGGCCGCAGCTAGAAGACATCTTGAAAGTTTTGTGCTGCAGCCAAGCCATTTCTAGCTGTAGCCAGAAGACAGACAAAGGAGACAATTGATTTTAGGCTGCATCCATGAATTTATGGCTGCAGCCAGAACGCAAAAACAGCAGCTGTGCATTTTGTTTCTAGGTCATTTAAAAGGAAAAATGCAGAAATGGAAAAGGGAGGATCGACATTCTAAGGTTTTGTGAGGCAGCTAAGGAGCATTTGCAAGCAAAGGAGTGGAGTTTTCTTAAGGAAAATCAAGTAGGATTGAAGATTGAAAGAGATTCCAACTCAATTTCTCTTAGTTTTTCTTTACTCATTCCCTTTCTCCTTTGTATTTCTGATATGGCTGTAATGAATGTGTATATCTGTGATTCATTTTTAAATATGGATAGCTAAGATTTTCATTCTTGGATTGTTTTTGAACCTTTTTATGGATTAAACTTAGTTCCTTCTCTCTCTCTCTAAGTATCTAATGGCATATATATGTTGATTTTACCCTGTTTTTGCTGCTATTTGTGACTGGCCATCACTGTGGATAATTTGTTCAATTAAATTAAGATTGAGAGAGTGTAGAACTTTGATAAAATTATGATAGACTTGAAGTTTAAGAACTAAATAGATGGTTTATTAGTAACATAGAGATATAGTTACTAGCCTAGAAATGTCAAATTAAGGTGGGTGTTTAATGAATATTTTCCCTTAACTATAACAAGAGATTGTGCATGTTAATGGATGATATAAATTTGATTATGACTTGAGAGAGCTTAATCGGATGCTTGTGAACCTTAAACTGACATATATATATATATATATATCCCATGGAAGTACTCTTAGAGAGGAAAAGAATTAAGTTTATGAAATACAAAGGGGATGAACAATCTTAGGTTTATTACAATTGTTGAAATCACAAGAATCAAATTTTCATTTAGTAATTCTTAGTTTTTACAAAATTATCTTTTGAAACTTCTTTTTCCACACAACAACATGTTTTGGCTCAACTTAATTGAATTCACCAAGCCTATTACTTGACTAATTTGTTACTTAAATCCTCGAGGGAATGATCTTACTTATAATTTTATTACTTGACGTGGTCCGTGCACTTACGGTAGCGAAAAATGCTCCAGCTACATTCCAAAGGTGCAGATGTCCATTTTCTCTAATATGATTGAGAAGACCATTGAAATATTTATGGAATATTTCTCTATTTTTGGTCCATCCTTTGATTCTTGCTTAGAGAATTTGGATGTGGTGCTTAAACGATGTGAAGAGACCAATTTGATTCTCAATTAGGAAAAATGTCACTTCATGGTGCAAGAAGGCATTATACTTGACCATCAGGTACCCAAAAAGGGTTTGGAAGTGGATAGAACCAAAATTGCTATAATTGAGCAATTGCCTCTGCCTACTAGTGTGAATGGTGTCCGCAGCTTTCTTGGTCATGCCAGTTTCAACCAGAGATTTATTAAAGATTTTTCTAAAATTTCCAGCCCAATGTCCAAGCTATTGGAGAAGGATATGGAATTCAAGTTTGATAATAAATGCCTACAAGCCTTTGAGGAGTTAAAGAAGCAACTCATTTTAGCTCCTATCTTAGTAGCTCCAGATTGGGTTTTACCGTTCATCATTATGGCCGATGCTAGTGATTATGCCGTCGGTGCTGTTCTTGGGCAAAAGGCACAGAAACTCTTTCACCCCATTTACCATGCCAGCAAGACTCTTGATTGAGCCCAACTTAATTAAACCACCACTGAGAAGGAGTTACTTGCCATAGTCTATGCTTGTGAAAAGTTTTGACCTTACATTGTGGGTACTAAGGTCATTATCTTCACCGATCGTTTAGCTCTAAAGTACTTACTTACAAGGAATGATTCCAAGGCCAAACTAATTCGCTGGGTGCTACTACTTCAAGAGTTTGACTTAAACATCATTGATAGAAAAGGCACTGAGAATCAAGTGGCGGATCATCTACAAAGGTTAAGTACTGAGGCTCAACTATATAATTCTAATATGATCTATAAATCGTTCCCGGATGATCAGCTGTTCTTTGTTGATAATTCATCCACACTATGTTTTTCCGACTTTATAAACTACCTAGTTTATGTAGTTTTACCTCCGAATTTCAATTCTTATCAAAGGCATAAGTTTTTACATCAGGTGAAGAAGTACTTTGGGGATGAACCTTACTTATTCAAGAGGTGCCCCGACCAACTCATTTGAAGGTGTGTCCCAAAAAATCAACAAGAGTGCATTCTGCATTGTTGCCATTCTTCTAAATATGGTGACCATTTTGGAGGAGAGAAATCCGCTACAAAGGTCATTCAAAGTGGGTTTTATTGGCCTTCTTTATTCAAGGATGCATATGCTATTATTCTTCAATGTGATATGTGCCAAAGAATGGGGAACATATCTAGAAGAAATGAGATGCCATTGAATAGCATGCTTGAAGTTAAACTTTTTGATGTTTGGGGGATTGACTTTGAGTCCCTTTCCTAAATCATTCAATAATAAATATATCTTTGTTGGAGTTGACTATGTCTCCAAATGGGTCGAAGCTACTGCATGTGTGACTAATGATGCCAAGACGATGTTGAAATTCCTCAAAATGCACATTTTCATGAGATTTGGAACACTAAGAGCGATTATCAATGGTGGTAGTTCACACTTTTGCTATCACCAATTTCAAGCCTTGATGAAGAAATATGGTGTCAAGCATAAGGTAGCATTGCCCTACTACCCTCAAACCAATGGCCAAGCAGAAATTTCTAATCGAGAGATCAACAACATCCTTGAAAAGATGGTTAATACTACTAGGAAGGATTAGTCTTCCAAGTTGGATATGCTCTAAGGGCTTACCAAACAGCCTATAAAAAGCCTATTGGTATGTCTCCATATCGCTAGGTGTTTGGGAAAGTGTGCCACTTGCCGGTAGAATTAGAGCATGGGACTTATTGGGCTATCAAAAAGCTGAATTTTGATTCTCAAGCTGTGGGAGATAAGAGGTTACTTCAACTTAATGAGTTGGATGAATTATGCCTTAATGCCTATGAGAATACAAGGCTTTATAAGGAGAAGACCAAGAGGGACCATGACAGTAAAATAGTTCCTAAAAGCTTTAAACCTAGTCAAAGGGTTCTCCTTTATAATTCCAAGTTGAGGTTATTTCCAAGAAAGCTGAAATCTCAATGGTCCGGTCCATTCATGGTGGTTCAAGTATCCAAATTTGATGATGTGGAGTTAGAAAATGAGAAGGACGGTTGAAGCATTATTGGGGAGGAGATGTAGATAGACTAGTCTCCACTGTCTACTTATCTAATAAAAAATAGCTAACATAAAGAGTCAGGCTAAAGACTATAAACTAAATGCTTCTTGGGAGGCAACCCAGTTCTTAACTTAATCTCTTTAGTTTATTTGATTTTGGTATGTTTTTTTGTAGATTTATGTTTGGTCTTTTGCTTTCACAGGTAGCGAAAAGAGAGGAATCCTAAATAGAGAAGGGAAGAGAGAAAAAGGGTATAAAGGAAGGGTGGAGAATTTAGGTGTGGAAAGTCATTTTCCAAGGAAGTTCCTTAATTTCCATGATTAAATTGAGCCTAATCTTAGATAAGCATGACCTAATTTGATAACTATTGTTACCAACACATTATCACTTATGATTTAGGTGTATTCATGTTTGTGGGATGAATTAGAGTTTGATTTGTGCATTGGATTAGCCTAATCCTATCAATTGTAGATATAACGCGAGTTCATGAATTTTTAGGTGCACTTTGATCATGTGAAAGTGTGTTTTCAATTGTGTAAGTTATTGATGTTCATGAGTGTATGAGATTCAGGAGGAATTTGTGCTTAAATTGATTGAAGGTTGGTATTATATGCTATGGTCATAAACTTGAAAGTGTGATAAAGTATTCCTTGTTTTCTCTCCACATGGGTTGCTAATATCTGAAGTAACACAGCATCATGGGCTGCTGCCAAGCATATTTTGGCTGCAGCTAAGACGAGGACCAAAAGTGGTTGGCTGCAGCCAAGAATTTCTTAGAAGCGACCAAGAAAAAGGCAGAAGCATTTGGGCCGTTGCCAAAAACCCAATGACTTGCAAAAAAAAGTCTGGGCTGCCGCCAAGAATTCTTGGCCGCAGCCAACTAATGCCTAGATAGTTTTGGGCTACAGCTAAACCATATGTGGCTGTAGCCAAGATTAAGGCCGATAGTTTTGAGCTGCAACCAAGCCGTTTATGGCTGCAGCCAAAACCTAATATAAAAAAATTGCTTTGTTTCATTCTTTTCCTCTTTCTCTCATGCCTCTGTTCCTTCTCTTTTTCTTTCACAACCATGTTGTTGCTCCCCTTCCCTCATGAACCCTAAGTTATGCCTCTCGTGTTCTTTACCTTCTTTCCTAGCCGACTTTAATCACCTTTATCTCCGCCTGTTATCTTTCCATTTCACTATTACTCTCCCTCTTTTTCTTCCCTCTCCATTTCCATCCATCTCCTTTCCCTTACCCCATAGCTGCTTCTTCGCCTCCTGAACTTCACCTCCACTTTGTTTCTTTCACTGGTGTTGATAACATTACTCCTTTTCCGTTGCTACTATCTATCTCTCTCTTAACTATTATTGTGCTGGATTCTCTGCTTTCCGATGGTCTCAGATCAAAAACATGATTCAAGTTGGGGTCTCGGTAGTCTTCTCTATTTCATTGTGATGTTGTTCAAGTCTGCCATTGTTCTTCTCTAAGGTAATTTCCATGTCTTTCATCCATGTTCTGTAGAGTTTAGGTTAGCTTAGTGAGTAATGGAATAAATTAGGCTTGAACTGACAAGAGTTTGATTTAGGGAATAGACTAGTAGTGCTAATGTTGATAGCTTATGAAAAGCAAGATAGGAGTTTGGTTTCATTTCACTTACGATTTTAGCTTGCTGGACATTGTATGCTCTATTTGACATAATTAATTGGTTCTTGTGTGTACGTAGAAGGAATTTGCTGCTTGAAAAAAAACAAAAAAGAAGGTATAAAATCTATTTTGGGAACTAATCCAATAGTTTCAAAAATATTCCATGGGTCCTCTATTGAATTGATTAGTATTAGGCACTAGATTGAATTAATATGTGATGATTTGAGGATTCATCAATGGTATTGCAGATACTTAGTGTAGTAAAAAATTTTTGCTTTACTAGATTGTTGGGATAGTTGAGAGTCAGCCTTGAATTTAAATAGTAGTTTGAGGATTAGTAATCATTAAAAAGTCTGACGATTGCTTCCTCATTTGAAGTCAATCTTTTCATAGTGGTTAATTTAAGTGTTGTTCACTGGGTTACTCCTAAAGCATTGCTATTTGTAAACATTTTTTTTGAAACACTTGATTTTGATATGAGAAACAACTTTTGGGGTACTCATGAGCTAGGTAATTCATGTTTTTGAACTAATCTCCTCTTGCACTAAAATGGTTTTCTTTGGTTTCCCACAATGAAATAGATTGACCATCTCTATCTTTGAGCTCTTCAAAGTTTAATGTTAGGCAATTAAATGAACTTTTAAGCAATGAGGAAAGGCTTAGGATGGAATTTTGTTGGCAGCGTGGTACTATGTAGCTGTCAAGTTTAGGGGAATCTCTTGCCTTAGTTTAGGACTTTGTTTTCATAGGATTTTGTTTCTAGTTTCCTTATAGGGGTGAATGTTTGTTCTTCCATGAGAATAAATGCTTTATGGATATGGTGGGCTATTTCTCTACTTCTCTATAGACAATATACCAGTAAAAAAGGTTGCTAATAAAGCCAATCCTAAGGTTGTTGCTTATGCAAAGCAGAAAATTATTCCACGGCCTCTTCTGCAAGAGCGAGAATTCCCCTTTACTATCACCCATGATTTCTATGATCTTGCAACAAAGACGTATAAAATGGGAAAGCTCATGGACACCAAAAGTGACAACAATCTACAAATAGTCAATGAGTTTAATACTCAAGCTTGTGTGCGAAATATCTAGAGACTCTCTCTTTGTGGAGTTGACATTGACTTCATACCCAGTGCCTTCCATAGTATTTGCATTTTCCCTTAATTGAGAAATGCAAATACAAATACTATCAGGATAATGATGGTGAGGTTCCTAAAGATAGGATCTCTCAGCTTGTAGATTATGAAGGGGAAATCTCATGACAATGTCCAATTGGGCATAAGAAGTACCTGAGTAGCACTTGGTTATCAGTTGAGGCCCGCATATGGATGCATTTTGGAAAGGATTACTTTTGGACCTCTTCTAACCGTAGTGGCATCACAAAGGATCAAGCTCTTGTTATATTTCTCCTCATGAAGAAGAAGCCAGTAGACATTGAGCATCTGATCTTTAAATCTTTATAAGACCACATTCTTGATCATAATTGCAGCCTCATGCTTCTACACCTCATATCAACCTTTTGTATAGCCCATGGTGTTGCAACTGCTCCAATTGATATTGCATTTAAACCTATCCCAAAATTTCAATACACCAGCATCAAGCCAAAACAAACCAAGCTCTACACCCCCCACCTCCGACATGCATACACATGGATGCTCAGGCTTCATTACCTAAGCATGGTGAGCTATCCTCCTCCTCTCACCCTCAACTGACCATGCATGACCTCTTTTCTATGATGCAGAACCTCACTGAAAATATTAGACAATGCCCACAGCTCTGCACGACCAAGATGCTTGATTGATCAGAATAGAGGCGTACATTGCTCAACAAGCTCAGAGGGCTACACATGATGCAGATGAGGAGGATGATGTTGCTATTAGTGGAGCTGAGTAGGGGGATGTTCATCCTGGTAGTCACATGGTTTGGCTATATTTGATGTTTTTGTCCTAGGTTGTAGTCTGTTTCTATTTTTGAAAACAGACTTAGATCTTTTGTCTAAATTTGCTTGCTTGTTCTGCATTTGTATTCTATTTTTGTTTTTTTAGAACCATCCATTGTGTTGATGACTATTATGTAGTTAAAATTCTTATGCTACTGAATCATATTTGGTTGCTATGGTTGATTGTTTTCATTGGATATTTCAATCATGAATACATGATACAAATGGTTGTCCTTTTTGGTTTTGCGTGACATTGAGGACACTTCCCATCTTAAGTTTAGGGGTATTTTTGATGATTTGTGTGCTTATTTGATAAAGATTTCAAATGCGTAAATTTTGACTATTTCTCGTCCTTTGGTTTGAAAGCTGAGCAAGATTGAGTAATTATTTGTGATAGTAAGTGCATGTTCCAATGATAGAATCAATGCTTGGATTTTATGTTTTATAAGACATGGTGGTTAATATGCTTGAATGCTTGATTTATATCTTAATGCATTGTTTCCTAACAATTTTTGGAATGAACATTCTGCACTAGAGTTGGGAATGATTTAATTGTTTTGATAGGAGACTTTGGTAGCAATTTGGTGTGTATATTATGTCTTAATTGAAGGACTTTAGAACCTATATTGGAATCTCTTGAAATGAGTAAATGAAGTCACACATTTTTGGAAAGTGATTTGAGCATTCTTTTAATTGCGTTTGTGCCTTTCAAGCCTATCAATGACAATTGATCCATTTGCACCCCATTTGAGCCGTATACAAAAAAACCATATCAATTATCTCTTATAAATTCCTGCTCAAACTTTTATATTTGATAAGAAATTATGTTGAATGTGCATTGATGGATGTACAGTAGGGATAAAACATGTTATTCAGGAATTTTTAAGCTAAGAAAGCACTATGGGAGTTAACTTTATTTTGGAAGTTCTTGTTGAAGGGATTTGTGGCAAATTAGGTTATATGTGTTTGTTTCAAATGGTTAATTACAAAATAATCTTTGGACTTCTTCAAAGCTTTTGATTTGTTTCATACGATTTGAAAATAATGATTAAGGCAAGCCTACCTAATTGATTTGATTCCCCTTTTGAGCCTGTTTGAAAAACTAATTAGAAAATTCCTTTTTTTTAGTACAAAGGCAAGCAAATCGTGAAAATAACAAGAGTACTAGGGAGCCTGCATCACAGGATGATCTTGTGGTATGCCACCATATTCCATCATGAAAAGCTCGTTGCATTCCATAGGTGTTGTGTCTATCACCAAAAATGTCTGATTACTTAACTAAGCATTCCTCTCTAGATAGTCAGCGCACCGAATGTTCTCTCTATGAGTATGAGCGATCGCCAAGTCCCAGTCCCTGTAAATGAGGGACCTAGTATCTAAGATGACATTGAACAGTGGGTGAGCAATCCCACCATCTATGGATAGTAAGTGAATAGCCTGTAAGGAATCTGTAAATAGCCTGATCCTTGTAAACCCTAACTGCTTACATAGCTGTAGTCCACTGTGAATTGCATGAATTTTCATAGTAGCCGAGTTATTATGATCTATCTTTTATTGAAATCCACACATCCAGTTGCCCTAGTGGTCCCTAATAACCCCTTCACAAGCTGCATGCCCTCTGCTATCTCTGGATCCATCTACATCCACACGCATATAACCCGGATCTGGAGGTTGCAAGTGGTCTGACCCCCTTTCTGGTACTTGGAATATCTGGTGACGGAAGCTACCATTTTCCACTCCTTTGAAGAGATGATACGAACATTTGTGAACTATCTGCTTTGGATTATCAGCTTTCCCTTCCAGCGCCAATCTGCATCGGTTCTTTCACAGTAGCCAGCATATGGTACTGAACACCCTTTACCATGGCCACCTAGCCATCATCCTATTCCCTGGGAATTTTGCAAGTTCTATTTGAGCCATTCCTACAAATTACCAGAAAAAAACATAGTATAATAAACATGGTTAGTTATGAAAAACCATACTCTATTGGCTTGCTCATAGTCTCTCAATATGTGAAGGATACTCTCTTCACTCTCACACTCAAAGGGACAAGTGTTTAGGACATTCGGATTATGCTTTGCTCTCAATTGATTCGTTGGAAGCCTCTCATGGAATACTTGCCACATGAAGATTTTGACTCTTTCAGGACTTTCCCCTTGCCATAAAGATCGCCAGTGAGTTTGTCAATTTTGCTCAGGCTTGTGATATATTCTGTCATATGCTGATTTTACACTAAAGTTACCACCAGAAGCCAATCTCCAACATACAACATCCTCCTCTGTACCTGTAGGAGGAGAGACCAACATAATCTTCTCCACCACCCAATAAGGGAGGAAAAACTCCCATCTTGCTCTGTCCCATTTGCCTTCCTAAGTTACAAAGGAACTGACACGGGCATCCATGTCCACCAAGTCTTCATTGTTCACAATATAATCCTTCAGGGGTCTATCCATTAGGGCCCAATAGTCCAGCCATGCCTGAGTGGATCTCCCACTTTTCAAGTGTCTACCTAACCCCTGTTTGAACCCTTCCCAAACTGCAACTATTCCACTCTACACGGCTGATTGATTACGTCTTCTTCACACTTGAGGAATCTTAGATATCCCACATGAGTATTTCATACGAAGGCACTTTACCCATAGGGCCTCAGGCTTCTTGATCATACCCCAGTAAAGCTTCATTAGAAAGGCTTGATTTTGGCACTGAAGATCTTTTATCCCCAATCCACCCTCAGTCTTTGCTTTCTTCAAAACATCCCAAGAAATCAGATGTAATTTCTTAAAATCAGCATGTCAGTTCCAAAAAAAAAATCCCTGCTCAATTTCTCAATAATTGATAAAACCCCTTTAGGGATAAATGTTGATTGCATCTGGTACTGCAGGATTGCTGATAACACTGACTTGATTAGGATTGTTCTCCCTGCCATACTCAGATATCTCCCTTTCCAGTTAGCCAGCTTCGATCTAACCTTCTGAATGATTAGAGAAATAGTCACCTTAACCATTCTCTTATGTAGGAGCAGGACCCCCAAGTACTTTCCCAGGTCTGCTGTCAACCCGATCCCCACTCTCTAGCTCATCTCATATGCCCTATTAAAATGAACATTTCTGGATACAAACATTTTTTATTTTTTCAAGTTGATCTTATGTCTAGACACCCTACAAAATAGTTCTATAACATTCTTCATCTCCTCCATTTGTTGTGATGTGGTCTCACCAAATAATAGCAGATCATCTGTAAAGAATAAATGAGAAATATGTGGTCCAGCAGCAGTCAAAATCAATGGTTTCCAATTCCCCATCTGTACTTCTTGGTGAATTAGTTGCCCCAGAAGCTCCATACAAAGTACAAAAAGATACGGACTCAACGGGTCACCCTGTCTCACCCCCTTGAAGGTTTGAAACTCTCTGAAGCCACTCCATTCCAAACAATGCTCATAATAGTGGTCGAGACACACTGTATGATCAGATTAACAAAATCATCCCTCAATCCTAAGCTATGGAGAGTAAATTCTAGAAAACGCTGGTTAAGTCTATCTTAAGCCTTCTCCATATCTATCTTCACTGCCACAAAACCCTTCTTCCCTCTCTTATTTCTCATAGTATGGATTGCTTCTTGAGCCATGATAACATTGTCTACACCCTGTCTTCCTGTGATGAAACTACACTAATTCTCAGCTACAAGATAATTCATAACATTTTTCAGCCTGTTAGCAATTAACTTACTCACAATTTTGAAACTCACATTATATAGGGATATAGGCCTAAAATCCCTCAAGGATGTAGGAACATCGACCTTGGGAATTAGGATTATGTTGGTCTGATTGATAGTTTGAGTCTCCTATGGATTTTCAAAGATCCTGGTCACTAGATCGCATACCTTGTGGCTAATCAAATTCCATTATTTTTGGAAGAAGTGGGGGTTAAGACCATCTGGCCCGGTGCTTTGAATGCTCCCATCGCAAAAGCAGCGTTCTTTATCTCAATAGGGGATACCTGACTTTGAAGACATTCCAGCTGGTTTGTTCCTAAGATTAGAAATCTAGCTGGCCAAGGGGAGAATGGTGTTGATAAGTTCTCTATCGTGTAAAGTTTCTTGAAATAATCAAGAGCCATACTTCTCAAAAACCTTTCCTCTGTAATCCAGATGCCATCCTCATTCTGAGGAGCTTCAAATTTCTTCCTTTTCCTTCTAACTAATGCACAGACATGAAAAAATCTAGTGTTTCTGTCACCCCTACTTAACCACTTACACCTTGACTTCTGGAACCAAATTAGCTCTTCCTGTAAAGCAAATTTGTGATACAAGCCCCAAAGTTGATTTTCCAGTCTAAAAAGCCCATTTTGATTTCCATTTGTACGCCTGGCGTGGTCAATACCTTCTAATCTTCAGATGATCTCTCTCTTCTTTCTTGCCATATTTCCTACCACTTTGTCATTCTACTTTGTTACCTCATTCACAACCATGAAGCCAATCCTTTCCCTCCCAAGAAGATTGATAATCTTATTGAAGCCCTCTTCCAAACACTAAGCCGCTTGATATTGAAACCTTTTCCCGCTACTTCTGCCTAAACTCTGAGGCCTATCCGCAACTACAATAACTCGGTGGTCAGACTTGAACCTTAGGCTGTGGTAGGCTTTAGCTTGAGGATTTTTTAATTCCCAGTCGAAATTACCGAAGACCTAGTCCAACCTCTCCTTAACCCCTTTTTTCTCCCAAGTAAAGCAGTCCCCCACTACTGGAACTACACTCAGATTGCAAGCATCTATGCAACTTCTAAATTCATTCATAGACCTGAGTACGAGAGTTGCTCCTCCTACTTTATCTCTAGCATTAAGAAAAGCATTGAAATCTCCAAGGACAAGCCAAGGAATAGGGACGTTCCTACTGATAGCATGCAAAGATGACCATAACTCTTTTCTCTTTAAGACATTAGTATCCCCATAAAAAAAAGTCACAACAATGTTTCTTGGTTGTTCTTATCGGTAATATTGCATTGGATGAGCTGAGTGTTAGAAGTAACATACTCAACCTGAACATCCCTATTATTCCATAACACCCATATACCTCCGGCATACCTGGTAGCTTCAACCCTTAACCAATCTGTAAAACCTAGACTTCTCACAACTTTATCCGCCCTATTACCATTGACTCTTAGTTCTAATAAACCCATAATATTAATACCATACTTCTTAACCATATCCTTAAAAATACGTGGAAACGCTCTACCACCTGCTCCATGACAATTCCAAGATGATAATATCATAGAAAATAAATACAAACAATCTTGGAATAAAATGTATGGAAACTCACCCATCAGGTGGTTTGCTTTCCAGTAGCACTTCCACCACCAGCTGTGACGTTGAAAGAGTCTTCGAGCCCACCACATGTTGTTCTTGAATTTCCGTCATGTGCTTGGAGGGAATCAGCGCCATATTGGTTGGCTCCTTATCACACTCAGCATTAATATCCTTAGCTTCACAAGCAGGGCCCCGCGTTTTCTTCTTTTCTCCCTCACTACGCACTTTTGCATAATCAGTTAGCACAATGGGCTTGTTGACTTCTACTGGCCCATTAATGCTTATATTTCCTTTCTCTTTGGGTCCCACCCAAACTATTCTTCTTTAAAACATAATTCCCCAGATTCTTCTCTTTTCTCAAGCCTAAACCCGAAACATGGGCCTCTCTCCTTCGGTTAAAAGAAGTAGGCTTAGCCCTACCTTTAACTCTGACCTCGGACCATTTCTTTTCCCCACCCAACGATCCCTTTCTCTTTTTGGCCTGCTCCTCATCTTCAGTTGATAACACCTCCTGAGCAAGAAGCTTCTGATCTACTACCAAACACAGACCCTGAATCTCAACAACCTCTCCCCGTCTACTCTCTGAATTCAAATTCATCTCGAAATCGTCACCCACATCATGATCCGCATCAACAAGGGCGGCAAAATGTGACTGATATGATCTGCCATCAGCGCCGTTCACACCAAACTTAGTGTGCCCTCTATCACCAGCTCTGCTCCTACTTACTTCCATCCTCGGAACTCGAGCTTAACCTGGCTTGTGAACAAACATCCATGGCCTAAACAAGTCATCCTTCACCGGGAAAGCTTTTTCTGATGGCATCTTTGATTTAACCATAATTTTATATATTTTTAATTAATTAAATAGGGACTCTTAATGTATTTTCCAGGGCATTATCGCATGATAAAGCACTTATTTTAATTAGAGGCATTTGTATTGAATTAATTGTAATAAAAGGGTAAAATGGCCATAATTATTACATATTTATACATATGATCTCTTGAACTTTTAATACTACCTTGTGCTTAA
This sequence comes from Inga laurina, assembly GCA_963855925.1. NCBI lineage: Eukaryota > Viridiplantae > Streptophyta > Magnoliopsida > Fabales > Fabaceae > Inga > Inga laurina. The sequence continues at coordinate 8,860,665 of OY979702.1, forward strand.
TTTTGCATTGCAGGTGCTTTAAGACACAATTGATGATTTTTGGAGTCTGAATTAATATTTTGAAGACAAGGAAAATTATAGAAAAGGGCCAGAGCAAATTACAGAAAAGTACCCATCAGCTTTTTCATGAAGAAAATTTACTAGGGAAAATAACAGAACAAGACCCAAGCCACAAATTCAACATTCAAACCAATAGAAAAGCAAAATCTGGGGGGTTTCGTCATGTGAGCTTCTGGAATATGTAGAAATTACATGCAAGCACATCATGGAAAGATTTGTGTTGTAGCTTGCTTTCAGATTGCAATCAACGATGGTTACACCTAACAATCAGTAGTGGCTATGGTTGGTGAAGGGAAATGGATGTCGACAATATCACTATATATACCCCCATCTTTACCACCGTGGAGGATCCAGAAAACCTGCAGCATTTCCTTCTTTAGTTTTTCATCTTCCATTTTCTTTTACCGAGGTACTATAGAATGGGGAGTTGAAGTAAGAACGAGGTCACCACTCTCACCACAAACCTCTTCCCTTCGTCACCACCATTCACCTTTACCATCCTCGGCATTTTCCTCTGCTCTGTTTCACCGCCTATATCATTTTCTTTCCTTTCTCCTTCCTCTGTTATTAACCCTACCGTCACTTTCTATTCATTTTCATCCCAACCACCATCACCTTCGGTCTTCTCTATTTTCTCCACCAAAAGCCATAAAAAACTACCAGTGCAGCACCCTCATCTCCTCTCTATGATACTTTAGCAAGTCTTGCATTTTCCGGCCCCCAATTCCGACGAGTTTCAATTTCCTGTGACCCATTTTCTCCTCCGTTGTGTCTTATTTTCTTCCTACCATCGTCCCTTCTTCATGCAAATACCGCACCATCATTCTTCATCGGTTTTTCTGTGACTCCCTTGTGGTTTCCAATTTTCCGGTGAAGTTTTGCAGTTTTCCAGCCCCCATTTCTGGCGACCTCTCATCACTCTCACCACTATCAGATATTGGATAGGGAAGAAGAGGTTGCGCCACAAGCTTGAGAGTGGCGGAGAGAAGGAGACACAGTGAGTCCGCTACTCGTCACCATCGGAGCTGCAAAACCATCGCCGGGAGTTCCTCTATTTCAGAACATCACCACTCTCTTCAACTCCGGCGAGCTCTTCATCATCAACCACCAGTCTGAGTTGCAGAAACTGAGGCAGCCGAAAGCTCAAGTTACACCGTCACTACTACCTGGAGCCACGAGTTTGAGGATCTGAGAATGAGAAATGTTTTTTTTATCGTCAATACGTGTTGCAGTTCATTGGATTAATGCATGATGACATCATCATACATGTATGCTGACATCATCATACATATTGCAACCTTTGACTTCATGCGTGAACATGGAATCTGAATCAGGGGAGTTATTGTTTTTATTTTTCCTATTCCAATATTTTGTTTGAATAATGTGTGATTAAATTTGTGTTGTCGGATTTATATATATACTTTGCCTATGATTTAAATTAATTTGAGTGGTGTGTTTATTTATATATTTAATTAAATTGTATTTTCTTTTATTTTTTTAACAAGAAAAACCCAAAAATCAATTTTCCCTTGTTTTATTGAATTTGCCTTTGCTTGACATTTAGTATTTCCTAGGATTCAATTAAAGGCTCCTTGAGAAAAGAGAGACGACCTGAGTATTGCATTATACTGCAATTCTTGGATTAAAAATCTTGTATTTGACCCCAAGACGTAAAGATATGGTCAAATCAATGGCGCCGTTGCCGGGGAGTCATTTTTGACTCCATGGTTAACTAAGTGTCAATTGAGAAATTGATTTGGGGTTGCCTGTGTGAGCTTCTTGATTTTTACAATAGTTTCATACCATTTCCATATTTTTCATAAAAAAAATTTCTGTCTGTTTTATTTTTCCCCCCATACATAGGTGCATTTAGATCCTTACTACTACATGCATACCATCATTGCATTTTCACTCTATTTCGTTAAGTTCATTCTGTGTCTTGCATTTAGCTGTGTTGAGTGGTTTGAATTTAATTAGTAGTTAATTCAAAAAAAAACTTTCATTCCCTTTTAGTGGCTTCATTGTGAATAACTTGCTTTTATTGTAATTCTCGTTCATTAGTGATATGACTTTTGCATTTAAATATTTACAAAAACTTGCATTTTTTCTCTTTGTAGTTTCCCCCCTTAAAATTTGTGTGCAAAATAGTTTTGGTATTTCATTAATCCATTGTTTTCTTAATTTTTTTTGTATGTCCGATCAATCTGAAAAGACATTAGATCATTCTTCTAATCTTGAATTGTTCATTGACTTAAGTGATTGTCCTTCTCAAGGTACCACTATGGCAAATAACGGTGAAGGACAACCAAGGAGAAGAACTATTAGGGATGTGACAAGATCAGACGTCACTATTGATCCTTTTAGTGCCGCATGGCCTAACCTTAATGTCAATTTCGAGCTTAAGGGACCTTTGCTTGCTTCACTACCTCATTTTCATGGACTTGAGAAGGAAAATCCTTACAACCACCTCAATGCATTACACGTGGCTTGCTCAAATATGAAGCCTGTCGGTGCTCACCTAGAAGATGCACAACTGAAGGTGTTTTACTTCACCTTGGAAGGGAAGGCGAAAGAGTGGTATATGATGCTACCAAGGCAGGTTAATGACGCTCTTCATTCATGGGGAAATCTGAAAAAAGCCTTCTTGGAAAAGTACTTTCCCGCTGCAAGGATTACTAAGCTCAAGAAGGAGATTTAATCTATCAAACAAGACCGCTCAGAGTCTTTTTATGAGTATTGGAGCCACTTTCAGGAGCTTTTGGCTAAGTGCCCACACCATCAAAGCAGCAATGAGCAATCAATCCAATACTTTCATGATGGTCTTTTACCTAATGAAAAGGGTATTCTAGATGCTTCAGCTGGGGGTTCCTTAGAAGATTGCATTGCAGAGGAAGCATGGACTCAAATTAAAATGAGAGTCCAAAACACTCAACAATACAATGTAAGAGAGATCAGAAGTGTCTGTGATATCGGATCTAACCAAAGGATGATCACACTTGAGTCTAAAATGGATACACTCACTTCGCAGCTTTCTCTCATCACCACTGAACTTCAACATCTGAGTACCCAACAAGCAACTCATTTTCCTACTTCACAAGCTCTTGTTGCACCCAGTTGCGATAATTGTAGTTCAGTGATGCACATTACAAGCCTATGCCCTAATCCTCATGAGGAAGTCAATGCTATGTATCAAGGAAGGCCTAATCAATAAAGATGGGACTCTAACACCACCACCTTCAATGAAAACAGAAGACCTAATCCTAATTTTGGTTGGAGGAATCAAGAAGGTTCATCTTATCAAGTCCAACCATATGGGTCAAATCGTGGACAAATGGTGCCTATTCAAGAGTCCAAAGGCGATGAAACCAATCAATTACTGAAGAGCTTGGCTGCTCGAATTGCTAGCAGCTCTGAATTAGGGTCAATTCTCCTCTATCAACGCATCTCTACAAAAGCTACACAATGACAAGGGTAAGTGACAGTACTCAAATGGCTCATATGTACAAGAAGTTTGAAGAGTTGGAGTTAAAAAACAACACAGTTCAATCTCATTTAACCCAATTCTCCAATTCCTTGAGTGATGTGCATGCTAAGACTGGTGGGTCTATTCCTTCAAACACCGTCATCAATCCTAAGTCCCTAAATGTTATTAAACTAAGAAGTGGTAAAAAGGTATACTTTCCTGAAGAGATCGACAATGAAGTAGATGAGGAGATAGAAGTTGAAAGTCCACCTTTGAGCCCAATGAAGCTTCCAAATCTTGAAAGCTCCAAAGAGAAGGCTATTCTTGAAAGGAAGAAGGATAAAGCAGCTGAACAACCTCAAGTGGAACAACAACCACTTCTGAGAGAGGTTGGCTCTAAGGAGAGAAGCACTTTTAAGGAAGGTGAGACAAGCAAGCATGGCACCTTATCTAATACTACTGGTAAAGAGGTAAAAATTTCTCAACTCCCTTTCCCTAAAGCTTACTTTTAAGGCAAGAAAATGCATGATGAACAAACTGAGAAAGAAATGTATGACTTGTTTAGTAACCTACATATCAATGTTCCTTTCTTCCAATTGGTCAAGTCTATGCCCAGTTATTGCAAATTCCTTAAAGAACTTTGTACAAATAAGAGGAAATTCAAGCCTAATAAGAGTGTCCAAGTTAGTTCTAATATGTATGCCCTATTCAAACCTCAAATCCCCAATAAATGCAAAGATCCTAGCTTATTCACTATAACTTGTACCATAGGTAATGTAAATGTAGCCCAAGCCTTGTTAGACTTAGGTGCAGCCATTAATGTCATGCCTAGTTCCATTTTTAAATCTCTTGGTGTCAAGGAACTTAAGAGAACTACTGTGGTTCTCCAACTAGCTGATAAAAGCATTAGGCAACCGTAAGGTATCATTGAAGATTTACTTGTCAAAGTCAAGGATTTAGTTTTTCCGGCTGATTTCTATATGTTAGACATGTCCCAAGAACCTAGTGAATCCACCCTTATCTTAGGGAGACCCTTTATGATGACAGCCAGTACCTCGATAGACATGAAACATGGTTCAATTACCATGGAAGTGGGTAACCATAAGCTAAGTTTCAATATGTATGAAGCCATGAAACACCCTTTTGAAGATTGCTCTTTATTATGTGTGAATTCGATTGACTTAGCATTTGATAATATGGTTAATGAATGTGAGCTCAACTTGCACACTGATAATTGTGATCTTAATTGTGGCATTGCATTGGATTCATGTGATGATAAAATCTCTCCTCTTTCTTCTATTGATAATTTTGATTCACAGGGGAGTGATATTTCCAACCTTAACTCATCAATGGTTGATTGTTGGTTATCTTCCCTAAGTAATTTTTCTCTTACTTCTCTTGATTTATGGGAACATAACTCATTTGATAATTCATGTTTTAGTGATGATGCTTGTGAGGAAGGTATTCTTGCCAATGTTTTAGGTCATAAACCAGCTGAAGAGTCTAAATGCGAGTTGGTAATCAAGACATGGACACTTTACATGAGATAGCCCTTACGCCAATCAAGACCTCCTCTTGTGTGGCTCATTTTTATGCTAAACGCAAAATGGTCAAAGGGCCACTTCTTAACTTATCATCTAAGCCTCGAACAAAGATTACTCCTCATACCTTACAATTTTTGAATGAACTAATCACTTCTTGTGAAGTAGGTATGAAGGAAGCTGCTTTCCCCAAGCTTGTTGCTGCTGTAGACCAACCGAATGTTGGTTCAATACTTGGGAAGACCAATGCTCAATTGGTAAAATCTACGGAGCTTAGCGCAAGTCATGCATCTTCTAAGTCCGAAAAAGGGAGTATTTTCACTACCCTTAATCTTCCTACACTAATTCCCTCTATTGTTCAACCTCCTGAATTAGGGCTTAAACCTCTCCCCCCTAATTTGAAATATGCTTTCTTTGCTGATAATGGGAAATTGCCTGTGATTATTTCAAATTCTTTATCTGTGAGTAAGGAGGAGAGATTGCTTGATGTTTTGAGTAAAAATCAAAAAGCTCTAGGTTGGACTTTAGCTGATATTCCGGGAATCAATCCTGCTGTTTGTACCCATCATATCCTCTTGCATGAGGAATCCAAACCTCTTAGGCAGCCTCAACGGCGACTCAACCCCTTGATTCTAGATGTGGTCAAGAAAGAAGTGACAAAATTATTGAGTGCGGGTATCATCTACCCAATTTTTATTAGTGAATAGGTTAGTCCAGTACAGGTTGTACCTAAGAAGAGTGGGATCACTGTGATAAAAAATGAAAATAATGAATTGATACCTACCAGGGTGTAAAATGCTTGGCGAGTATGCATAGATTATAGAAAATTGAATGAAGCCTCTAGGAAAGATCATTTTCCCTTGCCTTTTACTGATCAGATGCTTGAAAGGTTGGCAGGTAAGAGTCACTATTGTTTTTTAGATGGTTATTCAGGATATTTTCAGATCTCAGTGGCTCCTGAAGATCAATAAAAGACTACCTTTACTTGTCCATTTGGAACCTATGTGTATAGGAGAATGCCGTTCAGATTGTGCAATGCACCTGGCACTTTCCAAAGTTGTATGATGTCACTATTCAGTGATTTCCTAGAAAATTGTATGGAAGTTTTTATGGACTATTTTACAGTGTATGGAAATTCATTTGATACTTGTTTAAATAGTTTGGACAAGGTTCTTGCTAGATGCATTGAGAAAAATTTAACTTTGAATTATGAGAAGTGCCATTTCATGGTTGATCATGGAATAGTACTTGATCACTTGATATCTAGCAAGGGCATTGAAGTTAATAGAGCTAAAATTGAGGTAATTTCCTCCTTACCCTACCCCACTAATGTTAAAATGCTTCGTTCTTTTTCAGGGCATGTGGGTTTTTACCAACGATTCATAAAAGATTTCAACAAGATAGCTCTACCATTATCCAAATTATTGCAAAAGAATGTTGATTTCATCTTTGATGATTTATGTAAACAAGCATTTGATGAATTAAAATCACACTTGATTTCGCCCCCTATTCTGAGTGCACCAGATTGGACCTTACCTTTTGAACTAGCATGCGATGCCTCCAATTCTGCTGTGGGGGTCATGCTAGGGCAAAAGCATAACAAGTTGTTCCATGTGATTGCTTACGCATCCAAAACCCTGGATAGTGCACAAAGGAATTACACTACCACTGTAAAAAGAACTGTTTGCTGTGATATTTGCATTAGACAAGTTGAAACAATTTTAATCAAATCAAAAGTGGTTGTGTATACAGATCATACAGTTGTGAAGTTTCTCTTCACCAAGCCTCAATCCAAGCCTAAGCTTATTAGATGGATGTTACTGCTACAAGAGTTCGACATTAGCATTAAGGATAGGCCTGGAACTGCAAACCTTGTAGAAGATCACTTGAGTAGACTACCTGATGGCACAAGGGGAGTACTTGACTCTGATCTTGTTTGTGATAACTTTCTTGATGCATCCCTAATGTCTATATCTATTTATGTTCCTTGGTTTGCTAGTCTTATCAACTATATTGTGACCGATCTCATCCCTGAGCATATGTCTTCCTTTCAGGCTCAGAAACTTAGACTAGAATCTGAACACTACATTTAGGATGAGCCCTATTTATGGAGACTATGCAATGATCAAGTTATTAGGAGATGTGTCCCAGAGACGGAAACTAAGGACATACTGTCCGCTTGCCACTCTATGATTTGTGGTGGACACTTTAGTGCCAAGAAGACATCTAGGAAAGTATTAGATGCTGGGTTTTACTGGCCCACCCTTTTCAAGGATTCATACTCATATTGTAAGGCATGTGATAAATGCCAAAGATTTGGGGGGCTAGGAAAACAGCACGAGATGCCACAACAACCTATGTTTTTTTGTGAGATATTTGATGTATGGGGTATAGACTTTATGGGCCCTTTTCCACCCTCATCAGGCTATAGCTATATCTTGTTAGCTGTGGATTACCTCTCTAGATGGGTCAAAGCTATTCCTTCTAGGAGGGATGATGCCCAAACGGTTTCCAAGTTTCTCAAGTCTTATATCTTTTACAGATTTGGAGTACCACAGGCTATAGTAAGTGATAGAGGAACCCACTTTTGCAATAAGGTTATTGATAACTTACTTGCTAAGCTTGGGGTGACTCACAAAACTTCTACCCCTTACCATCCATAAACAAATGGGCAAGTAGAAGTATCCAACTGAGAGATCAAACAGATTCTAGAAAAGATAGTCAAGCCTTCAAGGAAGGATTGAAGCTTATGGTTGGAGGAAGCACTATAGGCCTATAGAACTACTTTTAAGACACCAATAGGATTGTCTCCTTACCAACTTATCCATGGAAAGGCTTGTCATATTCCGGTGGAATTAGAGTACAAAACCTATTGGGCTGTGAAAATGTGCAACATGGATATAGAAGAGACAGGCTGGGAAAGGAAATTGTAACTACAAGAACTTGAAGAAATGCTACTGGATGCTTATGAGAGCTCTCGCATTTACAAAAAGAAGACTAAGTTGCTGCATGATAAGAAGATCTTGAGAAAGGATTTCAAAGTAGGTGACCGTGTGCTGTTGTACAAGGCCCAATTCAAGTTGTTAAGTGGGAAGCTTAAAGGTAAATGGTATGGGCCTTTCACCGTCACCAAAGTGCATTCATTTGGCATGGTAGAGCTACTTGATGAGACTACTGGAAAAGAGTTCCAAGTCAATAGACACCTGCTCAAGCTCTACTGTGATTCACCATTAAAGCCTACTTGAGGCCAGGTTGCTTCTTCTCCTTTCACTATCTTTTGCTTTCAAAGATCTTTCATCAGTTATTATGTATGCTTTATTGATTGCTTGAGATAAGTGTGGGGAAAGGGCATTCCAATAGAAGCAGTGTAGTTTAAAAAAAATTTGTTCTTCCTTTGTGTGTGCACTTAATTACCATTGTTCCTTGAATTTCAACCTGCTTTACACATTAAGGACAATGTGTTGATTAAGTGTGGGGGAGGGAAATACATTTTGATTCCCAATGGTTGATTTTAAATGTGAAAATGCCTTAAACTAGAAAAATTTTCAAAATTTTTTCAAGAATGACTTGCTTTGAAACATGACATAAATGGTAAAGGGTCGCATTTGCCATTTTGGACATGTAATTTGCAAGAAATTTTTTTTGAGCTTTATGAGATCTAGTTTTGGCAATTTTTTTTAAAAACCATATTTTGTTTTCAAGTGAATGGGAAAAGAAATGAACCCACAATTGGATTGTTGTTTACTCCTTGTTTTGAAAAAAAAAATTATATAGTTAAAAATTTTTTTTGTATCATTAGTATGTTTAATATTTGAGCATGATTATAATTGATTGCAATGTTTTGATTAATTGTGTTTATAAGGTTAGCACTAGAAGTTAAGCGGATATTTTGTGGTTAGTTTCCTATGCAATTAATTATGTTAGAAGAAGCATTAGACAAAAACCTTGTTGGAAGATTATTTGGACTTTAAATTCTTTCCATGTGTGCATGGTCACTTATTTTTCATCTTCTAGAACTTGTTTCAACTCTTCTTCAAAACAGCATTTGCATAGTGTGATGAAAATGAAAGAGGCATTCATTTTAAACCCATTCACTAAAACACAAACCTTTATTTATCACCTTTTTGTTACCCATTTTGAGCCATCCTATGTTGTATGAAAGTCATTTATTCATAGTGTTCATGGTATTTTGAAATCAAAGTAAATTGCCAATATACAATTGAACAATTTGAAATGCCATAAAAAAAAGTAGTTAAGAGAGAGAGAGAGAGAGAGAGAAGAAGAAGAAGAAGAAGAAGAAGAAGAAGAAGAAGAAGAAGAAGAAGAAGAAGGTGAATAAGAGGCATTTGTTCGTGAATTAAGAAAAGAATTGGCAATATATAGTTTGTAAAGTTAATTGGTTACTATGAACATGTTCAGTAATTTTGACTTGCATATCAACTATTTATTTTCTTCATTCCATTCAACCTTCATCCATCATTACAACCTTTGAAGTCCTCTTGATTCATTACATTAATTGCTATTAGTAGTGGAGATGTTAGAGTTGTTACAAGCTTATGGTAAGTTGTTCATTGAGTGAGTTAGAGTGAAATTATCCCAATGATGTGAGATAAGTGAAACAATAATACCCTAGAGTCTCTTGTGCTTCATCTAATATTTTGTGTAGTTGACTAATTTCTTTGCATCAATTAACAATAACTAATGTTGACTTCAAGAATGTGATTAATTGATCTATTACTTTCTAATTATGAAATTGCTCACCTTTTAATGTGTCAATAATTTGGATTTGAAGTCTTGTACTCAATTTCCTTTGTTCAGGAGTACAAAGGTCTAAGTGTGGGGGAATTGATTTAACCATAATTTTATATATTTTTAATTAATTAAATAGGGACTCTTAATATATTTTCCAGGGCATTATCGCATGATTAAGCACTCATTTTAATTAGAGGAATTTGTATTGAATTAATTGTAATAAAAGGGTAAAATGGCCATAATTATTAAATATTTATACATATGATCTCTTGAACTTTTAATACTACTTTGTGCTTAATTTTGCATTGCAGGTGCTTTGGGACACAATGGTGATTTTTGGAGTCTGAATTAATATTTTGAAGACAACGAAACTTATAGAAAAGGGCCAGAGCAAATTACAGAAAAGTACCCATAAGCTTTTTCATGAAGAAAATTTATAAGGGAAAGTTATAGAACAAGACCCAAGCCACAAATTCAACATTCAAACCAATAGAAAAGCAAAATCTGGGGGGTTTCGTCATGTAAGCTTCTGGAATATGTAGAAATTACATGCGCGCACATCATGGAAAGATTTGTGTTGCAGCTTGCTTTCATATTGCAATCAACGATGGCTGCACCTAACAATCAGTAGTGGCTATGGTTGGTGAAGGGAAATTGATGTCGGCAATATCATTATATATACCCCCATCTTCACCACCATGGAGGATCCAGAAAACCTGCAGCTCTTCCTTCTTTAGTTTTTCGTCTTCCATTTTCTTTTACCTAGGTACTACAGAATGGGGAGTTGAAGTAAGAACGAGGTCACCACTCTCACCACCAACCTCTTCCCTTCATCACCACCATTCACCTTTACCAGCCTCGGCATTTTCCTCTGCTCCGTTTCACCGCCTACATCATTTTCTTTCCTTTCTCCTTCCTCTGTTATTAACACCACCGTCACTTTCTCTTCATTTTCATCCCAACCACCATCACCTTCGGTCTTCTCTATTTTCTCCACCAAAAGCCATCGAAAACTACCAGTGCAGCACCCTCATCTATGATAGTTCAGCAAGTTTTGCATTTTCCGGTGAACTATTCTAGTTTTCCGGCCCCCACTTCCGGCGAGTTTCAATTTCTTGTAACTCATTTTCTCCTCCGTCATGTTTTATTTTCTTCCTACCATCGTCCCTTCTTCATGAAAATACCGCACCATCATTCTTCATCGGCTTTTCCAGCAACCTCTCATCACTCTTACCACTGTCGGACATTGGAGAGGGAAGAAGAGGTTGCGCCACGAGCTTGAGCGTGGCGGAGAGAAGGAGACACAGTGAGTCTGCTACTCGTCACCATCGGAGCTGCAACACCATCACCAGGAGTTCCTCTGTTTCAGAACCATCACTACTCTCTTCAACTCCGGCGAGCTCTTCATCATCAACCACCAGTCCGAGTTGCAGAAATTGAAGTAGCCGAAAGCTCAAGTTACACCGTCACTACCACCTAGAGCCACAAGTTTGAGGATCTAAGAATGAGAAATGCTTTTTTTCATCGTCAATACGTGTTGTAGTTCATTGGATTAATGCATGATGATATCATCATACATGTATGCTGACATCATCATACATATTGCAACCTTTGACTTCATGCGTGAACATGGAATCTGAATCAGGGGAGTTATTGTTTTTATTTTTCCTATTCCAATATTTTGTTTGAATAATGTATGATTAAATTTGTGTTGTGGGATTTATATATATACTTTGCCTATAATTTAAATTAATTTGAGTGGTGTGTTTATTTATATATTTAATTACATTTTATTTTCTTTTATTTTTTTTATTTTTTTTTAACAAGAAAAACCCAAAAATCAATTTTCCCTTATTTTATTGAATTTGCTTTTGCATGACATTTAGTATTACCTAGGATTTAATTAAAGGCTCCTTAAGAAAAGAGAGACGACCCGAGTATTGCATTATACTGCAATTCTTGGATTAAAAAGGGCGGCAAAGTCTACTCTTTGAATTCAAATTCATCTTGAAATCGTCACCCACATCATGATCTGTATCAACAAGGGCGGCAAAATGTGACTGATATGATCTGCCATCACCGCCGCTCACACCAAACTTAGTATGCCCTCTATCACCAGCTCTGCTCCTACTTACTTCCTTCCTCGGAACTCGAGCTTAACCTAGCTTGTGAACAAACATCCATTGCCCAAACAGGTCATCCTTCACCGTGAAAGCTTTTTCTGATGGCATCTTCGAATCCACTGCTTGAACCCGACATGAGTCTCCCTACCTTAGCCAATGTGATAAACCATAATTCCCTTGCTTTGAGATAGATGATAAGGATTAGGGTATGGAATATGGTGATGTGTAGAGTTCTATATGATTGGGAAAAAATGGTTTATAGTGTATAGACATCAAGCCAAAAATGAAAAAGAAACAGATATATAATAGTAATGTACAATAAGGCTTGAATTGGAAAAGATCAATGTGGTTTAAGTTTAGGGGAGTATGTTTAAAGAGAAAAGGAAGAAACTCCTTGAGTGGTTATCATCTATCTTGAGGTATTTGTTGATTATCCTTTACCTTTTCTTTTAAATACCTTAACCCCTGACCCTATTACAAGCCAAAAAGTCCCTTTGATTTTAAAGTCAATTGGAGTAAATTAGAAGAAGAGGGGAAGAAATTAGATAATCATGTAATTGATTGTTTGAATATGGGTATATGACTTGAAGTGTGGCTTATAACTTTGACAAGTGCAAAAGGAATACATGTTGACTCCATTCACACACTCACACTTAAAAATTCTTGAAAAGCATATTTTAAATCTATAAGATGTTCATCTTTGCATATTTTCTGAGTTTCCTGTTTTATATAATTCTTTGAGCAATTGATGAGGTCAAGTGAGGGTAAGTACTTTGTCTTTTGAGAGAGAATCTTGTATAAAACAAAGAGAGGAATTGTGACTTGCCATTATTCTCTAGAGTTTTGAATCCTCTTTTTTTCCCATTCTTTCAATGAGCATAGCCAGTGGCCAAATCACAAGCCTAGAAATTTGCATTGATTTTGAAATAGTATGGAATTATTATTAGTGGAAAGAGAGGAGAATGTAGGTATATGAAGACCTGATACTGAGGTTGATTTATACATGCTGAATTGATACATTTGATCTTGATAAATACAGGAAAATGTGTTCTCCAACTCTCCTCACATTTACACATTTTGAAAGTTGTTAGGAAAGGTTGCTTTAAGTGTTGAATCTTGCATTCATTTATATTTCATTGTGTTCCTATTGAATATAACATCTTGAGCAACCAATGAGGAAATCATCATGCATGTGTACCAAGTCAATGATTAATTAATCTAGCTCTTTCATTGCTCAACTGGTTTTACTCGAGGATGCGTAAAAGTTTAAGTTTAGGGGTGTGTTAACCTCGTAAAATTCATATCAAATTAGCACATTTACCCTCATTTTATCACACTTTTTTGGGCTAATTAATGGATATACAGGGATATAAGTGTATAGGAAATGAGCCTAGTGAGTAGTTGGTAAAAAGGGCATGAATCTTTGGTTAAATATGAATATTTTACTATCATTCTTCACCGTTTGGTTTGTATAGATTTTCTTGTGTTAATAGGATCATAATTGAGGCACACAAAGAGCCATTGGAAGCACAAATCATGGATTTAGAAATTGGGAAGAAGAGTAGAACACCAATGCATCATGGAAAAAGCTAGAAGAGTTGAAGATTGGCTGGCTGCAGCCAAGAGACCTTCAGAAGCTTTTGGGCTACAGCCAAGCCATTTTTTGTTGCAGCCAAACGACAGACAGAGGCAAGAGAGACGTTTTTGGGCTACGGCCAAGAAATCCCAGAATGCACTTTGGCCACAGCCAAGAATTTATTGGCTGCAACCAACGCCTGTATCAACAGTTGTGCATTTTTATTTCTAGGTCTTTTAAAAGGCTGAATCCCGAAAATGGAAAGGAGAGTTCGACATTCCAAAGAGCTGAGAGGCGGCTATGTTGCATTTGCAAGCTTGGAGGTGGTGTTTTTCAAGGAAAATCAAGTGGGGATTGAAGATTTAAAAAGATTCCAACTTAATTTCTCTTGGTTTTGCTGAATTCATTCCCTTTCTCCTTTTTATTTATGGTTGTAATGACTGTGTATTCCTATGATTCTTTGTTGAGGATGGGTAGCTAAGATTTTCATTCTAGGATTTTTTTTTTTTGAACCTTTGTATGGATTAAACTTGAATCCTCCTCTCTTTTAGTATCTAATGGCATATATATGTTAATTTTACCTTGTAATCACTGCTATTTGTGACAGGCCATCACTTTAGATGATTTGTTCAATTAAATTAAGCTTGAGAGAGTTAATTTTATTGTAGAACTTTGGTAAAATCAAGCTAGACTTGAAGTTTAGGAATTAAATGGATGGTTTGTTAGTAACATAGAGATGTAGTTACTAGCCTAGCAATGTCAAATTAAGGTGGGTGTTTAATGAATATTTTCTCTTAATAGCAGCAAGAGATTGTGCATATTAATTGAAGACATGAAGTTGATTTTGACTTGAAAAAGCTTAATCAAATGCTTGTGAACCTTAGGCTAACATATATATATCCCATGGAAATACTCTTGAAGAGGAAAATCATTAAGCTTTATGAAATACAAAGAGGATGAACAATTCTAGGCTCATTACAATTGTTGAAGTCACAAGAATCAGATTTTCGTTCAGTAATTCTTAGCTTTTTACAAAAATATCTTTTGAAACTTTTTTTTCTACACCAACAATATGTTGTGGCTCAACTTAATTGAATTCACCAAGCCTATTGCTTGACCAATTTGTTATTCAAATCTTCAAGAGAACGATCTTACTTTTCACTTTATTACTTGACACGATCCGTGCACTTACAGTAGTGAATAGACTACAATGTAATTCTCCGATTTATAATATTTTTGGACATGATTAATGTCTTATTGGGTGTTTTTTTTTATTTTAGTCTTGTTTTGGACAACTATGCACAATATGGCTTATGGACTTATTTTTTTTGGACAAGGAGTCGTAAGCCCAGAAGAATTTTCTATAATATTTTCAAGGCTTCTCGAATAATTATGTGCTATTATAGTCAGTATTCTTTTTTTCTTTTTCTTTTTTTGTCAAAGGTCATTAGTTAGGCTCACTTTGTGTGCTAGTAGGCCCACATCCTTGTCAGGCAGGCGCCACCACTTGCTGGGCCCAGATTTATTTTTTCATCTAAAAATAATTAAAAAAATATAAATGACGTTGAATAATGATGACATAAGCTTAATAAATAAAATTTACGGTTACCTTAGCTTATGTTATTTCAGTTTTTAGTTTTCTCTTTGTCATCATATATATTATTATCATTTAGTCCATAATGATTAGCAAGAAAATATATACATTTTGTTAAGTCAAAGATTGATATAATTGATGAGAAGTTAACCCTTATTTTATAAGCTTAGTATGTGAGCTGAAATCCTATCACCAATGTCAGGCAATGTGATGACCTCGTTGATGAATAGTTTGTGAGTTAGCTTGAATGTATTCTTATTGTACATTAAGAAAAAACAGTTCTTTAAAAATAATATTTGTATACACTAATAGAACATTAATAAAGATATATTATACTTAATATAATAAATAAAGACATATTGGGAAAAGCTATATAACCTTTTCCTTGGCAGAAAATAAATAATAATTAATTTTTTGAAAAATATATATTTAATTTTCTGACAGTTAAATCCTAGGAAAAAAGACACTTAAATACCTCTTGAACTTCAAAATCTCAAATTGGTTTTGTTGATAATAAGAGTAATGGAATTGACAAAAAGAGTATAGCAATTGACAACTCAGATTTTTGAGAAATAACTGATTTAGGATTTTGAAGTTCAAGTGACATTTATTTATCTTTTTCCCTAAATCTTATAAAAAATGTGTCAAAAATATATGAAGGAAAAAATTTCTGGGAGTTGAATAAAATATACGGAAAAAAATTACAAAAATAAAAAAAAAATTACAAAATTTGATGCTTACATGATGACTAAAGAACTGGACTAGGTCCGACCATACAAACTATAGACCGGGTGTGCTCATAAGTGGGTTAAAACTAGAAAATTGTATTCATGAGACTGAGTTGAGTTGGACCGGAGTTGAGCTGGTATTAAGCGAGATGTCAAAAGTAGATTGAGAATTGATATAACTTCTATGTAGTGGGTTTGTCCAAGAGCATACGGGGTCCAATGTGATGGAGTCAAGGGACAATTTGGCAATGGAGAAGAGACTCTTGTTTTTATACAATAATCTAATATTTCTGCCTGTATTTAATATAAGATCCACTTTATAATTCAATTTCTTTATTAAAATAGATCTTATATTAAAGACCAAATGTAATATATTTTTATATCATCTTACCATATTTAAGTATTGTAAGCCTTAATTAAAAATCAGGCGAAATAAATAATAAGTTTTGACATATTGAGAACTGATCAAGACACTTTTTGAGTGATTAATTCTCCCATTTTATTGTCCACACATTCTAAAAAAGGGATTACTATTCATTGTGATTATATACATATATATATATATATGGTGGGGTGGTATACATGTAATGTGGTGCGGTGAAGCGGTATGGGCGGTCCAAAGTTAGGCATGGAGTAAAGTTGCACTGACCATTAAACTAAAACACTAACGTGGATCGTTCAAAAATTATCATTGACCATTAAAAGTTTTTAGCGGCTAAAGGATAACATTGCTCATTTATAATACTTTTGAAAGAATATTAATATAAAAACTTTTGGATACTTACAACTTCTAGGTGAAAACTTCAAAGAAAAAATTGGATCGGACCTTCCTGTGTATATGGTTCCATGTCAATGGCAACACATATTTGTTAATGTGGCAGCTTGCATGCAAGTGAGCGTCAAAAATTTAACATATGAATAAACATCTGCGCTCAGTTAAAATTATACCGCAAGTTTATAAATCGATGAAGGTATGCATGCAGTGACAATTGTCGTCCTTCCTTGCTCCTAACTAGTAGTATATTCTCTATATAAATAACATGCAGGCTTGTGTTTCTCTCAGGTTTCAAGTTCCAACTAGTCTTGAACATCGAGTAGTACAGTGAGACAAAAATGCCTGTGAGGTCACTGACCACAGACCTCTTCCTCCTCCTCTGGTTTTCCTTCACGACCATCAAACCATTATCACTAGCCTCAGCTTCTGAAGAACCAGTAGTGAATGACGTTAATGGAGAAGCTCTTGTGGCAGGTGAAGAGTACTACATAGTGTCAGCTATAATTGGAGCAGGCACTAGTACAGAAAAGGGTTTTTAGACCGGAACATTTAGACTGGTTATATCGGATAAGGTCTTAAAAATATGATCGGTGGCATTTTTGTAATTATGATGAAATATTAAGACTGGTTATAGAAAAAACCGGTCTTAAAAATAATTTTAAGACCGGTTATAATAAAAACCGGTATTGAAAATAATTTTAAGACCGATTATAATAAAAACCGGTCTTTAAATATATACAATTAAAAATAAATAAATATATGTAATATATTTTCTAGACCGGTTATAAAAATAACCGGTCTAGAAAATATTATTTGAATTAAAGACAATTATAAAAATAAAATGTTTATAAAAATAATCGGTCTAGAAAATATTATCTCAAGCTTAATTTACTAGGAGGTGGCGGGGTTAAACCAGAAAAAACAGTGGACACCTCATCATGTTCATATCCTATTTTGCAAGAAAGTTCAGAACTACAAAGTGGTGCCCCAGTAATATTTCATGTTGAAGGAACAAGTAGAGAAAATATATATGAAGGTTTGGTTGAGTAATGCCTCAAAGATATTTTAGATTATTTAGTTAATTATTATTTTATTATTAAGTTTGATTATATTAGTTAATATTTATTATATCTTAGGATTAAATATGGATATTATATTTTAGGATAATATTTTAAGATTATATCTTAGATATTTTGATTAGATTCGATTTGATTAAATAAGATTCTAGCTTTAGATTTGCCAATATAAAAGGCTTACTTTACTTGTAATATTTCGGAGTGGTAAGGAAATATTTTATCATTATTAGAATTATTCTATCATTATTATTAAGATCAATTAGCATAATTAGCGGGATTAATTAACCGTTACGATTCCCTCATTTATGAGCAATTAATATTTTGACTCCTCACTTTTGTATATATATAGTACCTTCATGTGAATAGAAAGACACAATTTTTTTAGTATTCAATACTTTCGTAACATGGTATCAGAGCGAGTGTAAGGTTAGGGTTTTCTGATTTTTTTTTTCCGATTCACTGTTCATCGGTGGCATTATAGACTGTTCATCGGGCACTGTGCGTACTGTGGCGGTGCTATTCCTCACTGTTCATCAGCATTGTCCGCACTGTTCATCGCACTGTTTGGTACTGTTTGGCGCACTGTTTGGTACTGTTCAGAGACACTGTTTTTGCACTGTTCAGAGCACTGTTTGGTACTGTTTGGCACTATTTAGGGTGCTGTTTGGTGCTGTTTGGGGCTGTTTTCTCACTATTCAGGTACTGTTCCTAGTATCTTATTTAGTGTTCGGTTTTGTGCCCAAATTTGGGGATTTTCTCGTGGATTGGACTTCTTTATTATTGTTATTTGCTTTTGGCTTCTATGGCTGACTCTAAGACTCCTGAAATGTTACCCATGTCGGCTAAGATTACTTTCTCACAATTGAACTGGACTAATTATAGTGATTGAAGCACCACTGTTAAAATCTATATTATGGGAATTGAGAAGGAAGAACATTTAACTGATGAACCCCCTAGTGACAAAGAAAAACTGGTTGCTTGGAAAAGGGCTGATGCTAGAATCTTATTTCAAATTAGAAATTCTATTGAACCCCGGATCTTGTCTTCAGTGAGTCATTGTACTACTGTTAAGGAAATAATGAGTTATTTGGAATTTATGTTCTCTGGTAAAGGGAGCGTCACTCGTATTCACGAAGTTTGTAAAGGTTTTTATTGCTCTCAGCAGCAGGGTTGTCCATTGAAGGACTTCTTTTTGGACTATAAGCGATTGTATGAGGAAATGAAAGTCCTCATGTCTCCACAAGCAGATCTTGCCACTCGTATTAAGAATCTAGAACTACATTTCGCTCTCAGATTATTCGCTCTGCCCTTGATCCCTCTTATGAGACTATTCGCTCTCAGATTCTGTCTATTCAAGAACTCCCATCTCTTGACGATGTGTTCGCCCGTGTTCTTCGTGCTGATAGTATGACTCGTCCGTCTGTGGATCCAAATGCAAGTGCTTTGGCTGGTCGGGGCCCCTTTGACCTCAAGAATTATGGATCCAAACCGAGTTCCAGTACTCCAACACATGACTTCTGGCAGTATTATCTGTAATTATTACAAGGAACCTGACCATATCAAGAAAAATTGTCGCAAATTGCAAAATAAACAGCACCGTGATCAGCAGCGTGGATTTGCTCATGTTGCCCAGAATTCTGATCAACCTGCACCTGGTTCGCCCTCTGCCGCGGCCTTATCTGCAGGTACTCTGCCCTCTGGTCTTGCTACCACTTCCTCGAAGTGGGTCATTGATTCTAGTGCTACCGACCACATGACAAGTAACCATCAATTATTTTCATCATATGCCCCCTATGCTAACCCCTCTTCCATCTATGTTGCCAATGGTTCCCCCGTCCGTGTCATTGGATCAGGCATTGTTAACCCCACTCCCTCCATTACGTTATCCTCTGTCCTTGATATTCCTGATCTCACATTTAATCTTCTGTCTCCTAGTAAACTAACTCGTCATTTGAATTGCTTTATTTCACTGTTCCCTGACCATTGTTTAATCCAGGATCTGTCGACGAAGCGTATTATTGGTAGAGGTTATGAATCTGGTGGGCATTACATTCTGGATGATCAGGTGCCGCGTTCCGTTGCCTGCTCTGGTGGATCCTCTCCCTTTGAAGTTCATTGTCGTCTTAGTCATGTGTCAATTTCGTCTTTAAAGAGGTTATATCCTCAGTTTTCTTCTGTGTCTGCTTTGGATTGTGAGTCGTGTCAGCTCGCCAAACACCATCGTGTTCATTTAGCCCCTCGAGTCAATAAACGGGTTGCGTCCCCCTTTGAGTTAGTACATTCTGATGTTTGGGGTCCTTGTTCAGTTTTATCTCAGACTGGTTATCGTTATTTTGTCACTTTTGTTGATGATTTTTCCCGAACAACTTGGCTCTATTTAATGAAACAACGCTCTGAATTGTTTACTCATTTTCAAAATTTCTGTGCTGAAATTCAAACTCAGTTCAATACTCCTGTCAAAATCCTTCGAAGTGATAATGCAAAATATTATTTTTCTGCCCCTTTTTCTGATTACATGCATAGCCATGGTATTCTTCACCAATCCTCATGTGTTGATACCCCTGCTCAAAATGGGGTTGCCGAAAGAAAAAATCGCCACCTTTTAGAAACAGCCCACGCTCTTCTATTTCATTCTAATGTTCCTCAACCATTTTGGGCTGATGCCATATCTACTGCATGTTTTCTTATCAATCGCATGCTTTCGGCTGTTCTTAGTGGTGACATTCCCTATTCTGTTTTGTTCCCCACTACTAAGCTCTTCCCTGTTGATCCGAAAATCTTTGGCTACGTTTGTTTTGCTCGGGATGTTCGTCCAAGTGTTAGTAAACTCGATCCCAAGTCTTTAAAGTGTGTATTCCTTGGTTATTCTCGCGTCCAGAAAGGTTATCGGTGTTACTCTCCTGACCTTTGTCGTTATCTTGTGTCCATTGATGTCACCTTCCATGAGTCATCTTCTTTCTTCCAATCTTCAATCTTCTCTGCGTCTCCTTCGGTCATTGATACGGAGGATGATTTCTTGGTTTATCATGTCCCACCAGTTCAGGCTGCTGTTCCGGTTCCTGATATCATTACTGAGATTGATCCAGCCAATTCTACGCCTCAGTCAGTAGATGCTTCGCTGTCGGATCCTGTTCCTGCGACCCCAGACCCTCCAGCTCCTGCCCCTGATATAGTTGTACCTGATTCTGCCATTGACACGTCCAATGACCTACCTATTGCCCTCAGAAAAGGTATCCGCCCCTATTGTCCTCCTAAACGCTATGCTGACTGCATGTATCTTATATCAAACTTTGTGTCTTACCAATACTTGTCTCCTGTTTCCTCTTCCCTTGTGGCCACCCTTGAGTCCATCACCACCCCTACCACCCTTCACCAAGCCTTAGCCCATCCTGGTTGGTGTGCTGCGATGAAAGAAGAAATAATGGCCCTTAACAAGGCTGGTACCTGGACTCTTGTTGATCTACTTTCTGGGAAGAAGGCCATTGGGTGTAAGTGGGTGTTTGTGGTTAAGACTAAGGCTGATGGTTCCTTGGACCGACTAAAAGCTCAGCTTGTTGCTAAAAGGTATGCTCAAACTTATGGCATTAACTACTCTGAGACTTTCTCCCCAGTAGCTAAGCTCACTTCCATCCATCTTCTTGTCTCTCTAGCTGCCACCTATCATTGGGATTTGCATCAGTTGGATGTTAAGAATTCCTTTTTGAATGGTGACCTTTTTGAGGAAGTTTATATGGAGCAACCTCCTGGTTTTGTTGCTCAGGGGGAGTATGGGAAAGTGTGTTATCTCAGAAAGTCATTGTATGGTCTAAAACAGAGTCCACATGCCTGGTTTGATAGATTTTGTAACGTGGTTTAGAAGTTCGGATTGAGCCAAAGCAAAAGTGATCATTCTGTGTTCCATCAGAAGACCGATGCAAGTATGATTCTTCTGGTTGTATATGTTGACGACATTGTGATTACAGGGAGTAAGACTTCTGGAATTTCTGAGCTTAAAGTCTTTCTCAACCTCCACTTCCAGACGAAAGACTTAGGATCATTGAAGTACTTTCTGGGTATTGAAGTTATGAGAAACAAGAAAGGCATTCTGTTGACTAAGAGGAAGTATGTTCTCGACCTCCTAAAGGAAACTGGGAAGCTTGGAGCTGCACCAAGTAGCCTTCCCATTATTTCAAATCCATACCTATACTTGAATGATAGTATGTTTGATGAACTTCCTGATGACTTGAAAAAGAAGATTGATCCAGAGAAACTGAAGCCATTTGCATATCCTAAGAGATATAGAAGATTGGTTGGAAAACTAAATTATCTGACAGTGACTCGTCCAGATATAACCTTCTCGGTTAGTGTACTTAGTCAATTCAAGGCATCTCCAACAGTGGCACAGTGGGAAGCCTTAGAACATATCTTGCACTATCTGAAAGGCTCCCCAGGTCGGGGCATTCTCTATTCGGATTTTGGGCACACTAAAGTTGAGTGTTTCTGTGATACGGATCATGCATGATCCAAGGCCACGAGATGATCCACTACAGGTTACTGTGTGTTTGTTGGTGGCAACCTGATATCTTGGAGGAGTAAGAAACAAGGGGTTGCATCTAAATCAAGCGCAGAGGCAGAATACAGAGCTATGTCACAATCCTTACAAGAAATTGTATGGGTACTTCAGCTCATGAAGGAAATTGGCATTGTCACGACATTACCTGCAAAGCTTTGGTGTGACAATAAAGCAGCGCTTCATATAGCATCAAACTCTGTGTTCCATGAGCGGACAAAGCATATTGAGATCAACTGTCACTTCATTCGGGACAAGATCAAAGAAAATGTTGTATCTACAGGACATGTGCGATCGGACGACCAGCTAGCAGACCTTTTGACAAAAGCGTTGACTGGGATACGGGTTGAGTATCTTTGTAACAAGTTGGGCATGATTAACATATATGCTCCAACTTGAGGGGAGTGTTAAGGAAATATTTTATCATTATTAGAATTATTCTATCATTATTATTAAGATCAATAAGCATAATTAGCGGGATTAATTAACCGTTATGATTCCCTAATTTAGGAGCAATTAATATTTTGACTCCTCACTTTTGTATATATATAGTACCTTCATGTGAATAGAAAGACACAATTCTTTTAGTATTCAATTACATTCGTAACACAGAGGTTCTTATTTTCCCTTTGCATCAACATAATCCTTCAAATTCAACAGGTTCTACGGATCTGGAAATTGAGTTCGTGGAGAAGCCAGACTGTGCAGAATCCTCCAAGTGGGTAGTGGCTCATGAATCTGGATTGTCGTCTTCATCGAGGCTGGTGATCGGAGGGCTTAAAGATCAATGCGTTTGCTCACAAGCTTGTGTTTTGCTCCCAAAGCAATATTGCTAGCTACTCTTCAGGTACTTGTTATGGTGTTGGGATTGATTATAACAAGGATGGAAGCAGGAATCTGGTTGTGAGAAAGCAAGACAGTGGAAATGCCTTCATGGTGGCTTTCGTGAAAGCTAAATCTGATAAAGGCAAGTTTAGTGTTATATGAATCAAGTAGAGTTGATTCTGCCATGATGGTGATCAACTACTAGTATGTGATGAACAAAGCCTATTACTGTTTGGCTTTGTTTCTATATGTATGTACGTGCGTGAAGGTGGAATCTATCTATTGTCAAATAAAATTATATTTTAAGAAATCATATTTTCAAAAGATCTTCTAATAGTTATAAATTTAAGAAAAGTTTTACAAAAATACAACCATTTAACCATTTTTTTTCAAATCACCGTCAAATATTTGTCCAAACTTATTTGATGGTCAACATAGCAATTGTCAAGTAAGTCGTTGCTCAACCTTAGTCTTAGGATACTTGTCGACGCTTTTTAGTTTATACCACAAGTATGAAGTGCCAAGCAACCTAATTCTTTATAGTGGTGAATGAATAAAGGTTGCAAGGGTTATTTCAATCGGAAAGCACCTATATTATAAGATTAAATGGAACTTTTACTGAATTGCTGTAAAACATCACTACTATATATGGTACTGAGTGTTGGGTTTTAGAGGGATGAAAAAGTATAAAGTGCAGTAGCAGAGATGAGCATGTTGAGATGGATACATAAAAAAGAGTTGGCATAGTATCTATATATTAAAGAGAAAATAATAAAAAATCATTAAGTGGTTTAGATCTACACAAAGAAAGTTGTTGAAGGCATCAATGATGATGAATGATACGATAGTTGGGGTTTTCTAAAGAGATACAAAAGACCAAAAATGATATTAAAAAAAAGTTATTGAATTAGACCATTTGATCAATAATATATATATTAAAAAATTTGGTTATTGTCAAAGCACATTGATGCCATACAATTCATGTCACTGAACCCACCTAACAGAAAGGTTTGTTGTTCAATGTTCCAAGAACCATAAATAATTTTTTTTTAAGCTTTAGCATACTTTTCTCCTTATTTAGCCAATGTATTATAATATTTATAAGCAATAAACCCAATAATTTATCTCCTATTTTGTGCAAGTGAGCAGTAGTTTAGTTTTTTTAAGAAAATATATATAATGAGACACATGTGCACACCCAACAAGCACATTGTTATAAACTTATAATGAAAAGCCGAAGATTTTTGTTCACTTTGAGGGCCTCGCCACCCTTCACGGTTTTAAAATGCATCCAGAAGGAGAGGTATTCAGACATTTATAAGTTGTCTTTCATTCTTTTCCCCAGCTGATGTGGGCATCATAATCTTAAACTTATAATTTTATTTTGTTTGTTCAAACATTGATTGGGGTCATGACTAGGGGTGGAAACAGGTCAGGCCAGGCTTGTGCCTTAACAGGCCTGGCCTGTTAAGGCATAAGACGGCCTGAGCCTAGCCTGTGGCTTGTTGCAGGCTTTTTATTAGGCCTAAGCCTGGCCTATGGCCTATTAAGGAGGCCTGTATTTATAAAAGATCCTAACAAGCCAAATAGGCCGACATCCTAATAGGCCAAAACAGGCCAAAACAAACAGGACTAGTTACAGTTTTTTTTGATAGAGTAAGAATCAAAACTAGCAAAGTCATTGTGGATCAGATGATAGAAACCTGGTATGCTAGAAACTAGCACCTTTGTACGTGGGCTCAGCCCTCATTCATATAAAAAAAACTAGCACCTACAATGGTTCTAATGGCCATAAGAGGGCCGTTTTAAATTTTACAAACCACATAATACATTGATTCATTGGAAGAAATTCTTATGAGAAAAGTCATACAAAAAAACCAGAAGCAAAAGCAAATAATGCATAACAATAATTGTTGCATGAATATACTTGTTCTCATTTCCCAACAGGACTATAGTGGATATAGGAAACTATATATGCCACAGAAATAAGTAATTTAGATAATTACATCCAAATTGAGTTTATCTTGGGAAAACAAAACTAATTTAAATCCACTTTTGGAACCTCCAAACTTGTTGGTTCCGCTGTCTCAGATGTCCAAACTTTTTGTATGCAAATCACTCTCCTACATCACAAAAGGAATGGGAAAAGAAAATAGAATAAGTCATGCCCATTGTAATAAATGATAACATACCTTAGAGTCATGCCCATTTGAAGCTAATGATTCTTCTCACCTTCACATCAAATCTTCAAAATAATTTCTTCCTCTCCTTCAAAGGCCTTGAAAAAAATTAATGAAATATATAGTATTAGATCATAACACAATTTAACATGTACAAGAAATAATATGATTTTAACAATGCAAAATTTATACCTTCTGTTTTTTCTTCAAACCGTACTTGTTTTGAAGCCAGTCCCCACCACAAATAAGTGCTTCAATTGATTCTTAATTTAATTTAAAATGATATTCATCAATAACTCTACCTCCAGCACTAAATGTGGACTTTGATGCCACGGTTGAGATTGGAAGAGCTAGTATGTCAGCAGCCATCTTAGACAAAATCTTATACTTCAAACTATTATTTTTCCACCATTCTAGGGTACTAAAGGAGTTAGAACTACCCTCAAGAATATACACACCGTCCTCAGGATAAGCTTCCAATTCTGATTTCATAGGGGGAATTGCTTGCTTTTCACGAACAATATTCATGATTTGATCAAATCCAGTAATTAAAGAAGAACTAGGCACATTGAGAGAAGAGTTGTTGCCAACATTTTCACCTGTATTACTTGTCTTTCCCTTGTACAAGGCAACATACTCATCATACATTGAGTATAAAGCTTTCACCACTTTATCTATATTCTCAGAAGCAGCATAATCAGGTTTGTAAATCAAAGGAACGCAATAATTAATAACATATAATTTGCACCTTGGATCCAGAATAGTTGCAAGAGCCATCACCAAATTGCATTCCCCCCAATATTTGTCAAACTTCACTTTCATTGAGACAACCATTTCTACCATAAAGAAATCATCATCCTCTAAGGCGTTGTCAATAACTTGTTTCACTCTCCAAACTTCAGGAAGTTACAAATTTGCAGTAGGATACTCACTACCTGATATGACATGAGTGGCTAGATTGAACACTTCTAGAAGTTTGCAAATCTTCTCAACCTTCTTCCAATCCTCTTCAGATGGTGCATAGTTGTAATGTGGTTCTCTTTCCTTATAATCAGGAAAGAAAACCTTGAACTTCAAAGCAGTAGATACCATCCTATATGTAGAATTCCATCTTGTTGGACAATCAAGAATGAGCTTTTTTTCCTTCAAGCATTTTTGCTCAACAATGTCACAAAATGCTTTTAGCCTTGAATCATTGTAGTTGATATACTTAACACTCTCATGAACATTATTTATAATGTCTTTGATTCTACCAAGACCATCTTGTACCAACAAGTTTAATATATGCACACAACATCTGATGTGAAACAAGTTACCACCCAGAGGCAATGAACTACTAAGTGATAAGGTGTCTCAAAGAGCCCTTAAACAAGAATCATTATAATAAGCATTGTCAACTGACACGGAAAACACTTTGTTTTCAATTCCCCAGGCCTTCAAACACTTGAAAATAACATCAGCTACATCAATTCCTCGTCTAGGAGCAAGAACTTTGACAAAACTCAACACCCTCTTTTAAGGATTCCACCCTGCATCAATGAAATGCCCAGTGATAACCATGTATTCAGTCACTTGATGACTAGATTTCCACATATCTGTAGTTAAGCTAATCTTGCTAACACCTTGTGATAAGGCCTTCAATTGTTTTTTCTTTACTTCATATATAGCCAAACAATCACTTCTGGCTGTCTTGAGAGAAAATTTCTGAAATTCAGAATTAGAATATTAAAATCCCCCACATCCATACTTCATCCTCAACAATGCTAAATGGATGCTCATGCACCATGATCGCAGTAGCAATTATTTCCCTCATCTTCTCATTAGAATATCTAGCACCTGATACTAGAAATGGATTAATGCAAATGTTTGAAGGTTGAAATGGAATGGTGGATTGCTTATTTCTTACAGCAACATGCAGCTTCCTTGAATCACAAGATTTGATATGTCTCCATATATAGGAAGTGCTAGCTCCCTTCCCTGAATATGAAAATAGACTTTTGCAATACTTGCATTTAGCTTTGACCCCATCATTAGTTTCAACTTGATCAGAATCATCCAAAATAAGTGAAGTTTTTTGCCTCTTCTTCTTAATGATATCATCATCGCCATCATTTTTCTCACCGGTTTGTTGACTGGCTTGTTGACTTAAATCAGTTAGTGCTTGTTGACAAACCTCAATAGCATTAGGAAGAACTGAACTATATGACATCGTTTCACTCTCAAAGGGAGATGACATTCACTAGGACTAAAACATAAAACAACCAAAATTTCATAATTTAATTAACCAAATAGACATTAGCCAGCAATTATGAATACATGACAGCTGTTCAAGAAATTTTAACAAGGGAATAGAAGGGGAGGAAATAATTTAGAGTCAAAAGAGAATAAAGAATCAAAGAAAACAATATTTGACTCTGTCTACTGTCTATTATGCTGGAAATATCCATTAATAATTTGTTCTATTTATAATTTTGTGGTTGTTACCTAGATGGTATGGTATGGAGGTGCCCAAAACTCACAATATGGTCTAAATTGAGGACAGACACAGACCCAAATTGAGACCAAGGGGTCCTCTGCCATGGACAGACATAGACCATAGATAGACCCAGACCCAGACCGAGGGGTCCCCTTCTACCCTAATTCCCAATTCTATAAACATTCATATTACAAAAGATTATCACATATTACATATATCATCTCTATTTTCTCTCATCAGTTAGTTGGTCTGGTCTAAAGGGGTAAAAGAAATATTTGGTTTTATTATTTGAGTATAAATATAGCACAATCAAGAATGTAAAATCTTAACAATACAGAACTTTACAAACACACACAGGGCTACATCTTCTAGGCAAAATGGGCCAATTTATTGATAACATGCACAAGAATAAAGTCGTAGCAGATGATAAAAAAAACCAACCAACCAACTACCAAGTAACCAACCCCAAATTCTCATTTCTCGATTCCATTATCCATCTTTGACTGTACAATTTTAATCCCTTCCCCTCCACTCCAGCATTCCCTAAACCGTGTATACCCTTCTCACAAGGAACAATCTTCTTCCACAAGAAAAAGCAATTTGAACAAAAAAAAATTTTATACATATGATTCACACATGTCCTGGGATTCACCACGTTCCCCAAATTGAAAAAGGTTAAAAAGAAAATGAAACAACCGAATTAATAATCAGAACAGAACATAGGACAAACTAAACAGAGCTTAAGCTTAACGATTTCAAGCCTTGAATCATAGCACAATAAACAAACAAAATAAAATAATCAATACTTACCTAATGAGTAATGGCTGAACTGAAACACAACGATGTTCTTCGGTAGACTGAGAGTGAATCTTCGACGATAGATAGAGTAGTGTTGCGGGAAGGAATCTTTGACGGTGGATGAGAGTGAGAGACAACGAAGTCTTCGACGGTGGACTGAGGGTGAGAGATTATGGAGAGAGGACTGATCTGACGGAGAGGACCACCGATTCGACGAGGGTAGCCGACTTGTGGTCATTTGGTCACTCACGATGGAGCTATGGCCTACGGGAACGGGAGTTGGGAGTCGGGAGGCAGAGGGAGTCGCTCGTGAGTCTCTTTCAAAACTCAGAAAATATGATCTAAGCATTTAGGAATTAGGGTTAGAGAATTAGGGAAGAGGGGAGTGGCAATGGCAGAATTGTAATTGTGTAATACCTACAAATTTTTTTTTTATAAAAGTTAACAGGCTCAAGCCGGCCTGACAGGCCTCACAAGCCTGTCAATAGGCCTTGGTCTAGCCTGTTAAGGAAAACAGGCTTTTAAAGAGGCCTTAGCCTGGCCTTTTAGCCTGACAAGCCAGGCCTGAATAGGCCTCTAACAGGCCAGGCCATAGGCCCTTATCAGCTGGTCTAGCCTGTTTCCACCCCTAGTCATGATGAGGGTTCCAACTTTTTGAACTTTTCCACTCATACCTCACCTCCTTATTCTAACTATCTGAGTTAGCTTGAAGTGACTCACAAAAAGTTAACAGGGTGATAAAAATACACGTACTAAATTAAAAATTGAAGAAAATTACAAGTACCTTAAGAATGATTTTCCCTTTGTTTTACGTTGGATTCAGCTGCCACAACTCTTCAAATAACGACTAATTTATTTTATTCGCTCAAGCATTATTACAGAAAATAAGGGGAATTAAACTGCTTTTTATTATTACATCATGAGGAGGGCTTTGAACTTTGAACTTCTACCTATACCACACCTTATATACCTAGAAGTGACTCAGATAGAAATGGGAACACAGTTACAAAATGACAAATAACTAACAAAATAATCCCAAATAACACTACTTTGATCTTGAAAACAAACCAAAAATTGGATTAATAGCAGTAAAGCCCCCATCAACGGCTAGATTATGCCCACTTATGTACTTGGATTCATCACTGGCCAAATAGAGCGCAGCTCGAGCCACATCCTCTTCTTGCAGATAAACCCCTTTGAGATTGGAATAAACTCTAGTTGAGCAACCATAATCATCTAATTTGAAGAAATCTTTTGCAGCAACATTTGCAATGAAATATGGAGACACACAATTGACTCGGATCCCATATTGGCCAAGTTCAGCAGCCACGTTCTTGGTGAGGCCCACCAAACCATGCTTAGAACTTGTGTAAGCATGTGTTGCAACCCCTCCTACACTTGAACAAACACTTCCCACATTTATAATACTTCCCATTCTTTCAGGAATCATAACTCTAGCAGCATGCTTGGTGCACAAGAAAGGACCCGTTAGGTTCACACTAAGAACCCGTTCAAATTCGCTCACTTCATTGTCGATAATGCTTGTCTTAGCTTCATCTATTAAGACAGCATTGTTGATCATTATGTCAAGATTTTGATGTTTAGAAATCGCAGATTTAACCGCAGATTCAACATCAGATTCTTTTGTGACATCACAGTGAACGTACGAAGCATATTCGGATCCAATATCATTGCATAATGTTTGCCCAAGTTCGTCTCGAATGTCTGCGACTATCACCTTTGCACCATGTCTTGTGAAGAGCCTAGCCATGCTAGCTCCTATTCCTCGGGCCCCACCTGTGATCAATGCTACTTTTCCTCCTAATCTGCAGACACATAGCATGACCTCAATTTGATCCTAAGATATAATTTCATCAAAATTTATTCATAAAATTATTAAAAAATGGTATTGTGAAACACACCCAACAATATTCGAATCTGATTTAGACAAATAGTCATATATCAACTACAAAAAATAATTGATGACAACTGTATCAAAAAATACATTTTACTGGATATGTGCAAGATGGCTAGATAGTGATTTTATTTGTCATCTGCTTCTTTATAATCCTTATAGTCATTCAATAAATAAATAAACCTCCAATAGTTGAAATAATAGGGAGAATAAGAATTGTTCTGCTCGTTAATGCTATATCGTATGATGAATAAGAAAAAGAAAATGGACAAACGAAAAAGAAGAGCCATATGATTAGTTCTCTGCGTGTGTACCTTGTCGCCTCAAGAGCGAGCTGTGGAAGATTTGCCATATCCACAAAAAGTTGCAGATGAAGTACTGGTAGCTTTAAGGGAACTCTCAAATCAGTATTAAAAGATGAAACTATATATGAAATCCTCCCCAACGTTAATACATATTTATACACAGCCATCTTAAGATCAAGTTTGGCACTATCTTCGAGGAATCTTACTCATCTATTATTCTCTTCACATGGTCGGTTAGCGATAAGGAAACATTGTTTGGTTTGAACAATCTCTTCTCTGGTTCAATTCATTCAATTGTACGAAATTGCCGGCAATAATGGAAAACTCGTGTCTTTGTTTGATTTTTAAATCAATATAGAACGTGTTACATGGCACTTTGACTTTTCTGTTCGTTTTAATTTAATTTATTTTTCAATTTTTTATTTAACATTGGATGAAATTAGTGGATTTAATTTCATATTAGTATTTCTAAATTACTTTTTCTTTATACTATATTAGATTTTAATAATAGAATATGTAACTTCACGTATAATAATTATTTCATTAATAGTAAAATTAAAATCTTATGATTTTACATTACAAGTCTACATTATAGTTTTATCATTGTTCGACTCTGTCATCTATATAAACTCATCAATTTGACAAGCTTATCAATACTTGAGAACTTAGTTTGGTTAGGTCTTGTTTAAATTGATTATTTAAAATTAATATTAGCTTAAGTTACTTGATCTGGCATTTTATTTCCTTGCTTGATGATTGTCCATCATTCATTCACCCTATGTTTGAATGGGGAAAAACTTAAAGAGGAAAAAGAATACTCAGACGAAAAACTCCTAAAAATACTAAATTTTTTTTCCATTTCAAGAAGTTTTCCTTCCTAACAGTTCCTCCCCCATTTTCCTCTCACTTTTCTCTGATCATCCAAACATAACATTAATTGGGACCTATGGTTCATCTTGACGAAGAAAGTTCTAAGTCATGGATTTTTATATTAGGTGAGATGTGATTGGATAGATATCGATTCAACTTGCTACTGTTGTAAATAATTTTGTAGGTGTGTTAAAGAAAGAACTCTTATGTTGCTCAAAATTGAAGACACCCTAATGTATGATAAAATGTGAGTTTTGAGCTAATTAAACAGCAAATAAGAAGAGGCTTTGAATAGACCATTAGAGATGACTATTGGAGCATTTGTGTTTTAATTAGTCATTTTTTTCATTATTAACCGGTTTTAAAAGTTTTAATTGCATTGAACCACCAGTAGTGAATAGTCTATAATTGTCATTTTAGTTGTCATAAAACCTTCTTTACTGACCATTATGACTCCAAATAGTCACATTCTCTGCCTGTAAAATGCAATATTATTTGGTGCATGGTCAATGGGTACCGAGGTCAATGAGCATTGAGTGTAGAAACACTGAGCTCTATCCCCAAGCCCCTCTCCTCTCCCATCTCCTGAGTTATGATGTTATCTTCCTATTGTTCTATTACCCTGTTTCCTGCCAGAAGGGTTTATTTAATGTTAGAGAGTGCTACTTCCTGATTTACTAAGGGGTTGCAAAATACCTTCTAAGTACAGTGTTTTCACATATGAATCGAACAGTATAATTTCGTGTTTTTTCAAATGCCGCTACCAGCTACTACCATCATATTTAATCAGAGCGTCTTGGACTTGATAGGACCTTAATTGGAAAATAATGTGAGATTTTGTATAAATTATTTAAGGTATGGTTTAATTTATTCAAAAACTATTACTTCTTAGACTCTATATTAACCCATTAAAAATAAAAGTGAGTAATTAGGTGGAGATAAAATCTAACATGAATAAGGGCGGTAGAAGCTTAGGTCGCCTCCTCTCCTTATAATATTAAAAGAAATATGTCTAGTTTCTTGTAATTAGGTCAAAATGGCTAGCTGCCTCAATGGCAACACCACCCGCTACATTTGGATGATGTCCTAAGAAAAAACATAATGATTAGCAAGTGAAATCGCAGACTAATAGCTTGTGTACAAGTCTGACTATTGTGTGAGATGAGGTTAAATTTCTGGTCTTTTCTCCAGTTTTTCTCTCACCACAGCGAAATACACTCCCACATTCCCAAATAAATAAATCCCAATTTATGAAAAAATGATAAAAATCTACCCTATTCAATTACATTATATTAGTAACAGAAGCAAGTATTGTTATTTCCCTCAAATTAGTTTTTCCTATGAATGACAACGGAGGTTAGAAAGTCAGCTGGACATATAAATTATAATTGTCGTACACTTGGAATTTGTTAACAACTAGTTTATTTTCTATTTATAAATACATAGATTTGAATTTATACAACTAAGACATGTAATTTTAACTATTTTGTTTATAAATATGTTTTTTATTTCGTTATTTGTTGGCTGTTTGATTTAGTACTATGTATTAAAATATATATAAGAAATGTTTCAAATAGGAGGATACATGTGCTTATATAAAAAAGAATTAACTTGTCATGTATATATTTTTCTCATATATAATAATTTATGAATATATTAAATTAAATATTAATTTATTTTTAATTTCAATGATTTAGATTTGAAATACATTTAAGCCAATTATTTTCATTTTTATATTTTGATTATTTAACTATATATTTTTTTTATAGCTATTTATTGATGGAGATGAACTCTTGCCTATTTACTATCTGAGTTTACACCATTGTCAAAAATTTGATTAAACTCGCTAATTTGACAACGTTGTTTGAATGGATGCGTTTCTTTTTATAAGATTCCATTTGGAGATGTGTCAACATTTAATGTATTTTTTCATTTCTACCTCCAATTAATTATGTCTCTCTCATCACTTTTTATACTCATTCTCTCCCACCTGTCTTCTTTATAAATAAGGGTTTTTTGGAAATAAGTTATATTTTTTTATATATTTATTTTCTTTAACCAATTTTAACTAAATTTTATCTAGATAATTCGGTTGTTGATATCTTATAAAAATGAACTCAAAGAGTATTAAATAAAAAAAATATGTCTAATTTCTTGTAATCGCACAGCACAGGGATAGGATACTCTCATTGTCCTCTTTCTCATTATCTTCTCATCATCTCATCTCCACCATTAGATCATATAATGAATGGTTTAGATTTAATATTTTATAAAATTATTATTTTAATATTTTATAAATTAAAATTTATTTATTTTTTATGGATTGCAATTATGAATAGTATATATTAGATTTTAAAGATTTAAATTTATTGATTTATGTTTATAGAAATAATTTTATAAAAGATTGAATTTGAACCATATATTATTTTAATCTAACAATGAATATGAGATGATGAAAAAAAAATAAAAAAGAAGACAATGAGAAAAACTCAACCCATAGTACATGAAACATTGTCAAAACTTGCAACTTGTGTCGGTCCTTTAATTAAACAAAAAGTAGACTGACGCAACAATGGTGACATCATCAGAAGATGCTTGAGCCGCAAGCAGTCTGATCTTAAATTATTTCTTCCGTTTTTTTTTTATTTTGAAAATTCATTCATACATAACATGATTTTTTCTTAATATTGGCCTCATTCATATTATAACATCATTTACAAGTGTAAGACCGATGGCATTCGCACATATCATAAAGATATCTTTATTTTGTTAAATTACTCCCTGTATCGAGGCAATTAGAATAATTAATATTGCAAACTTAGCATGACCAAATCATAAAATAGATGTTCAATTAGTGATGACAGTTTTAAATAATTTGTAAGAAATTTTTAGTACATGTAATCGGTGAAAGAAGAATATTTATTTTGTGTCTGTGTGTAACACTCAATCAGATAACATCGGAAAATAATCAATAATCAATAATCAATAAAACCATATAGAAGCCGGATAATTTGGCACTATTTCTTTATTGTTTATAGAGTTCGTGCATTACATGATTATTATTTTATTTCATTTTATATTTTTATTGTATATATTTTTATTTATATTAAATTATATTTTTTATATTAATAAATTTACATGTAAATAATTTTGTTTCTTAAAAAAAAATATTAAATATAAATATTTAATTTTTTAAATGAAATTATAGAGTATGTTTTATAATTATTAATCAAAGTAA
This sequence comes from Inga laurina, assembly GCA_963855925.1. Taxonomy (NCBI): domain Eukaryota; kingdom Viridiplantae; phylum Streptophyta; class Magnoliopsida; order Fabales; family Fabaceae; genus Inga; species Inga laurina. The sequence goes on from OY979702.1 coordinate 8,895,509, forward strand.
TTTGGTTTTCACAAATGTCGTTTATCATACAAATGCATTTTCTTAAAAGAAATATATATATATATATATATCTTTACAATTGTTTTCCCATTATTTCTATCTGATGTAAGATGTCATGACATTTTGGTGGCTAAATCTAATTTTGAACTTTGTCAAAATCATAACTGTCAGCTTTTAATATGCTCAAATGTTGGCGTGATTAAGTAATATAACGAGTATAAAAAATTCCAATAAGCAATAATGAAAGTAAATTTAGTTTAATGGATTCTGTTTAATAGAAGGGGCTAATCCTTCACATTGTAGTGAACCAATGTTCAAATTCCTACTAGGAGAAGTATCAATATTTAGTGTCCAGCCATGATTTGAACAAGAAAAAAGAGAGCATATAAGCCAAAAAACCAAGATAAAAATTATGAAAAAAAGAAGCAAAAGGTTTAGTTTGATGATAATGGTCTGGTAAAAAAATATTACAAATTATAAAAGCATATAAGCCAAAACCATGATTGCTGAAATCAACAACTGAGATTAAGTACCGTTAAAAAAAGTGAACTTTCCTCACAAATCACATGCTAATTTGCGACGAAGACGTGTTCACATTCGTTCACAAGTTAACGTAAAGCACTGGTATTCCTTAACATTATATATATATATATAATTCCCAACCATATTGTTAGGAATATTGGCTTAGTCATATGTATTGCATAATGTAGTATCATAGACTTGCTGTTAATAGGATTTGGCTTATGGGCTTGCATATGAGCGTACATGCCCAATATTGCAGTGTTGTGTAAATGTTGTGTAAATGTTGTGTACCTGACTTTATTTGGTCTTATAAATATGAAAGGGTAGGGATCAATACTTTTTGATCCTGTTTCTCATTTGTTTTGGCCCATGTCATATACTTATCATGATATCAAAGTCAGGTTAATCCCTAAAGCCCAAACCCTTGTCACATGCTGAATTAAAATTCCTCACATGTTCGATTGGGCCCAGAAATTCAAGAAACGGTGCTTGAACGGTGAGGCTCAGAAATTCAAGAAATGGGGTGAACGGTGCAACGACGTCGTTGCAGCACCCAAAGAGGAATCAGATCAGCTCGTAAGCTCAAGTCTGCCAAGTCTCCCCTGATATCGCGACAGTAGCGAAATCACACCAGTCTTCATTTCCTCTGATCTCTGCCCTATATCTTGTCAAGATTCTGTCAAAATGATCATTCTTCCAGCGCTGATCGGTCCTTTCCAAGATCCTCCTTCCTGCTCGATTTCCAGGTCATCACAGCAATATCTCTGCCGATAATCTGTCGGAAGATTTTCCTTCTTTTACACCAAGAAAACGAGATGTTTCAAGGGGGTTAGTGTCTTCAAAATTCTCTTCAATATTTTCGGCTGATTCACAATTGCTTCCTCCTCTACAAGTTCTGTTTCTCGGTCTTCTGTGACCTTGCAATCCCACAGTAATTTCTTTGTTTTTCTGGGTCTTTCATTCTTGAGTGATCTGTGTACTTGTTGTTGTAGCTCCCTCCGTAATTATATCCGAAATACGCGATTAAAATGAAATAGAGACCAATAATAATCAAATAACATTTACTAACCCATCACATGATGGGGTTTTCACGAATACTTTTTGAAATCATTTATAAACTTGGTCTCATATTCACATTTCGAATACAATTACTACACGAAGATAAATCACATTCATATAAATATCAGAGTGCACAACTTAATCATCCCGGCAATCCCGGGTACATACCTTCGCTAAAGATACACAGGGTATAATTGCCCATTACAATTCTTCAAATGGGGATTACATAAGCTCATCTCAGAGGAGTCCTAGCCGCTCCCTCCACGAGCCACTTGCCCTGTCTAAATTGTTGGTAGGGGAGAGTGAGATTCAAGAGAATCTCAGTAGGAAACAGATACCATAATGCATGCATGATAGATGCTATGTGTATGACATGTTAGCTTTATCTAGATATATGCCCCATAATGATATTTCTGCATGCTCAATATTTCATGTAACAAAACTATAGCCACAATAAAACAAAAACAGAGCTTCATTTATTCAAATATGCTCTACACAATCAAGTAAAGCAATCACATACATCACTACACAAGCAAATATATCAATACATGCAAGTAAGGTAAGTCCCCTACCTCCAGTCTTTTCTCCTCGATTTGCGTGCCAGCAACTCGGGGCTTCACATTTGATCCTACAATGTCAAATGTACCATTTAGACACTTCGATAGTGTTTCTGGGGGTTATATGAGGCTATATTGAAAATTTACTAAACTACCCCCGAGGACCCGGCCCGGCCCGGCCCCGCCGTACCCGGTCTGGCTGTACTTTTCTTGAAATTTTGACATGGGCTATTCTAACATATTTTCGTCCAAGGAATCCATTTCTGTACTCGGAATTATCAAATTCAATGTCAAATTATGAAATTGCCCTTGGCAGCCCTACTTTTAGGGTTTTAGGAGCGTTTCTGTAATTATGCTTTCTCGGCCTTTTCCGAAAAAGTGCCCAACTGTAACCCCACCTATTTTCGCCCACTGAATCCAATGGAATCATAAAATCATTGAAAATCCAACTCTAAGACCCATTTACAATGCTGACCGAAATATATAGGTTTTAAGGGGAAAATTGGGGTTCTTCGGTTTCGGCTCCGTAAACACGTTCCTTTCTACTCCTAACCACTTTATTGACTATTCCATTAGATTACAACTACCATTTAGAACCAATTTGGGCAGCATAATAACGCCACATACCCATTTCCAAAAATTAAAACCAATGGCAATCCGGCGAAATTTCACCGATTAAATTGCCCACAGCAGCTAGAATAGTCAATACACAAGAGTTTGGAAGTTACCTCAAGCTCCCATTAGCTTTTCTCAAAGTGGCTGAAAACCCTAGGTGTTTTAACACCAAAAGAGGAGCTTCCAAACCTTAAAGAACATAAAGGAGTAGCTTAGGATTGGAGTTATACGCGTTAGGAGCTAGATCTTCGGAGAAATCGGCTTACTTTGCGAATTCTCTTCTCCTTTTCTCCCAAAACCCTCTCAACTCTTTTCTTTATTTTTGGGTGCAGAATGGCGTCGGAATGCTGTAGGAGAAAGATGATGTTTCTTTAATAATCTTATGCTTATGTCATTGCTTATGTCATCAACAATTTTCCATTTTCGGATTTTACAAAATTCTGGCAGATTTCTGCCCAAACTTTGAAAAATCATAACTAATCCTAGAAAAATCAAACTGAGGTGATTCCAAAGCCTATAGAACCCTTATTGAATCTAGTTTCAAGAAAAATATATAATTTTGCTTAATGGAATCACAAAATTCCCAGAATTTCAATCTTTACATACTGTTCCAGAAATTTCACAGTTTTTCTGTGCTGACTTCAAAAATTCATATCTTTTTGTGTATATCTCTAATTGATTCATATGACCTATCAAATTAAAGCTTAGGATGTCTACTTTCATCTTGTAAAATATCATAATTTTTTATTATCATTTGGTCATTCAAAATCATATGACAAACTCACTGCCTCATAGGCGATTTCACCGTAAGCATAATCACTTTCTTCAAAATTAACCATTTTATTTTCTTTAATGCCCCAAAGATATAAGGAACATTAGAGAATATATTTGGGACATCTACTAAATTGGGGCTTAGTAGTCCACTCAATTTAGGCTTATTCCCAAGCCTCAAGTCTCAAAATTCGGGGTATTACATTTCTCCCCCCGTTCAATAAATTTCGTCCTCGAAATTTGTGATACCACTTAATCCAAAAACAACGGATGCTTCTTCACGACAGCTTCCGTTTCACAATTCATTTCATATTGGGATGGTCTCCTCTAGACCACCTACACACAAATGATACTCCACAAATCCGATTCTCGCAAGAGTCTCAAACAATGAATGCAACTCAGTTGCCACACACTGCAATCAACCCATTTCATGATTGCCACACAAACCCGATCACCATACATTTTGCCAAACAAATGCAATCGCTTCCATATATGATTGCCACAAAACTCTATAATCACATAACCACAATATCAGAAGCTCTAAATCATGAGCCATAAAGTCTCGGCAGTTGGGCAGCATAGGCCACCATTATGCTCAACTCAATCTAGTTACCCCTTCCGGGAGTAACCCCAAAACACCACAACCTTAATACATCAAACGACGGCCTCAGCTGTATACACAAACATTTCAGCATTCGTTATATCCACTTTTCACAACTTTACTCTCACCCATACACCCACCAATAACTCCACTAGTGGTAACCGGGACTTTTGGGAATTCACAACAATATCACATCTGTATCAACTTTCATGGTGTAGCCCTCACCCGTACACCCACCAGTGACTCCGCTAGTGGTAACCGGGACTTTTGGGTATCAACACAATGTTACTTCTGTATCAACTTTCATGGTGTCGCCCTCACCCGTACACCCACCAGTGACTCCGCTAGTGGTAACCGAGACTTTTGGGTATCAACACAATATTATTGTCACACCCCTAGTCAACTACGTACCAGGGCTACGATGGCCGTCCCCTGACCGGAACTGGCAGGCAGCTGGGTTACTCACCTTTCACCCAGGACTCACAAGAAAATCCACTTCCTTATCAAACGTATATTGCATACTCTAATTTTACACACCGCCTTTTGGCCTCGGGTCAACACCAGTGCAACCAACGTGGTGGCTAGCCATGCCGGGGTAATTGCCCTCACAAACAAGAATCCCCGATCATGTAGTCGAATTCACCATCAGCTAAACTAGCTCTGCTCTGCTACGAAACACCTCAATCTCAGCTTGTTCACAACTATCACAGATTCACAATCACACTCCATCCTCATCCCCTTTTACCGCCAGGAAGACATATAGTCTTTACCCGAACCGTTGTTAGCGACTCAAGGACTATTGGCGTGGCAGTGCATATACATAGCCTCGCGGCTCACAAATAGTCAATCCCCCATAACTACCGCCCCAGCGGAACGGTCCTCAGCCATAGGAATCACCCCTTGTGGCCGCAGGTGAGAGACTCACAATGCACAATTGCAACAAGCTGGAACCAGGCATTTTAATAATTCCACCCACCACAAATTCTTTTCACCAAACTAGGATCCTTCAAGACCCCTTTTTCCACAAAATAATCTGGACTTTGAAGTTTTACCTCCCGAAGCCATGATTAACACATCATTCTCACGGTAACCTCGAGCTTTTGCTGAACACAATTCTCAAACATATCACATTCATTACGCTTCCGCTGCACACTCTGAGGTCAATCTCCTCATCTGTGCTTTAACAATGTCAAGTTGATTTATCAGGAGTCCCATAGGAATCTCCCACCACAACTGACAACATTCACAACATATATTCATCTGCGTCAGACCTTGGCCCGATTCAACTTGAATCATTCAAAGCCACAACCAGCACTTCGTTGAGATCCCATACTCCCAACGTTCCCAGAGCTCTATTCTACGATTCAACGTCATGGCGAGTGCATACTAAGGTTCGTCATCACGGCAGCTGCACACTAGGGTTTGTCATCACGGCGGCTATCACAAAATTTTTTTTTTATATATATATATATTGTCACACCCCCTTCAGAGTGCCCACCCCCTGGTCAACTATGTACCAGGGCTCCGCTGGCCGGCCCTTACACTGAGCCTGGCAGGCAGCTGGGTTACTCACATTTCACCCAGGACTCACATATCCCCCGTATCTCCACCGCCCCGAGGCACGGTCCTCCCACTGTGTGCCGTACACACCCCTAGTGGGCCGCAGGTGATAAACACACAAATAACCTCTCCGATCAGACGTCACCGTAGATAGCCCTCTCCGATCAGAAGTCCCCATAGGTTGCCTTCTCCACTTCGAATCCTCGTAGGTAACTCTTTCAAATTCAAATTCTCTGCAGAATCACTTTTCCCTATGCTAGATTAACACTAGCAACCTCAGGATACCTGATACACATTTCAATTCCAATCTCGTACTACATCCTGGTACCACAGACCATATAGGTCATATCAAACTCCTAAGGACCAGCTTAACTATTGAGTCTGATCCTTAGATCACAATTCATCTTTCAAACATTCAACCTCAGTTGAACTGGGAAATCACTTCCCTCAAATCCATAGAGCATCATCCACTCCAACATAAACTCAAAAATCTCCACCAGCCTAAGGCATATAAGGCCCCTAGGTCTTAAGACCTTTAAACACACAAATTCAGGATAACCAAATAATGTATACACATAATCCACAAATCCCCGATATCCACAACACCAGGGATATAAATGTGTATACCACAAACAACCAAAATCACAAATCATTGCCTATTCCTTAGGCAATCATAACTCATCACTCATTCCCTAGCTTGGCCTAAGGGAAATATCCTAGCAAAATCCATCTTTGCCAGGAACTGCAGCTCTGATACCAAAAATGTAACCCCCTCCGTAATTATATCCGAAATACGCGATTAAAATGAAATAGAGACCAATAATAATCAAATAACATTTACAAACCCATCACATGACGGGGTTTTCATGAATACTTTTTGAAATCATTTATAAACTTGGTCTCATATTCACATTTCGAATACAATTACTACGCGAAGATAAATCACATTCATATAAATATCAGAGTGCACAACTTAATCATCCCGGCAATCCCGGGTACATACCTTCGCTAAAGATACACAGGGTACAATTGCCCATTACAATTCTTCAAATGGGGATTACATAATCTCATCTCAGAGGAGTCCTAGCCGCTCCCTCCACGAGCCACTTGCCCTGTCTAAATTGTTGGTAGGGGAGAGTGAGATTCAAGAGAATCTCAGTAGGAAACAGATACCATAATGCATGCATGATAGATGCTATGTGTATGACATGTTAGCTTTATCTAGATATATGCCTCATAATGATATTTCTGCATGCTCAATATTTCATGTAACAAAACTATGGCCACAATAAAACAGAAACAGAGCTTCATTTATTCAAATATGCTCTACACAATCAAGTAAAGCAATCACATACATCACTACACAAGCAAATATATCAATACATGCAAGTAAGGTAAGTCCCCTACCTCCAGTCTTTTCTCCTCGATTTGCGTGCCAGCAACTCGGGGCTTCACATTCGATCCTACAATGTCAAATGTACCATTTAGACACTTCCAAAGTGTTTCTGGGGGTTATATGAGGCTATATTGAAAATTTACTAAACTACCCCAGGGGACCCGGCCCGGCCCCGCCGTACCCGGTCCGGCTGTACTTTTCTTGAAATTTTGACATGGGCTATTCTAACATATTTTCGTCCAAGGAATCCATTTCTGTACTCGGAATTATCAAATTCAATGTCAAATTACGAAATTGCCCTTGGCAGCCCTACTTTTAGGGTTTTAGGGGCGTTTCAGTAATTATGCTTTCTCGGCCTTTTCCGAAAAAGTGCCCAACTGTAACCCCACCTATTTTCGCCCACTGAATCCAATGGAATCATCAAATAATTGAAAATCCAACTCTAAGACCCATATACAATGCTGAACGAAATATATAGGTTTTAAGGGGGAAATTGGGGTTTTTCGGTTTCGGCTCCGTAAACACGTTCCTTTCTACTCCTAACCACTTTATTGACTATTCCATTAGGTTACAACTACCATTTAGAACCAATTTGGGCAGCATAACAGCCCTACATACCCATTTCCAAAAATTAAAACCAATGGCAATCCGGCGAAATTTCACCGATTAAATTGCCCACAGCAGCTAGAATAGTCAATACACAAGAGTTTGGAAGTTACCTCAAGCTCCCACTAGCTTTTCTCAAATTGGCTGAAAACCCTAGGTGTTTTAACACCAAAAGAGGAGCTTCCAAACCTTAAAGAACAAAAAGGAGTAGCTTAGGATCGGAGTTATACGCATTAGGAGCTAGATCTTCGGAGAAATCGGCTTACCTTGCGAATTCTCTTCTCCTTTTCTCCCAAAACCCTCTCAACTCTTTTCTTTATTTTTGGGTGCAGAATGGCGTCGGAATGCTGTAGGAGAAAGATGATGATTCTTTAATAATCTTATGCTTATGTCATTGCTTATGTCATCAACAATTTTCCATTTTCGGATTTTACAAAATTCTGGCAGATTTCTGCCCAAACTTTGAAAAATCATAACTAATCCTAGAAAAATCAAAATGAGGTGATTCTAAGGCCTATAGAACCCTTATTGAGTCTAGTTTCAAGGAAAAATATAGACTTTTGCTTAATGGAATCAAAAAATTCCCAGAATTTCAATATTTACATACTGTTCCAGAAATTTCACAGTTTTTCTGTGCTGAATTCAAAAATTCATATCTTTTTGTGTATAGCTCTAATTGTTTCATATTACCTATCAAATTAAATCTTAGGATGTGTAATTTCATCTTGTAAAATCTCATAATATTTTATTATCATTTGGTCATTCAAAATCATATGACAAACTCACTGCCTCATAGGCGATTTCACCGTAAACATAATCACTTTCTTCAAAATTAACTATTTTATTTTCTTTAATGCCCCAAAGATATAAGGAACATTAGAGAATATATTTGGGACATCTACTAAATCGGGGCTTAGTAGTCCACTCAATTTAGGCTTATTTCCAAGCCTCAAGTCTCAAAATTCGGGGTATTACACTTGGCCGTTTCTTGGTTATCCTATTGTTTCAAGGGCTATTCTGCCTTCAATTTGAAGGCACTCATATTGCTTAGGCCAAATCGTCTGCCTTCCATGAGACTTCAGGAATTCACGACTTTACAGGTTTAGTCTTCTCTCCCTTTGAATTTCCTGGCAATACATCCTCTGCTAGCGTGATTTCCAATCTAGTTTGAAACTTTAAAACCTTCTTAAAAGAAACTCCTTCCTGTCATCATGACTTCTCTAACTTCCGCTGTTGACAATACTCATCCTCTCTATCTGCACCAGTCCAATACACAATCCATGAGTTTGATGCTACAAATTTTAACAGGCACGCACAACTATACAGTTTGGAGTCATGCCATGAAATTGGCACTCAGATGAAAGAATAATTAGACCTCATTGACGGGAAATTTCGTCGCAATAAGGATATGAAACTTACTAATCAATGGGATAGATGCAACGCTGTGATTCTATCCTGGTTGATTAATTCAGTTGACAAAGAAATAGCAAATGGGATGGTTTTCTCTGACAGTGCTAAGTCTGTGTGGCTTGACTTACAAGAACATTTTAATAAGGTTGATGGGTCTAGAATATTCTCTCTGCATAAGGCCCTCTCTTCTCTATCACAAGGCACTGTCTCAATCACTAGTTACTTTACGAAGCCTAAGGACCTTTAGGACGAATACAGTATTGTTGTTCCACTCCCTATATGTTAGTGTTCTACATCTCAAGATTATATCAAAATAGTCCAACGACAGTGTTTATTTTAGTTCCTTATGGGGTTGAATGATGTGCACCAGCAAGCCCGTTCACAAATTCTCTTGATGTCACTACTTCCTACAGTCAATCATGCATATTCCATGATTTGTGAAGATGAGGAAAATAGCCTACTAAGCTATCAGGCACCTTCTCATCCATTAGAATCTGCTGTTGCAACCAGTAGAGGCCGTGGACGCCAAGGCAAGGGCAGAGGCAGGGGTAGATCCAATGAGGAATGTACACACTGCCAACGTAAGGGACACACTCGAGAATGTTGTTACGAGTTGATTGGCTACCCTGCTGATTATAGAGGCAGAAGAGTTCAGAATAGTAAAGTCAACAATGCTTCATTGGACTCTACCTCCAATACAATCCCACCAAATCTACAAGCACCTCTTACACAACAACAATATGACACCATCCTTCAGCTGCTGAGAAAAGATACTGAAGATATAGTAGTTGGAGCCAATCACTGCATAAGGGAAAACATTGTAGGTTTGCTCAATGCTGTCCCAATTAATATTTGTCATTCTAGTTGGATTTTGGATTCTGGTGCAACATGTCATGTTGTTGGTAATGCCACCATGCTAGATACAATAACCCCCTATAAGGGACCTCTTAGAAGAATTAAGTTGCCTAATGGTCATAAAATTATTGTCACACATGTTGGGACTGTCAAATTACCTAATAATGTCTTGCTAACTGATGTTTATCATAATTTTGAATGTTGTTTTAACTTAATATCCATTGTAAAAATGTGTAAGCAACTTAATTGTAGCATAGCATTTTATCCAGATTTTTGCACATTGCAGGATATATCAACTGGGAAATGCCTTATGATTGGTAGACTACATGATGGCTTATATCTAATTGGAAACAAAATAAAGACTCACAAACCCTCCAATCTATGATTTGGGTTTTACCACTACACCGGATCTTGGGAAATATTTGGGAACACCATTGCATCATGATAGAGTTAGGAGTGATACTTATTAGTATGTTGTTGACAAGGTGAAATCAAGGCTGAACAATTGGAAGGCTCATACTATTTCTTTGGCAGGACATCATACTCTTATCTCTTCAGTGGTGCAATTTATCCCTTTATACCCTATGCAAACTTGTCCGCTCCCTGTTGCTGTGTGTGAGGAAATTGATAAAAAGGCCCGTGGGTTTCTCTGGGGATCGACCTATGAGTAAAGGAAGGTGCATCTAGTTGCTTGGGACAATGTATGACAAGAAAAGCGACGAGGGGGACTTGGGTTATGTCATTCTCGACTCCAAAATAAAGCCTTCATGATCAAAGATGGGTGGGGTCTTTTAGAGAACCCTGGATCTCTTTGGGCTCGTGTTGTACGTAACAAATATCATTGTGGAGATGATCTTCTTCCTAGTATTAATGCTCAGTGCCCAGGTTCTCGGCTGTGGGTGGGTATCCATGATAACTAGGGAAAGGTATTGGAAGGGACAGAATGTATACGTCAGCCCAGTGGTGAAGAAATAATGAGATGGAAGTTAGAGAAGCATGGTAATTTTTCTCTTAAATCTGCTTATAATATGTTGCAGGGAAATGGTCCTATTGAAACTTAAATATGGAGTAGAATTTGGAAGTTGGCCGTCCCACAGCGATGTAGGACTTTTATGTGGTTGCTTCTTCATAATAAGCTCCTAACCAATGATGAACTGGTGAGGCAGGGCATGTCTATCGTTGCTTCATGTGTTTGGTGCAACCAAAATTTTGAGTCTTGTCTGCATGTGTTACGAGATTGTCCAGCGATCTGTAGCATGTGGGAGAGTATTCTTAAACCAAGTTGTAAACATTAGTTCTTTCACTGTAATCTTTGGGAATGGTGTAATATGAATCTGTCAAATAATATGGGGCTTGGCAAGGAATCATGCAAGGAATTTTTTGTGTTAATCTGTTGTCTTGTATGGAAGCATCGTAATGATTGTATTTTTAATCACGCTATGTCCACAGCTGACAGTGTTATTGGTAGAGCCAGGGCCACTCTTCTGAGTTATATGTCAGCCAAGATTAAGTTGCAGAATACACAGCTTCGAAGTACCCAAATTGCAGCAGCATCTACTCTTGATTTAATGGAGGAGGGCTTTGTTTGTGTTTTAGTGGATGGAGCATATTCCCACACCAACATGTTGGCAGCCTGTAGGGGATTATCAAGGATCATGAGGGCAGGCTAATTGAGTCTTTCATGTTCCATATGGGACGAGGAGATCCTTTGTCTGCGGAATAGTAGGCTTGCCTATTGGGATTACGGAGAGCTTGGGATCAGGGATTCAGGAAGATTATTATTAAAAGCGATTGTGCTCAAGCAGTTGAGCTGATACATCAAGGATCTGCTGAGCTTCATGCCGACGAGAATATTATTGTTGAAATTAACAGTATGATGCAGCGTCATTGGACCGTGAGGATTATTACATGTAGTTGAGTGGTTACCCAGGAGGCTGATGAGCTTGCGAAAAGGGCTCTTGCATGTTCCCCTGGGCTTCACTTTACGTCCCCTCTTGGCGGTTCTTATATGGTTGTCCAGTAGAGTAGCGGTTTCCTTTCCATTTTATCAAAAAAACTCACAAAACCATGAACATACAAATTGACTCATCTCTTATAGAACTATGGCATAATACGTTAGGCCATGCTCCTATAGATATCCTTAGACACCTAGAAGTAATAAAGAAAGAGGCAATAGGACCTCCTAGTACAATTGTGATGTATGTTCCCAATCTAAGCAAACTAGGTTACCTTTCTCTTTGTCTCAATTTGTTTCTACATGTCCTTTCAAATTAGTGCATGCCGATGTATGGGAACCCTATAGAGAACCCACTTATAAAGGACATCGATATTTTCTTTTTGTAGTTGATGATTTTTCTAATTGTACTTGGATATTTTTTATGATGAATAAAAATGAGAGTATGGTTTATTTGAAGAATTTCATTGCTTATGTTGGTACACAGTTTTCTACTATTATAAAGAAAATTAGAACTGACAATGGATTAGAATTTGTAAATAATCATCGTAGGCCATACTTAAATGAAAAGGGTATTATTCATCAAACGACTTGTCCTTACACTCTGCAACAAAATGGGGTGGTACAGAGAAAACATTGCCATTTATTAAATGTCTCTAGAAGCAATTTGATTCAGTATGGGGTCCCAATTAAGTTTTGGGGAGAAAGTATTAAGACAACATCTTTTCTCATTAATCGAACACCTTTTAAAGCTTTAGGTTTTAAATCTCCATATGAAATTCCTTACAAGAAACAACCTGATTTATTCTTTTTAAAGGTGTTTGGATGCCTAGGTTTTACTACTCTCCAAAATGTCAATGATAAATTTTCTCCCCGGGCTGAACCAAGTATTTTTATGGGGTACCCTCCTAATCAAAAGGGGTTCTTGATGTATAGTCCTAGACAAGGAACAATGTCTATTAGTAGGCATGTCATTTTTCACAAAAATCATTTTCCTTTTAAGGATATGGATATAATGAGTCACAAGGGGGTCATTAAGCATGTGTGGGATCACTTTAGGACCAATTTGCATATCATACAAAACCAATCCAAACAGAAACAAACCTGAATCAGCCTGACCAACAAGCAGAAGTTGTCTCCAATGATAATCTTCATGGAAATGAGACTAATATCGATACCGAATAGTACATGGATAGGCCAAGTAGTCATGAACATGATAGGAGACCACCCTCTTAGCTAAATGATTATGTGTGCATGGCTAAAAATATGCATGATTATGATACAAAGGTAAATTATAGGTATCCAATGCATGAATATTTGTCATATGTGAATATCTCTAAAGATAATAAGAACTATATTTTATCTACTGACAATGTTGTTGAGCATTATAGTTTTCAGGAAGCAAACAAAGATCCAAAATGGCTAAAGGCCATGGAGGATGAGATGAGTGCACTTGAACAAAATAAGACATGGAAGATTGTAGACCTCCCAAAAGGCAGGCATGCCATAGGTTGCAAATGGGTCTACAAAATCAAATATGATTCAAATGGTAAGGTAGAAAGGTATAAAACTATGTTAGTGGCAAAAGGATATAGCCAACAAGAAGGAATAGACTATTTTGAAACATTTTCACCTGTTGTCAAAATGGTTATTATGAGATTAGTCCTCACCCTTGCCGTAATGCATCGTTGGCATCTCTTTCAAATGGATGTCAACAATGCATTTCTACAAGGGAACTTACATGAGGAAGTTTATATGAAAATACCACAAGGATTTGATCAATATGGAAATAGTAAGGTTTGCAAATTGACTAAATCATTGTATGGTCTCAAACAAGCTTCACATCAATGAAATGCTAAGTTCACAGAAACTTTGATACAAGGGGGTTTTAGACAAAGCAAATATGATTACTCCTTGTTTATCAAAGAACATAAAGGAGATATTACTATTGTGTTAGCATATGTTGATGATTTTGTGATAGCAGGGAATAATATTGATAGGATCAATGAATTGAAAGCACATTTGCATGATAACTTTAAGATCAAGGATTTGGGCCACCTCAAATATTTCCTGGGATTAGAATTGGCTAGATTCGAGAGATGTACCGTGCTTAGTCAAAGAAAGTATGTTATGGATTTGATGAAGGATATGGGATTAAGTGGGGCCAAGCCTTTGAAGGTTCCTATGGAGCGCCATATCCGGTTATGCGCTAAAGGGATTGGAATACCAAAGGTGGCCAAGAAGAAGCAGAAATGAAAGAAAAATCACTTTAAGCAAGTGGATCCTCTCCTTCCAGACTTGTCTACCTATAGAAGGTTGATCGGTAGGTTACTTTATCTTACTACCACACGACCTGACATTTGCTTTGTTGTGCAGACGTTGAGCCAGTTTATGAGTGCCCCAAGGAGATCACACATGGTTGCTGCTGTTCGAGTTGTCAAGTATCTTAAGGGGAAGCCCAGATTGGGAATTTTCTTAGATGCGAGAGGAGACAAGGAGCTCAAGTGTTATGTAGATCTAATTGGGCAACTTGCCCAGACACAAGAAGGTCTGTTACCGGGTATCTGGTACAATTTGGAGGCTCTCTCGTGTGCTGGAAATCTAAGAAACAACACACAGTTTCGAATCATCTACTGAGGCAAAGTATAGAGCTTTGGGAACTACAATTTCCGAGATTGTGTGGTTAATACATTTATTGAAAGATCTTGGGATAAGAGATATTAAGCCTGTTTCAGTGTATTGTGACAACAAATCAGCTATACACATTGCATCCAATCCAGTTTTTCACGAACGGACAAAACATATAGAGATAGATTGTCACTTTGTGTGTGAAAAGCTACAACAAGGCATCGTCAAGTTGCAGCATGTCAATTCCAGAAATCAGCTTGCGGATGTGCTTACTAAAGTTGTTGGGAGTGACGATTATGATCAGTTGTTGAGCAAGTTGGGTACTATGAACATGTTTGTGCCCCCAACTTAAAGGGGGTGTTAGGAATGTTGTCTTAGTCATATGTATTGCATAATGTAGTATCATAGACTTGCTGTTAATAGGATTTGGCTTATGGGCTTGTGGGCTTGCGTATGAGTGTGCAGGCCCAATATTGCAGTGTTGTGTAAATGTTGTGTACCTGACTTTATTTTGTCCTATAAATATGAAAGGGTAGGGATCAATACTATTTTATCCTGTTTCTCATGTGTTTTGGCCCATGTCATATACTTATTATGGTATCATTACTTGTTATGGTAGAGTTGTGCAGTTCCTCGTTCACTCTTCATTGAGAATTTGTGACTTGTGAGGCATTCATTTTCTGAAATATGGCTTTAACTTTAACCCTTGTGAGAGAAACAAACCAGGTATCAACTTCTTCCTTTGATTTTTTTTTTAATTATTGACTTTAACTTTAACCTGTGGTTTCTGTTTCCCCTTCTTTTTGACATACCCATATACATGCTATTTTAATTTCATGATTGAATTGATTCATATCTTAAAGTAGCTCGTATATCTGTAGGAAACGTGAAATACGCTGTATTGTTTATAGTTTATAAATAGTTTAGTTTCCAACAACGCCTTGCATCTCTCCCTCTGCTCAAAGATTTTTAGAAAGTAGATCATATAGTATCATACAAGAATATAAATATAGAATTTACATTGGAGTATTATTATACCTTATATATCATACAAGAGGGAATAGATAGAAAAAAATTATAGTTATATAAGAGATAAATAAATTGAGATATTACAGTATATTTAAAATCAAAACAACCCCTTGAACTAGCTCCTTCACTTAAGAGTAGTAGATATATCTCTTTATTTCAGAGATGTTACGATTAAAAGAATTTGAAACACTGCATGTGGGAAAGGAAGAAGACTGAGAGAGGTTGATATTTTTTTTAAAAAAAATATTATTTACCTTTTGTATATGTTTAATAAAACATTTTTTAAAAAAAACATTCACCTCCGTTGCCTTTTATAAACACTAGAATATAATAGGCTGGATAAGGCGTTGATGTCATATATTTCCTAGTCGTAGTTATATTAAAAGTGTGGCTTGTAAGATTCCTTATTAAATAATTTTTTTTTTTTTTTTTTTTTGTGGTTTAGGTGCTTTTCGCTGGAAATTCTTGCGTGAAGGAAGTGATACTAAACAGGCCTCATAAGCTGAATACTCTCAATCACGAAATGGTTAGTCGAGTTTGCTTCTGTTACCTCCCATCTATTTTCTCTCAAAGAAAAAAAAAACTCTTGAGTAGCAAATTGCTTAAAAATTAAAGTCACAAATGGTTGTGTCAAATTTTCTACAATAAAGAGATCAGTTGGTCTAATTGAAAAAAAGGACCAGTTGGTCTTTGACAAATCCCTATTTTATTATATATTTTCATATTTTATTTCGGGATTTTGTCATGATAATTGAGCTTAAAATGTCTCTTTTATGGTTAATTGTGATTAAATGTGTTTAAATAAAATTAAGGTTAAAAAATGGCAAAAATGTCATATATTTTATTATTTACCTTAATTGATTAATTTTTGGAATACAAGGTATTATATTCTGGGTTCATTTTAATTGCATATCAGTTTGGGAAGAATTGCAGAAAAGACCCAAGGTTTATGGAAATTACAAGCTAATTAAGGAAGAAAGCAGAGGAAATTACAGACAAGGGCCCAAATATTTTAAAATTTATAGATAGACCAACAAAAGTTTCTACAATGCACACTATAGTCCCTTCTAGAAAAGATTTGCATTGTTGCATTTTAGTCCCTTGGTCAAAACGCGCGTTTTGACCAAGGGTTAAAGTGAGTAGAGCTGGGAAAATGGGCCGAGCCCGTTGGGCCGGCCCTTTTAGGCCCTGGCCCTTCAAGGGCCGGGTTTGTAAATTGGAGCCTCAAAAGGAAGTCGGGCCTAAAAGGGCCGGCCCTTTAGGCCTGTTTATTTTTTATAATTTTTACTTAGAAAGGAACCATATTACATTTTTGAATTACATTATTGAATCTATATGTCATTCTATCCTCATATTGTATAGAGTATAATTTTTGAGTATATTGTTTTGTCTAATTGAATCATATTGTGATTTTTGAGTATGATTTTTGAGTATATTGTTCTGCCTATTTAGACTAAAATCATATTATATACTATTATGCCTGATAGAGTATGATTTTTTATGGAGGTTGTAATTATTTGACTACTTGAACCTATTGTTCAAAGTGAAACATAATTAAATGTCCTGGAAATTGATGATAGTGGCGAAGAATGTGAAAATGATAGTTGTCATACTGATGTTGTTTAGAGGTTAGAGTATTTAGCTTCTTACCTTCTTATACTTTGGCCTTTGTGTGAGTTATTTATGGACATAATTTTACCTTTGATTATATATTAGTAACTGTGTTTGTTTGTTGCAAGAGACGTGTTATTTAAACCTTAATGTTGACAACATTTATGTATTAAATTAGAACTTTAATCGTTATTCTTTACTAATTATATCTCTTTGGGGAAAATACGTAGGAAAAATAGTTAAATATTGTGAAAAGGATTTTCTGGCCCTGATGCTCTTGGGCCGGGCCTTGAAAAACTGCAATTTTTCTGACCCCGAACCCTTTAAGGCCGGCCCTGTTAGGCCCTGACCCGTCAAGGGCCGGCCCGGATTCCCAGCTCTAAAGGTGAGACACAGAAGCTGAACTGAGGGGGAGGATGAAGAAAAAAATCAGAAACGCGAGGAACAGGGGAGTGGCCGAGAGCTGAGAGCCGAGTGTGGAGGAGCGGTGGGGAGCTGAGAGCGAGGAGCTAAGGGAGGCCGACAATTGGAAGATGGAGAGCTTCGACGCCACCACCATTCATCGTCGACCTCACCTCTAGTTTCGTTCCAGCTCGGCGCACCCACCATCTTCCTCCACCGACAGACTACTTCCGCCAGTGACGGAAGGAACTCAGAAGAGAGGCCGACGGAATCATCTCCTCACCACCGTCTCTCCTTATTCATTCATCCCAATGTCTTCCGTTCACCACCTGACCACTGGCGACCTTCACTAATTTTTCCCCTCCGACCTTCACAGACCGTAGCTCCTCTGTTTCTAGCATCATCACAGCCGTGGCTCCCTCTGTCCAAACCGTGGAACTCTTTGATTTTCTGGAAATTTTAGCCACTGAATTTAATTGGTTTAGTGTTAATTTGGTCAATTTAATTTAATTTAATTTGTGATTTTATGGCTAAATGTTTAAATCAGAGAATGATTGTCTTTATGATTGAACCATATTTTTACATGATATTTCATGATTAATTTGGAATTTTTAATGTATTTTTTGGGATGTTGTTGTATGATTAAACACAAATTTTAACTAGGAACATTTATATTGAATTAATTGTAATTAAGGGTAAAATGGTCATAATTTGTTAATTATTTGTGCAAATGATTTTTTCTTGAACTTTTGATGCCACTTGTGCTTAAACTTGCATTGTAGGTGTTTGGAAGAAAATTGGAGATTTTGGAGGGTTAAAATTAATATCTTCATGTCTGGAAAAACTTACAGGAAAGTCCCCAGATTTTTGTGAAAACTACAAAGAATGAAGGAAAATGTCCAGAGAAAAGTACATACAAGTACCCCATAATTTCAGAATTGTCAGTTCAGACCATCATCTTTTCAAAACATTTCATCTAATTCCCTCCAGAGAAGTTTTCATTTTTTTCACTGAAGTCCTTGGACAAAACGCACGCTTTGACCAGGGTTACTATTCATTTTCTTCTTCAGCAGACCTGGCAATGCATGGACATGGGATTCGGACATGGTTGACCTGAGTGGTTAAGGGATTCAAGATTGGTAGCAGTAAAAGGGACACGAACAGAAGAAGTTCAGGGTGCGCCGCAAGGTCATTGAGGAGAGGGAGTGGAGGAGGAGACTGCAATCACCACCACCTGCGTCTCCTCCTCACCACCACACTGATGACCACAGATCTGAGACTGGAGGCAATAGCCAAGACCCAGAGCTGAAAGAAGAGCAGCGCCTTGAGCTTCAACCTTCCTTCAATCACCTCCTCCATTTTTTTCCAGTGGCCACCATTGTTGCAGAACTGGCAGACGCGACAGAGAGCACCGCCGACGACCTTCATCCATTCCTCTGTTTTCATTTCGCCGGAGCTGCATAACCACCGGCTGCCTCCTCTACTACACACATCCACCGTCCTCCCTCTTTCACAACCACTACCCACTGCCACTTTTCTTCTTCCACCACCACAGCAAACGAAGCTCATCATCTGTGCTCCATCATTCGCCATCACCACTATAGACGTCTTACCACCGTGGCTGTGTTTTTCCCCACCATTTCTTCCTTCCTCCATTCTAAACTTCACCATCGCTTCTCTTGCTTCTTCCTCTTGCTACACCAAACATCACAGCCCACCATAATCGTCTTCTCCATTCTTAGATTCAATATTTTTCCTTCCTCTGTTTCTCTTCTGCATTTCACCACATGGCTGGATGTTTCTGGATTGTCTGTGGTTATTTTAAAGTAATGTGTGGCTGAGCTTGCCTGCTTCTTGGGATGGACAGTGGCTTGAGTTTCAAAGCTTAAAAGGGGAGTTTATTTTGTTCAATCTATTTCTCTATTTTCATTTGGATTTCCTAGTTTTAGAAATGATGATATGAATTGTTGAGACTTAGTTTACCCGTTTGGATAACTTTGTGGATTGAATTCATGTGATTGGATTGGATTTTTTGTGGCTTGTTGAATTTATATATATATATATATATATATATATATTTCCTTATTGATTCAATGAAATTATGTTATCTACGTGTTATTGTTAGATAATATAATGAACTTGGATTAATAGAGTGTTGTGTTATTGCATTCATATCAAGAGGAAGCTAGCTGCAATTATTCCAATTTTAATTGCACATTAAGTGGGTTTAAACAATATCTCAAGAGGTAGTAGTTAGCTATGTTTGTAGGAGCTACTATTAATTGGAAATATTGGACTCAAGTATTATCTTGAGGTTGTTCTTAAGACTTAATGGATTCTTAACTCCCATAATCTTTTTGAGTAAGGATTGTCACTTCTTCATTACCAAGAGCATTCTTTATTTATATTTTCCACTTCATACCATTTCATTCACTCATTCTCCATTTTTATAAAAAGACCAAAAACAATAGTTAGCATTTAATTAATTTGCATTCTTCTTTTAATTATTAATTTGAAAAACCAAAAATTGTTTTCCCCTTGTTTTTTTATTGCATATTGTATGATAATTAGTTTATTTAGGTAGTTCAATAAAAGGTTCCTCAAGTGAGACGACCCGAGTGTTGCATTGTACTACAATTCTTGGATTAAAAATATTTTACATTTGACCCTAAGGCTTAAAGACACGGTCAAATCACTTTCTTGATTCCATGGCTGTAAGTAGCTGATTTCCTTAGCTCTTGGAGATGATTTGGAGATGACTTGAGCTCATATGTGCTTAAAAGGGGAGTTTATTTTATCTATAGCTCATTATATTTATGATTTCTAAGGTATAAGAATTCATTTATATATTGTGACTATAATTTTAGTTATATTATGAATTGAGTTGTTGTGATTTTGGATTTGTAACGAGGATTTGCACTCTTCAATATATATGGTTATATATATGTTTCCTATGATTATATTACTTTCTATCTATTTAACATGGTTTTGTTGGATAGTTTGATTGAATTGGAATTGTAGTTGAACCTAAATGTATTACTTATTCTATAGTCACTCTCTAAGGGGTTTTAATAATGCTTAAATAAATGGGTTCATGAGTTTAAGCATTAGACTTAATGGTAATTGAGGTTTGTTATTTTAAGAAACTTAGAGAAACTCATGACACTAAGAGGGCTTAATAGTATTTTAAGAGTAGGAGTTCCTCTCTTGTGATGCTAGACTCATTAGTTAATGAGGTTTGGAATATTGGAAGCTTAGTGTATTAACTCTCCAAATATTTTAATTGAGCAAGGATAGCCATTGAAAACCATTTCCAAGAACATCTTCATCACTTGCATTTCAAATCCATTTCCATTTCTCCTTGTTTGAAATCCCAAAAATATCTATTTTAATTTCATTTAATTCATAGTTTTGAAAATCAATCAATCATGTTTTACCCTTGTCAAATTTATATTGTAATTACTTAGTTTATTAGGAATTAGTTTTATAATCGGCTCCTCAAAGTGAAACGACCCAAGTTGTGCACTATATTACATTAATTCAGTTTTATCCTTGATAATCATGAGATGACTGAAGGGTGTTATTTCAGTCTTATGAAACTGATTATTTTAAAGGTAATTGAGAAGTTGAAATCATTTTGTTAAATGCTAAATGTAATATCCCAAAATGTACTCAAGGACTAAATGTACAGAATAGATGATGGGATTAATGACAGAATTACCTCTGGAAATTTTGTTATGACTTTAGTTAAATTTCACATGCAAAATTGGCAACTAAATATTATATTGCAAGATGATATTTTACAAGATCACCATCTTCTTCAAAAGGCCATGATTCACGTATGACAAGGGGGAAAACCAAGAGAAAAATACCTATTGGCTATTAAATAAGACATATGGAAGCAATTGGACCAAGTTATAAAAAAGATGAGGACTTGGTCAACAATCTCATGCTAGTTGGGGAATTAACTTTATTATTCAAGGAGATATTACCAAAGATCATCATCTCTTTTCCTAGGCTACAATTCGCATGACATGAGGGAAAGAGAATTAATATCATGTATACTTCATCTTTTCCATATGAAAAGTCAATAAAAGTGGCTAAGGATATAAGAGAAAAAGAGAGAAAGTATTATCCATATATTTCCTCATCTTTCTCAAACTTTCCGTCCAAGAATTCTAAAGGCAAGAGAGGTAGGAAAGAGAAAGGTTGACCAAATTGGATCAATTATTCAATAGAATTACCGTAGGATTTTGGCAAGAAAGATTAAATATGGACCACATATTTGCCTCTCCTTTTTACCCAACTTTTCGGCCAGATTTTTAAGTGATAAGGGAAGGGAAAAAACTGATTATTATTCACTCTCTCTCTCATTCTCCAAGTCGGTGCTGCAGATGCAACACGAGGGTGCAAGAAGAAGCAAGTGAAGGTGAGAGTTTGGTCTTGATTTTCACCTCCTTAACCTCATCTATGGCTCAAGAGTCCTTCATGAAACTTGTTCCTCTCTTCCTTAGCTTCATTTCTATGGTTTTTGTTTTTGAAGAAGAGGAGTTTTCAGCCATCTTGCAAGAACAAAAGCTGAAGAATCAAAGAAAGAACTTAAGGAGGAGCACTAGGTGAATATTAGCATCAATTTGAGCTATTGGTTGTGTTGGTTGGATGAGTATTTTGGCATGTGTAAATCTGCCCTGATTTTGGCTAAACAAGGGTTTGGCTAATTCATGATGTTTTGGTTATGTTATTGGTGGTTTATGATGATTGGAAACCATTTGACATAAGTTTGATGCTGAAATTAGAAGTTGGTAATTGTTGGGATTTATTTTGAATTTTCTGCCAAAACAGGACATGGAGAATGAGTGGGAATTTGTTAATTTTGATGTTACCATTGTGTTCTACACGAAAAATTATGTGGGAATAGCCCTAGGTTGTGAATTTTGGGTCATTGGAACTCAAAGTGTAAATTTGGGTTTTCAGCCTGAACAGAATTCCAGCGAGGTACTCTGCTTGTGTGGTGTTTTTGGATAACCAAACGATCTCTAAAAATTTTGAAACTTTCCAGTATTAAAGTTCACATTCCAAGCTTCAAAATGGACATATAATTTGTGTCATTTCGTTTTTTGAGCTGTGAGTTCTGGTTGCCCAAAGTTTGATGTCGAATCTGGACTTAATTCTGGAGCAGTGTGGGATTTTGTGTAATTCTGGAATTGTGTGGTGATTTCCAGTAATGATTCATATTTTTCCTATGAAGAGGACTTCAATAGCTTTCCATAGGACTTGGGATCACCTCATTTCAATTTTTGTAGAATTAGTTATGATTTTTCAAAGTCTGGAGAAAATTCTGGCAGATTTGGTCTCTTATGCGAAAATTGAAGATGTAATGGCATAATATAGTATTGTTGAAATTTGAGGTTAGGAATTGGTCTTTTAGGTTAATTGACCACTTTAAATCCTTAGTTGATTTGATTAAATGCCTCTAATGATAACCAACTTGAGTATTTGAATTAAAGAATTGGATTAAGTAATAACCTATCGCCCGTAATTCTAATTATAGGATTTGACATTTGCCCTGCACGTGATAAACCAGTGCCAGTGCACGAGCGGAAAGAACAAGGTAGTGACTCTTTCTCTTATTATGTGTATGATGCCTTGCATGTATGTCATTTCATTGAATATGCCGTGATGTAACATTGCCGTTGTGAAATGTCGTTGTTGTGCTGTTGTGAAACATGCTGTTGTGAAATATGCCGTTGTGAATGCAGCGTAAGCTGTTGCAGAAATGCCGTTGTGTTGTTGTTGTTGTGATTTGCTTACATGCTTTGTGATTGTACATGTTATAAGTGAATTGTTACTACTGAGATTCTTTTGAATCTCATTCTTTCCAATGACTAACCTACAGCAAGGGCAAGCGGTTCAAAGGAAAAGCAAGTGACAAAGGGCGGTTAGAGCTCCTAGCTAGGAGTTTTAATTTTGGTAGTTGGTTGTCATATTTTGTTGGGGATTAGTTGCACATGTTGTATATATTGAATAGTGTTGTGTAATCCCCTATATGGGAAACTAATCGTTGTAAACCCTTTATTACGTAATGAAACCTGAGCGTTGTTAGGAATTTTTGGTTGCACTCTGATATGTATGAATGAAACCGAACTGGACAGACCAATTATATTCGAGATGTGAATGTGAGACCGTACTAAACAAGTTTTGGAAAAGTTTTAAATTAACCACTGGTCTCTATTTCAACTTAATGACGCATTCTCGAACTATAAATTTGGCTATTAAGGTAGGGGGTTACATTTTTGGTATCAGAGCTGTAGTTCCTGGCAAGGGTAGGATTTGCTAGGATAGTTACTATAGTTTGTTGCCTTAGTCATAAGAAAATGACTTATGATTTTTGTGGTATACACATGAGTATGATTGCTGGTTGCCGATATATACAAGATTTAAGAACTATGTGTATACATTTGTTATGATACTGACATGGTGAATCATTGTAGAATTGAAAGACACAATGGTTCACCCAAGAAACAGAAGAGTAGAACCAGAAGTGGAGGTGGTGCTTAATGACATTCCACCAGACCCTATGCGGGAGATGATGGGGTTGATTCGTGATCAAAGAGATATGATAGCTGAGCTGAGAGAAGAGCTCAGAGAGGAAAGGGCAAAACGCAATGAAGACTGCGGCCAGTCCACTCACGAAGAGACCCAAGAGGACACACATCACGAAGAAACCGCTGAAGGCTCCATTCGACCTCCAGAGTCACCTCCTCACACCGAACCAAACCCAAAGTTACATGGAGTACCAGCCCGTGATGAGAGAGATCTGCAGTATTGGGTCTCCAAATTCTGCAAACATCTACCTCCGGTGTTTAAAGGCAGATTTGATCCTCAAGTAGCTGAAGACTGGTTGAACAGACTAGAGAAGATCTTTGAGGTTCTTGAATGCCCATCAGAGGTGAAAGCGCGGTTAGCGGTGTACAAGTTGGAAGGAGATGCAGACCGTTGGTGGCGGAATATCGCCCTAACACTTCGAAGCCGCAATATACCACTGACCTGGGAAGTGTTTCAACGACAGTTCAATGAGAAATATTTCCCCAAGTCAGTGAGGCTTGAGAAGGAAACTGAATTTCTAAATATCAAACAAGGAGACACGGAGACCTTTGATGAGTATCTGTCCCGTTTCGTTCGGTTGTCCCGATATTCCTCCTATCTTCGGAGTATGGATGATGAAGAATGGAGTTCAGACATGCTTATTCGTGGTTTAAGACGAGAACAGAGAAAGAGATTGGCCACTCACTTGTTTACTGAGTTCAATAAAGCGGTTGAAGAATGCAGAATCACAGAAAACAATCTGAGAGATTTGTATCCTGCCAAAGTTACCGGCAACCGCAGTGAGCCTAGTAAAGGGACTACTTCCCAAAAGCGAAAGGGACAGGGGTTCTCAGCTAAGGGTAGTGGTAAGAAGCCTTATCAATATGAGGGTCGTGATAATCAGAAAGCCCCCACAATATTGACATGCACTCGTTGTGGGAGGGCACATCCTGGTAGAACATGTACGGGGCAAGTAGTTTGTTATAACTGTAAACAGCCCGGACACATTGCTACTGAATGCAGACGGCCGCCGACAGAGCAAAGGCCCAGGAATCAGGCCAGGGTGTTCACCATGACACACGAGGAAGCCCGGAAGTCCCCCGACCTGATTCAAGGTAAAATCTTTATCAATGGTAGTTTACTACAAGCTTTATTTGATTCGGGTGCAAGTCATTCCTTCATTGCCTATGATTGTGTGAAGCGCCTGGGGTTACATGTTCATAAATTGCCATTTGATTTGGTTGTGTCGACGCCGATGGGTGTCAAGGTTGTGACAGCTGAGGCTTGTTTGAACTGTATAATAACTGTTGAGGGGTATGAGTCTACTGTTGATTTGATTTGTCTGCCGCTCTACCAATTAGAAGTCATATTGGGTTTTGATTGGTTGACGGCGAATAATGTATTGCTGGATTGTGGAAACAAGAAAATAGTGTATTCTAATTCCCATAAGGATGATAATGTGAATTCTAGTTTGAACTTCCTCTCAACGGCTAAAGCTGAGAAATATCTAGAGAAGGGGTGCCAGGGGTATATGGTATTCTTTTCCGTGCAGGGAGAGATAGAAGAAACTTTAGAAAGTATACCCGTGGTAAGAGAGTTTCCTGAGGTATTTCCGGACGATCTTAGCGGATTACCTCCGGAAAGGGAAGTGCAGTTTCCAATTGAAATTGTGCCTGGAGCTGGTTCTATATCAAAAGCCCCATACCGAATGGCCCCAAATGAAATGGCGGAGCTAAAGAAACAAATCGAAGACTTACTTGAAAAAGGGTTCATCCGACCCAGCGTTTCACTATGGGGAGCTCCAGTATTGTTTGTTAAGAAGAAAGACGGGAGTCTAAGACTGTGTGTGGATTATAGAGAGTTGAACAAGATAACCGTTAAGAACAAATATCCTCTCCCGAGAATCGACGACCTTCTAGATCAACTGTCTGGTTCTTGTGTATTTTCGAAGATTGATCTAAGGTCGGGTTATCATCAGCTACGAGTGAAGGCGGAAGATGTATCGAAGACTGCCTTCAGAACTAGGTATGGGCACTATGAGTTTCTAGTAATGCCCTTTGGCCTAACTAATGCACCTGCTGTATTCATGGATTACATGAATAGTGTCTTTCGACAATACCTAGACCAATTTGTAGTGGTGTTTATCGACGACATTCTGATCTACTCTAAGAGTAGGGAGGACCACGAGCATCATTTAAGAATTGTGCTGGGGATATTGCGTGAAAAGCAGCTCTATGCCAAGTTAAGTAAGTGTGAGTTTTGGCTTCCAGAAGTAAAATTCTTGGGCCATGTTATCTCGCAAGAAGGGGTCTCAGTGGATCCCAGTAAAGTGGAAGCAGTACATGATTGGAAGAGGCCAGAAACTGTTGCTGAGATACGCAGTTTTCTGGGTCTTGCTGGTTACTACCGGAGATTTATTCAAAATTTCTCCCGGATTGCCTTGCCGATGACCAAGCTCACACGAAAAGATCAGCCGTTTAAGTGGGATGAACGTTGTGAAAACAGTTTTGTTGAGCTGAAGGAGAGGTTGACCACGGCACCAGTGTTGATTATACCCGATCCTAGCTTGACTTATGTTGTGTACAGTGATGCGAGTAAGCAAGGGTTGGGGTGTGTCCTTATGCAGCAGGGACGAGTGGTGGCCTACGCCTCCCGACAGCTAAAGCCTCATGAAATGAACTATCCCACTCATGATCTGGAGCTTGCGGCGATTGTGTTTGCATTGAAAATATGGCGGCATTATCTGTATGGTGTGACAGTAGAACTGTATTGCGACCACAAGAGTCTCAAGTATTTGTACGATCAAAAAGAGTTGAATATGAGACAACGCCGGTGGATGGAGTTGCTGAAAGATTACAACCTAGAGATCAAGTATCATCCAGGTAAAGCTAACGTCGTCGCAGATGCTCTTAGTCGAAAGACAATACTAGTTGCAGCAATGATGATTCAAGAGCTGAAATTGATAGAAGATTTTCGGGACTTGAATTTGACAAACCAGATCGTCTGTGCTAACTATAATGTTTCCCAAGGGGAAAGTGATCTGAGGGTTGAGATTGAAGAAGCTCAGAGACAAGACGGCTGGATACAGCGGAATCTGGCTAGAATTGAACGGGGAGAAGCTCAGGGCTATGATCTATCACCTAGTGGACTAGTTCGCTATCAGAAGAGAATTTGTGTTCCACTTAAGGCGGAGCTGAGACAGAAGATTCTAGATGAGGCGCACAAGAGACCATATACTCTTCATCCTGGTATGACCAAAATGTATCATAATCTGAAGTCTATGTATTGGTGGCCGGGTTTGAAGAGTGATGTGACAAAGTATGTAGCGAGGTGTCTCACTTGCCAGAAGGTAAAGATTGAGCACCAGAGACCGCCTGGTTTGCTTCAAAGTCCTGAGATTCCAGAATGGAAATGGGAAAGTGTGACCATGGACCTGGTGGTGGGATTGCCCAGGATCAGGAATTATGATGCGATCTGGGTAATTGTGGACCGATTAACGAAGTCGGCACACTTCATACCGATTAATGCTAGTTACTCTCCAGACAAGCTAGCAGAGATTTATATCCGAGAGATTGTGAAACTCCATGGCATACCGAAGAACATCATTTCCGACCGTGATCCCCGATTCACTTCGAGATTTTGGAAGGCGTTGCATGATGCATTAGGAACTCAATTGAGATTCAGCACGGCCTATCATCCTCAGACAGATGGTCAATCAGAAAGGACTATCCAGACACTAGAGGATATGTTGCGAGCTTGTGTTCTCGACTTCAAAGGTAATTGGGATCGCTTTCTTCCACTTGCTGAATTCGCTTACAACAATAGCTATCATGCGAGCATTCAGATGGCGCCGTATGAAGCGTTGTATGGGAGAAAGTGCCAATCACCCTTGTGTTGGAATGAGTTATCTGAGAGGAAGCTTTATGGGCCGGAGCTTGTTGATCAAACCTCAGCACAGATTCAAATCATCCGTAAAAGGCTTCATGCAGCACAAAGTCGACAGAAAAGCTACGCTGACAAGAGGAGAAGGTCTCTAGAGTTTGAGGTGGGTGATCATGTTTTTCTGAGAGTATCACCAGTTACGGGCATCGGGAGAGCTATCAAGCGGAAGAAGCTGAGCCCGAGGTACATAGGTCCTTTTGAGATTCTTGCGAGAATCGGACCTGTAGCCTATCGAGTAGCCCTACCCCCGAACTTGAGCAGGCTCCATAATGTGTTCCACGTTTCCCAACTGAAGAAGTACCAACCGGATCCATCTCAAATAGTTGAATATGAAGAAGTCAAATTAGAAGACAACTTCACATATGCGGTAGAGCCAGAGCAGATCATTGATCGAGAAGAACGACGGCTCAGACACCGAAGCATTCCATTTGTGAAAGTGATCTGGAAGGGAATGACAGAAAGAGAAGCAACTTGGGAAGTGGAAGCGGATATGCGTAGACGTTATCCGGAGTTTATGGCTCAAGTTGTGTAACAAATTTCGAGGACGAAATTTATTGTACGGGGGGAGAATTGTAATATCCCAAAATGTACTCAAGGACTAAATGTACAGAATAGATGATGGGATTAATGACAGAATTACCTCTGGAAATTTTGTTATGACTTTAGTTAAATTTCACATGCAAAATTGGCAACTAAATATTATATTGCAAGATGATATTTTACAAGATCACCATCTTCTTCAAAAGGCCATGATTCACATATGACAAGGGGGAAAACCAAGAGAAAAATACCTATTGGCTATTAAATATGACATATGGAAGCAATTGGACCAAGTTATAAAAAAGATGAGGACTTGGTCAACAGTCTCATGCTAGTTGGGGAATTAACTTTATTATTCAAGGAGATATTACCAAAGATCATCATCTCTTTTCCTAGGCTACAATTCGCATGACATGAGGAAAAGAGAATTAATATCATGTATACTTCATCTTTTCCATATGAAAAGTCAATAAAAGTGGCTAAGGATATAAGAGAAAAAGAGAGAAAGTATTATCCATATATTTCCTCATCTTTCTCAAACTTTCCGTCCAAGAATTCTAAAGGCAAGAGAGGTAGGAAAGAGAAAGGTTGACCAAATTGGATCAATTATTCAATAGAATTACCGTAGGATTTTGGCAAGAAAGATTAAATATGGACCACATATTTGCCTCTCCTTTTTACCCAACTTTTCGGCCAGATTTTTAAGTGATAAGGGAAGGGAAAAAACTGATTATTATTCACTCTCTCTCTCATTCTCCAAGTCGGTGCTGCAGATGCAACACGAGGGTGCAAGAAGAAGCAAGTGAAGGTGAGAGTTTGGTCTTGATTTTCACCTCCTTAACCTCATCTATGGCTCAAGAGTCCTTCATGAAACTTGTTCCTCTCTTCCTTAGCTTCATTTCTATGGTTTTTGTTTTTGAAGAAGAGGAGTTTTCAGCCATCTTGCAAGAACAAAAGCTGAAGAATCAAAGAAAGAACTTAAGGAGGAGCACTAGGTGAATATTAGCATCAATTTGAGCTATTGGTTGTGTTGGTTGGATGAGTATTTTGGCATGTGTAAATCTGCCCTGATTTTGGCTAAACAAGGGTTTGGCTAATTCATGATGTTTTGGTTATGTTATTGGTGGTTTATGATGATTGGAAACCATTTGACATAAGTTTGATGCTGAAATTAGAAGTTGGTAATTGTTGGGATTTATTTTGAATTTTCTGCCAAAACAGGACATGGAGAATGAGTGGGAATTTGTTAATTTTGATGTTACCATTGTGTTCTACACGAAAAATTATGTGGGAATAGCCCTAGGTTGTGAATTTTGGGTCATTGGAACTCAAAGTGTAAATTTGGGTTTTCAGCCTGAACAGAATTCCAGCGAGGTACTCTGCTTGTGTGGTGTTTTTGGATAACCAAACGATCTCTAAAAATTTTGAAACTTTCCAGTATTAAAGTTCACATTCCAAGCTTCAAAATGGACATATAATTTGTGTCATTTCGTTTTTTGAGCTGTGAGTTCTGGTTGCCCAAAGTTTGATGTCGAATCTGGACTTAATTCTGGAGCAGTGTGGGATTTTGTGTAATTCTGGAATTGTGTGGTGATTTCCAGTAATGATTCATATTTTTCCTATGAAGAGGACTTCAATAGCTTTTCATAGGACTTGGGATCACCTCATTTCAATTTTTGTAGAATTAGTTATGATTTTTCAAAGTCTGGAGAAAATTCTGGCAGATTTGGTCTCTTATGCGAAAATTGAAGATGTAATGGCATAATATAGTATTGTTGAAATTTGAGGTTAGGAATTGGTCTTTTAGGTTAATTGACCACTTTAAATCCTTAGTTGATTTGATTAAATGCCTCTAATGATAACCAACTTGAGTATTTGAATTAAAGAATTGGATTAAGTAATAACCTATCGCCCGTAATTCTAATTATAGGATTTGACATTTGCCCTGCACGTGATAAACCAGTGCCAGTGCACGAGCGGAAAGAACAAGGTAGTGACTCTTTCTCTTATTATGTGTATGATGCCTTGCATGTATGTCATTTCATTGAATATGCCGTGATGTAACATTGCCGTTGTGAAATGTCGTTGTTGTGCTGTTGTGAAACATGCTGTTGTGAAATATGCCGTTGTGAATGCAGCGTAAGCTGTTGCAGAAATGCCGTTGTGTTGTTGTTGTTGTGATTTGCTTACATGCTTTGTGATTGTACATGTTATAAGTGAATTGTTACTACTGAGATTCTTTTGAATCTCATTCTTTCCAATGACTAACCTACAGCAAGGGCAAGCGGTTCAAAGGAAAAGCAAGTGACAAAGGGCGGTTAGAGCTCCTAGCTAGGAGTTTTAATTTTGGTAGTTGGTTGTCATATTTTGTTGGGGATTAGTTGCACATGTTGTATATATTAAATAGTGTTGTGTAATCCCCTATATGGGAAACTAATCGTTGTAAACCCTTTATTACGTAATGAAACCTGAGCGTTGTTAGGAATTTTTGGTTGCACTCTGATATGTATGAATGAAACCGAACTGGACAGACCAATTATATTCGAGATGTGAATGTGAGACCGTACTAAACAAGTTTTGGAAAAGTTTTAAATTAACCACTGGTCTCTATTTCAACTTAATGACGCATTCTCGAACTATAAATTTGGCTATTAAGGTAGGGGGTTACACTAAAAGATGTTGATTTGTACATTAATCAATGCTCTCTCTCTCTCTCTCTCTATATATATATATATATTTTTTTTTTTTTTTGCAGATAAGTCAGATGAAAGAGAGATTGACGTTGAATGAGAATGACCCTTCAGTAAAACTGATTATTTTGAAGGTAAGTGGTAACTGAGAAGTTGAAGATCTCTCGACCCCAATCTTTCATTATTCAAATTTAGATAATTTCGTATAAAAAATTGCTCAAATGTTATTGAACCCGATAAAATATAACGCCATCACAGATATACACTTTCCTTAATTAAATTTTGCTCTGAATATCGTACTGATCTCTCATGTGTATAATAATGAAAAATATTTTCAATAACAAAACAAAAAAATGTCAAGTTCTCTAATCATAAGTGGTACATGGTTATGTGATTGGAGAACTTGATGCAATAGATATAAGGAACTTGATATAAGTATGGTCTTATATTAAAAGTTGTGATTATATATATACAAAGCATTTTATTATCTTTTAATACAGGCTAATGGAAAAGCTTTCTGTACTGGTGGTGATGTGATATCAGCGGTTACTTCTTCAATTGTAAGTAGGGGTGAGCATTCGGTTTTTCAGTTCAGTTTTCGGTAAAAACCGAAATAACCGAAAATCGAATAAAGCTATTTTTAAAAATCGAACCGAAAACCAATTAACCGAAATATTTAGATTCGGTTCAGTTAATAACTGAATTAACCAATTTTTTATTTATTATCTATAAAATAAAAAATATATATATAATTAAATTTTTAAAAAAAGGTTATTTTTTATCCTTAAGATTACATTTAGGGATAAAATATATAAAATAAATTAACTAGATTTAAAATATCTATAGATTTTATCTAATATTAATGAAAATTTACACCTATTTAATTATAAAAAAATTGCATTTATCAAATAGTATACATTAAATATAAATATATTATATATATTTCGATTTTTCGGTTTTAATCAAAATATTTTTCTAATAACCGAACCAAAAATCGAAAACCGAAAACTAAATTTTTAGAATAATAAAAACCAAAATTTTACAGAAAACCAAATTAACCGAACCAAAAAAACCGAATTGAGTTCAGTTCGGTTCGGTTTTCAGTTTCGGTACTGATTTGCTCACCCCTAATTATAGGTAGGTACAATGTTTAAATTCAACATGTTTTTTCATATTGAATGAAGTTTAAAACAAGTGTTACTATTTTAATTTATAATACTGTGACATCTTGTAAATTTTATTATTCGTATTGCAAGTGAATAAAAAATAACCGTATTTTTATATATTTAGCATTAAACATTATAATCAAAACAAGATACAACTGGATTTTGAATTAATAGTATTGCGTGGAAATTACATTATTCATTAAAAAATTAATATATTGATCATCTCTTTGTTAGTAAAATAAATACACTTTTATATCAATTATCATACTTTAGTTGAACAATTTGATAGTTGAGAAATGAAAAGTTACATTTTTTTTTCATTTAAAATATATGCAAACTGACTTCATGATGCAAGTTATTTAACAAAGCACTTTGTCACATTTTATCTAAATCATTTTGTATTCGATGTATCCACACGATATTTTATGAAATGTGAAAAATTAAATAAATTCATATCCTATAAATAATATGGTTTGTGACATATTTTGTTACATATATTGAAATATTAATATATTTATGTGTTTTAAGGGGGAAAAATAACATGAAATAGTAGCATTGATTTGCTTGGGGTATTTCATGGACCAACAAGAAATAATCACGCGAACTCAAAATTTCTAGCTAAAGACAGAATTTCTAAAAGAACATTTTATCTGCAGTATAGATATGTTTTGCCAACGCATTTGATCAGTATATGACTCGTGCTATCAAGCTGATTTTGACGTATTATATATTTATTTCGTCTTAAGGTTGTAAACTGAAATATGTTACGATTATTTTAAGTTTTGTTTAAATATTTTGATAATTTAGTATTTCATTTTTTAATGTCTGATTCCATCAATTTCTTTAATATTATAAAAATTAAATTTTATGGAAAATAAATTTGATGCATAAATATATTGTGTGTCTATGTGTGATTAATCTTCAAATTAATTTTCAAAGATATTCATGTTTAAAATATTGGTGATTGAAAATAGGACACTGGACTTATGCAGCAAGCTTTTACAAGAAACAGCTTGCAGTAGACCATTTGATGGCAACCTACAAAAAGCCAGTGGTGAGCTTGCTAGTCCCACATTATACATTTTAATTTCTTCTAAGCACATGAAAGACAGATTTAATTGTTTAATTAATAATATGAAGGTGTCTCTCATTGATGGAATGGTCATGGGAGGAGGTGCGGGTCTGTCCATGAACACAAATTTTAGAGTTGTCACTGAAAGAACTGTATGTATAATAATTTTCTATTTGTTTTCAGTAATTAATTAGTTGTTTAATGATAATGTCTGTGAGCGGCAAATATAAAAGTTGATTCAAAAAAGTTGCAGGAGGGAATGACGGCTTCACAAGGTCTCCCAAAGCTCTCTCTAGCAGATTACCCAATGCTCAATGATTCAGGGCAACGTTCGGCGGAGGAAGTGGATCTGTTACAGCGAAGTAAAAAAGAAGATTAAAGCAGGAAGTGCTGATGCCCAACAGGAGGAGATGAGTAAGCGATATTTCTCTGATATGTTGAAGGGAGCTGTCCGAACAGATACACGTAGTAGTGAGATGGAGGAGGATGACCTTCATTTTGGACCAATGAAGTCGCATATTACAATTCTAAAGCATCAACAAGGTAGATTCATTGTGCCTGAGTTTGTATTCTCTAATGTAGCGCTGCAAAAAATTAGAAAACCATATAAATTGAGTCTAATTGTTAAGCTTTTAGGCAAAAAACTGGGGCTAAGTAGAATTGAACAAAGGATCCAAAAGATGTGGGCTAAGGCTATTGTGGTTTCTGTTGTAGATCTATCAAATGATTTCTTCATTGTGAATTTTACTTCGATTGATGATTATGAAATGGCATTATTGGGTGGTCCTTGGATGATCTCTGATTGCTATCTTACAGTAAGAGAATGGAGACCAAATTTTGACCCTAAAGTGGAGGCAATTGAAGATGTATTGATTTGGATTAGATTTCCTGATCTTCCATTGGAATACTATGATAAGGGTGTTCTGGAGGCTATGGGGAATGAGATTGGGAAGACGATTAAAGTAGATATGTCTACTTCTATGCAGTCAAGGGGGGGTTATGCTAGGGTGGGAGTGCAGGTGGACTTGAGGGAGGCTCTCTTGCCTCTATACATTATTGATAAGAATGAGAGACCGATTGTTTATGAAGGGCCTCATTTACTTTGTTTTTGTTGTGGTATGTATGGCCATATTGAAAGGGAATGCAAACACAAGGAGCCTATGAAAGGGGGTGAGGATAAGGGGGTGCATGAGGTTAATGAAGGTAAGGAGGAGTATGTGTTTGGTGAGTGGTCTAAGGTTCAGAATGGTAGAGGTTATTGTAGATTTAATCAGAATTTTCAGAGAAAATGGAACTGCTCAGGGGGTTGTTCAAAGGGCTATGGGATCACGATTTGCGAATCTGGGTAGTTTAGAGGATGATGTTGATGGTAAGAATAAGGAAAAGGATGCAATGAGAACTGATGAAGAGAGACCCCAGGAGAAGGTTTGGCTGAAGAGGAAGCAAATGGTTAAACCAACTACATTAGAAATGGATCCAACTATGAGTCAAGCTTTAGTACCAATTTCGAAGGAAGTGATTGGGGAGTAAAATTAGGCACCCAAATCGCAGGGTTCTGGAAGGTTGAATAAGGGGGTGACGATGGAAGTGCAGCAAAACAAGGCCATAAGTGTGAGAAATGATAGGGGTCAGCTAAGGGATTTAGATGTTGATATCGTCTGAGACCCCCAAAATTGCTGAAGAGCCTTTGAGCTTTAAGGTTGGGGGTGTGGGTAGACCTCCATATATAAGTGATTTAGAAGGAAAGGAGGGTAGCGACAACGAAGGGGTGATGGATGAGGATAAGCAACCGAGTAATGTTGTTATGAGCATTGATTGAGTTTTTGTGGTCCCTATTATTTTGTATTATATATGATGATGATATGTGATCATAAGATGCTGATTTGGAATTGTAGGGGTGCTGGAAGTAAGATTTGAGAGAAGTCTACGCTTGCTGGTTCAAGAAAGGAAACCTGTATTGATAGGTTTACTTGAGATTAGAGTGAATCATAGTAAAGTTGAAAGTTTCTTTAAGAACTTGGGTTATAAGAAGTGGTTGGCAGTTCCAGGTGTATGCTTTTCTGGAGGTATTTGGTTGGCCTGGTGGGATGAGGAGATGAAGGTTACAGTAATTATGGAGAATGCTCAATATGTTCATTTACATGTTGAAGGTTTTAGGCAAGTCAAGTGGATTCTTACGGTTGCTTATGTTTGTCCGAGTGAAAAGGATAAACGTGTGTTCTTGAATGATATGTTGCAGTTTGCTGGTTCTAATAGATTTTTGTGGTTACTGGTAAGAGATCTGAATGATATAAGGGGAGAAAGTGAAAAGAAGGGTGGAGCTCCTATCAATTGCAAAAAATGTGAGCTCTTTGAGGATAGAATCAATAGTTGCAATTTGATGGAGTTGGGTGCTTGAGGCAATCGTTTTACCTGGAAAGGACCGATCATTCCTGAATATGAAAGGGTGTTCGAACGACTAGATAGAGGCCTTTGTAACAGTGATTGGAGGTGCTGTTTTCAAAATGTTGTGGTTAAGAATCTCCCTAGATTAGGTTGTTCTGATCACAATCCTTTATTGATTTGTTTATATGATGGTGAAGGTGGTATGGGGAGGCGACCTTTTAGATTTGAAGTTGCTTGGCTTTTACATAATAGCTTTGAGACTTTGTTAGAAAAGAATTGGAAAGGTGAAAGGAATATGCGACAACAATTAAATGTTCTAAGAGATCAGTTAACGCTATGGAATAAGGAAGTTTTTTTTGAATATCCAGTATAAAAAGAGAGGTTTGCTGGGGAGGATTGATGGTATCCAAAGGAAAATCAGAAATTTCAAGAGACCAAGTAAAGCTTTATTTAAGCTAGAATCTGAGTTACAAAGGGAGCTGGAAGATGTCTTGCAACAAGAAGAGGTTCTGTGGTACCAGAAATCTAGAGGGGAGTGGATTAATGATGGGTACAGGAACACAAAATTCTATCATATTCATACATTAGTTAGAAGAAGATGAAATAAGGTTGCAATGCTTAAGAAGGAAGGAGGGGAGTGGGTGGAGGATCAAAGGGAATTATGTAACATGGCCAGAAACTTCTTTGATGCCCTTTTTACGGTTGAAGAAAGGGATGAGTTGAGGGCTGCAATAGCAGCAGATGATGTTTTGATTACTTTTCCTCCATTATTGGAAGAGTAAATTGCTTGGATGAACAGGAGCTTATCTGACGATGAAATCAAAGAGGCTATTTTCTCAATAGGAGCTTTCAAGGCTCCAGGAGAAGATGGCTACCCTGCTTTGTTTTTCCAAAAAGAATGGAAGGTGGTTGGTGTAGATTTGTATTCATATGTGAAGAGGCTATGGGGAGGTTTGGAGGATTTAAATGAAGTTAATGGAACTTTACTGGTATTAATACCTAAAGAAGAGAGACCTGAAACTCTTAAGCAAATGAGACCTATTGGTCTATGTAATGTTGTGTATAAGTGTGTAACTAAAATTGTGGTTAACAGGATGAAAAATATTTTAAGCAAAATAGTGGCACCAAACCAGGCGAGTTTTGTACCGGGTAGGCACATTCAGGATATTATTGTGGTGGCCCAGGAGATTATTCATTCAATGAGATGTTTGAAAGGGAAAAAAGGTTATTTTGCTATTAAAATCGATTTAGAGAAAGCGTATGACAGATGGAATTTTATTGATGACATAATTAAGGAGGTAGGGCTGGCAGAGGAGTTCAAGGGGTTAATCATGAAATGTATCACTCTGTATTTATGCAGGTGATTTGGAATAGGGAGAGGACGGAGAAGTTTACGCCTTTTAGAGGAATTTGTCAAGGTGATCCTCTATCTCCCTATATTTTTGTCCTTACAATGGAAAAATTATCTCATATCATCCTAGGGGCAAAGGAAAGGGGCCTTTGAAAGCCATTCATAGTAGGGAAGAATGGGCCTGGAGTATCTCATTTAATGTTTGCTGATGATTTAATTTTATTTGGTGAGGCTACCGATGAGCAAATGGAGGTCACTATGAGGTGTCTTGAGGATTTTTGTATCTTATCAGGTCAGAAAGTGAACACCAGTAAATCAGCTATGCTTTTCTCTAAGAATGTCTCAGTTGAAACTAGGAGGAAGCTGGTTGAAAGATCTGGTTTTGTTGAAACAATGGATTTGGGGACATATCTGGGCATTCCCTTGCATTATACAGGAGGTAAGTCGAAAAGTTTTAGATTTGTAGTTGAAAAAGTGAAGAAAAGGCTAGCGGGATGGATGGCGAATTGTCTTAGTATGGCGGGGAGAATAACTCTTGCTAAAACCATCATAGGAGCTATCCCTATATATCCTATGATGGTTTTTCTTTTGCCTAAGACTATTCTGGAGGAAGTTGAAAGAGCTCAGAGGAATTTTATATGGGGGCATGAGGAAGATAAACATAAAATTCACTTGGTAGGGTGGGAGAAGATTCAGAAGCCAAGGAAGAATGATGGATTGGGGGTGTTGAACTTATCTAGTATGAATGAAGCTTGTCTCTTAAAAATGGCTTTAAAATTGAGGAATGGAAATGTTGGGTTGTGGGTGGAGGTGGTGAAATTTAAATACAAGATGGGAAAGGAGCTCTCTTCAATCCTCCAAATTCCAAAGAATGCCTCATGGTTTTGGAGAGATATGGGGGAAGTCTGGGAGATTTTAAATGAGCATTCTTGGAAGGGATTAATGAATGGAGAAGGTATATCTTTTTGGCTTGAACCATGGGTGGACCAAGATACTGTGTTAATTGACCATTGTGTACAAGCGATGGACGACATGCATTTAGAATGGTTAGTGGCAGATGTTGTTTCTGGTACCGGTGGCTGGGATTGGGGAAGATTTAAGTTCCTAATCTCAGAAAGCATGGTGGAAAAAATTCGTGCTATCCACGCTCCTAGTAGAGAAGGTGTTGATGTAGTGTTATGGAAGGTTAGTAAAGGGGAATATATTGTTAAGGAGGGTTACAACATAATAAGGGGAGAGAAACTTGGCATGAAGGACAGGGTATGGGACCTAATTTGGAAATGGAATGGTCCAGAGAGGGTTCGATGTTTTCTTTGGTTGCTAACTCTTGATAGATTACATACAAATGATCTAAGATGTAGGAGGTGGGGAGCTGAGGGCTTATCTGGAGTATGTGGTTGTGCATAAACTTCAATTCATGTTACTAGGCATTGCGAGGAGGCAAGGAAAGTATGGTTGGAGGTCTTAACAGACCATCATATGCAACAACAATTTTTCACAGATCCACTTTTAGTATGGATTAAATCTAATCTTGAATCTAAAAGAAAAATTAGAGGCATACCTTGGAATATTATTTTCGGTGTGGGTTGTTGGCTTTTGTGGAAACAGAGAAATTCCATAGTGTTTTGTGATCTCAGCCTTGAGTGCAGAGAGGTGGTACAAAAAATTTGGTACCTAGCAACTGAGTTTGTGGAGGCTAAAGGAGTGGTGGAGCAATTGAAGTCAGATTCATCACCATCCTTAGAGAAGTGGAGACCACCAGAGTTGGGCTGGGTCAAAATTAATACAGATGGTGCATGTCGATGTGACCCAGGTCCGGCGAGCTGCGGTGGAGTATTGCGAAACGAAGAAGGGGAGTGGCTTTGTGGTTTTGCCCAAAGATTGGGTTTCTGCAGTGTGGTAGAAGCAAAAAGTTGGGGGGTTTTACAAGGGTTGGATTTGGCTTGGCAAAAAGGTTTTTGAAATGTTGTGGTTGAAACGGATTCTGAAATTGTGGCCAAGAAGCTGAAAGGGAAAGAAGACATGAGATTCCTCAATGGTGTGCAGCATAGAATTCTTGAGATGATGGAGAGGAATTGGAAGGTTCAAATCTGCAAAATAGGGAGGTAGTCCAACTACTATGCAGATTTCCTTGCTAAATTGGGCATGAATTTCAACGAGGACATAGTGATTTGGGATGAAGTTCCAACACTAGCAAGAAATCAGTTCGAGAGGGACAAAGTTTCTAAAGTTAACTGGAAGTACAAGGAAAGCACATGTGTGAACAGGGGTGTGTTAAGAGATGTGAGCTGAATGTATAGCTTTTAGTTTAGTGGGCCCAAGGCATCTTTATTACAAAAAAAAAAATAAAATAAAAGTTGATTCAAGTTTTTTGTAAGAGCTATTTCTCATATATGTCTTTTTTTTTTATTTATCTCTATTTATGCTCCCTCAACAATAATCAAGTAAGAGAAAGATTAGTAAGAGAATTAAGGAAGATGATTAGGGTGTTTTAGGAAAAATATGTCATATCAACTAATTTAACTAACTTCCTTAATCTAATCAAATTAGATAAATAAGTTTTACATTAAGGGCGAGAGGGAGTAATGATTAGTAACTATACAGTTATATGAATATTTATATTGTGGTCATTAGACTAATCTTGTATCTTTAATTTAATTAATAGGTGTTTGCTATGCCCGAAGCATCTATAGGACTTTACCCAGACGTGGGTGCTTCATACTTTCTCTCGAGGCTTCCTGGCTCTTTTGGTAATATTAATTCTATTCTATCTTTATGTCCTATGTTACATTATCAACATTTAATTTTGACATCATACGCGTTTGCTATACGTGATCATTTCATAATATAATGTTTGTCTTTCTTATTCTCTATCTAATTAATTATCCACCCGCCATTTATAATACTACCTCTGGTACTTGATGGAAGAGCTACTCTAATAATTTGAGTATATTAAGGAAATGAGATAAATTATTTAATTATAATAAATATGACATGATCTCTCTAAAATAATATGGCATAAAATTAAATTATATATACCACTTTATAAGTTAGGTAAATTAGTTAGGGAACAAGTGATAAATATATGAGATAAAATGGATTGAGATCTTATAACAAGGACCGAAGATAATATCAAGTTTAATTAATGACCAAATCGGCCATTAGCAAGACACGTACAATTGAACCATGGGCATCAACAATTATCAGAGACTAAATCAGCCAATTAACCCAAATTCAGCTGATAAAATCAGTCAAATCATGATATAAAATGAAAGTGTTGCAAAATAGATCAAATCGGTAAATTCATCTAAAAAATAAAAAATAAGAAATAAGTGAACCAGACATCAAATCAATCCATTAGTCATCAAGACAACAAAAGTGAGAGTCAATACACTTAGAACATTAATTCTCCTCCTCTCCATTATTTATAACAAACTACTTCGGACTTGCTCAGCTGTTTTTTCTCTTGTGCTTTTGCTTTCATGGCCTTAATTGTCTATTAATTTCCTAAAAACAATTCATGCTAGGAAACAAACACGAATCAAAAACAAAAGTTAATTATTTTGGCTTAATTAATGACTCAATTTGATTTCAAAAATACTGCAATTTATTGTATCTGTGATCCTTTGTTTCTTTTTATTCTCCTATATAGGGGAGTACCTAGGATTAACAGAAAGACGTTTGAATGGAGCAGAAATGGTTAAATGTGGCCAAGCGACTCATTTTGTCCCATCCAAGGTATACATATTCATAACATTAATTGTGTCGTTATATATGTATAACATTAATTGTGACATTATTACATATTAACTAGCAAAATTCATATCACTTTCCTCTGTGCATCAGAAGCTAAATTTGCTGGAAAATGCCCTACGGTCTGTGACAACTTCTGATATTTCAACAATTACTGCCTTAATTGATAAATTTACTGAAACAGCTTATATTAAGGAAGACAGCCCCTTGAAGAGGTAATTTAGTGGTTTTGCAGTTTCTTAAGTCTTTTCCTAGTATTTCATAAGACACAATGATTGCAGTAAATATTATTTTGACAAATTAAACAGACTGGACACAATCAGCAAATGCTTCTCAAAAGGAACTGTTGAAGAAATTGTTCTGTCTTTGGTACGCATAGTTCAATTTGATGTTCATTTTTTATTCTTAGGAATGACAATAGAGAAATCGGGAGAAATCAGGATTTCTTAAACAACAATCTAGTATTGTTTGAATGTCACAATAATGTTGGTAGGAAAAGGAAATGGAAGTTGAAGGAGCAGAAAAGTGGATTGGAGATGCATTAAATTACATGCGTGCAACTTGTCCTACGAGCCTCAAGATATGGATTAGATCAGTAAGTATATAATATATGAGAAGATTTATATGTTATTAGAAATCACATTGAAAAATTACAAATTAATGAAATGAGTTAACCTGAATTAATGTTCTTAATTAGGTGAGGGAAGGCAGAGTACAAAGCATTGAACAATGCCTTATTCGGGAACACAATATTAGCTGCCATATCATGCGAAGAACTGTCAGCAATGATTTTTATGAGGTCAGAACTATTACAAATATAATTCAATTGACAAGAAATGTAATTAATTGTTGAAAAGACATTTAGAAAGCTTGGATTTTCTTGCAGGGTTCAAGAGCAAAGCTATTTGATAAGGACAACAAGGCTATGGTAATAATAAAAATTTTGAACCCCTCTTATATATATATATAACTATTTAAAAAACGCAGAGAGAGAGAGATAGAGGAGTTTAGCTGTCAATATTTGATTAGTATTATTATCATTATCATCATATAGCATAACTAATTTTGTTACTTTGATTTGTGTGTTGGTGTGTTTGATTAGTGGGACCCTCCAAAGCTGGAGCTGGTTAGTGAAGAAATGGTAGATCGGTACTTCAGAGAGGTTGAAGATGAGAATTGGGACTGTCTGCAACTTCCTCACAGATTAAACATGCCCAGCAAGCTCTAGACCGAAGCATGGAAATGGAAAGGCCTTTTATCTGATTAGTATTATTATTAAATATTGTACCCGACTTAAAATAAGTTTCTAGCAAATTCCGTAGGCTAATTCTCAGTATGATGAGGTCTACTAATATTTAATAATTATCTTTTTGATATGACAATATTTACCAATATTTGCTAACTATCTCCTGATACGATGAGATTTCCTAATATTTAGCAAAATATCTTGGATAGGATGTGATTTATTACTAATATTTACCAATCTTTATTATTTCCTATATATATATATCCTTACGGGCTATCACAAAGGTAAAGCCCTTTGGAAAATACTTATGTCAAGTTCCTTATCCATTTCGTCGAGTTCTCAAATTACATATGATCATGTGTTCTATTTTTAAATTATTATCATTTAAATATAAACCCATATAAAAAAATAGGACACTCGGTCATGTGTGATTGGAGAACTTGATGTAATGGATTATAGATATAAGGAACTTAATGTAAGTATGATCCAAGGCCTTTTATCTGAAAAAGGATATTTGTAATATACATATTTGGATATAATTAAGGTCTTGGGTCTTTATTACTATTTTAGTCTTGTTTTAGTTAAAAATGTTGCACAGTATTCCTGTTAAAGGTTTAGGGCTCAGTCTGAGTGATTAGGCTCACTATTCCTAAAATTCTAAAAGGAATCGGCAATGAGAAGATAGACGTGTGAGATCCCCCCACGATGAGCTATATCGAAGCTGTACTTGCTTCCAAAAGCCACTTTTACATTCCTTTCACGTGTGTATTTCTAATGAATGAAACCCATGTTTTTCCAGCACCACACTCTTTTTAAAAAAATAAAAAAATTAGTAATCTTGATATTTTTTCCCTTTATTATTGGACGTTTGAGTTATAAACACAATAATAACTCAGCTGTTCTTGTTAACTTCCAATGCAAGTCTTTAACTGACTAATATTTAGTCTATTATATCTCTTACATAATTAATAAAATTCGTTCAAAATTTTCTTCAAGCATGACCCAATAATTAAAATTGAAGATAATCAGTTCTATAAAAAAAAAAAAAAAGACAGTCAGAGTTAAGTCATCAAGGAGCCACGTAATTCCTTTGTTTCATTGAAGCATTATATTTAAATAAGATATTATCAAAAAACAATATTTAAATCAGAAAAAAGTAGAGGTAACGAAGTATTTTAAAAAAAAATTAAAGGTCAATAGATTTTTAATTCGAACAAAAAACTAATTTAATTAACATTAGATATGAAAATAAAATGTTAGCTAAAATCGAAGAATTAAGTTTAAACTAAATATAACAATATTATAAAATGTTTCGTCCTTTTTTAGAATAGAGAATTTAGGTAAATTAAGTTACTCAAAGATAATCACCAATTACCCACTAAAGAAGTTTTTCACATTGAGAACGAGGAGTTAGACTGGTGTTTGCGAAACCAAGTTTTGTTAAAATATTCATTTTGCGCATTATATGACTATAATGAGAGAGGTCTTGATCTCCAGGGGCCCAACTATCATCAAATACCTCTTTAAAATTTTTCTGAAACATGAGAGGATTCAAGTTTGATTCTCTCTAGGTATGATAGCTGCATGAGTTTCATAATTTCGATAAGTGTAGGATATATAGATTAAAAAAGAATACAATTTCATGAATTCCATTACATTAGAATAACCCTCAAATCACCATATAAATAAGGAAAAATTTCAGTGAGCCTCTAAGGATGTAACATAATTTCAATCAACCCCCCAAAACTTTCTAAAACTTCATTGCACCCTCATAGAATTAAAAACATTTTAGTCATTTACACGACAAATATGAAAATTCACAAGATAAATATGGGCATTTATAAGACAAATAAGACAATATATTAACAAAACAAATAAAGTAAGGGCATATTGTCTTTTCAACCCCAAAACTTAATTTCA
This sequence comes from Inga laurina, assembly GCA_963855925.1. NCBI lineage: Eukaryota > Viridiplantae > Streptophyta > Magnoliopsida > Fabales > Fabaceae > Inga > Inga laurina. The sequence continues at coordinate 8,939,735 of OY979702.1, forward strand.
TTTTAATTCAAGGAGGTCAGTAAAGTTTTAGAGAGTTTTATGAGTTTTGTGGATTGACTGAAATTATGTGTCATCCTGGGAGCTCAATAAAATTTTCCCTATAAATAATTGCTTATGGCCTCTCGTGGTTGCCTTCACCGCCACCGTTCATCAGTGCCTGAGCCAGCAAAGTGGTCAGATCACGGTGAACCGACCCGGTGGTGGTTGCCGTGAAGAAGGTCATACATAGTGAAATCCACCACAAGTGCCTGCCGCACCAACTGCAGCTGCTCAAAATCACAACGACCTCAATGCCAGTGCCACGATGTTGGAATTACTTGCCACTCTGCTTGTAGGGGTTGCACGTGCCACCCATCTTCCCTCCCGCAGGCCATTGCATTGATTTCACCGATTCCAGCTATGAACCAATTGATATATACTCATGTTTCATCATTAATAGTGATGATAAGCATGGCGTATATAGTATGTAATTAAGCAAAGCCATACATCTTCAAGCTTGGTATATTTCTGTGTACGTACGTACGTACGTACGTACGTACGTACGTACGTACATGAACCCTATCTTAATAATAATTTTGAAAAAAGTATCGTGTGGGCCTTGCATGTTTATGCGGTTTGTTTCTTTATTTTTATTTATTTATTTATTTATTTTGTCTTTTGCAACCTGGTTTGCTTGCAGGCTCATCATGATTTGTGTTCCCTGGTTATGCCAAGATTTGTGCATCAGCTACTTTAGTTTTCAATTAATTCCTGGGATTTCGTTTATTTATTCTTGTTTCCCCAAAAGAAAGAAACAAGTAGAGAAAAAGAACATACAGGCAGGAGATATATACATGGCGAGAAGGTGAAGCGGTTCATTTCATTTATATCACCATGTTGATTATGAACACAAATCACGCAGCGAGGAAATGAATCATAGTCTCAACCTATTGAACCATAATTTTATATAAAATTTTTTATAATTAAATTGGGATTTTAACGTATTTTCTAGGGCATTATTGTATTATTAAGCACTGATTTGAGTAAAAGACATTTGCATTGAATTAAGAACGATTAAGGGTAAAATGGTCGTAATTTGTTAATTATTCATGTAAATGATGTCTTGAATGAGACTGATGCTTACCCACTAAACAAAGTGTTGTTAAAATATTAATTTTGCCCATTTTATGACTATAATGATCCAATTACATGGTTGAAGCCATCTGACCCAACTGTCATCAAATATCTCTTTAAGTCTGTGAAGTGTATGGCCAAAAAAAAAAAGGTCCGTGAAGTGAAGGATATATATATAAAAGGATTCAATTTCGTGAATCCTGTTACATTAGAATAACTATCTAGTCTTTCTAATATATAAATACATATATGGACTTCTCAAGTTATTTGCTGACTCCACTTATCTCATATATACCGTTGTTTACTTTAATATAATTGTCTCATCATATAAAAAAGAAAGAAAAAATAATAACCCGCTAGTCACCCTATAAATAACCCTGTCTTATTGATGGCCTCTCCACAGGCAAAAATTACTCAGACACACGAACAGAGATGGCTTTGGTGCTGTTCCTTATGGCCTTCACGGAAACCACCACCGTGTCGGCTCGCCGTGATCCAACCACTTTGCTGGCTCAGGCAATGATGAGCGGCAAAGACAACTACATGGTGAAATCCACCACAAGTGCCTGCTGCCACAACTGCATCCGCACAAAATCAAACCCACCTCAATGCCAGTGCCATGATGCTGGAACTACTTGCCACTCTGCTTGTAAGAATTGGATATACTTACTCATCTGGCCTCCCTCATGCAGTTGCTATGATATCACCAATTTCTGCTATGAGCCTTATTTGTCCTCCAATTAATACCCATGTTTCATCATTAATAGTAATGATAATCATGGTGTTATTATGTAATTAAGCAAATCCGTACGTACGTCAGTCCTCAGGCTTTGTTTATGTCTCTGTGTGTTTACGTACGTATGCGGACCCTATCTTAATAATAATGTTGAATAAAGTATAGTGTGGGCCTTACATGCATATGCAGCTTTTTTGTTTTTTTTTTTTTTGGCAAACTGGTTTTCTTGCAGGCTCATCATGATCTGTGTTCCTTGGTCATGCTAAGATTTGTGTATCTTTTTTTTATTTTTTATTTTTGTGCCAGTGCCAAGATTTGTGTGTCAGCTAAACGCTTTAATTAGTTTTCCGTTCATAGGATTTCATTCATTCATGTTTGAACCAAAAAAAAAAAAGAAAGAAAGAAAGAAAGAAGTGAAGGAAAACACACGCATGCAGGACATAAGGTGCGAAGGTGAAGTTTTCTATTTCATTACTAACATAGAGTTGATCTACCAGTGTATAGCCTTACTAGATTTTTGGTTCAGTGGAGGGGAAGGGAGGGGACAGATTTTAATCTAGGAGAGGGGAGGGGAAGAAGGGGATGGATTTTAATGCTATCTTGTTTGAATTTAGAAAAACCATACCGTCACTGTCTATATTTCAGAAAACAAAGTTATTTAAAAAAATGCAAAAAAACAAAAAGCTTATAAAAAATACATAAAAAGCAGCAACTTTGAACCCAGACCACCGTCAAAATCCCCACTACTAGACCATGGAGTTGTAAGAGGGGAGGTTTTGAAGAAGTAGATCATATTAGAATCACAAAGCCACTAGAACCCACAACTTTCTCGGAATTGTGATAAACTCAGTGAACCAGATCCAAGACTTGCGACTTTCTGTAACAAAATCGTTGAACTGTACTGGTGCTGATGGTGGTGTTTTCTGCCAAATGGGATGAGGTTGGTGAAGCCTTGAAAGTGAAGGTTGTCGGAGGGAGGTCGATAAAGTCACCTGAGAAGGAGGTTGACTGGATGATGTATGTTGCCCCTCCCCTCCAAATCCCCCCACTTTTGGAGGGGAGGGAAATTTTTGCCAAACAACGGGAGGGGAGCAAAATCACTCCCCTCCCCTCAAACCAAACAGACCTCCTAGGATCTTGAATTCAAGTTACAAAGGAAATACTTGTATTGGGAGGGGAACCTACAATTCTCAAAATTGAACCAGTCGGTTATTAGGATACATGATAATAGGATTCAGAAAGATACCAGGTACCGGGTAAAAGTATAAAAAAATTAAGTACAAATTGTTTTATGATATTCGTGGTCTTGATATTCCTTTGTGAATCTATCCTTTTGTAAACAATTCATGTAGCCCTGGCCCCTGTGCAGTTTAATCCTTGCAATTCTTGTTACTCCTAGCTATCAAGGATATAAGTCACCTCTAGAATAATTCCTTAATCCACATAATTCGAAATCGGGGTTTCTTAGACAAGAAGATATTATTTGAATGCCATAATTTTGGTAGGAAAAGGAAATGGAAGTTGAAGGAACAGAAAAGTGGATTGGAGATGCATTAAATTACATGCGGGCATCTAGTCCTACAAACCTTAAGATATGGCTTAGATTAGCAAGTACTCGTAGTATATGCTATGATGTGTGTGTAAATATATTAGAAATTAAATTCAAAAATTACAAATTAATGAAATTAATTAATGTGATTAGGTGAGAGAAGCGAGTCTACAAAGCATTGAACAATGCCTTTCTCGGGAATACAATATTTCCTCTCATTTCTTCCGAGGAACTTTCAATGAAGATTTCTACAAGTAGAGTCGGGAAAATAGGTCGGCCCATTTGGGTCCTTGTATCACGACGGCCAGGCTTAAAAACATGCCCCTCAAATTGCAGCCGAAAAGGGCCGGTCCTTAGAGCCAAGGGTTTAAAAGGGTCAGTCTGTAGGGCTGAGGGCCAGCCCATTTAGGTCCTTTTATATTTACAATTTTTAAAAAAATTGTTCAAATAATAGTAGAATTTTTAGTAGTAGAATTTAAATTTAAAATTTAAAACAATAGGCTAATTTAAACATTAGATAATAATTTTAACTAGAAATTTATGAGTGTTAATAACAATGTATCTCAATTTAAAACAAAACAATAACTAGACTATAAAAATCGAAAGTGAATTTTATTTGAATTAAAATAAAGATTGAAATTTGCAAAACTTAAATGAGCATATAGTATAAATACAAATCCCCCTAAAAAATAGTTAAGTTTTGCTCAAATATTACGCTGCAGTTTCACTCATCACCTATAAAGTTTGTTTTTCATATAATATATATATCCATAGTACCTTTTTTTTAAACTTTATTTCTTTGTAATTTAATTTTGGTAATATGTATGCCTTAAATTAGGAATTTATTGTTTCAACTTTATTTGTTTAAAAAGATTAAAAAAGTAAAGTTTTTCTAGTTAAACGGGCCTAAATCCCGTGGGCCCGGTCAGGGCCTGATAGTATAAGGGTTGGATTTCATAAATTGGGAGTTTTATTGAGGTCAGGCCTGAACGGGTCGGCCCGTTTAGGCTCGAGCCTGCGAATGGTCAACCCTTATTTCCAACTCTATCTACGACATCAGCTCCAAAACAAATTATATAGAGTACAATAAAATTTTGATTGATAAATCTTCAACTCACTCTAATTTTCATGTTCTTCTAGTTTATAAGACTTCTTTACACTTAATAGGGTTCAAGAGCTAAGCTGTTTGATAAAGACACCAAGCCTATGATATGACATCTCATCTCTCTCGCGCGCTCTCTCTCTCTCTCTCTCTCTCTCTACTTTTCATTTGACCCTACAATATATATATATATATGGAATAAAAAATTGTGTCTTTTATTAATTTGTGTCTTTTTATTGGTGGGATTCTCCGAAGCTAGTTTGAGGATGACGATTGGGAGTGTCTGAAACTTCCTCAGATTAAGGTCTTAATGGGTGATTTTTTTTATTTTAGTCTTGTTTTGGACAATTATGGCATGCAAATAGAGAGACCTTTTATTTATAATGAGAGAATTATACTGTAGTCCCATGGAAGAGAACATACAAAGAAATGATCCTGGGAAATTTTGAAATTACTATCAAGTCCCATGGGACCACTTTGTAATAAATTGTAGGTGAGAAATGTCATAAACACCCCTGTCAGATAAATAGAGAAAGGGATGCAAAATGCTGTCAAATGCCCTACGGAATAGCTCTGGAGATAGGGATGCAGAAGAACGCTGAGTTTCAACATTTTTTGGGGAGAAAGGAGAGCTTCGGGGATAGTCGGTGGTGGGTTTTTGTCATTGAGCTTGTTGATAAACTGCAACGAAGGCTAGGGATCATATCTATGTTCCAAAATCGTAAGAAATTTTGGGCTAGCATGAAGATAAAGTTTCGGATAGTTCCGATGTATGTGTAGAGAAGGAGGATGTTCGTATAAAGGGATCGGGTACTATGAATATGACTAATCATCTGTGGGCCGGAGCTGTGGCTACTATGGTTTCATGGTTTGGCTGTGATTTCAATGTGTTTGGGTATGATTTAGCATGCTATATTTTTTTTCTATCATTATGCTCTGTTTTCTGGTTCATTGTGTTGTGTTTTTGCAATAGAAGAGCTAAGGAATGAAGATGAGGGTAAAAGGTGTGAGGATATATAACCTGATATGCGTAGAAAAAAAGGTGTTGTTAATAGGAGCAGTGATAGTTGTCAATGGAGGCTGTTGAACTTATTAATGACAACAATATGTCATATTTAAATGTTTTTTACAACTAAAGGTTTTATTGATTGATGTTCATTTTGGTCCTGATAAATGGAAAAAGTTGTCTGATTTTTATGGGTATTGTCCTCCATATGCTTGCAAACTATAAAGGCAGACCTAGTAAATGCAATGAATATGCTTTGGCTAAGGTTTCAATGCGTTTGGGTATGGTTTAGTATGCTTTATTTTTGCTGTCATTATGCTCTATTTTTTGGTTTATTGTGCTATGTTTCCACAATAGAATAGCTAAGGAATGAAGATGATGGTGAAAAGTTGTCACTACAAAACCTGATATACATAGGAAAAAAATGTGTTGTTAATGGGAGTAGCGATGGTTGTCAATGGAGTCTGCTGAACTTGTTAATAACAACTATAGGTCATATTTAAATGTTTTGCTTATGGCATAATGATGTTTGGAATGATTTTGAAAAATTTGCTATATTTTTTTGTACTTTATGTTGTTTTCAGTAATTAGAAGTAGGATTTAATGAACAAGGTGTGAAAGATGTGTCGCTGGAAGTCCTGAAATGGTTAATGAAAACTGTTTTATGCAGGTGGACAGTGGTGATGGCTACCATATCTGGCAAGAATCTTCTATGTTTCCTTCACATAGGGGGAAGGTTTGAAGTCAATGAAGATGGTGATATAACATATGCTGGGGCAATAGTTAGATCTCGAAATCCGATTGTAAATCTGATTAGATAGAAATCCAGACCACTTGAATTTTGGCCACGGTCTTTGAATTTGTTGTTAGTTCCTTGTACATGCATTTTCAGATGTAAATGAAGGTTGCATGTAATATGGTTTTGTATCCCACTTTCATTTATAGAAATTTGTTATCTGATGTAAATTATGTTGTCAATATATAGACCTGGAGTTATCAGTGGTGGCCCCTGGAGTTGTCAATGTATGCCTATGAAGTTGTTAATATATAGACAGTTATGATCACATTGAAAACTGATAGTTTATGTGCATATATTTATAGATTACCTATGTTATTGATATTTAATATTAATTAGGTGGTCATATTATATGACTTGTCACTGATGCCTCCTTGACTTGTCAACAGAAGGGTTGAAGAGTTGTCAATAGAGGCTTAATGACTTGTCAGTGGAGGCTCCTTGACGTGTCAATGGAAGCCTATTGAGTTGTCAATGGAGACCCATGGAGTTGTCAGTGGAGGCTCTATGACTTGCTAATGGAGGCTTATTGACTTGTTAATGGAGGCCTATGGAGTTGTCAATGGAGGCCAAATGACTTGTCAATAGAGGCTCCTGCACTTATCAATAGATAGCCATTAAGTTGACAATGGAAGTCCCTAGAATTGTTAGTGGAGCCCTATGACTTGTCAATGGGGACCCCTTGACTTATTAGTGGGGGCCCCTTGAGTTGTCAATGGATACCCATTGAGTTGTCAGTGGAGGCCGTATGACTTGTTAACAGTGGCTCATTGGCTTGTCAATAGATGCCTATTGAGTTGTCAATAGGGGCCCTATGAATTGTCAATGGAGGTTTTTAGACTCGTCAATAGAGGCCCCTGGAGTTGTCAGTTGAAGCCCATTGACTTATCAATGGAGGCTCCTCCACTTGTCAATGGATGCCTATTGACAACTACATTCTGGTCTAATGACTTGTCATCGAAGGCTCTTGGAGCTATCAATAGAGTCTCCTCGACTTGTCAATTGAGTCTCTTGCAGTTATCAATAGAGTCAAACAATGTGCAAGGAAAAGCATCATATGTGCATTACATAACTTTAGCACTAATGTTAACTCATGGTCATTACAAAAAATGTGCAAGGAAAAATAATGTCACTGTACTTGATCATTACAAAAAAGTTAACCATATTTACAATGAGTATGCACATGGTCATTACAATCCCCTAATATGCTGTCTATACAATCATATTTACAATGAGTGATTCCCCTTCACCTTCCCCTTCTATTTCCCTTTCTTCTTGTCCTTCTGCTTCTCCTCCTTATGGATGAAAAGTTCTTCAGTGAATAAAGTATACCCATAAAAGGTTGGTGCCCTTGGTCGTCTTGGGCTTCTTTTTCCTTGTCTGTCTTTGACAGATTTTCCTTTGTCCATCTTACTTCCTTGGAAAAAAGAATTTTCACCACTTTAGCATTGCATCCAAATCCAAGTAAGCCAGATATTCTTGAAAAAAAGTGTGAAAATTAGCTTCAGTAGTTTGTAGAAGTTTAGGAGAAAAAGGTGTCAAGATTAGTTCAAGAGCCTTAAAATTCTTGAAAACAAAAACACATTTCTTCATGTCAGTTGGAAAAATCATTTTTAAACCAAACTCTGTTGTTGCCAGAACTTATAATTGTTATTAACAAGTTTAGCAGACTCCATTGACAACTATTGTTATTTCCATTAACAACACATTTTTTCCTATGTACATCAGGTTAAGTAGCCACAACCTTTCACCCTCATCTTCATTCCTTACCTCTTCTATTGCAGAAACACACCACAATGAACCAGAAAACAGAGCATAATGACAACAAAAATAAAGCATACTAAACCATACCCAAACACATTGAAACCTTAGCTAAAGCATATCCATTGCATTTACTAGGTCTGCCTTTATAGTTTACAAGCATATAGAGGATAATACCTACAAAAATCAGACAGCTATTTCAATTTATCAGGACCAAAATGAACATCAATCAACAAAACTTTTAGTTGTAAAAAAACATTTAAATATGGCATATAGTTGTCATTAACAAGTTCAACAGCCTCCATTGACAACTATCGCTGCTCCCATTAATAACACCTTTTTTCCTACGCACAGCAGGTTATATAGCCATACACCTTTCACCCTCATCTTCATTCCTTAGCTCTTTTATTGTAGAAAAACAGCACAATGAACTAGAAAATAGAGAATAATGACAGCAAAAATAGAGCATACTAAACCATACCCAAACACATTGAAATCATAGCCAAACCGTGAAACCATAGCAGCCACAGCTCCAGCCCATAGATGATTAGTCATATTCATAGTACCTAATCCCTTCATACGAGCATCCTCCTTCTTTCTGCATCCATCAGAACTATCTAAAACTTTATCTTCATGCTGGCCCAGAACTTCTTGTGATTCTGGAACATAGATCTGATCCCCTTTGCTACCGTTTGTCGACAAGCTCAACGACAAAAACCCACCACCGACCGTTCCTAAAGCTCTCCTTTCTTGCCAAAAAATTTTGAAACTCAGCGTTCTTCTACATCCTCATCTCTAGAGCTATTCTGTACGGCATTTGACAGCATTTTGCATCCCTTTCTCTATTTATCTGACAGGGGTGTTTATGACATTTCTCACCTACAATTTATTACAAAATGGTCCCATGGGACTTGACAGTAATTTCAAAATTTCTCAAGACCATATCTTCGTATATTCTCTTCCATGGGACTACATTAACCTCATGAAATTCATATCAAATTGGCACATTTACTCTTATTTTATCACACTTTTTGGGTTGATTAATGGATATAAAGGGATATAAGTGTATAGGAAATGAGCCTAGTGAGTAGTTGGTAAAAGGGCATAAATCTTCGGTTAAATGTGAATATTTTACTATCATTCTTCACCCTTTGGTTTGTATAAATTTTCTTGTGTTGATAGGATCACAATTGAGACACACAAAGAGCCATTGGAAGCACAAATCATGGATTAAGAAATTGGGAAGAAGAGTAGCACGCCAATGCATCATGGAAAAAGCTAGAAGAGCTAAAGAGAAATGCTTGGTTGTAGCCAGAAGACCTCTAGAAGCTTTTAGGCTGTAGCCAAGCAATTTCTGGCTACAGCCGAAAGACAAACAGAGGTAAGACAGACATTTTTAGGCTGCACTTTGGCCGCAACCAAGAATTTCTTGGCTGCAGCCAATGCTCGTATCAGCTGCTATGTGTTTTGATTTCTAGGCTTTTAAAAGGCTAAATCCCAAAATGGAAAGGAGAGTTCGACATTCTAGAGAGTTGAGTGGCAGCTAGGTTGCATTTGCAAGCTTGGAGGCAGTGTTTTTCAAGGAAAATCAAGTGGGGATTGAAGATTGAAGAGATTCAAATTCAATTTCTCTTGGTTTTACTAAATTCATTCCCTTCCTCCTTTTTATTTTTGATATGGTTGTAATGACTATGTTCACCTGTGATTCTTTGTTGAGCATGGGTAGCTAAGATTTTCATTCTAGGATTGTTTTTGAACCTTTGTATGGATTAAACTTGAATCCTCCTCTCTTTTAGTATCTAATGGCATATATATGTTAATTTTACCTTGTAATCACTGCTATTTGTGATAGGCCATCACTTTAAATGATTTGTTCAATTAAATTAAGCTTGAGAGAGTAAATTTAATTGTAGACCTTTGGTAAAATTATGCTAGACTTGAAGTTTAGGAATTAAATAGATGGTTTGTTAGTAACATAAAGATATAGTTACTAGCCTAGCAATGTCAAATTAAGGTGGGTGTTTATTGAATATTTTCTCTTAACATCAGCAAGATGTTAATTGAAGATATGAAGTTGATTTTGACTTGAGAAAGCATAATCAAATGCTTGTGAACCTTAGGCTAACATATATATATATCCCATGGAAATACTCTTGGAGAGGAAAATCATCAAGCTTTATGAAATACAAAAGGGATTAACAATCCTAGGCTCATTACAATTGTTGAAGTCACAAGAATCAGATTTTCATTATGTAATTCTTAGTCTTTTACAAAAATATCTTTTGAAACTTCTTTTTCTACACCAACAATATGTTTTGTCTCAACTTAATTGAATTCACCAAGCCTATTGCTTGACCAATTTGTTATTCAAATCCTCAAGGGAACGATCTTACTTATCACTGTATTACTTGACGCGATCAGTGCACTTGCGGTAGCAAACAAGTTTTTGGCGCTGTTGTCGGGGATTGGTTTAACAAATCTTTTAGTCGACCTTAGGCTTATGATAGTAAATTTTGCTTGAGCTCATAGTTAGGTTTACAATTTTCCTTTCCTTATTTTCTTTGTTAATTTTTTGTTTTAGTTTGATACTTGTGTGCTATTTCTCTTGTAGGTACCATCTCGGTATATGCAACACTTGCACCAGGACAGATTGATAGTAGTACTTGACAAATTGCCTTGTATTGATGAAGAAACTGACTCTGTATATAAAAATATGGCGGATGATGAATATGATAGGGCCACCGTTAATGACTTTGCTAGCCGGAATATGCAGGCTACTCAATCTTGCATTTGGATGCCAGAGATGCAAGCACATACTTTTGAGATCAAACCGGTTATGTTACAATGCTTCAAATATATGGGTTGTACCATGGTCTCTACAATGAAGATGCCAACAAGCACTTGATGTACTTCTTGGAGGTGTGTGATTCCTTCAAGCAAAATGGAGTGCCCCAAGATGTGTTAAGGCTACGACTATTCCCTTTCTCTGTACAAGGGAAGGCTAGAGATTGGTTCAACAATCTCCCAGAAGGATGAGAAGAAGAGAAAGCCAACCACCCCTCTATCATGCCACCACTACCTTTTCCTCAACAATTCAAGAAGAAAGAGGAAGATGCTCAATTCAAAAAGTTTGTAACATGTTCAATCAATTCTATATGAACATTCCTTTTACCGAAGCTTTGGAAAGCATGCCTAAATATGCTAAGTTCTTTAAGGATGTTTTGTCTAAGAATCTGCGATTCAATGAGTTTGAAATTATGGCATTGACCGTAAAGTGTAGTATGGTTATTCAACGAAAGTTACCTACTAAGCTCAAGGACCCGGGAAGCTTCTGCATTCCTTGCAACATTGGGACTAACTTTAATGGTAGAGCTCTTAGTGACTTGGGTGCTAGTATTAACTTGATGCCTCTAGCTATTTTTAACTAATTAGGATTGGGAGAGCCAAGGCCCATTACGGTGACCCTTCTCTAATTCTTGGCCCTCCATTCTTAGCCACAGCAAGGACTCTCATTGATGTGGAAAAGGGTGAGATCACTTTGAGGGTTGATGATGAGAAATTGATATTTAATCATTCCTCAAGAATCATATGCCTCCATGATCAAAGACCCTTTAGAGGCATTCTTAATTGGTGAGAAGAGATTGGAGGAGTTTGATGAGAAAGCTATTGAAAATCTCTTTAATATGGAATCATTTCCTCATTCAAGATTGAAAACTTTTGAACTACTTAAAGTGTCCGATGCTTTAAGTACTCCATTGAAGCCTTTGATTGAAGTTCCTCCAGTTTGAGAGTTAAAGCCTCTACCTTCTCATCTCAAGTATGCTTACCTGGGGAATTCTAATACTTTACCGGTTATTGTCTCTCCATTCTCTCTGATTTGCAAGAAGAGAAGCTCTTACGAGTCTTGAAAGAGCACAAGCGTGCCATTAGGTGGACTATAGCCGATATTAAGGGAATAAGCCCTTCTATTTGTATGCACAAGATTCTATTAGAGGATGATCACAAAACTTCCATTGAGCATCAAAGGCTCTTGAATCCAATTATGAAATAAGTGGTGGAGCAAACAAGGAAACAAAAGAAGACTTTCTTGTAGCGGATGAAGAGCTATTTGAAAGGGAGGTTTCAACTCATGAACCTTAATAGCAAAGTGAATCAATAGCAACCAGCAAGCCAAAATGAACAATAAGAAAGCCTACTCGTTTCGAAGACATGGTGGCTTGTGCAACCTCAATTGCAGCTGATGATATTCCTTCAACTTACAAGTGGGCTATCCAAAGCTTATTGAAGGATAAGTGGAGGAATGCCATGAATGAAGAAATGCAGTCCCTTCATCAGAACGGTACGTGGAAATTGGCCAAACTCTCTAAGGGTAAGAAGGCAATTGGTTGCAAATGGGTATATACAAAGAAAGAAGTATTTCCTAACCAAGGTGATATGCGCTACAAAGCAAGATTGGTAGCTAAAGACTATGCTCAAAAGGAGGGAATTGATTACAATGAGGTATTTTCTCCAATGGTGAAACATTCCTCCATTAGAATTTTGTTGACTTTGGTAGCACAGTTAGATTTGGAAGTATTTTAGATGGATATGAAAACTACATTTTTAAATGGAGTCTTAGAGGAGGAAATCTACATGACTTAGCCAGAAGGATTCAAAGTTGCTGGAAAGGAGAATATGGTATGTAAACTTGAAAAATTGTTATACGGATTGAAACAGTCTTCGAGACAATGGTATAACGATTTGACAAGTTTATGCTGCAGTATAAGTACAAAAGAAGCAGATATAATCATTATGTTTATTTGCAAAAGTTTGAAGATGGATCCTTTATATATCTCCTCTTATATGTTGATGATATGTTGATAGCTTCAAAAAATCAAGCAGAAATTGAGAAGCTGAAGGTTCAACTAAAAGGGGAATTTGAGATGAGGGACTTAGGAGAGGCAAAGAAGATTTTCATCATGGAGATAATAAGAGATAGACAATCAAAGAAACTCTTTTATCTCAACAGGAGTATTTAAAGAGGGTGCTAAATCAATTTGGTATGAATGAGAGAATGAAGCCATTAGCACTCCACTTACCCCTCATTTTAAGCTTAGTGTTGATATATCGCCAAAGGATGAAGATGAACAAGAGTATATGTCAAGGGTACTATACGTAAATGTTGTTGGTAGCTTGATGTATACAATGGTTTGTACATGACCTAACATTTCACAGGTTGTTGGAGTTGTGAGTAGGTATATGCATGATCCAAGAAAGGAGCATTGGTAAGCTGTGAAATGGATTCTACTGTATATATGTAATACTGTTGATGTTAGATTGGTCTTTGAACAGGAAGATGATCAATGTCTAGTTGGGTATTGTGACTCAGATTTTGCAAGTGATTTGGACAAACGGAGATCAACTACTAGTTATGTGTTTACTCTTGCAAAGGCACCAGTTAGTTGGAAGTCAACTTTACAGTCAACAGTTGCTTTGTCTACCACAGAAGTAGAGTACATGGCAATTACAAAGGCTGTGAAGGAGGCAATTTGGCTTCAAGGATTGCTTGGAGAACTTGGTATTGATCAAGAAGACATCATAGTATTTTGTGATAGCCAAAGTGCTATTCAATTAGCAAAGAACCAAGTTTACCATGCAAGGATGAAGCAGATTGATGTTTGATATCACTTCATACAAGAATTTTTAGAAGGTAGAGTCATAATACAGAAGATACGGACAAGTGATAATCCTGCTGATATGCTGATAAAGGTGATAACTTCTGTCAAATTTCCAACATTGTTTAGATCTAATCAATATTATTGAACATTGATTGTTGAATTGTAAGTACAAAATTGTAATTAAGAAAATTAGGAATAAGGGAATTTTTCCAAGGTGGAGATTTTTTGGATGTGGGAAAATGTCCCACATCACCAAATTTGCAAGGGAGGACACGTTCCTTATGCTATGAAAGGAGCCCTCCTCCTTCCCTTTAACTTCATCCCTCAAGCAACTGTCTCTTAAGGCATTTATATCTTCTCTCCTCTTGTAGTATTTCACTTGTAAATTATTTAGAGTGAAAATTTAGATTATAGTATTTCTCTTATTGTTGTCCTATTTATTAGCTGTTATTAGATATAGTAGTTGTGATTTATTATATTATTAAATTACGTCTAGAAATTCTGTTTTCTAGTATTGTGTTTTTTTTTGTATAATTGGTTATGCTCTATATCTCACTCCGGCAACAAGATTAAGTGAGAGAATATAGGGATGAGAGAAAATAAAGGGGAACAGTCAACATTTTAATCAATACACTGTATGAAATTAATTGAGAGTAAAATGGGTAAAAATGTATTTATTAGTCAGACAAATTCAAAAAGGGCCTTATTAAATGGGCAAGTTTATTTAAAAAAATATAATCTTATAAATATAGATGGAAGGAGTATCGTATAAAAAGAAAGATACACCCAACAATTTTATTTTATGAAAAGGAATAGAGGGAGCATATCTTTAAAAGATAGGAGCGATATAAATTAGTCAAGCCATGGAGTGCACAACTTAATGGCTTCAGCTGACAAAAGAAAATAGAACCCATTCAAGTTGATGTGGGTCAGTTTTCTATCCGTGCTCGTTTCATTGGCCCAATATTAGGGTTGAACAATAGGCTATATGGGCTGCCCAATGGTCTGCACGTTGCCCGCCCATTGCCTATGCCCGTTAAAAGCCCACTCATGCCCGTGATAAATGAGTTGGGCTAAACCCGTATGAGTTGGAATGGGCATGGGCTGCCCGTTAGTGTATCTTTTCCAAAAACTGTACTTATGCCTTATTATTTTGTTGTTACTAATTTCTAAATATAAATTGCTAGAAGTACTAATAATTATTAAAGCACCATAATCCTCATCATTCCTTATGAGATAATTTATTTAATAATTTAATTAATCCTTAATTGTTAGGTGATAAAACCTTTAGACTAAGAGCAATTTATAATATTATATATAGAATTATAGCTTATATATAAAAGCTCTATATCATGATCATGATTCTAATTTATGAAACATGATCATAATATATAGTCATTGATTCATGAGATATATATAATTATATCATTTAACACGTTTGAAAATTTGTCCTTTAGAATTACATTATCTCTTATAATTAAATAAATATTATATATAATATCATAGTATATATATTATATATTTTGGAAAAAAAATTATATATTTATACTTAAATAAATATTATATATACACACACATAAATGAGCGGATATGGGCAGCCTAAGGGTGTGCCCGTGGCTTGTCCTGTTTAGTACACACGTCCGCCCATTTAAGGCCGCCTGTTATGGGTCTTTATTGGACAAGTCAAAATGGGCAATTTTTCACTGGGCAGTTGACGATATGCTCAGCCCTACCCCACAACAACTTCAGGTTGGAAACCTTTTTTCTTTTCTTTTCTTTTTTTTCTTTTTGCCAGAGCCTGGAAACCAATTAGACATACGTAGTTAATTATAGTGTCTTAATCATAAAAATAATTTTACAATTGATTCTTATTAAATACACCAACATTAAAAAATATTCATCTCTCTCATCAGCAAATTGTTTCCCTACTCATTTGGAAAATTTCAAAAGGATAAAATTAGAAGAAAATAATTAATAGTCCTTCCTTTTTATGCAATATAAAGACTTATAAAAATACTAATCCATCAATAACTATTAATTTTCAAGGTAAAAAAAAACAGCTATTAATGTTTTTTCTCTCTTATACAATAATAAAGTATGAGTATAAGGATCAATACCAATAATTAAGAGAACTATAAGGACCAAATATAAAATTACAATGACTTAATTAAAAGGAAAATTAATATACAAGTCCTTATAAATTTGCCACATGGATATAAATAAAATCAAAATCAGCTAGACATACATGCATGCATGAAATGACAATTATTAGAACAACAATTTTTTATATTTATGTTTATAATAAATAAATTTTATTCCATCATTTTTTTTTTTTTTTAAAAACTACTTTTATTTTGTACTTTGTAATAACTTACATGTTGCTTATTTATCATTCATGTTAGCCTTAATTAACATATTATGAAAATATATATGTAAGAGCTTATGCATATAACTGAGGAAACTATAAGATTCTATTAAAAAAGAAAAAAAAAACAATAAAGCCATGGATTGAAAAACATGTAAAATGTCCGCGCCTTTGAAGATAGAATATTGAGCAATATAACCAATATCTAGTTAGACTAACGATATAAGGTCCTACTAGCTAGATTCTTTTGGGTATCGAGTTCGATTCCCATAGAAAACACTTATGTTGAGAGGAGCAGCAACGAACCCCAAAACTGGAATCGTTTGTTTCTTGGATATCTAGTATTAAGATCTATAAAAGGTAGCGGGATATTATTGCTCGTGGAAGTCATACTCTTTTTTTAAGGTCTCATTTTCCCCCATTCTTCCAAATGGTGTCGCACGCTGGAAGGACAGAAGAGAAAATAAAATTTAATAATAAAAATGATGATGATGATAAACCAAGATTTGTTTTTAGAAAAATTTTAATTATTATTATTTATTTATATATCATCCTAAACTAAACTACTTTTAATTAATACAAAACTATGACATTTACATTAAAATCCCCAAATAATATATTAAAATTGATGTGGTTTTATAAACTCAAAAATATTTTTAAGTTGTATTGATAACTCTCTAAATACACTTAAAATATGTTATAAATATATTAAAATTTGAGAATTATTACTTACTATTTAAAAAGAAGTTTCCACATTGAGAACGAGGAATATTGAAGGACACTGATGATGCTTAGAAACTAAACCAAGTTTTGTTAAAATATTAATTTTGCCTATTTTATAACAATAATGATACAATAATTTCATACATTGCATTAGAATAACGGCTCCGCTCCCTAGAATAATAACCCTCAAGTCACCCTATAAACAACGCTGCCTTTCTAATGGCCTCTCTGTTGGAAATTGTGCCCTAAGGACCAATCATTGTACCTTGAACATTATTATTTTAATAAAATTTCTCCATTCTGTTATCATATTATTTGCATGTTAACTGTGATAATTGTATCCTTGGATAATTCATAAAGATTGTCCTAAAATGTCCCTGGTCGGTTATCTATGCGGGAGCAGAGATTAAACAAGACCAGTATGACTTTGATAAGATATGGAGATACGAATCAAAGTCTTAGGCACTTGTAAGAGTACAAGGTGTAGGACCGACCCACTATGAGAAAGCTACATGGATCAAGTCATAAGTTTTTCTCATGTATAACCACGTCACAATGCCCTTAGACCTGACGTCATCATGGATTCCTACATGAGAGTTGCTAAGCTTTGAACTAGTCAAAAGTCACTTTTGACCGGGTGATGATAAAGGCTACGATCGGGCTTGGTGGTTTTTCATGCAGAGGAATATGAATGATCAAGATGGAATTTGTCCCTCACATTAGTAGAGAGATATTACTGGACCCCTCGATGAGTGAGTCTGAGAAATGTATAGCCATACTATGATAAAAGGAGTTTCTGTCTCTGTTATCAGGCTACTCAGGAATCGAGAAAGTAATGGTCAGGAACAAGAGGATGACATTATCCATGCCTTATCCTTGATCGATATATCGTGTGACAAAAGGGACATGACATGGTTGTATGACAGGTTGCATCATGATAATGATCCTCATATGAATTAGGTAGTCGTAATGTCTTGCTAGAGGCCGCTTGTTACTTTTGGGTTAATATAGTTATTGGCCCACTGCCAACTTCATATGGGCCTACAGGGTCGCACACAAGAATGGCCCAACACGAGATAATGTTTAATTTAGGGTGGACGAATTTTATATTTATATATATATAATATAAAATTCATTAATAATATTATATAGATATATATTTTTTCGAAATATATATCTTATTTATATATGTATGTATATATATTATATGATATTATTATATTTAATAATATTATATAGATATATATATATATTCAAAATATATATCTTTTATATATATATATATGTATATATATTATATTATATTATTATATGGTGTTAGTTTTAAATTTAATTTATTAAGATATATTAAATTTAATAGCTAACATGATAGAGATATAGTATCTCAGATTTAATTTATGAAGATAAATTAAATCTAATAGCTCTTTATTTGGATTAAATAAATAGGTTAAATTAAAACTGTTGGACAGAGTTAATTTAAACTGAATTTATTT
Source organism: Inga laurina (assembly GCA_963855925.1). Classification (NCBI taxonomy): domain Eukaryota; kingdom Viridiplantae; phylum Streptophyta; class Magnoliopsida; order Fabales; family Fabaceae; genus Inga; species Inga laurina. The sequence goes on from OY979702.1 coordinate 8,958,036, forward strand.
AATTAGCTCATCAAGATAATTAATTGTTAATTAATTTCGAAATTAATGATGATTAATTTTGAAATTTGAAAATAGCCCTCATAGGTTATAAACTCTATAGAGCAGATATATTCATATGCACATGAGAATTGAGAGCCGCAAGTGAAACCCTAGGAGACATTAGAGGCACTAGTACACAGTCTCGGTTGGAGAGCATTCGTGTGGATACCGGTAAAGGGAGCGGACCTGACGTGTTGGCTCCTAGAGATCATGAAAACTCTGAATCATCAAAAGGTATGAATCCTTCGAACTTGGTTTAAACGCCGTTAATAGATCCTTGATTAGGATCGGTGAAAATTTTTAAATTTCTTCCACTGTGCCTACCGATCCTAACAGTGGCATCAGAGCCAGATCAATTGTACATTTAAATTGAGTTTATGATTCTTATACATGTGATATATATGGGATGTGTATGTATGTTTATAAGAAACACTCGAATATGCATGTGATTTGGTTAATACGAAACGAAATTATTTAGAAAGATGTGATCTTGTAATTCCGTTGATTTTTGTTTTCGTTTAAATTGAATCTTGAAATTGTTTCGTTTTCGGTTTTGAAACATGTACGTGATTTTTGTTTTGAACAAGCATGAAATTGGGTAGGGTACCTGAGATCGTAGTTGACGGAAATCAAATCGGGTCTAGGTTCGGATATCTATTCGGGTAATAGGGATCCGAACTATGGGGAAGACAATCTTGATCAGAAGCGTTCTGGGCCATTATTGTTTTTTTTTTGGAAAAATTGGGTCCGAAATTAAAAAATTTAAAATTTTCAAATATTTCTTTTAAAAATTGGCCCCCCTTGACCCCGCCTACTAACCAGCTAGCAGGACCGCCGTGACCACCTCTGCGTAGTGCAATATAATCTGATCACGTCATTTATTGCTTTTCATATTGTATGAATTCTTGTTGTGGTTTATTATTTATCCTTGTTTGGGTATGGTGAACAACATGGCTTTAGAATTTTACAAAGGTTGTAATATTTAAATACGGCCTGCATGCCGTGCCTTTCTCTAAATACTCTCGATGTACATTCTCTTCTCATCTCACTCCCCTCGAATGTTTAAATGAGGTTTCTCTCAATGTATTTCTTTTTTTTATTTAGAGAAGTCCTCTCATTGGCTTGGGAGGATTTTAGGTTAGGTAAGCCATGTTGTGTTACGTTTAAATTATGCTTTTGATAAGATCATTGCATGATTACTTTTACGTTTATATCTATTTATCTGTATGAGATACGACCACGATTGCATCAATATAAACAAAACTAATTAATTAAGCCCTCTGAATCAAATCTTCAGTCATAATGCCGTCAATTAATGAATACTTGTCAAAACCTAGATCGCTCAATTGTGGAAACCACCAAAGTGGATGCACTTGAGTTATCTTGATGAGACAAGCTTGAGTAATGGTGCTACTCATAATATTCATTATTGTTTTGACTTAATTGAGATTAACAAAATGGTTTTACATCTCAAGGCATTAGATGGGATTAAACATGCGGGATCATATGATGGTCGAATCCCATAAACATCTAAGAGTTACATGCGATGTAATTGGTAATAGGTTACCTGCCTAAATAACTTGAATTTAAGCGTCTTGCCAAAACGGACTTAAGTTTAAGCCAAATATGGATCTTAGCCCACTAATTATTATTTTGAGGGTTGTTAACTTAGTGGGAGATTACTAACTAACTTTGCATATTTTAATTATAGAATCATGTCGACTAGTAATACTGCTACACTATCATTGCAATCAGTCCTTGAGAAGGACAAACTTTCTTGACTGGTTCAAGAACTTGAGAATTGTTCTCAAGCAGGAAAGAAAGGCTTATGTCCTAGATCAACCCATTCCTGAGGAGCCTGCAGCCAATGCTCCAAGAGCTCAGAGAGATGCTTACATAAAGCATAAGGATGACTCTGTGGATGTAGGTTGCTTGATGCTTGCCACTATGGTTCCAGAGCTCCAAAGAGATCTGGAACTCATGGAGGCTCATGAGATGATAGTCCATCTTAAGGAAATGTTCCAGCAACAGGCAAGGCAAGAAAGGTATGAGACCACAAAGGCCTTACATTCCTACAAGATGGCTGAAGGTGGATCAGTTAGTACTCACGTGTTAAAGATGAAAGGCTATATTGGTCATCTTGAGAGGCTTGGATTTCCCATGAGCCAGGAGTTAGCTACAGATTTGATCCTCAACTCACTCCCAGAGAGTTATGACCAGTTTGTTATGAACTACAACATGAACAACATGGAGAAATCAATTTCTGAGCTGCATGGGATGCTCAAAACTGCTAAGTAAAGCATTAAGAAAAAGCCCAGTACAGTTTTGATGGTTCAGAAAGGAAAGGGTATGAAAAAGAAAGGGCAAATGGAACGGTAATGGCCCAGGTGGTAAGACCAAAGAGTTAAACAAGCCCGAAACCAAGCCTGTACCCAAGAAGGCAAAGCCTCCAAAGGAAGGAGTCTACTACTTCTGCAATAAACCCGGTCATTGGAAGAGGAATTGCAAACTCTACTTGGAAGATCTGAAAAAGAACAGGAAGGATAGCGGGGCTATTGCTTCAGGTATTTATCTTATAGACATTCATTTTTCTACTTACTCTACATGGGTATTAGATACTGCATGTGGTTCTCACATTTGTACAAATGTGCAGGGTCTAAAGGACAGTAGAAAGTTGAAGAAGGGTGAGGTGGACCTACGAGTTAGAAACAAAGCAAGAGTTGCTGCTTTAGCTGTAGGCACTTATGAATTAGTTCTGCCTAATGGGCTTTTGTTAGTTTTGAACAATTACTATTATGTTCCTGCTTTGAGTAGTAACATTGTTTCTCTTTCTTATTTGGATAAGGAAGGTTATACTTCCATTACTAGGAATGGTAAATGTTCTATTTATCGTAATGACATTTTCTATGCTGATGGTGATTTGCATGTTGGTCATTATATATTAAATTTGGAACATCCTAATAATGGGAATATCTATAACGTAACTACTAAGAGGATAAAATCAAAAGATTTGAATCCGACCTACCTATGGCATTGTCTTCTAGGCCATATAAATGAGAAACACATTTCTAAACTCCATCAAGATGGATTTCTAAATTCATTTGATTTTGAATCATATGATACATACAAATCTTGCTTATTAGGAAAGATGACGAAGGCACCTTTCACTGGGCATAGTAAGAGGACCACTGAATTATTGGGCCTCATACATACAGATATATGTGGACCATTAAATATAGCTACCAGAGGAGGTTATGTCTACTTCATTACATTTATAAATGACTTTAGTAGATATGGCTATATCTATCTAATGAAACATAAATCTGAACCTTTTGAAATGTTCAAAATATTCCAAAATGAAGTACAAAACCAACTTGGTAAAACAATTAAAGCACTTTGATCTAATTGAGGTGGTGAATATTTGAGTTAAGAATTCATTGACCATCTTAGGAGTTGTGGGATAATCTCACAATTGACTCCTCCAGGAACACCACAATGGAATGGTGTTTCTGAACGGAGAAATCGAACACTATTAGATATGGTTCAATTTATGATGAGTCAAACAGATCTTCCACCATCCTTTTGGGGACATGCCCTAGAGACAGCTGCGTTCACACTAAATCGTGTTCCATCTAAGGTAATTTGAAAGACACAATATGAGATATGGACTGGAAAGAAACCAAATTTATCTTTTCTCAAGATTTGGGGATGTGAGGTATATGTTAAGCAATAAGCCTCTGATAAATTAGCGCCCAGATCCACAAAGTGCCTTTTCGTGGGGTATCCTAAAGAAACGAAAGGATACTATGTCTACAATCCCACCGATAACAAAGTGTTTGTTATTCGAAATGGTAAGTTTCTAGAAAGAGAGTTTGGGTCCATCATTTATGCCATGTTATGTACTCGACCAGATGTCTCATTTGCCTTAAGTATGACCAGTAGATACCAACAAGATCCTGGTGAGGGTCATTGGACTGTCGTCAAGAATATCCTAAAGTACTTAAGAAGGACTAAGGACATATTTTTGGTCTATGGTGGATTGGATGATAAGCTCTGCATAACCGGTTACACAGATGCAAGTTTCTAGACTGACCAAAACGACCTTAAATCGCAATCTGGATATGTATTCCTCCTAAACAGTGGAGCAGTAAGCTGGAAGAGCTCCAAGCAGAGCACTATAGTAGATTCTGCAACAGAAGCTGAGTATATAGTAGCATCAGATGCAGCTAAAGAAGCCGTTCGGATCAGAAAGTTCATTACTGAACTAGGGGTGGTGCCTACCATCTCAAATCCAATAGATTTGTTCTGTGACAATAGCGGTGCTATTGCACAGGCCAAGGAGCCTAGGTCACATCAAAGGACCAAGCATATACTCAGGCGATTTCATCTTATTAGAGAAATCAATGATAGAGGTGATATAAAGATATGCAAAGTAACAGGAGAAGATAATGTTGTTGATCCTCTTACTAAGCCACTTGCACAGGCAAAGCATGAGCGTCATGTTAGGGCAATAGGAATTAGGCAAATTAATGATTGCACCTAGGGCAAGTGGGAGGATGTTGGAAATTGTGCCCTAAGGACCAATCATTGTACCTTGAACATTATTATTTTAATGAAATTTCTCCATTTTCTGTTATCATATTATTTACATGTTAACTGTGATAATTGTATCCTTGGATAATTCATAAAGATTGTCCTAAAATGTCCCTGGTCGGTCATCTATGCGGGAGCAGAGATGAAACAAGACCAGTATGACTTTGATAAGATATGGAGATACGAATCAAAGTCTTAGGCACTTGTAAGAGTACAAGGTGTAGGACCGACCCACTATGAGAAAGCTACATGGATCAAGTCATAAGTTTTTCTCATGTATAACCACGTCACAATGCCCTTAGACCTGACGTCATCATGGATTCCTACATGAGAGTTGCTAAGCTTTGAACTAGTCAAAAGTCACTTTTGACCGGGTGATGATAAAGGCTACGATCGGGCTTGGTGGTTTTTCATGCAGAGGAATATGAATGATCAAGATGGAATTTGTCCCTCACATTAGTAGAGAGATATTACTGGGCCCCTCGATGAGTGAGTCTGAGAAATGTATGGTCATACTATGATGAAACGAGTTGCTGTGTCTGTTATCAGGCTACTCAGGAATCGAGAAAGTAATGGTCAGGAACAAGAGGATGACATTATCCATGCCTTATCCTTGATCGATATATCGTGTGACAAAAGGGACGTGACATGGTTGTATGACAGGTTGCATCGTGATAACGATCCTCATATGAATTGGGTAGTCGTAATGTCTTGCTAGAGGCCGCTTGCGACTTTTGGGTTAATATAGTTATTGGCCCACTGCCAACTTCATATGGGCCTACAAGGTTGCACACAAGAATGGCCCAACAAGAGATAATGTTTAATTTAGGGTGGACAAATTTTATATTTATATATATATAATATAAAATTCATGAATAATATTATATAGATATATATATTTTTGAAATATATATCTTATATATATATATATGTATATATTATATGATATTATTATATTTAATAATATTATATAGATATATATATTTTTTTTTCAAAATATATATCTTTTATATATATGTGTGTATATAGAGCTGGGAATCAGGGCCGGCCCGGCCCTTGATGGGCCAGGGCCTAACAGGGCCGGCCCTAAAGGGCTCGGGGTCAGGAAAATTGCAGTTTTTCAAGGCCCGGCCCGAGAGCATCAGGGCCAGGGCCGGCCCGCAGGGCCGAGAAATCCTTTTCACATTATTTAACTATTTTTCCTGCGTATTTTCCCAGAGAGATATAATTAGTAAATAACAACGATTAAAGTTCTAATTTAATACATAAATGTTGTCAACATTAAGGTTTAAATAACACGTCTCTTGCAACAAACAAACACAGTTACTAATGTATAATTAAAGGTAAAATCATGTCCATAAATAACTCACACAAAGGCCAAAGTATAAGAAGGCAAGAAGCTAAATACTCTAACCTCTAAACAACATGAGTATGACGACTATCATTTTCACCTTCTTCGCCACTATTATCAATTTCAAGGACATTTGATTATGTTTCACTTTGAGCAGTAGGTTCAAGTAGTCAAATAATTACAACCTCCATAAAAAATCATACTCTATTAGGCAGAATAGTATATAATATGATTTTAGTCTAAATAGGCAGAACAATATACTCAAAAATCATACTCAAAAATCACAATATGATTCAATTAGACAAAACAATATACTCAAAAATCATACTCTATACAATATGAGGACAGAGTGACATATAGATTCAATAAGGTAATTCAAAAATGTAACATGGTTCCTTTTTAAGTATAAAAAAAAAATAAACGGGCCTAAAGGGACGGCCCGAGGCCCTCCAGGGCCGGCCCTTTTAAGCCCGAGGCCCTACAGGGCTGGCCCTTTTAGGCCCGACTTCCTTTTGAGGCTGCAATTTATAAGCCCGGCCCTTGAAGGGCCAAGGCCTAAAAGGGCCGGCCCGACGGGCTCGGCCCGTTTTCCTGGCTCTATGTGTATATATATTATATGATATTATTATATTGTGTTGGTTTTAAATGTAATTTATTAAGATATATTAAATTTAACAACTAACATGATAGAGATATAGTATCTCAGATTTAATTTATGAAGATAAATTAAATCTAATAACTCTTTATTTGGATTAAATAAATAGGTTAAATTAAAACTGTTGGACAGAGTTAATTTAAACTGAATTTATTTAATTAGCTCATCAAGATAATTAATTGCTAATTAATTTCAAAATTAATGATGATTAATTTTGAAATTTGAAAATAGCCCTCATAGGTTATGAACTTGATAGAGCAGATATATTCATATGCACATGAGAATTGAGAGCCTCAAGTGGAACCCTAGGAGACATTAGAGGCACTAGCACGCAGTCTCAGTTGGAGAGCATTCGTGTGGATACCGGTAGAGGGAGCGGACCTGACGTGTTGTCTCCTAGAGATCGTGAAAACTCTGAATCATCAAAAGGTATGAATCCTTCCAACTTGGTTTAAACGCCGTTGATAGATCCTTGATTAGGATCGGTGAAAATTTTTAAATTTCTTCTGCTGTGCCTACCGATCCTAACACTCTCCACAAGAAAAACACTCAGATACATGAACGAACTGGATACCGGATGATGTTGATGAAGCAGGTGGCTCTGCTTGTGCTGTTCCTTATGGCCTTCACTGTGGCAACCATCACCATATTGGCTTGGCATGATCCGGCCGCTTTGCTGGCTCAGGCAATGATGAACGGAGCTGGCAAAACCAAGCGCATGGTAAAATCCACCACAGGATCAAAGCCACCTCAATGCCAATGTAAGAATTGCTTCTACCTTCTCATCCGGCCTGATCCTCAATGCTATATTGCCTTGCTATCACCACTACCTGCAGCTATGACCCTTGTTCTTTTGCCAATTAATGATCATCCTATGTACGTGAACCCTATCTTAATAATAATGTTGAATAAAGCATCGTGTGTGCCTTTGCATGCGTATGCAGTTTTTTTCCCCCGCAAACTGGTTTGCTTGTAGGCTTATCATGATCATATGTGTTCCTTGCTCAGACCAAGATTTGTGTGTAATCTAAACACTTTAGTTTTCCATTCTTGGGATTTCATTCATTCATGTTTCACCCAATGAAAGAAACAAGTAAAAGAAAAAACTAAAATAAAGAATATTGTAGACATGGGGCCTTTGATACTAACAAAAAATTACAAACATAATAATAAATGCAAAAAAAAAGTAGTGGGAGAAATATTAGAATACAAAGAATTCTAACATTGATTAATGAAAGAAGAGATTAAAGGTATATAATGTAAAAAGAGAATCTTATCAAATAGCTTAGGCTATTTTGATAGGAATAGAACTCTAACATTTGTTCGTAGCCAAAACTCTTATCTAATATGTGAGACATGGCGTGAATTAAGGGGATTTTCCACTGTCAATTAGGAACAAATTGTTGTATTGGATTCGTGATCTTGATATTCCATTGTCAATCCATCCCTTTCTAAACACTTCAACTTAGCTCCCTATGTGCATTATTCCTTGCCATTTGTAGCAAATAAGCATTAATTACTCATCACACTACTACAAGTTGAAGATATTACTATCCCTATAGACGTTCCTTTTTTAAAAAGAGAGGTTAAAACATAAAGGTGGTGACATTTTTATAAATAAAGTAGTGAAATCGCAACATTAGACTTTAGACGTCCCAAATTTTATTTGGGACGTCTAAAGATTCTCATTGGCACCAAAAAAGTAAATTAAAAAAATTTTGAGTTACTTTAGACATCCCAAATCCCATTTAGGATGCCTAAAGTAAGACTTTAGACGTCCCAAATTTTTTTAGGACTCCTAAAGGCATGTCAGAAATTCTAACATGCGAGACTTCTCTTCCCTTTTCTTCATTCCCATGTTAGAAACCCATCCCTCCTTTTCCATCTTTCCCATCCCCCATGACTTATCTTCCCTTTTTTCTTTCATTCCCGTGACTTCGTCTTCTCTACACCATGGGTAAGCTTTTTCATTATTCCCTTTTCTTCATTACACTTCGTCTTCCTCAATCTTTTTCCTCTCTTCCTTTTCTTTTCCCTTTTCTTCAGTACACCTCCTCCACCTTCTTTTGCCCCCTCCACCCTCCGGCATAGACCTCCCACCTTCTCATTCGATTTCAGCCTCCGGCGCAACTCTCCTCTCCACCGTGCACACACAACTCCTCCAACGTCTTCTCTCCACCTTGGAAGCACATAGATACCGTTGGCTACCCTTTCCCCTGCTTTCATTAGGTTTGCTTTTTTTAAAATATAAATTTACATGAAGAATTAAGTTAAACTTGCAATGTTAAATTATTATAATGCTTTCAATTTATTTACATTATTCTAGTTATTGGAGTGTTTTTCCCTTGATTGTCTTTTTTGGCCAAAATCATAAACCAGTTGTTAGTAGTTATGCAATACTAATAATGTTTTTTGTTTCATACGTTTGGAGCTTGGAAATCGAGGGAAATACATATGTATATTTATTTTGATGAAATGAACAACAATTAGTTTGTAGTTGTGTGATGACAAACATTTTGACACTTTCTAGTTGTTGTTATACATATATAATATTAGGTTATATGAGTTGTTGTTATTGTACATAAATATATATAGTAAAAAGATTACAGTACTAGATGTCCTTACCATTTTATAAGGGACATTTTGTGGTTTATGAATCCATCTTCAATTCTCTTTTTGCAGTTTTAATTTGTTGGGTAATGAATAATATAAATAATCATTTTTTAAAAAATAAAATATTTTAACCTCCCAAATGGAAAAAAAAGGATGTCTAAAGTGGGACTTTAGACGTTCCAATTTTAAAAAAGGGACGTCTAAAGTCCTCCAGTAGAGGACTTTAGATGTCCCAAATTTTTATGGCATCCCCCGTCTTGGTATCAGAGCCAAAAGGTGAAGTAGGGATGTAATACTTAAATCTAGATCTATTTTTATGGCATTAAAATTTTTGTTAGCGAATTAGTATGATTTAAAGATCTACACTTGATAGCATTTTATATATAGTTCTTATTTATCATACATGAGTCCATCCGTGGGTTGAGGTTACCATAAGTCCCATGTGTTGAGGCAAGCGTTTGTGGCCCACACAGTAATGTATGATAAATAAAGTTTTATATACTACAAGTCTGGCTAGAGTTAGATCTAAGAAATCTTACTAATTTCTTAACAAGACATTTTAATCCATAAAAATTGATACATTTTTAATTATTATACCACTATGAATCCAGAAGGTAATGATACTTAGGCAAGGGAGAATTACAAGTATTGTTATCTTCTTTTCTTTAAGCTTTCTTCAGCCTTTATATTCTACTCTTTATTTCTGTCCTTTACCTCTTGCACTCTTTCCTTGCAGTCTTTTAAATTCTGTCAATTTAAATTTTGCAATTTAAATTTTGTCTTTTCTTCTCCGTTCCTTTTCTTCCAAACGCGGTAGTAGTAGCTCTTCATCTACTCCATTAAACAACTCTACGCTAAACGATAAGGAATCAAAGTCTTCAACTTCTAAACAAATTTTTAAAGAAGAAATTTCTTTTGAAAATATAAACCAGAATGTAGACGATAGGGTTTTACCTCCAATTGCTCTAAACACGCTTTATCAAATGCAAACTCAAGATAAGAAGTGGTTCTCTAAATCTGATTACATAATCCGAACAATTGAAGAATCAATTCCTATCAAACTAGAAAAGGAAGAATTTTACCTTCTTTCTCAAAAATCGATTGATAAACATAAGAAAGATTATAACTTTTTGCACATCGGAAGTGTTCAAGTTGCCATTAAACCATTGATAAGAAAAGGATTAAACGTGTCAGGACTAGTATGCCTCATGGATGCTAGACATTATGAATTTTTGGATTCTCAGCTTGCAGCAGCAGAATTTGGGCTTCATAATAGTCTTGTTTACTTTAACTGTTATCTAGATAGGATGACAGATTTAAAGGATGAACATGTTCTTGAAGTCCTTAAACTTCAGTTAAAAGGTTTAAAAATGAAACCAGGATCTATACCTGCTACCCTAACTTATAGGATACAGTATAAGGTCTTAAAATCATCTAATTCCTTAGTTCTAATACCTCCTGATAATGGCCAAACAATAGTCTTTTTATCAGATGAAGAAAATGCAAACTTGACTGTTCAAAAAACAATTAGGTGGGATAATGTTGAATTACCAGATGATTGGACAATGGATAAGGCCACAAAGCCTATTCCTAAACCAATATCTCAGGTAAGCAAAATCATTCAAACATCAGATGGAACTGTCAAACTATCTTTTGATAGACCAAGAAGATCTTGAAGTCAAGCTACCAGAACTGAGCCTTTATTATATGAAGACTGTAGGTCTCTGTTAGATCTGAATCTTCATGATATTCTTGTTCTTCTTGACCTAAACCACAATCTATCATCTACATGTCAACACCCAAAACATCAACTCCCCAACAAACTTTACCAAAGGTACCATCGGTCATATATGCACCACCACCACCTATGGTAACCCCACAACCAACGAACGTTTCAATTCAAGGAGTTGACAATTCTTTAAATATTCCACAAACAAGTTATGAAAAGGATGACGACTTGAAATCAATCGAGTCTCCAACACTACTACAAAAAAGTAAAATTGTGGCGCTTATAATTGTATTAGCTGTGGCGCTAGAGAAGTGCCACATATCTGGACGCTACTAAAAAAAAAGCTATGGCGCTTGGAAGCGCCACAACATTTTAAATTTTTTTAAAAAAACAAAATACCCTCCTGTGGCACTTCCTCTAACAAGCGCCACAGTAGGGTCCTTTTTTTTTAATCTTTCTTTCTTTTTTTCTTGTGGCTCTTTTTTATATTTCAACCTATTATATATATATATATGATTTTCACATTTAAAATTCAAGTTTCCCAACAAAAATGTTCTTACAAAATAATATATTTATTGTCATGTCCCCAACAATAATGTTCTTACATTAATACTCTCCAAAGCTAACATAAAAAATATCACAATACAAGAATTTGATATGTGAACATAGTACATCAACAACTAATTAAGTAAATTAAAATATTACTAAAAAATGCAAGCTTGTCGGCCAAAAAATTTAAACAAAGCAAAAAGGCAAACGAAACAAGCTAGGTTTTCACTCTTTCCTATTAAATTAGGAACAGAAAGGCAAACGTTATATGACAGTTTATCTTGACTAAAAAAAATTAAACAAAGCAAGCTAGAATGAAACACTCTTCTTCTTACAAATCTATTAATTGACCAGCGCAAGGAGTGGGGGACCACGTTGGTGACGCTATCTTGAGTGACGAGGATGAGCAAATGTGAGCTGTGGAATGTAGCGGGAATCAAATGGAGTGGGGTTCAAAAGAGGAAGAGAGACAGAGAGTATGAAGAAAAGGAAACAACTAGGGAGAGGAGTGGGGACAGACGAAAAAAAAATGGAAAAAGGGACAAGAGAATTTAATGAAGAAGACGAGTATGTGTGTTTGTTGTGCAAGAGAAAGTGATTTTTTTTAGAGGGGGAGGGGCATCAACGCGAGCTGAGGAAGAGGGAATAAAAAGGTAAAAGGGAGGGAAAAGATAAAAAGTAAAGTTAAATGAGGGAAATCTGATTGGCGGGAGAATTGAAAATTCACATCCAGCCAATTGTGGAACTTCTTTAAAGAAGTGCCACAGCTGCCTTTTTTTCTATTTTTTTTTTAATTTTGGGGACCAAGGGTGGCCCTTGCCAAGGAAAGCGCCACCCTTGGGTGCATACCAGCTGTGGCGCTTGGTGGACCAACCACCACAGCTGGGTCAATTGGGCCAACTGTGGCGCCTGCCCTGATAGGCGCCACAGTTGGCCCCACCAGCTGTGGCACTTGGTCCACCAGGCGCCACACCTGGTCCCCAAAATTTTAAAAAAATTAAATAAAAAAAGAAAACAAAAGAAAAGGGGGCAGCTGTGGCACTTCTTTAAAGAAGTGCCACAAAATATGCGCCACCTTTCAACTATTTTGTAGTAGTGCAACCTATTCATCTCTTGGGGAACCTTTTATCATAAACGTTTTAGAAAATTTTTTCCAAATTGACAAACAAACTTTGCAAACGGAATTTTACTCTGAGAAATATACCCTTCAGAGAGAATGGTTTCTACAAATATTCAAAAAATCTGCTAAAAAAGAAATTCAAGAAAAATTCTACAGATTTCTTGAGAAAATACAAGAAAATATTCCATTCTTTGATTGGTTTAATGCATATGCAGAAAATCAAAACTTGGAATATCCTTTCTTACAAACAATTAATATGACAAAAAAACAATGGAAGACTTCTGAAGATGAAACTATTTCTTCTGAGTTTCCTCCTCCAAAACCAGTACCAATACCATAATTGGCTAATGACAAATGTCGACCAATTATGGCTGTACCTTTCAAATTTAAAAATATTGAAAAACCCGTTGACTCAAGGGATATTAAAAACATTGTTGAACAAAACAATTACACAAACCAGCACCTTCAGGTACTAGGTGATTATTTTGTTCAAGCACTAGTTTCTTCAAGAAAGGTCGAAACTAGAATTGAAACACCACTTTTTAAACTATTTCAAATTAACCCAAAATTTAAGTTAGATTTTCAAACTAAAAGATCTGATTTATTAAGAAAGGTGAATCAACAAATTGGCCAACTTCAAACTACAACTGTCCCAGACACACCCTAAACGTCATCAACCAAATCGAAAGATGTTATGAATTTTGAAAAAGATTCCCAAATTGGAGATACAAACTCTAACCATTCCGAGTCACAACTCCAGATCACCATCAACACTGGAAAAAGCCCTCAAAACTTTATTACCATAGGGCCAGCCCTCCAGACATTCTGGTTGAAGAACAGATAAACCAAAACTTCAAATCTTTTAATGCTGACAATATCTATGAATGGAACATAGATTGGTCAGAGTGATGAATCAAACATCCTCAAAATTCTTCAACAAATGACCATGATAAGTATAGCCTACCAAACCACAAACGATTTTACAAATGAAATGATCACTAATCTTTTAGTTTCTGGCTTTACTGGCCAACTTAAAGGTTGGTGGGATAATTATCTTTCTTCTGAAGATAAAAATATCATTTTCACATCTGTTAAAATTGAATCTGATGGAACACCAATTACTAACAATGGCGAACCTATCCCTGATTCTGTAAACACTCTCGTCTTTACAATTATTAAACATTTTGTTGGAGATCCATTTATCTAGAAAGATAGATCGACTGAACTTCTTTCAAATCTTAAATGCAGTACCTTGTATGATTTCATATGGTATAGAGATACTTTTTTTACTAGAGTACTCACTAGAGATAACGCTCATCAACCATTTTGGAAAGAAAAATTTCTAGTTGGATTACCTAAATCTTTAGGTGATAAAGTTAGAGAAAAATTTAGAAACCAAAATGATGGCAACATCACTTATGAGCACTTGACATATGATCAATTGATCTCTATTGTCCAAAGAACTGCTCTTAAGATTTGTTAGGATGATAAAATTGAACAACAACTTAAAAAAGAAAAGGAAACAAGTAGGAAAGAATTGGGAACTTTTTGTGAACAATTTGGTTTTCCTCCTTGTAAACAATCTAAACCTCACCGTAAACCATACCACAAAAAGAAAAAACATGTCTACCAAAAGTATAAACCCAATACAACTCCCCATACGCTTGAAAAGGAATTTCGCTCCAAACCAAAAGTTGATTTTCCTAAACAAACAAAAGTTACTTGTTTTAAATGTGGTAAACCAGGTCATATTTCAAAATATTGTCATTTGACTCGAAAATTAAAGAAGATTAAGAGTATTGAAGAGCCTCTTCTTGAGCAAATAAACAATCTTTTGATTGAAACTTCTGAATCAGAATCTGAAAGCAGTTCTTCTGAGGATTTTAACCAAATTCAAAGTGAAGATATTCTAGAAAACTCTTTTTTAGAAATTAATGTTATCATGAAGGAACAAGATTTACTTCTTGATATCATTAACAAACTTCCAGATTCTGATAAAGGAGAATATTTGTTCAAACTAAGAGAAATTCTAAATCAAACTCTGAATTCTTCAAACTCTAAACCTTCTATACTTTCCAACAAATATGATCTAACAAATATTTTAAACAAGTTCAAACATTCTGTTAAACCAACAACCCTCCAAGACCTTCAGTACGAGGTAAATAACCTTAAAACTGAAATTCGTCTTATTAAACTTCAACAAGACACCCATGCAACTTCTATATCCCAAATACAGGATATTCAACTTGCAACTCAAACTGAAGGGCAACTAAAAACACCTTCCGATCAAGAAGACAATGATCTTTCTGAACCATTTTTAAACTTGATTTCTAAAATATCTATTCAAAAGTTTTTTTGTCCATGCCAAAATTATTATTAATGATGATTTTGTCTTGGAACAAACTGTTTTGTTTGACACAGGGGCTGATTCTAATTGTTTTAAAGAAGGGATCATTCCAACAAAACATTTTGAGAAAACGACCCAAAGGTTTAATGGTGTCAATCACTCACGCTTAGATGTCAAATATAAAGTTTCAAATGTTGTTGTTGTAAATGAAGGTTTAAAAATTCAAACCGCATTTATATTAGTCAAAGATATAGGAACCCAAATTATTCTTGGGGCACCATTTGCAAGGCTATTATTTCCATATATGACTGTTGAAAATGGAATTTCAAAAGAACATCTGGGTAAAACAATCTTGTTTCCTTTTACTCAAAAACCTAGAGTCAAGGAATTAAATCTTCTTTCTTCAAAACAACAAGAAGTTAATTTTTTGAAGGAAGATATCTCTTTTAAACATATCGAAGCTCAGCTATGTCAAGCACAAATTAAACAACAAATTCAAACTTTTCTTGTGAAAATCCGTCAAAACAATTTGTTCGGATTTGCCAAACGCGTTTTGGGATTGCAAAAAACATGTTGTTGATTTGCCTTATGAAACTGGTTTTTCTGAAAAACAAATACCAACTAAGGCACGACCAATTCAAATGACTGCAGAACTTCTTGAAACCTATAAAAAGGAAATTCAAGAACTTCTGAACAAAAAATTGATTCGCAAATCTAGAAGCCCTTGGTCTTGTGCTACTTTTTATGTCAATAAAAATGCAGAAATCGAGCGTAGAGCTCTTAGACTTGTAATCAATTACAAACCTTTAAACGAAGCGTTATAATGGATTAGGTATCCAATTCCAAACAAATCTGATCTGCTTAAACGTTTGTATTATGCAAAAATCTTTTCAAAATTCGACATGAAATCTGGATTTTGGCAGATTCAAATTTCTGAAAAAGATAGGTATAAAACTGATTTTACTGTGCCTTTTAGTCAGTATGAGTGGAATGTTATGCCTTTTGGTTTAAAAAATGCTCCTTCTGAATTCCAGAGAATCATGAACAAAATCTTTAATGATTATAGCCAATTCATCATTGTATACATTGATGATGTTTTGATCTATTCTCATTCCATAGAACAACATTTCAAACATGTTAATCATTTTATTAAAATTGCATAAACAAATGGTTTAGTAGTTTCTAAACCAAAAATTAGTCTTTTTCAAACTAAAGTTAGGTTTCTTGGTCATTGGATTTATCAGGGATCCATAACACCGATTGAACATGCAGTACAATTTGCAGATAAATTTCCTGATCAAATCATTGATAAAACTCAACTTCAACGATTTTTGGGATGTTTAAACTATGTTGCTGAGTTTATTCCTCATCTTAGCAATTTTATTAAATCGCTTCACCAGTGCCTTAAAACAAATCCTCCTCCATGGACGGATGTTCATTCCAACGTTGTTAAGCAGATCAAACTCCAGGTTAAGGAACTTCCTTATCTTAGCCTTTCCTAATCCCTCTACTTATAAAATTGTTGAAACTGATGCCTCTGACATTGGTTATGGTGGCATTATTAAACAACGTATAGACGGCAAAGAAAAAATTGTGTCTTTTACATCTAAACATTGGAATACTGCACAACAGAATTATTCCACAATTAAAAAAGAAATTTTGGCAATTGTTTTATGTATTTCCAAATTTCAATCTGATCTTTTAAACCAAAGGTTTTTAGTTCGCATTGATTGTAAATCGGCAAAAGACGTTTTACAAAAGGATGTTAAAAACCTTGCATCTAAACAATTTTTTGCGAGATGGCAAGCAATTTTAAGTGTTTTTAATTTTGACATTGAATTTATCAAAGGCACTTCAAACTCCTTACCAAATTTTCTTACCCATGAGTTTCTTCAGGGTAGGTAGTGTGTGAGTGATCCAACAAAATGCCCAAAAAAAAGAAAGAACCTGACGATAAATAGAAGAGTGATAAACTCCAAAGTGTTATGCAAGATGCCCCAAAATCAAACAGTCTCTAGCACACGTCTAGAGGCGATTATGCAACAACTTCTGCAATAATATGGATCCCAAACACAAGGATCCCAACGACAGAAGCAGTCTCAAACAGAGTCATCTACTCCATCTGGGTCATCGATCCAAAAACCTCAAACAGAAGCAACCTCTACGAATGAGATTTTAAAATCTTATGAACAGGCATATGCCCAGAAGAAACTTCCAAATCAAACATGGGAACAAGTAGTAAAAAAAGGGAAAAACACAACCCTTGTACCATTTTCCCAAATGACTAAACAAGAGTATGACAGGTTAAACCAAGCACCCCCAAAGTCTACAAGTTTGGCCAAGACCTTCTACTCCTCCAACTCAAAAACAATTGACAACTGCAGCTTCTTCATCCAAAGCAATTGTCAGTCAACCCCAAACACAAGCTAGCACACATATGACTTATTCCCATAAAGAGGCTTATGCAAAACACATTCTACAGGTAAAACCAGAGTTTTTTCACCAAAATCCAAATCAGGTAGCTTTAAATGTCTTTCCTTCGGGATTTCATTTCAAGCCTTCTGATTTGGCAAAAACCAAAGAATGGTATGAGATAATACTAGTCCATTCTAGGTCCATTAAAATTGAAAGAAAAATAGACAAAAGAACTGGACCAATGATTACCCATTCTCCTCTCCAAATTTTGAAAGTTCTCACCCCTTCCCCAGTGGGGACAAGATTTATTTAAACCAAAATTTTGGGAAATTGATTATGAACCCCAAGGATATACTTACTGGGATTATGTTGATGCATGGTCCAATGTCTTTTGGGATCAAAATGAACTTTTTTCACATACTTGGTTTATCTACTTCAAAACAAAAAATGAGTATGATTTTCCTCAATGGTTTGTTCATTAGTGGGGATTCTTTGATCCAGTACTAGAGATATTACCCCCAAAGGTGGTACATGCCTTTGAATTATTGAAACAAAAATTCAACATTGGTGAGGATCCTTTTCCAATTGATCTTAATATTTTTTCAAAATTATCTGTATCTTGGGTTTTTTCCTGGAGTTACAGATTTTCTCGAACAAACCAAGGGTCAACCCTCTTACCAACTCTACAAAGACTTCCTTCGGTAAGATTGTGGGCCAAATTTGACATCAACAGAATTGACAATAGAGTAGTTGATAAATGGTTCAAGGAAAATCCTCGACATCTTTGCATGACGGAACAAAGTAAATTCCTGAATCAAAAGGCAAGGATTACATCTATCCTAGCAAGAACCACAAATAAGACCAATCTTATCAGTCAACTTAGCTCAATGCTGCAAATCCTACAACAACAAGACCAAACGGCTTCTACCAGTCAACCAGTCTCTTCAGCAGCCTCAGACAATCAAGAGGATGATGAAGAAGAATTTGTTATAGATTTGGATGAAGATTGAACTCTTGAAGCTTAGAATTATTTTTAGGTTTTCGATGTAAACATACGAAAACACTATAGCACTATACACCATAGTATACACAGTAGCTTTCATCGTATATTATTGTAACATCACGTATCACTGAAGTGTCGGCAGTACTGTGGAAATAGTACCCACCAGAACTGTTTAAACAATAACAAGTTACTAGTCAACTGTTTACCGAAACTGTGCAAATAGTGCAGGTCACTAGCCAGTTACCGGTCACCCTAAACATTAACCTCGCTCATCTATTTAAAGCCTATTCAATCTCATTCTAAGGTAGGTTCGGTAAGGCACTTAGAGAGAGAAACTAGAGAGAGAAGCTCTGAGCTACAACTAGTCTCCTCCCCCTCCTCCCTCCGGCGAGTTAGCCTTCTTCTTCCTTCTTCCCCCTTCACTTGTAAGTTTTATGTTTTAATAAAATTATTCAGTTTCCTTTACTTTTCTTTGCATCATATCCTTCCCTCCTCTGATGACCTGGGATTAGCATATTTAATGAGTTAATCACTAGCAGGTTCTACCGTCGTCGATTAATTTCATTCGCAGTCTCAGTAGACATTACAGAACATCCCCTCTGCATGCATCATTTAAATTCTTAATTATGTTTTTATTTATGCCTTAAGAAGTTCGTCTTCTTCCCTCTTCACATGCTCCTCCCTTTCTTTAGTTAGATCCACTTTCAGTTTGGGACGTCTAAAGTCCCACTTTAGACATCCCTTTTTTTAGGGACATTTTTGCTAAAATATACTACACCCTTCACATAGACGTCCCCCTATTTTTGGATGTTAAAAGTGTCAAAATAGGGACGTTAAAACCCCTGTTTGTAGTAGTGTCAATTAACTATATTATGGACTAAAAACTTTTCTATAAGTGATTTATATTGTGGATTAGAGGGAGTACTGCACTACCAATCACTACTATAGAATTATGATATAACCACCCCAAGGGACGTCCCAATTTTAAAATTGAGTGGTTAAAAAGGAAGGCGGTGGCATTTTAATAATTATTTGTATGTAGGAAAACCTTTAGACGTCCCAAATTCACCTAAAGTGCTTCATGGCGCAAATTTAACTTTTTCACATATTTTTAAGCACCAGAAACTAGGTTTAGTCGTCCCAAATAGATTTGGGACGTCTAAACCTGGGACTTCAGGCGTCCCTTCTTTGTCGCGCTCCTCTGTCCTATGCTCTCTGATTCACTTCCTCACTCGGAACCCCTTCTTCTTGCTGTGGATTCAATTGCTGCAGATTCTGAAGAAATCAAAACAAGATTAAACAAGAAGAAGAAGATTCAACAAGGCACAAACCATTGTGACACCCTCCACCTCCTTCCTTCCATTGTGACGCAAGCGAGTTTCCCCCCTCTGGTTAGTTTTTTTTAAAATATGAATTTACTTGAATTAAATTTAAACTTGCAATGCGAAATTATCTTATATGATTTTAGTTATTGGAGTGATTTTACCTTGTGACTGATTTTTTTTTGTTTTTTGGCCAGAACCATAGAATCATTGTTAGCTAGTAGTTATACAACAACATATTGTTTGATATGTTTGGAGCTTAAAACAAATGAATAATTCTAATTTCTGTTGATTTTGATTTTCATGATAGTGTTTGTCAAACATATAGAGTCCTAGGCGGGTCACACGAGGATAAAGTTGTTAAAAACCCAAAGTGGTTTTATCCGATAGTAAGTAGTTTCGATTCTAATTGTTTCATTGACGGTCATTTTAGACATACATTTATTGATTTTAACAACCAATTGGCTTTGATTTAAAGTGCCCTCAACAACCTGGCAACACTGAATGCGGATATTATATTATACTTTATATGTATAACATCATTCAAAGTGGAATTACTAGCGATTTTGAAAAGGTAATTGCTTCTTCATTCTCAAATGATAATATTTTTTGTGTTCTAATTGAAATGCTAATTAATTCATTTGCTTGATTAATTTTATCAAAGCTTATTTTCTAATTTTCAAATTTTTGATAATGGAGATGCCTACCTACGTGAAGACCTTAATTTGATCAAAGACCTTTTAGTTGAACATCTTCTTCAACATATAGATTAGTGAACTTTTTATTTATATCAATTTGTAGTTATGTGATGACAGCGTTTTGACACTTTTTGGTTGTTATTGTACAAATATATAATAGTAGGTTGTATGAGTTGTTATTGTATGTATATATAGTAAAGATTGTAGTGCTGGATATCCTTACCATTTTGTAACGGATATTATGGTTTATGAATCCATTTTCTATTCTGTTTCTACAGTTTGATTTCGTTGGGTAATGCAAAATGTAAATAATCATTTTTTAAAAAAAAATCAAACCTTTTAACGTCCCAAATTAAGAATTGAGACGTCTAAAGTCCCCCTGTGGAGGACTTTAGATGTCCCAAATCTCAATTTAGGACGTCTAAAGTCCTCTGCAGTTTGATTTCGTTAGGTAATGCAGAATGTAAATAATCATTTTAAAAAAAATCAAATCTTTTAACTTCCCAATTCTTAATTTGGGAGGTCTAAAGTCTCACTTTAGACATCCCATTTTTTTGAGACGTCTTTTCTTAAAATATACTACGCCCCCTATATAGACGTCCCCCAGTTTTTGGATGTTAAAAGTGCCAAAAATAGAGACCTTAAAACCCCTTTTTTTGTAGTAGTGAATTATTTATCAATCTTTTACCCTTTGGCTGTATAATGAGTGAAATTAGTCATTTGGTCCTTTAACTTTCAACTTAGTTGTGACTCATTCTCTCAAATTTAACTTGTTACAACTCAATCCTCAAAATTTGGTTAATTTAATAATTTTGTCCCTACAATTAATACAGTTTTTACTATATCGTGCTTTCCCTACCCCTACCATTAGTACAATGTTAACTCTATCAAGCTATCCCTGCCATAGTACAGTGTTAACTCTATCCAGCAAGAATTAATAGAGTTAACAATGTAACAATTGGCCAAAAAAAACACTGTAACTAACGGTGGGAACAAAATTATTAAACAAACTTATTTTCAGGGATTGAGTGGCAATAAGTTAAATTTAAAGGATTGATGAGTCACAACTGAGTTAAAAGTTGAAAGGACCAAATGACTAATTTTTCCTTAATTTAAAAGAGTAGTTTAGCGAAAAAAATAATGGAGCACTCTGAACACTTTCTTATAATGAGCATGTTGCTAAAATGCGCTGTCGCTTTCGCACCAGCTAGTAAGCCTGCTCCTCGATCTCCCCCTGCTCTAAGTAAAAGTTGGACCAATATGCACACGATCAATCAAAACACGCTCATCTTCATGCAAAGTAGCGTCATACTCCTCTTATGCTTAATATAAGACATATTTACCTCATTTAATTAGATTAAGGAAATTGGTTGAGTTAATTGACATGACATGTATTTTCTAAAACACCCTAGTCACCTTCCTTAGTTCCCTCCCTCCTTCCACCTCTTTAATTATTATTGAAGGAGTATCAATAGGGGTAAATTAGAAAGAGATTGATAAATATGAAAATTTTGTCTTATATTTAGAACCAAGATCAACTCTCTAAAGATGTCTTATATTAACGACCAGAGGAGTAATCGCCTACGACACACCATCTCTCCACCCCATCCTCCTGAATGCGTCGAAGTTGTTGCCAGAGAAGATATCCGTACGTAAACCTCAAAGAGATCCCAAGCATTGTGTTTTGCACTGTTAAAGCTGCCATGGACAACCTGTGAATCTTTATAATTAACTGAAAAGTCCACACCATCTTACCAGAAACACCACATTCCTCCACTATACCCATTATCCTCCACCACCTCCATTTTCTTCAAACACATCCGCCGAGCAACACTCTTAGCCTTATCGATACACTGACGAGGCTCCAACAGTGCTAAAAAGCCAAAGCAATAGGGGTTCCTCAGTTCAACAAGCAACCTTGCGAACGTCTTGCCCCCAACCCCACGTGAATTTCATTTGAGTATATTTATATCCAAAGATACATACTAATGAGCAGCACCGTTAAAGCTGGTATGGCTTCATCGAGTTGCACATTTCATAGTGAGTTTGAGCGAATGAGGAAGTCTCCCGCATGCCTCGCTACTGAAAATTTTATTACTAAGAAAGAAAGTACCGGTACTCCATATGTGTAAAATTGGCAGAATACCAATACTTTTTGTGCATTAAAAATTGATCAGGTTTTTCTCACCAATAAGAAATTTAATGGGCATTTTTCCTTAATTTTCCATTTAATTAATTATGAACCAATTAATTATAAATTTAAATTTAATCATTTTTAAAATATAAACAATTACGAATGACTAGGTGACCTACGTGGTCTAATAACATCAAACACAAATTATTCCCCCAAATAATTAAATGTGGCCCCCGCCCACAACCAGTTTTCCTGCTAAGCACTTTGCTTGCTTAGCAGGAAGAGCTAAATATATTTGGACTGTTTAGCCCTGATCTAGTCTGTCTAGATTTATTTTTTAAAAAAGATAGTGATCTTTAAATAAAAACTCATGTTTTGAAAAAATAATAGTTAAGAGATTATGTTTCTTTTAGATTTTATGCCCATTAAAATAAGTTTTTTTGACAAAATAGAGGCTTTTTAAAAAAAAAAAACAAATCTCGATCATCTTGATCAATTCTGGATAGTTCATATATGCTTAGCTCTTTGTTAAGCAAGGCGCTTAGCAGGAAAGTCAGTTCCTCGCGGTGTCTTACATCACCTCAAAATAAGAAATGTTATCAATGTATGCCATCCATTTTTCAGTAATCAATTAGTGTTAATGATTGTCGTCTTGCTCACCAGTTGTCACGCTTTTATCAATCCTGATGAGGAATTATATATATTATACAAGCTAGACGACGCTATATATCAATTGGGACCAAAGGAATGTTTTTAAAGTTTAAATTCTCTATTTATTTAATGCAGCATCATTAAAACTACTCATCTCTCATAAGCAACTTTTTCCTATATATTTTATGGTTATTTTTGTCCATATTTGACGGTTAGATCCAAAGGGACCAGAATGTAAGCGCCACTCATCGAACTCATCTCTTCTATGCTAAATTGTGTCACCTTAAGGGTTTGTTTGGCATGAGGGGAAGGGAGGGAAAATGAGCGGAGGGAAAATTTTTTTGAGTTAGATTTAAAAAAATGAGAGAAGTGGGGTATAAAGTTATTAATTAAGTTTTCTTACTCTTTTATCTTGTATATTCTCTATATTAAAATTTTGGAACCCCACTTCTCCAATTTTCTTAAATTCAACTTATAAAAATTTTCCCTCCCCTCCCTTCCCCTCCAAATCCCTCACACCAAACAGACCCTAAGGGTTTTTATCATACATTATGTCTATATTGCATACATTTTTGATCATTATGGGATTAGTGATAGTGCTTGCATAGAATTAAACTTAAAGAAGCAAGAGTGATCTCATGATTGGTGATTCATCATATCTAATTAATTTCTATTGCAATAAATGCTACATTACACAAAATTCTATTGCAGGTCACTTGGGATAATTGTAACAAAAAGATGAAGAACCAGCAAAATTGCAACCAGAAAGTAGGGGTTCTTTGCAGTTGATATTTGTTCTTGCTGTCACATTCGCCAGCCATTAATGGGGTGCTTTTCCTCAATTTCCCTTTAATTATAACATCAAATTTAATCATTTTAAAAATATAATTATGTATGACCCATGTGGTCTAATAACATTAAACACAAATTACTCCCTAAATAATTAGAGGCGGCCGGCCCCTACCTCTTACATCACCTCAAAATAAGAATATTATATTCTTGAAGTATGCCATTTTTATGTAATTAATTAATCTAAATAATTGTCCCTCTAGCTCATCAATTGTCACAATTATATTTTATATTCTATCTATTGTCCTTAACACAAGATCTTATTCATAGTGCAAATTGCATTATAAATGAAATCTTATATTAAGGACATGAGGTAATACTATTAATCTATTTTGATGATCCAAGCTAGACAACAATATATATATATATATAGACACACACATATCAATTGGGGACCAATGGTATCTTTCTTAAGTTTAAAGTTGGTGTCAATTGGAACAATTCTCTTATCATTACTATTCTGGGTGCTAAGATCAACTTCTATAGGCTTAAGGAGCATCTGAATCGAATTTGGCAGACCAATGGTTTTGAGCTGATAGACCTTCCCAACAATTATTATGTTGTGAAATTTTCAGATCAAAGCAACTGGGAACAACATTATAAAGATATTCTTTTCGGTGGTCCTTGGACGATTTCACAGCACACAATCCTTGTGCAGCGATGGTCCCCCTATTTTGACCCTTTCCGAAATCCTCTTGGAAGAATTGCTACATGGATTAGAATTCCCAATGTTCTGTTGCTATGCTATAACAAGGAATGTTTATGGAGACTAGGCGACATGATTGGTAAAACTCTCAAAGTGGACACCAATACTTTTGAACATTCAGATGATACAGAGGCAAAAATCCACAGGGGTCGCTATGCAAGAATATGTGTAGAATTGGACTTGCAGAAGAAACTAGTCCCTAGAATCATCTCTGCTTCAGCGCTCTTTAACATAGAGTATGAAGGGCTGGACCTTATATGCTTTACCTGTGGAAGGTATGGACATAGGAAGGAGCAGTGCACGTCCGTAGTGAAATCAACTGGTGCATCTTCGCTCGCTGACCCAAACATGACGGCTGCACCGACGCCGAAAGAGTCATCAGAAAAACCTCTTCCGACTAAAGATAACCAGTTCGGAAAGTGGATGCTTGTGCACAAGACTGCTAGACCACATTTCCCGAGGAAAGCTGAAGGTAGAGCTCAAGTGGGTGCTGTGCGCAATTCCAGATCTGCAGCAAGCATGGCCGACACCTTAGCACCAAAATCCAGATATTCCATCTTAGCAGATATGGATTCTGCTGCAGGT
Organism: Inga laurina; assembly: GCA_963855925.1. Taxonomy (NCBI): domain Eukaryota; kingdom Viridiplantae; phylum Streptophyta; class Magnoliopsida; order Fabales; family Fabaceae; genus Inga; species Inga laurina. The sequence goes on from OY979702.1 coordinate 8,983,395, forward strand.
GTGATTCCCGAGCCACTTTTGAGTTCTAAAATTACAAATGGGAAGACCGAAAGGAATAGTAAGGCTCAAACGGGTTTGGAAGGCGCGAGACTCACCCAGGGTATGAAGCAGAATGGGAAAGAAGGTATCTTTATTTCCAAAAAAGGCTTTCATGTGGGGACGAAGCACTGGTCTGCAGTGAATAAACAAAAGGATTTACTAAGGCCCACTTCAAATGGTGTAAAGGGGAAGGCATCAAAACGCATCATGGACCCAGAGGAATCTTCAGTTTCAGGATTAAAAGAGCCCAAAAAAGCAATAACACAAAGAACCCATGTGTTAGTCAAAGGAAACATGCAAGAACGTGGGCCTCAGCAAGAAAAAGACCCCAAGAGTAGGCCACCAGTAGTTACGCTTGGAACTGAAAGGGAGACCGTGACCCAGCATCACCAGGACTCGGATTTGGACCACGAAAAAAATCCTGACGATGGGATTAATTCAAATCAGCATCACCAAGGTTGGGATTTAATCCCAATCACGTCGGCACCTATTAGGAAGACCATGACCCAGGAGTCTAAACTCCCTTCGGACATCCCAAGTCTAGAGCTGGTCCCTGTTAATGAAGTCTTCTCAAACCAGAATCTTCAAGAGTTCAGTTCAGAGGTTCGCCCAGTCTCCCAATTGGAGGTTGTTGTCATGATGGAGGGCAAACCACCGGACAAGTAAGTCTCGTGCTCCTTTCCCCCTGTTTGTGCTGTTATTTATGATAATCTCCTCATGGAATTGTCGCGGGGCGGGTGGTAGCGCCTTCCCTAGAATATTGAAGGATGTTGTTACCAAATATGGTATTAACGTAATGTGTTTAGTGGAGCCTAGAATCAGTGGAAATAGAGCCGAGAAGGTGGTGAGGAAATTGGGGTTCAATGATTGGTTTAGAATTGAAGCAACAGGCTACGCAGGGGGTATTTGGGTGCTTTGGAATAATTGGGAGATCCAACTGCAGTACATTGCTTCAAACACTCAACTTATCCATTGCCAAATTTCCAATAGAAATAACAATGACTCTATGCTTGTCACTTTTGTCTATGGGGATACTAGTGTCTTAAAGAGGAAAGATATGTGGTCGTCTTTGCATGCCATTAATCAAACGGTGTCCATCCCCTGGCTTGTCTTAGGTGATTTTAATGCCATCCTTAGCACTAATGACAAAGAAGGGGGGGCCGCCCCAATCTATAGCTCTATGAATGATTTTCAATCTTGCATTGATCGCTGCAATCTGGTTGAAGTGCCTGTTGTGGGGGACAGATTTACTTGGGAAAAATCTGGGGTTAAGGAGAGACTTGACTAGGTTTTCTACAATTTTGATTGGGAAATTCTTAATCCACAAACAAAAGCTTATCATTATCTCAGATTCAAATCTGACCACCGGGTGATTGTAGTTGCCGACCGTAATTCCAGTACAAGCAGTAAGAAGGGGAGAAAGTTCCAATATCAAGCCGCGTGGTGTATTGAAGAAGGTTTCAATGATGTGGTCGCAGAGGCTTGGGAAGGAAAGAATTGGCTCCAAGGTCAATCTCAGTTTGCTAAAGCTGCCTCGGTATGGAATGATAAAACGGTTGGGAATGTAGCAAAAAAGAAGAGAGAAATCATCCGAAGATTGGAAGGAATCGATCGAGCCAGAAACAGAAAGGGTTGTCAAAATGGACTTTTCAAGATCGAAAAACAGCTGTGGGACATGTATCAGAAAATTGCTTTACAAGAAGAGCTGATCTGGTTCCAAAAATCAAGATGCAAATGGCTAAGCGGAGGTGATAGAAATACAAAATTTTTCCATGCCAATGTAGTAGCGAAGAGGAAACGAAGCAAATATGAGGCCTTGCAAGACGTCAATGGTACCTGGATCTCTGATGAGAATTTACTGAGAGACATGGCCCACGATTATTTTCACAAGCTCTATTCGGTTGAAACTCCACCACTTCCTTTCTCTCCTTGGAGGGTAAGATTTCCACCCCTTCAATCTCAGCAATTACAGCTCCTGCAGTTTCATCCATCCCCAATTGAAATTAAAAATGCTGCTTTTAAGATGGGAGCTTTCAAAGCCGCAGGTCCAGATGGTCTCAACCCCCACTTTTTCCAATCCCAGTGGAGCTCAGTTGGGCAGAAGATATGTGACCTGGTGGTTGAAATCTTTAAAAACCCAGAAAAGGTTCAGGAAATAAACCAGACGAACATTGTCCTCATTCCCAAGGTAGATACTCCAGTGTCCTTTAAAGACTTTAGGCCTATCTCTTTGTGCAATGTTAGTTACAAAATTGTCACCAAGGTAATTGCTAACCGCTTCAAAGGAGTCATGAACTACCTTGTAGCTGAAAACCAATGTAGTTTCATCTCCGGCAGACAGGGCGTAGACAATATAATCATTGCTCAAGAGGCGATTCACACCATGAGAAACAAGAGAGGCAAGAAGGGTTACATTGCTGTGAAAGTTGACATGGAAAAGGCATTTGATAGGCTAGACTGGCGATTCTTGGAATTCACTCTCCAGAGCTTAGGTTTGGATGCAGATTTTGTTAAATTGATTATGTGCTGTGTTTCTTCTTCATCCATGAACATTATCTGGAATGGAATTGCTTCAGAAACATTTATTCCTACTAGGGGAGTGAGGCAAGGGGATCCTCTGAGTCCGTGCCTGTTTGTCCTATGTATGGAGTTACTCGGCCAGCTCATCCACCAGGAGGTCGACTTAGGGAACTGGCATCCTCTATGTCTGAACTCCTCCGGCCCTCGTATTTCCCACCTTTTATTTGCAGATGACCTAGTCCTCTTTGGAGAAGCTACAAATGAGCAGATGGAAGAGATAAAAAATGTTATGGAGTTGTTTTGTCTCGTTTCAGGACATAGGATAAATCTGTCTAAATCTAAAATATTTGTGTCCAGGAATGTTCACTTCAATAGAGCATATGAGATGAGCCAGATTGTGGGGGTTGGTCTGACGGCCGATCTTGGAAAATATTTGGGGGTCCCTCTACTACACAAACGGATGGTAAAGATGACCTTCGCACCCCTTCTCCAGAAGGTGAAATCGAAATTGACAAAATGGAAAGGGAAATATTTGAGTATGGCTGGCCGGACCGTCCTCATCAAGTCAGTGCTATCTGCAATACCTCAGTACCAGATGCAATCAACCCTTGTTCCGAAAGGAGTACTATTAACAATTGAAAAGCTAAGTAGAGACTTCTTTTGGAATCAACATGACGAGACCAAAAAGATGCATTTAATTGCATGGGATGTTCTAAAGTGAAGAAAGTGCGACGGTGGCTTGGGAATTAAAGACCTCCATTACCAGAACAAGGCCTTTCTCATGAAATTGTGTTGGCAGCTAATCACGAAGCTTGAAGCTCTGTGGGTTAAATGTTTACGTGCTAAATACTCTTGTGGCCTAGATTCAGTCCCCCAAGTGCAGAAGTGGCACAACCAATCGGCAGTATGGAGTGGAATAGTGGCAGTTTGGGAAGACTTCAAGAAGGGTCTAGGGAAGAAATTAAGAAGCGGAAGAAACACGCTAGCTTGGCAAGAATGCTGGGCTCCGTTGGACAAGCCGCTAAAGTTTTACATTGAAAGAAATATGCACCTGGTTGATATGGAGGCTAAGGTTTCTTGGTTTACATCTCCGACAGGTCATTGGGATAGGGCCAAATGGGAGACCTTTCTCCCAATTTGGGCGGTTGATCGTATAATGATGACTACCCCTCCATTGAGCACCGGAGTAGATGTTCCATGTTGGCGGAATGCCCCTGATGGCAACTTTAGCGTTAAGTCCGCCTACGATTATCTCTATCATCAGCAGAACCTTGGTCACCATCCTCACTGGCAAAATTTATGGCGCTGGGGAATTCCGGAAAGAATCAAACTCTTCATGTGGCAAGTTTTCCATGAGAGGCTCCCAACAAATGAGATAAGAGCGAGACATATCCCGAGTGTTCCAAATATTTGCCCCTTCCAGTGTGAGAGTGAGGAGAGCATCCTTCATCTGTTGAGAGATTGTGAGCAAGCCCAAAGAGTGTGGACCTCTTTAACTAACCAACTATACTATACTATCTTCTCTTCTGGTAATTTGCAGGAATGGCTTAGTTGGAACTTACAGAATTCGCCAGCAAACCGAAGGATGTCTAGATGGTCATGGCAAAGAGTGTTCAGCACCACATGTTGGCTACTATGGAAGAACCGATGCCTCCAAGCATTCGAAGGATCAGCTGACAGCCCAAAGCAGATAGTGCACAGATGCATTTATCATCTCTCGGAAAGTGTGGAGAATGGTCGTTTTCATCACCAGCTATTTAGAGTTCCAGAGAGAGGGCTTCTTCACTGGCAACCGCCAGAGCAGAACTTCTATCGCTTAGATGTCGACGGATCCGCCTTCAGTGGAGGTCAGGCTGCCTGCGGAGGTGTTATCCATGATCACCAGGGAAACTGGGTGCTTGGATTTCAACAGAAGTTAGGGCACTCTTTCCCAACTGCTGCGGAAATCCATGCAATACAACATGGACTTCGCTTATGCAAACAGATGGGTCTTAAGAAAATCAAGTTGTTCACAGATTCCCTCCAAGCCATTCACCTTTTATCTACCGACTGTAGGACCGATCACCCGTTACACGACGTCATTTTGGATACCAGGTCTCTTATCTATGCAGACTGGGATTTGGAGATCTCCCATACCCACAGGGATTGCATTCGTTGTGCTGATTACCTAGCACGTATGGCTCATACCAACACTCTGGACTATGTAGAAATAGGGGCCTCCCCTATGATTTGTACTCACCTTTTTGCCTTGGATTGTGGGTTGTTACCACAGGAACAGTCTATGGAGTCTACCCTATAGGTTTTGTAATCTCACAAGCTATGCTTGCCTTTGTAACCAAAAAAAAAAAAAGTTGGTGTCAATTGGCCGTTGAACAAAATAATGGAGCACATTGAACAATTTTTTTTTATAATTAATGAGCACGTTGCTAAAATGGATTAGTGTGACCGCTTTCACGCCAGCTAGTAGGCCTATCAAAAATTAAATAACTGTACGAGATTTTAATTTTCATTCATGAAGAAAGCAATAAATATCAAGTATTTCCTTTATAGTTTTTTTTTATACCGTTAAATTAGAAAATACCACATTAAATAATTTATTGTCTAAAGATATTTAAAATTTGTTTAAGGGAAAATCCTTTCTAAAACCATCTGAAACACCCAAATTCTAATTTAGGTCATTAAACTTGATAAATCATTAATCAAGTCATATGGAGTAAAATAAGATTTAGAATTTGGGTCAAATTACCTCCATATTGTGAGTTATTAAAAAGTCAAAATAGAATTATTCACCGAAACCATTTAGCCCAAGAAAACAGGTATTAGATCCATCTTCCTTCTTTTTTTAGATAGAAGTGAAAGCAAATACAAATTGAAAACCCATAAATCCATAATCAATTCTTTTTTTTCTTCACACAGAATATGTTGCAGAATAGCCTCAGTCTGGAATTTCAGATTATATATACACAACGTTTTCGAAGACCCTTTCATTTCGTCTTTTCCAGAGCAGCCAGCAAGTAACAGATAACAATTAAACAGCGACACCTACAACAAATCGAAATAAATGGATGCTGATAATTGCAGGGGAGTTTCAAACTTTCAAAATTTCCTGAAACTTCCTCCTCTACGCTTTCGTATGAATCCAAGGGAGTTAGAAAAAGTCTGATGCAAAATGTTTTTCTTTTTTCTTTTCATTTGAATGTGCCTTTACAAAAACGCAGGATGTAGCGTGGAAGTTGGAGAGAAATTAAAACTTACCACGACGATGTTGAGTGGCAAAAGAAATATGGAAGTGAGAGAGAATAGGGCATATATGTAAAATCATTCAATTATGAAATCCTGAATTGCATTGCGTGAACTGACTTGGAATTTGTTAAATTTAGAGATCTGATTCAGGATTTGAATATTTCAAAAAGCTTTTAATGAGATTTTCCCTTTTTATAAAGGGCCAATTGCAACTCATTTTTAATGGGTACAACTCTTCTATAGCTTTGTAGAAGTTAAAGACATAATACATACAACTAAGAAAGAATTACGACTCCTTAAACATATGAGTCGTGCTTTTAGGTAATAAATTTTTTAACAATAGACTTTTTTACCAATTTTTAAATTAAAAATGAATAATTATATTTAGTATTTGTGATAAATCTAATACAAAATAGGGAAAATCCTAGATAAAGAGCCTGGAAATTATACAAAAGACAAAGAGGTGAACGAAAGTTAATAATATCTAATAAAATATGGGAAATGCCTTAACAAAATTTGTGAATGACATGAAATTGTGAATTTATTAAAGTGAAAAAGTGTGGTCGCTTTGATGCCAGCTAGTAAGCCTATCCAAAATTCCAAGTAATTAATGGTTGAAATTTCAATTTTCACTCAAGAAGATAGCAAAATATATCAAGTATTTCCTTTCCAGTTTTTTTAACGTCATTAAATTAAAAGTAATACAGCACATTAAAAAATTTATTGTATAAACAAATTTAAAATTTGTTTGAAGATCCAATTACAACTGTTTTTAACTGGTACAACTCTTATTTAGCTTTGTGTATAAGTTGAAGACAGATTTAAGCTAAAAAAGCATGAGTGGTTGACAAATTCCTATTTTTATTATATATTTTTATATTTTAATTAGGGATTTTGTTATAGCTATTGAGCCTAAAATACCTTTTTTAAGATAAATTGAGATCAAGAGTAAAGGGATTAAATTAGGAGTAAAAAGGGAAAAATTGTCAATAAAATTATAATTATTCTTAATAATTTATTTTTCTCAGAATATTTGATGTTGGTTAAATTATTTTTCAATTGAAAATAATTGAAATTGAGATTAAATCAGAAAAATGGCAATTTGGGGCTGCAATTTGGAAAATGACACTTTAGTCTCTCGAATTTGAAAACTGACAGTTCAGTCCCATTTAAAACACTGCGTTTTACTCTCTATGTACTAGGTCAGACGTGAATCAGCTGCAGAGCAAAAAGGAGGGGAATCAATATATTCTTAAGAGAAATAGGGAGATAAGCCGTTGGAAAAAATGAACGCAGGAATGTCTCACGTTTTACTGTTTATAACAACAGTGCCGGCTTTATTTTGCAAGCTATTTCCGTCTGTGTCGGCTTGGTTCAAATGTGATGCCCTATGAACAGTTCCTCCTCCACTAAAAGTTAACTCCCACTGCCAGGTCATTTCAGTGTGTCATATTCAGTAGTAAATTTTCTGACTTTTTTTCAGAGTTGGTCATGTTTTTGCTTTCCCAAAACACTCTTTCTAATCGAATTAATTGATTCATTCATTGGGCTTCCTGGAGGTCAAATTGGAGTTGGTGAAGACTGCTTCCTCGGACGTTTATGCCTTTTCTTTCTGTTTAGTCGGTACACTCAGAAATTCCCTTCACTCCTCTGAATTTTTTCTGCAAATCGAAGCTCCGGAACAGATTTTCTCCTCCACGATCCGATACTTATGTCTATCTTCAAGGAGCTGCGACCATGCTGTGGACGGAAGACAAAGGCATCAAATTGGTAACCAAGAAACAACAAAGGCTTCATCTTTTCTCTTCCAAACTTCCGATTTAACTTTAGGTCTATTCGTTTTCCTCCAAACTTCTTATGCTGTTTCTTTTTTCTGGCTCTTTTCCATCATGGTTATACTCGACCTAAGGCTTGATGCTCTAGATCCTCACAATACGGAAGCCACGGTTTTGGTGAAGGTTGATCGAGAGTTTTGGAGGACAGCTTCCGATCCGAGTGGGACAGAGTATGGTTACCCAAGGAAGATTATCTGTATTGATTATGTTGTATTTTATGAGAAGGTAATTTTTCCAATGTTGCTACATTAAGCTTCTTTGCAATGGCTACTTCTTCCTCTTTTATGACTGCACTCTCTCATTCACCCTCTCTTTGTAATTTCTTTCTCCAATATTTGCACATATGGTTTCAAAATAACTATGGATTTGCTTTGTTTGTGCTTGATCTATTAAGTATTAACCGATTTTCTGGCATATTTCTGGTCGTTCTTGAGTCAGTTATTGAAACAGTAGGTAGCAGCATTTCTTGATAGTGTTTGGGGATTTCATTCCTAATCGTTAATTTGATCTATAACATTAGGTACTGATTGAAGTAGTTTTGATCTGTAATATTTCAACGCATGTTAATTTGAAAATGCATGGTATGCTTTTGTTTGAGTTGCTGAGGTTCTGATAGAAATCTTATTAGACCCTTTGCAACCTACGTGAGAGGAAAGAAACGTGATAGAGGAGAAATAGGAACATATGTCTAAGTTAATTATTATTTCCTCTATCATTTATTGTTTAAATTCTATTCTTATCCTTTATCTATTATTTACTAACAAGTGTCTACCACATTCACAGATAATTTGATCATTAAACCAGAAGACATGAAGTGATGTCTTGTCAGGACATCCGAAGCAGGAATTCCTGTTGAATTTCCTGTTCAGATAAAAGAGTCCTCCCTTTCTGAAAAAGAGAGTGGTATGTTTGGTTATGTAGTGAAGCGAGGTTTGTTTGTTGAAGTAAACTCCAGTATATAAATCAATTTACTTGTATCATTGAATTTGTTTAAGTAATTTAGCATTTGTATGATGTACCTAATAAAAAGTTCTCTTACTCTTTTAGAGATTTCAGGCTTCGATCATTGCCCTTAGTCTATAATTTTAGAGCAACTCATCATAACTTGGTTGAAGGGTGAAGAATAATTTATGAGACATTTATACATGCTTTGTCAACAAACCTCAATTTTAAGTACTGCAAAAAACCATATAGCTAAATAAGTTTAGATTTGGTGGGTGTGATAATCAGGCAGCTCTTGCATCTCTATATTACTGTTTCTACGTGTTAGCAAATAAAAGAGGAGGAGAAAGTAGGATGCACTGCACTAGAGAGAAAAATAGATGGAGGGAGGGATGATAAAGAGACACCTATTTATAGGGTTAATAGATGATATTATAGGAAGCTGCAATTACTCATATATTAGGAAACTTAGGCTATTATACATATAATGGTGCTTTTCATGTCGTTTTAATTTTCATATCATTTTTAATTCTCATATCTACTATTTTTCTAAGCATCCTGAATGATTGGTTATTTTGGTTTATATCTATTATTTTGGAATCATATGGTGGTTCTTTTCATATCGTTTATAATTCTCATACTACACAGAAGCAAGAGGAATTTGTGTTCTTGGTATTGCTTGCTTATGGAGGATTTGATTAAAAAAACAAAGGAATTCATAGAGCGGTAGGTAGATGTAGAAGCAAGAGGCAATTGAAGATTTTCTGCATCAAATCTTTGGATTACGGGCTATTTTCGATAGGTGATTGTAGAACAATGTGTTGACTGTCATGTAGGTATTATAGGTTACTTTTTCCAGTTTTTAGGGATTGTTAGCTTCAACAATGTATTATTTTTAATGTTGAATGTACCTTGAATAATGGTTATTGTTCAATCTCTTATAACTTCATTAAATTATGTTACTTTTATAGCTAAGCACACACTTTTTTAATTCTACTCTGTCTAAATCAATCAGGGTGATGTGGTTTGTATTTTTTTAGGGTGGACATTTTAATTGATTGGGTACTAAATTGTAGGAATTGGTTGAAGATATGAGTGCTAAAACCGTGGGATTATTTGATTTAATTTGATTATTGTCTATTAATCTTATATTCCCTGATTTTACAAAGATCTGTGAGGCAGAAGCGCAAACAAAACCAAAGAATGGGAAGGAAAGTGAAGAAGTAGAAACATCAAGGAAATCTTCATGAAAGCCCACTCCTCTGTTTCTATTCTATTTTTCTACTTATTCTATATCACTAAAAGTACGATAAAATTCCTAATGAGACTTCTGAAGTGGAAATAACTGAGAATGCTTTTTAGTAGGCGTGAGGATAATTACTATTAGCTAGAAGTCCTTTTTCATGAAGTCACCATCTACAGTATCTAGGTTTACCCGAAACCTGGGATTTTCTGCACAAGTTCAAATATTTTGATTTTTTATTTGTTCAACTTGTCTTATCAAGTTGCAAAATGAAGGTCACCATCTATAGTATCTCTGTATCTGTTACTTTTTCTTGACTATGTGGGTTTCTACATAGGCTTTTAAATTGATATTTTTTGCCTTATTTACTCATAATGCACTAAGGAAAATGGATATTCAATAAAGGGCAGTCATTTTTCTGCATTATTCAAGGTATTACAATCCCTGAAATCTTGGTGTACTATGTAATTCTTTGTACCTTCTCTGAGGTCAACTTAAATGCCTGTCAATCAAGGTGTCATAATCAATGTTTCTTCACTGATCTATTCTAAATGCTTCATACTGTGTACGGTCTGTCCAGAAGGGTTAGTATATGGCTATGATGGCTAATGAAGTAGGTGGCACACAATTCCACATGGGAGTAGGGATGAATGGTTTCCTGCCCTTAAACTGTTCCAACTGTCTCCTAACATGGTTTAAATGCTTAATGCCTTATGACTAATGGTTATGATATCTGTTATGACTTGTGACCATGTCAATACTTGCGAAAATTCACTATATTAAATGCCTAATGTCTAATGGAAAGATTCTTTTCAACATATGTTACTCCTTTTGCATTGAAATATCTGTTTTATCTCCAGTAATCCTTATGTCCTATCAGTAATTCTTCACACTTTTGTGATTAAACTTTTTCTTTTAGGTTCTTATCAATGGGAGTGTGGTATTGGTATTATGTAGTTAGAAATTTTTTAATCATATTTTAAAGGGGTCCCTTGATAATATAGGCATATTTTATGGTTGGTTCTGTTACGTTGATGGGTTTGAAGATCTATGCATAATGGAGTTTGTGAATATGATTATGTGTGTGTGGGGGGGTGTTGGGAGAATTTGTTCTGGTGGATGACTGCATATTGCAGGGTTTTTTTTTCTGATTTTTTTGTGTGATGCACGTATGAATCAAAATATGTAGCTATCTAAATTAAGTGGGCAATGTATTGTAATGTAGGGTTGTTGGTAGCGTGAGGAATGTTATTCCATTTCATGTTTGTTCTTGTGCTTATCACATTGGATGAGTTGCAAGTCAGTGTATGCTTATACGTCATGTGGTAGATGCATCCGCGCAAAGCGCGGGGGGAATTTGTGCTTGTTATATACAGAGGCACGAAACCATAGTACAGCGCCGTTAGACCTTGCGACCTTCATTCCCTTCGGTTTCTTCTTCCTCTCGCCGGCGGCTCATCCACCACCACAAGCCGCCGGCGAGCATCACATCCGTCGTCCACCATCTATCATCGGTAATCTGTGCTCGAGCAGCTGGACATAGAACAGATTCGGAGTGAGCTGGGAGGCAGAGGCCGTGAGCGGGGGGCCGAAAGCTGAGAGTCAAGAACGGAGAAAGCGATGGCAAGGGATCTCTGGAGCTGGATTCTGCACCATCGTTCACCTTCGACCCCATCTAACCACCACACGATCACCGGCTCTTCCCCTCTGTCCTTCACCGAGATCTGTCTCCAACCATTCCCCTGTTCTTGTTGTCGTCAGAGTTGATCCTTCGTCAGCTTCATCACCCACAACATTCGCACACTACACCATTGCTTTCTTCAATACAAGACAGAGCTACAGCTACAGCCTCCAGAAACTTCGCATTAGTTTCCTCATGGTCTTCCATTATTTCAAACGTGGCTTCTTGCTCTGTGTGAATATTAAATTCAGAACCAACATCCCTATATTCAATACTAATTGATCCCTTTCATAGCTCATTGACATGTCTGAAATTGGGAAATTGTTTGGTGAAGCTGAATTGATGGTTGACAGTGGCTAAATTTCGCAACTCTTGAAGATGGAAGCTAAGGGTTTGAGTTCTAAGCACTACAAAGGGGAGTTTTATGTTTTAATCCATTTGTTAACCTTTATAATTATGATTTTCTGTCTTGGAGGATTGTATTTATATTGTTAGACCTTTGTTACTTAGTTAAGTACTTAGTTTGGATTAATTTGTTATTTGAAATAGTTGATGTTGAATTTTGCGCTCATCAATATATGTGGTTACATATATGTTTCATTGTAATTTTCCTGATTCTCTATTATCTTGCATAGTATTGTTTGGATATTGAGTTGATTTTGGATTATTTTGGAACCAATTGCATCAATTAATTTATAATCACACACTAAGAGTGCTTAATAGCATCTTTAGAATAGAGGTTCCTCTCTTTTGGTGTTAGACTCATCGGTTGAGGGGGTTTGGTATTTTAAAAAACTTAGTGATTTCATAAATTGCATACAAAGTGGTTTCTAATAGTGTTTTAAGAAGTGATTATTTTCTAGGTTTAGAAATAATCATCAATTAATTCATTAGACTCAACGGTGTTTGAGGTTTGGTATTTTGAGGGACTTTGGTTGCAATTACTAGTGTTTTGTATTGAGTTTCGGTTAAAGGGGTTAAACCTTACTTGATGTGAAAGTGTTTAATTAATCTAACTCAAACTAGCTCAAAGGTTCTTTTAGCATTTTCGCCTAAACTAGTAAATTGAACCCCTATTATTATTATATGAACTATGATTGCTCTTGCAAACCATTTTCAAGAGATTCATTTCATACATTCCCATTTCCATTCTATCATACCTAAAAATACCAAAAATATTGTAATTTAGGACTTTTATCTTTATTGCTTTATAGTTGTGGTTTCAAAAGATCAATTTTTTCTCTTGTTATCATTTCATATCAATCATTGCACTTAGTTCCTAAGTAATTAATAAAATGCTCTTCGAGAGACGATTCGATATTACACCCTATATTGCAATCTTTAATTTAATTTTTGAAGAGGTTACCAAGGCATAAAAACCGACAATGCTTATTCTTCAATGGTGCCTTAAGGTAAAAAATTTTGTAATGAGATACTTTTTAACATTTTTTAAATTAAACAAAAAGTATAATTATATTGAGTTATTAGTAATATATCTTATACAAAATAAAGGGCAAGGCATGTGAAAGTCTCATGAAATAGTACGCAAAAGACACGAGCGATCATTGAAGTCATGTAAAAGCTGATACTCTGTTCTTTCTTTTTTAAATAGAAAGATGTATTTCATAAAATGAGGAAATCTCACCAAGAAAACAGATATCTATTGTCTTGTTATGGAGGACGCGTAAAGGAAAGGGAAGAGATAGAGAAGAAAGGAGAGGAGGGAATGAGAGTGAAAGAGGAGTGATGGAAGAGAGAAGAGAGGAGGAGATCAGAAAATGCGCAAACATTCTCGAACGGCTTCATGTAAAACCCCTAATCCAATTTTAATGTGGATGCAAATTTTGGAGATAAAAAATATTAGTTTCTATTCAATTCATCAAAGTTGGGTACAACTAGTAACCGTAGCCCTCTTTAAGGAGCTTCTAGAGGAGTCATAGATCAAAACTTAATCATAATAAAATATAGAGTAAAATATTCTGACTACTCTTTCGTTGTGCCTTAATTTCACATACATCTCTTTCTTTCGAAAATATACATTTGAGTTTAAACTGTTAACTCCATTAAGAATATTCAAAAAAGATTCCAAAATATTTTTTTAATTAAACTTGTATTAAAGTTAATTTGCATATCATCAACTGTTCTTCCCTTCTGAAAAATAAAGCGTCAAAACTTTTGAAAGCCCCTAAGTGAGTCAAGCTCCTCCGATGCCTTCCACTGCTCCATAGAATATGATGAAAAAAATGTGGTTGAAATATATTTTTATATTTAAAACATAAATTAAATAAGTTTTACAAAATATGATAAAAATTAAAATAATAAAATTTTATAACATAATCAAAATTAATAAATTTTATAACATATTAGAAAGTTTGAAAATATATATTAAAATTATTTTTTGGTTGTATAATTTTTTTTGGCAAAATAAATGTTTAAATAATTATTATGTTAAAGAGGGGTGTTTTGGTAAGAAAAAAGTTTAAAGGTCAAACTTACTAATCAGCTAACAGTTGATGAATGAAAATTGAATATTAAATACATGAAGGTTTGTGTGGGGAAAAACAAAATCAATGCTAAGATGTATACAAGGTAGGTTTGGGATCAATACCACATCGAGGAGAAAAGTTGCACTAACAGTTAAAATCTAATGTTGACCAGTAACACTTTTTAGCGGCAAAATGCTCCTTTTTTAACACTTTCGAGACAATATTGATATAAAAACTTTTGGATACTTACAGTTTTACATGAAAACTTTCCAAAAAAATTGGACTGGACCTGCCCGGTATATATAGTTCCATGTCAATGGCGACACATATTTGTTAATGTGGCAGCTTGCATGCAAGTGGATTTCAAAAATTTAACATATCAATAAACATCTGTCCTCAGTTAAAGTCCTACCACAGGTTTAAAAACCGATGAAGTTATGCAGGCAGTGACGCGTGTCCTTCCTTGCTACTTGCTAGTAGTATATTCTCTATATAAGTAACATGAAGGCCTTGTGTTTTTCCCAGGTTTCAAGTTCCAAGTAGTCTTGAACATCAAGTGGTACTGTGAGACAAAAATGCCTGCGCGGTCACTGTTCATAAGCCTCTCCTTCCTCTGGTTTTCCTTCACCACCATCAAACCATTCTCACTAGCCTCTGCTTCTGAAGAAGCAGTAGTGAATGACGTTAATGGAGAAGCTCTTGTGGCAGGTCAAGAGTACGACATAATGTCAGCTATATGGGGAGCAGGAGGTGGTGGGGTTAAACCAGAAAAAACTGGGGACGCCTCATCATGTGGATATTCTATTTTGCAAGAAAGTTCAGACCTAAAAAGTGGTGCCCCATTAATATTCCAGGTTGAAGGAACAAGCAGAGACAAGATATGTGCAGGTTCTGTCTTCAAAGATATTTTAGATTATTTAGTTAATTGTTATTTTATTATTAGGTTTGATTATATTATTTAATATTGATTATAGCTTAGGATAATATTTTAAGATTTTATCAGATATGTGCAAGTGTGGTAGCAGAGTGATAACTCTCCATATTTTGTACATTTAAAGAATATTTTGAGGATAATTTGAGAGTTATCTATGCAATTTTAGAAGATTCAATGAGATTTTATTATAAAAAGATCAAATCAAAGTGTTATATGAATCAAGTAGAGTTGATTCCGCTATGATGATGAACTACAAGTATGTAATGAACAAAGCCTATTACTGTACGTGCGTGCGTGAAGGTGGAATCTATCTATTATCAAGCAAAATTATCTTTTAAGAAATCATATTTTCAAAAGATCTTCTTATAGTTATAAATTTAAGAAAATTTTTACAAATATACAACTATTTAACCTTTTTTTCCCTTAATAACCATCAAATATTTGTCCAAACTTATTTGACGGTCAACATAGCAACTGTCGAGTAAGTCGTTGCTTAACCTTCGTCTTAGATTACTTGTCGACGCTTTTTAGTTTATACGACAAGTATGAACCGCCAAGCAAGCCCAGTTCTTCATAGCGGTGAATGGAGAAAGGTTACAAGGGTTATTTCAATCGGAAAGTACCTATATTATATGATTAAATGGAACTTTTACCGAACTGCTGTAAAACATCACCTACTATATATGGTAATGAGTATTGAGCTTTAAAAGGATAAAAGAGCATAAAGTGTGGTAGTAGAGATGAGTATGTTGACATGGATACATAAGAAAGAGTTGGCGTAGCATTTATATATTAAAGAGTTTAGATCTATACAAAGAAAGTTGTTGAAGGCATCATGAATGATACGATAGCATGAGTTTTCTAAAGAGGTACAAAAGACCAGAAATGATATTAAAAAAAAGTTATTGAATTAGACCCTTTGATCAATAATATATATTCAAAAATTTGGTTATTGTCAAAGCACATTGATGCCATACAATTCATGTCACTGAACCCACCTAGCGGAAGGGTTTGTTGTTCAATGTTCGAAGAACCGTAAATATTTTTTTGTAAGCTTTAGCATACTTTTCTTCTTATTTAGCCAATGTATTAATAATATTTATAAGCAATAAACCTAATAATTTATCTCCTATTTTGTGTATTTTGTGCAAGTGAGCTATAGTTTAGTTTATTTTTCTAAAAAAATATATAATTAGACACATACATGCACACCCAACGAACACATTGTTATAAACTTATAATGAAAAGCCAAAGATTTTTGTTCACTTTGAGGGTTTCGTCACCCCTCACTGGTTTAAAATGTATCTAGGAGAGGTATCCAAACATTTATGAGACGTCTTTTATTTTCCTATGATGTGGGACATCATAATCTTAAACTTATAATTTTATTTTGTTCGTTCAAACATTGATTGGGCTCATGAGGAGGGTTCCAACTTTTTTAACTTTTCTACTTTTACCTCACCGCCTTATTCTAACTATCTGAGTTAGAGAAGTGACTCACAAAAATTTAACAGGTGATAAAAATACATTTACTAAATTAAAAATTGAAGGAAAGTACCTTAAGAATGATTTTCCCTTTGTTTTACGTTGGATTCAGCTGCCGCAACTCTTCAAATAACACTAATTTATTTTATTCGTTCAAGCATTATTACAGAAAATAAGGGGAATTAAACTGCTTTTTATTGAGGCGGGCTTTGAACTTTGAACTTCTACCTATACCACACCTTATATACCTAGAAGTGACTCAGATAGAAATGGGAACACAGTTACACAATGACAAACAACTAACAAAATAATCCCAAATGACACTACTTTGATCTTGAAAACAAACCAAAAATTGGATTAATAGTAGTAAAGCCCCCATCAACGGCTAGATTATGCCCACTTATGTACTTGGATTCATCACTAGCCAAATATAGCGCAGCTCGAGCCACATCCTCTTCTTGCAGATAAACCCCTTTGAGATTGGAATAAACACTGTTTGAGCAACCATAATCATCTAATTTGAAGAAATCTTTTGCAGCAACATTTGCAATGAAATATGGAGACACACAATTGACTCGGATCCCATATTGGCCAAGTTCAGCAGCCACGTTCTTGGTGAGGCCCACCAAGCCATGCTTAGAACTTGTGTAAGCATGTGTTGCAACCCCTCCTACACTTGAACAAACACTTCCCACATTTATAATACTTCCCATTCTTTCTGGAATCATAACTCTAGCAGCATGCTTGGTGCACAAGAAAGGACCCGTTAGGTTCACGCTAAGAACTTGTTCAAACTTGCTCACTTCATTATGAGCAATGCTTGGCTTATCTTCATTTATTGAGGCAGCATTGTTGATCATTACGTCAAGCTTTTGATGCTTAGAAATTGCAGTTTTAACCGCAGATTCAACATCAGATTCTTTTGTGACATCACAGTGAACGTACGAAGCATATTCGGATCCAATATCATTGCATAATGTTTGCCCTAGTTCGTCTCGAATGTCTGCGACTATCACCTTTGCACCATGTCTTGTGAAGAGCCTTGCCATGCTTGCTCCTATTCCTCTGGCCCCACCTGTGATCAATGCTACTTTTCCTCCTAATCTGCAGACACATGCATGAGCTCAATTTGATCCTAAGATATAATTTTATCAAAAGTTATTCATAAAATTATTAGAAAATGGTATTGTAAGACAATTGATTATACCCAACAATATTCGAATATGACCTAAGCAAATAGTCATATATCAGATACAAAAATAATTGATCAGATCTGTGTCAAAAAAAATGTTTACTGGATATGTGCAAGATGGCTAGATAGTGATTTTATTTTGTCTTCTGCTTCTTTTTAATCCTTATAGTCATTCAATAAATAAATAAACCTCCAACAGTTGAAATAATAGGGAGAATAAGGATTGTTCTGCTCCTTAATGCTATATCGTATGATGAATAAGAAAAAGAAAATAGATAAACGAAAAAGATAGAAGAGCCATATGATTAGTTCTCTACGTGAGTGTACCTTGTTGCCTCAAGAGCGACCTGTCGAAGATTTGCCATATCCACAAGAAGTTACAGATGAGGTACTGGAAGCTTTAAAGGGACTCTCAAATCAGTATTAAAAGATGAAACTATATATGAAATTCTCCCTAACTTTAATACATATTTATACACAACCATCTTAAGATCAAATGTGGCGTTATCTTCGAGGAATCTGACACATCTATTCTCTTCATGTGGTCGGTTAGCGAAAAGGATACATTGTTTGGTTTGAACAATCTTCCCTGGTTCAATTCATTGAATTGTCCGAAATTTTCGGCAATAATGGAAAACTCGTGTCTTTGTTTGATTTTTAAATCAATATAGAACGTGTTACATGGCACTTTGACTTTTCTGTTCGTTTTAATTTAATTTATTGTTTTAATTTTTTTTATTTAACATTGGATGAAATTAGTGGATTTAATTTCTTATTGGTATTTTTAGATTATTTTTTGTTTATACTGTATTAGATTCATGTATAATAATTATTTCATTAATACTAAAATTAAAATCTTATGATTTTACATTACAAGTCTACATTATAGTTTTATCATTGTCCGACTCTATAATCTATATAAACTCATCAATTTGACAAGCTTATTCATACTTGTGAACTGAGTTTGGTTAGGTATTGTTTCCATTGATTATTTAAAATTAATATTAGTTACTTGATCTGGCATTTTATTGCCTCGCTTGATGATTGGCCATCATTAAGTTGACATTCACCCTATGTTTGAATGGAGAAAAACTCAAGGAGTAAAGAATACTCGATAGAAAAATTCCTACAAATAGTAAATTATTTTACCATTTCGAGAAATTTTTCTTCCTAGCAGTCCCTCCCCTATTTTCCTCTCACTTTTCTCTGATCAAAGCATTGGGATCTATGGTTCAGCTTGATGAAGAAAGTTCTAAGTAATGGATTTTTAGATTAGGTGAGATGTGATTGGATAGATATCGATTCAACTTGCTCCTGTTGTAAATAATTTTGTAGGTGTGTTAAAGAAAGAAGTCTCATGTTGCTCAAAATTGAAGACACCCTAATGTATGACAAAATGTGAGTTTTGAGCTAATTAAATAGCAAAGAGGAGGGGGCTCAGAGGAGCAATCATCTATTCTCAGTGTTCGACACTTCGCCAGCGGAATGCAATGCGCTTTTTGTGTTAGAGTGTGGTGGTATGCTACCGGGTCAATGTTCGATGCATGTTTCCTAGCATCTCTTGTGTAAACTTCAAGCTTTGCTTGCCTTTGTATTTAAAAAAAAAAAATAGCAAAGAGGAGGAGGTTTTGAACGGACTGTTAGCGTGACTGTTGGAACATTTGTGTTTTAATTAGTCGGCTTTTTCATTATTAATAGGTTTTAATAGCTTTAAGCATTGAACCGCCACTAGTGAATATTCTATAAATGTCATTTAGTTGTCACAAAACCTTCTTTAATGACCATTATGACTCCAAACAATCACATATTCTCTGCCTACAAAATGCAATATTTGGTGCACAGTCAGTGAGTATTGAGGTCAATGAGCATTATATTGAGGTTAGAAACTCTGAGCTCTATCCCCAATCCCCTCTCCTCTCTCATCTCCTAAGTTATTTTTATATTTCTTGTAAGAAAGGTTTATTTAATGTTGGAGAGTGCTACTTCGTGATTTACTGAGGGGTATACAGAATATCTTCTAACCAGAATATCTTGTTTTCATATATGAATTGAACAGTATCTTTTTATGTTTGTTTCAAGTGCTGCTACCAGCTACGTACCATTATATTTAATCAGAGCATGTTGCACTTGATAGAACCTTGGAAAATAATGTGAGATTTTGTATAAATTATTTAAGGTATATATGGTTGTAATTTATTCAAAAATTATTACTTCTTAGAATTTATATTAACCAATTAAAAATAACAGTGAGTAATTAGGTGGAGATAAAATCTAACATATATGAATAAGGGTGGTAGAAGCTTAGGTCACCTCCTCTTCGTATAATATTAAAAGAAATATGTCTAGTTTCTTGTAATTAGGTCAAAATGGGTAGTTGCCTCAATGGCAACACCACCCACTACATTTGGATGAAACGTAATGACTCACAAGTGAAATCGCAGACTAGCAGCAGTATCGTGAGTACAATAGCTTGTTTACAAGTCTGACTATCGCGTGAGATGAGGTTAAATTTCTCCACTTTTCTCCAGTTTTTCTCTCCCCGCCACGGAATACATTCCCATATCATATTTTATTCAGTCCCCACAGCCAAAATCTGTAAATGCTATATTTCTGACTTTGCAGCATCAAATAAATATATCCCAATTTATGAAAAAATGATAAAAATCAACTCTATTCAATTACATTATATTAGTAACAGAAGCAAGTACTGTTATTTCCCTCAAATTAGTTTTTCCTATGAATGAAAATGGAGTTTAGAAAGTCAGCTGGACATATAATTGTTGTCCACTGAGAATTTTTTAACAACTAGTTTATTTTTTATTTATAAATACATAGATTTGAATTTATACAACTAAGACATGTAATTTTAACTATTTTGTTTATAAATATGTTTTTTATTTCGTTATTTGTTGGCAGTTTGATTTAGTACTATGTATTAAAATATATATAAAAATTGTTTCAAATAGGGGATACATGTGTTTATAAAAAGAAATTAACTTGTCAAGTATATATTTTTCTCATATATACTAATTTATGCATATATTAAATTAAATGTTAATTTAGTTTTAATTTCAATGATTTAGATTTGAAATACATTTAAACCAATTATTTTCATTTTTATATTTTGCTTATTTAACTATATATTTTTAATAGCTATTTATTGATATTGATAAACTCTTACTTGTTTATGATCAGAGTTTACACCGTTGTCAAAAGTTTGATTAAACTTGCTAGCTTGACAACGCTGTTTGAATGGATGCGTCTCTTTTTATAAGATTCCATTTGGAGATGTATCAACATTTAATGGATTTTTTCATTTATACCCCCAATTAATTATGTCTCTCTCATCACTTTTTCTACTCATTCTCTCCCACCCATCTTCTTTACAAATAAGGGTTTTTTAAGAAAATAAGTTATATTTTTTTTCTACATATTTATTTTCTATAACCAATTTTAACTAAATTTTTTACCCAGGTAATTTGGTTATTGATATCTTATAAAAAAAGAACTGAAGGAGTATTAAATCATAAGAAAATATATCTAATTTCTTGTAATCGCACGGCGCATGAAACATTGTCAAAACTTGCAACTCATATCGGTCCTTTAAACAAAAATTAGAATGACGCAACAATGGCGACATCATCAGAAGATGCTTGAGCCGCAAGCAGTTTGATCTTAAATTTATTTCTTCAGTTTTTTTTTTTTTTTTTTTGAAAATTCATTCATACATAACACGATTTTTTCTTAATATTGGCCTCGTTCATATTATAACATCATTTACAAGTGTAAGCCCGATGGCATTCGCACATATCATAGACACAGCTTTATTTTGTTAAATTACTCCTTGTATCGAGGCAATTAGAATAATTAATATTGCAAACTTAGCATGACCAAATCATAAAATAGATGTTCAAGTAGCGACAGTTTTAAATAATTCGTAAGAAATTTTTAATACATGTAATCGGTGAAAGAAGAAGATTTAATTTATATATATATATATAACACTCAATCAGATAACATCGGAAAATAATCAATAATCAATAAAACCATATAGAAGCCGGATAATTTGGCACTATTTCTTTATTGTTTATAGAAGTCCTTCATTACATGATTATTATGTTATTTTATTTTATAATTTTATTTCTTTTTTATTGTATATATTTTATTTATATTAAATTATATTTTTTATATTAATAAATTTACATGTAAATAATTTATTTCTTAAAAATAAATATTTAATTTTTTAAATGAAATTATAGAGTTTGTTTTATAATTATTAATCAAAGTAATTTGGTTTTCACAAATGTCGTTTATCATACAAATGCATTTTCTTAATAGAATTATCTATATATCTTTACAATTGTTTTCCCATTATTTATATCTGATGCAAGATTTTGGTGGCTAAATCTAATTTTAAACTTTGTCAAAATCATCGCTGTCAGCCTTTTATATGCTCAAATGTTGGCGTGATTAAGTAATATAATGTGTATAAAAAATTCCAATAAGCAATAATGAAAGGAGTAAATTCAGTTTAATGAACCAATAGAGATTGTGTTTAACATAAGGGGCAAATCCTTCACATTGTAATGAACTAATGTTCGAATTTCAACTGGGAGAAGTATCAATATTTAGTGTCCAGCCATGATTTGAAGAAGAAGAAAAAGAGCATATAAGCCAAAAAACCAAGATACAAATTATGAAAAAAAAAAAAAAAAGAAGAAGAAGAAGAAGAAGAAAGTTTAGTTTGATTATAATGTTCTGGTAAAAAAAATTTACAAATTATATAAGCATATAAGCCAAAACCATGATTGCTGAAATCAACAACTAAGATTAAGTGTTTAATTAAATAGCACTTGGTTCAATTTTTAAATAACGTTGAACTGCTTACCGTCAAAAAAAGTGAACTCTACACACAAATCACATGCTCATTTGTGACGAAGACGTGTTCACATTCGTTGACAAGTTAAAGTAAAGCACTGGTATTCCTTAACATATTATATATATATATATATATATAATTCCCAACCGTATCATTACTTGTTATGGTAGAGTTGTGCACTTTCTCGTTCACTCTTCATTGAGAATTTGTGACTTGTGAGGCATTCATTTTCTGAAATATGGCTTTAACTTCAACCCTTGTGAGAGAAACAAACCAGGTATCAACTTCTTCCTTTGATTTTATTTTATTTTTATTATTGCCTTTAACTTTAACGTGTGGTTTCTATTTCCCCTTCTTTTTCACATACCCATATACATGCTATTTTAATTTCATGATTGAATTGATTGATATCTTAAACTAGCTCATACAAGAATATAAATGTAGAATTTACATTGGAGTATTATTAATATACCTTATATATCATAAAAGAATCTAACTTTGGGAATAGATAGAAAAAAATTATAGTCATATAAGAGACAAATAAAATTGAGATATTACAGTATATTTAAAACCAAAACAAACCCTTGAACTAGCTCCTTCACTTAAGACTAGAAGATATATCTCTTTATTTCAGAGATGTTACGATTAAAAGAATTTGAAACACTGCATGTGGGAAAGGAAGAAGACTGAGAGAGGTTGATATTTTTTTAAAAAAAAAAAATATTATTTACATTTTTTATATTTTTAATAAAACATTTTTTAAAAATATTTCACCTCCGTTGCCTTTTATGAACACTAGAATATATAGGCTGGATAAGGTGTTGATGTCATATATTTCCTAGTCGTAGTTTTATTAATAGTGTGGCTTGTAAGATTCCTTATATTTTATATAATTTTTTTTTTTTAATTTTGGTGTAGGTACTTTTCGCTGGAAATACTTGTGTGAAGGAACTGATACTAAACAGGCCTCATAAGCTGAATGTTCTCAATCACGAAATGGTTAGTTGAGTTTGCTTCTGTTACCTCCCATATATTTTCTCTCAAAGAAAAAAAAAACTCTTGAGTAGCAAATTGCTTAAAAATTAGAAGTCACATATGGTTGTGTCAAATTTTCTACAATAAAGAGACCAGTTGGTCTTATGAGGAAAAAAAAAAAAAAGATCAGTTGGTCTTATGAAACTGATTATTTTATAGGTAATTGAGAAGTTCAAATCATTTTGTTAAATGCTAAAAGAGGATTTTTTGTACATTAATCAATGACTTCTCTCTATTTTTTTGCAGATAAGTCAGATGAAAGAGAGATTGACGTTGTATGAGAAGGATCCTTCAGTAAAACTGATTATTTTAAAGGTAATTGAGAAGTTGAAGATCTCTCGACCCCAATCTTTCATTATTCAAATTTAGATAAATTTCGTATAAAAAATTACTCAAATGTTATTGAACCCGATAAAATATAACGCCATCACATATATACATTTTCTTAATTAAGTTTGGCTCTGAATATTGTACTGATCTCTCATGTGTATATTAAAGAAAAATATTATCGATGGCCAAAAAAAAATGTCAAGTTCTCCAATCACAAGTGGCACATGGTCATGTGATTGGGGAACTTGATGCAATGGATATAAGGAACTTGATGTAAATATGGTCCTATATTAAAAGTTGTGATTATATACATAGCATTTTATTCTCTTTTAATACAGGCTAATGGAAAAGCTTTCTGTGCTGGTGGTGATGTGATATCAGTGGTTACTTCTTCAATTGTAGGTAGGTACAATGTTTAAATTCCACATTTCATACTGAATGAAGTTTAAAATAAGTGTTACTATTTTAATTTTAATATTGTGACATCTTGTAAATTTTATTATATGTATTGCAAGTGAATAAAACATAAATATATTTTTATACATTTAGCATTAAACATTATAATCAAAACAAGATATAACCGGATTTTTTTTAATAATAGTATAGCGTGAAAATTACATTATTCAATAAAAAATTAATATATTGATCATATTATTGTTAGTTAAATAAATACACTTTTATATCAATTATCATACTTTAGTTGAACAATTTGATAGTTGATAAATGAAAAGTTACATTTGTTTGCATTTAAAATATATGCAAACTTGACTTCATGATGCAAGTTATTTAACAAAGCACTTTGTCACATTTTATCTAAATCATTTTGTATTCGGTTTATCCAAACTATATTTTATGAAATGTGAAAAATTAAATAAATTCATATTCTATAAATAATATGGTTTGTGACATATTTTGTTACATATATTGATATATTAATATATTTTTGTGTTTTAAGGAAAAAAAATAACATGAAATAGTAGCATTTTTTTGTTTGGGGTATTTCCTGGACCAACAAGAAATATTCACGCGAACTCAAAATTTCTTGCTAAAGACAGAATTTTTAAAAGAGCATTTCATCTGCAGTATAGATAATTTTTGCCAACGCATTTGATCAGTAAATGACTCGTGCTATCAAGCTGATTTTGACGTATTATATATTTATTTGTCTTAAGGTTGTAAACTGAAATATGTTACGAGTATTTTAAGTTTACCTTAAACATTTTGATAATTTAGTATTTCGTTTTTTAATGTCCGGTTCCGTCAATTTCTTTATTATTATAAAAATTAAATTTTATGGAAAACAAATTTAGTGCATAAATATATTGTGTGCCTATGTGTGATTAATCTTTAAATTAAGCTTCAAAGATATTCATGTTTAAAATAATGGTGATTGAAAATAGGACACTGGACTCATGCAGCAAGCTTTTACAAGAAACAGCTTACATTAGACCATTTGATGGCAACCTACAAAAAGCCAGTGGTGAGCTTGCTAGTCCCACATTATAAATTTTAATTTCTTCTAAGTTCTAAGCATATGAAAGACAGATTTAATTGTTTAATTAATAATATGAAGGTGTCTCTCATTGATGGAATGGTCATGGGAGGAGGTGCGGGTCTGTCGATGAACACAAATTTTAGAGTTGTCACCGAAAGAACTGTATGTATAATAATTTTTTTATTTTTTTTTTCAGTAGTTAATGAGTTGTTTAATGCAATGTTGTGAAAATTGGACCGGACTGGACGGTCATACCAGTGTCTGGGATGGTTTTCGGTTTGTTCATTATGATTCAACCGTTTTATCATTTAGACCATTTTAGGCCGCTTCAGACTAGCTGTTGGCCTGGGAACCGGGGTTGAACCGGGAACCAGGGTGGTTGAACTGAGAATCGGCTATTGGTATTATATTGACATATTATTATGTTATTTTTAATCATTTCAATGCATTAGAACTTGGGATTTGGGAAAGATGATACATATAAGCTTCTGTATATGTTTATTTTTAAGTAATGTTAAAATTTCATATTTATTTTTTATATTTATATAATTATATATATGTATAATATTATTTTTAAGGTTAAGGTGCAAAAATACATATGCGTTTTTCCCAAAATTACATCCAACACCAAATACTTTTTTGAGGGGCAAAAGTAATAATGTGGTTACAAAATAGATGCAAAAATCACATTTTCCGTTAATGGTAGATGACGCCTGCTTGTTTTGCAATTACCTCCTTCTTCTTCAACCACTCTCTCTTTCTTTGCTTTTGTCTCTTCATATGTAACTACCTCATTCCTCTCCCTTCCCCTCCCATATTTAAGTATCCTCTTCATTTCATTCAGTTCAACATCTCTGACCCCACTAGATATCATACTTGACCCAATTTCAATGCCAATTCCGGGTAAAGAAAGGTGAATTCATCCTCAAAACAAAAGCAATCTCTGCCACACAAGAAGTGGCTGGTTCAATGTTCATTACCATGGAGCATCGCCAACAACCTAAATAAAGCTCAGGGCTTTCGGGTCACCGTGAGCTGTTCGGGTCAAAATAAAAGACGTCCACTCAATAAACACATGCCATCGGTGGCCACAATTTAGAACAGCGTGATGGAGACAATGATGATGGAAGAGGAGGAGGAGGAGGAGAAGTAGCACGGGCTCTGTGTCTATGCTATGGTGTAGAACCAAGCATCTACTCTTAAAGAATGGGTCATGTACCATTCATGGCTGGGGGCAAAACAATGGTTAATCTACGATGATAACAGCAATGATAACATCAAAAACTTAATCTCAAACCTCAACCTTGAAGGCTACAATGTTAGTATAACAACATGGCCATGGATTAAAACCCAAAAAGCTGTCTTTTCTCACTACATGTTTAGATCAAAGCAAGAATGTAACTGATTGGCTTCTTTAACGTCAATGAGTTCTTCTACCTCAAAAATAGAGGCGGTGGCAGACACCACCACTAGAACACACTCAAGTCACTGGTCTCCAATTTGTCCTCCTCCTCGACATCGTCAAAAATTGCAAAGATAAGAACAAGAGGCCATAACTTTGGACCTTCAGGATTAACCTTAAATCCTAAATGAGGAGTGACAATAAAATACACAACTAGATATGAGTCTGTTGAATGTGATTCGTCATTTTGATTTAAAGGAAGGGAAGTGGTCGATGCACGTGAAGGAAGAAGAAGGAGTGATTAACCATAATAAGTATCAAGTGTGGAAAGGAGAAGAATGAGGCGGTTATATGTGAAGAGATAAAAGCATAGAGAGAGAGAGAGAGAGAGAGAGGTTGAAGAAGGAGGAGGTTACTGCTAAACTAACGGCATTTTCTACCACTAACGGAAAATGTGACTTTTGCACCTATTTTGTAACCACATAGTTACTTTTGCTCCTCAAAAAACCATTTGATGTTGGGTGCAATTTTGGGAAAAGTCATGTGTATTTTTGCACCTTAGCCCTTATTTTTGTTTAATTATTATATCATCGGTCAGACCGCTGGTCCGACCATGCGACCCATGACCCATTAGCCTCTCCAGTTCGACGTCTAGTCTAGCTTTTAAAACATTGGTTTGATGATAATGTCTGTGAGCGGAAAATATAAAAGATGATTCAATTTTTTCGTAAAAGCTATTTCTCATATATGTCTCTTTTTTTTCTTATTTACCTCTACTATGCTCCCTCAATAATAAAAGTAAGACAGAGATTAAGGAAATTAAGGAAGATGATTAGGGTGTTTTAGGAAAACTTTTCATATTAACTAACTTCCTTAATCTAATCAAATTAGGTAAATAAGTCTTATATTAAGTACTGGAGGGAGTCACAATTAGTAACAATACAGTTATATGAATATTTATATTGTGTGGTCACTAGGCTAATCTTGTATCTTTAATTTAATTAATAGGTGTTTGCTATGCCCGAAGCATCTATAGGACTTAGCCCGGACGTGGGTGCTTCATACTTTCTCTCGAGGCTTCCTGGCTCTTTTGGTAATATTAATTCTATTCTATCTTTCTGCCCTCTGTTACATTATCAACATTTAATTTTGACATCATACGTACGTGTTTTGCTTTACGTACGTGATCATTTCATAATATAATGTTTGTCTTTCTTATTCCCAATCAAATTAATTATCCACCCGCCATTTATAATACTACCTCTGGTACTTGATGGAAGAGCTACTCTAATAATTTGAGTATATTAATGAAATGCTATAAATTATTTAATTATAATAAATGTGACATGATCTCCCAAAAATGATCTAGTGTAGAATTAAATTATATATACCACTTTATAAGTTAGGGAAATTAGTTAGGAAAAAAGTGATAAATATATGAGACAAAATAGATTGAGATCTTATAACAAAGACTGGAGATAATATCAAGTTTAATTAATGACCAAATCGGCCATTATCAAGTCACGTACAATTGAACCATGGACGTCAATACTTACCAGAGACCAAATCAGCCAATTCACCCAAATTCAGCTGATAAAATCAGTCAATTCATGATATCAAATGAAAGTATTGCAAAATAGACCAAATCGGTAAATTCATTCAACAAAAAAAAAAAAAAAGAAATAAGTGAGCCAGACATCAATCCAATCCATTAGTCAAAACAACAAAAGTGAGAGTCAATACACTTAGAACATGAATTCTCCTCCTCTCCTTTATTTATAACAAACTATTTGGGACTTGCTCAGTTGTTTTCTCTCTTGTGCTTTTGCTTTCATGGCCTTAATTGTCTATTAATTTCCTAAAAACAATTCATGTGAGGAAACAAACGCGAATCAAAAACAAAACTTAATTAGTTTGGCTTAATTAATGACTCAATTTGATTTAAAAAATACTGCAATTTATTGTACTTGTGATCCTTTTTTTTAATTCTCCAACATAGGGGAGTACCTAGGGTTAGCAGGAAGACGTTTGAATGGAGCAGAAATGGTTAAATGTGGCCTAGCGACTCATTTTGTCCCTTCCAAGGTATACATATACACAACATAATTGTGTCGTTATACATATATAACATTAATTGTGACATTATTACATATTAACTAGCAAAATTCATATCACTTTCCTCCGTACATCAGAAGCTAAATTTGCTGGAAAATGCCCTACGGTCTGTGACAACTTCTGATATTTCAACAATTACTGCATTTATTGATAAATTTACTGAAACACCTTATATTAAGGAAGACAGCCCCTTGAAGAGGTAACTTAGTGGTTTTGCAGTTTCTTAAGTCTTTTCCTAGTATTTCATACGACACAATGATTGCAGTAAATATTCTTTTGACAAATTAAACAGACTGGACACAATCAGCAAATGCTTCTCAAAAGGAAGTGTTGAAGAAATTGTTCTGTCATTGGTACGCATAGTTCAATTTGATGTTCAGTTTTTATTCTTAGAAATGACAATAGAGAAATCGGGATTTCTTAAACAAAAATATAATATTGTTTGAATGTCACAATAATGTTGGTAGGAAAAGGAAATGGAAGTTGAAGGAGCAGAAAAGTGGATTGGAGATGCATTAAATTACATGAGTGCGTCTTGTCCTACAAGCCTCAAGATATGGCTTAGATCAGTAAGTATATAATATATGCGAAGATTTATATATTATTAGAAATCAGATTGAAAAATTACAAATTAATTAAATGAGTTAACCTGAATTAATGTTTTTAATTAGGTGAGGGAAGGCAGAGTACAAAGCATTGAACAGTGCCTTATTCGGGAATGCAATATTAGCTTCCATATCTTTCGAAGAACTGTCAGCAATGATTTTTATGAGGTCAGAACTATTACAAATATAATTCAATTGACAAGAAATGTAGTTAATTGTTGAATAGACATTTAAAAAGCTTGGATTTTCTTGCAGGGTTCAAGAGCAAAGCTATTTGATAAGGACAACGAGGCTATGGTAATATTAAAAATTTTGAACCCCTCTTATATATATATATATAACTATTTAAAAAACGCAGAGAGAAAGATAGAGGAGTTTAGCATTATTATCATAATTATCATATTATAACTATTACAAATATAATTCAATATTTGATTAGTATTATTATCATTATTATCATATAGCATAACTAATTTTGTTGCTTTGATTTGTGTGTTGGTGTGTTTGATTAGTGGGACCCTCCAAAGCTGGAGCTGGTTAGTGAAGAAATGGTAGATCGTTACTTCAGAGAGGTTGAAGATGAGAATTGGGAGAGTCTGCAACTTCCTCACAGATCAAACATGCCCAGCAAGCTCTAGACCGAAGCATGGAAATGGAAAGGCCTTTTGTCTGAAAAGGAATATCTTAAATATTTGTAATATATTTGGATATGATATTAAGAGTCTTGGGTGTTTATTGTTTATCTTGTTTTATTTTAGGAAAAATTAATCTTTTTAGTTCTTATAGTTTTGTCTTGATTATAACTCAGCCTTTATATATACTTTGACTCGGTGCCCTCTAATTAATATAGCTTTGACTCAGTTATAACTCAATCCTTAAACTTTGACTCACTACAACTCGGCCTATAGTTTTAACCATTTTATAACTTAGTCCCTATGTTTAAGAAAATAAAATTATATATTTAAAAAAGGCAGAAACTAAATTATAAAATGGTCAACTATAGGAACCGAGCTACAGTAAGTCAAAGTTTAGGGGTTAAGTTACAACCGAGTCAAAACTATAGGGACTAAATTGCACTGAGTCAAGGTGCAAGGACTGAGCTACGATTGAGTTAAAATTTTAGAGACCGAAAGATTTATTTTCCCTTTATTTAATAATGTTGCATAATATAGCATGGATTTGTTATTACTACTTCTGATCCTAAATATATGACTATGAGCTAGACAAGGGTTTCATTTTGCCTCTAGACTGAAGCGTGGAAAGGCTGTGATAGCCCCCGTGTGTGTATAATTATAGTGTATAATTATAGGCAATAGTAAAGATTGGTGAATATTATTAAATCCGACCCTATCCAAGCTATTTTGCTAAATATTAGGAAATCTCATCGCATCAGGAGATAGTTAACAAATATTGGTAAATATTGTCATATCAAAAAGATAATTATTAGATATTAGTAGACCTCATTATATTGAGAATTAGTCTACGAATTTTCTAAAAATCTGTTTTAAATTGGGTATAATCTTTAATAATAATTTTTAAATCTAAATTTCAACAAGAACCTCTCCTCCCAACCCTATGTTGCATCACACAATCTTCAATTTTCCTCGTTCAGGCCGCCTAAGAGCCGGTATATCATCGAGAAGGAGGTAAATAAAGATATGCCAAAAAAGAATTAATGATATCTCCAAAACTATAAAGATGTGCTTATAGGGAATTTATAATATTCTCAAAACTAACTATAATAGAGCTCCAAGACCTAACTCAATAACTAAATTTGACTCAGTAAAATATTTGATCTAAAAGCGACATAGCATAAACAAGCAAAATTGTGGATTTGCTTCCTATATGGCAGGATAGAAATTAAAGCATTTGCACCAAAAAAAATAAAATAATCAGAGGTGGGAACAAGACTGCCACCTTGCTACTTATACGCTCACCTGCTGTGATCAATCCTTGAGATCCCTCCTTAATCACATTAATATTAAGCACCTTCTAAGGAGTCCCCACGTGGAGCACCTGGCATTTTTGGATAGATATACACACTATTAGATGTTAATGTGATCGATGAGGCTAGCAAAGGACGGAAGAAGACGCAAGACTCTAAAACATTATTTTATATTTGAGAGAGGTTAGTGGTATTTGAAGGGAGGAACTGAGGTAGGGAAGAATGAAAATTTTGCAGTTATATACCGGCTCTTTGGCGGCGTGAATGAGGAAAATTGAAGATTGTGTGACGCAACATAGAGCAAGGTATTAAAACTTGGACCGGTCATTGAACCAGTCAGGGTACTGGGTTAAGGGTAAGTGGGTCAGACCGGGACCAAACCGGAGCTAAACCGGAACCAAACCGGTGAGAAATTGAAAATTTTAGACTTATAGTATGAAATTCTAAAGGAAAAATTAAAATTTTTTTTTAAAAAAAATACCAACCCGGACCGGACCGGTTTACCGGCCGATTCGCCGGTTCCCAGGCTGGACCGGCCGGTCCGGTCCGGGTTTAATAACCCTGACATAGAGTTTGGAGGAGAGGGCCTTGTAGAACTTTAGATTTAAAAAAATCTTATTATTATTACTATTTTATTATTATGATTATTATTATTATTATTAAATATTTTACCCGACTTAAAATAAGTTTCTAAGCAAATTCCGTATGCTAATTCTCAGTATGATGAGGCTACTAATATTTAATAATTATCTTTTTGATATGACAATATTTACCAATATTTGCTAACTATCTCCTGATATGATGAGATTTCCTAATATTTAGCAAAGTATCTTGGATAGGATGTGATTTATTACTAATATTTACCAATCTTTATTATTTCCTATATATATATATATATATATATATATATATATATTTACTTACTTGCGGGCTATCACAAAGGTAAAGTGATTAACGGACTTTTTGTCTCTTACGTTAGTTTTGGGGTCCATAATCAAAAATTATCGTTCTCTCTTCTCGAGGAGCCTTTTATTGAATCCTAAGTAATCTAATATGTCATGCAAATGCAATGAAACAAAACAAGGGGAAATTGGGTTTGATTTTTTTCAAATTAATAGCTAAAGACTAATGCAATTAAATTAAAAGCTAAACTATTATTTTTGGTATTTTATTAAAATAGATGGATATGGGAGTTTGAAATCCATCAAGTCTTAATTAAAAATCTCAAGAAAACGCATTGAGTCTAACTTATCTAATTAATGACTAATCCTACAATTGCATTCATAGTCATCTCTTGGATAAATTGTTAAAAACCACTTGACATGTGAAATGGATTAAATTAATGCAATTATTTCCTCTAGCATGAATGCACGAATGCGCCACTCAAATTAACTCAAATCAATTACACAAACTAGTAATCACATAGCAAGTATAATCTCATTGAATTAATAGGAAATAGGTAACTAAAAATCATCCAATCACAATAATTCAAAACCAAACACAATAAAAATAATCTTAGTTCAATAATATGGATTATAAATAGCTCACAACAAAATCCTACTGCAACTACCTTAGAATATTGTTAGGAATTATAATAATAATAGGAAATTCATAAAGGAATTAAGAAAAACTCACCTTTTAAGTTCTTTAAACTCAAGACAAATCCCCAATTCTCAAGAGTTGAAAGCTTAGCTAATCTTGGAGCCAAGTACTGTCACCACAAAGCTCACAATCAAACCAGCCATGGAAAATGAAGGAAGACAGAACAGATTTAGTGATGAATTGAAAATAGAAATGAGTTGGTGTTGGAAATTGTTGAGGAGAAAATAGAAGGAGTGATGATGATGGTGGCGGGAGGGAAATAGAAGGAAGTAGGGACGGAACAGAGGGTAAGGTACAGACGGAATGGAGAATTGATTCAGAGACTTGGACAATGGTGGATATAAGGGAATCCAATGAAGATGACGGTGGTGTGGTTCTAAGCTCAATGGAGGTGGTGGTCTTTCTTGGCTCAACGGCGCTGTGGTGGTGGTTAACAGATGAGGAGTGACAGTAGTGACAGAGCCCGACTATGGCTGTGGTAGAGCAGAGCAAGAACCGTCGGTGTGGTTAAGGTGTGAGAGGATATAGCTAGTGGTTCCGTCCAAGCCTTTCGGGTCCTCCAAACTCCCAGCTCTCCCTTCCTTCCGTGGCGTGATTCTGGTTCAAGAACGCAGACGAAGCTCTCAAGGTTCTCTCGGTGCACGCTGCAGTGGTGATGGCGGAGCTCTGTCCTTGGTGGATGGTGGAAGAGGCTCGCCGGCGACGGTGAAGATGGAAGGAGTCGCCGGCGAGAACGAGAGTTGAAGGTGACGAGAGATGAAGACTGCCCTCCGTCCGGCGGCGCTCGACCCTCTGCTTTGCAGATCTGTTTCCTTTTTGCTGAAGACGCTGCACAGTGACCTAGGCCTTGGTCAAAACGCCAGTTTTGACCAGGGACCTATTGGAAAATTTGAAAACTTTTGAGAAGGGATTAAAGTGAAAAGTTTGACATTTTTTGGTGCAAACTGTAATTTCTAAAACATCTGGGTTTTTTACTGTGATTTTTCCATACCCTTTTCTACACATTTTTGTAATTTTCAGATATTTTGGGTCCTTTTCTGTAATTTTTTCAGTCATCTAATATTAATTCTGACATCCAAAACCTGCAATTTTCTTCTAAAACACCTGAAATGTAACATTAAACACAATTGTAGCATCAAAAGTCCAAGAAAAAATTTGTATGAATAATTAACAAATTTATGACCATTTTGCCCTTAATTACAATTAATTCAATACAAATGTCCCTAACTCAAATTAGTGCTTAATCATGCAATATTGTTCCAAAAAATGCATTAAAAATCCCAAATTAATCATGCATAATCAAATAAAAATATGATTCAATCAATTCCCCCATACTTAGACCTTTGTACTCCTAAACAAAGGCAATTAAACATAATTTTCTAAATTCCAATCATTAATGCAATTGAAAGATGTGCAATTTTATCTTTAAAAAATACTTATGTCAAATTCCTTATATCCATCTCGTCATGTTTTCAAATAACATATGATCATGTGTCCTAGTTTTAAATTATTATCATTTAACTATAAACTCATATTAAAAAAATAGATTAAAAAAATAGAACACTTGATCATGTGTGATTGGAGAACTTGATATAATGGATTATAGATATAAGGAATTTGATGTAAGTATGATCAATGACTTTTATCTGAAAAAGGATAGTTGTAGTAATATACATATTTGGGTACAATTAAGGTCTTGGGTCTTTATTACTATTTTAGTCTTGTTTTGGTTAATAACGTTGCACAGTATTACTGTTAAAACTTCAGGGCTTAGTCTGAGTGATTGGGCTCACTATTCCTAAAACTCTATAAGAGATCCGCAATGAGAAGATAGACGTGTGAGATCCCACACAATGATCTATCACGAAGCTGCACTTGCTTCCAAAAGTCACTTTTACATTTCTTCCACCTGTGTGTGTATTTCTAATGAATGCAATCCATGTTTTTCCAGCACCACACTCTTTTTAAAAAAATAAAAAAAAAATTAGTAATCTTGATATTTTCTCCCTTTATTATTGGACATTTGAGTTATAAACACAATCAAGGTTGTCAAACTCATGAGTTTAAGCAAATTCATGATAGTGATGTAAATTCGTATTGTGAACTCGAATCGTAAATTAGTAAGAGTTTAGTTTTACCATTAAATAGATATTATTAGTATATAATTAAATAATTAAAATATAAAAAGTTGACAACAATTTGATTTAAATATATTTTAAATCCAAATAATTAAAATTAAATCTATCAACATTCATAATTTATCGTATTTAATAAAGAAATTTTTATAAAATTCATATATAAAGCTGTTGAGTATAATCAAATTGAAAAAGTTAACATGAGTTTAAAGGTACGCTAACACAGTTTTATAAGTTAAAAACGTAAAAATGGTAAACTCAGTGTATAAACTCATGAATTTAACCGAGTTTATAAAGGTCACGAGTTTACTAATAACTCAACTCGATTTTATAAGTTAGAAATGTAAAAATGGTAAACTCGGAGAGTCAACTCATGAGTTTGACAACAATGAACACAATAATAACTCAGTTATTATTGTTAACTTCCAATGCAAGTCTTTAACTGACTAATATTTAGTCTATTATATATCTTACATAATTAGTAAAATTCGTTCAAAATTTTCTTCAAGCATTACCCAATAATTAAAATTGAAGATAATCAGCTGTATAAAAAAAATAAAGACCATTAGAGTTAAGTCAGCAAGGAGCCACGTAATTCCTTTGTTTCATTGAAGCATTATATTTAAATCAGATATTATCAAAAAAAATATTTAAATCAGATAAAAGTAGAGGTAACGAAGTATTTCAAAAACAAATTAAAAGTCAATAAATTTTTAATTCGAGCAAAAAACTAATTTAATTAACATTATATATGAAAATAAAATGTTAGCTAAAATCAAAGAATTAAGTTTAAACTAAATATAAAAAAATTATAAACTGTTGGGGGAAAAAATCCAAACTCAATAAAAATACTTTTTGACCTGTTTTAAAATAGAGAATTTAGGTTAATTAATTAACACAAAGATAATCACCAATTACTCACTAAAGAAGTTTTCACATGCATTGAGAACGAGGAGTTAGGCTGGTGCTTGCCAAATAAACCAAGTTTTGTTAAAATATTAATTTTGCCCATTTTATGACTATATTTATACTATTTCATGGTTGGGCCCATCTGGAGAGCTCTCCTTTTCGGTTCCCACCCCCCCCCCCCCAGAAAACAAACCCCCCCCCCCCCCCCCGGCAAAAAAATATATATATAACCATTACATCAATGTTTGAAAGGTTAACATGTTCAGATTTGATCTTTTACAAAATTATTACCAAAATGTTAAATTATAAAAAACAATTTACTAAATTCAAACTGCTAAATTTTGATACAATAACTTATACTACCATAAAGAAAATAAGAAAAATGCTCTGTATGAAACCAAATATAGGTCATTCAAATGTTGATCTTATGGTCAGGAAAGAAATTGGAGGGAAAATGAGAGAGGTCTTGATCTCCAGGGGCCCAACTATCATCAAATACCTCTTTAAAATTTTTTGTAAACGTGAGAGGATGCAAGTTTGATTCTGTCTAGCTAGGTATGATAGCTGCATGAGTTTCTTAATTTCGATGAGTGAAGGATATATAGATTAAAAAAGAATGCAATTTCATGAATTCCATTACAGTAGAATAACCCTCAAGTCACCCTATAAAATAAGGAAAAATTTCAGTAAGCTCCTAAGGATGTGACATAATTTCAATCAACCCCCAAAACTTTCTAAAACTTCATTGCACTCTCATGAGTCAAAATCAAATTAAGTTTTGTGGGTGAAAAGACAATGATGCCCTTCTTCTTTTTGCTTTTTAGAAGAGCATTTACAAGATAAAAAAGGGTATTTACAAGATAAATAAAGACATTTACAAGACAAATAAAAAGATTCAAAAGAATTTAGGAAATCAAAAACATTTTAGCTATTTACAAGATAAGTGTGGAAAGTCACAAGACAAATATATGCATTTAAAAAAAAAAAATAAAGACATTTACAAAAAAAATCAAGGGATTCAAAAGAACCTAGTGAATTAAAAATATTTTAGCTATTTACACGACAAATATGAAAATTCACAAAATAAATATGGATATTTATAAGACAAATAAAGTGAGGGCATCATTGTATTTTCTTCCCAAAACTTAATTTCATTTTAACCCAAGGGGGTGCTATGAAGTTTCAGAAAATTTTGTGGGTCGACTGAAATTATGTCACATCCTGAGAGCTCAATGAAATTTTCCCAATAAATAATTGCTTATGGCCTCTCGTAGTTGCCTTCGACGCCGCCGTTCATCAATGCCTGAGCCAGCAAAGTGGTCGGATCACGGTGAGCCGACACGGTGGTGGTTGCCGTGAAGAAGGTCATACATAGTGAAATCCACCACAAGTGCCTGCTGCAACAACTGCACCTGCTCAGTATCACAACGACCTCAATGCCAGTGCCACGATGTTGGAATTACTTGCCACTCTGCTTGCAGGGGTTTCAACATATGTTACTCCTTTTGCATTGAAATATCTGTTTTATCTCCAGTAATCCTTATGTCCTATCAGTAATTCTTCACACTTTTGTGATTAAACTTTTTCTTTTAGGTTCTTATCAATGGGAGTGTGGTATTGGTATTATGTAGTTAGAAATTTTTTAATCATATTTTAAAGGGGTCCCTTGATAATATAGGCATATTTTATGGTTGGTTCTGTTACGTTGATGGGTTTGAAGATCTATGCATAATGGAGTTTGTGAATATGATTATGTGTGTGTGGGGGGGTGTTGGGAGAATTTGTTCTGGTGGATGACTGCATATTGCAGGGTTTTTTTTTCTGATTTTTTTGTGTGATGCACGTATGAATCAAAATATGTAGCTATCTAAATTAAGTGGGCAATGTATTGTAATGTAGGGTTGTTGGTAGCGTGAGGAATGTTATTCCATTTCATGTTTGTTCTTGTGCTTATCACATTGGATGAGTTGCAAGTCAGTGTATGCTTATACGTCATGTGGTAGATGCATCCGCGCAAAGCGCGGGGGGAATTTGTGCTTGTTATATACAGAGGCACGAAACCATAGTACAGCGCCGTTAGACCTTGCGACCTTCATTCCCTTCGGTTTCTTCTTCCTCTCGCCGGCGGCTCATCCACCACCACAAGCCGCCGGCGAGCATCACATCCGTCGTCCACCATCTATCATCGGTAATCTGTGCTCGAGCAGCTGGACATAGAACAGATTCGGAGTGAGCTGGGAGGCAGAGGCCGTGAGCGGGGGGCCGAAAGCTGAGAGTCAAGAACGGAGAAAGCGATGGCAAGGGATCTCTGGAGCTGGATTCTGCACCATCGTTCACCTTCGACCCCATCTAACCACCACACGATCACCGGCTCTTCCCCTCTGTCCTTCACCGAGATCTGTCTCCAACCATTCCCCTGTTCTTGTTGTCGTCAGAGTTGATCCTTCGTCAGCTTCATCACCCACAACATTCGCACACTACACCATTGCTTTCTTCAATACAAGACAGAGCTACAGCTACAGCCTCCAGAAACTTCGCATTAGTTTCCTCATGGTCTTCCATTATTTCAAACGTGGCTTCTTGCTCTGTGTGAATATTAAATTCAGAACCAACATCCCTATATTCAATACTAATTGATCCCTTTCATAGCTCATTGACATGTCTGAAATTGGGAAATTGTTTGGTGAAGCTGAATTGATGGTTGACAGTGGCTAAATTTCGCAACTCTTGAAGATGGAAGCTAAGGGTTTGAGTTCTAAGCACTACAAAGGGGAGTTTTATGTTTTAATCCATTTGTTAACCTTTATAATTATGATTTTCTGTCTTGGAGGATTGTATTTATATTGTTAGACCTTTGTTACTTAGTTAAGTACTTAGTTTGGATTAATTTGTTATTTGAAATAGTTGATGTTGAATTTTGCGCTCATCAATATATGTGGTTACATATATGTTTCATTGTAATTTTCCTGATTCTCTATTATCTTGCATAGTATTGTTTGGATATTGAGTTGATTTTGGATTATTTTGGAACCAATTGCATCAATTAATTTATAATCACACACTAAGAGTGCTTAATAGCATCTTTAGAGTAGAGGTTCCTCTCTTTTGGTGTTAGACTCATCGGTTGAGGGGGTTTGGTATTTTAAAAAACTTAGTGATTTCATAAATTGCATACAAAGTGGTTTCTAATAGTGTTTTAAGAAGTGATTATTTTCTAGGTTTAGAAATAATCATCAATTAATTCATTAGACTCAACGGTGTTTGAGGTTTGGTATTTTGAGGGACTTTGGTTGCAATTACTAGTGTTTTGTATTGAGTTTCGGTTAAAGGGGTTAAACCTTACTTGATGTGAAAGTGTTTAATTAATCTAACTCAAACTAGCTCAAAGGTTCTTTTAGCATTTTCGCCTAAACTAGTAAATTGAACCCCTATTATTATTATATGAACTATGATTGCTCTTGCAAACCATTTTCAAGAGATTCATTTCATACATTCCCATTTCCATTCTATCATACCTAAAAATACCAAAAATATTGTAATTTAGGACTTTTATCTTTATTGCTTTATAGTTGTGGTTTCAAAAGATCAATTTTTTCTCTTGTTATCATTTCATATCAATCATTGCACTTAGTTCCTAAGTAATTAATAAAATGCTCTTCGAGAGACGATTCGATATTACACCCTATATTGC
Source organism: Inga laurina (assembly GCA_963855925.1). Classification (NCBI taxonomy): domain Eukaryota; kingdom Viridiplantae; phylum Streptophyta; class Magnoliopsida; order Fabales; family Fabaceae; genus Inga; species Inga laurina. Next base: position 9,023,138 of record OY979702.1, read on the forward strand.
AATCTTTAATTTAATTTTTGAAGAGGTTACCAAGGCATAAAAACCGACAATGCTTATTCTTCAATGGTGCCTTAAGGTAAAAAATTTTGTAATGAGATACTTTTTAACATTTTTTAAATTAAACAAAAAGTATAATTATATTGAGTTATTAGTAATATATCTTATACAAAATAAAGGGCAAGGCATGTGAAAGTCTCATGAAATAGTACGCAAAAGACACGAGCGATCATTGAAGTCATGTAAAAGCTGATACTCTGTTCTTTCTTTTTTAAATAGAAAGATGTATTTCATAAAATGAGGAAATCTCACCAAGAAAACAGATATCTATTGTCTTGTTATGGAGGACGCGTAAAGGAAAGGGAAGAGATAGAGAAGAAAGGAGAGGAGGGAATGAGAGTGAAAGAGGAGTGATGGAAGAGAGAAGAGAGGAGGAGATCAGAAAATGCGCAAACATTCTCGAACGGCTTCATGTAAAACCCCTAATCCAATTTTAATGTGGATGCAAATTTTGGAGATAAAAAATATTAGTTTCTATTCAATTCATCAAAGTTGGGTACAACTAGTAACCGTAGCCCTCTTTAAGGAGCTTCTAGAGGAGTCATAGATCAAAACTTAATCATAATAAAATATAGAGTAAAATATTCTGACTACTCTTTCGTTGTGCCTTAATTTCACATACATCTCTTTCTTTCGAAAATATACATTTGAGTTTAAACTGTTAACTCCATTAAGAATATTCAAAAAAGATTCCAAAATATTTTTTTAATTAAACTTGTATTAAAGTTAATTTGCATATCATCAACTGTTCTTCCCTTCTGAAAAATAAAGCGTCAAAACTTTTGAAAGCCCCTAAGTGAGTCAAGCTCCTCCGATGCCTTCCACTGCTCCATAGAATATGATGAAAAAAATGTGGTTGAAATATATTTTTATATTTAAAACATAAATTAAATAAGTTTTACAAAATATGATAAAAATTAAAATAATAAAATTTTATAACATAATCAAAATTAATAAATTTTATAACATATTAGAAAGTTTGAAAATATATATTAAAATTATTTTTTGGTTGTATAATTTTTTTTGGCAAAATAAATGTTTAAATAATTATTATGTTAAAGAGGGGTGTTTTGGTAAGAAAAAAGTTTAAAGGTCAAACTTACTAATCAGCTAACAGTTGATGAATGAAAATTGAATATTAAATACATGAAGGTTTGTGTGGGGAAAAACAAAATCAATGCTAAGATGTATACAAGGTAGGTTTGGGATCAATACCACATCGAGGAGAAAAGTTGCACTAACAGTTAAAATCTAATGTTGACCAGTAACACTTTTTAGCGGCAAAATGCTCCTTTTTTAACACTTTCGAGACAATATTGATATAAAAACTTTTGGATACTTACAGTTTTACATGAAAACTTTCCAAAAAAATTGGACTGGACCTGCCCGGTATATATAGTTCCATGTCAATGGCGACACATATTTGTTAATGTGGCAGCTTGCATGCAAGTAGATTTCAAAAATTTAACATATCAATAAACATCTGTCCTCAGTTAAAGTCCTACCACAGGTTTAAAAACCGATGAAGTTATGCAGGCAGTGACGCGTGTCCTTCCTTGCTACTTGCTAGTAGTATATTCTCTATATAAGTAACATGAAGGCCTTGTGTTTTTCCCAGGTTTCAAGTTCCAAGTAGTCTTGAACATCAAGTGGTACTGTGAGACAAAAATGCCTGCGCGGTCACTGTTCATAAGCCTCTCCTTCCTCTGGTTTTCCTTCACCACCATCAAACCATTCTCACTAGCCTCTGCTTCTGAAGAAGCAGTAGTGAATGACGTTAATGGAGAAGCTCTTGTGGCAGGTCAAGAGTACGACATAATGTCAGCTATATGGGGAGCAGGAGGTGGTGGGGTTAAACCAGAAAAAACTGGGGACGCCTCATCATGTGGATATTCTATTTTGCAAGAAAGTTCAGACCTAAAAAGTGGTGCCCCATTAATATTCCAGGTTGAAGGAACAAGCAGAGACAAGATATGTGCAGGTTCTGTCTTCAAAGATATTTTAGATTATTTAGTTAATTGTTATTTTATTATTAGGTTTGATTATATTATTTAATATTGATTATAGCTTAGGATAATATTTTAAGATTTTATCAGATATGTGCAAGTGTGGTAGCAGAGTGATAACTCTCCATATTTTGTACATTTAAAGAATATTTTGAGGATAATTTGAGAGTTATCTATGCAATTTTAGAAGATTCAATGAGATTTTATTATAAAAAGATCAAATCAAAGTGTTATATGAATCAAGTAGAGTTGATTCCGCTATGATGATGAACTACAAGTATGTAATGAACAAAGCCTATTACTGTTTGGCTTTGTTTCAATATGTATGTACGTGCGTGCGTGAAGGTGGAATCTATCTATTATCAAGCAAAATTATCTTTTAAGAAATCATATTTTCAAAAGATCTTCTTATAGTTATAAATTTAAGAAAATTTTTACAAATATACAACTATTTAACCTTTTTTTCCCTTAATAACCATCAAATATTTGTCCAAACTTATTTGACGGTCAACATAGCAACTGTCGAGTAAGTCGTTGCTTAACCTTCGTCTTAGATTACTTGTCGACGCTTTTTAGTTTATACGACAAGTATGAACCGCCAAGCAAGCCCAGTTCTTCATAGCGGTGAATGGAGAAAGGTTACAAGGGTTATTTCAATCGGAAAGTACCTATATTATATGATTAAATGGAACTTTTACCGAACTGCTGTAAAACATCACCTACTATATATGGTAATGAGTATTGAGCTTTAAAAGGATAAAAGAGCATAAAGTGTGGTAGTAGAGATGAGTATGTTGACATGGATACATAAGAAAGAGTTGGCGTAGCATTTATATATTAAAGAGTTTAGATCTATACAAAGAAAGTTGTTGAAGGCATCATGAATGATACGATAGCATGAGTTTTCTAAAGAGGTACAAAAGACCAGAAATGATATTAAAAAAAAGTTATTGAATTAGACCCTTTGATCAATAATATATATTCAAAAATTTGGTTATTGTCAAAGCACATTGATGCCATACAATTCATGTCACTGAACCCACCTAGCGGAAGGGTTTGTTGTTCAATGTTCGAAGAACCATAAATATTTTTTTGTAAGCTTTAGCATACTTTTCTTCTTATTTAGCCAATGTATTAATAATATTTATAAGCAATAAACCTTTTTTGTATTTTGTGCAAGTGAGCTATAGTTTAGTTTATTTTTCTAAAAAAATATATAATTAGACACATACATGCACACCCAACGAACACATTGTTATAAACTTATAATGAAAAGCCAAAGATTTTTGTTCACTTTGAGGGTTTCGTCACCCCTCACTGGTTTAAAATGTATCTAGGAGAGGTATCCAAACATTTATGAGACGTCTTTTATTTTCCTATGATGTGGGACATCATAATCTTAAACTTATAATTTTATTTTGTTCGTTCAAACATTGATTGGGCTCATGAGGAGGGTTCCAACTTTTTTAACTTTTCTACTTTTACCTCACCGCCTTATTCTAACTATCTGAGTTAGAGAAGTGACTCACAAAAATTTAACAGGTGATAAAAATACATTTACTAAATTAAAAATTGAAGGAAAGTACCTTAAGAATGATTTTCCCTTTGTTTTACGTTGGATTCAGCTGCCGCAACTCTTCAAATAACACTAATTTATTTTATTCGTTCAAGCATTATTACAGAAAATAAGGGGAATTAAACTGCTTTTTATTGAGGCGGGCTTTGAACTTTGAACTTCTACCTATACCACACCTTATATACCTAGAAGTGACTCAGATAGAAATGGGAACACAGTTACACAATGACAAACAACTAACAAAATAATCCCAAATGACACTACTTTGATCTTGAAAACAAACCAAAAATTGGATTAATAGTAGTAAAGCCCCCATCAACGGCTAGATTATGCCCACTTATGTACTTGGATTCATCACTAGCCAAATATAGCGCAGCTCGAGCCACATCCTCTTCTTGCAGATAAACCCCTTTGAGATTGGAATAAACACTGTTTGAGCAACCATAATCATCTAATTTGAAGAAATCTTTTGCAGCAACATTTGCAATGAAATATGGAGACACACAATTGACTCGGATCCCATATTGGCCAAGTTCAGCAGCCACGTTCTTGGTGAGGCCCACCAAGCCATGCTTAGAACTTGTGTAAGCATGTGTTGCAACCCCTCCTACACTTGAACAAACACTTCCCACATTTATAATACTTCCCATTCTTTCTGGAATCATAACTCTAGCAGCATGCTTGGTGCACAAGAAAGGACCCGTTAGGTTCACGCTAAGAACTTGTTCAAACTTGCTCACTTCATTATGAGCAATGCTTGGCTTATCTTCATTTATTGAGGCAGCATTGTTGATCATTACGTCAAGCTTTTGATGCTTAGAAATTGCAGTTTTAACCGCAGATTCAACATCAGATTCTTTTGTGACATCACAGTGAACGTACGAAGCATATTCGGATCCAATATCATTGCATAATGTTTGCCCTAGTTCGTCTCGAATGTCTGCGACTATCACCTTTGCACCATGTCTTGTGAAGAGCCTTGCCATGCTTGCTCCTATTCCTCTGGCCCCACCTGTGATCAATGCTACTTTTCCTCCTAATCTGCAGACACATGCATGAGCTCAATTTGATCCTAAGATATAATTTTATCAAAAGTTATTCATAAAATTATTAGAAAATGGTATTGTAAGACAATTGATTATACCCAACAATATTCGAATATGACCTAAGCAAATAGTCATATATCAGATACAAAAATAATTGATCAGATCTGTGTCAAAAAAAATGTTTACTGGATATGTGCAAGATGGCTAGATAGTGATTTTATTTTGTCTTCTGCTTCTTTTTAATCCTTATAGTCATTCAATAAATAAATAAACCTCCAACAGTTGAAATAATAGGGAGAATAAGGATTGTTCTGCTCCTTAATGCTATATCGTATGATGAATAAGAAAAAGAAAATAGATAAACGAAAAAGATAGAAGAGCCATATGATTAGTTCTCTACGTGAGTGTACCTTGTTGCCTCAAGAGCGACCTGTCGAAGATTTGCCATATCCACAAGAAGTTACAGATGAGGTACTGGAAGCTTTAAAGGGACTCTCAAATCAGTATTAAAAGATGAAACTATATATGAAATTCTCCCTAACTTTAATACATATTTATACACAACCATCTTAAGATCAAATGTGGCGTTATCTTCGAGGAATCTGACACATCTATTCTCTTCATGTGGTCGGTTAGCGAAAAGGATACATTGTTTGGTTTGAACAATCTTCCCTGGTTCAATTCATTGAATTGTCCGAAATTTTCGGCAATAATGGAAAACTCGTGTCTTTGTTTGATTTTTAAATCAATATAGAACGTGTTACATGGCACTTTGACTTTTCTGTTCGTTTTAATTTAATTTATTGTTTTAATTTTTTTTATTTAACATTGGATGAAATTAGTGGATTTAATTTCTTATTGGTATTTTTAGATTATTTTTTGTTTATACTGTATTAGATTCATGTATAATAATTATTTCATTAATACTAAAATTAAAATCTTATGATTTTACATTACAAGTCTACATTATAGTTTTATCATTGTCCGACTCTATAATCTATATAAACTCATCAATTTGACAAGCTTATTCATACTTGTGAACTGAGTTTGGTTAGGTATTGTTTCCATTGATTATTTAAAATTAATATTAGTTACTTGATCTGGCATTTTATTGCCTCGCTTGATGATTGGCCATCATTAAGTTGACATTCACCCTATGTTTGAATGGAGAAAAACTCAAGGAGTAAAGAATACTCGATAGAAAAATTCCTACAAATAGTAAATTATTTTACCATTTCGAGAAATTTTTCTTCCTAGCAGTCCCTCCCCTATTTTCCTCTCACTTTTCTCTGATCAAAGCATTGGGATCTATGGTTCAGCTTGATGAAGAAAGTTCTAAGTAATGGATTTTTAGATTAGGTGAGATGTGATTGGATAGATATCGATTCAACTTGCTCCTGTTGTAAATAATTTTGTAGGTGTGTTAAAGAAAGAAGTCTCATGTTGCTCAAAATTGAAGACACCCTAATGTATGACAAAATGTGAGTTTTGAGCTAATTAAATAGCAAAGAGGAGGGGGCTCAGAGGAGCAATCATCTATTCTCAGTGTTCGACACTTCGCCAGCGGAATGCAATGCGCTTTTTGTGTTAGAGTGTGGTGGTATGCTACCGGGTCAATGTTCGATGCATGTTTCCTAGCATCTCTTGTGTAAACTTCAAGCTTTGCTTGCCTTTGTATTTAAAAAAAAAAAATAGCAAAGAGGAGGAGGTTTTGAACGGACTGTTAGCGTGACTGTTGGAACATTTGTGTTTTAATTAGTCGGCTTTTTCATTATTAATAGGTTTTAATAGCTTTAAGCATTGAACCGCCACTAGTGAATATTCTATAAATGTCATTTAGTTGTCACAAAACCTTCTTTAATGACCATTATGACTCCAAACAATCACATATTCTCTGCCTACAAAATGCAATATTTGGTGCACAGTCAGTGAGTATTGAGGTCAATGAGCATTATATTGAGGTTAGAAACTCTGAGCTCTATCCCCAATCCCCTCTCCTCTCTCATCTCCTAAGTTATTTTTATATTTCTTGTAAGAAAGGTTTATTTAATGTTGGAGAGTGCTACTTCGTGATTTACTGAGGGGTATACAGAATATCTTCTAACCAGAATATCTTGTTTTCATATATGAATTGAACAGTATCTTTTTATGTTTGTTTCAAGTGCTGCTACCAGCTACGTACCATTATATTTAATCAGAGCATGTTGCACTTGATAGAACCTTGGAAAATAATGTGAGATTTTGTATAAATTATTTAAGGTATATATGGTTGTAATTTATTCAAAAATTATTACTTCTTAGAATTTATATTAACCAATTAAAAATAACAGTGAGTAATTAGGTGGAGATAAAATCTAACATATATGAATAAGGGTGGTAGAAGCTTAGGTCACCTCCTCTTCGTATAATATTAAAAGAAATATGTCTAGTTTCTTGTAATTAGGTCAAAATGGGTAGTTGCCTCAATGGCAACACCACCCACTACATTTGGATGAAACGTAATGACTCACAAGTGAAATCGCAGACTAGCAGCAGTATCGTGAGTACAATAGCTTGTTTACAAGTCTGACTATCGCGTGAGATGAGGTTAAATTTCTCCACTTTTCTCCAGTTTTTCTCTCCCCGCCACGGAATACATTCCCATATCATATTTTATTCAGTCCCCACAGCCAAAATCTGTAAATGCTATATTTCTGACTTTGCAGCATCAAATAAATATATCCCAATTTATGAAAAAATGATAAAAATCAACTCTATTCAATTACATTATATTAGTAACAGAAGCAAGTACTGTTATTTCCCTCAAATTAGTTTTTCCTATGAATGAAAATGGAGTTTAGAAAGTCAGCTGGACATATAATTGTTGTCCACTGAGAATTTTTTAACAACTAGTTTATTTTTTATTTATAAATACATAGATTTGAATTTATACAACTAAGACATGTAATTTTAACTATTTTGTTTATAAATATGTTTTTTATTTCGTTATTTGTTGGCAGTTTGATTTAGTACTATGTATTAAAATATATATAAAAATTGTTTCAAATAGGGGATACATGTGTTTATAAAAAGAAATTAACTTGTCAAGTATATATTTTTCTCATATATACTAATTTATGCATATATTAAATTAAATGTTAATTTAGTTTTAATTTCAATGATTTAGATTTGAAATACATTTAAACCAATTATTTTCATTTTTATATTTTGCTTATTTAAATATATATTTTTAATAGCTATTTATTGATATTGATAAACTCTTACTTGTTTATGATCAGAGTTTACACCGTTGTCAAAAGTTTGATTAAACTTGCTAGCTTGACAACGCTGTTTGAATGGATGCGTCTCTTTTTATAAGATTCCATTTGGAGATGTATCAACATTTAATGGATTTTTTCATTTATACCCCCAATTAATTATGTCTCTCTCATCACTTTTTCTACTCATTCTCTCCCACCCATCTTCTTTACAAATAAGGGTTTTTTAAGAAAATAAGTTATATTTTTTTTCTACATATTTATTTTCTATAACCAATTTTAACTAAATTTTTTACCCAGGTAATTTGGTTATTGATATCTTATAAAAAAAGAACTGAAGGAGTATTAAATCATAAGAAAATATATCTAATTTCTTGTAATCGCACGGCGCATGAAACATTGTCAAAACTTGCAACTCATATCGGTCCTTTAAACAAAAATTACAATGACGCAACAATGGCGACATCATCAGAAGATGCTTGAGCCGCAAGCAGTTTGATCTTAAATTTATTTCTTCAGTTTTTTTTTTTTTTTTTTGAAAATTCATTCATACATAACACGATTTTTTCTTAATATTGGCCTCGTTCATATTATAACATCATTTACAAGTGTAAGCCCGATGGCATTCGCACATATCATAGACACAGCTTTATTTTGTTAAATTACTCCTTGTATCGAGGCAATTAGAATAATTAATATTGCAAACTTAGCATGACCAAATCATAAAATAGATGTTCAAGTAGCGACAGTTTTAAATAATTCGTAAGAAATTTTTAATACATGTAATCGGTGAAAGAAGAAGATTTAATTTATATATATATATATATAACACTCAATCAGATAACATCGGAAAATAATCAATAATCAATAAAACCATATAGAAGCCGGATAATTTGGCACTATTTCTTTATTGTTTATAGAAGTCCTTCATTACATGATTATTATGTTATTTTATTTTATAATTTTATTTCTTTTTTATTGTATATATTTTATTTATATTAAATTATATTTTTTATATTAATAAATTTACATGTAAATAATTTATTTCTTAAAAATAAATATTTAATTTTTTAAATGAAATTATAGAGTTTGTTTTATAATTATTAATCAAAGTAATTTGGTTTTCACAAATGTCGTTTATCATACAAATGCATTTTCTTAATAGAATTATCTATATATCTTTACAATTGTTTTCCCATTATTTATATCTGATGCAAGATTTTGGTGGCTAAATCTAATTTTAAACTTTGTCAAAATCATCGCTGTCAGCCTTTTATATGCTCAAATGTTGGCGTGATTAAGTAATATAATGTGTATAAAAAATTCCAATAAGCAATAATGAAAGGAGTAAATTCAGTTTAATGAACCAATAGAGATTGTGTTTAACATAAGGGGCAAATCCTTCACATTGTAATGAACTAATGTTCGAATTTCAACTGGGAGAAGTATCAATATTTAGTGTCCAGCCATGATTTGAAGAAGAAGAAAAAGAGCATATAAGCCAAAAAACCAAGATACAAATTATGAAAAAAAAAAAAAAAAGAAGAAGAAGAAGAAGAAGAAAGTTTAGTTTGATTATAATGTTCTGGTAAAAAAAATTTACAAATTATATAAGCATATAAGCCAAAACCATGATTGCTGAAATCAACAACTAAGATTAAGTGTTTAATTAAATAGCACTTGGTTCAATTTTTAAATAACGTTGAACTGCTTACCGTCAAAAAAAGTGAACTCTACACACAAATCACATGCTCATTTGTGACGAAGACGTGTTCACATTCGTTGACAAGTTAAAGTAAAGCACTGGTATTCCTTAACATATTATATATATATATATATATATAATTCCCAACCGTATCATTACTTGTTATGGTAGAGTTGTGCACTTTCTCGTTCACTCTTCATTGAGAATTTGTGACTTGTGAGGCATTCATTTTCTGAAATATGGCTTTAACTTCAACCCTTGTGAGAGAAACAAACCAGGTATCAACTTCTTCCTTTGATTTTATTTTATTTTTATTATTGCCTTTAACTTTAACGTGTGGTTTCTATTTCCCCTTCTTTTTCACATACCCATATACATGCTATTTTAATTTCATGATTGAATTGATTGATATCTTAAACTAGCTCATACAAGAATATAAATGTAGAATTTACATTGGAGTATTATTAATATACCTTATATATCATAAAAGAATCTAACTTTGGGAATAGATAGAAAAAAATTATAGTCATATAAGAGACAAATAAAATTGAGATATTACAGTATATTTAAAACCAAAACAAACCCTTGAACTAGCTCCTTCACTTAAGACTAGAAGATATATCTCTTTATTTCAGAGATGTTACGATTAAAAGAATTTGAAACACTGCATGTGGGAAAGGAAGAAGACTGAGAGAGGTTGATATTTTTTTTAAAAAAAAAAATATTATTTACATTTTTTATATTTTTAATAAAACATTTTTTAAAAATATTTCACCTCCGTTGCCTTTTATGAACACTAGAATATATAGGCTGGATAAGGTGTTGATGTCATATATTTCCTAGTCGTAGTTTTATTAATAGTGTGGCTTGTAAGATTCCTTATATTTTATATAATTTTTTTTTTTTTAATTTTGGTGTAGGTACTTTTCGCTGGAAATACTTGTGTGAAGGAACTGATACTAAACAGGCCTCATAAGCTGAATGTTCTCAATCACGAAATGGTTAGTTGAGTTTGCTTCTGTTACCTCCCATATATTTTCTCTCAAAGAAAAAAAAAACTCTTGAGTAGCAAATTGCTTAAAAATTAGAAGTCACATATGGTTGTGTCAAATTTTCTACAATAAAGAGACCAGTTGGTCTTATGAGGAAAAAAAAAAAAAAGATCAGTTGGTCTTATGAAACTGATTATTTTATAGGTAATTGAGAAGTTCAAATCATTTTGTTAAATGCTAAAAGAGGATTTTTTGTACATTAATCAATGACTTCTCTCTATTTTTTTGCAGATAAGTCAGATGAAAGAGAGATTGACGTTGTATGAGAAGGATCCTTCAGTAAAACTGATTATTTTAAAGGTAATTGAGAAGTTGAAGATCTCTCGACCCCAATCTTTCATTATTCAAATTTAGATAAATTTCGTATAAAAAATTACTCAAATGTTATTGAACCCGATAAAATATAACGCCATCACATATATACATTTTCTTAATTAAGTTTGGCTCTGAATATTGTACTGATCTCTCATGTGTATATTAAAGAAAAATATTATCGATGGCCAAAAAAAAATGTCAAGTTCTCCAATCACAAGTGGCACATGGTCATGTGATTGGGGAACTTGATGCAATGGATATAAGGAACTTGATGTAAATATGGTCCTATATTAAAAGTTGTGATTATATACATAGCATTTTATTCTCTTTTAATACAGGCTAATGGAAAAGCTTTCTGTGCTGGTGGTGATGTGATATCAGTGGTTACTTCTTCAATTGTAGGTAGGTACAATGTTTAAATTCCACATTTCATACTGAATGAAGTTTAAAATAAGTGTTACTATTTTAATTTTAATATTGTGACATCTTGTAAATTTTATTATATGTATTGCAAGTGAATAAAACATAAATATATTTTTATACATTTAGCATTAAACATTATAATCAAAACAAGATATAACCGGATTTTTTTTAATAATAGTATAGCGTGAAAATTACATTATTCAATAAAAAATTAATATATTGATCATATTATTGTTAGTTAAATAAATACACTTTTATATCAATTATCATACTTTAGTTGAACAATTTGATAGTTGATAAATGAAAAGTTACATTTGTTTGCATTTAAAATATATGCAAACTTGACTTCATGATGCAAGTTATTTAACAAAGCACTTTGTCACATTTTATCTAAATCATTTTGTATTCGGTTTATCCAAACTATATTTTATGAAATGTGAAAAATTAAATAAATTCATATTCTATAAATAATATGGTTTGTGACATATTTTGTTACATATATTGATATATTAATATATTTTTGTGTTTTAAGGAAAAAAAATAACATGAAATAGTAGCATTTTTTTGTTTGGGGTATTTCCTGGACCAACAAGAAATATTCACGCGAACTCAAAATTTCTTGCTAAAGACAGAATTTTTAAAAGAGCATTTCATCTGCAGTATAGATAATTTTTGCCAACGCATTTGATCAGTAAATGACTCGTGCTATCAAGCTGATTTTGACGTATTATATATTTATTTGTCTTAAGGTTGTAAACTGAAATATGTTACGAGTATTTTAAGTTTACCTTAAACATTTTGATAATTTAGTATTTCGTTTTTTAATGTCCGGTTCCGTCAATTTCTTTATTATTATAAAAATTAAATTTTATGGAAAACAAATTTAGTGCATAAATATATTGTGTGCCTATGTGTGATTAATCTTTAAATTAAGCTTCAAAGATATTCATGTTTAAAATAATGGTGATTGAAAATAGGACACTGGACTCATGCAGCAAGCTTTTACAAGAAACAGCTTACATTAGACCATTTGATGGCAACCTACAAAAAGCCAGTGGTGAGCTTGCTAGTCCCACATTATAAATTTTAATTTCTTCTAAGTTCTAAGCATATGAAAGACAGATTTAATTGTTTAATTAATAATATGAAGGTGTCTCTCATTGATGGAATGGTCATGGGAGGAGGTGCGGGTCTGTCGATGAACACAAATTTTAGAGTTGTCACCGAAAGAACTGTATGTATAATAATTTTTTTATTTTTTTTTTCAGTAGTTAATGAGTTGTTTAATGCAATGTTGTGAAAATTGGACCGGACTGGACGGTCATACCAGTGTCTGGGATGGTTTTCGGTTTGTTCATTATGATTCAACCGTTTTATCATTTAGACCATTTTAGGCCGCTTCAGACTAGCTGTTGGCCTGGGAACCGGGGTTGAACCGGGAACCAGGGTGGTTGAACTGAGAATCGGCTATTGGTATTATATTGACATATTATTATGTTATTTTTAATCATTTCAATGCATTAGAACTTGGGATTTGGGAAAGATGATACATATAAGCTTCTGTATATGTTTATTTTTAAGTAATGTTAAAATTTCATATTTATTTTTTATATTTATATAATTATATATATGTATAATATTATTTTTAAGGTTAAGGTGCAAAAATACATATGCGTTTTTCCCAAAATTACATCCAACACCAAATACTTTTTTGAGGGGCAAAAGTAATAATGTGGTTACAAAATAGATGCAAAAATCACATTTTCCGTTAATGGTAGATGACGCCTGCTTGTTTTGCAATTACCTCCTTCTTCTTCAACCACTCTCTCTTTCTTTGCTTTTGTCTCTTCATATGTAACTACCTCATTCCTCTCCCTTCCCCTCCCATATTTAAGTATCCTCTTCATTTCATTCAGTTCAACATCTCTGACCCCACTAGATATCATACTTGACCCAATTTCAATGCCAATTCCGGGTAAAGAAAGGTGAATTCATCCTCAAAACAAAAGCAATCTCTGCCACACAAGAAGTGGCTGGTTCAATGTTCATTACCATGGAGCATCGCCAACAACCTAAATAAAGCTCAGGGCTTTCGGGTCACCGTGAGCTGTTCGGGTCAAAATAAAAGACGTCCACTCAATAAACACATGCCATCGGTGGCCACAATTTAGAACAGCGTGATGGAGACAATGATGATGGAAGAGGAGGAGGAGGAGGAGAAGTAGCACGGGCTCTGTGTCTATGCTATGGTGTAGAACCAAGCATCTACTCTTAAAGAATGGGTCATGTACCATTCATGGCTGGGGGCAAAACAATGGTTAATCTACGATGATAACAGCAATGATAACATCAAAAACTTAATCTCAAACCTCAACCTTGAAGGCTACAATGTTAGTATAACAACATGGCCATGGATTAAAACCCAAAAAGCTGTCTTTTCTCACTACATGTTTAGATCAAAGCAAGAATGTAACTGATTGGCTTCTTTAACGTCAATGAGTTCTTCTACCTCAAAAATAGAGGCGGTGGCAGACACCACCACTAGAACACACTCAAGTCACTGGTCTCCAATTTGTCCTCCTCCTCGACATCGTCAAAAATTGCAAAGATAAGAACAAGAGGCCATAACTTTGGACCTTCAGGATTAACCTTAAATCCTAAATGAGGAGTGACAATAAAATACACAACTAGATATGAGTCTGTTGAATGTGATTCGTCATTTTGATTTAAAGGAAGGGAAGTGGTCGATGCACGTGAAGGAAGAAGAAGGAGTGATTAACCATAATAAGTATCAAGTGTGGAAAGGAGAAGAATGAGGCGGTTATATGTGAAGAGATAAAAGCATAGAGAGAGAGAGAGAGAGAGAGGTTGAAGAAGGAGGAGGTTACTGCTAAACTAACGGCATTTTCTACCACTAACGGAAAATGTGACTTTTGCACCTATTTTGTAACCACATAGTTACTTTTGCTCCTCAAAAAACCATTTGATGTTGGGTGCAATTTTGGGAAAAGTCATGTGTATTTTTGCACCTTAGCCCTTATTTTTGTTTAATTATTATATCATCGGTCAGACCGCTGGTCCGACCATGCGACCCATGACCCATTAGCCTCTCCAGTTCGACGTCTAGTCTAGCTTTTAAAACATTGGTTTGATGATAATGTCTGTGAGCGGAAAATATAAAAGATGATTCAATTTTTTCGTAAAAGCTATTTCTCATATATGTCTCTTTTTTTTCTTATTTACCTCTACTATGCTCCCTCAATAATAAAAGTAAGACAGAGATTAAGGAAATTAAGGAAGATGATTAGGGTGTTTTAGGAAAACTTTTCATATTAACTAACTTCCTTAATCTAATCAAATTAGGTAAATAAGTCTTATATTAAGTACTGGAGGGAGTCACAATTAGTAACAATACAGTTATATGAATATTTATATTGTGTGGTCACTAGGCTAATCTTGTATCTTTAATTTAATTAATAGGTGTTTGCTATGCCCGAAGCATCTATAGGACTTAGCCCGGACGTGGGTGCTTCATACTTTCTCTCGAGGCTTCCTGGCTCTTTTGGTAATATTAATTCTATTCTATCTTTCTGCCCTCTGTTACATTATCAACATTTAATTTTGACATCATACGTACGTGTTTTGCTTTACGTACGTGATCATTTCATAATATAATGTTTGTCTTTCTTATTCCCAATCAAATTAATTATCCACCCGCCATTTATAATACTACCTCTGGTACTTGATGGAAGAGCTACTCTAATAATTTGAGTATATTAATGAAATGCTATAAATTATTTAATTATAATAAATGTGACATGATCTCCCAAAAATGATCTAGTGTAGAATTAAATTATATATACCACTTTATAAGTTAGGGAAATTAGTTAGGAAAAAAGTGATAAATATATGAGACAAAATAGATTGAGATCTTATAACAAAGACTGGAGATAATATCAAGTTTAATTAATGACCAAATCGGCCATTATCAAGTCACGTACAATTGAACCATGGACGTCAATACTTACCAGAGACCAAATCAGCCAATTCACCCAAATTCAGCTGATAAAATCAGTCAATTCATGATATCAAATGAAAGTATTGCAAAATAGACCAAATCGGTAAATTCATTCAACAAAAAAAAAAAAAAAGAAAGAAATAAGTGAGCCAGACATCAATCCAATCCATTAGTCAAAACAACAAAAGTGAGAGTCAATACACTTAGAACATGAATTCTCCTCCTCTCCTTTATTTATAACAAACTATTTGGGACTTGCTCAGTTGTTTTCTCTCTTGTGCTTTTGCTTTCATGGCCTTAATTGTCTATTAATTTCCTAAAAACAATTCATGTGAGGAAACAAACGCGAATCAAAAACAAAACTTAATTAGTTTGGCTTAATTAATGACTCAATTTGATTTAAAAAATACTGCAATTTATTGTACTTGTGATCCTTTTTTTTAATTCTCCAACATAGGGGAGTACCTAGGGTTAGCAGGAAGACGTTTGAATGGAGCAGAAATGGTTAAATGTGGCCTAGCGACTCATTTTGTCCCTTCCAAGGTATACATATACACAACATAATTGTGTCGTTATACATATATAACATTAATTGTGACATTATTACATATTAACTAGCAAAATTCATATCACTTTCCTCCGTACATCAGAAGCTAAATTTGCTGGAAAATGCCCTACGGTCTGTGACAACTTCTGATATTTCAACAATTACTGCATTTATTGATAAATTTACTGAAACACCTTATATTAAGGAAGACAGCCCCTTGAAGAGGTAACTTAGTGGTTTTGCAGTTTCTTAAGTCTTTTCCTAGTATTTCATACGACACAATGATTGCAGTAAATATTCTTTTGACAAATTAAACAGACTGGACACAATCAGCAAATGCTTCTCAAAAGGAAGTGTTGAAGAAATTGTTCTGTCATTGGTACGCATAGTTCAATTTGATGTTCAGTTTTTATTCTTAGAAATGACAATAGAGAAATCGGGATTTCTTAAACAAAAATATAATATTGTTTGAATGTCACAATAATGTTGGTAGGAAAAGGAAATGGAAGTTGAAGGAGCAGAAAAGTGGATTGGAGATGCATTAAATTACATGAGTGCGTCTTGTCCTACAAGCCTCAAGATATGGCTTAGATCAGTAAGTATATAATATATGCGAAGATTTATATATTATTAGAAATCAGATTGAAAAATTACAAATTAATTAAATGAGTTAACCTGAATTAATGTTTTTAATTAGGTGAGGGAAGGCAGAGTACAAAGCATTGAACAGTGCCTTATTCGGGAATGCAATATTAGCTTCCATATCTTTCGAAGAACTGTCAGCAATGATTTTTATGAGGTCAGAACTATTACAAATATAATTCAATTGACAAGAAATGTAGTTAATTGTTGAATAGACATTTAAAAAGCTTGGATTTTCTTGCAGGGTTCAAGAGCAAAGCTATTTGATAAGGACAACGAGGCTATGGTAATATTAAAAATTTTGAACCCCTCTTATATATATATATATAACTATTTAAAAAACGCAGAGAGAAAGATAGAGGAGTTTAGCATTATTATCATAATTATCATATTATAACTATTACAAATATAATTCAATATTTGATTAGTATTATTATCATTATTATCATATAGCATAACTAATTTTGTTGCTTTGATTTGTGTGTTGGTGTGTTTGATTAGTGGGACCCTCCAAAGCTGGAGCTGGTTAGTGAAGAAATGGTAGATCGTTACTTCAGAGAGGTTGAAGATGAGAATTGGGAGAGTCTGCAACTTCCTCACAGATCAAACATGCCCAGCAAGCTCTAGACCGAAGCATGGAAATGGAAAGGCCTTTTGTCGGAAAAGGAATATCTTAAATATTTGTAATATATTTGGATATGATATTAAGAGTCTTGGGTGTTTATTGTTTATCTTGTTTTATTTTAGGAAAAATTAATCTTTTTAGTTCTTATAGTTTTGTCTTGATTATAACTCAGCCTTTATATATACTTTGACTCGGTGCCCTCTAATTAATATAGCTTTGACTCAGTTATAACTCAATCCTTAAACTTTGACTCACTACAACTCGGCCTATAGTTTTAACCATTTTATAACTTAGTCCCTATGTTTAAGAAAATAAAATTATATATTTAAAAAAGGCAGAAACTAAATTATAAAATGGTCAACTATAGGAACCGAGCTACAGTAAGTCAAAGTTTAGGGGTTAAGTTACAACCGAGTCAAAACTATAGGGACTAAATTGCACTGAGTCAAGGTGCAAGGACTGAGCTACGATTGAGTTAAAATTTTAGAGACCGAAAGATTTATTTTCCCTTTATTTAATAATGTTGCATAATATAGCATGGATTTGTTATTACTACTTCTGATCCTAAATATATGACTATGAGCTAGACAAGGGTTTCATTTTGCCTCTAGACTGAAGCGTGGAAAGGCTGTGATAGCCCCCGTGTGTGTATAATTATAGTGTATAATTATAGGCAATAGTAAAGATTGGTGAATATTATTAAATCCGACCCTATCCAAGCTATTTTGCTAAATATTAGGAAATCTCATCGCATCAGGAGATAGTTAACAAATATTGGTAAATATTGTCATATCAAAAAGATAATTATTAGATATTAGTAGACCTCATTATATTGAGAATTAGTCTACGAATTTTCTAAAAATCTGTTTTAAATTGGGTATAATCTTTAATAATAATTTTTAAATCTAAATTTCAACAAGAACCTCTCCTCCCAACCCTATGTTGCATCACACAATCTTCAATTTTCCTCGTTCAGGCCGCCTAAGAGCCGGTATATCATCGAGAAGGAGGTAAATAAAGATATGCCAAAAAAGAATTAATGATATCTCCAAAACTATAAAGATGTGCTTATAGGGAATTTATAATATTCTCAAAACTAACTATAATAGAGCTCCAAGACCTAACTCAATAACTAAATTTGACTCAGTAAAATATTTGATCTAAAAGCGACATAGCATAAACAAGCAAAATTGTGGATTTGCTTCCTATATGGCAGGATAGAAATTAAAGCATTTGCACCAAAAAAAATAAAATAATCAGAGGTGGGAACAAGACTGCCACCTTGCTACTTATACGCTCACCTGCTGTGATCAATCCTTGAGATCCCTCCTTAATCACATTAATATTAAGCACCTTCTAAGGAGTCCCCACGTGGAGCACCTGGCATTTTTGGATAGATATACACACTATTAGATGTTAATGTGATCGATGAGGCTAGCAAAGGACGGAAGAAGACGCAAGACTCTAAAACATTATTTTATATTTGAGAGAGGTTAGTGGTATTTGAAGGGAGGAACTGAGGTAGGGAAGAATGAAAATTTTGCAGTTATATACCGGCTCTTTGGCGGCGTGAATGAGGAAAATTGAAGATTGTGTGACGCAACATAGAGCAAGGTATTAAAACTTGGACCGGTCATTGAACCAGTCAGGGTACTGGGTTAAGGGTAAGTGGGTCAGACCGGGACCAAACCGGAGCTAAACCGGAACCAAACCGGTGAGAAATTGAAAATTTTAGACTTATAGTATGAAATTCTAAAGGAAAAATTAAAATTTTTTTTTAAAAAAAATACCAACCCGGACCGGACCGGTTTACCGGCCGATTCGCCGGTTCCCGGGCTGGACCGGCCGGTCCGGTCCGGGTTTAATAACCCTGACATAGAGTTTGGAGGAGAGGGCCTTGTAGAACTTTAGATTTAAAAAAATCTTATTATTATTACTATTTTATTATTATGATTATTATTATTATTATTAAATATTTTACCCGACTTAAAATAAGTTTCTAAGCAAATTCCGTATGCTAATTCTCAGTATGATGAGGCTACTAATATTTAATAATTATCTTTTTGATATGACAATATTTACCAATATTTGCTAACTATCTCCTGATATGATGAGATTTCCTAATATTTAGCAAAGTATCTTGGATAGGATGTGATTTATTACTAATATTTACCAATCTTTATTATTTCCTATATATATATATATATATATATTTACTTACTTGCGGGCTATCACAAAGGTAAAGTGATTAACGGACTTTTTGTCTCTTACGTTAGTTTTGGGGTCCATAATCAAAAATTATCGTTCTCTCTTCTCGAGGAGCCTTTTATTGAATCCTAAGTAATCTAATATGTCATGCAAATGCAATGAAACAAAACAAGGGGAAATTGGGTTTGATTTTTTTCAAATTAATAGCTAAAGACTAATGCAATTAAATTAAAAGCTAAACTATTATTTTTGGTATTTTATTAAAATAGATGGATATGGGAGTTTGAAATCCATCAAGTCTTAATTAAAAATCTCAAGAAAACGCATTGAGTCTAACTTATCTAATTAATGACTAATCCTACAATTGCATTCATAGTCATCTCTTGGATAAATTGTTAAAAACCACTTGACATGTGAAATGGATTAAATTAATGCAATTATTTCCTCTAGCATGAATGCACGAATGCGCCACTCAAATTAACTCAAATCAATTACACAAACTAGTAATCACATAGCAAGTATAATCTCATTGAATTAATAGGAAATAGGTAACTAAAAATCATCCAATCACAATAATTCAAAACCAAACACAATAAAAATAATCTTAGTTCAATAATATGGATTATAAATAGCTCACAACAAAATCCTACTGCAACTACCTTAGAATATTGTTAGGAATTATAATAATAATAGGAAATTCATAAAGGAATTAAGAAAAACTCACCTTTAAGTTCTTTAAACTCAAGACAAATCCCCAATTCTCAAGAGTTGAAAGCTTAGCTAATCTTGGAGCCAAGTACTGTCACCACAAAGCTCACAATCAAACCAGCCATGGAAAATGAAGGAAGACAGAACAGATTTAGTGATGAATTGAAAATAGAAATGAGTTGGTGTTGGAAATTGTTGAGGAGAAAATAGAAGGAGTGATGATGATGGTGGCGGGAGGGAAATAGAAGGAAGTAGGGACGGAACAGAGGGTAAGGTACAGACGGAATGGAGAATTGATTCAGAGACTTGGACAATGGTGGATATAAGGGAATCCAATGAAGATGACGGTGGTGTGGTTCTAAGCTCAATGGAGGTGGTGGTCTTTCTTGGCTCAACGGCGCTGTGGTGGTGGTTAACAGATGAGGAGTGACAGTAGTGACAGAGCCCGACTATGGCTGTGGTAGAGCAGAGCAAGAACCGTCGGTGTGGTTAAGGTGTGAGAGGATATAGCTAGTGGTTCCGTCCAAGCCTTTCGGGTCCTCCAAACTCCCAGCTCTCCCTTCCTTCCGTGGCGTGATTCTGGTTCAAGAACGCAGACGAAGCTCTCAAGGTTCTCTCGGTGCACGCTGCAGTGGTGATGGCGGAGCTCTGTCCTTGGTGGATGGTGGAAGAGGCTCGCCGGCGACGGTGAAGATGGAAGGAGTCGCCGGCGAGAACGAGAGTTGAAGGTGACGAGAGATGAAGACTGCCCTCCGTCCGGCGGCGCTCGACCCTCTGCTTTGCAGATCTGTTTCCTTTTTGCTGAAGACGCTGCACAGTGACCTAGGCCTTGGTCAAAACTGGAAAACGCCAGTTTTGACCAGGGACCTATTGGAAAATATGAAAACTTTTGAGAAGGGATTAAAGTGAAAAGTTTGACATTTGTTGGTGCAAACTGTAATTTCTAAAACATCTGGGTTTTTTACTGTGATTTTTCCATACCCTTTTCTACACATTTTTGTAATTTTCAGATATTTTGGGTCCTTTTCTGTAATTTTTTCAGTCATCTAATATTAATTCTGACATCCAAAACCTGCAATTTTCTTCTAAAACACCTGAAATGTAACATTAAACACAATTGTAGCATCAAAAGTCCAAGAAAAAATTTGTATGAATAATTAACAAATTTATGACCATTTTGCCCTTAATTACAATTAATTCAATACAAATGTCCCTAACTCAAATTAGTGCTTAATCATGCAATATTGTTCCAAAAAATGCATTAAAAATCCCAAATTAATCATGCATAATCAAATAAAAATATGATTCAATCAATTCCCCCATACTTAGACCTTTGTACTCCTAAACAAAGGCAATTAAACATAATTTTCTAAATTCCAATCATTAATGCAATTGAAAGATGTGCAATTTTATCTTTAAAAAATACTTATGTCAAATTCCTTATATCCATCTCGTCATGTTTTCAAATAACATATGATCATGTGTCCTAGTTTTAAATTATTATCATTTAACTATAAACTCATATTAAAAAAATAGATTAAAAAAATAGAACACTTGATCATGTGTGATTGGAGAACTTGATATAATGGATTATAGATATAAGGAATTTGATGTAAGTATGATCAATGACTTTTATCTGAAAAAGGATAGTTGTAGTAATATACATATTTGGGTACAATTAAGGTCTTGGGTCTTTATTACTATTTTAGTCTTGTTTTGGTTAATAACGTTGCACAGTATTACTGTTAAAACTTCAGGGCTTAGTCTGAGTGATTGGGCTCACTATTCCTAAAACTCTATAAGAGATCCGCAATGAGAAGATAGACGTGTGAGATCCCACACAATGATCTATCACGAAGCTGCACTTGCTTCCAAAAGTCACTTTTACATTTCTTCCACCTGTGTGTGTATTTCTAATGAATGCAATCCATGTTTTTCCAGCACCACACTCTTTTTAAAAAAATAAAAAAAAAATTAGTAATCTTGATATTTTCTCCCTTTATTATTGGACATTTGAGTTATAAACACAATCAAGGTTGTCAAACTCATGAGTTTAAGCAAATTCATGATAGTGATGTAAATTCGTATTGTGAACTCGAATCGTAAATTAGTAAGAGTTTAGTTTTACCATTAAATAGATATTATTAGTATATAATTAAATAATTAAAATATAAAAAGTTGACAACAATTTGATTTAAATATATTTTAAATCCAAATAATTAAAATTAAATCTATCAACATTCATAATTTATCGTATTTAATAAAGAAATTTTTATAAAATTCATATATAAAGCTGTTGAGTATAATCAAATTGGAAAAGTTAACATGAGTTTAAAGGTACGCTAACACAGTTTTATAAGTTAAAAACGTAAAAACGGTAAACTCAGTGTATAAACTCATGAATTTAACCGAGTTTATAAAGGTCACGAGTTTACTAATAACTCAACTCGATTTTATAAGTTAGAAATGTAAAAATGGTAAACTCGGAGAGTCAACTCATGAGTTTGACAACAATGAACACAATAATAACTCAGTTATTATTGTTAACTTCCAATGCAAGTCTTTAACTGACTAATATTTAGTCTATTATATATCTTACATAATTAGTAAAATTCGTTCAAAATTTTCTTCAAGCATTACCCAATAATTAAAATTGAAGATAATCAGCTGTATAAAAAAAATAAAGACCATTAGAGTTAAGTCAGCAAGGAGCCACGTAATTCCTTTGTTTCATTGAAGCATTATATTTAAATCAGATATTATCAAAAAAAATATTTAAATCAGATAAAAGTAGAGGTAACGAAGTATTTCAAAAACAAATTAAAAGTCAATAAATTTTTAATTCGAGCAAAAAACTAATTTAATTAACATTATATATGAAAATAAAATGTTAGCTAAAATCAAAGAATTAAGTTTAAACTAAATATAAAAAAAATTATAAACTGTTGGGGGAAAAAATCCAAACTCAATAAAAATACTTTTTGACCTGTTTTAAAATAGAGAATTTAGGTTAATTAATTAACACAAAGATAATCACCAATTACTCACTAAAGAAGTTTTCACATGCATTGAGAACGAGGAGTTAGGCTGGTGCTTGCCAAATAAACCAAGTTTTGTTAAAATATTAATTTTGCCCATTTTATGACTATATTTATACTATTTCATGGTTGGGCCCATCTGGAGAGCTCTCCTTTTCGGTTCCCACCCCCCCCCCAGAAAACAAACCCCCCCCCCCCGGCAAAAAAATATATATATAACCATTACATCAATGTTTGAAAGGTTAACATGTTCAGATTTGATCTTTTACAAAATTATTACCAAAATGTTAAATTATAAAAAACAATTTACTAAATTCAAACTGCTAAATTTTGATACAATAACTTATACTACCATAAAGAAAATAAGAAAAATGCTCTGTATGAAACCAAATATAGGTCATTCAAATGTTGATCTTATGGTCAGGAAAGAAATTGGAGGGAAAATGAGAGAGGTCTTGATCTCCAGGGGCCCAACTATCATCAAATACCTCTTTAAAATTTTTTGTAAACGTGAGAGGATGCAAGTTTGATTCTGTCTAGCTAGGTATGATAGCTGCATGAGTTTCTTAATTTCGATGAGTGAAGGATATATAGATTAAAAAAGAATGCAATTTCATGAATTCCATTACAGTAGAATAACCCTCAAGTCACCCTATAAAATAAGGAAAAATTTCAGTAAGCTCCTAAGGATGTGACATAATTTCAATCAACCCCCAAAACTTTCTAAAACTTCATTGCACTCTCATGAGTCAAAATCAAATTAAGTTTTGTGGGTGAAAAGACAATGATGCCCTTCTTCTTTTTGCTTTTTAGAAGAGCATTTACAAGATAAAAAAGGGTATTTACAAGATAAATAAAGACATTTACAAGACAAATAAAAAGATTCAAAAGAATTTAGGAAATCAAAAACATTTTAGCTATTTACAAGATAAGTGTGGAAAGTCACAAGACAAATATATGCATTTAAAAAAAAAATAAAGACATTTACAAAAAAAAATCAAGGGATTCAAAAGAACCTAGTGAATTAAAAATATTTTAGCTATTTACACGACAAATATGAAAATTCACAAAATAAATATGGATATTTATAAGACAAATAAAGTGAGGGCATCATTGTATTTTCTTCCCAAAACTTAATTTCATTTTAACCCAAGGGGGTGCTATGAAGTTTCAGAAAATTTTGTGGGTCGACTGAAATTATGTCACATCCTGAGAGCTCAATGAAATTTTCCCAATAAATAATTGCTTATGGCCTCTCGTAGTTGCCTTCGACGCCGCCGTTCATCAATGCCTGAGCCAGCAAAGTGGTCGGATCACGGTGAGCCGACACGGTGGTGGTTGCCGTGAAGAAGGTCATACATAGTGAAATCCACCACAAGTGCCTGCTGCAACAACTGCACCTGCTCAGTATCACAACGACCTCAATGCCAGTGCCACGATGTTGGAATTACTTGCCACTCTGCTTGCAGGGGTTTCATGTGCCACCCATCTTCCCTCCCGTATGCCATTGCATTGATTTCACCGATTCCTGCTATGAACCTTGTTCTTTGTCCAATTAATGTATACTCATGTTTCATCATTAATAGTAATGATAACCATGCTGTTATAGTATGTGATTAAGCCAAGCCGTACATCTTCAGGCTTTGTATATTTCTGTGTACGTACGTACATGAACCCTATCTTAATGATAATTTTGAATAAAGTAACGTGTGGGCCTTGCATGTTTATGCATTTCGTTCTTTTTGTTTTTTTGTTTTTTTGTTTTTTTTTGTTTTTTTGTAAACTGGTTTGCTTGCAGGTTCATCATGATCTGTGTTCCTTGGTTATGCCAATATTTGTGTATCAGCTACTTTAGTTTTCCATTAATTCCTGGGATTTCGTTTATTTATTCTTGTTTCCCCAAAAGAAAGAAACAAGCTATAGTAGAGAAAAAGAACATACATTCAGGAGATATATACATGGCGAGAAGGTGAAGCGGTTCATTTCATATATATGACCATGTTGATTATGAACAAATTGTTGTATCGTTTTGTCGAGAAAAAAACACAAATCAAGTCAAAGAGTTATATGCAGCGCGGAAATAATTATCATCTCACTTGTAAGAATATACGAGGAAACAATTAAATAAATATATGACCAAAATTATTAATGTGGAAATCTTTCAATGCAAGGGTGAAAATCATCGGTCGTTCAAATTAATGAAAATCAGCTCTACTATGATTAAAATAGGGTATACGAGAATCTCAATCAGATACACAAACAAATACAAAAAGCCAACTAAACAACTAAAATAACAAGTTTACAATAGAAAATAAAGAAGTTGAAAATGCCGAGAAAAACATAGTTCAATGCAAACTCAATATTTCTCATATATATCAGTCCACGAATCAATTATCCAACTAATCAAAATGATAGATCTCGTGTTCCAAATTTGCTTACCAAATTTCAGCATAATCCAACAATTAACGAATGCCCAAATAAAGATGACAAAATGGCTTTCTCTCTTCTTTCTCAAATGGCTGCTCATTTACACAGAATTATTAGGCCTCTCCCACTTGCCCTAATCTTCCCTCTCTCCACTTTAACAAGTGAAACATAAATGGGCTTCAAATATTGGTCCATTGGACAAGGCTTAAGTGCACATGTTGTAAGCCCTTTGTAAACATTTCAACGTAGCTCCCTACATAGTTTTATTGTGTAAGAAATTTAATGATCAGTAGGCTACCAGCAAGACCTGGTTTTGGTGTTTACTAGTATATATTAAGAGAACAAGATGAGAACTATTCTCAATAAAAAAAACGAAACAAATTTAATATGGATTTAGGGTTTAAAAACTATTTTTCTTTGAAATAAATGATAACAGAATATTATGTTTATGTAAAGGAGTTAATATTTGGCTAAAATAATCATGTAAATTGAAGAAATAGATTTGTAGGTTCAGCAACGACTTTAAGTATTTCCCATCTTAATCGTTAGGAAAATGTAAGCGGTTCAAATTTACAATTTTTTAAAATTTTTTATTGCATTTTTAAATTGTCCAAACAAATATTCAGCAATTTTGAATTTTAGGATAAAGGCGCTATATGCTTTTATAAAAAGTGTGTCAAACACTATATGTTTTTCATAGGTACAAAAATTACCTATAAACTTTAAAAATGAGAGCAACAATTTTACTATTGTTAAAATAACTGAACCCGTTTATAACCATAGTGTAGACCCCATCATAAAAAGTAAAACCCATTAGGTTATTTTAACGGCTGTTACATTTTTACTTTCATTTTTAAAGCTTATGAGTAGTTTTGTACATGAAAAAAATATATGGTATTTGACACACTTTGAAATAAAAAGTTTATTGATGTTTTGCACAATTACCCTTTATTTATATATTTTTAATTCTTTAATATTTAAAAAAAATATTAAAAAATTAAATTTAGACTGCCTAAACTTCATTCTAACACTTAAGATTAGAGCCGGGAATTCGGGCCGAGCCCGTCGGGCCGGCCCGTTTAGGCCCGAGCCCGTCAAGGGCCGGGCCTATGATTTAGAGGCTGAAAATGGAAGCGGGCCTAAAAGGGCCGGCCCGTTTAGGCCCGAGCCCGTCAAGGGCCGACCCTGAAGCCCTGAGGGCCGGCCCTTTTAGGCCCGTTTAACTTTTTTTTTTTTTAAATGGCAACAAGACAATGGGTAGTAAGCATTGGTCAGAGGTAGAGTTAACCTAACCTAACCCTCATATAAAAAATGCTCTCACATTGATTCAGACATCATTTGAAGCTTCTCTTCTTTGATTTTCTTTTTTCTTTTTTTGCATGTATACGCCAAAATCCAAATCAGGTGTTATATTATTACTGACATTTGAAGCTTGTAGGCTTGTTTGATTGTGGCTGTGAACTTATTTAATTGGTTATGAACATTAATTATGGTTTGGACTTAAGTTTTAGTGTTTGTGTTCTATTAAACTTGGATAATATTTATATTTTAAATTAGTGTTGATGATATTTATGTTATAAATTAGGTATTTTAGTCTTTATGAGAATAAGAGAAAAAAAAAGGAATTGCAAAAAAAAATATATATATATATATATATATATAAACGGGCCAAAAGCCCGCGGGCCTAACTTAAACGGGCCGGGCCGCCTTAAAAGGGTACGGATTCCTTCACGGGCCTAAACGGGCCGGCCCGTTATGGGCCGGCCCTGCAGGGCCGGGCCGGCCCGTTTGCCCAGCACTACTTAAGATTAGATGTAAATAGAAGTGGAGAGGGAATGGAAGAAAAGAGGATTAGAGAGAAATCAAATCTCCATTATTAAAAGCTTTTTCTTTTTATTTTTTCTTTTACATGTATTGCACGTGAAAATATCATTTGGGGACGAATTAAATATCAATTTCAGGGAGGACCCACTTTTCAGCGTCTTGTTCTTTAGTAAACTAAGAAGACTTATCCATAAGTTTTGTTCTTCAGTAAAACTTCATTTAAAAATATTAAACTAAAATAAATAACTTCCATGAGTAATTAATTATATATCTCAAATGCTATAAGATCATTAATACTACTCCCGGGCTCGTGGCTTACATTATATAAGAAACTTCAACTTATTTATTGAAATTAAAAAATTACAATTAACTCATTAAAATTGTATTTAATTAAAAAAATCAACTTTACTCATATTAAATAAAATTTTAAGAAAGAGAAAAAAAATGGGAAAATGTCAGTTAGGTCCCAAGCTAGAGAAAAAATACCACAAAAGTCCATTTGAAAAGTCAACTATCAAAAAAGTCCCTAGGGATTTTTCTGACATGAATTCCCAATGACCATTTACCAAAATACCCCCCACACAATTTAACCACTATCATTGGTTACAACATGTTATGCTATGTTTACTGTAACATCCCAATTTTTATTAACATTTAGAGTTAGTTATAGTTTAAGTTTTAATTAGTCAACAGTATATAATAAATTAATACTTTAAAAAGAAGCATCAAGTTCAAAAAAAAATCTCTATGAAATAAAATAATATAAATAAAATACATTTTTAAAATATTTACTTAAATATATGGGTATGTATTTGTAAATATATCTTAATATTAGAATAAATAATATTAAAAAAAATCTGTCTGAATATGACTAACCTTATTATTATTTTTTAAAAAAAATATATATTATTTTAATAAGAGAAACCCTAATTTCTCTTTCCTATAAATACCCTATCTCATGCTCTCAAAAGAAACCCTAGCCGCACCTCATCTGCAAAATGCTCAGGTTCATTCTTTCTCCCTCCTTTTTACTGTTCATATCGTGTTTCCCCATGTCCCCATTGATCAGATACATGTCTTTTCATCTTTACAATTACTTGTTCCTTCTTCTTCCTTTTTGTTTAAGATTTTAAGCCGTGGCTTCTTGTTATATTTCCTTCTTGCTGTCACTTCGTTGCTATAGATGTGGGTATATAAAAAAAAAAGGAGAGAGAACAAAAACTCACCTGTCATCTCGTACCTTTGTGTGCGCCGTTTATCTTGATTCCATTTTTTTTTATGGGCAGAGAGTGTATCAACAATTATTTATTTCTCTTCTGTGATCCCTTTACCCCCTGTTTTTTTTTCCAGCAATAAAAACGTTGAGCGTACACCCTACCAAGCCTATGCCTTTTTCGTCCTTTTCTTGTGGTGTGGATACATTTTCTCTTTCATAATCCATCAGGGTCCTTATGTGTCTGCGTACATTCATTCTTTCATTTTCTTGTTTATAGTAATAAAAAAAAATTTATATGTCAAATGTCAAAATGATTTCTGAGGAGTTTGGTGAAAACAACTTCAACCATCACCTTTTCGTCCCTCTTTATGTGTGTGTGTGTAGTTATATAATATAAAATAACAACACCACATTTATTGCTTTGGCCTAGGAGATAATTATCTTGACTTTTCAACATGCGTGAGTCTGGGGTGTGTACATATATATATCTATCTTTCAAATCTAAATATCTTGATGTTTTAATTCACAAATAAAATTAAATCTCAACATAAGAACAATTCTGAGTTAGATAATGAGAATGGGTGCGATAAATAATATTAATTTTAGAGAGTTGCACAAGATCTTGGAGTAGTTTGGATTATACATTGATAAATATTTATATTTTGTGATCTTGTAGACTCTCATTGAGAGCTTTGGAGTAACATTTGTGTAATTACCTGTATGCTAGGGAGTAACAGGTAACTCTGAATATTCTTCCATATACTTGTGAATAGTGTATGATTTTTGAATGACTATTTTTTTTTTAGAAAAATGGACTGAATTATATGTATATGTGTTTGTATTATAAATTCTCAAATAAGTAGTGTTACAAGTAAATTTCTATATAACTCATTATATTCATATAATTAATAATTTAATGATAATTAATGTTTTATAGGATTATTATTTCATTTTTAGCGTGTTTGAATATGTGGTTATATTTGATATGAATGGAAGCATGAATTATTGTACTTTATCTTTTAATGATATTTTATTTATCACTGTCATGGCGGTTGCATCTGTAATGGGTTGGAGTGAGGAGGAATTTGTATGTTGAGATCTTTTACCACGTGGTATACCATCACTCGGTGCACAGTGGATGGTACTTGTCAGGGCCCCTTCTTCCATGTTTTCCTTTGGCCGGGATTTCATTGGAGCTGTGGGACATGTGACACCTCCTTAGTTGTATTCTTTTAAGGAGGGGAGCCATAGTCCAGACTTAAGCTCTACACCTTTGGCCGGGTGTATCTTAAGAACTGGTGAGCTTGGGACAATCCAGTCAAATGGATGGGTTTCTGTTGGACTATGTGTTAGCCTATGGCTCCAGTCAGCGGAATAAGGATGGACAGTGATATAAGGAAGGTTGCATCTTACATATTGCATATTGCATAATTGTATATTACATGTTGTGATGAAATTACAGATTGATATAATGGTGATTAAACTTGTTTTTGTCTTGTATAAGAATTATGGTATATATGAATATATATGTAATCAGTTCCTTTTTATCATATGAGATTTGCTTGTGTACGGTAGAAATTTTCAGTAGTTACTGAGACGTGGAATCTCATCCCTATATATTAACATTTTCAGGTGATTGTTCTAATAGGGAGCAAGGGAAGGCACCTATGGAGTGAGCCTTGGAGGCTCTTTTGTGCTCCTAGAGCTCATGTTATGTCATTTTTATTGCCATGACCCTGATACTTCCGCATTTTATTTTGTTCTGTTGAAATATTTTGAGGATTTGATTTAACACTGAGACGTGAGATTTATTTAAACTGATTTGTATTTTGATGGTTTGGATGTTGAACATCCTTATTGACGATGTTTGAAATACTTTAGTTAAGTATTTGGCTGCTGTGATTAGAGGTGTTACATTTTTGGTATCAGAGACAAAACGTTCCATGGCTATTTTATTAATTTTATGACTGTTTTTCTTTAAAAGTTTTAGCGGTCGTGGCAATTTAAATATCATAACATGTGCACTTCCCTTTGTTTAGGTTTAGAATTCATTTGATAACTTATTTTCTTACCTAATGTCCTTGTGGTGTTCTTCATAGGAGGGGAGGGTGGTGAATACTCGAAAAACTAATTCAACTCCTGTTCCTCGCCAAAATGGTCCTCCTCCTCAGGATAATAGTGCCATCTTGTTGGAGTTACGGGATTTAGTCCTAGATGTGAGAGAGAAAGTGAATAGGCATGAAGAAGAACTAGCAGCAAGAAGAGGCCAAAGCGGTGATCATGATGAGGAGAAGAGTCCCATTAATGAAGATACTTCTACTGGTCATCATTCTAGAGGTGGCAGCCGTTCATGTACTAAATCAAGAGGCGGTAGCAGTTCCCATTCTCAGTACCACGTCCCATCTATTACTGAAGTTTGGGACAAATTCAGGAAGTTTGCTCCTCCAATGTTTGAGGGGAAACTAGATCCAGTTGAAGCACTAGAGTGGTTGAAGCGTTTGGAAAAGATTTTCAAGGTTATTGAGATCAGCTCTCAACAGAAAGTGCTAGTTGCCGAGCAATTGATGCAGAAAGCTGCTCAAGAATGGTGGGAGAGCACAAAAATTGATGATGATATGGAGATAACTTGGGAAGAGTTTAGGGAAAAGTTCGAGAAGAATTACTTCCCCACTTCCATTAGAGTGGCGAAAGAGACTGAATTCCTTACATTCAAGCAAGAGGATTTGCACGAAGAAGAATTTATCGCTCGCTTTTTAGAGTTGTCTAAGTTTTGCAAGTATTCGCAAAACAACTCTAAATGGATGTGTGATCGACTAGTGGAAAAAGCTAGGCCGGATTTGAAAACGACTTTGTCACCATTCCTTGATGAGATAAAGGATTTTGAAAAAATGTGTGACAAGCTTCGCACCATTGCTAGGAGCAAGCGAGAAGAAGAAGCTGAGAGAATGAAGGGATTCCAAGCTAGATCTACACCTTCTATGAGACCTACGGGGGGAATCACTAAGAAGCATAGCCATAGCTTTATTGGTATAAAGAAGCGGTTTGGCCAGCCATCAAGGAATCATTCTGGTGGACCTTCAAGGAGTCATTTCAGTGGACCACAGAGGAGTCATTTTAGTGGAGGATAGAACTCTTATAGGGGCTCCACAGCTCCTGTTGCTAGCACTGCTAACAGTCAGAAGTGTGCCAAGTGTGGAAGGGTGCACCAAGGCAATTGTCTGATATGCTACAAGTGTGGGAAGCCAGGCCATGTCTTCAGGTTCTGTGAGGAAGGCTCGAGAGGAGCCAATGATGCTAGAGCTGCAGTTCCAGGCAGAGTGTTTGCACTATCACACCAGGAGGCTAGTGCTTCACCAAATCTGATTAAAGGTATTCTCAAACTTCAAATCCTTGAGATTGAAGCTTTATTTGATTCTGGTGCTACACACTCTTTTATATCTTATGCTTGCGTACATCGATTAAATTTACATATAAGTGAATTGCCTTTTGACATGATTGTTTCTACACCGGCGGGAGCCTCGGTGAGAACTTCTAAAGCTTGCTTGAATTGTACAATTGAGTTCGATGGTAGGACATCAACTATTGATCTTATTTGTCTACCCATAAAGGGTATTGATCTGATAGTGGGGATGGATTGGTTGTCGGTGAATGATGCCATCCTTTGTTGTAAAAGGAAGACCATCTCCCTCCCTGTTGACCCTATGAGTCATAGTAGACCACAATTGTTATCTGCAGTACAAGTTGAAAAGTCTATTCGTAAGGGTTGTCCTGCGTACATGGTGTTCTTCTCCATTCAAGCAGAAGTAGAGGAAGGGGTAGAAGACATTAAAGTGGTAAATGAATTTTCAGAAGTATTTCCAAATGAGATGACGGGTTTACCCCCAGAGAGAGAAGTAGAGTTCTCTATCGACCTTGCACCTGGGACAGGGCCTATCTCTAAAGCTCCTTATCGAATGTTTCCTTCAGAACTCGCAGAATTGAAAAATCAGATAGAGGAGTTAATGGAAAAGGGTTTCATCAGGCCCAGTGTATCTCCTTGAGGATCGCCTGTGCTCTTTGTGAAGAAGAAAGATGGGAGTCTGAGGTTATGCATTGACTGTCGCCAATTGAATAAGGCAACCATAAAGAACAAATATCCTTTGCCCAGGATCGATGATCTACTTGACCAGTTGACCAGAGCATCCATATTTTCCAAGATTGATTTGAGATCAGGCTACCACCAGTTAAGAGTCAGAGCTGAAGATATTCCAAAAACTGCATTCAGAACTAGATATGGTCACTATGAATTTCTTGTTATGCCATTTGGGCTAACCAATGCTCCAGCTGTCTTTATGGATTACATGAACAGAATATTCAGACCATATTTGGATAAGTTTGTAGTGGTATTCATTGATGACATCCTTATCTACTCTAAGGATGAGGAAGAGCATAAAGAGCATCTTAGAGTTGTGTTACAGGTACTAAGAGAACATAAGCTCTATGCGAAGCTGTCTAAATGTGAATTTTGGTTAAAGGAAGTAAATTTCCTAGGCCATGTTGTATCAGCTGAAGGAGTGTCAGTAGACCCCAGTAAGATTGATACAGTGTTGAATTGGGAAAGGCCGCGGAGTGTCACCGAGATCAGAAGTTTTCTGGGACTGGCAAGCTATTACAGGAGATTTATTAAAGGCTTTTCACAGATAGCCATGCCCTTGACTAAGTTAACTAGGAAGGACCAACCATATGTATGAAACGAGAAGTGTGAAGCAGCCTTTCAGGATTTGAAGACTAAGTTGACTACGGCGCCGGTACTTGTGATTCCAGATCCTACTCAGACTTTCACTTTGTACACTGAAGCATCTAAGAAGGGTCTTGGGTGTGTACTAATGCAAAATGGCAGGGCAGTTGCTTATGCTTCCCGACAGTTGAGGCCACATTAAGAGAACTATCCCACTCATGACTTGGAGTTAGCAGCAGTAGTATTTGCTTTGAAGATTTGGAGACACCATCTCTACGGTTCACAATTTGAGGTTTTTAGTGACCATAAGAGTCTGAAGTACCTGTTTGACCAAAAGGAGCTTAACATGCGACAGAGAAGGTGGATGGAGTTTCTCAAGGATTACGACTATGAGTTGAAGTACCATCCAGGAAAGGCAAATGTTGTAGCGGATGCCCTAAGCAGAAAGTCAATCCATGCAGCTCAGTTGATGGTCAAGGAACATAAATTGCTAGAAGATATGCAGAGTACATCTATTGACATAATGTCAGGATTGGTTGCTACATTGGAAGCACTAACCATTGAAAGTATAACCTGGAAAGAAATTAAATTCACTCAGCTTGAGGATGAATATCTATTGGGTGTCATGGAAGATATTGAAGAGGGAAGAGAGTCAGAATTCAAGTTGGGTGAAGATGGGATATTAAGATATAAAGGACGAGTCTGTCTTTCCGATGATGGAGAATTAAGAAAGCTCATGCTTGAGGAAGCTCACAGGAGTAAATACACTATTCACCCTGGAGCAACTAAGATGTATCATGATCTCAAGCGGAATTGGTGGTGGCGAGGCATGAAGAAAGATGTTACTGAGTTTGTTTCTCGTTGTCTGACGTGTCAAAAAGTTAAAATTGAACACAGGAAGCCTCCGGGATTGTTGCAGAATTTGGAGATCCCAGAATGGAAGTGGGACAGCATCTCTATGGATTTTATCATGGGACTTCCTCCAACTACTTCTGGATGTAATGCCATTTGGGTAATTGTTGATAGATTGACTAAGTCAGCTCATTTTCTGGCTATCGCGGCAGAGTACTCTCTTGAGAGACTAGCGAAGATCTATGTGAAGGAGATTGTCAGATTGCATGGGGTACCGAAGAGCATCGTATCAGATCGTGACCCACGGTTTACCTCACAGTTTTAGAGAGCATTGCAGGATGCTATGGGGACTCGTCTGAGGTTTAGTACCGCTTACCATCCCCAAACTGATGGGCAGACTGAGAGGACTATACAGACTCTAGAAGACATGTTACGGGCATGCGCAGTTGAACTGGCAGGAAGTTGGAACGATCACCTTCATCTGGCAGAGTTTTCATATAACAACAGTTATCACTCAAGCATTGAGATGGCTCCGTATGAGGCATTGTACGGAAGGAAGTGTAGATCTCCTATTTGTTGGACAGAATTGAATGAGCGAAGTTTAATAGGTCCGTATTTGGTGGATGAAACTACTCAAAAGATTAAGATAATTCAGCAAAAACTTCTCACCGCCCAGAGCAGATAGAAGAGTTATGCCGATAGAAGAAGGCGACCGTTGGAGTTCATGGCGGGCGAACATGTATTTCTGAGAGTCACACCGATGATGGCATTGGTAGAGCGATTCGAGCAAAGAAACTTTCACCTCGTTTCATGGGTCCCTATGAGATTTTGGAGAGAGTGGGACCAGTTGCTTATAGAATTGCATTACCTCCACAGCTTGCGAACATTCATGATGTCTTCCATGTGTCGCAATTGAAGAAGTACCAACCGGATCCTTCCCATGTTATTGAAGTGGAGGAGATAGAACTCAGAGATAATATGACATATAAAGCTGAGCCAGAGCGGATTGTGGATGTGATGGATAAGCAATTAAGAAACAAGACCATCAGACTTGTGAAGGTTGTATGGAAAGGTATGGCTCCTGGTGATGCCACGTGGGAGACAGAGGAAAAAATGAGGCAGGAGTATCCTCATTTGTTTAACTAGGTATGTCTTCTAATTTGTGTGATGAATTTTGGGGACAAAATTCTTTTTAGGAGGGGAGAATTGTAACATCCCAATTTTTATTAACATTTAGAGTTAGTTATAGTTTAAGTTTTAATTAGTCAAGAGTATATAATAAATTAATACTTTAAAAAGAAGCATCAAGTTCAAAAAAAAAATCTCTATGAAATAAAATAATATAAATAAAATACATTTTTAAAATATTTACTTAAATATATGGGTATGTATTTGTAAATATATCTTAATATTAGAATAAATAATATTAAAAAAAATCTGTCTGAATATGACTAACCTTATTATTATTTTTTTAAAAAAATATATATTATTTTAATAAGAGAAACCCTAATTTCTCTTTCCTATAAATACCCTATCTCATGCTCTCAAAAGAAACCCTAGCCGCACCTCATCTGCAAAATGCTCAGGTTCATTCTTTCTCCCTCCTTTTTACTGTTCATATCGTGTTTCCCCATGTCCCCATTGATCAGATACATGTCTTTTCACCTTTACAATTACTTGTTCCTTCTTCTTCCTTTTTGTTTAAGATTTTAAGCCGTGGCTTCTTGTTATATTTCCTTCTTGCTGTCACTTCGTTGCTATAGATGTGGGTATATAAAAAAAAAAAAAGGAGAGAGAACAAAAACTCACCTGTCATCTCGTACCTTTGTGTGCGCCGTTTATCTTGATTCCATTTTTTTTTTATGGGCAGAGAGTGTATCAACAATTATTTATTTCTCTTCTGTGATCCCTTTACCCCCTGTTTTTTTTTCCAGCAATAAAAACGTTGAGCGTACACCCTACCAAGCCTATGCCTTTTTCGTCCTTTTCTTGTGGTGTGGATACATTTTCTCTTTCATAATCCATCAGGGTCCTTATGTGTCTGCGTACATTCATTCTTTCATTTTCTTGTTTATAGTCAAAATGATTTCTGAGGAGTTTATATGTCAAATGTCAAAATGATTTCTGAGGAGTTTGGTGAAAACAACTTCAACCATCACCTTTTCGTCCCTCTTTGTGTGTGTGTGTGTGTAGTTATATAATATAAAATAACAACACCACATTTATTGCTTTGGCCTAGGAGATAATTATCTTGACTTTTCAACATGCGTGAGTCTGGGGTGTGTACATATATATATCTATCTTTCAAATCTAAATATCTTGATGTTTTAATTCACAAATAAAATTAAATCTCAACATAAGAACAATTCTGAGTTAGATAATGAGAATGGGTGCGATAAATAATATTAATTTTAGAGAGTTGCACAAGATCTTGGAGTAGTTTGGATTATACATTGATAAATATTTATATTTTGTGATCTTGTAGACTCTCATTGAGAGCTTTGGAGTAACATTTGTGTAATTACCAGTATGCTAGGGAGTAACAGGTAACTCTGAATATTCTTCCATATACTTGTGAATAGTGTATGATTTTTGAATGACTATTTTTTTTTTAGAAAAATGGACTGAATTATATGTATATGTGTTTGTATTATAAATTCTCAAATAAGTAGTGTTACAAGTAAATTTCTATATAACTCATTATATTCATATAATTAATAATTTAATGATAATTAATGTTTTATAGGATTATTATTTCATTTTTAGCGTGTTTGAATATGTGGTTATATTTGATATGAATGGAAGCATGAATTATTGTACTTTATCTTTTAATGATATTTTATTTATCACTGTCATGGCGGTTGCATCTGTAATGGGTTGGAGTGAGGAGGAATTTGTATGTTGAGATCTTTTACCACGTGGTATACCATCACTCGGTGCACAGTGGATGGTACTTGTCAGGGCCCCTTCTTCCATGTTTTCCTTTGGCCGGGATTTCATTGGAGCTGTGGGACATGTGACACCTCCTTAGTTGTATTCTTTTAAGGAGGGGAGCCATAGTCCAGACTTAAGCTCTACACCTTTGGCCGGGTGTATCTTAAGAACTGGTGAGCTTGGGACAATCCAGTCAAATGGATGGGTTTCTGTTGGACTATGTGTTAGCCTATGGCTCCAGTCAGCGGAATAAGGATGGACAGTGATATAAGGAAGGTTGCATCTTACATATTGCATATTGCATAATTGTATATTACATGTTGTGATGAAATTACAGATTGATATAATGGTGATTAAACTTGTTTTTGTCTTGTATAAGAATTATGGTATATATGAATATATATGTAATCAGTTCCTTTTTATCATATGAGATTTGCTTGTGTACGGTAGAAATTTTCAGTAGTTACTGAGACGTGGAATCTCATCCCTATATATTAACATTTTCAGGTGATTGTTCTAATAGGGAGCAAGGGAAGGCACCTATGGAGTGAGCCTTGGAGGCTCTTTTGTGCTCCTAGAGCTCATGTTATGTCATTTTTATTGCCATGACCCTGATACTTCCGCATTTTATTTTGTTCTGTTGAAATATTTTGAGGATTTGATTTAACACTGAGACGTGAGATTTATTTAAACTGATTTGTATTTTGATGGTTTGGATGTTGAACATCCTTATTGACGATGTTTGAAATACTTTAGTTAAGTATTTGGCTGCTGTGATTAGAGGTGTTACATTTACAACTTCGTAAGTCATATTAACAACATAGTAAGTTACGTTAACAAAATGTATATAAAATGTGTGATTGTGTTGCGTTTATAACCTCTTCAGTTACGTTTACAACTGATTAAATATAACGCAACAACATGTTGTAAACGTAACTTACTATGTTGTTAATATGACTTACGATGTTGTAAATATAGCATAACATGTTGTAACAAATGACAGTGGTTAAATTGCTTGGGGGTATTTTGGTAAATGGCCATTGGGAATTCATGTCAGAAAAGTCCCTAGGGACTTTTTTGACAATTAACTTTTTAAATGGACTTTTATGGTATTTTTTGCCTAATTTGGGACCTAACTGACATTTTCCCAAAAAAATAGTATTATAGGCCATGCTTTATCAATCTTTTACCCTCAGTATAGTGCATTATTTCAAAATCGCAATTCATTGATGTCTAGACTTAAAAAATAATGCAGCATACTAAACACTTTTTTTAAAAAACTAAAAATGGAAAAGTATGGAAGCCTATCCAAATAATGGTACGGAAGTTCTTCACCGCATAAGAGATTATAATATAATATTCTTCTGCTTTTTTTTTTTTTTTTTTTTGGCTATAAAAGAGATTACAATTTTCATTAAAGAAGAAAGTAATATATTATAATCTCTCAATCATCACCTAATATAACTCATTTCTAGAAAAGTTTGTTATCCATAATATATAAGTTACCTGGAAAATAACTGGTGTTTATTTATCAGTTTTATATATGCAATTAATGCTTAAATGTGATATGGCTTCTTGTATTTTAATCTCTTCTTTAAAACCTCATTTAATATGGTAATTGGAAAAAAATTAATTTAAGATAGTTTCAATAAGTTAGTTATTATTTCTTGATTCTAATGAATTAATTGAAGTGATTTATTATGAATAAGATGGAGTGTGTGTACGTGTACACACACACACACATATATATATATATGCATGCACGAAGGCGTGTATATAAAATTATAGAGAATTTGCTCCCAAAAATATAGCTTTTTCTAGCTACGCGTTGCGTTAATCCCACAAACCTCTTATCCATTCTCAATTATTCTCAATTCTCATCTAATGACCTCGTGGGAGCAAGTCAAAATAAAGCATTTAAATTTTTTTAATATAAATTATTAAATTAAGAAAAAATTACTTAAATTTTCATTGCAAAATTTATTGTCTAAAGATATCTATTAAGGAAAATCTCATATAAACATGGTTGAACTATCCAAATTCTAATTTGGGTAAATTTAACAAATTATATATTAGGTTATGCGTCATAATTAGACATTTAACATTTGGGTCAAATTACCTCAATATCCCTTAATTATTAAAAATAGCAAAATTGAAAATATAACCTTATTATCTGCTTTATCAATTAATTCCTAAGGAAGCACTGTATAACTGTTTGTTCTCTGACTACTTTTGAAACATTAATTATGCATAGTATTCATTTTTTAGAATATTCAGTTTTATAAAATAATGTATTAGAATAAAATGAAATTTATTGTAACAGTACATCTACTTATCCACGTGGAGATCTATTACCTTCTTTTGATATTTATATTTTTATTTAAAATTTTATTACCCGAGTTTAAATTTAGGAAAATCCCTTATAAAGCTACATAAAATAAGAAAATTCTAAATTAAATTGATAAATTCAACAAATTCTTAATTGAATTATTAACCCCATTTAAAATTTTAAAATGTAGGTAAAATGATTGTAATGTCATCACCTGTCTACTCTTTAAAGAGTTTCATCACTCTTTAACTCATGTTTTTCAATATATATATGTGTGTGTGTGTGTGTGAACATTAATATTTAATAAAACAAAATAAGATTCACCTATTGTTTGAATATACTAATTATCATCGGAAGAAAAAAATATACAATATTTTAAAATAAGGAGTTT
This sequence comes from Inga laurina, assembly GCA_963855925.1. Lineage (NCBI taxonomy): Eukaryota > Viridiplantae > Streptophyta > Magnoliopsida > Fabales > Fabaceae > Inga > Inga laurina. The sequence goes on from OY979702.1 coordinate 9,063,051, forward strand.
GTTTTATTAAAAGGAACAATTTGTTTTCAAAAAAACCTATAATATATGTCACTGTCAAAAATATTTTTTAATAAGTATATTAAGTATAAAATTTTCTATATTTGTTTCATATTTACAGCTTGTTTTTGGAAAGCTCTATATTTCAATACATAAGGCATTTTATGAATTTTTAAGAGAAATTGATATCTTTTTATCAAAAACATTTTTTGAAGTATATCATATTTACACGCCTCTAATTAAAAAAATAATTTATATTAGTACTTTAACTAAATTATTTTTTAAAAAAAAACTCAAATTTATGTGTCGGGGAAAATCATCCAGAGCTTGTTTTGATTAATGTTGATAAAAGTGACTTTTATTTTAATTAATTTTTACAATCTGAAGTTAGTTTGTGTTATGCTTTTTTTTTTTTTTGCTCACTTGATAAAAATAAGTACGTTATTTTTTTAAAAAAACAACTCACATTTTGTTTTATTTTGTGTCATTAATATCAATTAATTGATTTATCAACTTGAAATCATTTTTTCCAGCAAAACTTAAAATCATTTCATTGATATCAATGATATTGCCATGGCATGTGTTACACACTTATGCTTTTTTTCGCTGGAATTATTCTTGATTATCCTTTTATAGCAAAAAAAAAAAAAAATTCCTTTGATTTAGCAAATCATATTTTATTTTATTATATATCAATGTTGATATATAGATCCATAATATCATAGGGCAATGAAACTCTATTAAGAGGGGAGAGAAGAGAGGAGATGATATTAAAGTCATTTGGCCCTCATTTTGAAATCTCAAATTGGATAAATAACTTAATTAAGGATTTGATAAATTTACCAACCTTATTTAAAATTTTCCTATTTTAAAAAGCTTTATATGGGATTTTCCCTATCTAATATTTGTTTAATGACTAACAAATCCCTATTTATTTATATATTTTCACACTTTTTTTTGGGATTTTGTCAGAGTTATTGATCTTAATTATTATATGATTAATTGGGATTAAAAGTAAATACATTAAATTTGAATTAAAAAGGGAAAATTTGTCATAATAATTATAATTACTCTTAATCATTGATTTTTTGAGATGATTTGATGTTGGATTAATTGTTTTTTACTGTAGGTACTTTCCCACACCCATAGGGAAAGTATTAAATGTGCAGATTTTCTGGCAGGAGAAGCGCATAGGATTCCGCATGAATACGAGGAATTAGGGACTTCCCCTACTGAATGTATTCTGCTTTTTGCTTTGGATCGTGGGCTGACACCTCATGATCATTCTATAGAAACTAACCTATAGACTTATCCCTTTCAAGCTTTGCTTGCCTTTGTAACCAAAAAAAAAAAAAAAAAAAATTTTGAAAATGGAAGGCTCATATTACAGAAATTATAGATTAGCACCACGAACTTTTAAAATTGTAGTTTAGTCCTGCTCAACACTACTGCGTTTTAACTTTTAACATATTATTTGGTCCTATTTTCAGAACAGTTTCAGCGATTTTGAGACCAGAAAACAGAGGTGAGCACCGCGAACCATAGACCAGCACCTTCCTCCACCCTTATACACTCTTCCAAGGTCGCCAGCGCTCTCCCATGCTCCATTAATGCCGGCGACCTCCACCTTCATCATCCGCTTTTATCTCTTTCCCTCACAACCAGACACAAAGTGTGTTTGGGGGGGGATTGGTAATTGAGAAAAAAAAAAGAGTGTTTGGTATCCCCAAATTGTCAATTGAGCTTATAATTGGGGGAAAAAAAAGAGAGTGTTTGTTTTGATTGGGTTTGTTGTGATATTATTTTTGGTAAAAGCTAAATTATGTAATGTGATTTATGTTTGGATTGGTGATTGTCAATTGGGCTTTTACAAAAATAAAACTTGTTTGGATTGACTTAAGAATAAAGGCTTTTGTGATAATGGTAAGAGAGAGAGGGTGGAAAAATATTTAAAAAATCAAGTAAATATTTAAAAATTACTTTAAAATATTAGGTGCTACTGGAAAAATATTTTAGAGTGGGTGGAAATTAATAAATCAATATTCTAAGTTTTGGGTGCTCTTTGCCACTAAAAAAAAAAATACATTAAAGGTAAAATTATAGTCAGTCTCCTAAAACTGTCTATAACTAAAAAATTATTTTAAAGAGTTAAAAACACAAAAAAATATTTTAAAGTAATTTTTGGAGCTGAAAAAGTACATTAAGGGTAAAATTATAATAAGTCTGATAACACACTAGGTACAACTGAAAAAATATTTTAAGGGTTTAAAAACACCAAAAAAATATTTTAAAGTTATTTTTGGAGCTGAAAAAATACATTAAAGGTAAAATTGCAATCAGTCTGATAACACATTGGTTATAGTTGAAAAAATATTTTAAGAGGTTAAAAACACCAAAAAAATATTTTTAAGTGGTTAAAAACACTCAAAAAATATTTTTTGAGTGGTTACAACTAGAAAGTGGGTAAAATTACAATCAGTCTGATAGCACACTAGGTAGTGGATAGAACTAGAAAAATATTTTAAGAGGTTAAAAACACTCAAAAAATATTTTTTGATAGTACATACTATTTAAAAAATATTTTATGGGAAAAGCCAATATCATATAACTAATTTTTAGACAACCTAATCTAGCATAAAATGTCATTAGCTTTTAACAAAAGCTCCATTTTCTAGCTTCTCCCAATTGAGCTTTCACCAATTAGGTTTTGGCAAAAGCTCAATTACCAATTGGCCTCTCCAAACACTCAAAATTTGAGTTCTCAATTAGCAATTGAGCTTATAGTGGTTAATTGGGCTTAAAGAGGGTCCCCAAACACACCCAGTTTATGTCATAAGCTCAACATTGGAGCTTTTATTGATTTAGCTTTTGGGGAGGGTGAGAATGATTAAAATATTTTTTTAGTTGTGTCTATTGTGCTATTAGACTAATTGCAATTTTACCCAATATACTTTTTCGGCTATGAAAATTAATTTCAACTATTTTTTGGTGCTTTTAACTCTTAAAATATTTTTTCAACTGTACCCAGTATGTTATCAGACTGATTGCAATTTTATTCTTAATATACTTTTTCAATTCCAAAAACTATTTTAAACTATTTTTTGATGCTTTTAACCCTTTAAAATATTTTTCCACCCACTCTCTCTTACTATTATCACAAAAGTCACTTGTGCTTAAGTCAATTCAAATAAGTTTTACTTTTGCAAAAGTCATTTATACAATCACTGTTCCAAACATAAAATCACATTACACAATCGGGTTTTTACCAAAAATAAAATTACCAAAAACTAAATTGATAAACTCTATTTTTCCTATCACTGTTACAAAAACACACACAGCAACTTCATACCAGATAGAGCCGCTGCAAAAAAACCAGAGCTGGACCTTCGTCTTCATCATCACGCTCTCATCACAATTCGAACTTCATCCACCACCATCTCTTCATTCACGGCCATGACCACGCACTACCTTCTCCATCGTTGACTCTTTTCAGACCAAAGCCTTCCTTTCTCTTCATCCATCACCACACCTTCAACCTCCTCTGTTTGCTCTTACATGAATGTATGTGATTTCTATGAATTGCAGTGGCTAATTTCTCTTCTCCTATAGCAATGGCTTGAGTCTTGATGCTTGAAGCTTCATAGGGGATTGTTTAGCACTCAATTTCTTGTTTCTTTCCTTTATATTTGTTAAATTCTAGGTTTAGAGTTTCATTTATATAAATTGGATTGAAACCGTGTGTTGGGGATCCATGCACTTGATGAGATTAGTGTGTATTTTGGTTTTAATTTAGTGCATTTAACGCTTTAAACTTAATTAATAGCAATTTCTTATATATTAACTTGGTTAAGCTTATACTTGAAATTGCTATGAATATATTATGTTTTTTAATTCAAGTGTTTTTTATTACTTGTGTCTTGAATATTGTTAATTCCATTGGCTATAACTTTAAATTGGGTTTTAGTTAGAGGAATTAAATATTGCCCGATGCGAAAGATTTAATTCACCTAACTTAAACTAGCTTAAAGAGTCTTTTATATAAATTTGTCAAACTAGCACACTCTTAAAAATATTTTAAAGCAAAGGATAGATGGAATTCATTGATTTAATAGGTTTTCATTATAATTTTTTAAGCAAACTTCTATTTTATCCATTTTTATTCCAAAAGACAAAAATAATTGTTTAAAGCTTTTTAGTTTAATTTACAACCTAGTTGATAGATAAAAAGTTCAAAAAATCTTTTACTTGTTTCATACCAATCATCACATTTTGAAAAAATTACCAAGACATAAAACCCGACAAGCTTCTTCAATGACTCATGTGTATGTAACCTATTTTTAATGGGTGTAACTTGTATTTAGCTGTGTGTAACAGATCTTCAATAATGCGCAAAATAAAAGACACTTGCATATAGCTAAAGAAATGTCACACAATTCAAAAAAGTTCCACCTGCTGAAGATGAGTCTTTAAATATCTTTGAGTAATAAATTTTGCAATGAGAGATTTTTCAACAATTTCTTTTAAATCGGTTCTTCAGAGAGGTTGAAGATGAGAATTGGGAGTGTACGCAACTTCCTCAGAGATCGAACATACCCAGCAAACTCTAGACTGAAGCATGGAAATGGAAAGGCCTTTTATCTGAAAAAGGATATTTGTAATGTTTGTAATATATTTGGATATGATTACGGTCCTGCAGGTGTCCATTATTTTAGTCTTTTTTTTTTTTTTTTTAAGAAAATGAGAAAAACATCCAGCCCTATTGGCTCTACCCCACTAACTCAGTATAAATATGCTGGTTCACACCAAGCCTATGGAATGACATCTCGGAGTTGGCTCCCATCCGCTGCCTCCCATCCGTTGCCCATCCGCTGCCTCAATCTGGGCCGTTGAGATAAGATCTCAACGGTCCAGATTTAATATATTATAAAAATAATATTTTTATTTTTATTATAATAATATTATTTTTATAATAAAGGAAAAATATGGACCGTTGAGATCTTATCTCAACGGCCCATATTGAGGAAGCGGATGGGCAGCGGATGGGAGCCCACTCCATGACATCTCATCTCTCCCCCCCCCTCCCTCCTACTCTACTCTTTATTTGACCCTATCAAATAGCCCTTTAGTCGTCTCAGGATTATCAAGAATAAAAACTGAATTAATATAATATAGTGCACAATTTGAGTCGTTTCATTTTAAAGAGCCGATTATGAAACTAATTCCTAGTAAGCTAAGTAATTATAATACAAAATTGACAAGGGTTTAACATAATTGATTGGTTTTCAAAACTATGAATTGAATGCAATTAAAATAAATATTTTTGGGATTTTCAAATAAGGAGGAATGAAAATGGGTTAGGAATGCAAGTGATGAAAATGCTCTTGGAAATGATTTTCAATGGCTATCCTTGCTCAATTAAAATATTTGAGGAGTTAATACACTAAGCTTCTAATATCTCAAATCTTATTAACTAATGAGTTTAACATTACAAGAGAGAGACCCCTATTCTTGTAATGCTATTAAGCCCTCTTATACTACAAAAAAACTATGATTTAGTAACGGTTAAAAGTGTGTATTTATAGCTGTTCTAACCGTTACAAACATAATTAGTAGCGGTTCAAGAAACCGCTAATAAATCCATTATTGCAAGTGTATTTGTAACAGTTATATATAACCGCTACTTAAGGAAACAACCTGCTACTATCTTAGTAGCGGTTAACTAGACCCGCTACAACATTCTCAATCCGGGGTACCTTTTTTTAGTAATTTTTAGCGGTTATATAACCGCTACAAATTGAAAACCATGTATATTAAATGGTAGGAATTGAAAATGAAAATTTATCTTGATATTTGTAACGGTTATTAAACCGCTACAAAAGTAAATTTAAAAAGGGCAGGAATTATTAGTAGCGGTTAGCAAACTGCTACAAAACTAAATTTAAAAAGGGTAGGAATAATTAATAGCGGTTATACAAAATCGCTCCTCCTGAACTGGATGAAACTCGCTCAATCGTTTGGCGGGACGTTGTCTGGGACAGTCTTGATCAACTGCTCCAGAGGCATCGTCTCATCCTTATCCACACTGTGGAAGAGACGATTCCTCCTGTTCCTCCAGCCGTCGTGTATCTTTATCAGTGTGTACCTCTTCCGGTTGGCCCGGATGGCAAACCTCAGCCTTAAAAAAAATTTAAATATGAATAATTACAAATAAAAAATTAAAAAATATTAATTAAATAGAATTAATTACAAAAAATATAGTATAATTAAATACTATTAATTACTTGCACCACCTCCTCTTACGCCAGGTCCTTCGGCCCTTTCGGAACGTTCCTCCATATCCTAAAGTGAAGGGGGAACCGCATTCAATTCGAGCCCACGTCCTTCAGGAAGTAGTTGAACAAGTGATCCCTATTGTCGATGGGTTGGTCCGTGCTCTCATTCCACGACACTACAACTCATAATGTCCAGTCCATGCTGTTCAAACCGGCCACGTCCAACCTCCTTGTGGACACGTTCCCCTGCTCATCTGCACAATTTAACACACGTTAGATAAATTGTGATTCAAATTTAAAATTTCAAATTTAAATATATAATTTATTAAATAAAAAAGTTTATTTACCTTAGAGCTGCACCTCAAACCCAGTAGACCGCTAAGATGACCCTCGTGTGTTGTTCTGCTTCCGCATCTCCTCCTCATCGAGGAATTGCTCCATCTCTCTGATCCCAATCGGGATGTCGAAGTCTTCGTTCACGTCATAGTTATCGACGTTGATATCTCCCTCTCCCAGATCAAGCATCTCTGGTGCGATCGTCTCCTGCAGGACTGTTTGCGGTGGGTGTGGTAGGGCTGACTCCTATGGCTGCTGTAGGGAGATGGGCTGAAATGGTGTGGTCACCCTCCCTCAGCGCTGCCCCCTCCCACTGCCCCCTCCTCTACTGCTACCACCCTGCAGAATCAGTCTGGAGACCATAGGCTCCTTCCCCTTGTCCATCCTTGAAGCCATACAAACTACAAAAATTAAAAAAAAAAAATAGATTTAGTCACATTTATATGTAAAATTATAATAAAAATAAAATAAGTATTGTCCGTACCTCAAGTGATAATGAGAAATGCTAGAGAGAAAACTCTTTGACGGACGTTAGAACGCTCATATCTGAAGGAAAACTTTCAAAGAAACTTCAGAAAACAAAATAGCTAAATGGAAAAAAGGAGAGGTGTTGCGCCTTTTATAGTGAGGATCTTGTAGCGGTTATTTAAAAAACGGCTACAAATAACCTTGGGTGGCAAAACTTTCATAACCGCTACAAATGTGATGACCCTTGAAGTTCTGTAGCGGTTATATTTCAAAAACTGCTACAAAAAAGCGACCTTTGGTATTTTGTAACGGTTCGATTCGTAGTAACTGTTACCCAAAAATGATACATTATTGGAGCGGCTAGTTGGCCCCAAGTGGCGCGAACTTTGTAGTGGTTTATTTGTTATAACTGTTATAAAATAACTGCGACAAAGTTTGGCGGGAAACTCGCACTATATTTATAGTAGTTATTTCCTACTAATAGTTACAAATAATGTTGCTAATCTGTCGCACCGCTACGAAATCCCATTTTTGTGTAGTGTTAGTATAATGAGTATCTCTAAGTTTTCTAAAATACTAAACCTCAATTTCCATTGAGTCTAATGCTTAAACTCATGAACACATTCATTTAAGCATTATTAAAACTCTTTAGAGAGTGACTATGGAATAAGAAATACATTTAGATTCAACTATAATTCTAATTCAATCAAACTATCCAATAATATCATATTAAATAGATAGAAAGCAATAGAATCACAGAAAAACATATGTATAGTTATATATATTGATGAGTACTAATCCATGTTACAAATTTAAAATCACAAATACTTAATTCATAGAATAAAATTTAATTAAAATCAGAACCTCAATATATAAATAAATTCTTAAACCTAAAGAATCACAAATATAATAAGATATAGATAAATATACGTGAGCTCAAGCTGTCCCAAATCTATCTCCATGACAAAATTATCTAGCCACTCATGAAAACAGCTTCACCAATTAAGTTCAAGATTCCAGAAATTGAAGACCACCAATTAAGTAACCAATTTAGCACTGATTTGAAGAAGGTTTATAACTGGAATTGAACCCAAAATCAGAGAATGGGCACGGCTGAAACGAGTCCAGAACAGAGGAGCTACCGTCTGGGCACTACAGTGAGGGAGAGTCGACGGTCTGTGAAGGTCGGAGGGGAAGAACCGGTGGACGAAGGACGTCGCCGGTGACGATCAGAAACGATGAGATGAAGAGTGAGAATGAAGGCGATGGATGCTCTGTTCTGTCTCAAAAACTCAGGTTCCCTCCACAGCTCACAAAGGAGGGATGAAGAAAGAACGTAGCCGGCGTCGATGGTGATGAAGGCAAGAGTCTCCGGTGACGGAATTTGAGAAGGAAGATGAGGTCGATTCGAGATGATGTTCTTGCGGCATTTTTTTTTCTTCTCCAGTCCGTAGCCCTTCCCTCCTGTTCAACGTCCACTCTGCCAATTAATCTCTGAAGTCTGAACTGACCTAAAGAAAGATGCCAAACGCTGTGTTTTACTGATGGACCAAACTGGCATTTTCAAAATTCGTGGGACCAAAATGATATTTTGCAAATTTGAGCCCAAAACTGTCATTTTCAGTTTTAATCCCATTTTTCAAATACCTACAATTAAAAAATAATTAACCCAACATCAAATCTTCTTAAAAATAAATGATTAAGAGTAATTATAATTTTTTTTGACAATTTTACTTTTTTTAATCCTAATTCAATGTATTTACTCTTAATACCAATTTAATCAAAAAAAATATACTTTAAACTCTGTAAGCACATAAAATAAAATATAAAAATATATAATAAAATTGGGATTTGCCACCCTACAATATATATATATATATATATGGAATAAAAAAATTGTGTCTTTTATTAATTTGTGTCTTTTTATCGGTGGGATCCTCGAAGCCAGTTTGAGGATGGCGATTGGGAGTGTCTGAAACTTCCTCTTAGATCAAACATACCCAGCAAGCCGCAAAGTGAAGCCAAGTGGAATGGTTATGGCGTGCAAACGTATAGACCTTTTATTTATAATATTTTTGGACATGATTAAGGTCTTATTGGTTTTTTTTTTTTTTTTTTTTATTCTTGTTTTGGACAACTATGCACAATCTGGCTTATGGACTTATTATAATTGGACAAGGAGTCGTAAGCCCAGATGAGTTTTCTATCATATTTTCAAGGCCGAGGTTTTTAAAGCTCCTGGAATAATTATGGGCAATTAAGGTCACTATTCCTTGTATCAAAAAAAAGGTCACTATTCCTTTGTTTTTTTTTTTTTTTGTGAAAGGTAACTTAGGCTTGCTTTGTGTGCTAATAGGCCCAAATTCTTGTCAGGGAGGCGCAACACTTGCAGGGCCCATATTCTTTTTTTCATCTAAACATAATTAAAAATGTAAATGACGTTGAATAATGATGACAAAGGTTTAATAAATAACATTTACGGTTAACTTAGCTTATGTTATTTCAGTTTTTAGTTTTCTCTTTGTCATCATATATATTATTATCATTTAGTCCATAATGATTAGCAAGAAAATATATACAATTTGTTAAGTCAAAGATTGATTTAATTGATGAGAAGTTAACCCTTATTTTATAAGCTAAGTATGTGAGCTGAAATCCTGCCCCCAATGTCAGGCAATGTGATGACTTCGTTGATGAATAATTTGTGAGTTGGCTTGAATGTATTCTTATTGTACATTCAGAAAAAACGGTTCTTTAAAAATAATATCTGTATACACTAATAGAACATTAATAAAGATATATTATACTTAAAATAATAAATAAAGATATATTGGGCAAGGCTATATATCCTTTTCCCAGGCACAAAATAAATAATAATTAATTTTTTGAAAAATATATATTTAATTTTCTGACAGTTAAATCTTAGGGAAAAAGACATTTAAATACCTCTTGAACTTCAAAATCTCAAATTGGTTTTGTTGACAATAAGAGTAATGGGTTGACAAGAGAGTATAACAATTAACAACTTAGGTTTTTGAGAAATCACTAATTTGAGATTTTGAAGTTCAAGTGGTATTTATTTATCTTTTTCCCAAAATCCTATAAAAATGTGTCAAAAATATATGAAGGAAAAAATTTCTGGGAGTTGAATAAAATATATGGAAAAAAATTACAAAAATAAAAAATTATTCCCTCCGGTCCTAATTATAAGATAAAGTTGACTTTTTTAGAGAAATTAAGGAAGCCAATTAAATTACTTTAGAGTATTTATATTTATATTTTTCTCTCAAAACTAATTAATTTGACTAATAAAATAATATATAATCTAATGATACTAAAAATATAAAGACTCTAAAATAATTTAATTGACTTCTTTAATTTCTTCAAAAAAATAAACTTTATCTTATAATTAGTATAGTGAGTGAGTACCAAATTTGGTGCTTGCATGATGATTAAAGAAATGGACTAGGCTGAACCCTACAAACTATAGACCGGGTTCGCTCATAGGTAGGTTAAAACTAGAAAATTGTTTTCATTAGATTGAATTGAGTTGGACCGGAGTTGAAGTGCTATTAAGCCAGATTTCAATAGTAGATTGAGAATTGAAATAACTTTTATAAAACTAGACCATTTTTTAGGTTTGACAGAAAATAGAAAAAGTACACACACGTCTACACGTCTTTAATAATCTTTAAGATAAGAAAGGTTTGGGAGGGCCTACGTAGTGGGTTTGTCCAAGAGCATATGTGGTCCATTGTTTTGGAGTCAAGTGACAATATGGCATGGGAGAAGAGGATGTTGTTTTTATACAATAACCTAATGTTTTTTTTTTCGGTCTTTAATATAAGATCCATTTTATAATTTAATATTTTTTATTAAAATAGATCTTATATTAAAAATTAAATGTAATATATTTTTATATTATCTTACTATATTTAAGTGTTGTCAACCTTAATTAAAAAGCTCTATCATCATGTTAGGCGTAAGAAATAACAAGTTTTGACATATTAACAACTGATCAAGACACTTTTTAAGTGATTAATGCTCCATTTTACTGTCCAATCATTCTAAAAAGGGTATTACTATTCATTGTGATTATATATATATATATATGGTGGTGTGGTATATATGTAATGTGGTGCGGCGAAGCGGTATGGGCCGTCCAAAGTTAGGCATGGGCGTATGCGATATAGAGGTGTGGGAAGGTATGGAGTTTGTTAAAGCAACATAACTTTGGAGATAAAGATAAGATATTGGGATCATCACTATGATATATAAAAAAGGGGCATATGTCCCACGGACTTTCCCTGCTCGTCCTTTGGATGAGAGGGGGGAGCTTATTCTATCTGAACCGTTCAGATAGGATTTAGATTGTCCAGATTTTATTTTCCTTATTTTTTATTTTTTTTAAAAAAATTATTTTAATGGGTAAAGAATCTAAAATAAAAATAATCTCTTAATTAATATTTTCTCAAAAAAATGATTTTTTATTAAAATATAACCAATTTTAAAAAAATCAAATATGAACTATTTAAATCCAATCTAAACATCCAGATGTGTGGTGAGTTTTTAATGGCTATCAAAATGGGTTCCTACCAATGGGGGCTCGGTCGAGATGGAAGGGTCTACGGCCGGCGCCCCTCAGGACGAGGGTTCGAATCTTGGGGGGTGACAGACGCGATAATTAACGCAGCCTCAAAGAGGTTGTCCCATCGGTACCGACCTGCCCGCGTAAGTGCTCCTCGGTTGGGTCCGGATTAGTTGGAGGGCGGGCAATGAACCCAGAATACCCCCCAGATACCGGATGGTTTAACCAAAAAAAAAAATGGGTTCCTATGTCCCACATACCCTCCTCTCAAGGGGTACAATCATATGGGTCCACCTTAATAATATGGGTTCCTCCTTTCCTCAATGCTAGACAGCTTTATATCATTGCCTACGTCTTCATCTTCAGTGGAATTTTTTTTTTTTGGACTGAAATCTTCAGTGGAATTTGTTTGTTTATTTATATGCTTTGTTCTCTTCATCTATTACTGCTTTTTCGGGTCTCAAATATTGGGTGTACTTTAAAAGAAATTGTTAGTGTTGATTTGAAATAGCTTATTTTTAGATAATAAGTGCTTATAAATCATGATTTACGGTATACGAGATAAGTATGTGAGAGAAGTTTCATCTCAATTTACGTAATAAGAACTTATTTTTTAAGAAAACGCTAAACCAAACAAGCCTATTAAATCACACATATGATCATTAGTCTATCTTGTAAATCACACATCTTTTTACCAGCATATAAATCACACATTTGATCATTATTAATTTTTTTTCTAAATATTACTCATTTTATAGTTACTTGGAAATGACTTTAAATTTAATGTAGTGTTTGTCTATATTATTAAATATAGGTAAATTAAAAAAAACTTTTATTTTCAAATAATTAAAGTCAATGAGTCAATTAATTTTCATTGGTTTTGGTAAGGTAATTAGATCGTGACTTACAATATAGGGCGGGACTAATACTTTCTTATGTTTTTAACCTCTAACGTGTTAAAAAAAATCATGGAATATATATATTTATATAAACAATACCTTAATATTTTTCGAATTAAAATATATGTTCACTTTTTTAGCATATATGAAAAAAATTGGGAAAAATAAAATAAAACCCAAATGGAAAAGCTAGAGAATATAATGCATAGCAATTTCAACAAATGAAGAAATTAAATGAGCGTTATTACTAATCATAAATATGTGTGTGTGTGTCCTGTCCTTCATAAAAATTATGTGAATTTCACGTAAAATTTCGCATTCTTTTATCCATTGTTTATGGAGTGCTAACAAGATTTAGCTAAGGGAAAATTAGAATAAAGGACCTGGAGGAAAATATATTTATTGAGAATGACCATAAAAATTGTAATCATTTAGAAGAACCAAATACACAAATATAAAATTAAAAATAATAAAATGCCTCTAACAAAATCTTCTGCATTCCCTCCTATATTATTTCCCACATTCTTTTTTAAAAACTAATTTAAAATTCTAAATTTCACTAAATTAAACAAAAGTTTTTTCAATTTTCATTTTTCACAACTTGCATAGATATCTATGGATGTCAAAATTATAATTTTTATAAAATCAACAAAAAATTTAATTTAAAATAAAATTATATAATTTTAATAAAACTCAAGGCCTTTTATTTTTCATTATGTGTTAAACCAAGAAGGTTTATATGATTTATTTGTATTTTAGCAGAAATTTATGTGGGTTAAAAATTCATTTAATGTTAATAAAATGAAAAAATCTAAATAATCTATTATATCATGAAAAATATGTGTTCGTCATCGCAAGTGCATGGGTCATGTCAAGTAATAAAGTGATAAGTAAGATCACTCCCTCGAAGATAATAACAAATTGGTCAAGTAATAGGCTTGGTGAATTCAATTAAGTTGAGCCAAAATATATTGTTGTTGTAGAAAAAAAAGTTTCAAGAGATAGTTTGTTTTAAAACTAAGAATTACTAAACGAAGAACTGATTCTTGTGACTTCAATGATTGTAATAAGCCTAGGATTATTCATCCACTCTGTATTTAATAAAACTTGATGATTTTCCTCCCCAAGAGTATTTCCATGTGATATATATATATATATGTATATAAATAAATATATATGTTAGTCTAATGTTCATAAGCATTTGATTAAGCTTTCTTAAGTCAAACGAACTTTATATCTTCAATTAACTTGTACAATCTCTTGCTACTGTTAAGAGAAAATATTTATTAAATACCAATCTTAATTTGACAATGCTAGGCTAGTAACTATATATCTATGTTACTAACAAACCATCCATTTAATTCCTAAACTTCAAGTCTAGCATAATTTTACTAAAGTTCTACAATTAAATTAACTTTTTCAAACTTAATTTAATTGAACAAATCATCCACAGTGATGGCCAGTCACAAATAGCATTGAATACACGATAAAATCAACATATATATGCCATTAGATACTAAAAGAAAAGATGATTCAAGTGTTAATCCATACAAAGGTTTAAAGAAATCCTAGAATGAAAATCTTAGCTACTCATGCTCAACAAAGAGTCACAAGTATACAAATTTATTATAGCGATATCAGAAACAGGAAGGAGAAAGGGAAAGAATTCAGAAAAACCAAGAGAAGTGAGTTTGAATCTTTTCGAATCTTCAATCTTCACTTGATTCTCCTTGAGAAACTTCACTCCTTAGCTTGCAATTGCTCTCTAGCCGCCTCCCAATCTCTGGAATGTCGAACCCCCCCCCCCCCATTGTATTTTCAGGATCTAGCCTTTTAAAAGACCTTGAAATCAAAACGCATAGCTACTGATACGGGTGTTGGCTGCGGCCAAACTGCATTCTAGAGTTCTTTGGCTATAGCCATAAATTTCTTGGCTGCAACCCAAAAGCTTATGTCTTGCCTCTGTCTGTTGTTTGGCTGTAGCCATAAATGGCTTGGCTGCTGTTCGCCGTTTAGCCTCCGCAAGCATACGGGTCGCAAGAAATAAATTAGTGAGAAACGAGTGTCGAACCACAAGGACTATGACAAAAGCAAGTTAACTAATTTAACTATGTTTTTAATTAGGTTGAATAGAATCATTTAGATTTGATCAAGTTAAATAAAGACTTTTGATGAAAATAACAAAGGAAAATAGTGGAAATTGAGAAATTGGGTTTAACTTCAAGAGATATAAACTTAGGATTACTTCTTCCCTATTGTATTTCATGAAACTATGCAAATATTCACTTATGCTAGTTAAATGAGTCTATATGCTAGTCGAAGATCCTAAAATCATCAACCAAGCTCTCTCAAGTCAAGATTGATTTTTAATCTTCATTAAAAATATTCAATCTCTTGTTTACAATTAATGAAAATCATCTTTCCAAAGCAAGCCCTCACTTGACTATGCTAGGTTGTTAGATATATCTCTATTATAACAACAAACCATCCATTTAATCCCTAAACTTCAAGTCTAGCATAATTTTTCTTAAGTTCTACAATCAAAATAACTCTCTCAAGCATCTTCCAATTGAACAACTCTAATCATGTGGTGATCAAACACAAGATAGCATTAAGCTCAAAGAAAAATCAACATATAATACTCATTAACCAACAAAAGCAAGATAATCTAGTAGTTTCAATCCATACAATGGGTAAAAGTAATCCTAACTAGGAGTTTTAGCTACTCATGGTCAAAAACGAATCACAGATGTCAACATTCAGTGCAGCCATATTAGAATTATAAAGAAGAAAGGGAATGAGTACAGAAAAATCAAGAGAAATTGAGTTGGAATCTCTTTTAATCTTCAATCCCACTTGATTTCCTTGAGAAAACTCCACTCCTTTGCTTCCAAATGCTCCTTAGCCGCCTCACCAAGCCTCAGAATGTCCAGCTCCCCTTTGTATTTCCGGTTTTTGCCTTTTAAATGACCTAGAAAGTAAAACGCACAGTTGCTGATCACGTTTTGGCTGCAGCCATAAATTCTTGGCTGTAGCCAAAAAATGTCTGTGTTGCTCTGTTTGTCGTCTGGTTGCAGCCAGAAATGGCTTGGCTGCAGCCCAAAACTTTATGGAGGTCTTCTGGCTGCAGCCAGCCAATTTCTTGGCTGCAGTCAAGCATTTGTCTTCAACTTTTCTAGCTTTTTCCAATGATGCAATGTTGTTCTACTCTTTTTCCCAATTTCTTAATCCATGATTTGTGCGTCCAATGGCTCTTTGTGTATCTTAATTGTGATCCTATCAACACAAGAAAGTCTATACAAAACAAAGGGTGATGTATGATAGCAAAATATTCACATTTAATCAAAGAATTATGCCCTTTTTAACCAAACACTCATTAGGCACATTTCCTGCACACTTCAATCCTCATATACTCATTAATCAATCAAAAAGTGTAATAAATTGAGTGTAAATATGCCATTTTGATATGAATTTCACAAGGCTAACAGCTGCAGCCCAAAAGCTTCTGGAGGTCTTCTGGCTATAGGCAGCAAATTTCTTGGCTGTAGCCAAGCATTTCTCTTCAACTCTTCTAGCTTTTTCCATGATGCAGTGGTGTTCTACTCTTCTTCCCAACTTCTTAATCAGTGATTTGTGATTTCAGTGGCTCTTTGTGTGCTTCAAATATTATCCTATCAACACAAGAAAATCCATACAAACCAAGGGTGATGAATGATATCAAAATATTCACATTTGATCAAAAAATTATTCCCTTTTTAACCAAATACGCATTAGGAACATTTCCTTTACACTTAAATCCCTATATATCCATTAATCAATCAGAAAATGTAATAAATTGAAGGTAAATATGCCAATTTGATATGAATTTCACGAGGTTAACAATATGAAATGAGTTTATTTTTTGTTTTGTTTTTTAAAAAAGAGAGGTAATAGATAAAAATGACCTATTGATTATATGAATGTGAAACTTAATGAAAAATAAAAATTAAAAAAAATATGATCACATCACATGTGAATGATGGGCAGTTTTAGTTTTAATGTTAGTTATTTTTTTTAATTATGAATACAAGAGGTAATGTATAAGGTCTGGTTAGGGTCAATTTAGAAATTTTAAGTTTATATTATTATTTTCAGTCATTCTAAGTAATTACAACTTTTATAGTCCTTTACAATAAATATTATTTTATATAGGTTCTTAATTTCAAATTTTCCTTTAGCTAATTAGATCAAATTAACTATTATATATTTATATTCAGATTTAGATACAATTTTCAATGAAAATTATTCTTTACGTATCTATAGTTTCCTTTAATTTTAAATTTAGTATATGTGTATTTTTTCTCTCGTTATTAAATTTTTTAATTTTACTTTGTTGGCACAATTAATTTTGTACGGTGACTATAGTACTAATAGAACAAAGTTAGATGGGTCAACAGTACTACAAGAGTAAAATTAAAGGGTTTATAAGGAAAAAACACACATGTAATAAATTAAAAATTATATTGAAGAAAACTACGGGTACCTCAATAACAATTTTCCCAACTTTTTAATAGCTTTAATTTATATGTGTATGTGCATATACATAATTTTATATTCAAGAATTTTTTTTTAATTCATAAATAATAAAGTATTGATTATATCTATCCTTCATAATAATATAGTACCATAATTTTCAATGTAGAACTAGCATGCATTCTCGTCATATTGCGTTTACATTTGAATGCAACAAGATTTAGCTTACCAAATCGTATTCATTTTCATTTTTGAGGTATATTCCTTCACTCAAATATTATATTTCTTGTAAAAACAATGCAAAATTAGCAAAGACGCTGTTAGTTAGGAATCACAACACGGTCTACAAGGTTTGAATTAATTCTTAATTATCAATAAGCAGTTAGGAGTCAGAGTCCTTTCGTCATCCTACCAACAACTAAATTATATAGATTAAATTTCTGGCCCAAAAAAAAATTATACAGATTAATTGGATTCCATTAATTTACACTAAGATACTGATAGTGATTGTGAACGATTATATTATAGTCCACAATATCTCAATTCTATTTCATGTCTCTTTCCAATCAAATAAGAAACCAATAGACATGAAAGCAATATATATAGATTATTAATTACTATAAGTGGCACGAGGTTATCTGTCTCACTGTAAAATAATTTCGGAAGCTAACTACGATTATGTGCACTCTAGCTTAATTATAATAATCCAACTTTGCCGACATGGACATGGTGAGACACATTGTTTTGGACATGTTCGGTTCTTGTTTATAATTTATAGTCTTAAAATGTTCTTAATTCATTGGATGTACATGCATGATTTGGTTTTACTTTAATGTGCCTTTTTTTATTTTGTTGACCTTTTTCCATTTGATTAATTAGATTACTGTTGTTCAAGATTAACAATTAACCATCGGTCCTTTTTGGTTTTCAAAGTAATTGAGACTTCTTCTTCATCTCCTAATTAACGCGATTACATCTTAAAAGATGGTTTTAGATCAAAGTTTAATTTAATTACTTATAATATTTATTAGATAAAAATCATTTTATAACTTGAAGCCCAATATACTGCACATACTGTTTGTAGAGAAAACTACAAGGACTAATTAAGTATGGAAAGGATCTTAATTAATTCTAAAATTTTAATTCTTGTTTGGTGTAGTCAATATGACCAATTTTTTTGTAAGCTTTATAATAGCTTGTCATAACGTATGTGATGCCGTGCTTGGAATCTCTGACCATATATCTAATTGAGATATATATGTTTCGCTAGTAATTAATATGCATTAAAGTAAAGCTTTTAGGAAACGAAAAAAGTTCAAGCAATAGTTTGAAAATGGCATTAAAAAGGAATATCATGCTATATAATTTATTAGGAACACTGTACTCATGCTAGGAAGGTCCACAATAGAAGCAATTTATTTATCAATGAGGCTAATGGAAAAGTATCGGAGTAAAGGAAGGGATTTGCATATAGTTTTTATTTATTTGGAAAAAGCGTATGACTGTGTGCCAAGAGATGTACTTTGAAACCTTTGGAAAAGAAGGGATGTGGGTTGCATATATCAAAGCCATTCAGGACATGTATGAGGGGGTTATAACCAATGTTAAAACGTTTAGAGGTGTTACAAAGGACTTTCTTCTAAGGATTGACCTATATCAGGGATTAGCTTTGAGCCCTTATTTGTTTAACCTATTGGTAGATGTTCTAATTGAGCCTATAAAAGAGGAGATCCCTAAATGCATGCTTTTTGCGGATGATATAGTTTTGTTGGCTGAATCCAAGGAGAAAATTAATTCTAAACTTGAGATATAGAAACGGACTCTGGAATTGAAGGGCTTTTGTTTGAGTATGAGCAAAACTGAATATATGCATTGCAATTTTGATAAGAGATAAGGTAGAAGTGGAGTGGAAGTTAAATTGGGGAGGTAAGTCATTTCACAAGCGACAAAATTTAGATATGTGAGATCAATTATACAACAAGATGGTGAAATTGATGGAGATGTTAATTACAGAATTCAAGCCGGATGGTATAAATGGAGAAAATCTACTGGAGTTATTTGTGATCGGAATGTACCTAATAAGGTAAATGGAAAGTTTTATCGCACTGCTATAAGACCAGCAATGCTATATGATAGTGAGTGTTGGGCTTTAAAGGGACAGCATAAACATAAAATGGGGGTAGCCGAGATGAGGATGTTGAGATGGATGTGTGGTTACACAAGAAAAGACATGATTTGTAATACTCATATACGCGAACGAGTTGGAGTGACCTCTATTGAAGGAAAAATGGTAAAAAGTTGTTTGAGATGGTTTGAACATATTCAAAGAAGTCCATTGAGTACTCTGATGAGGAGGGTTGATCAAGTAGTATGGAGTCTTATAAAATGAGGTCGAGGAAGGCCGAAGCGAACGCTCAATGAGGTCATAGATATAGATCTTTTGGTTAATAATATATTTAAAGATATAGTTTTTGACAGAGCATAATGACATTGTGTGATCCATATAGCCAACTCCATCTAGTGGGATAAAGACTTTGTTGTTGTTGTTGTTGTTGTATTGTACTTATCACTCAATTCAAGTAGTCCCATATTATAAAATGATACCATGCAGATATTGTGTCTTCAATACAACATCTGCATACCACTACCAAAAAAATCACTTTCAGCGGCGACTTTTAATGTCGCCGCTGAAAGTGAGACTTTCAGCGGCGACATTGTTTTGTCGCCGCTGAAAGTGTTTTTTGAAAATTAAAAAAAAAATTTAAAACACTTTCAGCGGCGACTATTAAAAGTCGCCGCTGAAAGTGAGTTTCAGCGGCAACTTTAATGTCGCCGCTGAAAGTCTTTTCAGAAAATTAAATAATTCTATTTAACCTTAATTATTAAAATTATATTAATATTTATTAAAATTATATTTATAATTTTTTATTAAAAATAATATTTATCATATTAAATTATTATTTATTAAGTAATTTTAATTAAAAAATTTTTAAATTTAAATATATCAATATTTTTTTCGTTTTTATTTAATTTTCCATTACTTTTAATAATATTATATTTAATTAATAATTAATTATATGTATATAATTAATTAATTATATGTATGTATGTTTATATATATGATAATATGATATATATAATAATATGTAATAATATGACATAGGTTCATTTCGGCACAACTGGTAGAGACTCGCGCGCTAAGGCATCGGCTCTCTGAGGTCGCGGGTTCGAACTGGAGGAGAGTCACATGGAGGAATTATGAGGAGGTGACACATGGCAGCACAACGAGGCAACACGTGGCAGCACGAGGAGGTGACACATGGCAGCACGGGGAAGCGACACGTGGTAGCACGGGAAGGAGACACGTGGCAATTATAAATTAAATTTTTAAAAAAAAAATTCACATTTTTTTAATAAAAAAATTAATTTTTTGAATTTTTTTTAAAAAAAAAATTAACACTTTCAGCGGCGACACAAATGTTGCCGCTGAAAGTCACCTTTGTCGCCGCTGAAAGTATACTTTTAGCGGCGACAAAAATTGTCGCCGCTAAAACTTTCAGCGACAGTCGCATAGGCGGCGACAAAAATGTCGCCGCTGAAAGTCTTTCAGCGGCGACTTTTAGAAAAGTCGCCGCTGAAAGTCTTTTTTTTTGTAGTGTACACTAAACCCTCAAAATATCAAATTCTTCTATGCTTTAGCTTTCCAATTATATATATATATATATATAGGCACTTGACATGAAAGTCGAAAAACAACAATATTAACATGTCTCCGTGTATGTGTAGTTCACTTAGTTCCTACTAAGACTCAATGAGGCAACTAAAGTTTATTGAATATATATACAAAATATAGTTTTATAAAGGCAACTTCAAATTCAATGCTAGATGGTCCCCTGCTTACATAAAAGCCTATATGAGACGCAATATTGTTACAATTTGGGAAAAATATGGCCTGCAATAACTTCTGTTTATGTGCCTTGTTATATATACAACAACAAATAGTCTTGTCCCACTCAATAGGTGGGGTTGGCAAAATGAATCACACGGATCTATTGTATTCTATCAATAATTAAATTTTTGAAAACAGTATTAACCAACATGTGTTGTTCAATAATTTTGTTGAGAGTTCTCTTTCTCTATTCTTTTTTGAAGATTTCATAAAGTCGAATCTAATCTACCTTCTTCGTTGGCGCCTCAACTCTTTCACAAATTCCATTTCATTTGTAATTTAATCTAAGAATCAAGCAATCATAAAAAGCCAGAATAAAGCGTGTCAGCATGGGCAAACATGAAAGCACAAACATGGACATGTACATGAATTATTGCCCTACATATATATGTAAAAAGGCCAACGAAAGATTCCCCATCGGTCAAATCTCTACCATAAGAATAACAATGGATGACAGGAAAAGAAAGCAAGATGGGCCCCAATTTTCCAGAGTTGGTCCCCCATTTTCCATACCTAATCAAGCAAAAGTTTTTGGAAGGATTTTGCAACGTGGAGGTATGGTTATTGCAGCACTTTGGCTTTTAGTTTGCAAGTAAAGGCACTTCCTCATTTTGGAATAATTGTGCTTATATCAGCACCACCATATAATCAACAATATCACTGACCTTGAGATCGATTCTATGTGTGTGTGTGTTTGTTTACTTATAATTCTCTATATATACACAATAACACAATGATTCGATCACAAACTCGATCAGAACTAAGAAGAACTTTCATGAAGAGGTAGAGAGTGTAGTGCAGCCAAGGATGACTTGCCGGAGATCTATATATATATATATATATATTGCTTGTAATTAACGCATGGCCGGCAAGTTGTCTTTGGCTATGTTAGGCTCTCTTGTTTCTCATGTAAGTACAAATCATTAGGCTGAGCTGAATTACTATTTGTCATAGAGATTCAAAAATCCAAGCCTTCTTCCTCGAGTTTCGAGGTAATAAAGAGAGATCGTATAGTACAGTTTCTGATCAGTGTTATTTATTGGACTACGTGTTGATGAATAATGTTTCTCAATTTTCATTTTGGTGCAGCAGGTTCTTCTTTCTGTAATGGCAGATCAGGTTTGATTCACAGAGAAACATTTCAGTTTAAGAGGTCTGGGTTTGATCAGAACATATGATGTCATCCTATGTGTTATCCCAGCCAATTGGCGTCCAAGATGACATCCTAAGTGGTGTACAACATAAGACATTCAGGTTAACATCCAATATGATTTCGATGACAATCAAGTCATATATGGCAACTTATGCGGCATCCAACGTGATACACCCAAGATGCCACATATGCTGCAATGTATGACTTGATTGCCATGTAGGATGTCAACTTGGTTACCACTTAGGATGCCAATATATATGGATGGAATTACTATTATTGGAATAAATGATTAAGGCCCATCGAATAATTGAAAAGATGAATTAAAGGCATATAATGTTAGGGTGAATCCTATCAAATTGGCTTAAGCTATTTTGATAGAAAGACAAACCTAATATATATACTTAATTAATTAATTCATAATTTCAACAAATATGAGGTCCCAAGGAAATGACTTAATTATCAAGAAGTCTCAATGACAACTAAAGGATAGGTAATGACAAATTTCAGAGTAAGAAATACCAACACCTCATTTGTCATTGGGGCTTTTCAGTAATTAAGTTTCTTACTTAATACCTCATTGTAATTCCCCTTAAATATATTCTTTGGGACCTCATAGTAAGGAAATTGCTAAGACATGTAGCTTATATTTGAAAGCTGGTTTTTTGACTGATCTTGTGAGGACTGAAGAATATTGAACATGTGTATGTGGGAATGAAAATGGACAAAAGTGAGAACGTTGTCAAATGGAATTGGTTTTGGTCTGGTTGTGTCCGAAGTGAACAAAACCATGTGCGAGAGAAACAGCTTGTTAACCTTTTCGTACATGACAACGCTTATTCACTCCACAGTGGGCCAACCTTTGCTCTCAGCTTGCCTTCTTTTTCATTCCCATCATCCCATTATGGGTCTCCACAAACACACACAAACACGATCCATTCATAAGGAATCAATTCAATTTCAGCGCTTTTAGCTTTCGTCCCCCCCCCCCCTTTTTAAATTTAATTTTGGATAGGTTAGATCAAATTTTGACGGTCCAAATATATTTATTTGTTATCTTTCAATTCAATAATATTCGACCAGCAGGTAACAGAGGGAACATGGAATTTTTCCAGATTTTCTCCCGTATATGTATTTTGGGAATACCTTGCTTGAGATTAGCCAATTATGGACACAAAAAGGAGTCTTATGGGCTGGCTGAAGCTTCTAACGAGTGCTTGGTTGAAGATTAAGTGGTCACATATATTTTTATACTGCTTGGCTACTAATTTAACAGCT
This sequence comes from Inga laurina, assembly GCA_963855925.1. Taxonomy (NCBI): domain Eukaryota; kingdom Viridiplantae; phylum Streptophyta; class Magnoliopsida; order Fabales; family Fabaceae; genus Inga; species Inga laurina. The sequence continues at coordinate 9,086,500 of OY979702.1, forward strand.
ATGCTTTATTTTGATTATATATATAATGATTATACAATGGACGGCTAACCAAGACGACAATCTAAATGGAGTAAACATCTACTTTTTTTTTTTTTTTTTTTTTTTTTTTTTTTTTTTATAATTTGATCAAAGGTTTTCCCCTTAAGGCTTAGAGGGCAAAGGGATTTCATCTCTTCTAACAAGTACGCTTTCTGGAATTCAAACTTGTGTTTTCCTCTTTATGATGCCCTTTACCACATTAACCAACAGCTTGTTAGTAGTAAATATATACTCTACTATATGAAATACCATATGGATTAATCAAATAAATTGCTTTCCATCACAAAACGATAATAAATTAATGAAAATAAATTTAAATTTAATTTTTGTTAAGATATGAAAGAATTACTATTATTCGTCTCAATTATAAATAAACTTAAGTTAAAATAATACTAAATATATGAAAACACATCGCTACGGTAACTGTGAACTAATCAACAAATACCTATGAAAGATGAGAAAAACACCATCGTTAAAATTCTACCAAAAAATCAACATTAAAATTATCGGTAGTACTTTAATTTCCATAGATGAAAGAAGCGAAGGGTAGGGAAACTGGAAAACAAGAGCGGCAAGCTCAGTAACAGTACCTTATAATAGCTTTAACCATCTCTTTAAGGTCTGTTTGGTATGAGGGATTTTGGAGGGGAGGAGAAATTTTTATTAGTTGAATTTAAGAAAATTAGAAAAGTGGGGTTACAAAATTTTAATATAGGGAATATATAAGATAAAAGAGTAAGAAAACTTAATTAAAAACTTTATACCTCACTTCTCTCATATTTTTAAATCTAATTCAAAAAATTTTTCCCTTCACCCACTTTCCCTCCCCTCCCCTCACACCAAGCAGGCCCTTATTGTGTAAAGAATATCTCTAATGGCGGCTTAATTTATTGCATATTTCATTACAACCAGAAATATTAATCATTATTCATTAAATTAGGAAATATTAAGCACTAATAGTTAATTACATAATTTTTCTACTTGCGTGTTTGTGTGTGTATTTCTTATATAGCTAGTATAATTTTATCCAAGATTGTTAAACTCGTGACTTTAAGTAAACACAAGATAAGAATGTAAACTTGGATCGTAAACTCTTACAAGTTTGCTTTTATTAATAAATATGTGTTAAAGGTATATAATTAAATAATAAAAATATAAAATGGAAATAATTCGACTTAAATATATTTTAAAATGAATACTATAAATTAAATCCATCAACATTCATAATTTATCATACTCAATAAAAAAAGGTTTTATGAAGTTCATATATAATACAATCGAACATGATCAAATCAAAAAAATTAGTATCATGAGTTTAAGTAAAAATGCTGAAATTGGTATGTGAACTCACAATTTTAACTGAGTTGACATCTAGCACAAGTTTAAGAGTATCTTGACACGATTTTGAAATTTAGAAAGTCAACTCATGAGTTTGATAACAATTATTTTATTTAAGTCGACCCAACAAAATTTTTCTTCAATTCAAAGATAACGTTGATGTACAGTTCACATGCATTTCCATTCAATTAAATGTATTTTTCTAGCAAAATAATAGGCAGATGAAAACCTGACAGCAGGGGATTAACATATGATTATTGAAGTATATGTTACTTGAGGATTTTTTTTTTTTTCTGCCAACGTGTTTCTTGAGGATTATTGTCTTCTTATAATTGTCAATTACTTGTAAAATATAATAATAGGTAGATTAATTAAAGCCTAGGGTTATAGGCTAAGGGTAGAGAAGGGGTGGTGTATCTAATTAAACTTTGCCAACGCAGACATGTTTCGACACATTCGATGCTAATCTTCAATCAATAAATTAAAATCGTAAAAAGATATTCAAATCTTCATGCATGATTTGCTTTTTTTATTTTTTTTTATTTTTACACTTTGCTTTTGAGGATATTTTTGTTGACTTTATTGCCATTGAATTGGACTGCTGCTGCCAAACATGTGGACTTAATTATAACCATGCTTCCTTTGAATTTGCTATCATGCAGGTTGAAATGAACTTTATACACTGTCATCCCATGTTCCATGCTTTAACTTTTTTCCTTACAAAAGAAAAGAAAAAAAAAAATTTACCTCCTTCGTAATTTTTCTTTAATCGTAAGTGGTTTTCAAAATTAGATTAATTTGACCAATTAAAATCAATCAAATGTAAGAACTAATTAAACACGACAAATGTACTCTGCTTGGTGAGTATAATGCATATGGTTTAGAATAACGACGATCTATTTGGTTGTATAGGAGGGAAACAAGCTAGAAATCAAATTAAATGGGAAAAAATTAATCAGTTTGTTTTGTGGATTTGCTTTGCCAGGCACTTAATGTGTTGCTAAGTTTCAAATTATGTGTTTTAGTCCCGTAAGTGACAAAATTGTTTAGATTTTATTAAATTATATAGACCATTCTTTTAAACAGAATGAAACTTGAGGGAGTAGAACTAAAATAAAGATAAATTTAAAGGATCAAAAATTATACTAAACCATAAAAATATTCTATTCATGACTGTCTTCCTAGTTGCAATATGCACACTGTCATAAGTTACATATAACATTTTAAACAAATAATAACATGAACACACTGAACCGTATAAAGGTATCCAAAGCTGATTAATTAATGAAATTATTATTGAAAAAAAAAATCTATGAATAAAAATACATATATATAGCCCATTTCATCAATAAGTCTTTAACCATAAGAGAAGTAATGAAAAATATATAAGCCGACTAATTATAAAATCAAATAGGTTAGTTGAACAAGTTTACTCCAAAAAAAAAATTGAATTTTTTTTTTTTGAAATGCCTTGGACATTTTGATTACGAAAAGTGGAAGTTAGAGCCTAGTTGCAACACATTAAAATAAGGACATGTCCTATCAATCAACATGCAACATGCATTAAAATAATGATCTTTTAAAAAGTGAGACCTTCTGGGAATAAAGCACAGACAAATGAAGAAAAAAGGTTGAAGAAATCATATGAAAATGACGTCAAAAGGGAACATCATGATATAAATTTTATCAACAAACTCATATACCTATTAAACCCTCATTGATGCTTCATTGAATTTGATTCCATTTTTAGATAAGTCATCATGAACTCTTATCCTCTATTTATTTAAAAATTATTTGATAACAAGACTATGTAAAACAACACTTACACATAAGTTATATTCTTTGCTAATAGTTTAGTTTCAACTGGCATTTAAACTTTGTAAAGCTATAACATTACAAATGTCAATTCCTAGCTAATATAACAAAATGAAAAAATTAATTCCTAAATCCTTATAGTTCTACTTGATTATGAAACAGGTCCCTATATTTTTTTGGGGGGTATTACACTTATTGCCCTCAGTTATAGGCATTAGTCCCTATACTTATAATTACTAATTAAGACTCTTGTGAATACTAACTATAAGTTCCCACAAAATACAAAATAAAAGAGTTTTTTTTTTAAAAAAAATAAAATGATGGAATTAAATTAATTTATTATCAACATAAAAATAAAAAAGTATTATGTAGATGACTATCTCCTTGCATTTATATATAATCCGTAATTTAATTGATTTTGATTTTATTTTATTTAGATCTATGTAGCAAAATTAATCCATGTTGAGTGAGTTTTATCATTTCTCGTACAAATTAACCGTTTATGAGTATAGCCGTATAGGGACTAATACGTAACACCATTAATTGAGGAAACTATAAAGACCCAATGGAAAAGGTGAGGAAACTATAAAGACCCAATGTAAAAGGTAAAAAAAAATTACTACTCCCTATAACTTAATTAAAACTAAGGTGAAATTAATATGATCTTGAATTTTGATTTTTCTAAAAAATTAATAATCTACTCAAGCCCATTCTAAACAATAATATTATCGTTCTTTTTATTCCTTCCCACAGTAGGAAAATGTACTGGCTTACTGGTTGAAGCCATATGCTGTTCTGATAATAAAATATATTAGCTCTGAATTGAAAAAATTATCACTTGTGTCCACGAAAGATTCGTGCGAATCATCAATCCTGAGAATAGCTATGGATGACAGAAAAAGAGAAATTGGGAGGGCCCTAAATTTGTGGGGTTGGTCCCCAATCTGCGATACCCAATCAAGTAAAGAATTTGGAAGGACATGGCAATAAGGCGGTGTCACACACACACACACACACATCTGGCTTTTGGTTGGCAGGTAAGACCACTTCCCATAATAAGTTCGACCTCAGGAATATATATCTATCTCTGTAATCCACCCTTGTTTTACATTATCACTAATCTAGCTGGATGGAGATTCCATCCCCTTTGTGTATCAATCAACTTGTGATCGTAATTCTCTCCCTTCTCTCTCTCTCTCTCTCTCGCTCTCGCTCTACCTATATATATAGCCACACATATCTATACACACACTTCACAAGCTGTGAGATTGTTGCAAATGGCCTAAGAGGAACTTGCATGAAGAGGAGGAGAGTGTAGTGCAGCCAAGAATGACTTGCCGGAGATATATATTTATACACACACACACATAAATAAAGATATAGATATATATATATATATATATATAACAGCCATTTATATTTAACAATATTGCCGGCAAGTTTTTTCTTGGCTATATTAGGCTCTCTTCTTTCTCATGTCAGTTCCACCGTTAGGCTGATCTCGAGCTATAATCTGCATTCTGCATATAGAGGTAAATGAAATGTTGTTGGAGCTTTTGATCTTTATAAACGTGTCAATTCATTTCCTACTATATATAAGCATTAAATCGATTTTTGTGTGGCCTTACACTAGACAAATTTTGTGTTGATTGTGTAATTAGATATTGTGTTGTTTTATTTTAGATAAAGATTTTGTATTGGAAGATCCAGAACAAAGCAGATTGATTCGAGTTTGTTTTATATATGTTTTGAATGTTTTTGTTAACAACAGAGATTCAACTGAAGAATATTGAAGCTTTTGTCAAAGGGAACAAATTAACTTGTACTTTTTTGTCAAAGTGAATTATGGTTCTCGAGATACATTTGTCTGAGAAGATTGTCCATTCCCATGTGCGTGTGCAGGAACATAAAAAAATTTGAATTTCCTAACATATCATTTAAATGAGTCAAATAAAATCTAACAATCAAAATGTCCAATATACGCGCATCTCTCGCACATAGAAAATCTGGATTAATTCAATTAAAATGTCCGGCAAGGGGTGTCTCCATTTAGGCACTCTCTCCATTTCTCTCCATTTAGATTAAACGGCACCGTTTTTTAGTCTCTTAGCAATCCACCTCTTGTTTTCCCTTGGAGTGATGCCGTTTTGCTTACAGGGATGATGTTATATATTTAAAAAAGAAAAAATACACTCAAACAAATTCTTTTCAACATTTGCCGCCGCCCATCTGAGCATTTAAGGCTTCCTCGCCGTCGGTCCCTGTAGTCATCTTTGCCGTCGCCCGATTTGCATCATCATCCCGAGAATAGAGTTAAAGTTGGATTCTTCCATACCCACTGATTTCTTATTCCTTAAAATGGTATAATTGTACCCCTTTACTTCACAAATTAAGTTTACCCTCTTCTAGTTCAAAGGATTTGTGTTTTCAGTCTCATTCTCTAAAAAGAAATTTGATGCAACTTCAGCACCTGCTGTTGTGCTTCTTTCATGCCCATTAAAAAGAAGCTTCTTTTTCTAAAGGTGCATTTGCATTATATGTTTACTTTTGTAGAGTTCAAATGAAAACGTCCTTCTTAGTTCGTAGCTATCAGAGTGAGGTGTTGCTCGCTGATATCTGAACTTAAACTCTCACAATGGACGACGATGAATGCTAAGGAAAATTTGTTCAAGTCGTTTTTTTAAAAATATATAACACCCTCCCTCAGCTCTACAGCAAAACGTCGTCACTCTAGAGTGCGCCAACCTTTAATATGTCTGGTTCTTCTTTTTGACGTACCCTCCTCCTGTAGTTATTACTCCTGTAGTTATTACGAGTTTATTACTTACTGATCAAAATAGGTCGAGATCACAAGTAGACTCAGGAGGATAGCTTCTGAGGTGTTTGTAGTTTTTCATGTACTATCAAAAAAAAAAAAAGTACTGTTATTCATTAGTTATATATAATATGGCTTAACCAATATAGAGTTTGTCTGGTGGTGTAAGGCCCTGCTAGATCAATTTGAATCTTGAGCTCAAATCCTAAAGAAAACATCTGGGAAGGACAACCACGAGCCCCAAAGAGGATATAAGATGATAATATAAAAAAAACATAAATAATATGGCTTATTTATTTAATATTTCTTGTAATACATGATCCATATTAGTGATCTTTCTTTTTTTTTTTTTGTGATACAAAGGCAAGCAAAGCTTAGAGAGATACAAGATCAAGGGCAAGGCCCCAAAGATTGTTCTTGTGGCAACAAGCCACGTTCTAACGCAAAAAGACGAATACATTCCACCGGGGGTGAGCGTAATTCGACATAACTGAGGTTGCTATAATTAGCCGATCTTGCAAGGTAATCTGCACAGCGAGTATTCTCCCTATGTGAATGGAAAATCTTCAAGTCCCAGTCTGCATAAATGAGGGATTTGGTATCTAGAATTACGTCATGTAAAGGGTGATCAATCTCACAGTGTGATGACAATAAGTGTACGGCTTGGAGTGAGTCCGTGAAAAGTCTGATTCTTTTGAAACCCAACTGTTTGCAAAGGTGAAGCCCTCTGTGGATTGCATGGATTTCAGCAGCAGTTGGGAAGGAGATTCCTAACTTCTGTTGAAATCCACAAATCCAATTACCTTGATGATCGCGGATGACTCCTCCACAGGCTGACATGCCGTCGCTAGCATTCGAACCATCTACATCAATTCTAATAAAACCCTCTTCCGGAGGACGCCAGTTGAGAAGTCCTCTCTCCGGGATTTGGAATATCTGGTGATGAAAGCGACCGGCCTCTATCGATTCGGAGAGATGGAATATGCATCTGTGAACAAGCTGCTTCGGTGAATCCGCTTTTCCTTCAAAAGCCTGGCAACAACGGTTTTTCCAAAGAAGCCAGCATGTGGTGCTAAATACTTTTTGCCAAGCCCATCTCGCCACTCTGTGGTTTCCAGGGGAATGTTGTGAATTCCATGAGAGCCAGTCCTGCAAATTACCAGAAGCAAACACAATAGCATATAAATGGTTAGTTAAAGAAAACCACACTCTCTGGGCTTGCTCACAGTCTCTCAAAACATGAAGGATGATTTCTTTACTCTTACACTGAAAAGGGCAAGTGTTTAGTGCGCTCGAGTTGTGTCTTGCTCTAATCTCATTTGTAGGTAGTTTCTCATGAAAAACCTGCCACATAAAGAGTTTTATTCTCTCAGGAACACCCCAATGCCAGATCTGCCGCCAGAGAGGTTGGTGAAGGAGGGCCTGCCGATGGTAGATACCTTCATAGGCAGATTTTACGCTGAAGATACCATCAGGAGCATTGCGCCAACAAAACACGTCATCGCCTGAACCCGAGGGAGGGGGAAGCATCATGATTTTATCCACAACCCAAGAAGGAAGGAAAGCCTCCCATTGTGCTCTGTCCCAATGACCGGAGGGGGAAGTGTAGAAGCAGACTGGAGCTTCCATATCCACAAGATGCAAATTCCTATTTATAAAGTATTTCAGAGGCTTATCAAGAGGGGCCCAGCAATCTTGCCAGGCAAGCGTGGTTCTTCCACTTTTAAGCTTCTTACCAAGGCCGCTATTAAAATCTTCCCAAACTGCAACAATACCACTCCACACGGCCGACTGACTACGCCACTTTTGAACGTGAGGGATTGAGGAAGAACCGCAGGAGTATTTAGCACGAAGGCACTTGACCCACAGAGCATCCGGTTTGGTGACAAGAGACCAACACAATTTCATGAGAAAAGCTTTGTTTTGGCAACGCAGGTCCTTAATCCCCAAACCACCTTCGTGTTTCCTCGTTTTGAGAATGTCCCAAGCTACAAGATGCATTTTCCTGGACTCGTCATGCTGATTCCAAAAGAAATCTCTGCTTAATTTCTCAATTGCTGAGAGGATACCTTTTGGCACCAAAGTTGATTGCATCTGATATTGAGGAATGGCAGATAGAACGGACTTGATGAGTACCGTCCGACCAGCCATGCTCAGGAATTTACCTTTCCAGCTGGACAGTTTGGACCTGACCTTTTGAAGAAGAGGGGCAAAGGTCATCTTGACCATACGTTTATGAAGGAGAGGAACACCCAGATATTTCCTAAGATCAGCAGTAAGCCCAATCCCCACGACCTGACTCATTTCCAGAGCTCTGTTGAAGTGAACGTTTTTGGACACAAACATTTTTTACTTATTCAGATTAATCTTGTGACCGAAGACCCTACAAAAATGATCCATAACATTTCTAATCTCAGCCATTTGATCAAGTGAAGCTTCGCAAAAAAGAAGAAGGTCATCAGCAAAGAAAAGATGCGAAATCCGGGGCCCAGAGGGGCATATTTGAAGGGGCTTCCAGTTCCCAATATCCACTTCGTGATGAATGAGCTGGCCAAGAAGCTCCATACATAAGACAAATAGATACGGACTTAGAGGGTCCCCCTGCCGAACACCTCTTGAAGGGACGAATGGATCAAACGGAATTCCATTCCAGATAGTGCTCATGGAGGCAGATGAAACACAACACATGATTAGCTTGATAATATTCCCACGCAAACCGAGGCTTTGAAGGGTGAATTCAAGGAAGCGCCAGTCTAATCTATCAAAAGCCTTTTCCATGTCCACTTTCACAGCAATGAAGCCTTTTTTCCCTCTCTTATTCCTCATGGAATGAATAGCCTCTTGAGCAATGATGATATTGTCAACGCTTTGCCTCCCGGCAATAAAGCTGCACTGATTTTCAGCGACAAGATAGCCCATGACATTTTTAAGACGATTGGCAATAACTTTACTGACAATTTTATAGCTCACATTGCAAAGAGAGATGGGTCTAAAATCTTTAAAGGAAACCGGATGATCAACCTTAGGGATAAGGACAATATTAGTATGGTTAATTGTTTTCACCTCCTCCGGGTTGTCGAAGATCCTAGTGACCAGGTCACAAATCTTCTGCCCGATCAAATCCCACTGAGATTGAAAGAAGTGGGGATTTAAACCATCAGGACCCGGAGCTTTGAAAGCCCCCATCTCAAAAGCCGCATTCTTGATCTCGAGCGGGGAAACCCGCTTGTGAATAAGATCAAGCTGAAGAGAACCCAAGGCAGGAAAACAAGCAGCCCAAGGGGAAAAGGGAGAGGAAACATTATCGGCCGAATAGAGATTCTGGAAATGCTCAAGAGCCATTGCTCTCAGACGATTCTCCTCGGAAACCCAGTTACCGTTATCATCTTGGAGAGGCCCAAAATTACTTCTCTTACGCCTTGACACCACATTGGCGTGGAAGTAATTCCTATTTCTGTCACCTCCACTAAGCCATTTACATCTAGACTTTTGGAACCAAATCAACTCTTCCTGCATAGCCAATTTTTGGTACATGTCCCAAAGCTTCTTTTCAATGCCCTCCAGCCTACGAAGGATTTCTCTTTTCTTCTTTGCGACATTACCCACCACATTATCGTTCCACTCCAAAGCATCTTTAGCAAATTGGGATTTGCCCTGGATCCAGTCCTTCCCCTACCAAGCATCTTTTACCACGTCGCTGAATCCATCTTCAATACACCACGCAGCTTGGTAGATGAACTTTCTTGACCGGTTACGACCTGTTTTATGTCTTTGATCCACAACAGCAACAACGCGATGATCAGACTTGAACCTAAGAAGGTGGAGGGATTTGGAGTGGGGATTGCGGATTTCCCACTCAAAATTGCAAAACACCCAATCTAGCCTCTCTTTAACCCCAGTTTTCTCCCAAGTGAATCTGTCACCCTCAAAAGGAACCTCAATGAGATTACAGCGGTTAATGCAGGATTGAAAATCCATCATAGAGCTATGATTAGGATTTGCCCCACCATGCTTATCATTTGAAGAAAGATAGGCATTGAAGTCACCCAAAACCATCCAGGGGAGAAAAACAGTTTGGGAGATAGCATGCAAAGCCGACCACAAATCCCTTCTTTTAATCACACTAGTATCACCGTAAACAAAAGTCACAAACATCGGACTCAAATTATTTTTGTCACAGATTTTGCAGTGAATCAATTGGGTACTAGAGGCAATATATTCAAGATGAACCTCCCAGTTATTCCAAAGTACCCAAATACCTCCAGCGAAGCCGGAGGCTTCAATGCGCAGCCAATCATTAAAACCCAGCCTCCTAACAACATTATCAGCTCTAATTCCACTAACTCTGGGCTCCACAAGACACATAACATTGATTCTATAATTATTAACCACATCTTTCAACACTCTAGGAAAAGAGCTACCACCCGCCCCACGACAATTCCAAGATGAAATAATCATAGACAAAATTTAAAAGTGGGAAAGCATAAAACACTTACTTATCCGGTGGTTTATCTTCCAATTGTACAACAACTTCAAGCTGGGAAACAGAGTGCAACTCAGACCCATGATCACGCAAGTTCTGATTAGGATTAGAGAGCTCTAGAGGAACAACTTCCATATGCTTAAACTCCAAATTGTTGCTCATCTCATGCCTCACGGAATCACTGGGAATTATCACAGTAAGAGGAGTGGGTTCCGCTTCTCCATGATCAACATTATGAGGGGTTGGAGAGTGACTTAAATCACTCAACACACATGAGAGATCAGGCTGATCCAATTTTTTAAGAGCACCTCCATTTTCGGTTATGTTTGATGGCCCGCAATCTGAGGATCGATCAGCTTTGTCCGCCAGACTTCCCCTGACCAAAGTGTGGGTCCTTTCTCTAATTGCTTTCGTGGGCTTTACAATGGGAGGGGCAATCGGGATATTGGGCTTCAAAATGGATCCCGTTTCCTTCTCTTTTACGCTGGCTGAGACATTGGGCTTTGGCTTTCCATAAGTTTTTAATTCAGTCCAGACTTTCTTCTTCCCCACGTGGACCCCATTTCTTTTAGGTTTTTGACTGAAGCTGACCCTGCTTTCCTTCCTGAGTTCACCTTTATCTAAGGACTTCGCAGCTTCTTGTTTGGTCTCCATTACTGAACCCATTCCGGAATTTGAAATCTGATGGGAAGTCGAGCCTACTGCTTGATCAGAGTCCGATAGGACTGCAAATCTGGTCTGGGTCACACTGCCATCGACCATGCCTTGATCAGAACCGAAGTGAGATTTTTCACCTACTCTGTTCCTGTTCCCAGAGCTTCTCGGACGGTGAGCTTTGGCTGGTTTGCGAACCAGCATCCAAGGGCCGTAGGGGTGATCCTTGGTCGGAGGCGGATGCTCTGGCGGAACCATCGAAGACGAAGAAGGAGTCTGGGTGGTGCACCGAGTCTGTACAGGAGCAGAATCCTTCACAGGAGATGAAGATCTTGCGGAGGCTAATCCTTCTAGCTTGAGCGAAAATCCACAATGCTCTTTGCGGTGACCGTATCTGCCACAAGCAAAACAGATGAGTCCTAGTCCTTCGTATTCAATATTGAATAGATTGGATGCTGTGATTATTTTTGGAACGAGTTCCTTCTGTAGATCTACTTCTACACAGAGTCTCGCATAGCGTCCTCTGTGAATGGTGGTTTCCTTGTCATTAGAATTTTCCATAGTCTTCATATCTACTTTAATGGTTTTCCCGATCATGTCTCCCATTCTCCAAAGACATTCTTTGTTGTAGCAGAGGAGCGGGACATTGGGTATGCGAACCCAAGTAGCCACCCGACCAAGAGGATTTTTGAGAGGGTCAAAGAAGGGAGACCATCGCTGAACAAGGATTGAGTGTTGGGCAACTGTCCAGGGACCACCAAAGAGGATCTTCTTATAGAGCTGTTCACAGTTAGATTGATCTTTAAATTTCACAACGTAATAGTTGTTTGGTAGATCAATTAAGTCAAACCCATTTGACTGCCAGAGTCTGTGAAGGTGATCTTTAAGCCTGAAAAAATTCACTTTGGCTCCAAGGATAGTAATAACTAGGGAGGCATTCCAAGGTTTAGCCCAACGGTTGAGTTCTTCTTGCATGATTTGCATAGATGGATAAATATCCATGAGCAACTTCATATCCTCTGAAGGTTCTGGCCATTCCCAGTTTTGATTCAGGAGCTCTGGAAGAAGAGCATTAACCTCTGGTGAAGGATTTTCGTGTCCACCTCCAATTGTGTCTGAACCTTGAGGTCCTATGAGGGAGTCTTTGTATGAGAGGGCTTGCCCTGTTTTGAGTGTGGAATCAACCCTGACACTTTCTGGATTATCTGAGGATTTCCCCAAATGATCTGCCCTTTCAACGGGAATAGAGATGCCATTTTTGGAGAGCACACTCCTAGCTACAGCAGCCGGGTCCTTTTCACACAACACATCCACCGGCGGCTTCTCCCGGACGCCGGGGATATCCATGAAGAAGAAAACACTTGTTTGGCACGAGTTTCAAGAGAGAGAAAAAGACGGGAGTTCTATCTGCTTCTAAACTTCCCACTTTTTAATATATTAGTGATCTTTCTAAAATGGGTATATATATATGTATATTTTTTTATTTTGATGGATAGACACTAATGACATGAAGTTATAAGAGGAATCAAATTTATAACTTTGTACTTATAGGAGCTTTCGTGTTTTAAAGATGCTTTTCACCTTGCTTTTACTGTTCCTTCTTAAAAAGGAAAAAAAACACACATCACATTTTAAAGTGATAAGAGCAGATACTACGAAGAAATAGGCGTTGTCGGCTTTTATGATTTGGTAACCTCTTTAAAATTTAATCAAAGATTGTAATATATGGTGCAATCCCGGATCGTCTCTCGAAGAGCCTTTTATTAATTACTTAGAAACTAAGTGTAATAATTGACATGAAATGATATAAAAGGGAAAATTTGATCTTTTGAAACTACAACTATATGAAAATAATAAAAGTCCTAAATTATAATGTTTTTGGTATTTTTTTTTGGATATAAATGATAGGTGAAATGAAATGGATGAAGTGAATCTCTTGAAAATGGCTTGCAAGGGTAATCATAGTTCATCAAATGATAATAGGAGTTCAATTTACTAGCTTAGTCAAAAATGCCCAAAAGACCTTTTGAGCTAGCTTGAGTTAGATTGCAACACTTCCACACCGAGCAAGATTTAAACCCTCTAACCAAAACTCAATACAAAACACTAGCAATTGCAACCAAAGCCCCTCAAAATACCGAACCTCAAACACCGTTGAGTTAGTGCATTAACCAATGATTATTCCTAAACCTAGAAAATAATTATTTATTAAAACACTATCAAAAACCACTTTGTATGCAATTTATGAAATCATTAAGTTTTCCAAAATACCAAACCCCATCAATCGGTGAGTTTAGCACTAAAAGAGAGGAACTCCTACTCTAGAGGTGCTATTAAGCACTCTTAGTGTGTGATTTAAATTAATTAATGCAATTGGTTCAATGCAACTCTAAAATCAACTCAACATCTCAATAATATCATGCAAGATAATAGAGAATCAAAAGAATTACACTTAAACATACATGTAACCACATATATTGATGAGCACAAAGTTCAACATCAACTAATTTAAATCACAAATTAATCCAAACTAAATACTTAACCAAGTAGCAAAGGTCTAACAATATAAATACAATCTCCAAGACAGAAAATCATAGTTACAAAGCTAAATAAATGGATTAAAACGTAAAACTCCCTTTGTAGTATTTAGAACTCAATCCCTTAACTTTCATGATCAAGAGAATGATCCTCTAGCCACTGCAATTTATCATCACAAATACCCGAAATGTCTTCACAGCTTCAGCCATATCAATTAATGAAGAGAGTAACTGTTCAGCAAAGGATTAAAAGCAGGGGAATCAGCTGAAGGTTCGGTGAAACAGAGAGAGTATGAGAACAGGTGTTGGTGTCGAGATGCAAGGACGGTGAAGAAAACAAAAACTCCCAGCTCCAGAGTCTCTCTGGTGCAGCAGCTCCCTCTACTCCTCTCAAGCTCTCAGCTCCTCCTCCTCCTTTTCCGTCTCCTCTTTACTCCTCTGGTTCGATCCCCTCCTTTCGGCCACCAGCTCCATGCTTCTGTTCTGCCGCTGCTGTGGATGATGCTCGCCGGAAGTGATGAGGTCGGAGGAGGTTGTGCACAGTGGTGATTGTGACGGTGATGAAGGTGGAAGACTCTAGTTTCACGGCCACTGAAAGCTGCTATGGTGTTCACAGCTGAAGCTTGAATTCTATCACAGCGGTGAAGAAGGGATGTCGCCGGCGACTATGGGGGTGAAGGCGGAGGTCGCCGGCGACATAAGTGAAGGACTGAAGGTGAGAGCAAGATCAAGATCGATGCCCGGTGTAGCGGCTGTGATTTCTGGTTCTGTCGAGCTCCTCTGCAATTAAAGCTTCCTGATTTCATATCTGACCTACGGTGCCAAAAACGTTGAGTTTTTCTAGCCTAAAATGTCATTTTCCAAATTCATGGGATCAAAATGTCATTCTTAAATTTCAAACCCCAAATTACTATTTTCAGATTTAATCCAATTTTTCTGGCACCTCCAATTAAAGACAATAAAACCAATATCAAATTTTCTTAAGAAATTAATGATTAAATGTAATGGCAATTATTTTGACAATTTTACCCTTTTTAGTCTTAATTTCATATAAACACATTTAATCACGAAAAAGATGTTTTAAGTTCAATTATCATAATAAAATTCCTAAATAAAATATGAAAATATATAATAACATAGGAATTTATCATACTACCCTTGACCTTATTAGCCAAATGGGGGAGAAAAGTATATAAACCTCGTTTGGTATGTAATCATTTGGTATTCATAGTTTTATAATTTCCTGCAAGTCTCATGCATGTTCGCTGTATTCGTCCTTCTCGCTTCATTCGTGGGCTTCGTTTACCAGTTTAAGTTTTTTTTTTTAATGTTATTTTAAATAATTCTTGAATAAATAGTTTAAAGGATCAATTCTTCGCACTTTCACTTTTGAGCATAAGTAAGTTTCTTTCCTAGTTTACTTCTTCAACTTTTACATAGTAATTTAAGTTTCAAAAGAGTAAAAAATGAACGAGACTATCAATATTTAATCATGCACCAATTTTTGCAATTTTTTTATTATTTTAATTTTTTTCCATATATTTTATTGAAGATCCCAGTAATTTTCCCCCTTTAATATCTTTTTCTGCACATTTTTAGAGAATCCAAATGTTGGAAAAATGAATATATTCTTTTAAAACAAAAAAATCAGTTTATTATTTAATTTGTGCAAGGGAAGAGGATATATAGCTAGTCCCAATAAATGAACAAATTTTTGCTGACACATCTTAGATTGAGCATATATAATTCTTAATTGATTTTCTATTAGTTTATACATATGACAATACATATGAATAAGTTATCTTGCCAATAATTATGGAGTAAATGACAAATATATATGACCACAAAGAGAAAAACTAAAACTGAAATAGCATAGTAGGATTTTATAATATTTATTATAAGTTTTTTTCATCATGTTTCAAATTCAACATCATTTGTCCCTTTTAATGAATTTATTTTCATACGGAAAAAATGAATATGGGCCCGGCAAGTGTTGTAGCCTGCCTAACAAGAATATGGGCCTTTAAGGCAAAAAGAAAAAAACAAAAAGAATCTTGGCCTACTAGGTTTGCACAAGAAGATTTGGAACTAAAACAATACACAAAGAATCTAGGCCTAATTAATTACCTTTCACAACAAACCCACAAAAAAGAACTGAGAGCTTAATTACTCGGACTTAGCCCAGAAGATCTTTAACAGTCTCACCCTTAAAAGATTATAGAAAATTCATCTGGAATGTGTATGAATACAATTTTGCACTTACGACAAATATAATCTATTTCGTTATTTTAAATAGTTATTCTATTTTAGGTAATCAAGAACTTATTAGTCTTAACTCTTGACTTCAAGAATTCCTAAATAACTTAAGCGACACAATAAAAGCTTTTTCTATTCTTTTATTAATTGATTTATGTATAGGATTTCATTCAACCCATGGTTGTGAACTAATGATTGGTTCTGTCTATAAAGATTTTGGATTTTCTCATTGTTGGAAAACAGCCTAGTCTATCCTTGATGGATTGGGCCTAAACCCAATAGGATTAGGGTCAAAGTATAAATAATATAAATGCTTGGGTAGATATATGTAATATTTCCTAAAACAGTATGAGTCATGTTGTTTAAACGATAGATTATGACTCTACAAGTCATATTGTTTCACCGAAACTATATGTCTCTCAATCGAAAGGATATCTTGTCTTTTTGATGGAAGGGTATGTTAGTAGAAGAGGAAGGGGTGCATAGAATCCTATAAATAGACATAGAGGATTCAGTTATAAAACACTGGATATAACATATAGAAACTCTGTCAAACTGAATCCTCATTTCCTCTACTATATTACTCTCTTCTTCTTCTTGTAGTGGTGTATTTGCTGTGTGTCATAATCACTTCCGCAACTGTGATCAGATTAGCGTGGGTAAAAGAGATAAACGGTCGTACTACGCCCAATAATTCTTACATGGTATCAGAGCCAGGTTGGCCTGTAGGAAATTATGATCTTCATATTATGATAATATGATGTGTATAGTATTATTTTCAAAGATCTATATATATTATCAAATTGCTTTCGCCGTATATGAATGTATGTTCATGGATAAAGGCATTAACGTGTTGGGACTTGTTGTGTGAGTGTGTGTATATATATATATATATATATTTTCTGTTCTCTATGATTTGTGAGGGATCGAAAATTTTCTCTACAGATATAATATACACATCCTTATACATGGTTAGAGAATATTGAAATTCTTCATTTTCGGTTGAATCTCAATCTATGAGTATTAAGCATGTCTTAAATTCTGTCCTAATTTATTATGTCTTATTATTGGAATATGATTCTAGACATAGAATGAGTATAATAGAAGCCTATAACCCTAAAACAAAAGAACTTAGAGAGAGAAAGCATGAAAAACGAAATTGTTTTTAGCATTGGGTCATTTTAAAATTAGAGAATTAGGATTTGAAATTAGCCCCATTGCGTAGATCTTGAAAAAATGATCGAAAACGACATCAAGGAAGCCCAATATGGACATTGGACGTAGGAGATACAGAGGAGAGAAGATTCCAGGTCAACGGACGCCTATAACCGGGTCCGGGTCGACCCTGCTAGAGGTTGAAGATAACCTCCCGCCTCCAAAACGACGACGTTTCAGTGATTATTAAAAAAAACGTTTTTCATTTTAAAAGGTGTATGATTGAACCATATTTTTATGTAATATTTCATAATTAAATTGGAATTTTTAATGGATTTTATGGGACATTATTGCATGATTAAGCATTAATTTTGGTTAGGGACAATTGTTTTGAATTAATTGCAATTATGGGCAAAATGGTCAAAATCTATTAAGTATTTTTTTTATACAATTGTCCCTTGAACTTTTGATGCTACTTGAGCTTAAACTTGCATTGTAGGTGTGAAGGAAGAAATTTTGAGATCTGGAGGGCCAGAATTAATATTTTGAAGCTTGGGTGAAATCACAGAAAAGGGCCCAAGAATTCTGTGAAAATTACAAAAAGTAAAGGAAAAGGGTTCAGTGAAAAATCACAGAAAAGGACCCATAAGATTTGAAAATTATAACCTCCCCAAAAGATTTCAGATGTTTCAGTTTAGTCCCTCTTGGAGAACATTTTAAATTTTCATGTAGGTCCCTGGTCAAAACTGGCTTTTTGACCAGGGCCTTGGGTTGTTATTTTGGGCTTGTGTTGAAAAAAAATGCAGACCCAAGCAAGCTAAAGGGGTGAGAGTGCAGACAAGCCCAAAAGCAGGAGACCCGACTTGTCTACTGAATATGGCAATCTGGATATGTTGGACCCGAGAGGCAATCTACAGCTGAGATATATAGAGGCGCCGCAGACCATCGGAGAGGGAGACACAGCGCCGCAGAGTGGGACAGGACGGGAAGCTTGAGACGCAGAGAGGGAGGGCCGCTACCTTCACAGTTGCCTTCTCTTCCTTGTCGGCCCTCCCTCAACCACCAACACCTCCAGCGAGAGAGAGAGAGAGAGCCGTGAAGCATTGCTTACCAGAGTTCAGAACTGTAGACTGCCTCTGTTCTCATTTTCTAAGATCACAGCACCGATGTCCCTTCTTTCTTTCACTTCTACCACTCTCACCGATCTCCTTCATCACCACCGGAGATCGTTTCAACACCACCTCAGCCGTCTCCCCTGTTTTTACAACTTTCAGCGAGCAAAACCCAGATTCTAGTTAGCTCTTCCCAGTTTCCGGTGACTCTGTTCTCACCATACAGTCACCACCGTCCTTCTTCCAGGCAGCTGAGACACTGTTCCATTTCCCTCTTCCATTTATTCTATTTCTCCACCACCACCACTGACCTCCATTATCACTTCCACCTTCACCATATCACAGTTTCTTCCTCTGTTCTGGCGGTCACCTCCTCTGCACTACACCTCCATCATCGTCTTTCTTCATTCCATCATCATCTTTATAGCAACAACACCACCGTATCTTCACTGTTTCTCTTCTGCATTTCACCACGTGGCTGCCATGTTTATGGATTTTTTGTGGTTATTTTAAAGTGATGTGTGGCTGAGCTTGCTTTGCTCGTTGGGATGGACAATAGCTTGAGTTTCAGAGCTTAAAAGGGGAGTTTATTTTGTTCAATCCATTTTCTCTATTTTTATTGGATTTCTTAGTTTTAGGAATGATGATTTGAATTGTTGAGACTTAGTTTCCCCGTTTGGATAACTTTGTGGATTGAACCTATGTGATTAGATTAGATTTTTGTAGCTTGTTGAATTTATATATATGTATTTTCTTTATTGATTCAATGAGATTGTGCTTTCTATGTGTTATTATTAGAAAATATGATTGAATCGGATCAATTGAGTGTCGTGTTATCACGTTCATATCAAGAGAAAGCAAGTTGCATTAATCTAATCCTAATCACACACTAAGTGTACTTCAATAGTGCCTTAAGAGGTGATTGTTAGCTATGTTAGTAAGAGTAATCACTAATTAAGGACACTAGACTTAAACGTTAGCTTGGGGTTTTTCATCAAGACTTAGTGAAAATTTACTCTCACATCTAAGTGAACTATGATAGCCACTACTCCATTCCAAAAAGCATCCATTATACATTTCATATCCATTTCCATGCTCCATCCATTTTATAAAGAAAACACAAACAAAATACCAAGAAAAAAAATGATGATAGCTTAGGATTTAATTTTATTTCACCTAATTAGTTATTAATTTGAAAAAATCTAAAAACCTTTTTTCCCTTGTTTTTAATTGCATTTGCATGGCATATAGATTACTTAGGTAGTTCAATAAAGGCTCCTCGAGTGAGACGACCCGAGTGTTGCATTGTACTGCAATTCTTGGATTAAAAATATTTTGCATTTGACCCCAAGGCATAAAGACACGATCAAATCAGTGTCTGGGCCGAAAAAAAAACCAAAGGGTGAGTATTATTTTTTTTTCTCTGGCCTAATTTGGTAAGCCCAATAAGCGAGGCAAAAAAAAAAAAAAAAGAACTAGAAACAAAACAAATTTTTTTTTTTTGGGTAGAAAAGCCATGTGGCGCCTAAGGCCACGTGGCATCTTAGTTTGACACGTGGTAGACACATTCCGACAGTGCTCGGAGCGTGGAGTCTGATGATCCGGCGCGTGTCGCCGGATTACCTTTGGAAGTTGGCGTGTGGTGTACACGCGCCACTGTGTGCATGTGTCTTTTCTGTTTTTTTTTTCAGTTTTTCTGACTTCTTTCAGCGCGTGGGGGTGCTTGCCTAATCCGAATGAGACCCGGTTTGCTCCTAAAAATTCCTAAATTCATGATATTTAATGTGATATGCTATTTGAGTAGTTTAGATGCCAATTATTATATGTTTATGATATTCTAAGTACGTTTATGAATGTTTTAAACCATTTTGAAACTTCTAAAATTCATTTGTTGATTTCAATATTTTTCTGTTATATTTAAATATGTTATAAGCATGTTTTCATATATTATAGATAGAATATTGTTTTATTTATATTATAATAAAGCATGATTTTGTTGATAACTCATTATATTATTATATATTTTTGACAAGTGGGAGCTTTTAGGAGTTGTTAGTCCTAAAAGTTAGAGTTGTAAAAGTACCTATATATAATTCTTGACATAATTTTAGTTATGTTGCTAATATTTATGTGATGGGAGATACAAACATATACTCCTGATCATGAATTTAATAGTATTACTATTTTTTCTAGTTAAGAATAATATAAGTACATGACATTGTATACTGTGTTGTGCTATATATATTGTTGATGATATGTTCAATAGTTTAATTTCCTTAGAGAGACATATTGAATGTGGAATAGATTTGTTTCAGAATTGAAAATGGAAACTAAGAACATAAATAAAGGGGACAAATTAAATGGTGACAATTGAGATATCTGACACCGAAAAGTTCAATATATTTTGGAGGAACAAGAGGCAATGGAATCTCTAACAGTAGTTGTAGCATAGCCTGCTACTAGGAATACGGCCCAACATAGGAGAGACTAAGAGGTCTATGAGGCTTGGAAAAAGAAAAATAGCATTGCAAGAATTACATTGTTGAGTACAATGGCAGATGACCTCATGTGTGAATATGCACAAACCATATGGGCAGTGTTGAAAGATAGGTTTGGTGGTACATCCACCTCTAAGCTTAGACGATTAACTATTAAGTTTGATACGTATATGCTTAGGCCAAATACTTCTATGAAATAGCATCTGAGAGAGATGGCAAATATGATTAGAGAATTGAAGGAAGCTGGGCATATGGTGTCTGATGAACAACAAGTTCAGGCATTGATAAGATCATTGCCATCTAGTTGGGAGCACATGAAGGTTAATCTAACCTATAATGAAGGCATTAAAAATTTTAATGATGTGGCTAAACACTTAGAACTTGAGGATGAGCGCTTGGAGGCATATAAGTCCTCTGGCCATGCCTACTACATAGAGGGTGCATGTCCTTTTAATGCAAAACCTGATTCCAAGAAGGGGGATCATGAATTTAATAGTATTACTATTTTTTCTGGTTAAGAATAATATAAGTACATGACATTGTATACTGTGTTGTGCTATATATATTGTTGATGATATGTTCAATAGTTTAATTTCCTTAGAGAGACATATTGAATGTGGAATAGATTTGTTTCAGAATTGAAAATGGCAACTAAGAACATAAATAAAGGGGACAAATTAAATGGTGACAATTGAGATATCTGACACCGAAAAGTTCAATATATTTTGGAGGAACAAGAGGCAATGGAATCTCTAACAATAGTTGTAGCATAGCCTGCTACTAGGAATACGGCCCAACATAGGAGAGACCAAGAGGTCTATGAGGCTTGGAAAAAGAAAAATAGCATTGCAAGAGTTACATTGTTGAGTACAATGGCAGATGACCTCATGTGTGAATATGCACAAACCATATGGGCAGTGTTGAAAGATAGGTTTGGTGGTACATCCACCTCTAAGCTTAGACGATTAACTATTAAGTTTGATACGTATATGCTTAGGCCAAATACTTCTATGAAATAGCATCTGAGAGAGATGGCAAATATGATTAGAGAATTGAAGGAAGCTGGGCATATGGTGTCTGATGAACAACAAGTTCAGGCATTGATAAGATCATTGCCATCTAGTTGGGAGCACATGAAGGTTAATCTAACCTATAATGAAGGCATTAAAAATTTTAATGATGTGGCTAAACACTTAGAACTTGAGGATGAGCGCTTGGAGGCATATAAGTCCTCTGGCCATGCCTACTACATAGAGGGTGCATGTCCTTTTAATGCAAAACCTGATTCCAAGAAGGGGAATAAATTTCAAACGAATGGAAAGAAGGACAAGAATAAATTTGTAAAAGGCAAAAAGGAATTCAAGAAGGAAGGAAAAAAGGGCGGGAAGAAGAAGAAAAATGACTTAAAGAAGGTCAAATGTTTTTCCTGCCAAAAGATGGGTCATTTCGCACGGGATTGCACTAAGCGAAATGAGAGTGAAAAGATACTAGTGGATTATGTAAACTCACATGTTTCCTATGTTTCTAGCACTGTTTTCCTAACAGAGAATATCTGTTCTTCTTGGATTTTGGACTTAGGTTCAACAGACCACGTGACGAGGGATCGAGGATCCTATGTAGAATACCGTTAGTTGCCTGAAAAATGTAAGTGGCTTTATGTAGGCAACAATGCAAAGATTGAAGTTAAAGGCATTGGAACTTGCAAATTAACTTTGCGTAGTGGAAAGCCTTTGATCCTTCATGATGTGCTTCATGATCCTGACATCCAACGGAATTTAGTTTTGGTAAAATGTCTTGTAAACTATGGGTTTAATGTAAACTTTCATGATAAAATTGTAGACATATTTTATAATTTTGTATTTTATGGTTTAGCTTTCCTTTCAAAGAAGTTCTTTGTAATGGATACTATTGATGATTATAATATACATGATTGCTTTGCTACTTCTTCTAATTCAACTGTTGATATGGCTATTTGGCATGCTAGACTAGGGCATATTAATCAAAACAAAATGATTAAACTAGCAAAAGAAGGTTTGCTAGGATCCATATCCAATATGGAAATGTCCTTGTGTGAAAGTTGTCTAGCAGGTAAGGCAACTAGAAAACCTTTTGGTAAAGGAACCAGATCAGAACAACCATTGCAAATAATTCATTTTGATATTTGCGGTCCTAGGAGTGTAAGGGCAAGGCATGGAGCTTGGTATTTTATCACTTTTATTGATGACTATTCATGATACGATCATGTTTATTTGATCACACATAAGTCTGAGGCTCTTGAGTGCTTTAGACGATACGTAAATGAAGTTGAAAATCAAATGGACAATAAAGTTAAAGTATTATGTACTGATCGAGGACATGAATATTTGTCTGATCAATTTAAAGAGCTCTATGAAGAAAAAGGGATAATTAAGAAGCTAACTATCCCTGGTACTCTACAACAGAATGGAGTTGTTGAAAGAAGAAATAGAACGCTTCTAGACATGGTTAGGTCAATGATGGCACATGCAAATCTACCAATTTCATATTGGGGTGATGCTTTAATGACTGCTACCTTCATACTTAATTGTGTTCCCTCAAAATCGGTTACTTCAACACCTTATGAGTTATGGACAAAACGCAAACCGGATCTTAGTATCCTTAGACCATGGGGGTGAGCTGCATACATTCATGATAATTCTCATAAGTATGGAAAGTTAGGTCCTAGAGGAAAGAAATGTATCTTTATAAGGTACTCTGAACAATCCAAAGGATATGTCTTCATAGGTGAAAATGAAGATGGAACAATAACTGAAATTGAATCTAGAGATGTTACATTTCTAGAAAATGAATTCCTTAAAAGGGGAGACATTGACCGCACTGTATCTCTTTATGAGACACAGGAACAAACAAGTATAGAACATGTTGGTATGCCTGGATCATCCCAAAATGTTGATCTAAGTGGGATCTTAGAAAGGTCAACACAAAGACCTAGACAAAATAAAAGACAAAGACAAGAAGCTCCTACAAGAAAGAGTAACAGGGAAAGTATACCTAAAAGACGCTTCCAAATAGAAAGTGAAGCACTTATTGTTACTCCTGATGGGAATGATAAACCATGTTCGGTACTAGAAGCCTTATCGAGTCCTGTTAAAGATGAATGGAAAAAGGCAATGGATGAAGAAATGAACTCAATGAGAAAGAATAAAGTTTGGAAATTGGTTGATCTACCAAAAGGGTGAAAAGCCATTGGGAACAAGTGGGTTTTCAAAATTAAAATAAAGGTGGATGGGTTAATTGATAAGCATAAGGCATGATTAGTTGCAAAGGGGTATACATAGCAAGAAGGTATAGATTATGAAGATACCTTCTCACCTGTGGTACGATTTAATTCTATAAGAATTATTCTAGCAATATTAAATAGTTTAGACTTGGAATTACATCAAATGGATGTTAAAACTGCATTTTTAAATGGTGATTTGGATGAAGAAATCTATATGGAACAACCATTAGGTTTCATTGAAAAAGGAAAAGAGAACAAAGTTTGTAAACTTCAAAGGTCTATTTATGGACTCAAGCAATCATCCAGATAGTGGTATTTGATGTTTTATAAAGCAATAACCTCTTATGATTTCCAAATGATTGAAGAGGACCATTGTGTCTACATCAAACGGTTTGAGGGTAATTTTGTTATATTATCCTTATATGTATATGATATACTATTGGATGGAAATAATTTAAATTCGGTTATAGCTATTAAAGAATGGCTTTCATTGAATTTTGAAATGAAAGATATGGGTGAAGCAGAGTATAAACTTGGAGTTAAGATCCAAAGAGATCATTCAAAAAGAATATTATATCTTTCACAAAAAAATTACATTAAAAAGATTCTTGAACAATTCAACATGAGCAACTGCAATTCCTTAGATACCCCAGTGGCTTCTGGTGCAACCTTAAGCCATGAGATGTGTCCCAAAATTGAGTCAGATCAAAAGAAAATGATGAAAGTTTCCTATGCTAGTGTTGTTGGTAGTTTAATGTACGCAATGATATGTACAAGGCCAGATATCTGCTTTATGGTAGGATTGGTAAGTAGGTTCCAGTCCAACCCAGGTGAGTGTCACTGGAAAGCAGTAAAAAGGATCATGAGATACTTAAAAGGCACATCTGACTATGCACTATGCTACGAAGGAAGCGATTTACGCCTGGTTGGATACTGCGATGCTGATTTAGGCAGAGATGAGGAAGAGCGAAGATTGACTTCAAATTATACTTTCTTACTGAATAATGGTGCCATATGTTGGAGTAGTAAGAAGCAGACATGCATTGCTTTATATTCTATGGAAGCCGAGTTCGTAGCATGCACTGTAGCTGCACAAGAGGCATTATGGTTGAAGAGGTTGTTCGCTACCGCAAGTGCACGGATCGCGTCAAGTAATAGAGTGATAAGTGAGATCGTTCTCTCGAGGATTAGAGTAACAAATTAGCTGAGCAATAGTCTTAGTGAGTTTGATTAAGTTGTGCCAAAACAAAGTGTTGAGTGTGGGAAAAGAACTTTCAAAAGATATTTTAATAAAGACTAAAAGTTACTGAACAATAATCTATTTCTTGTGAATTCAATCAATTTTCATAAACCTAGGATTGTTCGTCCCCTTTGCACTTCATAAACTTAATTTCCTTCCTCTTTAAGACTGCTCTCATGGAATATATATATGTCAGTCTAAGGTTCACTAGCAATTGATTAAGCTCTCTCAAGTCATAACCAACTTTATATCCTCCATTAACATACACAATCTCTTGCTATAGTTAAGGGAAAATAAACATTACATAGCCTCCTTAATTTGACAATGCTAGGTTAATAACTATATCTCTATGTTATTAACAAACCCTCCATTTAACTCTTTAAACTTCAAGTTTAGCATAATTCTACCCACGTTCTACAATTAGACTAACTTTCTCAAGCTTAATCTAATTAAAGGGATTATCCAAAGTGCTGGCCAGTCACAGATATCAGTGAAAATAGGGGTGAATTAACACATATATACCATTAGCTCTTAAAAGGAAGAAGGAATAACGTTTAATCCATACAAAGGTTTAGAACAATCCTAGAATGAAAAATCTAGCTACTCATGTTCAAAAACAAATCACAGATATCAGCGTTCAATGTAGTCATGACAGAATCACAGTGGAGAAAGGGAATGAATACAGAAAGATGAAGATAAATGGAGATGAAATCTCTTCCAATCTTCAATCTCACTTGATTCTCCTTGATTCAGTGCAAGCCCAAGCTCCAGGACATTTAGCCGCCTTCTCCGTCTTTTCCTAATTGGGAATCCCCTTTCTCAAACCCTGGGTTTTGCTTTTTATATCTCCTCAGATGTCAGAACGCGCAGCTTCATTTGAGGGGGTTGGCTGCGGCCAGCCACTCTATGGGCCGCGGCTAACAAGCTTCTGTTTATCTTTGGGCCGCAGCCCATGAGTCCTTGGTCGCAGCTAGCAAGTATCTGACCTCCTGTTGGCTCATCTTGGCCGCGGCCCATGCCTTTCTGTGCTGCTGTTGGTTCTTCTTGGCCGCAGCCTATGAGATGGTTGGTCGCGGCCCATGCACTTGCCAGAGTCATCTTCTCTTCTTTTCTGCTCTGTTCTCCTCCCAGCTTGCCTTTCCTTGGAATGGTTGTTGGCTTCAACTTCCTTCACCTCCTTCTTACTGCATGTGGCTTCCTTTGGGCTAGCTATGACTGAATCTATATCAGTTCACACAAAGAACTCACAAACATGGTTAAACATTCATAGCAGTTAGTGAATAATGTCCTCTACATTTTCATTCTGTTGTGCATAGCATGAGAAAAACACATTTCATCACTTTAACCCTCTCAAACGCCCACTAATATACCCAAAGTGAAGTAAAACAGGATGAAATATGAAATTCTAACAAGAATTTCTTGAAGTTAACACACCCCCAAACTTGAACTTTTGCTCGTCCTCGAGCAAACTCATTCAATTGCCCGAAGTAAGCTTAAATTAATCTCAGACACCATGCTCATGCAGGACCCTCTCTTTTCTTAAGCTACTTATGACATCAAATATACATGCATGCCTGGTTCATAGGTTTAAAAACAAATTCCCCAATAATTTTTTTCATCTGAGTGTGTGTTAGACAAGAGTTGAATAACAATCATCCTACATTTATCAAGATAAAAAACAACACTTCAACATGTATGAATTGGCCTCAATATCAAGACTTAATCCTTTGCATTCTCTATTCTTTTACTTACAACTCAATCCACACTCCTTTAGTGCCAAAGGAACTTTAGGGCTGCATGGAATTGTTCATTGTTATCGCTTGAAGCTAACACAAATTTCAGTATGAGGCAATGTAAAAGAATTAGACTAAAGCTCAATCAATCAAAGTTATGTGCACAAGAAAACACTCACAGATTTATGTGTTTAATTCTCACAAATAGGGGTAATTTCGCTCAGTACCACTTATAGCAGGTCCTGCCATAGGCTTGTAGAAATTCTACTCTCTCCACCACTTGTACACCTAGATTTATGAATCAAGGGGGCTTTTTACCAGGGTTGTAATGTTGGAAATTGTCTAGTGGGAAGGACTAATGGAACAAGTGCCATGCATGCGGAAGCGTATATAATGACATCTCTTTCTTCTTCTTCTTGTTTTTTTTAAAACATATATATTGATTTTCTTTTATTCATTCCTTCTTCTCTTTTGTAAATTGCATAACTAAGCACTTATTGAAACAAAGAGTAAATCAAATGCTAATTCACTGCTTTTCTAAGTATCATTCAATTGCAGAGCAACAACATGCATGACTTGTTAAATGTCAGATTTTTGAAAAAGTGAATGGCTCAAAGGGGGTAATCAAAGGGTGAATGTGAAAGGTTTGTGTTTAGGTCAATGGGTTTAGAAATGAATGCCCCTATCATTTTCATTAATCCACATGCATATGTGATTTTGAAAAAGAATTTAAACAAGTTCTAGAGGTACACTAGCATAAATGGCACAAACACTCCAATGAATGAAACTCAGGCTCAAAATCCTTCCAACAGAGGTTTTTCTCTCTCGTGCACAACCCCCAAGATTAATTCAACCTTAACCTATTTCGAATACATTAACTTAACTGATCCATATGCTAACTCTACGCGCCATAACCAGCCACTTCCATACAATTTACTCAAAAACATAAACAGTTCCATAAAAATTTTAGCTCAAAGATAGTGTCACTCATGCTCTCAAAGTGTGTGAACTGCTAATCTCTTCCCAGAAATTCAAATACAATTTCAAAAGTCTTTCAATGAAAACAATTCATACATGTCAATTTGCTATAAAGTCCCCTGACAAAACATTCGAATTATTCTCAACCCTCGTGTAAAATGAGAACCAAGCAGTCATGAATATCCAGTCTTTGACTCAAATCAACTATCAAATGCAACTCGCCTTTGACTCAAAGACAGGGCGCAACACAGATTTAAACACATGCATGCGAATATATCAGTACCCCCAAACTTGAGGGAGACAGTGTCCCCACTGTCATAGGACACAACGTGTCACAAATAGCACCTGCAATGAAAAAGACCATACAACCATCCATAGGTATAACAGTGAACACCATAGATATATCAAAGTCACAATATCCCATAGAATCCTGATGTCAGGCAATAGGAAAAACAACTGTAACAATAGTACTGAAGCAAAGTATGTGCCATAACCAAAAGAAATAGAAAACAACAATAAAAATTGACAGCAGCAACTAACTGAGAACTAGTCCGCGTCATCATCATCACCGGCAGCTGCATCAGCACTATCACCATCATCATCATCATCCCCACCGGCAGCACCAACATCCTTGCCATCATCATCGCCACCGGCCTGAGCTGCAGTAGGTACGTGAGCAGTAAATAACTCCTCCAGCCTGGTCAGGCGAACACCGTGATCCTGTAGATAGGTGAGGCATTGGGCAGCAGTAGCCTCAGTGCGCTGAATGGCCGCAAAGATCACATCCAACGTGACGACAGACTTGGAAGAGGAAGGGGCACCAGATGGTTCACCCTGCTCCAGGGGAGATGGAAGGTCATGAGGAGGATGAGAAGGTCCTCCCTGCTGAAAGATAGGGTCGTTCGGTATACGCTGGGAGGCTGAAACCTGCTCGTCCGGTTTCGGCTTGATGCTCAAGTAGTTCAATGTCTTAATAGGCTTGAACAGAACATCAGTAGCCGCAGCAGCAACACCCACAGAGGTGCAGAAGGAGGAAATAAGGTGCGGTAGCATCAGACCCACAGAATGATCTCGGGTATGGTCACGAAGAGTTTGATAAATCAATGCGCCAAGATCAACAGGCTCCTTCTTCATAAGAAGGTAAATAAGGAGAGCCTTGTCTCTAGTGAGGCGACTCCTATTCGACTACGGCCAAAAGTAGTCCTTGCCAAAATGCAGCCACACCCGAGCCTCAACTGATAATTGGGCATGAGGTAAATATTTCTACGCCCCTCTGCGACTCTGCCACGCCACCATGTGGTTGTATACTAGCAACTCTGAAATTTCATCCTCAGGGATGTCATCTTCATTGTCCAATAGCTGCTTGTATTTGCACTCATCAATAGCGGGGAGTGCTACAAACTGTCGAAAGCTCTCTAGCGTAAAGTCAACGTCAACTCCACGAAGAGGAAATTGCCAAATGGGTCTCACATTGGCAGTGGCATAGAAGTCTTGGACAATCTGCAGACTCCCGTCAACCTTAGGCTCCATGAGCCTCTGCAAGCGGTAGGTATGGGTGGCTAGCTCGTAAAACTTGTATGAGGCGGTGAACGGGAATTCCCGCTCTTGCAGCAAGGGTCGGGTAATGATCTTGGCCTTAGCCTCAGCAATGGCCCTGGGACCCGAGCGATCAGCAACGCGCTTGGCCGATATTGCGTCTGGAGCAATAGCAATACGAAACCCAAAACAGATGAAGAAACAAACCAAGACTCAATACCGACCAGAGGTAAACAGGAAACAAAGAACCTCCCCCCCAAACTTATAACCTAAGCAAGACGCAGCACAATGTCAACAAACAGAGACAAGCTAGCATGTTTAGTGGCTTGTAGCAGCATTCACATTTATATGCCAAGGTTCAAAATATGCCCATACAAAACAGGTACCAAGAATATGCATACTAAGTACAAGCTAGTAGCAGGTCCATCCTAGGGCTAACTGGAGCGCAAACAAAATAGAGCAGCACTAGTCATGAAGTCTATAAAGCACATGTTTAAGAACAGTTTTTATGAAAGGCCTTGTAAATTTTGAAATTCAATGAGGCAATTTGTAATTTGTGGAGGTTAGGCAAAACATGGTGTTCAAAATCATAAGATTCACCTCCAGATACACATGATCATTTAAAGGAAAAAAATGTAAAACTTGTCAACTTAGATCAAACTGCCTATGAATTTCAAAGCTTAGTCAATTGGCCAAGTTACATGTGGAAGCACTGAATGACTTGATTATGCAAAACACAATTGGCACCTACCAGAGATGCACACATTCAGTCTGTCATGTACAAGTATGTTTCAAAACCAATATTTCCAAATGAGAAACTTTTATTTATAGAATCAGTAAAGGATTTTAATGCAACCCGCATAGACTAGTTAATCAAGAACACCACCACAACCTTAAACAGTCATCCAAGTTCAAAAATGAATCAGGAAACCGTTGAGTGCAATCAAAAACATTGTTTCCCACACAGAGAACTTAAGTCCAGCTACAAACCATTATGGAAAAGAGCAGATCAACTTTTTCAGGACTCAATTAGTCAATATAATTACTCACCCAGTGACCAAAAGTTTCATAGCTTATCTAGACACCTCAGTTCTTAAATTAACTATTCATGTGCAGAATAAGCTAGAGCCATAAGAACTCATACGCCCTCAATTCAATAACTCTTTGAGCAAGCATTGCAATAGATTAACACTCAACCCATCCCATGTCACTTCAAGCCTAATTTTTAGCAATGCGCAGTGCCTTCAAAATCATGCGCAGTGCCTTCAAAATCAACAATTACAACAGATTAGTGACTCTTATGCCTAAATTCCTAATTCAGAGTTGAACTAAACTACCTTCAATTCAAGCAAAAGAGCAAGAGCTGGACCATTTTACCTCAGATGTTGAGAGAATGAAGGGATTAGAGGAGGAATCAAAGGGAAAAAACCCTTGTTCAGTGCCCTAGGACCGCTTCTACAGCAAAGGAGAACAAGCAACGCACAACACCCACACGCGATAGCGGACAAGGGAAATGAAGGGAAAACAAAGAGGGGAAGAAGGGGAAACAAGAGAATGAGGGAAAAATTGAAGGAGGAGGTTGAGGGAGATAGGTCGACTATGGGCGAGGAGGAAATTAGGGGTGGCGGCCATTGGGATTGAGAGGAATGAGAAGAGATAAGCGTGTGGCAGGGTTTTTTTTAAAAACCCTGCTATCGCGCTTGGGCCGCGGCCCAAAACCCTCTGAGCTCCTCTGGGCCGCGGCCCATGACCTTCTTGGCTGCGGCCAAAGTGTAATTTCCAGCAGTGACAACACATTCATACCAGAACTGGAATCATCAGTGACCACACAGTATACATAACCATTGAACACTCAAATAAGCATACCAGAATAATGCTACACTTTTACATTGACTCTCACACAATCAGCACCCTTAATCCACACATTTCCTATGATCAAGATGCCTTCCTAATGCAAAGTTTTCTAGGTGTGATCAGCAATTTTACAGAATGAGGCCAAATACAATGCACATTGCATTTCTATCATCCATTACAACCTTCATATCACATCACAAGCATCAAAATGCACAAGCACGCTTAAGAGTGGAAGAACTTCCCTGGAATATGCCTATTCAATCCAGATGCCAAACCTTGCCTTGCAATCCTTTTGCTCTTGATAGCTTTCAGTTTGAAATCCCTTTCTTCCTACAAAAGTTAAAAGACCAAACATAAACCTACTAAATTATGCTAAAATCAAAGAAACTAAAGAGATTAAGTTCAGAACTTGGGTTGCCTCCCAAGAAGCGCTTAGTTTATAGTCTTTAGCCTGACTTTTTACTTTGGTCACTCTTCATTTGATAAGTAGATGGTAGATACTAGCCTATCCATATCTCCTCCCCAATAGTGCTTCAACCGTTGACCATTCGCCTTGAATCTCTCACCCTTATCATTCTCCAGCTCGACATCACCATATTTTGATGCCTGAATCACCTTGAATGGCCCAGACCATCAGGACTTAAGCTTTCCGGGAAAGAGCTTCAGTTTGGAGTTATAAAGAAGGACAATTTGACCAGGTTCAAAGCTCTTAGGAATGATTTTGCTGTCATGATCCCTCTTTGTCTTCTCTTTGTAAATCCTTGAACTCTCATAAGCATTTAAGCGGATTTCATCCAACTCATTGAGTTGGAGTAGCCTCTTTTCTCCCACAGCTAGCGGATCAAAATTTAGCTTCTTGATAGCCCAATAGGCCCCATGTTCCAGTTCCACAGGTAGATGGCACGCTTTTCCAAACACTAATCGATATGGAGACATACCAATAGGCGTTTTATAAGCCGTTCGATAAGCCCACAAAGCATCATCTAATTTGGAAGACCAGTCTTTCCTAGTAGTGTTCACCATCTTCTCAAGAATGTTCTTGATTTCCCGGTTGGAAATCTCAGCTTGGCCATTTGTTTGGGGATGGTAGGACAATGCTACTTTGTGCCTTACACCATATTTCTTCATTAAAGCTTAAAATTGATGATTGTAGAAGTGTGATCCACCATCACTAATAATTGCTCTTGGTGTGCTAAACCTTGTGAAGATGTGCTTCTTGAGGAATTTCAGTACCGTCTTGGCATCATTAGTCACACAAGACATAGCTTCTACCCATTTTGATACATTGTCTACTCCAACTAAAATGTATTCATTATTAAAGGACTTAGGGAATGGACCCATGAAATCAATCCCCCAGACATCGAAGAGTTCAACTTCTAGCATGCTATTCAGTGGCATCTCATTCCTTCTAGATATGTTCCCCACTCTCTGGCACCGATCACATCAGAGGGCAAAAGCATAAGCATCTTTAAATAAAGAAGGCCAATAAAACCCACTTTGAATAACTTTCACAGCAGTTTTCTCTCCTCCAAAATGGCCACTATACTCAGACGAATGACAATAATGCAGAATGCACTCTTGTTCATTTTCTAGGACACACCTTCGAATGAGTTGGTTGGGACACCACTTGAATAAGTAAGGCTCATCCCAAAAGTACTTCTTCATTTCATGCAGAAACTTACGCTTTTGGTGAGAGTTAAACTCTGGAGGTAACACTCCACAAACGAAATAATTTACAAAATCGGCAAACCATGGTGTGGATGAATGATCAACAAAGAACAGCTGTTCATCCGGAAATGATGCTTGGATCATGTCAGAATTATCAAGTTGAGTCTCGGTGCTCAGCCTTGATAGGTGGTCGGCTACTTGATTCTCTGTACCTTTTCAGTCAATTATGTTCAGGTCAAACTCTTGAAGTAGGAGCACCCAGCAAATAAGTCTAGCTTTAGAATCCTTCTTGGTGAGCAGGTACTTTAGAGCTGAATGATCAGTATAAACAGTAACCTTAACCCCACAATATACGGTCTAAACTTCTCACATGCATAAACTATGGCAAGTAACTCTTTTTCTGTGGTGGTATAATTGAATTGGGCACCATCAAGAGTTTTACTTGCATAATATATAGGATGAAAGAGTTTCTCTGCCTTTTGCCTAAGAACAGCACCAACGGCGTAATCACTCGCATAAGCCATGATAATAAAAGATAAAACCCAATCTGGAGCTACTAAGATAGGAGCTGAAATGAGGCACTTCTTTAATTCTTCAAAAGCTTGTAGACACTCATCATCAAACTTGAATTCCACATCTTTCTCCAATAGCTTAGAAAGGGGTTTAGCAATTTTCGAGAAATCCTTGATAAACCTCCGGTAGAACCCGGCATGTCCAAGAAAGCTTCGTATACCCTTTACATTAGTAGGCGGTGGTAATTGCTCAATAATAGCAATCTTAGCCCAATCTACTTCCAACCCGTTCTTGGATACCCTATGGCCAAGTACAATGCCTTCTTGCACCATGAAGTGACATTTCTCCCAATTGAGAATTAAGTTGGCCTCTTCACATCTTTTAAGCACTGCATCTAAATTCTCCAAGCACAAGTCAAAAGATGGACCAAAGACAGAAAAATCATCCATGAATACTTTAATTGTCTTCTCAATCATATCAGCAAAAATGGACATCATGCACCGTTGAAAAGTGGCTGGTGCATTACATAGTCCAAAGGGCATTCTTCTGAAAGCAAAAGTGCTATATGGACAAGTGAAGGTGGTCTTCTCTTGGTCTTCTGGGGCTATGGCAATTTGGTTGTAATCGGAATATCCATCAAGGAAACAAAAGAATTCCTGACTTGCTAACTTGTCCAACATTTGATCTATGAATGGCAAAGGAAAATGATCCTTTCTTGTAGCTGTATTGAGCTTCCGATAATCCATACACACCCGCCACCCAGTCACCGTGCGAGTAGGAATTAGTTCATTTTGGGTGTTAGCCACTACAGTCATGCCCCCCTTCTTAGGGACACATTGGACTGGGCTCACCTATGAACTATCAGAGATAGGGTACACAATTCCAGCGGAGAGCCATTTAAGGATTTCTTTCTTGACCACTTCTTTCATGATTGGATTCAATCGTCTTTGATGCTCAATAGAAGTTTTATGATCATCTTCTAACAAGATTTTGTGCATACACATCGAAGGACTGATTCCCTTAATATCCGCTGTGGTCCAACCTATGGCTTGCTTGTGTTCTTTCAAAACTCGAAGGAGCTTCTCTTCTTGCAAATTCGAAAGATCGGAAGACACAATCACTGGGAGAGTGTTGGCATCCCCCAAGTATGCATACTTAAGATGAGATGGTAAAGGCTTCAACTCAAGAGTTGGTGGGACTTCAATAAAGGGCTTCAAAGGAGTGCTCAATGCCTCAGCCACCTCAAGTGGCTCAAAACTCCTTTGTCTTGAGTGAGGAAATGCTTCCATACGAAAAAGGTTTTCCATAGCTTCTTCATCAAATTCATCCAGATTCTTCTCCCCAATTAGAAATGCCTCTAAAGGGTCTTTGATCATTGGAGCATATGACTCTTGAGGAACAAGTGAGTCCAATATATCAACAAATGAACACTGAGCTGAATCATCGTGGAACTTCAAAGCTTTCGGCATGTTAAAGATTACTTTTTTTGTCGTCCACCCTCAAAGTGATTTCACCCTTTTCCACATCAATAAGAGTTCTTGCTGTAGCTAAGAATGGACGGCCTAAAATGAGTGGGATCTTCCAATCAACCTCGCAATCAAGCACCACAAAGTCTGCTGGGAAGATGAACTTGTCTACTTTCACTAAGACATCTTTAATGATTCCTCTAGGTTTAGAAATACTCCGATCAGCAAATAGAAGGGTCACTGTGGTAGGCCTTGGCTCTCCTAACCCTAATTGGTTAAAAACAGCTAAGGGCATCAAATTGATGCTAGCACCTAAGTCACATAGAGCTTTACCATTGAAGTTCGTTCCAATATTGCAAGGAATATAGAAACTCCCCGGATCTTTCAACTTGGTGGGTAACTTCCTTTGGATCACGGCACTACATTCTTCAGCGAGAGCCACAGTTTCAAAGTCATTAAATCGCCTCTTTTTGGACAACACATCCTTTAGGAACTTGGCATATTTAGGCATACCCTTTAAATCTTCGGTATAGGGAATGTTAACATGTAGTTGCTTAAACATATTCACAAACTTTTTGAACTGTGCATCTTCCTCCTTCTTTTTGAATCTTTGAGGAAATGGGAGAGGAGGCATGATAGTGGCAGTGGTTGGTTTGCTCTTCTTGTCATCATTTAACTCTTGTGCCCTCTTCTTACTCTTACTAACATCATCCAAACCCCCCTCAGTTTGCTTTCTCTTCTTAGTTTCTTCATTTCCACCATATTTTCTGGAGTCATGACTTCTTCCTCTTCAATCTCAATGTCCCCTTGCTCATCTTGCTTTGATCCAGTTGTGTTCGCACTAGGCATGTTTGGAAGCACCTTACCACTTCTCAAATGAATAGCCTTGCATTCTTCT
The DNA here is from genome assembly GCA_963855925.1 of Inga laurina. Taxonomy (NCBI): domain Eukaryota; kingdom Viridiplantae; phylum Streptophyta; class Magnoliopsida; order Fabales; family Fabaceae; genus Inga; species Inga laurina. Next base: position 9,122,347 of record OY979702.1, read on the forward strand.
TTTCCACCCCGCTTTGGATTAGGGATGGTGTCACTTGGAAGACCATTTTGAGCCATGGCATTTACTTGTATTGCTAATTGTCCCACTTGAACTTCAAGGTTCTTGATAGCAGATTCATGAAGAGAAAAAGTAGCCTTGCTCTCACCCCTTGAAGATTCCACTTCTGATAAGATACGGGCCAACATCTTGTCCGTCTTGGATTCTTCTTTTGCAGGAGCTTGCCTGGATGGCATTGGAAAACCTGGTAGGGGAACCGGCTTGGTGCCAGAAGTAGATGTTAACTTCAGGAAATTCTTACTAGAATTTCATATTTCATACTGTTTTACTTCACTTTGGGTGCATAAGTGGGCATTAGAAAGGATTAAAGTGATGAATTGTGTTCCTCTCAGGCTATGCACAACAGAATGAAATTGTGGAGGACATTACTCCCTGATTGCTATGAATATCTAACCTTGTGTGAAAGCTCTTTGTGTGAGCTGGTACATATTAAGTCAGGGCTAACCCAGAGGAAGCTGCAGGCAATGAAAAGGAGAGGAAGGAAGTTGAAGCTGACAACCAGTGAATGAAAGACCAGCTGAAAGATCAGAGCAGAAATGAAGGTGTGGGCCGCGGCCCACAACCTCTTGGGCCGCGGCCCAGAAGAGCAAAATGAGCCCAAGAAGTATTGGGCCACGGCCCACCACATCTTGGGCCGCGGCCTAGGATGTTCACATCAGCACAGAAACTTTGGGGCCGCGGCCCACAACCTATTACGCCGCGGCCCATGAAGGGAACAGGAGCACAGAAAGGTGTGGGCCGCGGCCCACAAGCATCAACCTGAGGTCAGAAACTCTTGGGCTGCGGCCCAACCCCGAAAAATGAAGCTGAGCGTTCTGACATCTGTGAGGGTATAAAAGGAAATCCGAGGGTTTTGAAGAGGGGATTCCGAATTGGGAAAGATTGACAGAGGCGGCTGGAGAGGTGCTAAGTGCTGGAACCTGCTAGAATCAAGGAGAATCAAGAGGGCTTGAAGATTAGAGGAGATTTCACTCCAGTTTTCTTAATCCTTCTGTATTCATTCCCTTTCTCCAATGTGATTCTGCTATAGCTACTTTTATTCCTGTTATTTGTAATCCGTTTTTGAACATGAGTAGCTAGGTTTCTCATTCTAGGATTGTTCAATTCCTTTGTATGGATTAAACTCGAATTCTTCTTCCTCTTCTTTAGCTAATGGTATATATGTGTTAACTCTTCTCTATTTTCACTGATATTCATGAATTGCTAGCGCTATGAATAACATGTTCAACTAGATTAAGCTTGAGAGAGTTAATCTAATTGAAGAACGTGGGGAGAGTTATGCTAGACTTGAAGTTTAAAGAGTTAAATGGATGGTTTGTTAATAACATAGAGATATAGTTATTAACCTAGCATTGTCATAGTAAGGAAATTGTTTAGTGAGTATTTTCCGTTAAATACAGCAGGAGATTGTGTATCCAATTGGAAAATATAAGTTGGTTATGACTTGAGAGAGCTTAACCAATGGCTATTGAACCTTAGACTGACATATATATATCCCATAAACAATAACATCGAAGAGGAAGTAGATTGAATTTATGATATACAAAGGAGGCGAACAATCCTAGGTTCACTCTACTTGATCGAATTCACAAGAAGCTTATTCTGTTCAGTGTTTTTCTTAATTGTCATCAGCTTATAGTTTAAATTTGTTTTTCTCAAATTCAACATTTGTGTTGATTCAACTTAATCAAACACATCAAGCCCATTGTTTGACTACATTGTTATTCAAATCCTCGAGGGAACGAACTCACTTATCACTGTATTATGTAACCCCCTTCCGTAATTATATCCGAAATACTCAATTAAAATGAAATAGAGACCAATAGGAAACAAAACTTATTTAAAATCTCATCTTCACGACAGGGTTTTCACAAATACATTTCGAAATTACTTTAACCTGGTCTCATATTCAATTTCGAATACAATTACATTACGTGGAATATCACATTTATACAAATATCAGAGTGTACAACAATAACTTCTCGGCAACTCCCGGGTTCATACCTTTACATAGAATTCATAGGGCACATTCGCCCTTTACAATTCCTCAAACGGGGATTACACAAATCTCAACTCCATACATGCATACTCATTACTCATCCAATATACAAATACAATATCCAAATATACATCCCAACTATCATCCGAACATATACAATTATCCCAGCATATAACGATAACCAACTACCAAATACAAATGCCCATAAGGGATTCTCACCACCCCTAGTCACTTGCTCCTTCCTTGAGCCACTTGACCTGTTTAAAATGTTGGTAGGGGAGGGTGAGATTCTAGAGAATCCCAGTAGGAAACAGATACCAATATGCATGCAAGATAAGTGTTTAATGCATGACATGCTTGCATCACAATAACTCATGTTCACATAATGATATATTCGCATGCTCAATGTTTCAACAACATACTCATGGCCATAGCATAAATAGAAACAGAGCTTCAATCATTCATATATGTTTCACATAATCAAGCAAAGCAATAACATGCATCAATACACAAACACAAATATCAATACATGCAGGAGAGGTAAGTTCCCTACACTTTTCTTTCCACGTATGCTCCAGCTCCGCTTACTCGCTAACCAAACGAATACTGAACCCTTTCAAAATCTCAAAATGCTGAAAATGGGGGTTGGCTGCGGCCCAGAAAATCCAGTTTCTTGGTTGAACTTCCAAAAATCATAACTAATTCAGGAAAAATCGAAATAAGGTGATTCCAAAGCCAAATGAAAGCTATTTAGGTCCTCTTTCTAGGAAAAATATTGGCCATTACTAGAAATCACCACAAAAGTCCAGATTTACCAAAAACCTAACGTTGTGCCAAAACAGAATCCAGTTGGATACCAAACTTTGGTCAGTTCAAACTCCCAGCTCAAAAAGCGAAATGACACAGACTTTATGTCCATTTTGAAGCTTGAGATGTGAACTTTAAGACTGGAAAGTTTCATAATTTTCGAACATCATTTGCCCAGTCAAAACGTCCACGTCATCTGACTGTCCAGAACAGACTTGCCAAAACAGGGTCCATTTTGGATGCCAAACTTTGGTCAGTTCAAACTCCCAGCTCAAAAATCGAAATGACACAAAATTTGTGTTCATTTTGAAGCTTGAGATGTGAACTTTAAGACTGGAAAGTTTCATAATTTTCCAACATCATTTGCCCATTCAAAATGGCATCACAAACAGACTACCCAGACAGAATTCTCACTGGACAGAATTTCCAGTTTTTCAACCATTGTGTCCAATCCAATTCAAACCAATTCCAATGATCAAATACCACAACATGGCACCATTTTCAACATAAAACACAACCCAATTCATCCAATCCAAAATCACAAGAAAATCAGGGCAAAATTCGAAATTCACAAAGCTCAACCAAAACTCACAAAACTTAGATCAAAAGTCTTCAAATACTCACCTCTTCCTCTTTCCCAAACCAATTCTTTGATTCTCCATCTTTCCAAATTTCCTCAAGCCATTAAACACCTCCAATCAAGAATCTAAAACCATAGAGATGAAGCTCTCATCACTATGAACAACTTTATAGAAGGTGATTAGAGCATTAGAGAACCACAAGCCAACCAAAATCTCACCTCTAGTTTTCTCTTTCTTCCTTGAGCTAGGCGAAAATGGAGGCTTTGGAGAGATGAAGATGATGAAGATAGTGATCAGATTTTTTTTTCCATTTGCTTCATGTGTTGGCCGACCAAAATAAAGGAAAGGGAAGAGAAAAAGCACTTTGAACATTTGACCAAGATCTAAGGCTCATAAGTTGCCACTTGTCATGATCTTGATCCATCTTCATGAGCTCACATAGGCACTTGCACACATGATTCCACCCTTTGATCTATCACACAAATCAATCCTAACCATTGATCTTGAAGTTACCAATGAGTTTCCTCTTCGGTAACAAATCAATTGGTCGGTAACTTACCGTTTTGCCCCTGATTATGGTAATCTCTCTTGGATCACCACCAAACACTTCATATCTTTCCATATCACCACATTATGCGCCCTCCCTCTATTTTAAGTCAATTTAGAGGTTAATCCATAATTGAACTTAAATACAGGGTTTCGGCGCTGCTCACAGCACATATGAATCACATTCGGAACTCAAATCACATCGAATTCTCCAAAAGGGTTATTTATCACTAACCACATCCACTTTTGGAGTCATTATCTCTTAATCACAATTTAGGATCTTGCTAAACCGGGGCTTAGCAGTCCACTTATCTCAGGCTTATTCTCTAGCCTCAAGTTTCAAAATTCGGGATATTACATTTCTCCCCCTGTTCAATAAATTTCGTCCTCGAAATTTGTCGCACCACATAAACCATAAACTCGGTTGCCTCTTCATGACGGCTTCCGTTTCACCAATTACTCTATCTCGGGAAAGTCTTCGCTAGACCACCCCCACAATTAGTGCATCACAATTTCAGATTCTCGAAAGAATCTTACACAATAAATGCAACCCAGTTGCCACAAATTGCAATCGGCCCATTTCACGATTGCCGCACAAACACAATCACCATACATTTACTAACAAGTGCAATCGCCTCCACACACGATTGCACAAAACCATCATCACATATTCACAATCGTCCCAAACCCCCCAATTCATGAGTGGTTAGCGCATCTTAATATCTGGAGACTGTAATTCATGAGCCATATCATAAAATTTCGGTAGTTAGGTGGCATAGGCCACCACTCTGCTCAACTCAATCTAGTTACCCCTTCCGGGAGTAAACACCACAACCTCAATACATCACACGACAGCCTCAGCTGTATACCCAAACATTTCAGCTTTCGCTATATCTACTTTCACAGCTTTACCCTCACCTGTACACCCACCAGTACCTCTGCTAGTGGTAACCAGGACTTTTGGGCGTCCACAACAATCACAATATCACATTGCCGTATCAAGTTTCTCGGCGCTACCCTCACACATCCGGAACTTTTGGGTATTACACAATGTCCACGACAGATTCACATTAATGCGTGACGATTTTCACCAAACGACAGCACCCACGGCTATATATACAATGATACGTAGCTTTCGCCACTTGCACACATATCACATTGCAAGAATACCTCGGCTTCCTCCGCTTGCACAAATACGACAGCTTCTCACTGTCTCACAAATACAAATTGCCCTTCCGGCATTCACATCACAGTTCACATTTACAACAACACACATCGCAGATTCTAATTTTATGCACCGCCTTTCGGCCAGGGGTTAACACCGGTACAACCAATGGTGGCTAGCCAGGTTGGCCATGCCAGGGTAGTGCCCTCTGAATAGAGAACCCCCGATCATGTAGTCGAATTAGCCATCAGCTGAATTAGTTCTGCTATACTAGACAACTATACCTCAGTCCCAGCTTATCCTCAATTGTCACAGATTCACAATCACACTCCACTCTCATCCCCTTTCTCCGCCGAGAAGACACACAGTCTTTACCCGAACCGTTGTTAGCTACTCAGGGACTATTGACATGGCAGTGCACACATATAGCCATTCTGGCTCAAAATAGTAGATCCACAATCACACCCTATCCTCATCCCCTTTCTCCGCCGAGAAGACACACAGTCTTTACCCGAACTGTTGATAGCTACTCAGGGACTGTTGGCGTAGCAGTGCATACACATAAGATCCGCAATCACACTCCACCCTCATCCCCTTTCTCCGCCGAGAAGACACACAGTCTTTACCCGAACTGTTGTTAGCTACTCGGGGACTGTTGGCATGGCAGTGCTTACACATAGCCTTATAGCTCATATAGCTATTCGGCTTTCACAATTGGCCCGTCGGCCTTCACAAATAGCCAATCCCCCGTAAACTACCGCCCCGAAGGCACGGTCCTCCCACCGGAATCACCCAATGGGCCGCAGGTGAAAGACTCACAAATATCAGTCACATCCTGAGCCTATGCCTACCAGGCGCAGCCCACCAGACCAAACCGATTTGGCCCAACTAGGGAGATGGACTCACAGTACACAATCGCAACAAGCTGGAACCGGGTATACTTATCACCAATGCTTTATCTCGTCATAATTCACATAAGCCATCAAGCTGGGTAGGATATACCCAAACCCTTGCTTGTTCACAACACATTATGGTACTTCACAAAATCAAACAGGGATCCTCCAAGATTCCCTTCTCGCACAATTACATGGCCCTGAAGTTCAACTTCCTGAAGCCCTCACTAGCACATCGCACTTTCTGCAAATTTGAGCTTCTGCTCAACACAATTCTCAAACATCACATTCACACGCTTCCGCTGCATACTCTGAGGTCTTTCTCCTCATTTGTGCTTTCACAATGTCAAGTTGATTTGACAGGAGTCCCATAGGAATCTCCCACTACAACTGACAACATTCACAACATATATTTATTTGTGCCAGACCTTGGCCCGATTCAAATTGAATCATTTAGATCAATATAACTTCTTATCTCCAGAATACCCATTCACTGTGGGATTCATTGCAATATACCATCATTGAGAGCCAACACTTCCACAGCGCTAATCTACGATTCAACATCATGGCGGCTGCACTCCACGGTTTGTTGTCAAGGCGGCTGCACGCTAGGGTTATCGTCTCGGTGGTTCCACACTACGGTACAATACTCTCCATAGGTAGCCCTTTGCGATCAGATTTCCTCATAGGTAGCCCTTTCCTATCAGAACTCTCCGCAGGTAGCCCTTTCCAATTTGAATCCTTCGTAGATAGCTCTTTCCAGTTGGTTGTCTCAAAATGAAGGTATCATTGTAACGAGAACTCAAAAGCCATTTACACATCCCATTCTTTGTCTCAACCTTGAGACCATATCTCTTAACTATTCATGGTTCTATCAAAACCATCCTCAGGTCATTTTGAATTCCTAAGAATCAGCTCAACTATGGAATCTGATCCTTGGATCACAACTCATCTATCCAAACCTCAACCTTAGTTGAACCGGTAAATCACTTCCCTCATTTCCACGGAGCATCACAACTCCTGTACAAATCCAGATATCTCTACTAGCCTAAGGCACACTGGTCCCCTAGGTCTTAAGGCCTTTACACACACAAGCTCAAAATGATATCACTACATGTAACATCATACCACCCTAGGTTACTTACCCAACATATAGGTTAGACATAACACCTCGAAGCTCAATATCACATTCCTAGGAAATCATTTTCTTCCACCTCTGAGTTTATACATCAGATTCTCAGGTAAACCACACTGATTCACCACATCCACATCATAGATAATGTATACACACATCCCTTACTCTCATATATCCACAAACAATAGGGACCAAAATGTGTATACCACAACAAGCAAAGTCATCTCCTATGACTTAAGGTAGCAACTACTGCCTTTATCCTAGCAAATCCTTTACTTGCCAGGAACTACAGCTCTGATACCAAAATGTAACCCCCTTCCGTAATTATATCCGAAATACTCAATTAAAATGAAATAGAGACCAATAGGAAACAAAACTTATTTAAAATCTCATCTTCACGACAGGGTTTTCACAAATACATTTCGAAATTACTTTAACCTGGTCTCATATTCAATTTCGAATACAATTACATTACGTGGAATATCACATTTATACAAATATCAGAGTGTACAACAATAACTTCTCGGCAACTCCCGGGTTCATACCTTTACATAGAATTCATAGGGCACATTCGCCCTTTACAATTCCTCAAACGGGGATTACACAAATCTCAACTCCATACATGCATACTCATTACTCATCCAATATACAAATACAATATCCAAATATACATCCCAACTATCATCCGAACATATACAATTATCCCAGCATATAACGATAACCAACTACCAAATACAAATGCCCATAAGGGATTCTCACCACCCCTAGTCACTTGCTCCTTCCTTGAGCCACTTGACCTGTTTAAAATGTTGGTAGGGGAGGGTGAGATTCTAGAGAATCCCAGTAGGAAACAGATACCAATATGCATGCAAGATAAGTGTTTAATGCATGACATGCTTGCATCACAATAACTCATGTTCACATAATGATATATTCGCATGCTCAATGTTTCAACAACATACTCATGGCCATAGCATAAATAGAAACAGAGCTTCAATCATTCATATATGTTTCACATAATCAAGCAAAGCAATAACATGCATCAATACACAAACACAAATATCAATACATGCAGGAGAGGTAAGTTCCCTACACTTTTCTTTCCACGTATGCTCCAGCTCCGCTTACTCGCTAACCAAACGAATACTGAACCCTTTCAAAATCTCAAAATGCTGAAAATGGGGGTTGGCTGCGGCCCAGAAAATCCAGTTTCTTGGTTGAACTTCCAAAAATCATAACTAATTCAGGAAAAATCGAAATAAGGTGATTCCAAAGCCAAATGAAAGCTATTTAGGTCCTCTTTCTAGGAAAAATATTGGCCATTACTAGAAATCACCACAAAAGTCCAGATTTACCAAAAACCTAACGTTGTGCCAAAACAGAATCCAGTTGGATACCAAACTTTGGTCAGTTCAAACTCCCAGCTCAAAAAGCGAAATGACACAGACTTTATGTCCATTTTGAAGCTTGAGATGTGAACTTTAAGACTGGAAAGTTTCATAATTTTCGAACATCATTTGCCCAGTCAAAACGTCCACGTCATCTGACTGTCCAGAACAGACTTGCCAAAACAGGGTCCATTTTGGATGCCAAACTTTGGTCAGTTCAAACTCCCAGCTCAAAAATCGAAATGACACAAAATTTGTGTTCATTTTGAAGCTTGAGATGTGAACTTTAAGACTGGAAAGTTTCATAATTTTCCAACATCATTTGCCCATTCAAAATGGCATCACAAACAGACTACCCAGACAGAATTCTCACTGGACAGAATTTCCAGTTTTTCAACCATTGTGTCCAATCCAATTCAAACCAATTCCAATGATCAAATACCACAACATGGCACCATTTTCAACATAAAACACAACCCAATTCATCCAATCCAAAATCACAAGAAAATCAGGGCAAAATTCGAAATTCACAAAGCTCAACCAAAACTCACAAAACTTAGATCAAAAGTCTTCAAATACTCACCTCTTCCTCTTTCCCAAACCAATTCTTTGATTCTCCATCTTTCCAAATTTCCTCAAGCCATTAAACACCTCCAATCAAGAATCTAAAACCATAGAGATGAAGCTCTCATCACTATGAACAACTTTATAGAAGGTGATTAGAGCATTAGAGAACCACAAGCCAACCAAAATCTCACCTCTAGTTTTCTCTTTCTTCCTTGAGCTAGGCGAAAATGGAGGCTTTGGAGAGATGAAGATGATGAAGATAGTGATCAGATTTTTTTTTCCATTTGCTTCATGTGTTGGCCGACCAAAATAAAGGAAAGGGAAGAGAAAAAGCACTTTGAACATTTGACCAAGATCTAAGGCTCATAAGTTGCCACTTGTCATGATCTTGATCCATCTTCATGAGCTCACATAGGCACTTGCACACATGATTCCACCCTTTGATCTATCACACAAATCAATCCTAACCATTGATCTTGAAGTTACCAATGAGTTTCCTCTTCGGTAACAAATCAATTGGTCGGTAACTTACCGTTTTGCCCCTGATTATGGTAATCTCTCTTGGATCACCACCAAACACTTCATATCTTTCCATATCACCACATTATGCGCCCTCCCTCTATTTTAAGTCAATTTAGAGGTTAATCCATAATTGAACTTAAATACAGGGTTTCGGCGCTGCTCACAGCACATATGAATCACATTCGGAACTCAAATCACATCGAATTCTCCAAAAGGGTTATTTATCACTAACCACATCCACTTTTGGAGTCATTATCTCTTAATCACAATTTAGGATCTTGCTAAACCGGGGCTTAGCAGTCCACTTATCTCAGGCTTATTCTCTAGCCTCAAGTTTCAAAATTCGGGATATTACATTCAGTCACTGATATCGTTATTACATCGCTCCCCGTTGTTCCTTTCCCTAATCTTCGGCCATCATGACGGGACTTGGGGATCCCTTCAGGATCAACATTTGATAGAAAAGCAACACAGAAGTCACTTGCTTCTTCAACCATGAAACTTTCAGCGATACAACCCTCTGGGCGATATCTATTTTTCACATACCCTTTTAATATTTTCATGAATCGCTCATTTGGGTACATCCATCTCAAGTACACTGGACCGCACAATTGAGTTTCTTTGACCAAGTGTACAGTTAGATGTACCATAATGTCAAAAAAAGAAGGTGGAAAATACATTTCAAGTTCACACAGAGTACACACAATCAGCCTTTGCAAATCTTGTAACCTGGTTGAATCAACCACTTTACTGCAAATCAACTTGAAAAACACGCAAAGTTTTGTGATAGTGTTCCTTAATTTTTTGGGTAAAATGGATCGTATACCAACTGGTAGGAAATTTTGCATGAGCACATGACAATCATGAGATTTAAGGTTCTTTAACTTCAACTCTTTTACCGATACAAGATTCTTTATATTTGAAGAGTACCCCTCAGGAACTTTAATTCCTTGCAGAAACTCACAAAATAATTTCTTCTCTTTCCTCGACATAGTGTATGCCGCTGGCGGTAGATAGGTACGAGACCCTTGCTCAATCAGTGCCAACTCTTCTCAAATTCCCAAGTTCACTAAATCCAACCTCGAATTGACATTGATATATATTGATATATTAAAGTCATTTTATCCATATTTTAAAATCCTTAAATAAGTTAATGACTCAATTAACGAATTATTCAATTTATTATCCTGATTTCAATTTTTCCTATTTTCATTGGGTTTATATGGGATTTTCTCTATTATAGTTTAATAAGATAATACAAAAAAATATTTTCTTACCTCTACAAAATAGCACTAACACAAATATATATTAAATACGTGAAATAATATTAATTAAATAAATGCTTTTGATTTTTGGAAAACAAATAATTTGAAGAAGTTTTAAAAGAAATAGCAGTATTATTAAAAGTTAATTTGATTATCTAATTAAGTTTAAAAGTTAATTTCAGCAAGCTAAGTCCTATCATAATTTAATTGGCACTAGACATACTCATTTTCTTTATTCACGGAGTATGAAAGTCTCAAACACTAAACAAAATCTCAATAAAATTCTTTTAAAAAGAAATACCAACTCATTAAATATATTTTTATAATATGTTGAATTATTTTTTTATATTTTAACTTTTTAAAAGAAATTTATTAAGATTTTGTTCGTTCTTTGACACTTTGTATCATTCTCCCTTCTTTTTTTCCCATTATTTTTGTTACTGTTTATTTTTAAAAAACTCATTTATTTATATATTATTTTTTAAAAAAAAAGAAAGAAAACTATGATATTTACCTAAAATCTCACAAATGATGCCTAAAATAAATCACTTATCAAAACTCAAGTAAATTCTTTTAATTTAGTATTAATGACTTCCTAAATATATTAAAAATATCTTAAATCTATTAAAATTAGGGACTCATAAGCAGAAAAAGTCTTCATGTTTCCCATCCTTGTGGGTGCATGCTCCTATATTATCTTCTCAAACAATTGTTCAATTGCTCTACTAATTTCCTTACAACGTCGTTTTAGTCGTCCCTGGCGCAGTCAGACTTGAATATGCTCATTATACTATACAAACGATATTAGAATTTGATTCTTTATTTCTTTTTTTCCTTTTTCAATTAACAAAAGCAATAGGAAGGGGACCCACCCCTATTGATGTATAGAAAGTGAAAGAGAAACTTACTAATGTAAAGTAAAACTAAAGTACATAATTCAAATGAGAAATACACGTAACATGGAAAAAAAAGCATCATATCATATCGCAAGCATGCCATAAAAAAAAACTGAACAACCTGAAAAAACATATTAATAAAAAGAAAATGCAACTTGAACTTACAGGTTATCAGTGCAGTGGAGTGGGGGACCACGTAATTGCCATTGGTGACGCAATCTTGAGTGAGGTAAGGAAGAAATTTGAGCTACCAAATGGAGTGGGGACCAAATAAAGTTGAGGACAATAAACAGAAAAGGGAATAATAGGGAAAGGAGTGGGGATGGCAGTTGGAAAAAAACAAACACGTGTGCTCGTGTGGGTGTAGTTTTAAGATGTGAAGATGAAAATGGAGGGATGGGGTGCACGCAAATGAAAGGGAAAGTGGGAGAGGGAATAATTAAAGGAGTGAAAGAGATGGGGGGTGGAGGCGGGAAAAGGAAAGAGATGAGGGGTGAGGGCGGCAAAGAAAGGGATAAGGGGGTAGGGGTTCTGATTGGTGGGGAAGGGATAGGGAATCTGCTTTGTGTTTTTTTTTTTTTTGTAAAAAGGGATCAGCTGTGGCGCCACAGCTGCCCAAATTTTTTTTTAATTAAAAAACGAGTCAGGTGTGGCGCCTGGCCAGGCAGGCGCCACACCTGACCAAATTTTTTTTTATTTAAAAAAAGAGTCAGGTGTGACGCCTGGCTGGCCAGGCGCCACCCCTGAGCAATTTTTTTTTAAATTAAAAAATTACTCATGTGTGGCGCCTGGCCATGAGCATAAAATTTTTTTTATTTTAAAAATGGGTCAGGTGTGGCGCCTGTCTGGACAGGCGCCACACCTGACCATAACTTAGTGTGGCCCCTGGCGTGCCAGGCACCACAGCTGGTCCCAGTTGGTCATATGTGGCGCCTGTATTGGCAGGCGCCACACTTAGCATCACCAGCTGTGGCACCTACCCTACCAGGCGCCACAGCTGGTAAAAAAAATATAAAAAATAAATAAATAAGCAGCTGTGGTACTTCATTAAGGAAGGGCCACAATATATGCGCCACCTTTTAACCTTTTTGTAGTAGTGAAAGTAAATAGTTGACTTACAGTCAATATAATTACCGGCTAGGTGAAAAATTCAAAATTTTCAGCACACAGATAATAATTAAAATTTCATTTTAACATCATTAAAACTGAGACCTTGGGGCTAATATGTGTATCTGTTGATATGAATCAGGGCACTGGTCTCTTATTATTCCTTATGACAAGAAACTTCTCACTCTCAACTATTTAATAGCGACCTACAAACAACCTGTGGTAAGATTTGCCAATCCCCAAATTATTTTCTATGTCTTAAGAATCGTCATATTGTTTAATTAAATATGAAAATGAAATACTATAAATGATTTTAATTAATTAATAATAATATTGGAAGATGTCTTTGATTAATGGAACAGTTATGGGAGCAGGAGCTGGTCTCTCCATGAACACAACCTTCAAGGTTGTAACTGAAAAAGCTGTATGTATTTGAATTCGTATTCTTTAATTTTATCTTCCCAACATTACAATTCACAATTGACATGGAATGACAACTCATATTGTATCGTTTATTTCATAGGTATTTGCTATGTGAAATAGCACTTTATTCGTGTCAGGCTTATCAAAAATAAAACCGAATTAATGCAATATAATGCATAACTCGAGTTGTTTCACTTTGAGGAGTCGATTATAAAACTAATTCCTAATAAACTAAGTAATTATAATGCAAATGTGACAAGGATAAAACATGATAGATTAATTTTAAAAACTATGAATTGAATGTAATTAAAATAAATATTTTTATGGTTTTTCAAATAAGGAGGAATGAAAATGTGTTAAGAATGCAAATGATAAAGATGCTTTTTAAAATGATTTTTAATGAGTATCCTTGCTCAATTAAAATATTTGGAGATTTAATATACTAAGCTTATAATATTTCAAACCTCATTAACCAGTGAGTATAACATCACAAGAGAGGAACCCCTACCCTTGAAATGCTATTAAACCCTCTCAGTGTAATGAGTTTCTCTAAGTTTCCTAAAATATCAAACCTCAATTACCATTGAATCTAATACTTAAACTTATGAACCTATTCATTTAAGTATTATTCAAACTCCTTAGAGAGTGGCTATGGAATAAGTAATGCATTTAGGTTCAATTACAATTCTATTTCAATCAAACCATCTAACAATACCATGTTAAATAGATAGAAATCAATAGAATCATAAGAAACATATATATAACCATATATATTGATGAGTATAAATCCTCATTACAAATCATAAATCACAAATCACAAGAACACAATTCATAAAATAAAACATAACTAAAATCATAGTCTTAATATATAAATGAATTTTTAAAACTAAGAAATCACAAATATAATGAGCTATGGATAAAATAAATTCCCATTTAAAACACATATGAGCTCAGCTCAAGGCATCTCTAATCCATCTCCAAGAGCACAAAATTGCCTAGCCACTCATGAAAACAACTTCACCAATCACTTCCAAAATTCCAGCCATTGAAGAACACCAATTAAAGTGACAAATTAACACTGAATAATGGAGGATTAGTGGTTGCAATTGGAACTAAAAACAGAACAGAGTGCCCCGATCTGTGAGCTTCGCCACTGATTCTAGTTCTCAAGTTAGCAGCTGGTACAGGGCTAATATGGAGCTGTTGTATCTGGTAATGAGAGAGAGAGGGATAAAGGTAGATGATGAAGGTGGAGGTCGATGGTCACCGGCGGTGAAGAGTTGGTAGTGAGGCGGTGGTGGTTGTTAGGTTGAAGGTTGCGCTGAATCTCCTCTGCTCCTCGCTCACTCGTCTCAGCTCAGCTCTGTTTTTCTGTCTGCACCGTCCACTTGCTCGCTCTCGGCTTCTGTGATCTCAGCCTCCTCTCCTGTTGTCAGTCGCGGCGTCTCTGAGATTGCTCCTAGGAATCTCAATCTTGCAGCTCCGCCCCCAGCTCTCTCGTTCTCTTCACTCTCAGCTCTCGACCTCACGGTAGCTCCGACTTGGGGGCGGTGGAATGGTTGCAGTCGCTGGCGTGGAGGAGCGAGAGTGATGGTGAGGTGAATGTGGATGAAAGGTGATGGAAGGTGATGAGGGGTGGAGATGGTGTTGAGAGGATGATGTTCGCCACCGCTCCTCCTGCCAATCCCGACCTCCAGCTCTCTTCTCGGTTCTGTCTACCGCTTTTTATTCAGCTGCTCTGGATGTCGTTTTTGCTTTCAATAATTGCTGAGGCCCATCTCCATTCAGACCTAATCCATTAAACCAAAAACGCTGAGTTTCAATTGTTAGACTAAACTGTCATTTCCAAATTCATGGGTCCAAAATATCATTCCTGAATTTCAAACCCAAAATTGCCATTTTCAGATTTTAATCCAAATTTTCAAGGATTTTCAATTGAAAAATATTTAAACCAACATCAAATAATTTCAGAAAAAACTATGATTAAGAGTAATTATAATTATTTTGATATTTTTACCCTTTTTAGTCGTAATTTAATCTATTTTCTCTTAATCTCAATTTATCTCAAAAAAGGAAATTTTGACTCAATTATTATGAAAAAAACCCCAATTAAAGGATACAAATATATAATTAAAATAGGGATTTGTCACTATGCCGGAGCCATCTATAGGACTCTTTCTAGATGTGGGGGCTTCTTACTTTCTCTCAAGGTCTCCAAGCTATTTTGGTAATATTGTATTTTATCTCTATGTTAGTTCTTAATATAAGACATATTTACTTTATTTGATTAGATTAAGAAAGTTAGTTAACATAGTTAATATATCATGTATTTTTTAAAACACCCTAGTCTTCTTCCTTAACTCCCTCCTTCGTTCTTCTCATTGATTATTGTTGAGAGAGCATCAATAGAGGTAAATTAGAAAAAAAATATATATTGAAAAATATAAAAATATGCCTTATATTTAGGGCCAACATCAACTCATAAATGTGTCTTATATTATTAACTGGAGGGAGTAGTTATTAATGATATTTCGTTTTGTAATACAGGCGAGTATTAATTAACAGGAAGGCATTTGAATGGAGCAGAAATGGTTGAATGTCGCCTTGTTACTCATTTTGTGCCTTCTAAGGTATATATTCCATTTTATGTCGTGTACCTTGACATTATACACGCTTTAGGATTAAATTTATTATATAAATGTACAATTTTACTTCTAATTTATTGTTGTTGGACTTTTCAGTTCTCACTCATTCATTTAGGGTAAACAAGAATAAAGACAAACAATTATTAAGTTTTAAGATATAATTAAAAAGTTTAAAGTTTTTCTTGATTCTGATCAAACATGTTGAAAGTGACTTGCATATAAATATAATCCGTGGAATACTTTTCAAATGGAGAGAAGTAAAGGCAATAGTTTGATTGGTCCCTCAACTATGTACACCCACAAAACCTCTATCCCTATCTCTTTCCATTTGGAGACACCTAGGATCTGTTTGTCAAGTATTGTAACTATAAACAGTTAGCATTATAATAGTTTTATTATTGTAACTTAATTAGTTAGATAAGTCATTCCTGTAAATGGTTAGTTCGTTAGTTAGTCTTCATTCTTTCATTCTTACTATTGTACACTTGTATATATAAGTCTACACATTAATGAGAAATATAAAATATTTTTCTCCCAAATCATGTCACATGGTATCCAGAGCTTTTTTTTCTCCCTCGGGCTTTTCGCCCCTTTCCCTTAGGGTTCTTTGTTTCTCGAACCCTCTATCCCTTTCCCTTTTCTGTTTTTCACTTCCATGGCTTCCATAGCCTCCTCCGCTTCCTCCGCTTCTCTCCAAGATCCATCCAATCCGTTCTATATCCACCTGAATGAGAACCCCGCTCTCGTCCTTGTTGCTCCGCCGATGGACGGTAGTAACTTTCATAGCTAGTTTCGGGCAATGCGTATGGCGTTACTCACCAAGAATAAATTGAAGTTTGTTGATGGATCGATTACTCAACCTCCGGCCACCGATCCATTATTTCCTGCTTGGGAACGGTGTAATAACCTAGTGCAAGGGTGGATTACGAAGACCTTATCTCCATCAATTGCTTGAAGCACTCTGTGGTTCGATCGTGCCTCCGATATTTGGATTGATCTTCAATCAAGGTATTCTCAGTCCGATGTCTTCAAAATTGCTGATTTACAGGACGAAATTTATGCTCTAAAGCAAGGTACTCTTTCGGTTAGCGATTATTACACTGAGTTAAAAATTTTATGGGACGAATTAGCTAATATTCAGCCCTTAAAAGCTTGTCAATGTGGTTCTACATCGGTTGCTCATGCTCATCGTGAGGAAGATTAGGTTATTCGGTTTCTGAAAGGGTTGAATGAACAATATGCTTTTGTCAAGTCCCAGATCATGTTGTTAGATCCCCTGCCACCTATAAACTGTGTTTTCTCTCTAGTATTGCAGCAGGAACAGGAGCTTCATCTTCCTTCTGTGTCACATATTCTGATGGCTAAGGCACCGATTGTTGATCCTTCTGCCACTTCTCGTCCTTCTCCTGCTAGTGCTCATACTAGTTCTAAATCGTCCACTGCCAACAATAACAACAAAGTATGTACCTACTGTGGTCGTCCTCGCCACACTGAGGCTGCATGCTATCGAAAGCATGGTTTCGCTCCTGGCTTCAAGTTTCGATCATCTAGCTCTTCCTCAACGGTAAATTGTGTCGCATCTCAGGATACTGGTTCTGTTCAGTCCTATGTTTCTGTTGTGCATTCGTCTATTGCTCCAACATCCACTACTGCTTCTTTGCTTGCGCAACTCTCATCAAATCAATATCAGCGTCTATTGGCTTTTTTGAACACTCCTACCACTCCTGTTCCATCAGTAAATAACCTCTCTACCTCTTCTATTACTGCCACAGGTATGTGTTGTTCTGTGTCTTCTAGTTCTAGTACTTGGATCTTGGATTTGGGTGCTACTGATCATGTCTGTAGTTCCTTACATTCTTTTACCTCTTATCATTCCATTCCTCCGCTTGTTGTCACTCTTCCTGCACGGGCCAAAACAACGGCCAATATCTTTGGCACTGTAGTTTTATCTTCTTTCTTAATTTTGTCCAATGTCCTGTTTCTTCCTTCATTTTCTTTCAATATCATTTCTGTTTCTCGATTGACAGCCTCTTTGCCTTGTTCACTGACTTTTTCCTCTACTATGTGCCAGCTCCACTTACACCAGCCTTCCATGATAATTGGTGCAGCTAGAATTCTCGATGGCTTATATCTCTTGACCATGAATAAGATGGTTTCTCCTTCTGTTACCCAGGTTCACTCCACCATCACCAAATCTGATTCTAATTACATTTTATGGCATCTTCGTTTAGGTCACCTGTCCAATTCTTCTCTTACTACTTTGAATAAAAATGCTCATATAGCCTGTTCTCCTCTTTCATTACCTTGTGATACTTGTCATTATGCCAAACAAAAACGGCTTAGTTTCCCTGTAAGCACAAGTTCATGTAAAGGTATTTTCGAATTACTACATGTTGATATTTGGGGGCCTTTTTCTGTTCCTTCTAATCAAGGTTTTCGTTATTTTCTTACCATCATTGATGATTTTTCTCATTTCACGTGGGTTTTTTTACTAACTCAGAAATCTGAAGCACGTTCTCATCTTGTTAATTTTTTGGTTTTCGTTGAAACTCAATTTCATAAAACAGTCAAGATTTTACATTCCGATAATGGTTCTGAATTTTTAATGCCCCAATTTTTTGCCTTTAAAGGCATTTTACATCAAACCTCATGTGTTGCTACGCCCCAACAAAATGGTTTGGTGGAGCGTAAGCATCAACACATTTTAAATGTGGCAAGAGCACTTCTATTTCATTCCAAAGTTCCACTTCTGTACTGGTCCTATGCCGTTTTACATGTTGTGTTCATCATCAACCGTTTGCCTTCTCCAGTTTTACATAATTCCACTCCTTTTACTCAATTATATAATACTGACCCTGCTTATGATGATTTCAGAGTTTTTGGTTCCCTCTGTTATGCCTCCACACTTTCACACAATCGCACCAAATTCGATCCACGTGCTACGAAATGTATTTTCTTGGTTTTCCATCTGGTTCAAAAGCATATCTTTTACTTAATCTTTCCACCAACAACATTTTTCAATCTCGAGATGTTTACTTTCATGAACTTGTGTTCCCTTTTGCCTCTTCCTCATTTTCTGCCTTGTCACCTTCTGTTCCTTTTGACACAGCCATTCAATCTGATCTTACCCTTTTTGATGATCCCATTCCACCTCCCTCGGTTTCACCCTCTCCTGCATCTCTGTCTGCTCCTTCTGCACCATCTCCGCTTCGCCGCTCTACTAGACCACATAATCCTCCATCTTATCTATGCGATTTTCATTGTGCCCTCGTTTCTTCTACTTCTCAATCATCATGTCAAGGTAATTCTCGCTATCCTCTTTCTTCTGTTTTGTCTTATTCTTCTCTCACTAGTCCTTACAAACAGTTTGTTCTAGCTGTTTCTCAAGTTTTAGATCCAAAAACTTATGCCCAAGCTACCAAGCATTCTGTTTGGCAAGATGCAATGTCTGCAGAAATTAAGGCTTTAGAACAGAACCACACCTGGGAACTCACTTCTTTACCTCCAGGGAAGACTACTATCGGCTGCAAGTGGGTTTATAAAACCAAGTTTAGAGCCAATGGTGAGTTAGAACGTCATAAAGCAAGACTTGTGGCTAAGGGTTACACACAAACTGAAGGGGTAGACTATTTTGATACTTTCTCCCCTATTGCAAAAATGACCACTTTGCGCCTTCTTTTGTCTATTGCAGCTGCTAAGCATTGGCATCTTCATCAATTGGATGTCAACAATGCTTTCTTACATGGTGATCTCAATGAAGAAGTCTACATGGACTTGCCTTAAGGTTTTGTTGCTCCTAGTCCTAATCTGGTTTGTAAATTGCACAAATATCTTTATGGTCTTAAGCAAGCTAGTCGTCAATGGTACTCTAAATTGTCTACTGCTTTGCTGTCTTTTGGTTATAAGCAATCTGCCTCGGATCATTCTTTGTTTTACAAGGTTTCCAACACTTCTTTCATTGTTGTCTTAGTTTATGTTGATGACCTTGTTTTGGCTGGCAATGATCTTTCTGTCATTATTCTTCTTAAGCAATAGTTGCATGAGGCTTTTACCATTAAAGATCTTGGTGAGCTTCATTATTTTCTTGGTTTAGAGTTGGCTCGCTCTAAGGAAGGTATTTTTTTGTCTCAACGTAAGTTTGCCACTGAATTACTTGAGGATACTGGATTTCTTGGTTGTAAACCTGCCACTACACCCATGGACCCCCATTTGAAGCTTTCAAAGGTTAAAGGGACTCCTTTAGCTGATCCAAAGCCTTATAGGCAACTCATTGGCCGATTACAGTACCTCACTACCACCAGACCAGATTTGAGCTTTGTTACACAGCAACTGAGCTAGTATTTGTCACACCCTTCTGACATTCACCTTCAGGCCGCACATAGGGACCCGTTTGGTTCAAGGATAATAAGAGGAGAAAAAAGGGAAAATTGGATTTTCCCTCTTGCAGCGTCCGTTTGGTTCGCCATTTCCATAGGAAAATATTTTCTCACCTGAGTTCCCACCAATAACCCAAGGAAAATGAGATCTTCCATGGGAAAATCTTGTGAAAGTATCTATTTGCCCCAACTAAGTTTCGATTTTCCTCTCTCTATTCTCGTTTCTGCTCCCAGTTGACCAGTTCGACGGTGAAGGTGGAGGAATGGAAGGTGGAACGTGATGGTGGAGAGGAAGGTGGTGGTCTCTTCTCTTGTCTCCCTCCTCGATTTCCCTCTCTCTATTCTCAACTTTTTCTCAGTGCCAAGTCACTGCAGGTATGAGTTCAAGGTCCATTGTCGCTAGAAAAGTCACAGCCACAACTGGACTAGCTGCCACGTCACTTTTCTTGGTGGGAAGGGAAGAGAAAGCTGAAGGCAGAGAGATTATGGTGACATTGATGCTTATCGGAGGCATCGTTGGTTTATTTTTTTCAAAAAAAAAAATCCGTCGCTCTAGTTCTGCGAATTTGGGTTTGAGAAGGGGAAAATATATTTTGGGTCTTTTCTTTTCCCTCCTCTTAGATATTATTTTTCTGATCAAGGGAAAAATGGTCATTCACCTCATTTTCCTACCTCATTTTCACCATACCAAACAAACATTTTCTTCTCAACACATTTCCTTTTCCGATGTATACCAAACACCTCTGTGGCAAAATAGTTTCCATTCCTATCGATTTTTTGTATGGAGCAATGTTGCCCCAAAAGACTTTTTAAGTTCAATGTTACCCCGGAAGTTTTAAAACTAACAATGTTGTCTCATGCCATTAAAAAACTAACGTTGGCCGTTAACTTTTTAATGGTAAGGGGCAACATTGAACGTAAACAAATTTTCGGGGTAACAATTTCTCCTCAGTGAAGACTTCCAAAGCAAACTTACACCTTAACTCTTATATTAATTATTAGAACTTGACCTCACTTTCTGCTGGTGCACTGTATAGAAGCTAAACTTGCTGGAAAATGCCCTGAAATCTATCACAACATCATATAAATCAACAATTGCTGCCATAATTAATAAATTTACAGAAGTGGCATTTTTGAAGGAAGAGAGCCCCCTTACTAGGTACTTGATAATGAATTTTGTGGTTATTCTCTATTTATATGCATGCATTATATTTTCTCTTAGATTTAAAAAAAAATTATGCTTCTTCCACTTGTTTTTCTCAGAAACTAAACAGACTGGACACAATTAACAAGTGTTTCTGAAGAGGAACTGTGGAGGAAATTATTCTGTCCTTGGTATGTCCCATATATATGGCTTTATTTCATGTTAATTTTTCTCAGTAAGAAATCCAATTCTGAATTACTTAAGAATTGTTTGGATGACATGAAACATCAAAATTTGATAGGAGGAAGAAATAGAAATGAAAGGAGCAGAGAAGTGGATCACAGGTGCATTGAGTTACATGAGGACATCTTGTCCTACAAGCCTCAAGATATGGCTTAGATCTGTAAGCATATATGCAAAGTAAATAATTAGTACTAGTAGTATATTATTACAAAGTGAAAGCAGTAATTAGGCAAATCAGATGACTATTGAGATAATGACATGAATTGATTTGAATGTGATTAGGTGAGAGAAGGCAGAGGGCAAAGCATGGAACAATGCCCTTCTCGGGATCACAATATTTCCTCTCATTTTATACGAAGAACTATCAGCAACGATTTCTACGAGGTCAGAACAATTATAAGTAGTATATATCTTCGACAAATTTATAATATTTATGGCAATACAATTATCATTTGTAATAATTCTTATACCTGTTAAACAAAATATTATCTTTGGATAAAAATGTAATTCAGCCACACCAACTTGTTTCTTCGTTGACGACTAGATACGTTATTTTATTTGTATATTATACAATCTGATAAATAGATAGTATTTTATTTTACATGCTTTATAATTAAAAACAATATTTTTATTTGATATTGATGGATGGTAATTGGATGGTTACTGTTTGAATTATATTTATTTACTTGCTCACTTTATCTGTAATGCCACTGGTACACCCACTTCACAGGGCACAAGAGCAAAGTTAATAGATAAAGACAGCAAGCCCAAGGTAACCGATAGCCTCTATTATTCATTCTCCCAAGTTTGTGGAATTTAAGTGATTCTCTCAAAAAAATACAAAAAAATTATAAATTAATTTTGCTTTTACTATTGATGTTTTTTTTATTAGTGGGATCCTTCAAAGCTGGAGCTAGTTAGTGAAGAGATCGTTGATCAATACTTCCGGAAGTCTGAAAGTGATGAGAATTGGGAGTGTCTGCAACTTCCACACAGATCAAACATGCCCAGCAAGCTGTAGATAACTGAAGCCAATTAACTGGAAATACTGGAAAGGGCCTTTCTCTGAAATATAATATATTATTCTAATATTATTGGGCGCTATTATTGAATTGTAATGAAGTTTCGTATAAATGATATAATGATAGTAATTTGGTATTTGTAAATCTTCAACAAAGTTCTTGGGGTGAAAAATTTTAATTTAATACATGAGAGGAATTAGGAAGTTTTCATTACTCCCTAATCCTTGTTACTATTCTTCTGTGTGAGACAAATTTTATATTAAAGCAAATAAATAGAAACATACTGGCCCTGTCAATATACTCCCCTGCTCCTATTTTTAAGTTATTTTCAACATGTTTCACAGGGACAAAAGCCTTAAACCTCATTAATTTTGTTTTAAAATTTAATAAATTTTCAACTTTACCCTTATCTAATATATATATACACTTTCAAAGAAAATAACATACTGTCTCCAATTCTTAATATAAGATCTCCTTCAATGAAAATATTGAATTATAAATTAAATGTTATATATTAAGGACTGTAAGGAGCATTAATGAAAAAAGAGTAAAATTGTACATTCATGTGAAAACATTAATTATGTGACTTTAAATTGGAAAAAAAACACTCTACTTTATATAAATAGGACCAAATAACTGTACAGTAGCATCCAAGATGAAGAATATGTGTGTGTGTGTAAATTACACAAACACCCTTGTTGATGTCTTGAGGAATAATTAGGTGGTCAATGACCTTGTCAAATAAAGGGCAAGAACTAAATTTGTTGGTTTGAACTTTTGGAGCGAGTCAATTAATTATGAAACAAAATTCAGGTGAGTTTTATACATTTTAGGAATTTACAATGAGGTTTTTGGAAATCTCATGACTTCATTACAATATTATTATGAATTGAAATTGATTAATATGCTCATTTGAAAAGTCAGTTGTATGGGTTTGCACTGGCACGTGATGCACGTTAGATGGGTTCACCTCTTCCTTTTACAAAGTCGTATTCTTTAATTTTATGTAGTCATCAAGCGTGTTCTATATTTGGTAGACTTTAGAATTTGCATGCGAGTCATTTTCTGATAACTATGACTCTGTCTATCCTTTGACTGACAGAAACATACCAGGCATGGGTCTGAATATATCTATATATATATATATATAAAACTAGGGCTAATATTCTAATTTAAAATGTTTTTAACAGGTGTAAATACGGTTTATTAGTTAAGGTTTCAAAAGCCTAAAACCGAAAAACCTAATTCAAACTACTCGGTTTGGTGATGTGATATATTAACAATTTACTTGTTTGCTTGCCGGTATTATTTAACTGAAAAATAATATATTTATTATATTATCACAAAGCAAATATTTATTTATAAGAACATACACGCGCATAGATATAGATATAGACAAGAGATAATTACAATGAGGTCCCAAGGATGGAACTGAATTACCAATAAAATAGGGGGAATTTTACACCTCACCTGTCATTGAGACTTCTCGGTAATTAAGTTCCTTACTTGGAACCTCATGTAATTCCCCCTATAGACGCGCGAGCGCGCGCGTGTGTGTGTGTGTGAAGAGGTAATGAGATATACATAAGTTCTAATCAAGGGCCACTAGTTCACGAAATGTTTAACAATTATTCAATAATAGCGACCTATGTATAAAAGGTCCAAGGTTGGTATGATAAAAAAAAAAAAAAACTATAAAGTGATAAGGTACTACATTTTAGAAACAATGAATTATCCTTATCTTAAGTTATGTCATCAAGTGAGATATTAGTTATATTATTTTGATATATTTCTTATTTAAAGTTTGATGTAAAATTCCTTTTTCGTTTCTCAAAACTTAATTCATTGTTTTAAATGTCGGTAGGTTTGAGATTTTTTTTTTTTTTCAAACAAATTTAATAAATTAATCACATTTCCTTGATTCTGGGAAAATAGTTGGAAGTACCTTATTAGAGCAGAATGAATAGGTAAAATAGCTAGATTCAGGTACTTGGAACTCTTCAAATAACAAATTTATTTTTGTTCGAGTATCATATGGCTCAATTTTCCTTTTATGTAGAGAAAATAAAGGAAATTAAAGTGATTTTTATTCTTACATGTGGAGTAGAGTTTGAATTTTGAACTTCTACCTATACATCACCTTATTCTAACCATATGAGCTAGCTTGAAGTGGCTAAAATTGATTGCTTTAATAGACTAAACGAAATTCATAACTAAAATTTATTCCACAGAGATTGAAACACAGATACATCACAATGACAAATAACTAGCAAGACGATCCCAAATAACACTACTTTGATCTTGAAAACAAACCAAAAATTGGATTAATACTAGTAAATCCCCCATCAATAGCTAGATTGTGGCCACTTATGTAGTTGGATTCATCACTAGCCAAATAAAGCGCAGCTCGAGCCACATCCTCTTCTTGCAGATAAACCCCTTCGAGATTCGAATAAACACGAGAACATCCATCTTCATCTAATTTGAAGAAATCTTTTGCAGCAACATTTGCAATGAAATATGGAGACACACAATTCACCCGGATCCCATATTGGCCAAGTTCAGCAGCCACATTCTTGGTGAGACCCACCAAGCCATGCTTAGAACTTGTGTAAGCATGTGTTGCAACCCCTCCTACACTTGAACTAACACTTCCCACATTTATAATACTTCCATTTCTTTCAGGAATCATAACTTTAGCAGCATGCTTGGTGCCCAAGAAAGGACCAGTTAGGTTCACACTAACAACATGTTCAAATTCGCTCACTTCATTGTCGATAATGCTTGGTTTAGCTTCATTTATATAGACAGCATTGTTGACCATTATGTCAAGCTTTTGATGCTTAGAAATTGCAGTTTTAACCGCTGTTTTCACTTCTGATTCTTTCGTTACATCGCAGTGAATGTAAGAAGCATATTCGGATCCAATATTATTGCAAACCGCTTGCCCTAATTCATCTCGAATGTCGGCGACTATTACCTTTGCGCCATGTCTTGTGAATAGCTTTGCCATGCAAGCTCCAATGCCCCTGGCACCACCAGTGATCAAAGCTACTTTCCCTTGTAATCTGCACATATATATCCCAGGCGTCAAATTAAAAGTAATCTTCAATTAACATTTTAATTAACAAATTTCCTGATACATTTTCAAACCTATTCTCATTTTGCATCTCGTCTTGCAAATGAACAGGTTGAGGTTTTAATTACCAAGTCTATTTCATATATTTGGATGTTAGAAAATTCCTAGAGATTCTATGTGAACATGTTATTTCGCTAACATGAATTTAATCTTCCATTTACAACGGCAAACTTAATAGACTACTCTTGACATATTAATATGTTGAAGTTAATAAATTGATAGGTTGAGTAAGGGTTTTAACAAGTCCCCAATTTTAAGTTGTAACGATCAAGTGTTTTGAAAGAAAATTAAGTTTATTTGTGTTATAGCAAATCAATTGGCGTGTGGTCAGTGATCTTGGGGTGATTTGCATTTGCATTGGGTTCATGCAAGATGACTAGATATAGTGATTTTATTTTGTCTTCTGCATTTTTATATTCCTTATTTTTTTTATATCCCTTTAGGCCACCTAGTGCCCACGTTTTTTCTGGATCATAGCTATTACTAGATATCCAAGTAACCGACTAATCCAGATTGAGACTTTACGACTAGGATGCCTCTCCTAAGGGTTCTTTTGAATAAGGTGGAATTCAAACTTAGTTTGCCCATTTTGTAGCCTAGCTAGTCCACCACTAGACTAAGTACCCTTTGGTTTTTTAAATCCTTATAGTCATTTAATAAATAAATAAACCTCCAACAGTTAAAATATAAGGGAGAATTGTTATAGTTAATGCCATATGGTATGATGAATCGGGAAAAAAATAGATAAATAAAAAAGATAGAAGAGCCATATGACATAAGTGCTCTTCGTGTGTGTGTACCTTGATGCCTCAAGAGCCAGCTGCGGAAGATTTGCCATATCTACAAGAAGTTACAGATGAAGTATTGATAGCTTCAAAGGGACTTTTAAATCAATAGTGAAAGATGAAACTATATATGAAAACCTCCCTAACTTTAATACATATTTATACACAACCATATGTAGATGCAATTTGGCAGTATCTTCGAGGAATCCTCCTCATTTATATTCTCGTCATCGGTTAGAGATAAAAATCAAAATGGCCTCGTGCTTTTCTGGATTTGAAAGTCAATATATAGCACATGGCTTTGTGGCACATCGAGATTTGGCCTATAAAATGTTTATTCCGTGTTTTTTACTAAAATAAAAATTATACGTCATGATGTATATTGATTATTTCCTTTATTCTATAAAATACTTATTTTATCGTCACAACTGCTTTCCCATTATTTCTATCTTACGTAAGATGTCACGAGTCATGACATTTTGATGGTTAAATCTAATTTCCAACTTTGTCAAAGTCATCACAATCAACTTTTAATATACTTATCAACTCTTGGAGTAATTAAATAATATAACATACGTGTATTAATAATGCCAACAAGCAACAATGAAAAAACTTAGTTTAACGGTTCTGTTATAGTCAGAAAATTATTTAAAAATTATGAAAGCATATAAGCCAAAACCTTGTTTGTTGGCAACAACAATTGAGGTAAATGTTTAATTAAATAACCACTTGAACAGATAAAGGAAAAAAAATAAAAATAAAAACAAAAAACAAAACGTGGGCCAAATAATTGAAACCAATAATGCGTCATTGGTTGGATTTTTAAATAGCCTTGAGCTGCTAATAGTCAAAAAAAGTTTACTCTAAACACAAATCATATGTTAAATTCGTAATTAAAAAAAATAACTTTAATCAAAATCACATGCTAATGTGCGATGAAGACGTTGTTTATGTGACGTAGTCAGAAACGCGTTCAGATTCCTTCACAATTGTAGTTAGCGGAGAGTACTAATGTTCCTTAACAAGTTAGCATTATATATATGGATTGCAAGCCAAGTTATTACTTGTAGTGGGAGAGTTCAGCACTTTCTCTTTCACTCTTAATTGAGAATTTTTGGGTCACTAATTTTCTGAAATATGGCTTTGACTCTAAGCTTTGTGAGAGAAACAAACCAGGTATCAATTTCTTCCTTTGAATTTTGTTTGGTTGATAGACTTTTAATACCACCTCCAGTCCTTAATATAAGAAATTTTCGTAGTACTAATTACACGATGAACGAGATCTATTATTAAGGACATGAGGTAGTATGTTAGTTTCATTTTCCCTTCGTCTTACACATATACATCCTTTGACTATAAATTAAACCCGTATATTTGTATATAACCTGAAATACATTGCATTGTTTGCAGCTTATAATAAATAGTATAGCTTCTATATTATGACTCCCCCTGCCGAAGGCTTTTTGAAACCTAGATTACATGAGTAGCAAGCTTTGGATTATATATGCATTTATTATCTGTCACCTGTCTCTCTCTCTCTCTCTCTCCCCCCCCCCTCCCCCCTCTCCCCCCCCCCTCCTCTGCAAGGGGTTAAAATGGAAAACAACCATTAATTACTGTGTCAACCTCTTATATGTTGAACCAAATTTTTTTTTCTAGAAGACTTTCTTATATTTTGGACGGGAGGTAATACTTACTTTGGTCTTAAATATAGTATTTAGTTAATTAATTCACAAACATTAAGAAAATTGAGTATAAATTAATTATTTGTAAAAAATGTGTGCTAGTTTTATGAGAAAATCTCTCTTTTTACTCTTTTATTTGGGAGTATTACCTACATAACTTATATAATATCATACTACAATTAAATTGTAGGAATAGTTTGGGAAAAAACTAAAACCAAAACAAATATAATTTTTGTATCTTTGATCCCCCTCCCTCTCTTCAAAGAGGTGAAAGTTAATGAAGGAATCTAAGTTTTTTGTTTTTGTCAATCTTTTTTGAGTTAATAGTTATGAGATTAATTTTCACAAAAACTTTTCTCAGATTTCACTGTTATAAGAAATTTAAATACTGGATGGGAGGGGGGGGGGAGGCTGAGATTAGTTTTTTATTTTTTTAAAAAAATTAAAATTATTTTGAACAAAAAAAATTAAAACTATTATGTGTTTTAAATTTTTTTTTTAAAAAACATCTTTTTTAATCTCCTCGATTGCGTTTTATCCTAGCGTTTGAACAACAAGCAAAACATATAATTCGTGGTTATACTACAAGTGTGGTTTGTTAGATCCCTTATGTTTTATATTGATATATTTTGTGGTGTAGGTACTTTTCGCAGGAAATTCTTGTGTGAAGGAAGTGATACTGAACAGGCCTCATAAGCTGAATAGTCTCAACCACGAAATGGTTAGTCAAGTTTGCTTCTGTTAGCTATCTCTCATTTATGTTTTCTAAATTATACATTATTTTCTATTTTTGAATAGCAAATTGCTTAATAATTAGAAGTCAAAGTCCTTGATGTGATCATATCTAATCCTTGGTTAAAAGTTATGATTTTTTTTTTTTTTCAAACGACTTCTCTTTCTATTTTTGCAGATAAGTCAGATCAAGGAGAAATTGACGTTGTATGAGAATGACCCTTTAGTAAAACTCATAATTTTAAAGGTAAAAGAGCAGTGGAAGACTTCTCCATCCTAATCATTCATTATTTAATTTTACTTCGGATGCTGGGGTAATATGTATTAGAGTTAAGAAATTAAAAGTACAAGTATGGGCTTATATAATTCCCCAAATGGGGTTATAACCCAAAAAAAAAAATCTCCAAGTGAGGTTTATAAGTCAATAACATATACAGACCTTTTTTTTATTAAATCATATTTTTAATATCGAACTGATGTCTCATGTGTATATTAAAAGTTGCAGTTATATGCAAAGTATTTATATTCTATTTTAATACAGGCTAATGGAAAAGCTTTTTGTGCTGGTGGTGATGTGATATCAGTAATTACTTCTTCAGTTGCAGGTAGCTACAATGTTTAAATTCAAAATGTTTTTTTTTTCATACTGCGTGAACGTTAACATAGGTGTTACTATTATGATTTATAAAATAGTTTTATTATATGTAATGTATGTGAAGGAAAAAAAATAAAAATAACCATTATATAGATATATATATATATTGCGTGTCTGTGTGGGTGAATAATCTTCAAACTTCAAAGATACATTCATGTTTAGAATAATGGTGAATCGGAAGGTGTGGAGAACGGAAGGTTTCGTCATCATATATTCCATGTTCCAGAACGAGGACTACTTCACTGGTACCCCCCTGAGCCGGGAAGTTTCCGCCTAGATGTAGACGGCTCGGTACGGAGTGGTGGTCAAGCCACATGTGGAGGGGTTATTCGAGATCACCGAGGTATTTGGATACGTGGATTTCAACAGAAGTTAGGGCATACTTTCCCAACTGCTGCTGAAATCCATGCAATCCGTCGGGGTCTGTTACTTTGTAAGCAGTTGGGGCTCAAGAAAATCAGTTTGTTCACGGACTCACTACAGGCAATTCATCTTCTATCCAATCGTTGTGATGCCGATCATCCGTTGCATGACGTTATCTTAGAGACCAGATCACTCATTTATAGCGACTGTGAGGTAGAAATCTCCCACTCCTATAGGGAAAGTATTAGATGTGCAGATTTTCTGGCAGGAGAAGCGCATAGGATTCCACATGAATACGAGGAATTAGGGACCTCCCCTACTGAATGTATTCCGCTTTTTGCTTTGGATCGTGGGTTGACACCACATGATCATTCTGTAGGAACTAGCCTATAGACTTACCCTTTCAAGCTTTGCTTGCCTTTGTAATCAAAAAAAAAAAGAATAATGGTGAATGGAAATAGGACACTGGACTTATCCGGCAAGCTTTTACAAGAAACAACTTATATTGGACCATTTGATAGCAACCTACAAAAAGCCAGTGGTGAGCTTGCTAGCTTAGTCCCAAATTAGATATTTTAATTTCTAAGTTCTAATCAATATGAAAGAGGAATTTAATTGTTTAATTAATTAATAATGTGAAGGTGTCTTTCATTCATGGAGTGGTCATGGGAGGAGGTGCTGGTCTATCCATGAACGCAACTTTTAGAGTTGTCACTGAAAGAACTGTATGAACTATCATCTTTTCTTCTCCATATTTAAGTCATTTTTCATTGTCTTTTTTTTTTTTCGTAGTACTTAATTAGTTATTTTGGAAATTTCTTCTTACCACATTTCAATGTACCATGAAAGTATTTAACAATAATGTTCGCTAGCGAGGGGTAAATATAAAATATGATTCAATTTTAAGAATTTTATTATTTCAACTAACTTACATTGATTTTAATGAATTAATAAGAAGTAACTTATATACAAAATGATGGAAAGTACTAACTAAATTTCAAGTTTTCACCAAAACTTGTTATACTATTCATTATTTCTTTTGAATATCACACAACTTTTAATTATTAGCTATTATAAATACCAATAATTAATAATTAGTAACTATATATAGTCATATGGATATTTCGGTCTATTACAATTTATTATGGTCATTAGACTAATTTTGAATCATTATTAATTTAATTAATAGGTGTTTGCCATGCCAGAAGCATCTATAGGACTCTTTCCTGATGTGGGTGCTTCATATTTTCTCTCGAGGCTTCCTGGCTATTTTGGTAATATTCTAATGATCTCTTTCTGTCTGCTGTTACATAATCAACATTTAATTTTCACAAAACCAGAGAGAAAAATATTCTAATAACAATTATACAAATAAATATACTTATTTTGATGTTTTAATTTATATCACACGCATATGTAGGGGAGTACCTAGGGTTAGCAGGAAAACGTTTGAATGGAGCAGAAATGATTAAGTGTGGCCTAGCAACTCATTTTGTCCCTTCCAAGGTATGCATATATAACTTTAATTGAGACATTATATATTACGTATATTAACTAGTAAATTAAAATTTGCATCACTTTTGTCCGTGCAACAGAAGCTAAATTTGCTGGAAAATGCCCTACGGTCTGTGACAACGTCAGATACTTCGACAATTAGTGCCTTAATTGATAAATTTACAGAAACAACTTATCTTAAGGAAGACAGCCCCTTAAAGAGGTAATTTTATGGTTATTATGATTCTTAATATGCACATGCTTTTCTCTTAGTTTAAGACACTGCTAGATGGAAAGACCGGTGGATTGCATATAGCCCTATATGATAAATAAGTTACATAGTAATGCTCATCCGTTTGATTTTCTTCTTTGGTTTGTGTGTGTGTGTGTGTGTGTACATATTTATATTCAAATGCTTTTAGTCAGATTCCTTGCCCAACAACTTTTCATCAATTCTTGTTAATTTATTAGCCAATTTGCATGATACATGTTATTTCATGTCATAAGACACAATGATTACAATCAAAATTCTTTTGAAAATTAATCAGACTGGACACAATCAGCAAATGCTTCTCAAAAGGAACTGTTGAGGAAATTGTGCTATCCTTGGTACGCATAGTTCAATTTGATGCTCATTTTTTATTTTTCACTCTTAGAAATAAACATTAAAAAAACGGGGGGGGGGGGGATTTCATAGACAAGAATATGTGGTTTGAATGTCACAAAAATTTTTGTAGGAAAAGGAAATGGAAGTTGAAGGAGCAGAAAAGTGGATTTCAGACGCATTAAATTACATGCGTACATCTTGCCCTACAAGCCTCAAGATATGGCTTAGATCAGTAAGTATCTATGCGAAGACATATGTGTGTGTATTATTAGAAATTAAATCCAAAATTGCAAATTAATGAAATGAATTAATGTGATTAGGTGCGAGAAGGCAGAGTACAAAGCATCGAACAATGCCTTGATCGGGATTACAAAATTTGCAGCCACTTCTTGCGAAGAACTGTCAACAATGATTTCTATGAGGTCAGAACTATTACAACTATAATTCAATTGTTGAACTGTCCTTTTCACCACTCAAAATTATTGAAATTATCAATATATATAGATATATATCATAATTATATTCAATTGTGGCAAGCTTTATTTGAAAAGACCTTTAAAATGCTTGGAATATTTTCTTGCAGGGTTCAAGAGCAAAGCTATTTGATAAGGACAATAAGGCTATGGTAAGGCAGAGAGAAAGACGGGGGTTTAGTTTTCAATATTTGGTGGTGGTGGTTGTTGTTGTTGTTGACAAATTTTTTTGTTGCTTTGATTTGTGTGTTGGTATTTTTATTAGTGGGATCCTCTCAAGCTGGAGCTGGTCAGTGAAGAAATGGTAGATCAGTACTTCAGAGAGGTTGAAGATGAGAATTGGGAGTTTCTGCAGCTTCCTCATAGATCAAATATACTCAGCAAGCTGTAAACTGAAGCATGGAAATTGAAAGGCCTTTTATCTGAAAAAGGATATTTTTAATATTTGTAAAATATTAGGATGTGATTAATGTCCTGCGTGTTTATTATTTTTGTCTTATTAGGTTACTAATGTTGCCCAATATAGTATGGACCACTTGTTGTAGTAGTAGTTGTTGTTGTTGAATGAAAGGGTTAGGCACTAATGGTAAGAGATTACAAGCTGAATTAACCATTTTCCATTACAAAAGAACCTTCATATCATTAGGCTATAAGGTCATTAGCTGGAGTTATTATTATCAGATAAGGAATCATATAATTTGATCATTATGAGTGTAAGAATTATAGGGCGTACCTGGAGTGCGACTGTTTATCTCTCGTACCCACGCTAATTGGATCACAGTTGCGGAAACGATTATGACGCACAGCAAATACACCACTGACAAGAAGAAGAAGAGAGTAATATAGTAGAGGGAATGAGGAGTCAGTTTGACAGAGTCTCTGTATGTTATATCCAGTGTTTTATAACTGAATCCCCTATGTCTATTTATAGGGTTCTATGCACCCTTTCCTCTTCTACTAACATGTCCTTCCATCAGAGAGACAAGATATCCTTTCAATTGAGAGACATATAGTTTCAGTGAAACAATACCACTTGTAGAATCATAATCTATCGGTTAAACAACATAACTCATAATGTTTTAGGAAATATTACGTATATCCACCCAAGCATTTATATTATTTATACTTTAATCCCAATCCTATTGGGCTTGGGCCCAATCCACCAAGGGTGGACTAGGCTATTTTTCAACATCTCCCACTCACTTGGTGGATTAGATATGTCTCTTTTTCTTCCTTCTTTCATACTAGGTGCTTTGCCGTGACCGCGTAGACATGACATCTGCATATAGGTGTATGTACTAGAAATCTCTTTTACAGAGACCAGCAAAAGACAACCTTCATTGTGTAGCTTGAATTTAATATTGTGCCTTAAATATCCTAGATTCACTTATATACACTTTCACATGGCTAATCTAATCCCTTTTGAGTCAGTATAAAACTTAGATTGCCTTTCTAGTATGCATAATATCCACACTTATGAAATTATTAAAAAAATATCATAAAGGACATGTCTCATACACTAGCATATTTGTGTATATTTCAAGTAATATTCCTTTCTCCCAGATATCACTTCAATATACATCAGCCGCTTTCCTAACATAATACCATAGATCGCATCTATCATGATCATAGGACATATGCTAAAGTAGCATATGCTGAAGCACACCTCTGTGATATTGTCAAAGTCAAAGGATATCATTGGAAGAATTAGAAACTTCTTGGGACTCACACAACAATTAAGCAGGGATCTTCTTACTTGCTTCCCGTTTGCGGTTCTTTAGCACATGCGATATGAATCACATGCTACAGTGTTACTCTTACACCATAAGAGCGCACGTCGTTTTGTATTTTGTTGTTAACACTGTACAGACTTAAGTCTAGACACTCCCAGTATCTAAACCCAAATTCTTCCTTTCTACTCAGACGTTAATATTGAAGAATTTGTTATCTGGCTACGGGCATCATGGAAGTGGATATCCATGATTCGATCCATACTTATGTTCATGTTTATGGATCTCATCTTGACATGCTACACTATTGTCAAAGCGACATAGTTTGTGTTTCTTCTCTACCATATCAGAATTATAGTTGCTTTACTGGTGAACACAATTGTCTCATCTTTGCACACCCCTCCTGAGTGTCAAAGGCGGTTGCTCATGTGAGAGAGACAACCTCACAAGCATGTACGACATACTAGACATTGTATACTTTCACATAGACATATATACTAATAATGTCAAGTACTTCAATTAATCATAAATGTAATACATAAAGTCTGAAATTTTACATTTTGCGTACACCAAGTGCCCTTACATGTTTTTCAAATGTTTCTTTGGCAATTGGTTTGGTCAGGGGATCAGCGACCATACTCTTGGTCGAAATATGTTGTACATCAATAATTTTCTGTGCTATATAATCTCTTACAAAATTGTACTTAATGTCTATATGTTTGGTCTTACTATGATACTTGGGATATTTAGTATAGGCTATGGCTGCAGTGTTAGCACAATGCATTAATACTGGATTGGTACTCTCATTGCCAAATCCAAGATGTTCAGTGAACCTCTGTTAACTTCAGGAAATTCTTGTTAGAATTTCATATTTCATCCTGTTTTACTTCACTTTGGGTACATTAGTGGGCGTTTGAGAGGGTTAAAGTGATGAAATGTGTTTTTCTCAAGGTATTAAAACCCAGACCGAGCATTGAACCGGTCGGGGTACTGGGTTAAGGGTCAGTGGGTCAAACCGGGACCAAACCGGTGAGAAATTGAAAATTTTAGACTTATAGTATGAAATTCTAAAGGAAAAATTAAAAAAAAAAATTTAAAAGTGAACCCAGACCGGTTTCCCGGCCGGTTCGCCGGTTCCCGGGCCGGACTGGCCGGTCCGGTCCGGGTTCCATTACATTGGTTTTTCTCATGCTATGCACAACAGAATGAAAATGTGGAGGACACTATTCACTAACTGCTATGAATGTTTAACCATGTTTGTGAGTTCTTTGTGTGAACTGATACAGATTCAGTCATAGCTAGCCCAGAGGAAGCCACATGCAGTAAGAAGGAGGTGAAGGAAGTTGAAGCCAACAACCATTCCAAGGAAAGGCAAGCTGGGAGGAGAACAGAGCAGAAAAGAGGAGAAGATGACTCTGGCAGGTGCATGGGCCGCGGCCAACCATCTCATGGGCCGCAGCCAAGAAGAACCAACAGCAGCACAGAAAGGCATGGGCCGCGGCCAGCCATCTCATGGGCCGTGGCCAAGATGAGTCAACAGGAGGTCAGATACTTGCTGGCCGCGGCCAAGGACTCATGGGCCACGGCCCAAAGATAAAGAAAAGCTTGTTGGCCGCGACCCACAGAGTGGCTGGCCGTGGCAAACCCCCGCAAATGAAGCTGTGCGTTCTGACATCTGAGTGATGACTCCCCATTTTTAATAGAATTTGAGATATATTTTGATATGTTTTGGGAGTCATTAATGTTAAAATGAAGGGATTTATTGGAGATTTTGATAAGATATCAATTTGGTACATTATTTAGGGGATTTAAAATAAAAGATCATAATTTTAGATTAAATAGAAATATTTAGATTTAGGCAAAAAAATAAATAAATTATAATAGTTTAAAATTTTTTGTTAATATATATATATATATATAAAGAAGCAAGTTTCGGTGGTAGCTATCAAGGTGTGTTATTATTTGGTTTATTAGAATATTATAATCAGTTTTTCTTTCTTTTTCCAAAGACAACAGATGCGACACCGTTTGGAGAGAAAAAGGGTAGACCTAATTGAAGGAAGGAGGCGTGAGACCAAGAGGGGGGCCGCGAGTTCACTATGAAAAAGAGGAGAAAAACAGAGAGCGGCTGAATCAGAAAAAGAAAAACAGAACCGAAGACAGAGGGGGGGAACACAGCCGCACAGAATAGAGAGCTCCGGACTTTATTCTTTCTCGCATCCTCCACCATCGTCTTCATCTCTCTCGCCGGCAGCTCTTACACCACCACAGGCTGCCGGTGAGCTGCATCATCCCGAGACAGAAGAGAACCAGAGCTGCGAGTAACAGGGCTGAGAGGATCGGAGGGTGCTAGGAGTTGGAGGTTGAAAACACAGCTGAGAGCGAGGAGCCCAGTTGCGATTTGGAAGACGAGAGTTTTGGGAGGCGGCTGTTACAAGGGAGACTGTCGGAAACAGAGGAGGTGGCGAGCTGAACTGAAGAGGAAAGAGAAGGAGAAGCGACTGAGAGCAGAGGCCACCATTCATCATCTTCTTGGCGGCTGAACAGAACTGAAAAAAGAAGCAGAAAAGAAAACAGCCACACCATTCAGGCTTTGGCAGAATCTCCCCATCGAGCCAACCGAAGAGGAGACC
Source organism: Inga laurina (assembly GCA_963855925.1). NCBI lineage: Eukaryota > Viridiplantae > Streptophyta > Magnoliopsida > Fabales > Fabaceae > Inga > Inga laurina. The sequence continues at coordinate 9,159,424 of OY979702.1, forward strand.
GTAGGAAAGGCTGAGAGGAAGGTTCACTGGCTCTTCAGTTGTTTCTTTCATATCTTTATTTAATTTCCCTCTGATTTCCATATTGCTGTTGCGTCTGGATGTTGCTGATTTCCATATTGCTGTTGCGTCTGGATGTTGCTGAGATGATGTTGGTGTTAATTATGAGTAGCTAGTTAATTTGCATTAGGATTATTTCAAAGCATTGTAAGGATTGAGACTTATTATTATTCTCTTTAGTTGTTAATGGCAATTATGTGTTAATTTTATCTTGTTCCTAATGCTTCTATGTGACTGGCCATCACTTGGATTGTTTTGTTCAAAGAAAGTTAATTTAATTGTAGAACTTAGATAAAATTATGCTAGACTTGAAGTTTAGGATTAAATTGATGGTTTGTTAGTAACATAGAGATATAGTTACTAACCTAGCATTGTCAAATTAAGGTTGTTGCTTAATGATTATTTTCTCTTAACTGTAGCAAGAGATTGTACATGTTAATTGAGGATATAAATTTGGTTTTGACTTGAGAAAGCTTAATCAAATGCTTTTGAACCTTAGACTAATATGTAATGTCATTTAATCACTAATGGAGTGGTAATTATTTAAGTCTCATGAATTGCAATGGTTAGAAATAATCCTATGCTCCTCTTGTTTTCAAGTAGAGTTTTAATTTAGTTTTTAGTCAAATTGTTTTCCTTTTCTTGAATTCAATTAATCTTTAGGATATAAACTCTCTAAATGGCTTTACTCAACCTAATTGATAGCATAATCATGACAATTAATCCACTTTTGCCTTAGTCCTCGTAGGAACGATTTTTACTTATCACTTTATTACTTGACGCGACCCGTGCACTTGCGGTAGCGAACACTGAGGAGATATAAAAAGAAAAACCTAGGGTTTGAGAAAGGGGGTTCCCAATTAGGAAAAGACGGAGAAGGCGGCTAAACGTCCTGGAGCTTGGGCTTGCACTGAATCAAGGAGAATCAAGTGAGATTGAAGATTGGAAGAGATTTCATCTCCATTTATCTTCATCTTTCTGTATTCATTCCCTTTCTCCACTGTGATTCTGTCATGACTACATTGAACGCTGATATCTGTGATTTGTTTTTGAACATGAGTAGCAAGGTTTTTCATTCTAGGATTTTTCTAAACATTTGTATGGATTAAACTTTATTCCTTCTTCCTTTTAAGAGCTAATGGTATATATGTGTTAATTCACCCCTATTTTCACTGATATCTGTGACTGGCCAGCACTTTGGATAATCCGTTTAATTAGATTAAGCTTGAGAAAGTTAGTCTAATTGTAGAACGTGGGTAGAATTATGCTAGACTTGAAGTTTAAAGAGTTAAATGGAGGGTTTGTTAATAACATAGAGATATAGTTATTAACCTAGCATTGTCAAATTAAGGAGGCTATGTAATGTTTATTTTCCCTTAACTATAGCAAGAGATTGTGTATGTTAATGGAGGATATAAAGTTGGTTATGACTTGAGAGAGCTTAATCAATTGCTGGTGAACCTTAGACTGACATATATATATTCCATGAGAGCAGTCTTAAAGAGGAAGGAAATTAAGTTTATGAAGTGCAAAGGGGACGAACAATCCTAGGTTTATGAAAATTGATTGAATTCACAAGAAATAGATTATTGTTCAGTAACTTTTAGTTTTTATTAAAATATCTTTTGAAAGTTCTTTTCCCACACTCAACACTTTGTTTTGGCACAACTTAATCAAACTCACTAAGACTATTGCTCAGCTAATTTGTTACTCTAATCCTTGAGGGAACGATCTCACTTATCACTCTATTACTTGACGCGATCCGTGCACTTACGGTAGCGAACAAGTTTTTAGTGCCGTTGCCGGGGATTGGTTTAACAAATCTTTTAGTTGACCTTAGGCTTGTGTTAGTAGATTTCGCTTGGGTTTTTAGTCAGATTTATAATTTTTCTTTCATTGTTTTCTGCATTAAATTTCACTTGTTTTAGCTTGATACTTGCTGGTTTGTGCCTTTTTGTAGGTATCAGCCTAGTTCATGCAACATCTGCAAGGGAACGAATTGATAGTGGTACTTGACGAATTACCACGCATTGAAGAAGAACCTGAATCAGCAGCAGAATCAGAGTTTGAAACTAAAACAGAATCTGAACTTGAGTCTGAACCTGAAACTGAAGCTGAAACAATGGTGGATGAATATGATAGAGCCACTGTCAACGACTTCGCCACCCGGAATATGAGAGGAACTCAATCTTGCATTCAAATGCCGGAGATGCAAGCACACACTTTTGAGATCAAACCGGTGATGATAACGATGTTGCAAATGCATGGGTTGTACCATGGCCTTTATAATGAAGACGCCAACAAGCATTTGATGTATTTCTTGGAGGTGTGTGATTCCTTCAAGCAGAATGGTGTCCCTCAAGATGTGCTGAGGTTGCGGCTATTCCCTCTCTCTCTACAAGGGAAAGCTAGAGATTGGTTCAACAATCTCCCGGAAGGATCCATAACCTCTTGGGATGATCTTGAAGCAAAATTTAGAGCTCGATTTTTCTCCGATGATAAATCAGTGGAAGCAAGGGACGAGTTTCTAAAGTTTAGACAACAGCCGGATGAGCACTTGTATGCCGCTTGGGAAAGGTACAAGATGTTAATGAAACAATGCCCCAATCATGGGGTGGACAAGTGGGTAGTGATCCAAATTTTCTGCATACGCTTGAACCCTCAATCTAAGGCGATGGTAGACTCTATGACCAATAGGGGTTACCGGAATGTGCCTGTCAATGAGGTGTTTAGACTTTTGGATCAATTATCTGCAAACAACACCCAAGGCAATGATAGGAGAACTATCATATATTTGTACTGACGCTATTTTACCATTTTGTTCCCATTAATAAAGTGTGTGTATAACACTTCGTTTATAGTATGTATGTATGTATGTATGTATGTACGTATGTATGTATGTATGTACACAATTTTTCCAGCATGTTACAATATGCAGCTCTGTTTTTTTCCAATATTGCAGGGTAATGGAAAAGCATTTTGTGCCGGTGGTGATCTACTATCAGTTATTGCTTCTTCAATTGCAGGTTCATATATATAACTAAAACAGATAAATAAAATTTAAAAATTAAGAAAAAAACAATCAGGAATATCAGTATCAACTATCATTAAAAATGCCAAATAATATGTGTATATAGCCTTTAGTTCATTGATGATATATATTCATGTAGGAATGCTAACAAAGAAATCTAATTCTCTAGTGCAAGTTTAATTTAATCTTCAATAAAATATATTCATGTAGAAATATTACCTAACAGGGGTGAGTAGGTGATGGTACAGAAACTAAGACTCAACTGAAATTGCTGAATAGTAAATAGTGGACTTACAGTCAATATAATTACCGGCTAGGTGAAAAATTGAAAATTTTCAGCACACAGATAATAATTAAAATTTCATTTTGACATCATTAAAACTGAGACCTTAGGGCTAATATGCGTTTATGTTGATATGAATCAGGGCACTGGTCTCTTATTATTCCTTATTACAAGTAACTTCTCACTCTCAACTATTTAATAGCGACCTACAAACAACCTGTGGAAAGATTTGCCAATCCCCAAATTATTTTCTGTCTTAAGAATCGTCATATTGTTTAATTAAATATGAAAATGAAATACTATAAATGATTTTAATTAATTAATACTAATATTGGAAGGTTTCTTTGATTAATGGAACGGTTATGGGAGCAGGAGCTGGTCTCTCCATGACCACAACCTTCAAGGTTGTAACTGAAAAAGCTGTATGTATTTGAATTCGCCTTCTTTAATTTTCTCTTCCCAACATTACAATTCACAATTGACATGGAATGACAACTCATATTGTATCGTTTATTTCATAGGTATTTGCTATGTGAAATAGCCCTTTAGTCGTCTCGGGGTTATCAAAAATAAAACCGAATTAATGCAATATAATGCATAACTCGGTTGTTTCACTTTGAGAAGTCGATTATAAAACTAATTCCTAATAAACTAAGTAATTATAATGCAAATGTGACAAGGATAAAACATGATTGATTAATTTTAAAAACTATGAATTGAATGTAATTAAAATAAATATTTTTGGGATTTTTCAAATAAGGAGGAATGAAAATGTGTTAAGAATGCAAATGATGAAGATGCTCTTAGAAATGATTTTTAATGACTATCCTTGCTCAATTAAAATATTTGGAGATTTAATACACTAAGCTTATAATATTCCAAACCTCATTAATTAATGAGTATAGCATCATAAGAGAGGAACCCCTACCCTTGAAATGCTATTAAGCCCTCTTAGTGTAATGAGTTTCTCTAAGTTTTCTAAAATACCAAACCTCAATTACCATTGAATTTAATGCTTAAACTCATGAGCCTATTCATTTAAGTATTATTCAAACTCCTTAGAGAGTGACTCTGGAATAAGTAATGCATTTAGGTTCAACTACAATTCTATTTCAATCAAACCATTTAAAAATATCATGTTAAATAGATAGAAATCAATAGAATCATAGGAAACATATATATAACCACATATATTGATGAATATAAATCCTCATTACAAATCACAAATCACAAGAACTCAATTCATAAAATAAAACATAACTAAAATCGTAGTCTCAATATATAAATGAATTCTTAAACCTAAGAAATCACAAATATAATGAGCTATGAAAAAAAAAAAAAAAAAACTCTCATTTAAAGCACATTTGAGCTCAAGTCATCTCCAATCTATCTCCAAGAGCACAAAATTGCCTAGCCACTCATAAAAACAACTTCACCAATCGCTTCCAAAATTCCAGCCATTGAAGAACACCAATTAAAGTGACAGATTAACACTGAATAATGGAGGATTAGTGGTTGCAATTGGAACTAAAAACAGAACAGAGTGCCACGATCTGTGAGCTTCGCCACTGATTCTAGTTCTCAAGTTAGCAGCTGGTACAGGGCTAATATGGAGCTGTTGTGTCTGGTAATGAGAGAGAGGGGGATAAAGGTAGATGATGAAGGTGAAGGTCGATGGTCACCGGCGGTGAAGGGTTGGTAGTGAGGCGGTGGTGGTTGTGAGGTTGAAGGTTGCGCTGAAGCTCCTCTGCTCCTCGCACACTCGTCTCAGCTCAGCTCTGTTTTTCTGTCTGCACCGTCCACTTGCTCGCTCTCAGCTTCTGTAATCTCGGCCTCCTCTCCTGTTGTCAGTCTCGGCGTCTCTGAGATTGCCCCTCGGAATCTCAATCTTGCAGCTCCACTCCCAGCTCTCTCGTTCTTTTCACTCTCAGCTCTCGGCCTCACGGCAGCTCCGACTTGGGGGCGGTGGAATGGTTGCAGTCGCTGGCGTGGAGGAGCGACAGTGATGGTGAGGTGAATGTGGATGAAAGGTGATGGAAGGTGATGAGGGGTGGAGATGGTGTTGAGAGGATGATGTTCGCCGCCGCTCCTCCTGCCAATCCCGACCTCCAGCTCTCTTCTCGGTTCTGTCTCCCGCTTTTTATTCAGCTGCTCTGGATGTCGTTTTTGCTTTCAATAATTGCTAAGGCCCATCTCCATTCAGACCTAATCCATTAAACCAAAAACGCTGAGTTTCAATTGTTAGACTAAACTGTCATTTCCAAATTCATGGGACCAAACTATCATTCCTGAATTTCAAACCCAAAATTGCCATTTTCAGATTTTAATCCAAATTTTTAAGGATTTTCAACTGAAAAATATTTAAACCAACATCAAATAATTTCAGAAAAAATCAATAATTAAGAATAATTATTAAGAATAATTATAATTATTTTGACATTTTTACCCTTTTTAGTTGTAATTTAATCTATTCTCTCTTAATCTCAATTTATCTCAAGAAATGCAATTTTGACTCAATTATTATGAAAAAAAAACCTCAATTAAAGGATACAAATATATAATTAAAATAGGGATTTGTCACTATGCTGGAGCCATCTATAGGACTCTTTCTAGATGTGGGGGCTTCTTACTTTCTGTCAAGGTCTCCAAGCTATTTTGGTAATATTGTATTTTATCTCTATGTTAGTTCTTAATATAAGACATATTTATTTTATTTGATTAGATTAAGAAAGTTAGTTAACATAGTTAATATATCATGTACTTTTTAAAACACCCTAGTCATCTTCCTTAACTCCCTCCTTCCTTCTCCTCCTTGATTATTGTTGAGAGAGCATCAATAGAGGTAAATTGGGAAAAAAAAAAAGATTGACAAATATAAAAATATGTCTTATATTTAGGGCCAACATCAACTCGTAAATGTGTCTTATATTAATAACCGGAGGGAGTAGTTATTAATGATATTTCGTTTTGTAATACAGGCGAGTACTGATTAACAGGAAGGCATTTGAATGGAGCAGAAATGGTTGAATGTCGCCTTGCTACTCATTTTGTGCCTTCTAAGGTATATATTCCATTTTATGTCCTGTACCTTGACATTATACACGCTTTAGGATTAAATTTATTATATAAATATACAATTTTACCTCTAATTTATTGTTGTTGGACTTGTCAGTTCTCACTCATTCATTTAGGGTAAACAAGAATAAAGTCAAACAATTATTAAGTTTTAAGACATGAATAAAATGTTTAAAGTTTTTCTTGATTCCGGTCAAACATGTTGAAAGTGACTTGCATATAAATAGAATCCGTGGAGTACTTTTCGAATGGAGAGAAGTAAAGGCAATAGTTTGATGGGTCCCTCAACTATGTACACCCACAAAACCTCTATCCCTCTCTCTTTCCATTTGGAGATACCTAGGACCCGTTTGGTTCAAGGAAAATAAGAGGAGGAAAAGGGAAAATTGAATTGTCCCTCTTGCAGCGTCTGTTTGGTTCACCATTTCCATAGGAAAATATTTTCTCACCTGAGTTCCCACCAATAACCTAAGGAAAATGAGATCTTTCATGGGAAAATCTTGTGAAAGTATCTATTTGCCCCAACTAGGTTTCGATTTTCCTCTCTCTATTCTCGTTTCTGCTCCCAGTTGACCAGTTCGACGGTGAAGGTGGAGGAATGGAAGGTGGAACGTGATGGTGGAGAGGAAGGTGGTGATCTCTTCTCTTGTCTCCCTCCTCGATTTCCCTCTCTCTGTTCTCAACTTTTTCTCAGTGCCAAGTCACTGCAGGTATGAGTTCAAGGTCCATTGTCGCTGGAAAAGTCACAGCCACAACTGGACTAGCTGCCGTGTCACTTTTCTTGGTGGGAAGGGAAGAGAAAGCTGAAGGCAGAGAGATTATGGCGACGTTGATGCTTATCGGAGGCATCATTGGTTTATTTTTTTCAAAAAAAGAAATCCGTCGCTCTAGTTCTGTGAATTTGGGTTTGAGAAGGGGGACATACATTTTGGGTCTTTTCTTTTTCCTCCTCTTAGATATTATTTTTCTGATCAAGGGAAAAATGGTCATTCACCTCATTTTCCTACCTCATTTTCACCATACCAAACAAACATTTTCTTCTCAACACATTTTCTTTTCCGGTGTATATCAAACACCTCTGTGGCAAAATAGTTTCCATTCCTATCGATTTTTTGTATGGAGCAATGTTGCCCCAAAAGATTTTTTAAGTTCAATGTTATCCCGAAAGTTTTAAAACTAACAATGTTACCTCATGCCGTTAAAAAACTAACGTTGACCGTTAATTTTTTAATGATAAGGGGCAACATTGCTTCATTTTAACACTTGGGGCAACAATGAACTTAAAAAAACTTTTGGGGTAACAATTTCTCCTCAGTGAAAACTTCCAAAGCAAACTTACATCTTAACTCTTATATTAATTATTAGAACTTGACCTCACTTTCTGCTGGTGCACTGTATATAAGCTAAACTTGCTGGAAAATGCCCTGAAATCTATCACAACATCATATAAATCAACAATTGCTGCCATAATTAATAAATTTACAGAAGTGGCATTTTTGAAGGAAGAGAGCCCCCTTACTAGGTACTTGATAATGAATTTTGTGGTTATTCTCTACTTATATGCATGCATTATATTCTCTTAGATTTAAAAAAAAAAAAAAAACCTATGCTTCTTGCACTTGTTTTTCTCACAAACTAAACAGACTGGACACAATTAACAAGTGTTTCTGAAGAGGAACTGTGGAGGAAATTATTCTGTCCTTGGTATGTCCCATATATATGGCTTTATTTCATGTTAATTTTTCTCAGTAAAAAATCCAATTCTGAATTACTTAAGAATTGTTTGGATGACATGAAACATCAAAATTTGATAGGAGGAAGAAATAGAAATGAAAGGAGCAGAGAAGTGGATCACAGATGCATTGAGTTACATGACGACATCTTGTCCTACAAGCCTCAAGATATGGCTTAGATCTGTAAGTATATATGCAAAGTAAATAATTAGTACTAGTAGTATATTATTACAAAGTGAAAGCAGTAATTAGGCAACTCAGATAACTATTGAGATAATGACATGAATTGATTTGGATGTGATTAGGTGAGAGAAGGCAGAGGGCAAAGCATGGAACAATGCCTTTTTCGGGATCACAATATTTCCTCTCATTTTTTACGAAGAACTATCAGCAACGATTTCTATGAGGTCAGAACAATTATAAGTAGTATATATCTTCGATAAATTTATAATATTTATGGCAATACAATTATCATTTGTAATAATTCTTATACCTGTTAAACAAAATATTATGTTTGGATAGAAATGTAATTCAGCCACACCAACTTGTTTCTTCGTTGACAACTAGATGCGTTATTTTATTTGTATATTATACAATCTGATAAATAGATAGTATTTTATTTTACATGCTTTATAATTAAAAACAATATTTTTATTTGATATTGATGGATGGTAATTGGATGGTTACTGTTTGAATTATATTTATTTACTTGCTCACTTTATCTGTAATGCCACTGGTACACCCACTTCACAGGGCACAAGAGCAAAGCTAATAGATAAAGACAGAAAGCCCAAGGTAAACGATAGCCTCTCTTATTCATTCTCCCAAGTTTGTGGAATTTAAGTGATTCTCTCAAAAAGTACAAAAAAAAATTATAAATTAATTTTGCTTGTACTATTGATGTTTTGTTATTAGTGGGATCCTTTAAAGCTGGAGCTAGTTAGTGAAGAGATCGTTGATCAATACTTCCGGAAGTTTGAAAGTGATGAGAATCGGGAGTGCCTGCAACTTCCACACAGATCAAACATGCCCTGCAAGCTGTAGATAACTGAAGCCAATTAACTGGAAATACTGGAAAGGGCTTTTCTCTGAAATATAATATAATATTATAATATTGTTGGGCGCTATTATTGAATTGTAATGAAGTTTCGTATAAATTAAATAATGATAGTAATTTGGTATTTGTAAATCTTCAACAAAGTTCTTGGGGTGAAAAATTTTAATTTAATACATGATAGGAATTAGGAAGTTTTCATTACTCCCTAATCCTTGTTACTATTCTTCTGTGTGAGACAAATTTTATATTAAAGCAAATAAATAGAAACATACTGATCCTGTCAATATACTCCCCTGCTCCTATTTTTAAGTTATTTTCAACATGTTTCACAGGGAAAAAAAGCCTTAAAGCTCATTAATTCTGTTTTAAAATTTAATAATTTTTCAACTTTACCCTTATCTAACATATACATACACTTTCAAAGAAAATAACATACTATCTCCAATTCTTAATATAAGATCTCCTTCAATGAAAATATTGAATTATAAATTAAATGTTATATATTAAGGACTGTAAGGAGGATTAATGAAAAAAGAGTAAAATTGTACATTCATGTGAAAACATTAATGATGTGACTTTAAATTGGAAAAAAACACTCTACTTTATATAAATAGGACCAAATAATTGTACAGTAGCATCCAAGATGAAGAGTGTGTGTGTGTATAAATTACACAAACACCCTTGTTGATATCTTGAGGAATAATTAGGTGGTCAATGACCTTGTCAAATAAAGGGCAAGAACTAAATTTGTTGGTTTGAACTTTTGGAACGATACAATTAATTATGAAACAGAATTCAGGTGAGTTTTATACATTGTAGGAATTTACAATGAGGTTTTTGGAAATCTCATGACTTCATTACAATATTATTATGAATTGAAATTGATTAATATGCTCATTTGAAAAGTCAGTTGTATGGGTTTGCACTGGCACGTGATGCACGTTAGATGGGTTCACCTCTTCCTTTAACAAAGTCGTATTCTTTAATTTTATGTAGTCATCAAGCGTGTTCCATATTTGGTAGACTTTAGAATTTGCATGCGAGTCATTTTCTGATAACTATGACTCTGTCTATCCTTTGACTGACAGAAACATACCAGGCATGGGTCTGAATATATCTATATATATATATATAACTAGGGCTAATATTCTAATTTAAAATGTTTTTAACAGGTGTAAATACGGTTTATTAGTTAAGGTTTCAAAAGCCTAAAACCGAAAAACCTAATTCAAACTACTCGGTTTGGTGATGTGATATATTAACAATTTACTTGTTTGCTTGCCGGTATTATTTAACTGAAAAATAATATATTTATTATATTATTACAAAGCAAATATTTATTTATAAGAACATACACGTGGATAGATATAGATATAGACAAGGGAGAATTACAATGAGGTCCCAAGGACGAAACTGAATTACCAATAAATCCTAATGACATCTAAAGAGCAGGCAACAAGAAGTTTAAGAGTAAAAAATGACAACACTTCACCTGTCATTGAGACTTCTCGATAATTAAGTTCCTTACTTTGAACCTCATGTAATTCCCCCTATAGACATGTGTGTGTGTGTGTGTGTGTGTGTGTTAAAAGGTAATGAGATATACATAAGTTCTAATCAAGGGCCACTAGTTCCCGAAATGTTTAACAATTTTTCAATAATAGCGACCTATGTATAAAAGGTCCAAGGTTGGTATGATAAAAAAAACTACAAAGTGATAAGGTACTACATTTTAGAAACAATGAATTATCCTTATTTTAAGTCATCAAGTGAGATATTAGTTATATTATTTTGATATATTTCTTATTTAAATTTTGATGTGAAATTCCTTTTTCGTTTCTCAAAACTTAATTCATTGTTTCAAATGTCGGTAAGTTTGAGATTTTTTTTTTTATTTTCAAACAAATTTAATAAATTAATCACATTTCCTTGATTCTGGGAAAATAGTTGGAAGTACCTTATTAGAGCAGAACGAATAGGTAAAATAGCTAGATTCAGGTACTTGGAACTCTTCAAATAACAAATTTATTTTTGTTCGAGTATCATATGGCTCAATTTTCCTTTTATGTAGAGAAAATAAAGGAAATTAAAGTGATTTTTATTCTTACATGAGGAGTAGAGTCTGAATTTTGAACTTCTACCTATGCATCACCTTATTCTAACCATATGAGCTAGCTTGAAGTGGCTAAAATTGATTGCTTTAATAGACTAAACGAAATTCATAACTAAAATTTATTCCACAGAGATTGAAACACAGATACATCACAATGACAAATAACTAGCAAGACGATCCCAAATAACACTACTTTGATCTTGAAAACAAACCAAAAATTGGATTAATACTAGTAAATCCCCCATCAATAGCTAGATTGTGGCCACTTATGTAGTTGGATTCATCACTAGCCAAATAAAGCGCAGCTCGAGCCACATCCTCTTCTTGCAGATAAACCCCTTCCAGATTCGAATAAACACGAGAACATCCATCTTCATCTAATTTGAAGAAATCTTTTGCAGCAACATTTGCAATGAAATATGGAGACACACAATTCACCCGGATCCCATATTGGCCAAGTTCAGCAGCCACATTCTTGGTGAGACCCACCAAGCCATGCTTAGAACTTGTGTAAGCATGTGTGGCAACCCCTCCTACACTTGAACAAACACTTCCCACATTTATAATACTTCCATTTCTTTCAGGAATCATAACTTTAGCAGCATGCTTGGTGCCCAAGAAAGGACCAGTTAGGTTCACACTAACAACATGTTCAAATTCGCTCACTTCATTGTCGATAATGCTTGGTTTAGCTTCATTTATATAGAAAGCATTGTTGACCATTATGTCAAGCTTTTGATGCTTAGAAATTGCAGTTTTAACCGCAGTTTTCACTTCTGATTCTTTCGTTACATTGCAGTGAATGTAAGAAGCATATTCGGATCCAATATTATTGCATACCGCTTGCCCTAATTCATCTCGAATGTCGGCGACTATTACCTTTGCGCCATGTCTTGTGAAGAGCCTTGCCATGCAAGCTCCAATGCCCCTGGCACCACCAGTGATCAAAGCTACTTTCCCTTGTAATCTGCACATATATATCCAAGGCGTCAAATTAAAAGTAATCTTCAATTAACATTTTAATTAACAAATTTCCTGATACATTTTCAAACCTATTCTCATTTTGCATCTCGTCTTGCAAATGAACAGGTTGAGGTTTTAATTACCAAGTCTATTTCATATATTTGGATGTTAGAAAATTCCTAGAGATTCTAAGTGAACATGTTATTTCGCTAACATGAATTTAATCTTCCATTTACAACGGCAAACTTAACAGACTACTCTTGACATATTAATATGTTGAAGTTAATAAATTGATAGGTTGAGTAAGGGTTTTAACAAGTCCCCAATTTTAAGTTGTAACGATCAAGTGTTTTGAAAGCAAATTAAGTTTATTTGTGTTATAGCAAATCAATTGGCGTGTGATCAGTGATCTTGGGGTGATTTGCATTTGGTTTCATGCAAGATGACGAGATATAGTGATTTTATTTTGTCTTCTGCAGTTTTATATCCCTTTAGGCCACCTGGTGCCCACGTTTTTTCTGAATCATAGCTATTACTAAATATCCAAGTAACCGACTAATCCAGATTGAGACTTTACGACTAGGATGCCTCTCCTAAGAATCTTTTTGAATAAGGTGGAATTCAAACTTAGTTTGCCCATTTTGTAGCCTAGCTAGTCCACTTCTAGACTAAGTACCCTTGGGTTTTTTAAATCCTTATAGTCATTTAATAAATAAATAAACCCCCAACAGTTAAAATACAAGGGAGAATTGTTATAGTTAATGCCATATGGTATGATGAATCGGAAAAAAAATAGATAAATAAAAAAGATAGAAGAGCCATATGAGATAAGTTCTCCTCGTGTGTGTGTACCTTGATGCCTCAAGAGCCAGCTGCGGAAGATTTGCCATATCTACAAGAAGTTACAGATGAAGTATTGATAGCTTCGAAGGGACTTTTAAATCAATAGTGAAAGATGAAACTATATATGAAAACCTCCCTAACTTTAATACATATTTATACACAACCATCTTTAGATGCAATTTGGCAGTATCTTCGAGGAATCCTCCTCATTTATATTCTCGTCATCGGTTAGAGATAAAAATCAAAATGGCCTCGTGCTTTACTGGATTTGAAAGTCAATATATAGCACATGGCGTTGTGGCACATCGAGATTTGGCCTATAAAATGTTTATTCCGTGTTTTTTACTAAAATAAAAATTATACGTCATGATGTATATTGATTATGTACTTTATTCTATAAAATACTTATTTTATCGTCACAACTGCTTTCCCATTATTTCTATCTTACGTAAGATGTCACGAGTCATGACATTTTGATGGTTAAATCTAATTTCCAACTTTGTCAAAGTCATCACAATCAACTTTTAATATACTTATCAACTCTTGGAGTAATTAAATAATATAACATACGTGTATTAATAATGCCAACAAGCAACAATGAAAAAACTTAGTTTAACGGTTCTGTTATAGTCAGAAAATTATTTAAAAATTATGAAAGCATATAAGCCAAAACCTTGTTTGTTGGCAACAACAATTGAGTTAATTGTTTAATTAAATAACCACTTGAACAGATAAAGGCAAAAAAAAAAAATTAAAACAAAAAACAAAAAAAACGTGGGCCAAATAATTGAAACCAATAATGCGTCATTGGTTGAATTTTTAAATAGCCTTGAGGTGCTAATAGTCAAAAAAAGTGTACTCTAAACACAAATCATATGTTAAATTCGTAATTAAAAAAAATAAATTTAATCAAAATCACATGCTAATGTGCGATGAAGACGTTGTTTATGTGACGTAGTCAGAAACGCGTTCAGATTCCTTCACAATTGTAGTTAACGGAGAGAACTAATGTTCCTTAACAAGTTAGCATTGTATATATGGATTGCAAGCCAAGTTATTACTTGTAGTGGGAGAGTTCAGCACTTTCTCATTCACTCTTAATTGAGAATTTGTGGGTCACTAATTTTCTGAAATATGGCTTTGACTCTAAGCTTTGTGAGAGAAACAAACCAGGTATCAATTTCTTCCTTTGAATTTTGTTTGGTTGATAAACTTTTAATACCACCTCCTGTCCTTAATATAAGAAATTTTCGTAGTACTAATTACACGATGAACAAGATCTATTATTAAGGACATGAGGTAGTATGTTAGTTTCATTTTCCCTTCGTCTTACATATATAAATCCTTTGACTATAAATTAAACCCGTATATTTGTATAAAACCTGAAATACATTGCATTGTTTGCAGCTTATAATAAATAGTATAGCTTCTATATTATAACCCCCCCTGCCGAAGGCTTTTTGAAACCTAGATTACATGAGTAGCAAGCTTTGGATTATATATGCATTTATTATCTGTCACCCCTCTCTCTCTCTCTCTCTCTCTCCCCCCCCCCCTCCCTCCCCCTCCCCCCTACAAGGGGTTAAAATGGAAAACAGCCATTAATTACTGTGTCAACGTCTTATATGTTGAACCAAATTTTTTTTTTTCTAGAAGACTTTCTTATATTTTGGACGGGAGGTAATACTTACTTTAGTTTTAAATATAAGATTTAGTTAATTAATTCACAAACATTAAGAAAATTGAGTATAAATTAATTATTTGTAAAAAAATGTGTGCTGGTTTTATGAGAAAATCTCTCTTTTTACTCTTTTATTTTGGAGTATTACCTACATAACTTATATAATATCATACTACAATTAAATTGTAGGAATAGTTTGGGAAAAAACTAAAACCAAAACAAATATAATTTTTGTATCTTTGATCCCCCTCCCACTCTTCAAAGAGGTGAAAGTTAATGAAGGAATCTAAGTTTGTTGTTTTTGTCACTCTTTTTTAAGTTAATAGTTATGAGATTAATTTTCACAAAAAATTTTCTCAGATTTCACTGTTATAAGAAATTTAAATACTGGATGGGAGGGGGGGAGGCTGAGATTAGTTTTTTATTTTTTAAAAAAAACTAAAATTATTTTGAACAAAAAAAATTAAAATTATTATGTATTTTTATTTTTTTTTTAAAAAACATCTTTTTTAATGTCCTCGATTGCGTTTTATCCTAGCGTTTGAACAACAAGCAAAACATATAATTCGTGGTTATACTATAAGTGTGGTTTGTTAGATCCCTTATGTTTTATATTGATATATTTTGTGGTGTAGGTACTTTTCGCAGGAAATTCTTGTGTGAAGGAAGTGATACTGAACAGGCCTCATAAGCTGAATAGTCTCAACCACGAAATGGTTAGTCAAGTTTGCTTCTGTTAGCTATCTCTCATTTATGTTTTCTAAATTATACATTATTTTCTATTTTTGAATAGCAAATTGCTTAATAATTCGAAGTCAAAGTCCTTGATGTGATCATATCTAATCCTTGGTTAAAAGTTATGATTTTTTTTTTTTTAAAACGACTTCTCTTTCTATTTTTGCAGATAAGTCAGATCAAGGAGAGATTGACGTTGTATGAGAATGACCCTTTAGTAAAACTCATAATTTTAAAGGTAAAAGAGCAGTGGAAGACTTCTCCTTCCTGATCATTCATTATTTAATTTTACTTCGGATGCTGGGGTAATATGTATTAGAGTTAAGAAATTAAAAGTACAAGTATGGGCTTATATAATTCCCCATGTTGGGTTATAACCCAAAAAAAAAAAAAAAAAATCTCCAAGTGAGGTTTATAAGTCAATAACATATACAGACCATTTTTTTATTAAATCATATTTTTAATATCGAACTGATGTCTCATGAGTATATTAAAAGTTGCAATTATATGCAAAGTATTTATATTCTATTTTAATACAGGCTAATGGAAAAGCTTTTTGTGCTGGTGGTGATGTGATATCAGTAATTACTTCTTCAGTTGCAGGTAGCTACAATGTTTAAATTCAAAATGTTTTTTTTTTTTTCCATACTGCGTGAACGTTAACATAGGTGTTACTATTATGATTTATAAAATAGTGGGACATCATATAAATTTTTTATATGTAATGTATGTGAAGGAAAAAAAATAAAAATAACCATTATATATATATATATATATATTGCGTGTCTGTGTGTGTGAATAATCTTCAAACTTCAGAGATACATTCATGTTTAGAATAATGGTGAATGGAAATAGGACACTGGACTTATCCGGCAAGCTTTTACAAGAAACAACTTATATTGGACCATTTGATAGCAACCTTCAAAAAGCCAGTAGTGAGCTTGCTAGCTTAGTCCCAAATTAGATATTTTAATTTCTAAGTTCTAATCAATATGAAAGAGGAATTTAATTGTTTAATTAATTAATAATGTGAAGGTGTCTTTCATTCATGGAGTGGTCATGGGAGGAGGTGCTGGTCTATCCATGAACGCAACTTTTAGAGTTGTCACTGAAAGAACTGTATGTACTATCATCTTTTCTTCTCCATATTTAAGTCATTTTTCATTGTCTTTTTTTTTTTTTTTTTTGCAGTATTTAATTAGTTATTTTGGAAATTTCTTCTTACCACATTTCAATGTACCATGAAAGTATTTAACAATAATGTTCGCTAGCGAGGGGTAAATATAAAATATGATTCAATTTTAAGAATTTTATTATTTCAACTAACTTACATTGATTTTAATGAATTAATAAGAAGTAACTTATATACAAAATGATGGAAAGTACTAACTAAATTTCAAGTTTTCACCAAAACTTGTTATACTATTCATTATTTCTTTTGAATATCACACAACTTTTAATTATTAGCTATTATAAATACCAATAATTAATAATTAGTAACTAGATATATTCATATGGATATTTCGGTCTATTACAATTTATTATGGTCATTAGACTAATTTTGAATCATTATTAATTTAATTAATAGGTGTTTGCCATGCCAGAAGCATCTATAGGACTCTTTCCTGATGTGGGTGCTTCATATTTTCTCTCGAGGCTTCCTGGCTATTTTGGTAATATTCTAATGATCTCTTTCTGTCTGCTGTTACATAATCAACATTTAATTTTCACAAAACCAGAGAGAAAAATATTCTAATAACAATTATACAAATAAATATACTTATTTTGATGTTTTAATTTATATCACACGCATATGTAGGGGAGTACCTAGGGTTAGCAGGAAAACGTTTGAATGGAGCAGAAATGATTAAGTGTGGCCTAGCAACTCATTTTGTCCCTTCCAAGGTATGCATATATAACTTTAATTGAGACATTATATATTACGTATATTGACTAGTAAATTAAAATTTGCATCACTTTTGTCCGTGCAACAGAAGCTAAATTTGCTGGAAAATGCCCTACGGTCTGTGACAACGTCAGATACTTCGACAATTAGTGCCTTAATTGATAAATTTACAGAAACAACTTATCTTAAGGAAGACAGCCCCTTAAAGAGGTAATTTTATGGTTATTATGATTCTTAATATGCACATGCTTTTCTCTTAGTTTAAGACACTGCTAGATGGAAAGACCGGTGGATTGCATATAGCCCTATATGATAAATAAGTTACATAGTAATGCTCATCCGTTTGATTTTCTTCTTTGGTTTGTGTGTGTGTGTGTGTGTGTGTGTGTGTGTGTGTGTGTGTGTGTACATATTTATATTCAAATGCTTTTAGTGAGATTCCTTGCCCAACAACTTTTCATCAATTCTTGTTAATTTATTAGCCAATTTGCATGATACATGTTATTTCATGTCATAAGACACAATGATTACAATCAAAATTCTTTTGAAAATTAATCAGACTGGACACAATCAGCAAATGCTTCTCAAAAGGAACTGTTGAGGAAATTGTGCTATCCTTGGTACGCATAGTTCAATTTGATGCTCATTTTTTATTTTTCACTCTTAGAAATAAACAAAAAAAAAAAAGGGGGGGGATTTCATAGACAAGAATATGTGGTTTGAATGTCACAAAAATTTTTGTAGGAAAAGGAAATGGAAGTTGAAGGAGCAGAAAAGTGGATTTCAGACGCATTAAATTACATGCGTACATCTTGCCCTACAAGCCTCAAGATATGGCTTAGATCAGTAAGTATCTATGCGAAGACATATGTGTGTGTATTATTAGAAATTAAATCCAAAATTGCAAATTAATGAAATGAATTAATGTGATTAGGTGCGAGAAGGCAGAGTACAAAGCATCGAACAATGCCTTGATCGGGATTACAAAATTTGCAGCCACTTCTTGCGAAGAACTGTCAACAATGATTTCTATGAGGTCAGAACTATTACAACTATAATTCAATTGTTGAACTGTCCTTTTCACCACTCAAAATTATTGAAATTATCAATATATATAGATATATATCATAATTATATTCAATTGTGGCAAGCTTTATTTGAAAAGACCTTTAAAATGCTTGGAATATTTTCTTGCAGGGTTCAAGAGCAAAGCTATTTGATAAGGACAATAAGGCTATGGTAAGGCAGAGAGAAAGACGGGGGTTTAGTTTTCAATATTTGGTGGTGGTGGTTGTTGTTGTTGTTGACAAATTTTTTTGTTGCTTTGATTTGTGTGTTGGTATTTTTATTAGTGGGATCCTCTCAAGCTGGAGCTGGTCAGTGAAGAAATGGTAGATCAGTACTTCAGAGAGGTTGAAGATGAGAATTGGGAGTTTCTGCAGCTTCCTCATAGATCAAATATACTCAGCAAGCTGTAAACTGAAGCATGGAAATTGAAAGGCCTTTTATCTGAAAAAGGATATTTTTAATATTTGTAAAATATTAGGATGTGATTAATGTCCTGCGTGTTTATTATTTTTGTCTTATTAGGTTACTAATGTTGCCCAATATAGTATGGACCACTTGTTGTAGTAGTAGTTGTTGTTGTTGAATGAAAGGGTTAGGCACTAATGGTAAGAGATTACAAGCTGAATTAACCATTTTCCATTACAAAAGAACCTTCATATCATTAGGCTATAAGGTCATTAGCTGGAGTTATTATTATCAGATAAGGAATCATATAATTTGATCATTATGAGTGTAAGAATTATAGGGCGTACCTGGAGTGCGACTGTTTATCTCTCGTACCCACGCTAATTGGATCACAGTTGCGGAAACGATTATGACGCACAGCAAATACACCACTGACAAGAAGAAGAAGAGAGTAATATAGTAGAGGGAATGAGGAGTCAGTTTGACAGAGTCTCTGTATGTTATATCCAGTGTTTTATAACTGAATCCCCTATGTCTATTTATAGGGTTCTATGCACCCTTTCCTCTTCTACTAACATGTCCTTCCATCAGAGAGACAAGATATCCTTTCAATTGAGAGACATATAGTTTCAGTGAAACAATACCACTTGTAGAATCATAATCTATCGGTTAAACAACATAACTCATAATGTTTTAGGAAATATTACGTATATCTACCCAAGCATTTATATTATTTATACTTTAATCCCAATCCTATTGGGCTTGGGCCCAATCCACCAAGGGTGGACTAGGCTATTTTCCAACATCTCCCACTCACACTTGGTGGATTAGATATGTCTCTTTTTCTTCCTTCTTTCATACTAGGTGCTTTGCCGTGACCGCGTAGGCATGACATCTGCATATAGGTGTATGTACTAGAAATCTCTTTTACAGAGACCAGCAAAAGACAACCTTCATTGTGTAGCTTGAATTTAATATTGTGCCTTAAATATCCTAGATTCACTTATATACACTTTCACATGGCTAATCTAATCCCTTTTGAGTCAGTATAAAACTTAGATTGCCTTTCTAGTATGCATAATATCCACACTTATGAAATTATTAAAAAAATATCATAAAGGACATGTCTCATACACTAGCATATTTGTGTATATTTCAAGTAATATTCCTTTCTCCCAGATATCACTTCAATATACATCAGCCGCTTTCCTAACATAATACCATAGATCGCATCTATCATGATCATAGGACATATGCTAAAGTAGCAGATGCTGAAGCACACCTCTGTGATATTGTCAAAGTCAAAGGATATCATTGGAAGAATTAGAAACTTCTTGGGACTCACACAACAATTAAGCAGGGATCTTCTTACTTGCTTCCCGTTTGCAGTTCTTTAGCACATGCGATATGAATCACATGCTACAGTGTTACTCTTACACCATAAGAGCGCACGTCGTTTTGCATTTTGTTGTTAACACTGTACAGACTTAAGTCTAGACACTCCCAGTATCTAAACCCAAATTCTTCCTTTCTACTCAGACGTTAATATTGAAGAATTTGTTATCTGGCTACGGGCATCATGGAAGTGGATATCCATGATTCGATCCATACTTATGTTCATGTTTATGGATCTCATCTTGACATGCTACACTATTGTCAAAGCGACATAATTTGTGTTTCTTCTCTACCATATCAGAATTATAGTTGCTTTACTGGTGAACACAATTGTCTCATCTTTGCACACCCCTCCTGAGTGTCAAAGGCGGTTGCTCATGTGAGAGAGACAACCTCACAAGCATGTACGACATACTAGACATTGTATACTTTCACATAGACATATATACTAATAATGTCAAGTACTTCAATTAATCATAAATGTAATACATAAAGTCTGAAATTTTATATTTTGCGTACACCAAGTGCCCTTACATGTTTTTCAAATGTTTCTTTGGCAATTGGTTTGGTCAGGGGATCAGCGACCATACTCTTGGTCGAAATATGTTGTACATCAATAATTTTCTGTGCTATATAATCTCTTACAAAATTGTACTTAATGTCTATATGTTTGGTCTTACTATGATACTTGGGATATTTAGTATAGGCTATGGCTGCAGTGTTAGCACAATGCATTAATACTGGATTGGTACTCTCATTGCCAAATCCAAGATGTTCAGTGAACCTCTGTTAACTTCAGGAAATTCTTGTTAGAATTTCATATTTCATCCTGTTTTACTTCACTTTGGGTACATTAGTGGGCGTTTGAGAGGGTTAAAGTGATTAAATGTGTTTTTCTCAAGGTATTAAAACCCAGACCGGGCATTGAACCGGTCGGGGTACTGGGTTAAGGGTCAGTGGGTCAAACCGGGACCAAACTGGAGCTAAACCGAGACCAAACCGGTGAGAAATTGAAAATTTTAGACTTATAGTATGAAATTCTAAAGGAAAAATTAAAAAACAAAATTTAAAAGTGAACCCAGACCGGTTTCCCGGCCGATTCGCCGGTTCCCGGGCCGGACTAGCCGGTCCGGTCCGGGTTCCATTACATTGGTTTTTCTCATGCTATGCACAACAGAATGAAAATGTGGAGGACACTATTCACTAACTGCTATGAATGTTTAACCATGTTTGTGAGTTCTTTGTGTGAACTGATACAGATTCAGTCATAGCTAGCCCAGAGGAAGCCACATGCAGTAAGAAGGAGGTGAAGGAAGTTGAAGCCAACAACCATTCCAAGGAAAGGCAAGCTGGGAGGAGAACAGAGCAGAAAAGAGGAGAAGATGACTCTGGCAGGTGCATGGGCCGCGGCCAACCATCTCATGGGCCGCAGCCAAGAAGAACCAACAGTAGCACAGAAAGGCATGGGCCGCGGCCAGCCATCTCATGGGCCGCGGCCAAGATGAGTCAACAGGAGGTCAGATACTTGCTGGCCGCAGCCAAGGACTCATGGGCCGCGGCCCAAAGATAAACAAAAGCTTGTTGGCCTCAACCCACAGAGTGGCTGGCCATGGCAAACCCCCGCAAATGAAGCTGCGCGTTCTGACATCTGAGGAGATATAAAAAGAAAAACCCAGGGTTTGAGAAAGGGGGTTCCCAATTAGGAAAAGACGGAGAAGGCGGCTAAACGTCCTGGAGCTTGGGCTTGCACTGAATCAAGGAGAATCAAGTGAGATTGAAGATTGGAAGAGATTTCATCTCCATTTATCTTCATCTTTCTGTATTCATTCCCTTTCTCCACTGTGATTCTGTCATGACTACATTGAACGCTGATATCTATGATTTGTTTTTGAACATGAGTAGCAAGGTTTTTCATTCTAGGATTTTTCTAAACATTTGTATGGATTAAACTTTATTCCTTCTTCCTTTTAAGAGCTAATGGTATATATGTGTTAATTCACCCCTATTTTCACTGATATCTGTGACTGGCCAGCACTTTGGATAATCCGTTTAATTAGATTAAGCTTGAGAAAGTTAGTCTAATTGTAGAACGTGGGTAGAATTATGCTAGACTTGAAGTTTAAAGAGTTAAATGGAGGGTTTGTTAATAACATAGAGATATAGTTATTAACCTAGCATTGTCAAATTAAGGAGGCTATGTAATGTTTATTTTCCCTTAACTATAGCAAGAGATTGTGTATGTTAATGGAGGATATAAAGTTGGTTATAACTTGAGAGAGCTTAATCAATTGCTGGTGAACCTTAGACTGACATATATATATTCCATGAGAGCAGTCTTAAAGAGGAAGGAAATTAAATTTATGAAGTGCAAAGGGGACGAACAATCCTAGGTTTATGAAAATTGATTGAATTCACAAGAAATAGATTATTGTTCAGTAACTTTTAGTTTTTATTAAAATATCTTTTGAAAGTTCTTTTCCCACACTCAACACTTTGTTTTGGCACAACTTAATCAAACTCACTAAGACTATTGCTCAGCTAATTTGTTACTCTAATCCTCGAGGGAACGATCTCACTTATCACTCTATTACTTGAAGCGATCCGTGCACTTACGGTAGCGAACAAGTTTTTAGCGCCGTTGCCGGGGATTGGTTTAAAAAATCTTTTAGTTGACCTTAGGCTTGTGTTAGTAGATTTCGCTTGGGTTTTTAGTCAGATTTATAATTTTTCTTTCATTGTTTTCTGCATTAAATTTCACTTGTTTTAGCTTGATACTTGCTGGTTTATGCCTTTTTGTAGGTATTAGCCTAGTTCATGCAACATCTGCAAGGGAACGAATTGATAGTGGTACTTGACGGATTACCACGCATTGAAGAAGAACCTGAATCAGCAGCAGAATCAGAGTTTGAAACTAAAACAGAATCTGAACTTGAGTCTGAACCTGAAACTGAAGCTGAAACAATGGTGGATGAATATGATAGAGCCACTGTCAACGACTTCGCCACCTGGAATATGAGAGGAACTCAATCTTGCATTCAAATGCCGGAGATGCAAGCACACACTTTTGAGATCAAACCGGTGATGATAACGATGTTGCAAATGCATGGGTTGTACCATGGCCTTTATAATGAAGACGCCAACAAGCATTTGATGTATTTCTTGGAGGTGTGTGATTCCTTCAAGCAAAATGGTGTCCCTCAAGATGTGCTGAGGTTGCGGCTATTCCCTCTCTCCCGGAAGGATCCATAACCTCTTGGGATGATCTTGAAGCAAAATTTAGAGCTCGATTTTTCTCCGATGATAAATCAGTGGAAGCAAGGGACGAGTTTCTAAAGTTTAGACAACAGCCGGATGAGCACTTGTATGCCGCTTGGGAAAGGTACAAGATGTTAATGAAACAATGCCCCAATCATGGGGTGGACAAGTGGGTAGTGATCCAAATTTTCTGCACACGCTTGAACCCTCAATCTAAGGCGATGGTAGACTCTATGACCAATAGGGGTTACCGGAATGTGCCTGTCAATGAGGTGTTTAGACTTTTGGATCAATTATCTGCAAACAACACCCAAGGCAATGATAGGAGAACTACCCCAGCCCTACTCAATACAAAAGAAGACTCTTCGTCACAAATTGCTACAATTTTGTCCGTGTTGAACAAACGTTTTGATGTCTTAGAGTCTCAAATACATAATGGCACTGCTCGTGGTGTGCATTTTGTTCAATCCACTTCGATTGTATGTGAGCAATGCAATGATGTCCACATGCCTGATAATTGCTCCCTCTAATGGGCACTGAATCTGTCAACTATATGGGCAAATTTCAACCTTCGCAAGGTAATCCATACTCATAAACTTACAACCGTGCTTAGAGAGCTCATCCCAATTTTTCTTGGAGTCAAGGTAACACCTTGAACGCACCTCATGAGTCTACTGTTCGCTACCGCAAGTGCACGGATCACGTCAAGTAATATAGTGATAAGTGAGATCGTTCCCTCGAGGATTTGAATAACAATGTAGTCAAACAATGGGCTTGATGTGTTTGATTAAGTTGAATCAACACAAATGTTGAATTTGAGAAAAACAAATTTAAATGATAAGCTGATGACAATTAAGAAAAACACTGAACAGAATAAGCTTCTTGTGAATTCGATCAAGTAGAGTAAACCTAGGATTGTTCGCCTCCTTTGTATATCATAAATTCAATCTACTTCCTCTTCGATGTTATTGTTTATGGGATATATATATGTCAGTCTAAGGTTCAATAGCCATTGGTTAAGCTCTCTCAAGTCATAACCAACTTATATTTTCCAATTGGATACACAATCTCTTGCTGTATTTAACGGAAAATACTCACTAAACAATTTCCTTACTATGACAATGCTAGGTTAATAACTATATCTCTATGTTATTAACAAACCATCCATTTAACTCTTTAAACTTCAAGTCTAGCATAACTCTCCCCACGTTCTTCAATTAGATTAACTCTCTCAAGCTTAATCTAGTTGAACATGTTATTCATAGTGCTAGCAATTCATGAATATCAGTGAAAATAGAGAAGAGTTAATCCACTATAATCATCATGGACACACAGCATACAAAACCATTGGCTATTCAACTAAGAGTATCAGAGCTATGCCATACTTTCACATGGTGACTTTCACAATCAACACCCCTAAACCACACATTCCTATGATTAAAATTTCCTCCTAAAGCAGGATTTTCTATGTGTGATCAACCATTTACCAAATTGAAGCCAAAGATAATGCATAGTGCTTCTCTAACAGTCATTGCAAATCTCATATCATATCTTGGGCATCAGAATACACAAGCATGCATAAGAGTAGAAGAACTTCCCTGGAATAGGCCTGTTCATCTAGATGCCACCCCTCTGCCTGGCCATATTCTTGTTCTCACCAACTTTCAATTTGACTTCCCTTTCTCCCTACAACAGTTAAAAGATCAAACGTAAACCTACTAAATTATGCTAAACTCAAAGAAACGAAAGAGATTAAGTTCAGAACTTGGGTTGCCTCCCAAGAAGCGCTTAGTTTATAGTCCTTAGCCTGACTTTTCACTTTGCTCACTCTTCATTTGACAAGTAGATGGTGGATACCAGCCTATCCACATCTCCTCCCCAATAATGCTTTAACCGTTGACCATTAGCTTTAAATCTCTCACCCTTATCATTCTCCAGCTCGACATCACCATATTTTGATGCCTGAATCACCTTGAATGGCCCAGACCATCGAGATTTAAGCTTTCCAGGGAAGAGCCTCAGTTTGGAATTATAAAGAAGAACAGTTTGTCCCGGTTCAAAGCTCTTGGGACTGATTTTTCTGTCATGATCCCTCTTTGTCTTCTCTTTGTAAATCCGTGAACTTTCATAGGCATTTAAGCGGATTTCATCCAGCTCATTGAGTTAGAGTAGCCTCTTTTCTCCTACAGCTTGTGGATCAAAATTTAACTTCTTAATGGCCCAATATGCTTTATGTTCCAATTCTACAGGCAGATGGCAAGCTTTTCCAAACACTAATCGATATGGAGACATACCAATAGGTGTTTTGTAAGCTGTTCGATAGGCCCACAATGCATCATCTAACTTGGAGGACCAGTCTTTCCTAGTGGTGTTCACCATCTTCTCCAGAATGTTTTTGATTTCCCGGTTGGAAATCTCAGCTTGGCCATTTGTTTGGGGATGGTAAGGCAATGCTACTTTGTGTCTCACACCATATTTCTTCATCAACATCTGAAATTGATGATTGCAGAAATGTGATCCGCCATCACTGATAATGGCTCTCGGTGTGCCAAACCTTGTGAAAATGTGCTTCTTAAGGAACTTCAGTACCGTCTTGGCATCATTAGTCACACATGCCATAGCTTCAACCCATTTTGATACATAGTCCACTCCAACTAGAATGTATTCATTGTTAAAAGACTTAGGAAACGGACCCATGAAATCAATCCCCCAAACATCAAAAAGTTCAACTTCTAGCATGCTATTCAGTGGCATCTCATTCCTTCTGGAGATGTTCCCCACTCTTTGGCATCGATCACATCGGAGGGCAAAAGTATAAGCATCTTTAAATAAAGATGGCCAATAAAACCCACTTTGAATAACTTTCACAGCAGTTTTCTCTCCTCCAAAATGGCCACCATACTCAGACGAATGACAACAGTGCAAAATGCACTCTTGTTCATTTTCTGGAACACACCTTCGAATGAGTTGGTCGGGGTACCGCTTGAATAAGTAAGGTTCATCCCAAAAGTACTTCTTCACTTCATGTAAAAACTTACGCTTTTGATGAGAATTGAACTCCGGAGGTAGCACTCCACAAACCAAATAATTCACAAAATCAGCAAACCATGGTGTGGATGAATGATCAACAAAGAACAGCTGTTCATCCGGAAATGATGCTTGGATCATGTCAGACTTATCAAATTGAGCCTCAGTGCTCAGCCTTGAGAGGTGGTCGGCTACTTGATTTTCTGTACCTTTTCTGTCAAATATATTCAGGTCAAACTCTTGAAGTAGGAGCACCCAGCGAATGAGTCTAGCCTTAGAGTCCTTCTTGGTGAGGAGGTACTTGAGAGCTGAATTATCAGTGTATACAGTAACCTTGGTACCCACAATATATGGTCTGAACTTCTCACATGCATACACTATGGCAAGTAACTCTTTTTCAGTAGTGGTATAATTAAGTTGGGCACCATCAAGAGTTTTACTCGCATAATATATAGGGTGAAAAATTTTTTCTACCTTTTGCCCTAGAACAGCACCAACAGCGTAATCACTTGCATCAGCCATGATAATGAAAGGTAAAACCCAATCTGTAGCCACTAAGATAGGAGCTGAAATGAGACGCTTCTTTAATTCTTCAAAAGCATGTAAGCACTCATCATCAAACTTGAATTCCACATCTTTTTCCAAAAGCTTAGAAAGGGGTTTAGAAATTTTTGAAAAATCCTTGATAAACCGCCGATAGAACCCAGCATGTCCAAGAAAGCTTCGGATACCCTTTGTATTAGTGGGTGGTGGTAATTGCTCAATAATTGCAATTTTCGCCCTATCTACTTCCAACCCGTTCCTCGACACTCTATGGCCAAGTACAATGCCTTCTTGCACCATGAAGTGGCATTTCTCCCAATTAAGAATTAGGTTTGCCTCTTCACACCTTGTAAGTACAGCATCTAAATTCTCCAAACACGAGTCAAAAGATGGACCAAAGACAGAAAAATCATCCATGAATACCTCAATTGCTTTCTCAATCATATCAGCAAAAATGGACATCATACACCGTTGAAAAGTGGCTGGTGCATTGCATAGTCCAAAGGGCATTCTTCTAAAAGCAAAAGTGCCATATGGACAAGTGAAGGTAGTCTTCTCTTGATCTTCTGGGGCTATGGCAATTTGGTTGTACCCGGAATATCCATCAAGGAAACAAAAGAATTCCTGACCGGCTAACTTGTCCAACATTTGATCTATGAATGGCAAAGGAAAATGATCCTTTCTTGTAGCTGTGTTGAGCTTCCGATAATCCATACACACCCACCAACCAGTCACCGTGCGAGTAGGAATTAGTTCATTTTGGGTGTTAGCCACTACAGTCATGCCACCCTTCTTAAGGACACATTGGACTGGGCTCACCCATGAACTATCAGAGATAGGGTACACAATTCCAGCGGAGAGCCACTTAAGTATTTCTTTCTTGACCACTTCCTTCATGATTGGATTCAATCGCCTTTGATGTTCAATAGAAGTTTTATGATCATCTTCTAACAAGATTTTGTGCATACACATAGAAGGGCTGATTCCCTTAATGTCAGCTATGGTCCAACCTATGGCTTTCTTGTGGGCTTTTAAAACTCGTAGGAGCTTTTCCTCTTGCAGATTCAAAAGATCGAAAGAGATAATCACCGGTAATGTGTCGGCCTCTCCTAAGTAGACATACTTAAGATGAGATGGTAAGGGCTTCAACTCAAGAGATGGTGGAACTTCAATAGATGGCTTCAAAGGAGTGCTCAATGCTTTAGCCACCTCAAGTGGCTCAAAATTCCTTTGTCTTGAGTGAGGGAATGCCTCCATACGGAAAAGGTTTTCAATAGCTTCTTCATCAAATTCACCCAAGCTTTTCTCCCCAATTAGAAATGCCTCTAAAGGGTCTGTTTCAGGTTCAGACTCAAGTGCAGATTCTGTTTCAGTTTCAATTTCAAACTCTGATTCTGCTGCTGATTCAGTTCCAGACTCAGATTCTGTTGCTGATTCTGGTTCCTCTTCAATGCGCGGTAATCCATCAAGTACCACAATCAATTCGTTTCCTTGCAAATGTTGCATGAACTGGACTGACACCTGCGAAAAGGAACAAAAAGCAAGTATCAAGCTAAAACAAGTGAACTTGAATTCAGAAAACAATGACAGAAAAATTATAACTATCACTAAAGAATCAAGCAAAATCTACTAACATAAGCCTAAGGTCAACTAAAATATTTGTTAAACCAATCCCTGGCAACGGCGCCAAAAACTTGTTCGCTACCGCAAGTGCACGGATCGCGTCAAGTAATATGTAACACCCCACCGCCGTCTCACCCCACCGGGCCACAACGGTTGGTGCCCTCTCCCACCACACGGTGCGGAGCAGGATGGGTCAAGTCCGTTAGACCCACTACTCACAAGAGTCCCTCGCTCCCCAAGCGAGATTTTTCGCCTCCGTGGGAATCGAAGCCACTACCTGGGGGTAAGTAGCGCCTCAATGCATTCCCACTACCACTTGAGCTAAGTAGCTCAAGTGGTAGTGGGAATGCATTGAGGCGCTACTTACCCCCAGGTAGTGGCTTCGATTCCCACGGAGGCGAAAAATCTCGCTTGGGGAGCGAGGGACTCTTGTGAGTAGTGGGTCTAACGGACTTGACCCATCCTGCTCCGCACCGTGTGGTGGGAGAGGGCACCAACCGTTGTGGCCCGGTGGGGTGAGACGGCGGTGGGGTGTTACACTGAACGGGACCAAGCCCACTTGTATGTCCTACATAACACTGATGAGGTCGAACCGTATGTAGAAGAACACAAGGATGCTCTCCGATTGGTACATGGTGATAGAAATGAAAATTTATTAACAACAGAACATAATAAACAATTTGCAGGCTGGTTGAAAAATCGCATTAACGATGAGATGGAGAGGAATCCTGATTCAGTTTCCAAAAAATTGAAGTGCCTGTCGAAGGGACCGAGTTTACATGTATTATCTTACAATGGTTATGCAATCAACGGTTACACATTCTATACACAAAACCATGATACACAGAGCACGATGCAGAATAGTGGGGTAACACTTGTTGCTGATTCTTGGCATAGATCCAGTGCTAAAGACACACACCCTGTCTATGCATCAATGTCATACTTTGGTGTCATTGAACGCATATGGGAGTTAGATTACTCTATGTTCAAGGTCCCTGTCTTCAAATGTCAGTGGGTTAACAACAACAGTGGATTGCGGATAGATGACTTAGGCTTTGTGCAAGTGGACCTTTCTAAGGTTTGGTATGAAGATGATCCTTTTATTTTAGCAGCACAGGCAGAACAAGCATTTTACATTCCTGATCCTGCTAAGAAGAATTGGTCTATTGTACTTCCATCCAACAAGAATCGTCAAGCAGAAGTTGATTTTGAAAGTAATGAATATTTGAACATCAATAATGATGATCCTTCGTTTGAGAATTTGTGGTCAGCAGAGATTGATATAGATGGAGATGCAGATGAAGATGGAGACAGACCCCTATACGTGAGACATGATCATGAAGAGGGAACTTGGGTCAAGAGAAACACAATTCTCAATCCAACACGAATTCTGAAGAATAAAATTTTAAATCAGACGAGAAAAAGGAAAAGATAATGATTGCCTTGACTTGTTTACTTGTACGTATGTTTTTATAAATTTCAAAATAATTTGCTTTCGTTGACATTGTGCACTGATGTTTTGATTTGGTTTATTTCACTTGCAGGAGTATGGACTCACCACATGATGACATTGATGATGTTCCTAGGCACATTGGTAGACAGAGATTTGAGGCGAACGTCAGACGTGGCAGGACAATTATGGCGAGGTTGATCAGACTGAGAAGTGACGGAATCAAGTTACAATTGGAGTGGAATGAAAATGGAAACCCGTTCGGGGACAACAGTACCTCCTTCAATAACTTTATCGGGACTACGGTTCGAGACCGAGTCCTTATTACAGTTCAAAATTGGAAAACGGTAAAGAAAAATTATGAGGATGAGATCTGGGCTGAAGTACAGGTAACACCTTAATTATATAATTGTTCGGTTTGCTTTGTTTCACTTCATTTCAATCTTACATATTATATATGTTTTTTGACTTGTTTACAGAGTATTTTTATTATTGATGATGATCGGAAGAACTTCGTAATAAGAAAAGCCGGGAAACTTTTGCGAAAGTTTCGTTCTGTTCTTGTCAAATATTTCTTGAAGGATGATAATGATGATATCATTACTACACCGCCTTATCCATTGTACGAAGGAATCATCACTTAAGAAATGTGGGATGAGTTTATCAGAACACATACAACTCCTGATTTCCTGGTAAGGGGATTTGTTTATCTTTCTCTATTACATGTAATGTACGTATTTGTAATTAACATTTATATATTTATGTGAATCATTTTAATTGATCTAACTAGGAGTTGAGCGAGAAAAATCGAGCTAACGCGACCAACATGCCATACCGGTACACACAAGGACCTATTTCTTACGCATGGTTAGAAAGAAAAATGGTACGAACTGATGATTATTTCATTCGTAATAAAAATTGTATGAATATCATTTAACTTCAACTAACTTTGATGTGCAGATACAAGAATCAGGCTCAGATATTACACAGGTTCCACGACATAAGTTGTGGGTAGCCGGTGTCACAAATAAGAAAGGTGACATTCGTAGTGAGGAAGCAAGAAAAGTAGCCAAATATTGTGTAAGTATTCAATTATATTATGCGTACAATAAATAATTGGCTTTACTTAAATTAACTGCATTTATAATTACTAATTTTCATTGTAATTCTTTTTGGGAAAGCGACAATTGACACAGGAGGATCCTGCGTTGGCGACCTATGTTGGTCGGGACGATTTATTGAGCAGAGCGTTACAAGTACTCGAGTATGATGGTTGTGTTCGGGGTACTGGTTTTACAGTCACCCCATCAGCATACTTCGGATGTCAGAAGCGCCCGAATAGAAGTGATGTTTCCCACCTGCGTGACGAGATGGCTAGCTTTAAGCATCAAATGCCAGAACTTCAACAACAAATGCGCTACAAGGAACAACAAGAAGAACAATTCACCAAACAAATGCATTTGATGTAAGAACAGAATGCATTGTTAACAACGCAAATACAACAGTTGGTCCAGGGTAGGCCAACACCAAATGTTCAATTCTGTGATAGCCCAAGTTTCAGAGATAGATGCACTTCCATGCCTAAAGTCCCTTTTCCTTCGGTAATTAATTTCTTTACTACTTAACTTTATGTTAAATTCTATAATTAAGCGAACTTTAACATATTAACTCTATTTTCCGTAGGGCAAATTTCAATGCAAGCTATATGTCGAGCAAGCATCCAAGCACCCGGTTGCAGTGGGTGCTGCCTACAACACTGGTGAGGACATACTGCACAATTCACCGTTGCCCGATAACACACTCCGGGTGAGGGTTGACGTCTGCACGAACGAAGACGCCCTCTTACCGATCCCGTCTCGGGATGAGCAAATAAAGGTGGCAGATGTTGTAGGTGGCTATGTTGCTTGGCCAATAGGTCTTATCGAGCCATGTGAAAAGGTCGTTCATTCAAAATTCCCTGCACTTTTCCTTCAAACTTTCATCTCAAACCGTGATTTAATTTTCTGATTTGCGCAGGGTAAGATTTCAAAGTATTCAACAACACAACCCAAGTCAAAAGCATCGGCTAGCCAATAGAGCAGAAGAAGACAGACCTCATTTCTCGATCAATTAATAACGATTGCACCACAATTGCTCGGTGAGGGAGGAGTACAATTATGTATTCCAAGACATATCTACAGTGTTAGTGGTCTAGTTGATTATGTTACTGCCGAGGTCGTGCAGGACATATGTGCTCGTGATTGGGTTAGTGCTTTGACTATCAACATCTGGATAAGGTACTTCACTATCATCATTTATCACTGTTATTAATATTTCTCGTTCCATTTCTTTTGTTTCTCATGACACTGTATGTTTTATACCAGGCATTTGGACCAAGACGTTTTAATGGATACACACAGGTTCCAATTCGCATTTGTCAACCCTTTTCTCGTTGGTCATCATGAGGGTCAAGTAGATGTAAATGTGCAGTCTAATGAGTTGAAAGAGTACTTTAGCAAGAAAGCGACAAAAAATACATTATTTTTAGTGCCGTATAATACGGGGTAAGTTATTATTGGTACAATTTTTGTTTTTATTGTTTAACTTCTATCATAACATGATTGTTCAAAAAAAAATTTACAATATATTTTAGGCGCCATTGGATATTGATCGTTATCAATCCAGCGGAACCTTCAGGCCCTCGCATTTACTATGTGGATCCTCTGAAAAATGGTCTTCCACAAGACCGTTTTGATATGTTACTATTGATCAGTAGGTATGTCTACATGCCTATGTATAAATATTTGTGTACGTGATTGAATAACCAAAAGTAATCAGTTTCTATTTGTTTTGTTAGCGCATTGACTGCGTATCGGTCGTCTGTCTCGTTAAACTATTCTAAAGCTACTGACCCTCGCCTTAGCTATCCTTGGAAGAAGATACAGGTATTGATATTTGACTTTACTTAGACTTTGTTAGTAAACACTTTTTATCCATGAACAGAGTTAAATATTGCATTATATTTTTGCAGTGCCCTTTTCAACCTAATGACAATGATTGTGGGTACTATATCATGAAATTTATGAAGGATGTTATTATGCATGATCAGCCATTCATTCCTCAAAAAGTAAGTCATTTAGTTGCACTTCATATTGTTTTGTAATGAAATTAAATTAGTGCCTGACAATTATGTTTTACTGATTTTAATTCGTTCTAATTTGTGTCTGATTGTATATATCTGTAGTATTATGAAGATCAACGTTGTGACGCTTTGACAGACCATCAGGTTAATGAAGTGATCGAGGAATGGTGTGAATATGTGTTTAGGCAAATCTCTGGGTAGCTATATATACTATTAAATTCAGTAGCTGGTCCTTTTTGTATTGTTTCTAATTGCCAATTATTGTGTCATGCATGTTTCTTGAAGTTGAATTTGTTGTATTTCATTCAGCTAGGTTTACAATATATTGTATACCAATTTTCAGTACTACTTTAGCTAATTAATCAATTGTTGGTATCATTTTAAAGTTATCTATCATTGTTCTTATTAAACCTTGCAGACTATATAATTATATATGCATGGGAGATATATATGAGGAAAAAATATGCTAAAAAAAACCGATATGAAGAACCCAAAAAATATGAGGAAAAAATATGTTAAAAAACACCAATACGAAGAATTAAAAAAAAAAAAAAGACACCTCCTGTGGCGCCTGCATGAGGAGGCGCCCCAGGAGGTGTTGACTCCTGTGGCACCTGGTTGGCCAGGCGCCCCACGAGGTATTTGCAAAAATAAAAATAAAAAATCTGTGGCGCTTCCAAGCGCCACAGCTGTTTTAGTAGCGTCTAGATAGGTGACATTTCTCTAGCGCCACAGCTAATGTAATTACACTACTACAAAAAACCAAATCTGTGGCGCTTATAATTGCATTAGCTGTGGCGCTTGCGAAATGCCACCTATCTTAACGCTACTAAAAAAAGCTGTGGCGCTTGCGAGCGCCACAGATTTTTAAATTTTTTTTTTTTAAAAAGCACTTCCTGTGGCGCCTGGCAGGGGAAGCTTACTTCCTGTGGCGCCTGGCTGGCCAGGCGCCACAGATTTGTGGGCCTTCTGTGGCGCCTGGCCGGCCAGGCGCCACAGAAGGCCTATCCTGCTGTGGCGCCTGGCCTAGATATTTTTTTTTAATTTTTCTTTCTACCTACTGTGGCGCCTGGCTGGCCAGGCGCCACAGTAGGTCTTTTTTTTTTTTTAAATTTTCCATTCTGGTTTATTTAGCATATTTTTTGGGTTTTTCGTATTGGTTTTTTTTTTTAAGCATATTTTTTCCTCATGCATATATAATTATAGTCTGCAAGGTTTAATAAGAATAATAATAGATAACTTTAAAATGATACCAACAAATGATTGATTAGCTAAAGTATAGTAGTAATGAAAATTGTTAAATACAATATACTGTAAACCTAGCTGAATGAAATATAATACAACAAATTCAACTTGAACAAACATGCATGACACAACAATTATATTGGCAATTAGAAACAACACAAAAAAAACCAGCTAGTGAATTTAATAGTAAATATAGCTACCTAGGGATTTGCCTAAACACATATTCACACCATTCCTCGATCACTTCATTAACCTGATGGTCTGTCAAAGCGTCACAACGTTGATCTTCATAATACTACAGATATATACAATCAGACACAAGTTAGAACGAATTAAAATCAGTAAAACATAACTGTCAGGCACTAATTCAATTTCATTACAACACAATATGAAGTGCAACTAAATGACTTACTTTTTGAGGAATAAATGGTTGATCATGCATAATAACATCCTTCATAAATTTCATGATATAGTACCCACAATCATTGTCATTAGGTTGGAAAGGGCACTGCAATAATATAATGCAATATTTAACTCTGTTCATGAATAAAAAGTGTTTACTAACAAAGTCTAAGTAAAGTCAAATATCAATACCTGTATCTTCTTCCAAGGATAGCTAAGGCGGGGGTCAGTAGCTTTAGAATAGTTTAACGAGACAGACGACCGATATGCAGTCAATGCGCTAACAAAAGAAACAGAAAATGATTACTTTTAATTATTCAATCACGTTCGCAAATATTTATACATAGGCACGTATACTTACCTACTGATCAATAGCATCATATCAAAACGGTGTTCTGGAAGACCATTTTTCAGAGGATCCACATAATAAATGTGAGGGCCTGACGGTTCCGCTGGATTGATAACGATCAATATCCAATGGCGCCTAAAATATATTTTAAATATCTTTTTTGAATAATCATGTTATGATAGAAGTTAAACAATAAAAACAAAAATTGTACCAATAATAACTTACCCCGCATTATACGGCACTAAAAACACGGTATTTGCTGTCGCTTTCTTGCTAAAGTAATCTTTTAGCTCATTAGACTGCGCAGTCACATCTATTTTACCCTCATGATGACCAACCAGAAAAGGGTTGACAAATGCGAATTGGACCCTGTGTGTATCCATTAAAACGTCCTGGTCCAAATGCCTGGTATAAAACATATAATGTCATGAGAAACAAAAGAAATGGAACGAGATATATTAATAACAGTGATAAACGATGATAGTGAAGTACCTTATCCAGATGTTGATAGCCGAAGCACTAACCCAATCACGAGCACATATTTCCTGCACGACCTCGGCAGTAATATAATCAACAAGACCACCAACATTGTAGATATGCCTTGGAATACGTAATGACACTACTCCCTCACCGATCAATTGTGGTGCAATCAATATTAATTGATCGAGATATGAGGTATGTCTTCTTCTGCTCTGTTGGCTGGCCGATGCTTTTGACTTGGGTTGTGTTGTTGAAGACTTTGAAATCTTACCCTGCGCAAATCAGAAAATTAAATCACAGTTCGAGATGAAAGTTCGAAGGAAAAGTGCATGGAATTTTGAATGAAAGACCTTTCCACATGGCTCAATAAGACCTATTGGCCAAGCAACATAGCCACCTACAACATCTGCCACCTTATTTTGCTCATCCTGAGACGGGATCGGTAAGAGGGCGTCTTCGTTCGTGCAGACGTCAACCCTAACCCGGAGTGTGTTATCGGGCAACGGTGAATTGTGCAGTATGTCCTCACCAGTGTTGTAGGCAACACCTACTGCAACCGCGTGCTTGGATGCTTGCTCGACATATAGCTTGCATTGAAATTCCCCCTAAAGAAAACAGAGTTAATATGTTAAATTCGCTTAATTATAATTTAACATAAAGTTAAGTAGAAAAGAAATTAATTACCGAAGGAAAAGGGACTTTAGGCATGGAATTGCAGCTATCTCTGAAACTTGGGCTATCACAGAACGGAACATTTGGTATTGGCCTACCCTGGACCAACTGTTGTATTTGCATTGTTAACAACGCATTATGTTCTTGCAGCAAACGCATTTGTTCGGTGAATTGTTCTTCTCGTTGTTCCTTGTAGCGCATTTGTTGTTGAAGTTCTTGCATTTGATGCTTAAAGCTAGACATCTCGTCACGTAGGTGGGAAACATCACTTCTACTCGAGCGCTTCTGACGTCCGAAGTATGCTGATGGGGTGACTGCAAAACCAGTACCCCGAACACGACCATCATACTCGGGTACTGGTAACGCTCTGCTCAATAAATCGTCCCGACCAACATAGGTCGCCAACGCAGGATCCTCCTGTGTCATTTGTCGCTTTCCCAAAAAGAATTACAATGAAAATTAGTTATTATAAATGGAGTTCATTTAAGTAAAGCCAATTATTTATTAAACGCATAATATCATTGAATACTTACACAATATTCGGCTACTCTTCTTGCTTCCTCACTACGAATTTCACCTTTCTTATTTGTGACACCCTTGACCCACAGCTCATGTCGTGGAACCTGTGTACTATCTGAGCCTGATTCTTGTATCTGCACATCGAAGTTAGTCGAAGTTAAATGATATTCATATAATTTTTATTATGAATGAAATAATCATCAGTTCGTACAATTTGTTTTTATAAATTTCCGTATGAAACAGGTCCTTGTGTGTATCGGTATGGCATGTTGGTCGCGTTAGCTCGATTCTTCTCGCTCAACTCCTAGATAGATCAAAATGATTCATATAAATATATAAATGTTACTTACAAATACGTACATTACACGTAATAGGGAAAAATAAACAAATCCCCTTACCAGGAAATCAGGAGTTGTATGTGTTTTGATAAACTCATCCCACATTGCTTGAGTGATGATTCCTTCGTACAATGGATAAGGCGATGTAGTAATGATATCATCATTATCATCCCTCAAGAAATATTTGACGAGATCAGAATGAAACTTTCGCAAAATTTTTCTGGCTTTTCTCATTACGAAGTTCTTCCGATCATCATCAATAATAAAAACACTCTGTAAACAAGTCAAAAAACATATATCATATGTAAGATTGAAATGAAGTGAAACAAAGAAAACCGAATAAATATATAATTAAGGTGTTACCTGTATTTCAGCCCAGATCCCATCCTCATAACTTTTCTTTACCATTTTCCAATTTTGAACTGTAATAGGGACTCTGTCTCGAACCGTAGTCCCGATGAAGTTATTTAACGAGGTACTGTTCTCCCCAACCGGGTTCCCAAGTTCATTCCACTCTACTTGTAACTTGATCCCGTTACTTCTCAGTCTGATCAACCTCGCCATAACTGTCCTGCCACGTCTGACGTTCACCTCAAATCTCTGTCTACCAATGTGCCTGGGAACGTCATCAATGTCATCAGGTACGGGACTGGGAACATCATCAATGTCATGATGTGGTGAGTCCATACTCCAGCAAGTGAAATAAACCAAATCAAAACATCAGTACACAATGGTCTTGTATGTCAACGAAAGCAAATTATTTTGAAATTTATAAAAACATACGTACAAGTAAATGAGTCAAGGAAATCATTATCTTTTCCTTTTTCTTGTCTGATTTAAAATTTTATTCTTCAGAATTCGTGTTGGATTGAGAATTGTGTTCCTCTTGACCCAAGTTCCCTCTTTATGATCATGTCTCACGTATAGGGGTCCATCTCCATCTTCATCTTCATCTGCATCTCCATCTATATCAATCTCTGCTGACCACAAATCCTCAAACGAAGGATCATCATTATTGATGTTCAAATATTCATTACTTTCAAAATCAACTTCTGCTTGACGATTCTTGTTGGATGGAAGTACAATAGACCAATTCTTCTTAGCAGGATCAGGAATGTAAAATGCTTGTTCTGCCTGTGCTGCTAAAATAAAAGGATCATCTTCATACCAAACCTTAGAAAGGTCCACTTGCACAAAGCCTAAGTCATCTATCCGCAATCCACTGTTGTTGTTAACCCACTGACATTTGAAGACAGGGACCCTGAACATAGAGTAATCTAACTCCCATATGCGTTCAATGACACCAAAGTATGACATTGATGCATAGATAGGGTGTGTATCTTTAGCACTGGCTCTATGCCAAGAATCAACAACAAGTGTTACCCCACTATTCTGCATCGTGCTCTGTTTATCATGGTCTTGTGTATAAAATGTGTAACCGTTGATTGCATAACCATTGTAAGATAATATATGTAAGCTCGGTCCCTTCGACAGGCACTTCAATTTT
Organism: Inga laurina; assembly: GCA_963855925.1. Classification (NCBI taxonomy): domain Eukaryota; kingdom Viridiplantae; phylum Streptophyta; class Magnoliopsida; order Fabales; family Fabaceae; genus Inga; species Inga laurina. The sequence goes on from OY979702.1 coordinate 9,198,300, forward strand.
TCAGAAACTGAATCAGGATTCCTCTCCATCTCATCGTTAATACGATTTTTCAACCAGCCTGCAAATTGTTTATTGTGTTCTGTTGTTAATAAATTTTCATTCCCATCACCATGTACCAATCGGAGAGCATCCTTGTGTTCTTCTACATACGGTTCGACCTCATCAGTGTTATGTAGGACATACAAGTGGGCTTGATCCCGTTCAGTCACTGATATCGTTATTACATCACTCCCCGTTGTTCCTTTCCCTGATCTTCAGCCATCATGACGGGACTTGGGGATCCCTACAGGGTCAACATTTGATAGAAAATCAGCACAGAAGTCACTTGCTTCTTCAACCATGTAACTTTCAGCGATACAACCCTCTGGACGGTATCTATTTTTCACATACCCCTTTAATATTTTCATGAATCGTTCATTTGGGTACATCCATCTCAAGTACACTGGACCGCACAATTGAGTTTCTTTGACCAAGTGTACAGTTAGATGTACCATAATGTCAAAAAAAGAAGGCGGAAAATACATTTCAAGTTCACACAGAGTACACACAATCAGCCTTTGCAAATCTTGTAACCTGGTTGAATCAACCACTTTACTGCAGATCAACTTGAAAAACATGCAAAGTTTCGTGATAGTGTTCCTTAATTTTTTGGGTAGAATGGATCGTATACCAATCGGTAGGAAATTTTGCATTAGCACATGACAATCATGAGATTTAAGGTTTTTTAACTTCAACTCTTTTACCGATACAAGGTTCTTTATATTTGAAGAGTAGCCCTCGGGAACTTTAATTCCTTGCAGAAACTCACAAAACAATTTCTTCTCTTTCCTCGACAGAGTGTATGCCGCTGGCGGTAGATAGGTACGAGACCCTTGCTCAATCGGTGCCAACTCTTCTCTAATTCCCAAGTTCACTAAATCCAACCTCGAATTGACATTGTCCTTGCTTTTCCCATGGATATTAAGCAACGTACCAATTAGACTATCACAGATATTTTTTTCTATATGCATCACATCAAGAAAATGCCTCACGTATAAAGACTTCCAATATGGAAGTTCAAAGAAAATAGACTTTTTCTTCCAACCCCTTGTCTCGATTTGTTTTGCAAAAGGTTTGCCAAAATTGTTCTCTAAGTCTTTTACCTTGGAATACACCTGGGAACCGGTCAACATCTTCGGCGGGCTACCTTCTTCTGCATCACCATTGAAAGGCTTTTTCCACTTCCACCAACGATGTTGTGATGGTAAGAATCTTCGATGCCCCATGTAAACATTTTTCTTACAATGATGAAGTCGCATTGAATGAGTGTCATCTTCACATATAGGGCATGCACCATATCCTTTGACGCTGTATCCTGACAAATTTCCATAAGCAGGGAAATCATTAATTGTGCCAAACAACATGGCTTTCAAAGTGAAACTTTCTTTCATGTACCCGTCATACACACTAACGCCTTCATCCCAAAGCAGCTTCAAGTCATCAATTAAAGGAGCCAAGTATACATCTATATCATTCCCAGGTTGCCTTGGCCCAGAAATTAACATGGACAACATCATAAACTTACGTTTCATGATTAAGTGTGGAGGAAGGTTATAAATCATCAATATCACCGGCCACGTGCTATGTGTGCTACTCTGAACACCGTGCGGATTAATTCCATCAGTTGACAGTGCAAGGCGAAGGTTCCTGACTTCATCAGCAAAGTCAGGGTACTCATGATCAATTTTTTTCCATTGAGGAGCGTCTGCAGGGTGCCTAAGCTTCGTGTCTTTAATCCTTTCATCTGTATGCCATGTCAACTGCTTAGCAATCTCTGCATTACTATACAGTCGCCTGAATCTCGGAACAATGGGAAAATACCATAGCACCTTCAAAGGACTTTTTCCTTTCTTCTTCCTATATCGAGATGCGTTGCATTTAGGGCACTTCTCCAACGTTGCATACTGATTTCGAAATAATACGCAATCGTTAGGACATGCATGTATCTTCTCATATCCCATACCGGTTGTAGAGCAAAGAATTCGTTTTGCCTCGTATGTCTTGGTAGGAAGTACATTTTCTTCTGGAAGCATATCTTGCAACAGTTCAAGCAATGCGGTAAAACCCGAATCACTCAATCCGTAGCGAGCTTTAAAGTTGTACAACTTCAACACTGCTAGCAATCTTGTGTATTTAGTACTTCCGACATATAATGGTTTCTCTGCATCACCTTTCAACTTCTCATATTCGTTAGGGCAGTTATGAAGCACCCCTTCAACCATATTTGCCATTTCTTCAAGACCATCATCTTCATCAAACATGCTTTGATCAAATTCATCCGAGGCACCACCCGTGGTATGCACCCGATCACTATATGAATCGTTGGTCTCACCATGCCTTGTCTATCGTATATATGTTTGATCAATACCATAACACACTAGATGATCTAGCAAATCAAGTTGACTAATCCGCTTTCCAAAACAACAGGATAAGCAAGGACATAAGATTTTGCCAGGATCGTTTGTGTGCTCAGTTGCAAATGTAATAAAATCCTTCACCCCATCTATATATTCCCTTGAACATCGATTAGATGACATCCATTTACGATCCATCTATGGGCTTCAATCTATTTTTTTTAAAAATTACGTGGTTAGTTGTATAACTATTGCATTTACTAATTACTTTTATATTCTCTTACCAATTTTAATTTAAAATAACATACACCACATGAATCTTCATAATTGAAGCTTTCTAAGTCTTAAACTGAATATTTAAATTGCCAAATAATTCATTAATTATTCCCAGGCATTATAATAAAATTTTACAACTCATAACAAAAGAAACCATATTTGCCACAATAATATATCATAGTTAAATTAGAAAACATTACAAGTCAATAATTAAATAAAATACAAGTGTTAAGAATATATAAATAATTATTTTGCTTATGCAATTAATCAATAACAATCATTAGAACACCTACAAATTATAACTATTAAATTTAACTAAAATCACATTTGTGAACTCAAAATTTAAAAAACATACCGTAAATAGAAGCTTCAATAGACTGATGAACTGAAACTACAAACACAAATTAAACATAAACAAATCAATAAAATATTTGAGGTTCTAAGTTATTTTTTTAAATAATAATATGTGTAATAAACATCAAAATATAATAAAATCAAATATGATTAGCTTAAATCAAAAAATATGATTCAGAAAAAAAAATAAAGAAAATAAAATAAAATGAAAAAGAAAGCATAATCCCAATATTAATTTTCTCCTTATTATATGTTTTTCCCCTTACGGTTTTAGTTAATATATTTAAAGTTAAACAATATAGACAAATTATATTTTATTTTATTAAATATTAACGTTGATATATATTGATATATTAAACTCATTTTATCCATATTTTAAAATTATTAAATAAGTTAATGACTCAATTAACGAATTATTCAATTTATTATCCTGATTTCAATTTTTCCTATTTTCATTGGGTTTAAATGGGATTTTCTCTATTATAGTTTAATAAAATAATACAAAAAATTATTTTCTTACCTCTACAAAATATATAGCACTAACACAAATATATATTAAATACGTGAAATAATGTTAAATAAATGATTTTGATTTTTGGAAAACAAATAATTTGAAGCAGTTTTAAAAGAAATAACAGTATTATTAAAAGTTAATTTGATTATCTAATTTCAAGTCACTTGTATATTAATTACTGTCGTTCAAATTTATGGTTATATATAACATTTAATTCAATTCTTTCATTATTCTTGTAACTTGTTACATTAATTTCTTAGAACTAGTGAGCTTGTAACTTGTTGCATTAATTCTTTAGAACTAGTGAGAGCTAAAACACAGTACACACGCCTACAATAGGGATCGGATAAGTCTCTAGTAATGGGAATATATATGTACACACACGCCTACAATACACACACGTCTACAAACAACACACACATTTGTACATTATATATATATATATATATATAGGTGTTAAATGAAATCTTTGCATCTTTTTCGATTCTTCCTTTTTTTTTTTATGACAATAATTGCTAAAGTTGAAAGTGACATTTTGTTGTTATTCTCTTGCATAAAGTTGAACCAATTTAGAAGCAACATTTCCTATACGTACTGCAAATCACCTTTTCAATTATTGTCTACAATTTAGAAGCAAAATTATTCTCTTGCATATGCCAACAAATGACTTATCCTTTACCAAAAGCAACATTTCCTATACGGTGCAAAAGTAAATTTAACTATTTAAGGGTAAAATTTAAAAGCTCACATAGTGCAATTACTATGGAGGTGAACTATACTTTTTTTTTAAAAATAAAATATTATCAACATTAATTCAAACTCTTTTAGGTTCAGCGCAGCTCATTAAAAACAAAGAAGTTATGGTACTAATCATTTTTATAACTCTACGATGACTTTATTAATATATCTCCATCATAATAAGTCTAACGCTAGAGGAATCATGAAAATTAACTTTCACAGTTTCACTTGAAAAAAAAATTAATAAAAACAAAACGCAAGTTGAACTTACAGGTTGATCAGTACAGTGGAGTGGGGGACCACGTAATTGCCGTTGGTGACGCAATCTTCAGTGAGGGAAGGAAGAAATTTGAGTTACTAAATGAAGTGGGGACCAAAAACTTGTAGACAATACAAAGAAAAGGGAATAAAAGGGACAGGAGTGGGGTTGGCAGTTGGGATAAAACAAAGACGTGTGCTCGTGTGAATGTCGTTTTAAGAAGTGAAGATAAGAAAATGGAAGGAAGGGGAGAGCACGCAGATACTGAAAGTGAAAATGAGAGAGTGAATGATTAAAGATATGAGAAAAAGGTAAAGAGAGGGAGGTGGGTGTCGGCACGCGGGAAATGAAAAGAGAATGGGGGGAGAGAGGCGGGAAACATTAAGGATAAGGGGGTGGGGCGGGGTGGGTTCTAATTGGCTGGGAAGGGATAGAAAATCCTAAATTTTATTTTTTTTAAAAAAAACAGGTCACGGGTGGCGCCTGACCAGACAGGCGCCACCCCTGAACAAATTTTTTTTTTTTTGTTAAAAAAGGTCAGGCACCCGTGACAACAAATTTTTTTTTTTTTTTAAAAGGATCAGGGGTGGCGCCTGACCAGATAGGCGCCACCCCTGAACAAATTTCTTTTTTTTTAAAAAAAAAAAAAAGCATCAGGGGTGGCGCCTGACCAGGCAGGCGCCACCCCTGACAATTTTTTTTTTTGTTAAAAAAGCTCAGGCACCCGTGACAACAAAATTTTTTTTTTTTAAAAGGATCAGGGGTGGCGCCTGACCAGATAGGCGCCACCCCTGAACAAATTTTTTTTTTTTTATGTTAAAAGATTGAATAGGCATGCACCCGGACAACAATTTTTTTTTTTTAAAAAAAGCATCAGGGGTGGCGCCTGACCAGACAGGCGCCACCCCTGATCCAGGTCCTAGTGTGGCGCCTGGCCCACAGCTGGTTCTAGCAGGTCAAGTGTGGCGCCTGGCCAGACAGGCGCCACACTTAACCATACCAGCTGTGGCGCCTATCCTTTCAGGCGCCACAGCTGGTAGAAAAAGAAAACCATAAAACTTTAAAAAAATAATAAATGAGCAGCTGTGGCACTTCATTAAGGAAGGGCCACAATATGTGCGCCACCTTTCAACCTTTTTGTAGTAGTGTTATAAGCGCCACAGCTTTGCTTTTTTGTAGTAGTGTATTCAGCAATTTCAGTTGACTCTTAGTTTCTGTACCATCACCTACTCACCCCTGTTTTTTTCTGTACCATCACCTACTCACCCCTGTTAGGTAATATTTCTACATGAATATATTTTATTGAAGATTAAATTAAACTTGCACTAGAGAATTAGATTTCTTTGTTAGCATTCGTACATGAATATATATATCATCAATGAACTAAAGGCTATATACACATATTATTTTCCATTTTTAGTGATAGTTGATACTGATATTCCTGATTGTTTTTCTTTAATTTTTAATTTTTTTTTTAGTTATATATATGAACCTGCAATTGAAGAAGCAATAACTGATAGTAGATCACCACCGGCACAAAATGCTTTTCCATTACCCTGCAATATTGGAAAAAAACAGAGCTGCATATTGTAACATGCTGGAAAAATTGTGTACATATATAATTAATGTACACACACACACACACACACACATATATTATAAACGAAACGTTTTACACACACTTTATTAATGGGAACAAAATGGTAAAATAGCGTCAGTACAAATATATGATACATAAAACAATTATTAGTATTCTTATTATTATTAGAAGAACTTCTAGAAGACTTGGGAGGGAAGTTAAACAAAGGATAATGAATCAATAATGAGATGTGGATAAACTTGATAAGTAGGATGTGCGTCAGTGAAGATAAGTATAGCCTAGCTTGGGGAAAAAGTTAAAAACAAATGAAGGAAATAGATGAGCTGCGAAACTATTATATATAGGCGCAAGTTCTCATCTCCAAAATCTAAAAAACACAAATAAGTAGAGTGACGAAGAAACATAAGACGAGAGAAAAAAATAAAACAAGAGAAGACGTGCTGCTGAAAAATTACGAGTTTTCTTACTGAGTGATTCACCCTGCTCTTATTTATGTTTCTCAAAATTATTTCAAATGTCTTACTATCTAATACTCTCTATGTGATTTATTTGATTGATCTAAATACTTTTTATCTTTGAAAGTTATTTGGAATTGTATGTGAATATGCAAGGAGGACTATATTGTTGTGTCCATGAATATTATGATCTCCTCAAGAAGGATTGCTAGATGAACTATCATATGGGTAAGATTTTTTGTGTGAATTATTATAGATCCACCTAGGGGACTCCCTAGTATTTCTAAGTGACAAAATTATGGTATTTGTGGATACTTGTGAATTTAATACTTTTCTATGCATATTCACATATAATTATATTGCAGGGATTTAAGTTTTTTTTCCTGCTAAATTAGTAGCTGAGCATTATTGGTTAAAACTTATTTATTTAGTATCACTCATATCTTGTCGTAATATCCCAAAAATTGGAAATCATGTTGATATAAAGATGAGCCAAAGCAACAAACAAGAAGCCTCTTTAGTTTCCCTTATACATATGTTTTTTTAGAGTTCTTATAGGAAATGATGATGTATTTGAGAACTCTATGTATTAATAAAATATTTTTTATGGCATGTTTCTGCCAGTATCTTTATTTTTATTTTTTTTGAATTAGAAACCGAATATATCTTTAATTTTGTTGTGGGAATAATAATGATATTAAGTAATCATTTATTTATAAATTAATTAAAATTGAGGGCTTACACATATAACTGCTACTTTTATTGACACTGTCAGTACAATATTAAGAAGTCAACATTTAATGGGAAAAAACACTGTATAATTGCAATAATTGGATTTTCCGCGGCTCATTTACCTTCAAAATCACCAATTTAACTGATGGGACATTCTCATACAATGTCAAATTCTGTCTCATTTGACAAGTCTGGGGGGGGGGGGGACAAAACAAAAGGTATAAGAAATAAACAACTATAACTGGTTATCCGTGAATATAAATGTGAGTGTGTGTGTGTGGGCACATATTTATAAATACGTTTGTACTCACCATTTCGTAATTAAGGCTATTCAGCTTGTCAGGCCTATTTAGTATCACTTTCTTCACACTCGGATTTCCGGCGAAAAGTACCTAAAACACATACTCATGCCATATATTCGAAATTATTAACTAGGGCCAGAACCCAATATATTATAAAAAAACATTGAAAGATCATGCATGCATAGTCTAAGTACTAACTAATAGTACTTTGGCCAAAAAAACAAAAAAAATACTAACTAATTGTAGATAGGTTTTAGAAATGTGCTATAATTCATTTCTTGTACATAGTTAAGATATATAGCGCGCGCACATATATATATTTAGAAGAAGGAAATACCTGGTTTGTTTCTCTGACAAAGTTTAATCTCATAGCCATAGTGCAGGAAATGATGATACACAAATTCTCAATTATAAGAAAGTGCAAACATAGAAAGTTTACCGACAATGGAACTTGCTTGGTTATGTATACACGCACACGCGCGCACATACATAAAATGCTAAAGGATACAACTTTGATTAATTTGTAAGAGGAGATGAACATGAGCAACGTGCAACTTGAGCTCTGTGAAACACATGGAATTGCCATTATTACGAATTAGGATGAACAAGACTCTTGTTGGTTGAAGTAGTTTATTGTCGCAAACAACAACATGGTTTTTGTCTCCACGATCAAAAGTAGTAGTTGGTTTGATTTCATATATTATCAGTAATGTCACTATGTAGATGTGAGTTTTCCGGTGTATTAAAAACAAATTAAAGGAGGACATTGTGCAATTTTAAAATACAACAAGGCATGTGAACCATGATGGTCGACTGAAATAACCCGTTAGTCACCTCGGGGTTATCAAGAATAAAACCAAATTAATGCAATATAGTGTATAACTCGGGTCGTTTCACTTTGAGGAGCCAATTACGGAACTAATTCATAGTAAACTAAGTAATTACAAAGTAAATTTGACAAGGGTAAAATATAACTAATTTTCAAAACGAGGAATTAAATGCAATTAAAATAAATATTTTTGGGATTTTTTTTTTTTTTCAAATAAGGAGGAATAGAAATGGATTAAGAATGCAAATGATGAAGATGTTCTTGGAAATGGTTTTCAATGGTTATCTTTACTCAATTAAGATATTTAGGGAGTTAATACACTAAGCTTCTAATATACCAAAACTCATTAACCAATGAGTTTAGCATCACAAGAAAGGAACCCCTACTCTTGAAATGCTATTAAGCTCTCTAAGTATAATGAGTTTCTCTAAGTTTCATTACTACACAAAGGGGTTTTAATATTCTTATTTTGGCACTTTTAACATCCAAAAACTGGGGTACGTCTATGTGGGGGGGGCATAGTATGTTTTAAGAAAAGACGTCCGAAAAAAATGGGACGTCTAAAGGGAGGACTTTAGACGTCTCAAATTAAGAATTGAGATATCTAAAGTCCCCCAGTGTAGGACTTTACACGTTCCAAATCTCAAATTGGGACGTCTAAAGTCTTCCATGGGGGGACTTTAGACGTCCCAATTTCAAAATTGGGATGTTTAAAGTCATTTGAATTTCAAATTTCTTATAGATGCTGAGGTCATCAATTACGAAAGCAAACACAAGTTCCAGATGAGAATCCTTTGCAATAGTTTTGTTGAACATAAATGCTAGCTTTCTCCATTCTCTTTTTGGCTCCAGAATTTCCTTTTTTTTGGCATCACCACACTTCCACCACTTTACTAGCTTTGTTCAAACCTCTTTTAGTCAAACTTTAGAATTCAAAAATCCATTTTTTACCCAGATGCACTGTACCAGATCTAATTGTAAAAATAGAGAGGAACTTATATAATAATAATAAACAGACAAGTATGTAAGATTTGAGAAGTGATAAAGAGAGAGTTATCATCGCATATAGCGGCACCAAAGAGCATGATGAGAGAGGGGATGATGGCGAAAACACCGAAGGAAAAAACTATTTGAATCTATGAAATGTAGGTCTCTCTTTGCAACTCCTCTTAAAGAAATTGAAAAATGCTATGGGGGAGAGAGAGAGAGAGAGAGAGAGGAAAGCGTCCCTTTATTTAATATAAGGCACGAGCGTCCCTTATATTCAATACAGTTCGCAAGAAAATTTTTAAATTACTTTAGACGTCCCAAATTCCATTTGGGATGTCTAAAATGTAAAAAAAAAAAAAAAAATTAACCCAAATGGAATTTGGGACGTCTAAAGTGTAAAACAAAAAACAATTTAATTTTTTTTTTAACTTTAGACGTCCCAAATTCAATTTGGGACATCAAAAGCTACCCAGTTCCCACACAGAATTACAAAAATACCACTGCCTATGTTTTAGACGTCCCTATTTTAAAAAGGGACGTCCTTTAGGGTAGCAGAATCTATATTCTATAGTAGTGTTTCCTAAAATACCAAACCTCGATTACCATTGAGTCTAATGCTTAAACTCATGAACCCATTTATTTAAGTATTATTAAAACCCCTTAGAGAGTGACTATGGAATAAGTAATGCATTTATGTTCAACTATAATTCCAATTTAATCAAACTATCCAACAATACCATGTTAAATAGATTTAAATCAATAGAATCATAGAGAAAAATATATATAACCATATATATAGATGAATACAAATCCTCATTACAAATCCAAAATCACAACAACTCAATTCATAAAAATCATAACTAAAATCATAAACTCATTACATAAATGAATTCCTAAACCTAAGAAATCACAAATATAATGAGCTAGAGATAAAATAAACTCCCATTTGAAGCACATGTGAGCTCAAACCATTTTCAAGAGCTAACGAAATTAGCTACTCACAGCCATGGATTCAAGAAACATAATCATTCTCAGATTCACACATCCAGCCATATGAAACACTAATTAAAGAAATTAATTAGCATTCAATAAGAAAGCTTGGTGGCAGAATTTGAACCCCAAGTAGAACAGAGAATAGGCACGGCAAAAATGAATCCAGAACAGAGGAAGATGCTAGCAGTGATGGACAACGGTGGCGGTGGGAGGAAAGGACGAAGGCCAATGAAGGTGGTCCCTTGCTACAAGAAGAACTCACAGCCACTGTCTCTCCTAGTGCGAATCTGGTTTTGGGAGAAGAGGACGATGGAAAATGGCGTTGCAGTGGTGAAGAAGATAAAGATGATGGTGGATCAAAGGTGGAATGGTGGTTTGATGAGAATCGGCCTCGTCCTCAGCTTCACTGCGCCAACCCCCTGTTCTCGACTCCCTCCTCGGTTCTGGTTCGTCCGCCGGGACTGCTCATTCTTTTGCTGGTTTGGAACGATGAAGGTCACCGGCGGTGGAGCAGCGACAGTGATGGTTATATGACGGTGGATGGAAGGAGATGAGGGGCGGAGATGGTGTTGAGAGGATGAAGTTTTGCCGCCGCCGCTCCTTGGAATCCCGACTCTCAACTCTCCGTAATTCCCCTCTGGTGGTCTCTCAGCTCAATTCTGTTTTCAATTAACAATCGGAACTGACCTAAAGAAAAGAAACAAAACGCAGTGTTTCAATGGGATTAATTTGTCATTTTCCAAATTCATGGGACCAAAATGTCATGCCTGAAATTCACACCCCAAATTGCCATTTTCAGATTTGATTCAAATTTTTCAAATATTTTCAATTAAAAACAATTTAACCAATATCAAATATTCTCATAAAATCAATAGTTAAGAGTAATTAAAATTATTTTGACAATTTTGTCATTTTTAGTCCTAATTTAATATATTTGTACTCTTAATACCAATTTAATCACACAGAATGCATTTTAAGTTCTATAAGTATAACAAAATCCGTAAATAAAATATAAAAATATATAATAAAATTGGGATTTGTCATCGACCATTTGTAACAGTTGACATTTCTTAATCAGAACAAATCCAAAGCACATACGATGAATCATGTGAATATCATTCTGAGAGTCCAAATTAAGTAATTACTAAATGCGTAATGATATTGACTAAAGAATTAATTATATTTACTAAAGACATAATGATATTTACTAAACGATTAATAACATTTACTATCAGATGGTATTGACTAAATGAGTAATAGAAATGACTAAATGCATAATGGTATTGACTAGAGGCATAATGATATTCACTAAATGGGTAATGTTATTAACCAAAGGCATAATGATATTGACTAGATGAGTAATGGTATTGATTAGATGTGTAAATATATTAACTAAAGACGTAAATCATTACTCATTTAATCAATATCATTACGGCTTTGGACAATGCTATTATTTATGTAGTCAATACGATTATGCCTTTGGTTAATAACATTACTCATTTAGTCGATAACATTACTTATTTAGTGAATACTATCATGCCTTTAGTCAATATCATTGCTTATTTAGTGAATATTATTATGTCTTTAGTCAATATATTTACGCCTTTAGTTATTACCATTACTCATTTAGTGAATACCATTATGCCTTTAGTCAATATCGTTACACCTTTAATTATTACCATTACTCATTTAGTGAATACCATTATACCTTTAGTCAATATCGCTACGCCTTAGTTATTTTCATTACTCATTTAGTCAAATCCAATAATGGCTTTATTTGTATTATACACATATATTCTTATGCATATGTGTGTGTGTCAAAAGGGCTTGGTGGCCCAATGGTCATCGTGCCTTTTGTAGGACCAAGGGAGCTTCAAATCCCACCCTCACCACTTGGCTCCCCATTTTTATAAAAAAACAAACCCAAAAAACAGCCACTAGCGCCAAAGCTCTGGCGGCCAGTGAACAGAAGGTGCCAGCTGGCTGGCACAATTTTGGCGGTCGGCCGGTAGTGGTGCTTTTGCGAGGGGTGCCCTTTTCTTTTTCTTTTTTTAATTTAAAAAAGTGAGGGTCATTATAGTAAAATTACCAACACTTTAAAATCCCAAATTAATCCTCTATCAACTTTTTGTCATTTTCATGTCTTAATAGGCTTTTTAAGGTTTTGAAAGTTGAAATGGTATTTAAGTAGAATTTTACCTAAACTTTATTGGCTTTCCGATGTAAGAATAAAATAAAATAAAAGGAGGACATGTGCAGTACTCATTTTAAAATACAAGGCATGTGAACCATGATGGTCGATCATTTGTAACAGTTGATAATCCTTAATCAGAACAAATCCAAAGTACATACGACGAACCATGTGAATATCATTCCGAGAGTCCTAATTTTTAAACAATCAATCTGTCTCTGACCATAACATGTGACGAGGAAAGTAGTTGACAGCATAGTTTGACCCGGCAATTATAGCATCCATCTTAGCTTCCTCCAAGATACTTCCCAATTTCATCTTCCTAGGTATGGCGGCTCTTTCACAACTTACCCAAGTTACTAACATGGTTTAATTTATTTCATTACTTCCTCTACTCCTTAATATAAAACCCAGTTGATTTTTTTAGAGAGATTAAAGAAGATAATTAAATTACTTTAAAATATTTATATTTATCGTTTTTCTCCAAACTAATTTGAGTGATATATAATCTAATGATATGCAACATATGCTATGATTAAATAAATTATTTAGCTTCTTTAATTTCTCAAAAAAAAAAGTCAACTGGCTCAACAGTTAAAATATCCTTTTTTAAGATAAAAAAACTCTTGATTTGGATGCTACAATAGTCTTGCAAGGAACTTCGCTCTAGACCTTGCTGGGTATGTTTGATCTGTGAGGAAGTTGCAGACACTCCCAATTCTCATCCTCAACCTCTCCAAAGTATTGATTTACTATTTCTTCGGTAACAAGCTCTAGCTTCGGAGAATCCCACTAATAAGCAGACACAAATAATTAATAAAACACATAATTTGTGATTCCATATTGTGTGTGTGTGAGAGAGAGAGAGATGAGATGTCATACCATAGGCTTGTTGTCTTTATCAAATAGCTTAGCTCTTGAGCCCTGTTTAGTGCAGAACCACAAGTCATATAAATAATAAAGAACAAGAAAATTAAAGCTAGTTGAAGATTTGTCAGCAGGTTTAGTAAAATAAAACATGTTTAGCAGTCAAAATTACAGAGTGGGTATATAATTTTTTCCAGTGATGACCTCGTAGAAATCGTTGCTGATAGATCTCTGGAAGAAGTGGTGGGTATTGAAGTGTCCAAAGATTAATTGTAATCGTGTTTTATCTATAGAGACATTCGTTAGTAAGCGACAGGGTTGTTGGGCCTTAGGTGTAAAATTCTTTCCTTAATTTTATAATATTAACTCATCTTTTAAATATTAATCAAGGTAAAAATTAATTCTATCGTGATTATATCAAAAATTCCCATTTCAAAACTAAAGTTATCCAGCTTTATATAACATCCAACTAAAGTATGATAATCAAAATATGCAGTTGAATTAGAGTTTACAGAATGTGGGCCCTATGAGTGGCAATATACATCAATTTAACATATTATAAACCACAAGAGGCTATACAGATATATAGAGATATATCTATGCCTCTGGAGCTCCTCCCAACATCCCATTAGGGGAAACATCATCGGAAAAATGTTAAATTGACAGGATGAGACAAAATCCTCAATAACCAACATCTGACTTATTACAAATGCTGGTGTGTCTTCATGAGGTGCCAAGTGGAACAATTTATATAATCAATTATTAGAGATATAATTGACAAAAATTCAATATCACCGTTTTATACACAAATCTCATATCATGAATTATATAGCACGATTACTATATATCAAATATCATATTACAATTCTCATTTGCCTCTCATCAATTCAACCAAACCGCCTTATTTTTGCCGACTAGACCCATAGGCTAAGTTACTTTCCATGTCACTGGTCACTCAAGAAGCTCACCGATCACATGATAAGGATATGACAAATCCACAAAGCACGTGCCCAGACCATGGGTCTTTCCCCTCATCGAACTAGTGGGGTGTTGCAGCCCCTCATTGAACAGGTGGGGCAGTTCCTCATTGAATTGGTGGGACAATAGAAAGTTAATCATCGTGCACCAATGGAGGCTATACCACTTGGTAAAATAATTTACTCCATCTCATCCCAAATCCATCATCACAATATTTATCAATAATTATTTCAACGGGATTTTCCCATATTCATATGTAAATATATATATATATATATATTTTTTCATTTCAAATCATAAAGTTCCACAAGGCAAGTTTATATCAAAATACTTCACAATATAATGATAACTTTCTCAATCACAATAAACCTTTACTCATTGAAATATCTAATAAATATCAACATACCATTTTCAAATCTCAAAATTATTTTTACAAAATACTCACAAACAAATACCAACACACATAACAAATGAAAAGTGGTTACCTCTCACCAAAACAAAATTATAATCACAAGCTTCTAATCCAAGAGCTCAAATACATGCCAAAAACTAATCCACAACAACCAATTTATTATATATTAATATTAGAAAAATTAATTCATGTAACTTAATTCTATAATTTTAAGGTTTTGAATTAATTACTCCCAAAAATTACAATTTCACATTAAAATCCCAATTATTAATTTAAATATTTTTATTAACTCAAATAACCTATTCAAGTCATTGATTATTATTAATTTCATGCCCTTACATAAAATTCCCAATTTTTAGTTTAGAACATAAAATAGCTAAACTATAAATCATCATCCCAAACAAAAAATATAAACCCATTAAAATTCATTATTAATCATCCTCTATATTCCTCTTGTCATATACTAATAAAACTTAAACTTACCCAAAATTCTAATCCCAAAATATTCTCTAATCAGCAATAAATTACTGTCATAAGAAGAGAAATATATTTAGAACATTTTTCATAAAGGAAGTTTTGTGATTAGAAATGATTTTGAGTACCTTATTGATTCCCAAAGATATGAAAATACTCCAACTAAAATCTGGTCTTGCGCCTATCTGCACAACACTTCACGCAAATCTCTTGCGTGAAGTGTGTATGGAGAGGGGTATTTATAATACCCCCTTCACCTTGCTTTAACACGTTTTTTTCCAAATATATAACATTGGGTGCCACTACCTGATGTTCATCTTATTATTTGGTTGGTTCGCCAAGAGGCGCAACAGCCTGTATATTATATATTGGCCAAAAAAAAAAACCTGTATATTATTATATATATATATAATAAATAATTATTTCTAAATTATAATTGTATCCTAAAAATAAAAATAAGAATGTTACATTAAGACTACTTAAGCTCAATGTGTATGTATATATGCGGAGGTCTTGTTACAATGTAGTGTATAGATCCTAACCATTGCTATCAATAAAATATCTCATTTTCTGGGCCAGCCCAAGAAAGTTAACATGGCATTCGAGTGGGTCGGTTAAGGATCCATCGGACTTTCAAGTTAGATTTTCAAGAATGTTGGATCGGGTTTCAATTGTTTCCCAATAATGGGTTTAGATGCATCGGGTTTGAACGCCTTACTCTATTGGGTTTGAGGTATCGTGTTCGCCCAACGTTTTATATCAATCAGACGCTCGATTTCAAGCGTCTCTTCCTAAGAGTCAAAATCGTGAGTAAGAAATTTCACGATCGTCTAGTGATTTGATCGCTTGAGACGTGTAAGGTTTTAACATCCTCCCAAGATCAGTCAATTGAGAACACTGAATTGTGACAAATTCCTATTTTTATTATATTTTTATATTTTAATTGATGATTTTGTCATAGTCATTGAGCTTAAAATGCATTTTTTGAGATAAATTGAGATTAAGAGCAAATATATTCAATTAGAACTAAAAAGGGTAAAATTGTCAAAATAATTATAATTACTCTTAATCATTAAGTTTTTGAGAACATTTGATGTTGGTTTAATTGTTTTTAATTATAAGCGCTTGAAAAATTGGATTAAGATTGAAAATGACAGTTTGGGCTTGAATTTCTTAAATGACAATTTAGTGCCACGAATTTGGAAAATGACAGTTTAATCCCATTGAAACACAACGTTTTTGCTTTCTGAAATAGGTCAGTTTGAGAGCTGGGGGAGATGGAATAAAATAGAACAAAGCGCTGTTGAGACAGGGGGAGAGACCACGGGACTTCACTCTTTCTCGCATCCTCCACCTTCATTCTTCCCGCCGCTGGCAACGTCTCTTCCTCTATCGTCACCGGCTACCTTCAACATCCCAGAACCAGAACAACAACTGTGAGAAAAGAGCAGAACCAGATCAGGAGCTGAAGTGAGAGCATTAGGACATTGACAAGACCGAGAGCTGAGAGAAGCGAGCCGAGGGACGGAGAGCTACAGTGAGATTGGGGGTTCATCAACTCGGACACCACCGCTACATCACCATCTTCCAATCACCTTCACCTTTAGTTTTCTCTATTTCTTCAAGTCATATATTGCCGTGGTTTCTCTGTCTCTTGATTCATATTCAACACCAACATCTCTTATTTCAGTATTAATTGGTTACTTAAATTAGTGTTCTATATGTTCGGAATTTTGGTAGTTTGTGGCTGAGCTTATTTTCTTCTAGCCAAGGGATTGATTCTTGACACTTGAAGCTACAAAAGGGGAGTTCTAGTTTTAATTTATTAGCTTGACTATATATTTATGATTTTTTTGGTTTTAAAAGTTGTAATTTGTAGTTAAGACTAATATTTGCGGTTTAACCTTTGTTTGAATCAAATTTGTGATTTGAATTAGTTGATGTTGAATTTTGTGCTCATCAATATATGTGGTTACATATATGTTTCATTGTAATTTTCTTGATTATCTATTATCTTGCTTGGTATTGTTTGGATATTGAGTTAATTTTGGATTACTTTGGAACCAATTGCATCAATTAATTCACAATCACACACTAAGAGTGCTTGATAGCATATTTAGGGTAGGGGTTATTCTCTTTTGGTACTAGACTCATCAGCTGATGGGGTTTGGTATTTTAGAAAACTTAGTGATTTTATAAATTGCATGCAAAGTGATTTCTAATAGTGTTTTAAGAAGTGACTATTTTCTAGATCTAGGAATAATCATTGATTAATGCACTAGACTCAATGGTGTTTGAGATTTAGTATTTTGAGGGATTTTGATTTCAATTGCTAATATTTTATGTTGAGTTTCAGTTAGAGGGATTAAGTCTTGCCCAGTGTGGAAGAGTTAATTCACTTAACTCAAGCCAGCTCAAAGGGTATTTTGAGCATTTTTTTGTCAAACTAGCACACTCTTAAAAATATTTTGAAGCAAAGGATAGATGAAATCCATTGTTCTAGGAGGTTTTTATCATACCTTTCAAAACCAATTTTGATTCCATTCCATTCCACTTTTATTCCAAAAAATCCAAAAATATTAGTTTTTAAAGTATTTCAATTTAATTGTAATTTAGTTGTTTGATAAAAAGCTAAAAATCATTTTTAACTCATTTTATGCCAATCATGACACTTAGTTTCTAGGTAATTAATAAAAGGCTCTTCGAGAGACGATCCGGGATTGCACTCTATATTGCAATCCTTGGTTAAATTTGAAGAGGCTAGCAAGGCACAAAGCCGACAACGCCTTTCTTCAAATTGCCTTAGGGTTTTCAATTTCTTAGAACAAGAGCCATGGTGGAAACAAGGAAAGGTGACGAATCATCTAGTGAAGCGATAGGTTTTGCCTACCCTCTTTATCTCCACCCATCTGACACCCAAAGGCACATTCATAATTCCCCAAATTCTTACTGGTGGTGAGAATTACTGTGTTTAGAGCAAGGCCATGATGATTGCTCTTCGTGTGAAACAAAAAGTCAGCTTCATGATGAAACGTGCCATAAGGAATTGCACAACAAAATCCTCTATGAGCAGTGGGAGAGGTGTAACGCATTTGTGTTGTCATGGATTTTGAATTTTTTGTTGAAGGAATTGGTGAATGGGGTTGTCTATTTTCAAGATACACACGCTGTTTGGATCGATCTTAAAGAAAGATTTAGCAAGGTAACCAGTTCGTGCATCTTTTCTTTACACCGTGAGATCAACTTACTACAATAGGGAGACCTCTCGATTTCTGCCTATTATTCTTGGATGAAGGAACTATGGGAAGAGCAGTCAGCTCTTATCACAGTAGGATGAAAGTGTAGGTGTTGCACATGCGGGGCCGCATAGGTGCAATCTGACATGGTTCAGCAGCAAAAGTTGCTGTAAGTTTTTATGGGTTTAAATTACTCTTTCAACATTGCTAAGAGTCAATTCCTTTTAATGACACCATTACCTAATGTAAACCAGGCTTATGCTATGGTGGCAGAAGATGAAGCTCAAAGAGCAATCTTAAGTACTACAAGAAATACCCCTATAGAAGGAATATCAATGGTAGTGTGTGGAAGTGGATGCGGCCATGGAAGGGGCAGAGGAAATTCCAATCTTATGAGTACTCACTATGGCAAAAGAGGTCACAGCAAGGACAATTGCTACCAAATTGTTGGTTACCCATCAGATTTTAAAGTTCCAAAAGGGAAACAAGTGCAATTGGGTGAGATGAATAAACAAGGGATAGAGAGCCTCAAGGATGACAAAGTAGTTCACTTAGCAAATCCGATTTCACCTTTCTTAACTCATGACCAATATGAGAGGCTGCTGGAACTTCTCAAGAAAGATGCTGAAGAGAATGTGCATGCACTTACTGGTATGGGTTTGAATAATCCTCTATCTCATAAACATATAGGCATTATGTGGGTCTTAGATTCAAGTGCAATGACTCATGTAGTGAGCAATTTATCCCTATTAGATACCTATAGTGAATATAGTAGACCAATTAAAACGATTAAGATACCAAATGATGAAAGGGTTCATGTTACACATATAGGTAGTTTGCAATTTATACCCATTGTAACGCATTTGTGTTGTCATGGAGTCTTATATGCCCCCTTGTTAAAACTTAATCTTATCTCTATATCAAAGTTAACTAGGGAAGAAGTATATCTAGTTGTATTTTTTTCTTGACATATGCTTAACACATGACCTTCGGGATAGCAAAAAGAAGGCGATTGGTAGACTTTTAGATGGGTTATATACTTTGCATTTTGCAAGCTCAAATGTAGTGAATATGGCAAATAGTTGTGGAAAAGAACATGATTGTATTGATGTTTCCTTACTACATGTTAGACTAGGACTTGCACCTGCAACTGTGTTGAGACTTTTAAATGTTGTAAGTGATAAAGGTGCAACACTGAATAAAGTTTGTGAGGTTTGTTCACAATCAAAACAAACCAAACTTCCCTTCTCTCATAGTTGCATTAAAACAAAGGGCATTTTTAAATTGTTGCATATGGATGAATGGGGTCCATATAGGAATCCTATAAATGCTGGATATCAATATTTCTTGACTATAGTAGATGATTTTTCATGTGCTACATGGGTTTTCTTGATGAAACAAAAGTCTGAAACCTCTTCTTACATTCAAGATTTTATTGCTTTCATTCAAACATAGTTTTCTAAAGTAGTCAAGAGAATACATAGCGATAATGGTACTGAGTTTGTAAACAGCACATTGAGAGATTATTTAGCACAAAAGGGAATTGTGCATGTAACTAGTTGCCCATGTGCACCAAAACAAAACGGAATAGTGGAGAGAAAGCATAGGACCCAAATGTATGTCTCTAGAAGCCTAATGATACAATCAAATATACCTATCCGATATTGGGGGGAGTGCGTTAAAATTGTTGCATACCTGATTAATCACATTCGTTCTAGAGTATTGGATTTTAGAACACCTTATGAAGTAGTGTATAGACATATGGCAAATTATAGCTTGCTGGGAACCTTTAGATTCCTAACATACGCTACTGATTCAACAAGGTTTTGAGAACAGGGGGAGAACAAGGTTTATAGGCTTAAAAAGTCATTGTATGGCCTAAAGCAGGCCTCAAGACAATGGAATAACAAGTTGTCTATGACTCTAGTTGATGGTGGTTTTAGTCAATCTAAATATGATTATTCGCTATTCATTAAGAGATTTGATGATGCTATAATGCTTGTCCTTGTATATGTGGATAACCTTCTTATTACAGGAAGTTTTAAGGAAAGAATAAGGGAGGTGCAAGAATTTCTCCACAGAAAGTTTAATATTAAAGACTTGGGAGAAATGAAGTACTTCTTGGGAATTGAAATGGCAAGGTCACCAAAAGGGAATAGTGCTTTCCCAAAGGAAGTACATTCTAGATCTCATATCGGATACTGGGATGAGCGACTGTAGACCCTTATCTCTTCCTATGAGACAAAACTTGCAGCTTCTTGCATACGAGGAAGGAAGAGATAGACAAGAGGACTTGTTGCAGAATCCGGATAGATATAAAAGGCTTGTGGATAAGATGTTTTGCTTAACTATTACGAGGCCTGATATCTATTTTCTTGTGAAGGTTCTCAGTCAGTTTATGCAGATGCTGACGAAAGCACATATGGCAGCAGAATTTGATGTGATTGGATACCTTAAACAAATCATAGGCTTTTGCCAGTGTGCTGCCAAGTTTAGATGATGATTTGACGCTATCTTGTTATTGGGATTCAGATTAGGCAGCTTGTGGACAACTCAGAGATAGGTGACTGGTTATTTACTTAAGCTCGACGACTCTCTCATTGGAAAACAAAGAAGCGGGAAATTATTGCAAAATCATCAGCCGAGGCTGAATATAGAGCATTGGGATCGGCAGTTTCTGAAGTTGTGTGGGTAGATGGCATTTTGAGAGACCTTGGGATACACCGAAATAAGCCAGTAAGTGTACATTGTGATAGTAAGGCAGCAATACATATAGCTTCAAACTTGGTATTTCATGAGCGGATAAAGCATATTGAGATAGACTATCACTTCGTTAGGGAAAAGTTGCAATCAAGTTTGATAGAATTACAACATGTATGGTCATAAGATCAAGAAGCAGACATATTGACTAAAGCTGTTAGCAGGGAGATGCAAACCCGATTACTTGGCAGGTTAGGAACTGTTAATGTGTTTCAACCCCAAGCTTGAGGGGGAGTATTGAAGTGACCAAAGATTCATTGTAATCATGTTTTATCTATAGAGACATTAGTTAGTAAGTAGGTTATTAGTTAGGAAGCTAGATAGGGTCGTTGGGCCTTAAGGCTACTTAAGCCCAATGTGTATGTACATATGTGGAGGTAACAGGAGGCCAGAAAGCTAACATATGTGTATGTACAATGTAGTGTATGGATCCTAACCATCACTATCAAATAAAATATCTCATTTTCTGGGCCGGTCCAAGCCTTACACTACTAGAAAAAAGGGTTTTAACGTCCCCTTTTTTTGGCCTTTTAACGTCTGAAAACAGAGGGACGTCTATGTGAGGGTCGTAGAAAAAAACGTCATTAACGTCCGTAAAATAGGGGACGTCTAAGGCCTACTTTAGACGTCCCCAGTTCAACTGGGGACGTCTAAAGTATGACATTAGACGTCCCCAGTTGGAACTGGGGACGTCTAAGGTCCACCTTAGACGTCTAAAGTAGGCCTTAGACGTCCCCAGGCCCAACTGGGGACGTCTAAAGTGTCGACAGCAATACTTTCCACGTCCTTTTTTTTATTAAGGACGTTGAAAGTTTTTTTTTTAAATGGACTTTTTATGTATATTGCACTGTCTAGAAATGTAAACTGCAGAAATAATCCAACAACAGAATCAAAGAACAGCAGTTCAGCAGAATGGAAACAACAACAAACACAGTGATCAACCCAAGGCTTCTACATGCCACATAAACTACACAACAATCTATATCAAAGTCTACTACATGCCACACAAACTTTTAAACCATACAAACTACACAGCAATCTATAACCAAGACTAAAATCCAATCCATATCCAACAACAATAACGCTAATTATATGTACTACCACAAAAGTATGTGCTACACAAACTACTAAAGACTTTACTCTTCTGGTATACGTTGAAGAAGATGTCCAGCCATAAAGTCTCTGATCATATTTAAGTCTTCATATGAGTAGGCATCTTCATTGTCAAAAATCTGTAAATTAGAAAATAAGCTTAGATGAAATAATGAATGAAGTGAATGAATTGCCATTGAATCACAACACCAAGAATATTATCCTCAGAGAATGAAGAAGCGATTACTTGTTCAAAATCTGTCGTAATGCCACTCTGAATGATGTTAAACATATAAAGTAAGACATAATATCCACATTCCCAGCCGCCAGGTTGTCGAGGGCACTATAAATCAAAAGCAAATGGTTAAAATCAATAAAGGCATATCTAAAACGACCGTCAATCAAAAGAACTTGATTTGAAACTACGTACCTTTGGAAACAACCATCTCGGATCTTTGCCACCTCTACGTTCGCGTGGCCCGCCAAGCGCTCGATACGTCATGCATGCCCTATCATTAGAATGAAAATAAAAATAAATTAGAATAATTCATTAAGTCAAGAATCAAGAAGCAATGAAATACAAAAAAATAACTTACTGGTTGAAGACGCTTTTAGTTTCTTTGTCTGGTCTTCTATTTAAGGAATCAAACCAGTAAACAACATGCGACCGAGGACAGACAACACACAAACTCCAGTGATAACTATCACAACATATACAGATTAAAAAGAAGTTAGATGGCAAGGCAATTATTTATTAATAATCTCAAATACAAAAAATTAAAATGCGTACCCTTGAACAATCGGTGCTAGATAACAACGATACTCGTCCTCTGCCAAACAGAAGCCCACATAGTTCGTCCTTCGTTTCAATGTATTCTCAACCCTTGTCGTATGTGCAGGAGACAAGAATCCATATAAATCAACTTTCTGAGAGTCAATGCATATACGACGGAAGGAGCTATAATAGAATTAAAATAATGAATGTATTAGCTAGTTAAAATCAACTTAACTAAATGAATCAAAAAATGGGAAATAAAAAACTTACAGGATTGCAAATTTGCCCCATCCAATATCTAGCTCCTCGAACTTCATGAACTGTTTAAGATCTTGTTTATCAATTGTGAAGTGATACTCTGTTTCCTGGCCCACAATCCCTGGAGGCATATGCAAATCAATCTGGCGAATGCCTTTATAGATATGCTGCAATCGTGCTAAGAAGGGCCATTTCTCTGCTTCCTGCTCGTTCTTTTAGAACATTAAAACACATACTGTTAGTAGGATGTCAACACATCTCAAGTAAAAGTGACGTAGTTTCATACCATTGGAGGTGTTTGTGGTAACAAGCCAATAAGATGTACAGGCCAAAGGATAAAAGATCCTCTCGCCTGAGCTATCGTGGCAACCTCGTCATCAGGAATAGGGATGGCAGTACCTTCTTCCCCCTCTCGAACACACGTCACAGTCACCTTACGCAAATGCTGTGGAATTTGGTGATGATGGTGGGTGGTAGCTTGTGTGTGAACGAGAGCATCTGCAACTACACGCAGCACTGGGGCATCCAAAGAGAGGATGGCAGGTTCTCCCTGCGCTGGAGGGGGAGAAGGGTCGCCAAGTGGTTCCTGCTCTGGGTTGTAACTTCCTTTGGTGCTGTGGAAGGCCGGGGATGAATGGGTTCTACGCTCGGTAGTTGCCATCTGCGAGTCAAACATCTTCTGCATTTCAGCTCGTATCTCTGGCATCAGCTCAAGATGTAGCTCTGGCAACAACTCATGTCGGAGCTTCTCGCGAAGGTTGGCCTCGAGCTCTTGTGAGACTTCCTGACGAATCTTGGCCACAAGCTCCCTACTGGGTTCAACTTGTGACGAATAAGGATGTGAGGCTCGGCCAAAATACTTCGTGACACGAACTCCCACTGCCTCCCCTCGAACATGACCAGGGTGATCTGGCTTCCCAATCGCCGTTGACAAGATGTCCATCCGTCTACTTGGAGTGAACGAACCTTGGCTACTATGATCTTCCAGTTCATCCTGCAGCATAAAAGTTATCGTAAGCACTCCCAATATGAAAAAATAAGTTTGTAATTATGCTCTAACTACTTACAATTCTTGCGGCAACCTCAGCAACAGTCGGATTTACGTACTTCCCACCCTTAAGCCTCCCTGCTTTCCATTTTTTGTGACGTGGTGGAGGTGGCGGGGGCTGGACCACAACGGTAGGATCTGATGTGGCTGCTTCCTTCAATTTCTCCAACTCTTCTGCCATCATCTGTCGCTGAAGCTTCTGATAACCACCACGAGACATGCAATGTTGATAGTTATTAGCTGCTTGCCTCTCTGTATTTGCTGCACTTAATGCCTTTTAAAGGAAAACAACGAACACCGAATCAATAATGTCAACTATATTCAAATAAAACACTATGATTACAGAAATCTTACCAAAAAGTTTGGATCTTCTCGTGATGCCATAAACAACCTCCAGTCCTCTGGAGACAAAAATGGATACTCATGACATGGATCCTTACCCCTCAGGTCCCCTCGAATATAATCTCGTGTGAGCCTGTTCTTGAAATCTTTACATCGTAGACGAACCTCCGTCATCCACTCCTTGTACATCTCCGCGGTGTCAGGGACATCATAGGTTTGCTGCAAGGTAAAAACATACGTTAATTATATTTGAAGCGATAGGAATAAAGATATAATGCAGATGTATTGAAACTTATATACCAAAAGTTGTTGCCAAATCAAGTCTTTGGTTTTTGGTGGAACCAACTTCCAATTAGCATAGGTAATGCGAACTTTGCTTCGAGCCAAAAAACCTACGTAGCTAATGAAATGGTCTTCCTCCGGACCAATTGGTTTCATATTTTGATCAAAGTCAATATGCAACCTCTCCTGTTGATGGTTATGACGTGCTACCAATGCAGGCATTTTTGTACTGCCTCTAACCCTTCGTCTCGCAACCGGTTCACGTGTCGCATCATGTTCAGGCCTATTCATTTCATTGTCCCTATCACTTGGAGAGTCACCAGAATTGTCCATATTCCTGTAAGCACAAAAATCATTGTCAGATAGGTGAATAAATTGTAAGTAAATGAATAAACTGAGACGTAATAAAACAAACAGCACACATTACTATTTTCTAAGTTAAGCTCTTACTCTAAATTGTTTCCCATATTCCTTCACCATGATCATTTCTCACAGCATATTCTTCATCATCTACCAATTCTACTTCACTTGTTGTAGGTGGATTAATTGTGAAAGGTGGTGTGTCGTCAAGGTTGAAGGTCGGATCACCATGCTTCTGTTTTTTACTCTGAAGTACAATGGACATTTTTTTATTTGCGGGATCTGTGACATAAAACACTTGTTTCGCCTGGCTTGCTAGAATGAAGGGCTCATCCCTATAACCTACTCTTTCAAGATCAACTGAGACAAATCCAAATTGTTGATCTATTACCACAGCATTATTGCTAACCCACTTACATTTGAATAAAGCAACTTTGAACTTGTTGTAAGTGATTTCCCATATTTCTTCTACCACTCCATAATAGGCCATGGATGCTAATATGGGGTTTTTGTCTTTCGAACTAGAAAAGTGCATGGATTCAGCTTCTACCATCACCCCACTATTTTGCATGGTACTCTTGTCATCTTGGTCTTTTATGTAGAAAGAATACCCGTTTATATCATAACCGCTCCAAGTAATGATCTGAAACGAAGGCCCCCAGGCTAGCCACTCTATTGTCCCAGACACACCGATCTCATGCAAAACCTTTTCCTCAAACCACTGAATGAATGTCTTGTTTTGCTCAATAGTAATCTGCATGTCATTCTTCCTCGGATTCTCTTTCTTCAATCTCTTTCTGTGTTCCTCTATGTACGATTGCACTTCTGCCATGTTATTCAGGATATAAAGGTGTGCTTGCAACACCTCTTCACGAGGCATAGTCTTCACTTTCAGTCCTCGTGTTCCCTTGCTCCTCCCCTCTTCATGCCGAGATTGTTCCTTCTTCCCTGATAGATAATCGCTGCAGAAGTCCATAGCCTCTTCAACAACATACCTTTCAACTATTGAGGCTTCTGGTCGATAGGGATTTTTAGAGTACCCTTTTAAGATCTTCATGTATCACTCATCCACCTCAGGTAAACTGGACCGCAGAGCCTTACCTCCCTTACCAAATGAACTATCAAATGGACCATTATATCAAAAAAAGAAGGAGGAAAGTGCATCTCTAATTGGGACAATATGATATAACCCTCAGCTTCCAGTTCATCCAGCTTTTCAGTGTCAATGACTTTGTTACAGATAGCATTAAAGAAAACACACAATCTTGTCACAGTGCTTCGAACTTCATCTTTCATAATCCCTCTAATAGCTACTGGTAACAGTTGTTGCATCAACACATGATAATCATGGGACTTCATTCCCACTAACTTCAAATCGTCCATTGACACACACCTTCTCACATTCGAAGAATATCCTTGTGGTACCTTAATTGCATGCAAACACCCACACAAACTTCTTTTCTCCGCTTTTGATAGTGTATGCGCTGCTGGCTCCATGTATGCCCTCCTACCATCATCTCTTAGCTGTGGATGTAACCATTCTCTTATTCCCATATCAACAAGGTCTAGTCTCGCATTAATCCCATCCTTGGTCTTCCCTGGAATGTGCAAAAGTGTACTGACAAGGCTATCACAAACCTTTTTCTCCACGTGCATTACATCAATACTGTGTCTCACGTCAAGACTACGCCAATATGGAAGATCAAAGAAAATTGATCTCTTCTTCCATATGTTCTTCTCACCCGAAGTCTTATGATTCTTACCGAGTAAGACATTGATACGTTCAACCCGACTGTAAACTTCCTCTCCGGTTAATGCCTTTGGAGCCATTCCATGCTCCGGCAAGCCGTTAAAACGCTTTCTTAACCTACGATACGGGTGGAATCTAGGAAGGAACCTCCTGTGACCTAGGTAGACCGTTTTTCTTCCATGTTTCAGTTGGTGGAAGTGAGTGTCTGCTTCACAGATCGGACATGCTTTATGCCCCTTCACACTGTACCCTGAGAGGTTTCCGTAGGCAGGGAAGTCATTTATGGTGGTGAACAGCATTGCACGTAGCTTGAAGGACTCATTCTTATACGCATCAAACACATCTACGCCTTCCTCCCACAACTTCTTCAAGTCCTTAATCAAAGGCGCCAGGTAGACATCGATATCGTTTCCTGGCTGTTTTGGTCCAGAAATCATCATAGAAAGCATCACATACTTGCGTTTCATACAAAGCCAGGGAGGCAAGTTGTATATTACAAGGAGTACTGGCCACGCACTGTGTGTGCTATTAAGAGTTCCATACGGATTGATGCCATCTGTACAGAGCCCAAGCCGAAGGTTTCTCAGCTCGCTGCCAAATTCAAGGAACATTTCATCTATTTTCTTCCACTGTGGAGAGTCAGCTGGGTGCCGAAGATATTTTTCGTCGGATATTCTGTCATCCGAATGCCATCTCAACTTCTTCGCCTTTTTTGCAGTGCCAAACAAACGCTTAAAGCGTGGTATTATTGGAAGATACCACAAAACTTTTACAGGTTGCCTTTTAGTCTTCCCATCGCCAGAACCACCATCTTTCTTCACTTTGTATCGTGCGGTTTGACACTTAGGGCACTCACTCAGGCCTTTATACTCCTTTCTATACAGTACGTAGTCATTAGGGCAAGCGTGTATCTTTTTATACTCCATACCCATTGTGGATAGGATTTTCTTGGCCTCATACATACGATTTGGAAGTACATTATCATCTGGAAACATATCACACAACAGTTCAAGCAGCAATGTGAAACTACTATCGGTCCACCCACAAGTTGCTTTTAAGTTAACCAAATGTAATGTTCCTGTGAGCCGTGTGTACTTACTCCCAGGGTACAACGGTGTCTCTGCATCACTCCGCAGGCTGTCATATTCATGTGACTGCGCAAAGGATTCTACCTCAACATCATGAATCATTCTCTCCATTCTATCTTCATCTATGACATCCGCAGCTTCCTTCTTGTGTGACGGACAATCAGTTACTTCCTCACCATGCCATATCCACCTTGTGTATCGAAGATTTATTCCATCACAAAGTAGGTGATTCCTTATAACTTCAACATCTCGTGTTCTCTCATTTAAACAATTGACACAGGGACAAAAATACTTCCCATTTTTGGCTTGAACGTTCCTTCTAGCAAATTCAATAAACTCTTCAACCCCATTCTCATATTCTTCACTTGTTCTCAAAGCATTCATCCAACTATGATCCATTCTATTACCACCTATGCCATTCACACTCAAGTTTAGAGTCATTGTCAACACTGGGAATTGCCTTTTACTATTTTGTTTTCCAAAATTTTGGCAGCATTTCCCCTTAAAAGTGACACATCCCAAAATCAAAATAACAAACCATCTCAGCTTAATTTAAACTAAACTAAACTAATTAAGAAGAGTAAAATAAAACAAGAGTAAAAAGCAGGAAGCTAATATTAATTCTTCTAACCCAAACAAAAGGACGAATACTTTAATTAGTGCCAATAAATATACCCTTTCTTAAAAGAAATAAAAATTTAGCCTCAATTCCTCATACTAGTCTTTGGCTTCCTAAAATTAATTATCAAAGCCAAATTCTATGCCTACCTACTAACACTCTAAGAAGATAGAACCAAATCCTAATCAAACTCAATTCTTTCAATATCAAATCAAACAACTTTTAGAATATTCATAAATCAAAATCCAAACTTCCTAAACGCAATTTTTTTGTTCAAAAGTTTGCAAAAAAATTTCTCTATATGTATAAAAGCAAAAAAGACAAGTTATGCAAACTTAATATATAGTATTAGTTATAAATTTTTAAAACTTAAAAAAAAACACAATTTAACAATTTTGTAAGGGTTTTGTAAGGGTTCACTTACGTTAGATCACAAGTGATTCTTAAAAGTCTAAACAAATATGATAAATCACCCCAACATACATAACGTTTGACATATTAATCTAACATTAATTCAATTCTAACATTGTTAATTAACAACATCTGTTCCCCAAAAAAATTATTTACATTAACAATATTCTACAAACGCAGAATAATTATTTACATTAACAATAACAATAATTATTAACATCTGTTCCCCAAAATAATTATTTACATTAACAATAATTATTTTCATTGTTAACCCACGCACCTGATTTTCTCAAAATCCAAGTGCAGAATCCAAGTGCATGCAGCAACAATATAACCCAGAACGCAGAATCAAGTGCACACACCAACAATCCAGAAACACAGAATCCAATTGCAGCAACAATATTCTACAAACGCAGAATGTAAATTCTTCATTGCTTCACATAATAATCCAACTCACGCCTCATATGCACATGATTTTAGGAAACCCAGAAACACACCTGAATAATTCTGAGAATGCAGCAGCAGCAGCAAATGGGAAGACCCACACGGGCACGGGAATGGGAGAAGAGGGAAGACAAATGCAGGGGAGGGGAGGTGCGCCTTTGCTTAGTGAATGAGTTCTGAAACTCAGCTCATGGGTTTGGGAAAAGAGACAAAACGAATGCAGCAAGGGAAGTGCAAATCTGGAGACGCTCACAGTCACGGGTATGGCTTTGGAACTTGTTCAGTGAAGCAGAAATGAAATGCAGCTCACGGGTTTGGGAGAAGAGAGAAAACAAATGCAGCAGGGGACATTAACGGGTATCGCTTTGGCACAGAAGGTAAAGCTGCCATGTACAGTGACTGAGGTGATGTTTCTGTGGTGTTTCTACGTCCCCAGTATTTCTGGGGACGTCTAAAGTGGGGTTTAGACGTCCCCAGTTTCTCTGGGGACGTCTAAAGTCCAGTTTAGACATCCCCAGTTTCTCTGGGGACGTCTAAACCCCACTTTAGACGTCCCCATTTTTTCTAGGGACGTCTAAACTGGACTTTAGACGTCCCCAGAGAAACTGGGGATGTCTAAACCCCACTTTAGACTCCCCAGAGAAACTGGGGACGTCTAAAGTGTTGGAATTTTTTATTTTTGGTCAAATTCATCCAGCGCCATATCCTCCCGCCAAGTATTGAACTTTGGACGTCCCTAACTTAAAAAAGGGACGTCCTTTAGGGACGTAGAAGGTCTAGTCTGTAGTAGTGTTAATTAAAACCTCAAGCAAATGCGTTGAGTTCAATTTATCTAATTAATGACTAATCCTACGATCGTATTCATAGTCATCTCTTGGATAAATTGTTAAACACCACTTGATATGTGAAATGGATTAAATTAATGTAATTGTTTCCTCTAATATGAATACACAAACACGCCACTCAAATTAACCCAAATCAATTACACAAACTAGTGAACACATAGCAAGTATAATCTCATTGAATTAATAGGAAATGCATAACTATTAATCAACCAATCACAATAATTTCAATCCAAACACAATATAAACAATCTTAGTTCAACAATATAGAGTCCAAATAACTCAATAAAATCCTACTGTAAATACCTTAGAACATAGCTAGAAATTACAATAACAATAGAAAATTCATAAAGAAACTAAGAAAGAAAACTCCCCTTTAAGCTCTTTGAACTCAAGACAAATTCCCAAGAGTCAAGACGCTAGAAGAATCAGGCACCCATGAATTTAATTGCGGTACCAAACTCATCCAAACCTACTGCCAACCATAGAAGAGAAGGACTGAGACAAATTAAATGAGAGATGGTGAAGTGGGAGACGAATCTGAGAGGCAAAAGGAGAAGAGGGGGAATAGATGAAGATTGTGGAGTGAGAATAGAGATGTTGTAATCAATATCTAATGGAGAAGATAAGGGACGATAGTGGTAGTGGAAAGGGGAAACTGATATTGGAGAGTGAGAGTTGATGGTGGTCTGCGATAATGGCCGAACAACACTATAATGAAGGTGAAACAATGGTCATAGTGGTGGAAGGTGATAGTGGAGCGAAGGAAACGTTAGTGGTGTTTCCGGCGGTGAATAAACAGTGGTGGTGGTGTTGGTGTGAGAGACAAGGACGACGGACAGAACAATGGCAAAGATCCACGGCCTTCCTCTTCCTCCCGAAGCTCAACAACAGTTGCGGCCCTCTCAGAGTTTCTATGCTCTGTTTATCAGCTCTTTCCGGCGGTTTGATTGGTGGACAATGGAGGAGGGTCAAAGCTCGCCGCTCTTCAATCTCTGGTCTTCAAAACTGTCGGGGCTCTCTGATCGGTGGTGCTTTCCCACGTTCACAGCGTCTCGTCGGCGACAAAGGAAGGGAAAGATGCCGCCGGCTAGAACGAAGGTCCAGGAGAGAGGGAAGGGTGTGTGCGGCGCCTCTACTCTCAGCTCCGTGTCTCTTATCCCATTAATGTGTCAGGTCTTGCCTCCCCCCAGCTCTGTCTATCGGGTCCCTGATTCTTTTCTTCAGCAAAGCCCAAAATAACAACCCATGTCCTTGGTCAAAACGCAAGTTTTGACCAGGGACCTATATGAAACTTTTAAAATATTTTCCAAAAGGAATTAAAATGAATATTTTGAAATATTTATGGAGCCAACTACAATTGTTAAAGTATTTGGATATTGTCTTGTCATTTGCCTGGCCCAATTTCTTCAATAAATTGTACTTTTTAGAAATCATTGAGTCATTTTCTGTAATTTTTTCCAATCTATAAAATATTAATTTTGACCTCCAAAATTTCCAATTTTTTTTCCAAAACACATACAATACAAGATTAAGTATAAGATAGCATCAAAAGTTTAAAAAACAATTGCACATAATAATTAACAAATTTATGACCATTTTGCCACTAATTACAATTAATTCAACACAATTGTCCATAACTAAAATTAGTGCTTAATCATGCAGTAATGTTCTAGAAAATGCATTTAAAATCCCAAATTAATCATGAAAAATCATGTAAAAATAAGGTTCAATAAACTTTATATTGAATATATTTTCTTATGTTTTGATAAAATTATACATTGTATATGATTACTATGGTGTGTAGTTAACTTAATTCATATTGAGTGTCATGATTGTGCTCTCATTTAAGAAAAAGCAAGTTCTTTAAAATGATTTTCAAATACACATCATGGTTTTTAACAATTTATTTAAGAGATGGCTATGACTACGATTGTAGGATTAGTCATTGATTAAATAAATTGGACTCAATGTGATTTCTTGATGTTTTCAATTTGACTTAATGAACATAATTAACTCCCAAATTATTTTTGAGAAGCTAGGAAAGCCATCAGCTTTGCTACTAAGACTCATTTCATTATATAATCCTTTTTAATCCAAACATGTCTTCATTGTTTTCCAAAACTACAAAAAAGATTAGAAATAGCTTTATTTTTGTGAATTTTAATTTAAAGAAAATCAATTTCAAAACCATTTTTCTAACCATATTTTTCACAATTATTTTAATATAGGGAATTTAAAATAAAAGGACCCCTTGATAAGAGAACAATCCCGAGTTATTTGCATTATATTATATTTTAATTTGTGGTAAAATTTATAATTTGACCCTGAGGTGGCTAACATTGTGTCAAATCAGTACTTATTTTAAAATACAACAAGCCATGTGAACTATGAAATCATTGAAATGGTCGACCAATAATTTCCAGCAATCGATGTAATTCCTTAATTAGAACAAATCCAAAAGCACATACGATTAACCATGCGAATGTTATTGCGAGAGTCCTAATTAAACAATCAACTTGTCCATAACCCTCCATATGATGAGGACAGTTGACCGCATGGTTTGACCCGGCAATTTTAGCATCGATCTAAGATTCCTCTAAGATACTTCCCAATTTCAATCTCCAATAATTAGAACTATCTTCTTATTTTTCTTTTTTTAAGTGTTGACGTCTCTACATATATCTATTCGAGATAGGAAGATTTTCATATAACATTTCATATTTTCACAACTTATATATATATATATATATATGCTTCGTACGTACACTGCAATGTCACAAAATAAAATTAATCCGATGCTGAAACTGCTGTAATTGAAATTTGACATAATGGTTAACGATGCTGCCATTACAGATTAAGCTAATAAACCAAACAATCTTGACAATGAAGTCAGCGAATTCGAACGGGTTCTATTAAATGATACATACGTAAATCTTAATACAACCAGACCATAAATATTCTGAAGTATTCTTGCGGGACAACAACATGGTTTAATTGTGTATGAAAAAGCAAACATGGTTTAAATTATTTCATTTGATTATAATTCACTGATATCTTTTTTAACAGATAAAAAGCTCTTGATTTGGATGTGCTCCATTCTACAGCTTGCTGCCGGGTTTGTTTGATCTATGAGGAAGTTTCAGACACTCCCAATTCTCATCCTCAACCTTTTCGAAGAATTGATTTACCATTTCTTCGGTAACCAGCTCTAACTGTGGAGGATCCCACTAATCAAGAGACACAAATAATAGACACAATTAGTTATGTCATATTGTGTGTGTGTGAGAAAGAGAGATAGCAGATGTCCTACCATATATAGCCTTGTTGTCTTTGTCAAATAGCTTAGCCCTTGAACCCTGTTAAGTGCAAAAGCACAGACTTTTAAACCAAGAACAGGAAAATTAAAGCTAGCTATATATATAGTTCAAGATTTACAAGCAGGTTTTTATTTTTCTAACAATTAAAATTGTACAGTATATAATTTGTTCCAGGGCTGACCTAGTAGAAATCGTTGCTGACAGTTCTTCGGAAGAAATGGGAGGCAATATTGTAATCCCAAGAAAGGCATTGTTCAATGCTTTGCACTCTCCCTTCTCTCACCTAATTCATCACATTAATTCAAGTCACTCCGTTAACTTGTAATTTTGAACGTAACTTCTTTTTTTTTTTTTTTTTTTTTTTTGAGATACAAAGGCAAGCAAAGCTTGAAAAGTTACAAGATCAAGGGCTAGACCCCAAGGATTGTTCATGTGGCAGCAAACCACGTTCTAACGCAAAAAGACTGATACATTCCGCCGGCGGTGAGCGTAATTCGGCATAACTCTGGGTGCTATAGTGCGCCGATCGTGCAAGGTAATCTGCACAGCGAGTATTCACCCTATGTGTATGGAAAATCTTCAAGTCCCAGTCAGCATAAATAAGGGATTTGGTATCAAAGATGACGTCGTGCAAAGGGTGGTCAATCTCACAATGTGTTGACAGTAAGTGGACGGCCTGAAGTGAGTCAGTGAACAGTCTGATTTTCTTGAAACCCAACTGCTTACAAAGGTGGAGTCCTCGATGGATTGCGTGGATTTCCGCAGCAGTTGGGAAAGAGAGTCCTAACTTCTGTTGAAATCCACGTACTCAGTTACCTTGGTGGTCGCGGATGACTCCGCCACAGGCTGATAGACCATCGCTAGCAGTCGAACCATATATGTCAATTCTAATATAACCCTCTTCCGGGGGAAGCCAATTAAGAAGACCTCTCTCCGGAACTTGAAAGATCTAGTGATGGAAGTGCCCGTTCTCCATCATTTCCGAAAGGTGAAAGATGCATTTGTGAACAAGCTCCTTTGGTTTATCAGCTTTACCTTCAAATGCCTAACCACACCGGTTCTTCCAGAGTAGCCAGCATGTGGTACTGAATACTTTTTGCCATGACCATCTAGCCATTCTCTTGTTTCCGGGGGAATGCTGTGAATTCCATGTGAGCCAATCCCTGCAAATTACCAGAAGCAAA
The DNA here is from genome assembly GCA_963855925.1 of Inga laurina. Classification (NCBI taxonomy): domain Eukaryota; kingdom Viridiplantae; phylum Streptophyta; class Magnoliopsida; order Fabales; family Fabaceae; genus Inga; species Inga laurina. Next base: position 9,233,468 of record OY979702.1, read on the forward strand.
CATAGTAGAATATAAATGGTTATTTAAAGAAAACCACACTCTCTGGGCCTGCTCACAGTCTCTCAGAACATGAAGGTTGGTTTCTTCACTCTCACACTGAAAGGAGCAAGTGTTTAGGGCACTCTGGTTGTATCTCGCTCTAATCTCATTTGTCGGGAGCTTCTCATGGAAAACTTGCCACATAAAGAGTTTGACTCTTTCAGGAACACCCCAGTGCCAAAGTTGCCGCCAGGGAGGTTGTTAGCCTGGTGAAATGCATATCAAAATGGCACATTTACACTCAATTTATCATACTTTCTGATTTATTAATGGGTTTATGAGGATTGAAGTGTGAAGAAAATGTGCCCAATGAGTGTTTGGTTAAAAGGAGAATAATTCTTTGATTAAATGTGAGTATTTTGCTATCATACATCACCCTTTGTTTTGTATAGACTTCATTGTGTTTATAGGGTCACACTTGAGACACTCAAAGAGCCAATGGAAGCACAAATCATTGATCAAGAAGTTGGGAAGAAAGCAAAACACCATTGCAATGAGTGCGTCATTGGGAAAAGCTGAAAAAGTTGAAAACATATGCTTGGCTGCAGCCAAGAAATTGGCTGGCTGCAGCCAGAAGACCTCCAGAAAGTTTCTGGCTGCAGCCAGACGACAGACAGAGACAAGAATGCGTTTTCTGGCTGCAGCCAAAACGCGAAAAACAGCAGCTGTGCGTTTTGTTCTAGGTCATTTAAAAAGGCAAAAAGGCTGAAGTGCAGAGAGAGTTCGACATTCAGAAGTTTGTGGAGACGGCTGAGGAGCATTCCCAAGCAAAGGAGAGGGGCTTTCTCAAGGAAATCAAGTGGGATTGAAGATTGAAAGAGATTCCAACTCCATTTCTCTTGATTTTTCTGTACTCATTCCCTTTCTCCATTTTAATTCTGATATGGCTGGACCGAATGTTAATATCTGTGATTCGTTTTTGAACATGAGTGGCTAGGTTTTTCATTCTAGGATTGTTCTAAACCTTTGTATGGATTGAACTTAATTCCTTCTTTCTGTTGGTACCCAATGGTATATATATGTTAATTCTCCTCTGTTTTTGCTGATATCCGTGACTGGCCAGCACAATGGATCATTTGTTCAATTAGATTAAGCTTGAGAGAGTTAGTTTAATTGTAGAACTTGGGGAGAGTTATGCTAGACTTGAAGTTTAAGAATTAAATGAATGGTTAGTTAATAACATAGAGATATAGTTATTAACCTAGCATTGTCAAAATTAAGGTGGTTATTTAAAGATTATTTTCCCTTAACTATAGCAAGAGATTGTGTATGTTAATGGATGATATAAATTTGGTTATGACTTGAGAGAGCTTAATCAATTGCTAGTGAACCTTAGACTGACATATATATATCCCATAAAAGTATCCTTATAGAAGGAAGGAAATTAAGTTTAGGAAATACAAAGGTAACGAACAATCCTAGGCTTATTATAATTGATTGAATCCACAAGAATCATAGTTTTGTTCAGTAATTTTTTAGTTTTTATTAAAATAGCTTTTGAAATTCCTTTTTCCATACTCAACAATTTGGTTTGGTTCAACTTAATCAAACGCATTAAGCCCATTGCTTGACTAATTTGTTACTCAAATCCTCGAGGGAACGATCTTACTTATCACTTTATTACTTGACGCGATCCGTGCACTTGCGGTAGCGAACAAGTTTTTGGCGCCGTTGCCGGGGATTGGTTTAACAATCTTTTAGTTAACCTTAGGCTTGTGTTATTAGATTTTGCTTGGGTCTTTAGTTAGATTTATAATTTTTCTGTCATTGTTCTATGCATTAAATTTCACTTGTTTTAGCTTGATACTTGCTGGTTTATGCCTTTTTGTAGGTATCAGCCTAGTTCATGCAACATCTGCAAGGGAACGAACTGATAGTGGTACTTGACGGATTACCGCGCATTGAAGAAGAACCTGAATCAGCAGCAGAATCAGAGTTTGAAACTGAAACTAAAACAAAATCTGAACTTGAGTCTAAACCTGAAACTGAAGCTGAAACAATGGCGGATGAATATGATAGAGCCACTGTCAATGACTTTGCTAGCCAGAATATGAGAGGAGCTCAATCTTGCATTCGAATGCCGGAGATGCAAGCACACACTTTTGAGATCAAACCGGTGATGATAACGATGTTGTAAATGTATGGGTTGTACCATGGCCTTTATAATGAAGACGCCAACAAGCATTTGATGTATTTCTTGGAGGTTTGTGATTCCTTCAAGCAAAATGGCGTCCCCCAAGATGTGTTGAGGTTACGGCTATTCCCTCTCTCTCTACAAGGGAAAGCTAGAGATTGGTTCAACAATCTTCCAGAAGGATCCATAACCTCTTGGGATGATCTTGAAGCAAAATTTAGAGCTCGATTTTTCTCTGATGATAAATCAGTGGAAGCAAGGGACGAGTTTCTGAGTTTTAGACAACAACCGGATGAGCATTTGTATGCCGCATGGGAAAGGTACAAGATGCTAATGAAACAATGCCCCAATCATGGGGTGGACAAGTGGGTAGTGATTCAAATTTTCTGCACACGATTGAATCCTCAATCCAAAGCAATGGTGGATTCTATGACTAACGGGGGTTACCGGAATGTGCCTGTCAATGAAGTTTTCAGACTTTTGGATCAATTATCTGCAAACAACACCCAGGGAAATGATAGGAGAACTCCAACTACCCCAGCCCTACTCAACACAAAAGAAGACTCTTCATCACAAATTGCCACAATTTTGTCCGCTTTGAACAAACGCTTTGATGTCTTAGAGTCTCAAATAAACAAGGGCAATACTCATGGTGTGCATTCTGTTCAATCCACTCCTATTGTATATGAGCAATGCAATGATGTCTACATGCCTGACAATTGCCCTCTCTACATGGGCACTGAATCTGTCAACTATATGGGCAAATTCCAACCTTCTCAAGGTAATCCATACTCACAAACTTACAACCGTGCTTGGAGAGCTCATCCAAATTTTTCTTGGAGTCAAGGTAACACCTTGAACCCTCCTTATGACTCTACTTCTGGCACCAAGCCGGTTCCTCCACCGGGTTTTCCAATGCCATCAAGGCAAGCTCCTGCAAAAGAAGAAGAATCTAAGACGGACAAGATGTTGGCCCGTATCTTATCAGAGGTGGAATCTTCAAGGGGTGAGAGTAAGGCTACCTTTTCTCTTCATGAATCAGCTATTAAGAACCTTGAAGTTCAAGTGGGACAATTAGCAATACAAGTAAATGCCATGGCTCGAAATGGTCTTCCAAGTGACACCATCCCTAATCCGAAGCGGAGTGGAAAAGAAGAATGTAAGGCCATTCATTTGAGAAGTGGGAAGGTACTTTCGAACATGCCTAGTTCGAGCACAACGGGACCAAAGCAAGATGAGCAAGTGGACATTGAAGTTGAAGAGGAGGAAGTCATAACTCCAGAAATTATGGTGGAAGACGAGGACACTATGAAGAGGAAGCAAACTGAGGGAGGTTTAGATGATGTTATCAAGAGTAAGAAGAAGGAACAAGAGCTGAATGATGAAAAGAAGAGCAAACCAACCACTTCCACTATCATACCTCCTCTCCCGTTTCCTTAAAGATTCAAAAAGAAGGAGGAAGATGCACAATTCAAAAATTTTGTGAATATGTTTAAACAATTACATGTCAACATTCCTTTTGCTGAAGCTTTAGAGGGAATGCCTAAATATGCCAAGTTCCTAAAGGATGTGTTGTCTAAGAAGAGGCGGTTCAATGAATTTGAAACTGTGGCTTTAACTGAAGAATGTAGTGCCGTGATCCAAATGAAGTTACCCACCAAGTTGAAAGATCCGGGTAGTTTCTATATTCCTTGCAACATTGGAACAAACTTCAATGGTAAAGCTCTATGCGACTTGGGTGCTAGCATCAATTTGATGCCCTTGGCTGTTTTTAACCAATTGGGGCTAGGAGAACCAAGGCCTACCACAGTTACCCTTCTATTTGATGACCGGAGTATTTCTAAGCCTAGAAGAATTATTGAAGATGTTTTAGTGAAAGTAGACAAGTTCATCTTCCCAGCAGATTTTGTGGTGCTCGATTGTGAGGTTGATTGGAAGATCCCACTCATTTTAGGTCATCCATTTTTAGCTACAACAAGAACTCTGATTGATGTGGAGAAGGGGGAAATCACTTTGACGGTGGACGACGAAAAAGGAATCTTTAACATGCCCAAAGCTTTAAAGTTCCATGACGATTCAGCTCAATGTTCATTTGTTGACATATTGGACTTACTGGTTCCCCAAGAGTCCTATGCTCCTATGATCAAAGACCCTCTAGAGGCATTTTTAATTGGGGAGATGAATCTGGATGAATTTGATAAAGAAGCTATGTAAAACCTTTTTCGTTTGGAAGCATTTCCTCACTCAAGACAAAGGAACTTTGAGCCACTTGAGGTGGCTGAGGCATTGAGCACTCCTTTGAAGCCCTCTATTGAAGTCCCACTAACTCTTGAGTTGAAGCCTTTACCATCTCATCTTAAGTATGCTTACTTGGGGAATGCCAACACTCTCCCAGTGATTGCGTCTTCCGATCTTTCGAATTTGCAAGAAGAGAAGCTCCTCCAAGTTTTGAAAGAACACAAGCAGGCCATAGGTTGGACAATAGCTGATATTAAGGGAATCAGTCCCTCAATGTGTATGCACAAAATCTTGTTAGAAGATGATCATAAAACTTCTATTGAGCATCAAAGGCAATTGAATCCAATCATGAAAGAAGTGGTCAAGAAAGAATCCTTAAATGGCTCTCCGCTAGAATTGTGTACCCTATCACTGATAGTTCATGGGTGAGCCCAGTTCAATGTGTCCCTAAGAAGGGGGGCATGACTGTAGTGGCTAACACCCAAAATGAACTAATTCCTACTCGTACAGTGACTGGTTGGCGAGTGTGTATGGATTATCGGAAGCTCAACACTGCTACAAGAAAGGATCATTTTCCTTTGCCATTCATCGATCAAATGTTGGACAAGCTAGTAGGTCAGGAATTCTTTTGTTTCCTTGATGGATATTCCGGTTACAACCAAATTGCCATAGCCCCAGAAGACCAAGAGAAGACCACCTTCACTTGTCCATATGGCACTTTTGGTTTCAGAAGAATGCCCTTTGGACTATGCAATGCACCAGCCACTTTTCAACGGTGCATGATGTCCATTTTTGCTGATATGATTGAGAAGACAATTGAAGTATTCATGGACGATTTTTCTATCTTTGGTCCATCTTTTGACTCGTGCTTGGAGAATTTAGATGCAGTGCTTACAAGGTGTGAAGAGGGAAACTTAATTCTCAATTGGGAGAAATGTCACTTTATGGTGCAAGAAGGAATTGTACTTGGCCATAGAGTGTCTAAGAACGGGTTGGAAATGGATAGGGCTAAAATTGCTATTATTGAGCAATTACCACCACCTACTAATGTAAAGGGTATCCGAAGCTTTCTTGGACATGCCGGGTTCTACCAGAGGTTTATCAAGGATTTCTGGAAAATTGCCAAACCTCTTTCTAAGCTATTGGAGAAAGATGTGGAATTCAAGTTTGATGATGAGTGTCTACATGCTTTTGAAGAATTGAAGAAGCGTCTCATTTCAGCTCCTATCTTAGTGGCTCCGGACTGGGTTTTACCTTTCATCATCATGGCTGATGCGAGTGATTACGCCGTTGGTGCTGTTCTTGGGCAAAAGGCAGAGAAACTCTTTCATCCTATATATTATGCAAGTAAAACTCTTGATGGTGCCCAACTCAATTATACCACCACTGAAAAAGAGTTACTTGCCATAGTTTATGCATGTGAGAAGTTTAGACCGTATATTGTGGGTGCTAAGGTTACTGTTTACACTGATCATTCAGCTCTAAAGTACTTGCTCACTAAGAAGGATTCTAAGTCTAGACTCATTAGCTGGGTGCTCCTACTTCAAGAGTTTGACCTGAACATAATTGACAGAAAAGGTACCGAGAATCAAGTAGCTGACCACCTATCAAGGCTGAGCACCGAGACTTAACTTGATAATTCTGACATAATCCAAGCATCATTTTCGGATGAACAGCTGTTCTTTGTTGATCATTCATCCACACCATGGTTTGCTGATTTTGTAAATTATTTGGTTTGTGGAGTGTTACCTCCGGAGTTCAACTCTCACCAAAGGCGTAAGTTTCTGCATGAAGTGAAAAAGTACTTTTGGGATGAGCCTTACTTATTCAAGCGGTGCCCCGACCAACTCATTCAAAGGTGTGTCCCAGAAAATGAACAAGAGTGCATTCTGCATTGTTGTCATTCGTCTGAGTATGGTGGTCATTTTGGAGGAGAGAAAACTGCTGCGAAAGTTATTCAGAGTGGGTTTTATTGGCCTTCTCTATTTAAAGATGCTTATGCTTTTGCCCTCTAATGTGATCGGTGCCAGAGAGTGGGGAACATATCTAGAAGGAATGAGATGCCACTGAATAACATGCTAGAAGTTGAGCTCTTTGATGTTTGGGGGATTGATTTCATGGGTCCATTTCCTAAGTCTCTTAATAATGAATATATTTTAGTTGGAGTGGACTATGTATCAAAATGGGTAGAAGCTATAGCATGTGGGACTAATGATGCCAAGACGGTACTGAAATTCCTCAAGAAACACATCTTCACAAGGTTTGGCACACCAAGAGCAATTATCAGTGATGGCGGATCACACTTCTGCAATCATCAATTTCAAGCTTTAATGAAGAAATATGGTGTTAGGCACAAAGTAGCATTGCCCTACCATCCCCAAACAAATGGCCAAGCTGAGATTTCCAATCGGGAAATCAAGAATATTCTTGAGAAAATGGTGAACACTACTAGGAAAGATTGGTCTTCCAAGTTGGATGATGCTTTGTGGGCTTATCGAACCGCTTATAAAACACCTATTGGTATGTCTCCATATCGCTTGGTGTTTGGAAAAGCATGCTATCTGCTGGTGGAATTGGAACATGGGGCCTATTGGGCTATCAAGAAGCTAAATTTTGATCCGCAAGCGGTGGGAGAAAAAAGGCTACTTCAACTCAATGAGTTAGATGAAATCCGCTTAAATGCTTATGAGAGTTCAAGGATTTACAAAGAGAAGACAAAGAGGGATCATGACAGCAAAATCATTCCCAAGAGCTTTGAACCTGGTCAAACTGTTCTTCTTTATAACTCCAAACTGAGGCTTTTTCCCGGAAAGCTCAAGTCTCGATGGTCTGGGCCATTCAAGGTGATTCAGGCATCAAAATATGGTGATGTGGAGTTGGAGAATGATAAGGGCGAGAGTTTCAAGGCTAATGGTCAACGGTTGAAGCACTATTGGGGAGGAGATGTGGATAGGCTGGTATCCACCATCTACTTATCAAATGAAGAGTGACCAAAGTGAAAATTCAAGCTAAAGACTATAAATTAAGTGCTTCTTGGGAGGCAACTCAAGTTCTAAACTTAATCTCTTTAGTTTCTTTGATTTTAGTATAATTTGGTAGGTTTACGTTTGGTCTTTTCACTTTTGTAGGAAGAAAGGGACTCCAAACGGAAAGTAGTCGAGAGCAAGAGGATTGCAAGGCAAGGGGTAGCATTTGGTTTGGATAGGCATTTTGCAGGGAAGTTTCTTCATTCTCATGATTTTCTTGAGCCTAATATTTGCTGAGCATAACTTGATTTGATAACTATTGTTACCAATGCATTTTCACTTTTGATTTAGGTGTATTCCTGTTTGTGGAATGAATTATCTTCTGATTTGTACATTAGATTGGTCTAATCCTATCCATTCTAGATGTAAAGTGAGTTTAAACTGTTGGGTGCACTTCAAGCTTATGAAAGGGTGTTTTCAATTGTGTAAGTCATTGATGTGGATGATTGTATGTACTTCAAGAGAAATTTTTGATGCAAGTGATTGAGGGGTGGTGTTAGTGTCTATGATCACAGGTTGAAAAAAAAAATTCTGTGTGCAGTTGAGGGAAAATTTTGGCCGCAACCAACACATATCTGGGCTGCAGCCAAAGAGAGGACAGAAAGATCTGTGCTGCAGCCAGGAATATTTGGCTGCAGCCAAAGAGAGCTCAGAAAGATCTGTGCTGCAGCCAGGAATTTTGGGCTGCAGCCAAAGAGAGGACCGAGAGATTTAGGCTGCAGCCAAGCCTTTTCTGGCTGCAGCCCAAACCCGTGGCTTGCTATATAATTAAAAAAAAAGTTCCTTGCATTCTGGGCTGCAGCCAAGTTTTTTTGGCTGCAGCTCACGTCAAGCCCGAGAGATTTGGGCTGCAGCCAAGTTTTTTTTGGCTGCAGCCCAAAAACGATACATAAAAAAAAAATTTTTTTGCCTTGCGTCATTCTTGTCCTCTGTTCCTCTTTCTTCCCTCTCTCGACTCTGTTTTCAATTTTTATTCCTCTTTGTTTTCTCTCATTTCTCTCACGCAAGAACCCTAAGGCCGTCCCCTCTCAATCGGCCACCATTCCCCCCACCATTTTCCCCGCTGCAGATCCGTTGCACCGTCGCACCTCTCTCCCACAGTCTCCTTTTCTTGTCCGCCACCATTTCCTTCTTCCCTCACCGTCATCGTCCTTCTCTCCCGACCCATAAATCTTCAACGTCACTATCCATCCTCCCCCATCTCTCTTTCCCACTCTATCTTCTCTCATCACTATCATTGTCGCTGGACTCTCGGTTTCCCATTGATCTCAGCTTCGGGTCACTGTTATGGTAACTCAGAGCAGCTCGTGCTTCCGTCTCCTCTGTCTTCGATTGATATTCCCCTGTTCGTGATTTACTCAAGTGGTGAGTGGTGCTCTTTGTGCCTTTCTTTATTTTGGGGATTGGGTTTAAGTAGATTCAAATGGAGTTGTTATGAGGCTTAAGTAAATTTGTACATGGCAATGTTGTTCTGAGGCGTTGCAAAGTTGCTCCATGAGAAATGTTGTTCCATGAGATTCTTAGGATTGTCAGACTTAAGCTTGAACTGAGAATGTGGTATGAGGATTAGTGGCCAGAAATTATGCCCTGAAATTGTGAAATCATTGTCACATACCCCTCAATGGTTCTGTCTTGGAATTTGTGGGTTAGTAAGTTTAAATGAACATTCTTGAATTTCAGTTTTGAACATGGTTGAATTTCATTGTGAAAAAATTTTGGGTCACCTGGATAAATCTGTTTTAGTAAGTAAAAAAAAAAAGAGTTTTCGGGTTCCAATAATTGTTTGTCCAAAATAAATCTGTGCCCTTGTATTTTTCTCATGAATTTGAGCTGTTCCACTCTTTAATTCAAATTGTTCGTTTGGTTTACCACAATGAAATGAAATTGATAAGTTAGGGCTCACCGATGGATATCCCAGTTTAAAAGACTAATTTCAGGACTTATAAAGGCAGTGAGGATAGGTTTAGGTATGGAATTTTGTTGGTAGCTTGGCATTCATCGATATTAAGTTTGGGAGGAAATCTCTTACTTTAGTTTAGGACTTTCTTTCCTTAGGATTTTGTTTCTAGCTTCCTTATTGGGGCTGTTTGCTTCCTTTTCCATGTGAATAATTGCTTGCCGGCTGTGGTGGGCTGTTTTTCTTCTTATTTTCAAAAAAAAATGCCACTAAAAAAGGTTGCTAATAGGGTCAATCCTAAGGCTGTGGCTAATGCAAGAGAGAAAATTGTTCTCAGGCCTCTCTTGCAAGAGCGAGAATTCCCATTCGTTGCTTGTTGTAAGTTTTACGACATTGCAACAAGGACTTACAAATTGGGGAAGCTCATGGATACAAAGAAAGATGGCAATTTACAAATAGTCCATGAGTTCTATGCTCAAGCTTGTGTGCGGAATGTTTGGAGATTTCCTCTTCGTGGAGTTGATATTGACTTCCAACTCAGTGCTTTTAGACAGTATTTGAATTTTCCCTTTGTGGAGGAGTGCAAATACAAATACTATAAAAGCAATGATGATGAGGTTCCTGAAGATGAGATCTCTAAGCTGTTGGATTCTGAAGGGGAAATCTCATGGCAATGCCCAACTGGGCGCAAGAAGTACTTGAGTCGCACTCGGTTATCAGTGGAGGCCCGCATATGGATGCATTTTGGGAAGGATTATTTTTGGCCCTCATCTAACCGTAGTCGCATTACACGGGATCAAGCCCTTGTCATATTTCTCCTTATGAAGAAGCAACCAGTAGACATTGGTCATCTTATTTTTAAATCATTACAAGACCATGTTCTTGATCAAACCTGTGGTCTCATGCTCCCACACCTGATATCAGCCTTTTGCAGTGCCAAAGGAGTTGCAGCAAGTCCAACAGATGTTTCATTTAAACCTGTCCCTAAATTTCAGTACACCAACATTAAGCCAAAACCTACCCAACCTCTACCAACCCCACCTACACTTGAGCACACACACATGGATGTTCAGGCTTCACTAACTGAGCATGCATCCTCCTCCTCTCAACCTCAACTGACCATGCATGACCTTTTCTCCATGATGCAGAACCTAACTGACACCGTTGGCCAATGCCTCACTACTCTGCATACTCAAGAGGCTCGATTGATTAGAGTAGAGGAATATATGGCTCAACAAGCTCAGCGAGGTGCCCAATATGCTGGTGCGGATGATGGTGCCGCTGCTGGTGGGACTGGGGAGGAGAATTTTCTGGCTGATACTCACATGTTTTAGCTACATTTCATGTTTGCGTCCTAGGTTGTAGGCTCTTTCTGTTTCTGAGACGTGACTAGGAATTTTTGTCTAACTTTGCCTCTTTGTTCTGCACTTGACATCTGTATCTGTTTTTTTTTAGACCCATATACTTGGGTGATGACTGTTATGTAGTGGACATTTTTATGCTTATCTCTTCCTACTATATCGTCAATGGCTGCTATTTTTAGTTCTGACAGTGAGGACACTGCATATCTTAAGTTTGGGGGTGATAGTTTTGATGATTTGTGTCTAGTTGACAAAAATTTCAAGTGCATAAACTTTGACTATTTCTTGTCCTTTGATTTGAAATTTGAGCTAGGTTGATTAATTATTTGTGACAGTTAGTGCATGTTCCAATGATAGAATGATGTTTGGATTTTATATTTTTTTTAGGACATGATGGTTAATATGCTTGAATACTTGATTTATATCTTAAAGCAATAGTTCCTGACAATTTTTAGAATGAACATTTTGCACTAGATTTGGGAATGAATTAATTGTTTTGATAAGAAACTTTGGTAGCAATTTTGTGTGTATATTCTTTCTCAAATAAAGGACTTTAGAACCTACATTGGAATCTCTTGAAATGAGTAAATGAAGTCACTTTTTTTTTTTTGAAAAATGATTTGGGCATTCTTTTAATTGCGTTTGTGCCTTTCAAGCCTACCAATGACAATCGACAAATTGGCACCCCATTCTAGCCATATACAGAAAAACCATGTCGATTATCTCTTATAAATTTCTGCTCAATCTTTTATATTCAATAAGAAAGTCTGTTTAATGTGCATTGATGGATGCAATGTAGAGATAAAGCATGTTATTCAGGAATTTTTAAGCTAAGAAAGCACTATTGGAGTTGGCTGTGTTTCGGAAGTTCTTGATGAAGGGATTTGTGACAAATTAGGTTATATACTTTGTTTCAAGTGGTTGATTGCAAAATAATCTTTTGACTTCTTCAAAACTTTTGATTTGCTTCATACGATTTGAATATAACTTCTTGAACAACCAATGAGGAAATCATCATGCCTTGCACTGAGTTAATGGTTATTTAATCTAGCTCTTTCACTGTTCAGCTTGTTTTACTCGAGGACGAGTAAAAGTTCAAGTTTGGGGGTGTGTTAGCCTGGTGAAATGCATATCAAAATGGCACATTTACACTCAATTTATCACACTTTCTGATTTATTAATGGGTTTATGAGGATTGAAGTGTGAAGAAAATGTGCCCAATGAGTGTTTGGTTAAAAGGAGAATAATTCTTTGATTAAATGTGAGTATTTTGCTATCATACATCACCCTTTGTTTTGTATAAACTTCATTGTGTTTATAGGGTCACACTTGAGACACTCAAAGAGCCAATGGAAGCACAAATCATTGATCAAGAAGTTGGGAAGAAAGCAAAACACCATTGCAATGAGTGCGTCATTGGGAAAAGCTGAAAAAGTTGAAAACAGATGCTTGGCTGCAGCCAAGAAATTGGCTGGCTGCAGCCAGAAGACCTCCAGAAAGTTTCTGGCTGCAGCCAGACGACAGACAGAGACAAGAATGCGTTTTCTGGCTGCAGCCAAAACGCGAAAAACAACAGCTGTGCATTTTGTTCTAGGTCATTTAAAAAGGCAAAAAGGCTGAAGTGCAGAGAGAGTTCGACATTCAGAAGTTTGTGGAGACGGCTGAGGAGCATTCCCAAGCAAAGGAGAGGGGCTTTCTCAAGGAAATCAAGTGGGATTGAAGATTGAAAGAGATTCCAACTCCATTTCTCTTGATTTTTCTGTACTCATTCCCTTTCTCCATTTTAATTCTGATATGGCTGGACCGAATGTTAATATCTGTGATTCGTTTTTGAACATGAGTGGCTAGGTTTTTCATTCTAGGATTGTTCTAAACCTTTGTATGGATTGAACTTAATTCCTTCTTTCTGTTGGTACCCAATGGTATATATATGTTAATTCTCCTCTGTTTTTGCTGATATCCGTGACTGGCCAGCACAATGGATCATTTGTTCAATTAGATTAAGCTTGAGAGAGTTAGTTTAATTGTAGAACTTGGGGAGAGTTATGCTAGACTTGAAGTTTAAGAATTAAATGAATGGTTAGTTAATAACATAGAGATATAGTTATTAACCTAGCATTGTCAAAATTAAGGTGGTTATTTAAAGATTATTTTCCCTTAACTATAGCAAGAGATTGTGTATGTTAATGGATGATATAAATTTGGTTATGACTTGAGAGAGCTTAATCAATTGCTAGTGAACCTTAGACTGACATATATATATCCCATAAAAGTATCCTTATAGAAGGAAGGAAATTAAGTTTAGGAAATACAAAGGTAACGAACAATCCTAGGCTTATTATAATTGATTGAATCCACAAGAATCATAGTTTTGTTCAGTAATTTTTTAGTTTTTATTAAAATAGCTTTTGAAATTCCTTTTTCCATACTCAACAATTTGGTTTGGTTCAACTTAATCAAACGCATTAAGCCCATTGCTTGACTAATTTGTTACTCAAATCCTCGAGGGAACGATCTTACTTATCACTTTATTACTTGACGCGATCCGTGCAATTGCGGTAGCGAACAGAGGTTGATGAGTGAGGGATTGCTGATGGTAGATACCTTTGTAGGCAGATTTCACGCTGAAGATACCATCGGGAGCATTGCGCCAACAAATAACGTCATCTACAGTGCCCGTGGGAGGGGGGAGCATCATGTTTAGGGCACTCTGTTTGAACGTAACTTCTAACAATATATATGTACACACATATTGGCATATATGCTTATTGATCTAAGCCATATCTTGAGGCTTGTAGGACAAGATGCACGCACGTAATTTAACGCATCTCCAATCCACTTTTCTCCTCCTTCAACTTCCGTTTCCTTTTCCTACCAAAATTATTATCATACTCAAACAATATTATATTCTTGTCTCTGAATTCCCGATTTCTATTTTTATTTCAAGGATTGAGAAATGAACATCAAATTCTGCTATGCGTACCAAGGATAGAACAATTTCCTCAACAGTTCCTTTTGAGAAGCATTTGTTGATTGTCTCCAGTCTGTTCAATTTGTCAAAAGAATTTTTACTGTGATGATTGTGTCTTATGAAATTCTAGGAGAGATTTTATAAGTATACGTACCATGCACATCGGATAGAGTAAACTAACAAGAATTTCAGTTTTTATTTTTTTTTTGGGCAAAAACATATGAATTCATTCATTCATGGCAAGTATTTATCAGTTAAGAAACAGAATAACCACAAAATTACCTCTTCAAGGGGCTGTCTTCCTTAATATAAGCTATTTCACTAAATTTATCAATCAATGCATTACTTGTTGATATATTAGAAGTTGTCACAGACCGTAGGGCAATTTCCAGCAAATTTAGCTTCTGTTGCACGGAGGAATTAAAAGTGACGTGAATTTTACTTGTTAATATCTTATAATGTCACAATTAATGTCATATATGTATACGTACCTTTGAAGGGACAAAATGAGTCGCTAGGCCACATTCAACCATTTCTGCTCCATTCAAACGTCTTCCTGTTAACCCTAGGTATGCATGTCACATAAATTATTGGAGAATAAAAATAAGTATTGTGAGTAAAATAAATTGTGTTGAATTTTAGATAGGTACATGTTAGGGTGTCTATATATTAAAATAGCTTTAGCTATTTGATAAGAGGAGACTTCTTCATATTCTAATATTAAACAATGTGAGACTTCTTTTTATTCTAATATTAAATTGCACAGTTTTTGAAATCAAATTGGGTTATTAAACCAAAATAATTAATTTTGTTTTGACTTATGTTTGCTTCCTGGCATGAATTTTTTAATATAGTAATAGACAATCAACACCATGAAGGAAAAATATCTTAGAGCAAGAAGAACAAAAACTAAGCAATTCCCAAATAGTTTGGTATAAAGGAGAGGAGGAGAATGTCAGTTAAACTTGATATTGCAAATGGTGGGTGGATAATTAATGTGGTATAAAATAAGAATGACAATATAATGTATATTTGCTTGTATAGGTGTTATTAGAATATTTTTCTATATGGAATTGTCCAAATTAAATGATGATTATGTCATATATTAGAATATTACCAAAATAGCCATGAAGCCTCGAGATGAAGTAAGAAGTACCCACATCTGGAAAAAGTCCAATTGATGCTTCTGGCATGGCAAACACCGTTTAATTAAATGAATGATACAGCATTAGTCTAATGACCACATGTAACCCCCTACCTTAATAACTATATTTATAGTTCGAGAATGCGTCATTAAGTTGAAATAGAGACCAGTGGTTAACTTAAAACTTTTCTAAATCTTGTTTAGAACGGTCTCACATTCACATCTCGAATATAATTGGTCTGTCCAGTTTGGTTTCATTCATACATATCAGAGTGCAACCAAAAATTCCTGACAACGCTCAGGTTTCGTTACGTAATAAAGGGTTTACGACGATTAGTTTCCCATATAGGGGATTACACAACACTATTCAATATATACAACATGTGCAACTAATCCCCAACAAAATATGACAACCAACTACCAAAATTAAAACTCCTAGCTAGGAGCTCTAACCGCCCTTTGTCACTTGCTTTTCCTTCGAACTGCTTGCCCTTGCTGTAGGTTAGTCATTGGAAAGAATGAGATTCAAAAGAATCTCAGTAGTAACAATTCACTTATAACATGTACAATCACAAAGCATGTAAGCAAATCACAACAACAACAACACAACGGCATTTCTGCAATAGCTTTCGCTGCATTCACAACAGCATGTTTCACAACAGCACAACAACGACATTTCACAACGGCAATGTTACATCACGGCATATTCAATGAAATGACATACATGCAAGGCATCATACACATAATAAGAGAAAGAGTCACTACCTTGTTCTTTCCGCTCGTGCACTGGCACTGGTTTATCACGTGCAGGGTAAATGTCAAATCCTATAATTAGAATTACGGGCGATAGGTTATTACTTAATCCAATTCTTTAATTCAAATACTCAAGTTGGTTATCATTAGAGGCATTTAATCAAATCAACTAAGGAGTTAAAGTGGTCAATTAACCTAAAAGACCAATTACTAACCTCAAAATTCAACAATACTACATTATGCCATTACATCTTCAATTTTCGCATAAAAGACCAAATCTGCCAGAATTTTCTCCAGACTTTGAAAAATCATAACTAATTCTACAAAAATTGAAATGAGGTGATCCCAAGTCCTATGGAAAGATATTGAAGTCCTCTTCATAGGAAAAATATGAATCATTACTGGAAATCACCACACAATTCCAGAATTACACAAAATCCCACACTGCTCCAGAATTAAGTCCAGTTTCGACATCAAACTTTGGGCAACCAGAACTCACAGCTCAAAAAACGAAATGACACAAATTATATGTCTATTTTGAAGCTTAGAATGTGAACTTTAATACTGGAAAGTTTCACAATTTTTAGAGATCATTTGGTTATCCAAAAACACCACACAAGTAGAGTACCTCGCAGGAATTCTGTTCAGGCTGAAAATCCAGATTTTCATTTTGAGTTTCAATGACCCAAAATTCACAACCCAAGGCTATTCCCACATAATTTTTCGTGTAGAACACAATGGTAACATCAAAATTAACAAATTCCCACTCATTCTCCATGTCCTGTTTTGGCAGAAAAATCAAAATAAATTCCAATAATTATCAACTTCCAATTTCAGCATCAAACTTATGTCAAATGGTTTCCAATCATCATAAACCACCAATAACATAACTAAAACATCATGAATTACCCAAACCCTTGTTTAGCCAAAATCAGGGCAGATTTACACATGCCAAAAAAACTCATCCAACCAACACAACCAATAGCTCAAATTGATGCTAATACTCACCTCTTGCTTCTCCTTAAGTTCTTTCTTTGATTCTTCAGCTTTTGTTCTTGCAAGGTGGCTGAAAACTCCTCTTCTTCAAAAACAAAAACCATAGAAATGAAGCTAAGGAAGAGAGGAACAAGTTTCATGAAGGACTCTTGAGCCATAGATGAGGTTAAGGAGGTGAAAATCAAGATTAAAGCCTTACCTTCACTTGCTCCTTCTTGCTCTCTCGGGTTGCACTGCTGAACCGACTTAGAGAATGAGAGAGAGAGTGAATAAATGATCAGATTTTCTTTTCCCTTATCACTTAAAGAGCTGACCGAAATATGGGACTTGAAAGGGATAAATGATTTGTCAAAAATATCACACTTCCACCTCCTCAAAATAATATATTCTAATAGCCTTAACATGTGCCAACAAATTGATATCATCATCTTTCTCTTTCCTTCTTGATGACATAGCCGAAATAATTGACTTGAGGGGAGGGAATTTATTGATTAAATGCTTACTCTATCTCTCTTAGCATTTCCTTGACCGAAATGAAGAAGAGAAAAAGTGATAAAAGACTTAGCATGAGATTGTTGTCCAAGTGCTCATCTTTTATAACTTGGTCATATGTTTGTTTCCTATGTCATATTTAATAGTCAATAGGTATTTTTTTTTTTCTCTTGGTTTTCCCTTGTCATACGTGAATCATGGCCTTTTGAAGAAGAAGATGATCTTGTAAAATATCATCTTGCAATATAATATTTAGTTGCCAATTTTGCATGTGAAATTTAACTAAAGTCATAACAAAATTTCCAGAGGTAATTCTGTCATTAATCCCATCATCTATTTTGTACATTTAGCCCTTGAGTACATTTTGGGATATTACACCACATTTCTCAAAGCCACTTGTACAAAAAAATATGTAAAAAATCACTTTGAATTAATATCACTTATAAAAATCACAATTACCTGAAATCACATGTATTCACTGCTAATCTAAATAGCCACTAAGTCGATTGCTTTAACTAATTAACTGGAATCAGCATAAGTTACTTAAAACAATAAAATTGTCGTACAATTGAATCATCTTTTATATTTGCTTCCCATAAATATTATCGCTAAATACTATCATAATACATTGCAATATGGTAAGAAGGTATTTCAAAAATAACTCATCAAAATACTGCAATAAAACAATAATAGAGTATAAAATAACATATATTAAGAGTTATGGCATTATTCTTAAAACATATATAATATATAAGATTGAAGGGAGTATGAGAGAAGAAGAATAGATTATACATACAGTTGTTTCGGTGACAACTCTAAAATTTGTGTTCATAGATAGGCCAGCGCCGCCTCCCATGACCACTCCATTCATGAGAGACACCTTCATATTATTTATTAAACAATTAAATTTCTCTTTCATATGATTAGAATGAAGAAATTAAAATATATAATGTGGTACTAGCAAGCTCACCACTGGCTTTTTGTAGGTTGCTATCAAATGGTCCAATGTGAGTTGTCTCTTGTAAAAGCTTGCGGGATAAGTCCAGTGTCCTATCTCCAATCACCATTATTTTAAACATGAACATCTTTGAAGTTTGAAGATTAATCACACTACCCATATAATCTAGTTTCCAAAAAGCTTTGGGGCAAGAGAGAGATGAAAGGCGCTTGTTGAAGCTATATTGCTATTGCAAATAAAGGTTAGATCAGTTAGCAAGGAGTTGACTCATAACTCAGAAGATCGTGAGTTCAAATCCCATTGCTAATATAAAAACTTTATTTGTGGGCGATTTGTAAGTACCACCTCTGTAAACACTCTCTAAGCTTGGAGGCATGCTCTAGCCTTGGTGAGCGCCGGGGACCCAACTCACCTACACCTTTTCAATAATAAAAATGTGACACTACTGTTTATAAGCTATAAAAACAATGGGAAAATTGCATGTATGGTATGTATATGTGAAAAGGGAAAATAGAAACAACATATTTAGAAGTTTATCAAAAAAAGAACTTCACAGGAAGGAAATGATACCTGGTTTGTTTCTCTCGGAAAGCTTAAAGTCAAAGCCACGTTTCAGAAAATGAATGACTCACAAATTCTCAATTAAGAACGAACGAGAAAGTCCACAACTTGTAAAAATTCTCAAGTAATGATATGGTTGGGAATTATATATATATAATGTTGAAGTTAAATGAGTAGTTGAAGATTTCTCACATGGAACGCGTCTCTGACGTAGTACATCGCATGGAACGCTGTCTTCTTCATCACAAATTAATTAGCGCGTGATTGTGATTAAAGTTATTTCTTTTTTGCACTTACCTTAAGGGGCTGTTTGGTATGAGGGGAGGGGAGGGGAAATTTGTTTGATTTGGATTTTAAAAAAAATATAGATAAGTGGGATTAAAAATTTTTAATTAATTTTTGTTACTCTTTTATATTCTACACCTTCTCTTTATTAAAATTTTATAACCTCACTTCTCTAATTTTTTTTTTTTAAATTCAACTTATAAAAATCCCCCTTCCCCCTTCAAATTCCCCGTATCAACCAGCCCCTAAGACTTTGTTTTGCATGTTGTTGTGAGTTCAAACCCTCCATTATTTTTCAACAATCAAGGTTTTGGCTTATATGCTTTCGTAATTTTTAAATATATTTTTTACCAGAACATTATCGTTAAACTAACTTTTCACTTTTAAACATACAAAAATTTGTCTGCGATGGCTTTGAAAAAATTCGAAATATGTCATGACATCTTACATAAGATACAAATAATGGGAAAACAATTGTAACAGTATATAGATATTTCTTATGGGGAAAATGCATTTTTATGATAAACGTCATTTATGGAAGCCAAATTACTTTGATTAATGATTATAAAACAAAATCTACAACTTTATTCAAAGAATTATATATGATATTTATTACTTATTTTTAAAAATAAATTATTTACAGATTTTATAAGTTCATTAATATGAAAAATATAATTTAATAGAATTAAAAATATGAAATAGTTGGCAAAAAATAAAAATATAAAATAAAATAGCATATTAATCTTATAGCGAACGACTTCTATAAACAAGAAAGAAATAGTACCAAATGATCCGGCGACTTCTATATATTTTATTGATTTTTTTTTTTTCGGTGTTATCTGATTCAGTGTTACGTGCGCACACTTTTGATCGATGCGGGATTAAAAAAATTTCATGAATTATTTAAAATTACCACTATACTTGAACATCTATTTTATTATGATATGTCCATGCTAATTTTACAATATTAAGTCTACACTTCCTTGATACAAAAGTAATTTAACAAGTTAAAGCTGTGTCTATGATATAATAGTGTTGCCTTAGGCCAGTATTAGAAAAAATCATCTTATGTATGAATGAATTAAAAAGGGATGACATAATTAAGGAAGATCTAATTGGCCACCCATATGCAGTGTTATTGCGAGAAATTAATTAGGTTAAATCACTAGTTGCAATTTTTAATGGAACTCTTAGGTATATAATAATAATAATAATAATAATAATAATAATAATAATAATAATAATAATAATATTATTATTATTATTATTATTATTATTATTATTATTATTATTATTATAATAGCCAGTTGAATTGAAATCCAGTCACATTTTAGCTAAAACCATTTAGGACTTTATGAAAATGCCCTAAAGCTGAATGCCAACTTAATAAAATGCCAGATTAGGTAACTCACACTAAGATTAATCTTAAATAATCAATGGAAACAATATCTAACCCAAACTAAGTTCACCCGTATGAATAAGCTTGTCAAATTGACGAGTTTATATAGAGTCGAACAGTGATACAACTATAACGTAGACTTGTAATTAATGTAAAATCATAACATTTTACTCTCTTTAATGAAGTTATAATTATAAATGAAGTAACATGTTATATTACTAAAACATAATATAGAATAAAGGCTTTAAGGTGCAAATTTGCCCCGAAAGTTTTCGTTAAGGCAACATGGTACCCCACACACACACGTAGAGAACTAATCATATGGCTCCGATCTATCTTTACTGTTTATCTATTTTCTTTTATGATTCTTCACACTCCCTCCAATCCTAAATAAAGGAGCTAGTTAGGGGATTACTTTGTCCCTATATATAAGATCTCAAGGGGAATTTGAATCCATGAGCTCTGGGCTCATTAAAATGTTTACAACCGCCAAGGTACCAAAGAAATTTAGTAATATAGCAAAAATTATATATTTCATGAACTAAGTTTTCTAAACACTTGGATTGTTAGTCTGTTAGAATATAAAGTGGACTTGATAAATCCCAAACTCAACTTGTCGATTTATTAATTAACTTTTACTTGTTTATCTATTAGGGCCTGTTGCAAATTGAGAGTTTTGAAAGTTCATGAATTTAATAAGCTCTCCTTTGTAAATTGACAATTAAGTGTTAGTGAAATAACAAGTTGAGGTAGGAATCCTATGAATTTTCAAACCTCCCAATTTATAAAATAAAAATGGACTTGTTAAAATTCTAACTCAACTTGTTATCAAAAAAATTTCTAACTCGTCATTTTATAGACTTTAACGTGTTAATTTGTGAGAGGTGAGATGTAAAACATGAATATAATTCAAGATTAGTTTTGACACCGTGGATATATATGTGCAGGTTACAAGGGAAAGTAGCATTGATCACAGGTGGTGCTAGAGGAATAGGAGCAAGCATAGCAAGGCTCTTCACTAGAAATGGCGCAAAGGTGATAGTCGCAGACATTCGAGACGAACTAGGGCAAGCATTATGCAATGAGATTGGATTGGAATATGCTTCATATGTGCACTGCGATGTTACGAAAGAATCCGATATTGAAACTGCGGTTAAAACTGCGATTTCTAAGCATCAAAATCTTGACATAATGATCAACAATGCTGTCTTAATAGATGAAGCTAAGCCAAGCATTATCGACAATGAAGTGAGCGAATTTGAACGGGTTCTTAGTGTGAACCTAACGGGTCCTTTCTTGGGCTCCAAGCATGCTGCTAAAGTTATGATTCCTGAAAGAAAGGGAAGTATTATAAATGTGGGAAGTGTTTGTTCAAGTGTAGGAGGGGTTACAACACATGCATATACAAGCTCTAAGCATGGCTTGGTGGGTCTCACCAAGAACGTGGCTGCTGAACTTGGCCAATATGGGATCCGAGTGAACTGTGTGTCTCCATATTTTGTTGCGAACGAACTTGCAAGAGATTTTTTTAAACTAGATGATGAGGGCTGCTCTAGGGTTTATTCCAATCTTGAAGGGATATATTTGCGAGAAGAAGATGTTGCTCAAGCTGTGTTGTTCTTGGCTAGTGATGAATCCAAGTACATAAGTGGTCACAATCTGGCTATAGATGGAGGCTTTACTACTATCAATCCAAGTTTTGGTTTGTTTTCCAGATCAAAGTAGTTGTTTTGGGTTCACCTTCTCAGTTTTTTATATCATTGTGCATTTGTGTTTTTGTATGTGTGTGATAAATTTCAGTGATGATGATTTTCCTTTACTATATAAAAATTCTCAATTTGAATTTCCCTTATTGGCTCTATATAAATGAGAAACATTAATTATCCCATGTTGCTCAATTAAAGTAAAGAAATGACTGTTGTTAGCTCTAAAAAAAAATCATTAAGATCCAATGACGTTAATTTAGCACTAATTAACCACAACTTGATTACAATTATTTGCAAAAAAATGATAAAAAATGTTGTAATCCGAATTGTTCAATGGTTAATTGTTCACAATTAAAGTAATGAAAGGCATTGTACTATTTGGCTCAGTTTCTGGGTTGAATAGCTCAATTCCGCTCTGGGATTTTGATGTACTTCTGTCATCAAGTCCCACATCGACAAGATTTAGAGGGAGGGGTTGCTTTCTTATAAAAAGAAGTAGGAGCCAGAAACGTGACGCATTATTGGTAATAATGATAAATTTTATCGTCTTTCTTCGTTTCAATTTATTTAAGATTATGATATGATTATTTATGATATATTAAATTTTAACCGTTTATTTATTTGACGAGGAGAAGAAAGAAATTAATGATGAATGATGGGATGAAAAAGGACAGAAGGACAAGGAGAGGATCTAGATCTTCCTCTGGACTTTGGAGAAAACTACAGTTCCCGGCCTCCGATCCGAGTTTAAGCTTTTGGTTTTTTTCCTTTGGACTTCATTATTTTAATTTTTCCCCCCAAAAAGGACCAGTCCGTTTTGTAGATATGGCAGCTCTTCCACAACTCAACCAAGTCACTAACATGGTTTATTTCATTACATTACAATTCACTAATATCCCGTTTTTCAGATAAATGCATGCTTTAGTCTACAGCTTGCTGGGTATGTTCGATCTGTGGGGAAGCTGCAGACACTCCCAATTCTCATCCTTAATCTCTCCGAAGTATTGATTTACCATTTCTTCGGTAACCAGCTCTAGCCTCGCAGGATCCCACTAATCAACAGAGACAAATAATTAATAAATCACAGACGTTGTGATGCCATATTGAGAGAGAGAGAGAGAGAGAGAGAGAGATATGAGATGTTATACCATAGGCTTGTTGTCTTTGTCAAATAGCTTAGCCCTTGAACCCTGTTTGGTACGCAGAAGCACAGGTCTTATAAATGAAGAACAAGAAAATTAAAGCTAGTTGAACATTTATCAGCAAGTTTAGTAAAATACTCCCTCCGGCCGTTTTTATAAAGAACAAGTACTAAAATCACGCCGTTCAAAATATTAGTTAAAAGTAATAAATTTATAACTTTATATTTTACTTTCCAACTATAATCTTGTTTAGAAAGAATATACATAAGAGATAATGAGGAAAATATATTTAATGAGGGTACAAATAAAAAAAACTGTTTAAAACTTCAAACAAAAAGGATTTGTTCCTTATATTAAGGACCACCCCTATGAGAGATAATGTTTTTTATAAATAGGACAGGATGGAGTAAAATATGTTTATCAGCCAAAATTGTACAGTGAGTAGTATATATTTTTTCCAGGGCTGACCTCGTAGAAATCATTGCTGACAGTTCTTCGCAACAAATGAGAGATGATATTGTAATCCTGACAAAGGCATTGTTCAATGCTTTGTGCTCTACCTTGTCTCGCCTAATTAATCACATTAATTCAATTTAATTCATTTCATTAATTTGTAATAATTTTTAATGTATTTGTTTCAAATAATATATACACCTTGGCGTATAGTGTATACACTTACTGATCTAAGCCATATCTTGAGGCTTGTAGGACAAGATGCACGCATGTAACGTAATGCATCTGAAATCCACTTTTCTGCCCCTTCAACTTCCATTTCCTTTTCCTACAAAAATTATTATGACATTCTAACAATTTTATATGCTTGTCTATGAATTCCCCATTTTTATTTTTTTTCCTAAGAATAAAAAACGAACATCAACTTGAACTATGCGTACCAAGCATAAAACAATTTCCTCAACAGTTCCTTTTGAGAAGCATTTGTTGATTGTGTCCAGTCTGTTTCAAAATTTTTTTACCATCATCATGGTGTCTTATAAAACACTACGAAAAGATTCAAGTAAACTAACAAAAATTTATCAATCAATAACAAACAGAATAACCACAAAATTACCTCTTCAAGGGGCTGTCTTCCTTAAGATCAGCTATTTCACTAAATTTATCTATTAATGCTCTAATTGTTGAAATATCAGAAGTTGCCACAGACCGTAGGGCATTTTCCAGCAAATTTAGCTTCTGTTGCACGTAGGAAAGTGATTTGAGTTTTACGTTAATATGTAATAATGTCACAGTGTTATATATTTATATTTATACACCTTGGAAGGGACAAAGTGATTAGCTAGGCCACATTTCACCATTTCGGCTCCATCCAAACGCCTTCCTGTGAACCCTAGGTACTCCCCTATGTATATAAATATTGGAGAATCAAAATAAGTAATTAAGTATGACAAGTACAATAAATTGCAGTGTTTTTTAAATCAAATTGGGTCAAAATTAAGTGTAGATAATGTAACAGCCGACAGAATAACACATTTGAACTAATATTACCAAAAGAGCCAGGAAACTTCGAGAGAAAGTATGAAGCACCCACATCTGGATAGAGTCCTATAGATGCTTCTGGCGTAGCAAACACCTATTGATTAAAAGAATGATACAAGATTTAGTCTAATGACCACGATATATTGCACTCAATATAAATATAATATCCATAATATTACTATAACTAGTTTCTTATTAGTCATTAATACCTATAATAACTGGTGAAGAAAAAATGTGTAATTGCTGATGGAAATCGTCTATTTTTCAAGAGAAACTATAAATAGTACAACTTTTAACTAATTTTGTAAAAAACTTGAAATTTAGTTAGTCCCTCTGATATCCCAACTAGCTAGCTAATTCACCGAAACCAATGTAAGTTAGTTGAAGCAGCAAAATTGTCAAAAAATTGAATCTTTTTTTTTTTTTTTTTGTAACATCCCAAATTTTGAGCACAGAAACTCAATAATAAGTTTGAAATAAATAGACTATCAAGCTCAGTTGAACCAAATGTTTTAAGTTTGTCATATGGAAAAAAGGCCATATAATTTTCCAGGCCACTTTTTGGGAAATTTAACCTCTTTACATTTTTTAAATCCCCAAAATAATTAGAGAATGATTTTTGGCCTAAGTATTTAGGGGATCTTATTTTATGGGATAGAGAAGCTAATTGAGGAAGAAAATCTTTATAAAGCATTAACAATTTAGTTTTGGAATTTAGTTGGTAATAAAGTACCAATAAAGAATAGGTAGAAAGTTAATTACATTGCCCCAAGCCAAAAGTGCATTTGGGCCAAGATCAAGCCCACTTATGAGTAGTAAAGGCATGGCTCCCCATCATATTAGGGGGGGAAATTTTGTTGTATTAATTAAGCTCAAAATTAGAAACAAAATAAGAGAAGGATAGCGGAAAGTGAGGTGGCATCTACTTCCTCTTAAGATAATATTTTCCTCACATCACTTAAACACTCCACTCCCTCAATCTCCTCTTTTCTTCATTCCGTCCAGCAGCTTCGGAAAAGAGAGGGAGAGAAACCGAGAGCAAAGAAGGAAGGAGGAGGGAGAAGAAGAGGAAGAAGGATCAGCTATCACCAACATGCAAGCCACATTTTAGGTAAGTTCAAGTGCCTAAATCATTATCCGACATTTATTTTCTCCTTTGGTTAAGTATTTAGCCAGTTCATCCCCCTTGAAAGTTTGAGTCTAGAGAAAGAAACATCAAGAACAAGAGTGAGAAGCATGGGAACACTAATCTAATCATGGAGTAGAGCTTGTTTTGGTGATTTAGTGCTAGATAATGTGACTGTCATTCTTGGGTTGCTGATATGCGAATTTTGGATGTTTGAAATGAGAAGAGGATGCTGCCAAAAATTATAAGAATATTCTGAAATGATCTTAAATGAAAAGTTAAATATATTAAGATTAAGCACCTAGTGACTCTATGTGATGTATGGATGGAATAAAGTTGAAATTCAAAGTTTTATTCTTATCCCCTGTCTAGTCAACCATTGCTTCAACATGAAGGAGATGATTTTTGTTAAATTTAAGGCTTCTAATGAATTTAAAAGGGATTTTTGTGTAGGACAATGTCCCTACAGCAAGTTTGGCAGCATTAAAATGAGAAATGGTATTTCCCCTACATACATGTGTGTCTTGTGGCCAGTAGGAAAAATAGGGAAGGAGATGGATTTTGAATAATTTAAGTTCAAAAATGAATTCCTCATATGAATTGCATACGGGTCACATGAGAAGTGAATTTTTAGGCAAGAGAATATAATCCCAAGAGTTAAAGTTTTAAACTCAATAATAAAGGCTAAGAAAGAGATTAGGAATTAAGTTGAAGGGGAAGAGTTAGCTTATGCATAAGATATGCATAAATGTAATATATGTTTTAATGTTCCAACTGCATGAATATTTGTTAGGTTTTGACTTGTGCCTAGATCCTACAAGAAATCAAGAACATAAGGAGCAAGGAAGTGAAGCAGATGTAGAAAGAAAAGTAACAACAGGTAGAGAAACTTACTCTTATATAATTTATGCTTGGTTGCTTGCATGTTTATTTTTCATGTATGTCATATCTAGGCCTTTGGCATGTAACATCCTTGCTTGAGTTTGTACCATGGCCATGTGTATTTGGTTGTAAGGTGTTATTCTTACATAGCTATTTATATGTATAGTTAATTATCACTGCACATTATATATGGAGTTGATGTTTTGCTTCTAAGATTTCCCAAATCTCACCCCATTCTTCCCTGTCCAACCTTAGGGGAATGCTCTTCAAAAGAAAAGGGTAAGGTGGTTGAAGATTGAAGAAGATGGAGGCACCTTTGTGAATTTTTACTTTATCATTTTATATGATCCTTGGTGTGTGAAATTGTATATTTATTATGTTGGAAGTTTTGTATAAATTCTATATTATTATTATGGGCTGTAACTAAGCTATATAAGGAGTAGGTAGGTGCTATATGTAGCCAAGGTAGATATGCTAGATGTATGGCTAATGTGCATGAGGGTAGAAAAGTAAAGTTATAATTATTTTAGTTAAGCTGTGAATTTATGGATGCATGTTGATAGGGCATCTAAGCAATTTGGGCCTGACATTTGGTTTCAATAAAGTAGACATTCTAAGATTTCCAACAAGTCCTAGAACATAATTTTTGGATGTGTTGATTAAGAGTTATAATTTTCTAAAGTTGAGACTAAATTTTGTATTAGTGCTGCAAAAATTATCTGTCCAAGTTTGAAAATAGACGTTTTTGAGCCAAATGGGTTATCAATTGACAAATATATATTTTTATTATATATTTTCATACTTTATTTGAGGATTTTGTCATAGTTATTGAGCTTAAAATGTTTTTCTTATGATAAATTGATATTAAGAGTAAATACATTAAATTAAAATAAAAAACGGCAAAATTGTCACAATAATTGTAATTACTCTTAATCATTGATTTTTGAGAGGATTTGATGTTGGATTAGTTGTTTTAAATTGTAGGTGCTTGAAAAAATTAGATCAAATCTGAAAATGGAAGTTTGGGGCTCAAATTGCAGAAATGTCAATTTAGTACCATGAACTCTTAAATTTGCAGTTTAGTCCCTCCACAAAACTGCGGCGTTTTGGAGTAAAATTAGGTTAGTTTTGAGCAAACTGTAGCGGGAAATTCAGAAGGGAGGCAGCACCACGAGCCAGAACGAACCAGACCTCATACCCTTCATCCCATCTCCACCTTCACCTTTCTTCTTCCTCGCCGACGGCTTTGTTCTCCACCACGGTCACCAGTGAGCTTCGTTCACCACCTCCATTGTCCTCATCTCTCCATCACTGTCCTTCCACAACTCCAGCAACCTTCTCAGACCAGAAAAAAAAAAAACAGAGTAGCCGCTGTAAACAAGAGGGATCACCATCGCCACCACGTTTCCACCTTCACTTCCCCAACGAGCATCACCGTCATCTCTGCCTTCCAAATCAAGCTTTAGCCTAGAGATTACAGAGCAGCAGCCTTCTTCCTCTCTTTATTCAAAATTGTCATGGTGACTTCCTCTATTTCTTTGCTGCTGTCACCCATAACCTCCCTACTTCATCATTAATTTCGTTTTTGTGGTGTTCCATGGCTGTGATTTCTTTTTTTTTTTTTTTTTGGTTGAAGAAGATAGCAGCTAATCTGATGGCTAATTGTGGCTGAAGCTTTCAATCCATAGTGGCAATGGCAATGGCATGATCTTGGAGCTTCAATCGGGGAGTTTTGGCACTCCTATTCCTCTATTTCTACATTATATTTGTAATTCCTAGGTCTTAAGATTAATTTTATAATGTTGGACTGATTTATTTTGATGTATTTGGAAATTGGTTGTAACTTGAACTTTGTTAGATAATTGACATTGTGTTTATTAGCTTAATTAGCATTTCTTTATACTAGTTAGTCATTGAATTGATGATTTGTGAATATTTTTTGCTAATTTTATGTTGGCTTGATTAGTGGATCAATGGTGTCATGTGTTTATATTGGTTTCTTTAATTTGAGCTTATAAAATGTGTTTAGCATTGGGTTTTAGCATCATTAATCTTAATTTTTCATATGGTGGCCATTGTTAAATTAAGATTTATGAGAAAATTAAGGGGTAATGTAAGGTAGCTCGGTTATTGGATTAAAAGATAATTATAATTTTAAGTTCATTAATTGCTAGAAGGCTTAATAACCCTAATTTAGAGAAATTAATATTCAAGGTGGCTTGATATTAATTAATTTAAGTTAGGCCTAGTTTAAGGGGTGGCCCTTAGAATCTTTCTAAGCTAGAATATTTAATCTCCCATAATTATTTGAAGTAAGAATTGCTTGTGCCATTGCTATGAAGGATTGCTCATTCTCATTATTGACCTTGTTATTTCTCTCATTTCATTGATTCCATCATCATTCCATCTCATATTTTAAAGAAGAAAATCCCAAAAAGAAATAGCATAGAACAATTTAATTTTCGTTTACAAAACAAGTAGTTTGTAGTAAAAGGATCAAACTCTTTTCTTTTTAATTGTTTTATGTCAATCATTGCACTTAATTCTTAGGTAATTAATAAAAGACTCCTCAAGAGACGATCCGGGATTACCCCCTATATTGCAATCCTCGGTTTAATTTTGAAGAGGTTACTAAAGCATAAACCCGACACTTTCCTTCACCAATGAACCTAGGTCTTATTTGTATTGCAAATATCTTTCTAAGTGCTAAAAATGAAGCTTTGAACCACTAAATTTAGAGTTAAATTGATTTAGTTATGGATTTCCAAAGTTTCAGGAAATCCTACTCCAACATAGTGAGTACCCTAGATTCTATTTAAAGAATTTTAAAATGTTTAGTTTGTTTAAGGATACTTTTGGGTCACTTGTAGTTCTTAAATGGCTAAACAAATCTGACAAGTGACCCTAGAGTAAGGTGTTACATATTTGCCCCTCACTTATACATTATCATTGTACTCTTTGTGTCCCTTATAATAAGATCCCAACAATCGAATTTTGTGGCCTAAGAAATCTGTTAAAAGTAATAAGTATGTAGGAAATGTACTCTTTTTTTTTTTTTCCAAATATGCTCTTATTTATAAGTAGGTAAGTGAGAGAATAATAATGAGAAAAATGATGATGAGAATGTATGGGGAAAAGATTGTTTTAGAGAATAAAGGCAAGGAGAAGGGAATACATGAACTTAAAAAGAGTAAAACTACATTTAATGTTCAGATAAATTTCATGTGGATCTTATAATAATGAACAGAACGATTCAATTTGAATCTTGTAATAAAGAATGGAGGGAGAGGGAGTACATTGGAATGTGATAAAAAGGAATTTCCAAAATAACTCATTAAATACAGTTAAAAACATAAAAAAAGTTACCTAGGAATATGAGTTTCTTCTTAAACATGTTCAGTATGTAAGATCAAACATCAAAGTGTACTTGAGAGAAGAAGAAAAGATGACACATACAGTTCTTTCAGTGACGACTCTAAAATTTGTGTTCATGGATAGACCAGCTCCTCCTCCCATGACCACTCCATTAATGAGAGACACCTTCATATTATTAATTAAAAAATAAATTTCTCTTTCATATATGATTAGAACTTAGAAATTAATTAAAATTTATAATGTGGGACTAGCAAGCTTACCACTGGCTTTTTGTAGGTTGCTACCAAATGGTCTAATGTAAGTTGTTTCTTGTAAAAGCTTGCAGGATAAGTCCAGTGTCCTATTTCCAATCGCCATTATTTTAAAAGAAACACTTATTTACACCTTCATGCAATATTAAAAAAAATGTTGAACTTAAACATTAATTGTAGCTACCCGCAATTGAAGAAGTAACTGCTGAGATCACATCGCCACCAGCACAGAAAGCTTTTCCATTAGCCTGTATTAAAATAAAATACAAATGCTTTGTATATAATTACAACTTTTAATATAGACATGAGATATCAGTACAATATTAAGAATATAATTTAATTAATAAATCTATATAATATAAAATATGTATTATGGAGTTATATGTTATCGAGTTGAATAACGTTTGAGTCATCTTTCATTCGAGTTTTATGTAAAATTAATTAGTGAAGGATTAGGGTTGAGAAACCTTCAATTGCTAATTAGTAGAATATAGGTCCCACATCAATTAATATAAAAATAAATGAAAGGTATATAACCATGAGGCAAGTTCCTATCAAATTGACTTAAGTCCTCTTGGTAGAAAGATACTCTCAACATATGCCTTAATATTAAGATTTCAACATAATTAAGATAAGATAAGATTTCAACATTATTTACCTTTAAAATTATGAGTTTTACTGAAGGGTCATTCTCATACAACGTCAACCTCTCCTTCATCTGACTTATCTGCAAAAATAAATAGAGAAGCTATTTATTGATATCCAAATCAACGTCTCTTAGCACTTAACAAGTGATTTGCTGTCATCCAGCTGGTTGCTTCCACCAATTGCCCTTTTTTTATTTTTGACCTCTTTCAATAAGTGCACTTCCTGAGACTTGAACTTGTGTTCTCCTTACGGGGAGAAGTCAAGTCACTTATCACCTCAGCCAATAGCTTCTTAGTTTGAGGGGGGAAATTTTAAAAATTAAGTCAATTTGAATAGAAAATTCTTATAAATTTCTTTATATCTTCATGACAAGAAGTAAATCATTTAATTTTGCAAATAAAAAATCATCACTTTATTATTAAGCAACATGCTCTTCAAGATTTTTGAAAAGCTTAAACAGAAACCTATAAGTAGGAAATCGACAGTTTTCAAATTGAAATAAAATATAGAAAATAATGCGTTGAGAGAAAAATAGACTTGAGATGGCTAATAGAAGCAAACTCGACTAACCATTTCGAGATTGAGACTATTCAGCTTATGGGGCCTGTTTAGTATTACTTCCTTCACACAACAATTTCCTGCAAAAAGTACCTACACCACACAAAAAATATCAATATAAAATATAAGAATTCTTACAAGCCATGCACACTCATAATATAACCGTGGATGATATATGTATGGTTTATTTTAGGAAAATCTTTATTTGGGGTAGCAGGACTGACATAATCGTGGATTTCAAAGCTACACTACTTAGAAGCTATACAAAGAATGCAGCATATTTAATATCAGGTTTCATGCAAAATATGAAGTATGAATAAATTCAATCATGTAATTAAGTAGCTTGTATGGGTATGTAAAAAAACAAGGAAAAATAGAAAAATTTTGTCAAAAAAAAAAAAACCGAAGGAAGAAATTGATACCAGCTGGTTTGTTTCTCTCTCAAAGCTTAAACTCAGAGCCATAATTCACAAATCTCAATTAGGAGTAGTGACGGAGAAAGTGCTGAACTCTATACCATAAGTAATAATATGGTTGAGATCTATTTATATATATAATGGAAAATTTCATTGACCCGCTAAGGATGTGACATAATTTTAGTTAACCTCCAAAACTTTTTGAAACTTCACTGCATCCCCATGGGCTAAAATAAAATTAAGTTTTGTGGGTAAAAAGACAATGATGCCCTTCTTTTATTTTTTTTTCAGAAGAGTATTTACAAGACAAATAAGGGTATTAACAAGACAAATAAAGACATTTACAAGACAAATAAGGGATTCGAAAGAACCTAGGGAATTAAAAATATATTACTCATTCACAAGATAAATAAAGACATTTACAAGATAAATAAAGGGATTCAAAATAACCTAGGGAATTAACAACGTTTTGGCTATTTACAAGACAAGCATGAAAATTCACAAGACAAGTACGGATATTTACAAGACAAATAAAGTAAGGGCATGATTGTCTTTTCTCCCCCAAAATTTAATTTCATTTTGACCCCAGGGGGTGCGGTGAAATTTCAGAAAGTTTTTGCGGTGAAATTTCAGAAAGTTTTGATAGTTGACTGAAATTATATCACATCCTTAAAGGCTCAATGAAATTTTCCCTATATATAATGCTAACTAGCTAATTAATAATATTGCTTTTCCCATTTTTAATACAAATTAACATGTGATTGTGATTAAATTTAATTTTTTTTAATTACATATTTGAGTATTTGACAATGATTTGTGTTTAGAATTCACTATTTTTCTTTTTTTACGATTAGCAATTCAATGCTTTTTTAAAAATTGAACCAAATGCTGTGATGATGGCTCATTATTGAATTTTTTGACCTAATAGAACACTTCTTGTTCAAAAAATAAAAGAATTGAACACTTCTTCATCTCTATTATTGATTTCAACAATCAAGGTTTTTGCTTATATGCTTTCATATTTTTTAGATATTCTTTTACTAGATAACATTATCGTTAAACTATTTCTTTTAGGGAAATGCATTTAATTTGCATGATACACGTCATTTGTGGAAGCCAAATTACTTTGATTAATAATTATTAAACCATCTCTACAGTTTCATTAAACAATTTAATTATTTGACACTTATTTTAAAAAAGGTTAAAAGTACAAATTTAACAATAATATTTTATGTAAGGGAAATACACATAAATATTACAACTTGGAACAATTTTACCAAAACTATTAACTTAGGGCAAACAGAAGTTACTAAGGCTCAACAGTGGAAAAAAAGGGAAAACTGCATTTAGGTCTCGGACATGAGAAAATATGATAAAATGATCCCTTAAAATCTCAAAATTATATTTAAGTCCCTGAGACTTTTTCGTAATAAATTTCAATTGTTAAATGCCCATAAACTTGTCAGTAAACGCCAATGGACTTGTAAGTGAAATTGGAATTTATTGCAAAAAAGTCTCACGGGACTTAAATACAATTTTAAGATTTTAAGGAACCATTTTATCTTATTTTCTTTTGTCTAGGACCTAAATGCAATTTTCCCTAAAAAAATCTTGCTTCTTGGTCCTTCTGTTTCTCTGTCCTCTCTCCCTCTCTTTCACCGTCAAATCAACCCCTCCTTCTTCTTTTTTTGTGATACAAAGGCAAGCAAAGCTTGAAAAGTTACAAGATCAAGGGCTAGAACCCAACGATTGTTCATGTGGCAGCAAGCCATGCTCTAACGCAAAAAGACGGATACATTCTGTCGGCGGTGACCTTAGTTCGGTGTAAATCTGGGTGTTGTAATGAGCCGATCGTGCAAGATAATCCACACAGCAAGTATTCTCCCTGTGTTTAGGAAATCTTCAAGTCCCAGTCTGCATAGATAAGGGATTTGGTATTAAAGATGACATCGTGTAAAGGGTGATCAATCTCACAATGTGTTGACAGTAAGTGGACGGCCTGAAGAGAGTCTGTGAACAGTTTGATTTTCTTGAAACCCAACTACTTACAAAGATGGAGTCCTCGATGGATTGCATGGATTTCCGCAGCAGTTGGGAAAGAGAGTCCTAACTTCTGTTGAAATCCACGTATCCAGTTGCCTTGGTGATCGCGGATGACTCCTCCACAGGCTGATTGACTATCACCAGCAGTCGAACCGTCAACGTCGATTCGAAGATAGCCCTCCTCCGGGGGAAGCCAGTTTAGAAGACCTCTCTCCGGAACTTGAAAAAAGAGCCCGCTCTCCACACTTTTCGAAAGGTGATAGATGCATTTGTGAACTAGCTCTTTAGGTTTATCTGCTTTACCTTCAAATGCCTAACAGCACCGGTTCTTCCAGAGAAGCTAGCATATGGTACTGAATACTTTTTGCCATGACCATCTAGCCATTCTCTTGTTTCCTGGGGAATGCTGTGAATTCCATTTAAGCCAATCCTGCAAATCAACCCCTCCTTCTAATGCCTGACGTCCTCCGAAAACTTCCACCGGACTTAATTACATTTGTAAATGATCTTTTAATTAATAGTGTTGCTTGAGGCCAATATAAAGAAAATAAAGCTGGGTCAATGGTATAATATGTGTTGCTTGATGAGGCCCGTATTTTTTAGGGGAAAAAACAAAATTATCTTTTATATGAATGAATTAAAAAAATGGAAGATTTAGTGTGTGTTTGGTTAGAGGGGAGGGGTGGTAAATTATAATTTTGGACGGGAGAAACCCAAAATGTACCCTCTTATTCTTTGAAATTTTGGATTCTTGCCTAAAATTTACTCTCTTATTTCTTTTAAATTTTAAATTTTCGCCTAAAATTTAAATACCTTCAACCCAAAAAGGTAATTTAACTTCCCTCCTCCCCTCAAACCAAACACATTATTATTTAAGTTCTTCGAACTATTCCATAGATCAATTTTTTAGAACAAGTTTTGGAAACCAAAAATTTTAAAATCTCTTTGAACCATTATTATTTTAGAAAAAAATATAAAATATAAAGTGTAGGATGAAAGAACAGTTTTCTAATTATTAGCATGATTCTCTTTAAGAAAAATATAATATTATCTGCCTCTTTACTAATTTTATAGAGCAAAACATAACAATACATTAAAAAAATTTCTAATTCCTTCAGAAAAAATTTTAATTTTTTATTTTATAACATATATCCAAGAATACATTTTTAAACATGATTTCTTTTACTTTTTATTTTATAAAATAAAAAACTGTTTTGAAAACAGAAATCAAACACGCGAGTAGCCTCCATGTGTTGTGGCTTGTGAGGGTCAAAAAGCATCTTCTGACAATGCCACTATTATTGCGTCATTTTCCCTTTCTGGTAAACCGCGTCACAGATCATTTTCCTCTTTTGGTAACGTTTCATATGTAACCTCCTCCGTAATTATATCTAAAATATGTTATTAAAATGAATTAGAGACCAATAATATTCAAAACTCATTTAAAATCCCTTCTTTCTGATAGGGTTTTTACAAATACCTTTCAAAATCCAATTCCCCAGGTCTCAGATTCACACTTCGAATACAATTACTTCACAAATAAATAACATTCATTATATATCAGAGTGCATAACATGATTGTTTTCATACCTTTATTAAAAGGGTATACAAAATCTGATTCATGGGATTACACAATCTCATCTCGAATTCATAACCATATACTCAACTGAATCATATACAGTCATCCCAACTCATATTGATAACCAACTATCAACTTTCATCTTGAAGGAGTCCTAGCCGCTCCCTCCACGAGCCACTTGCCCTGTCTATATTATTATTTTAATTTCACCTTTACCAGAGTATTTGCGGAAAACGATATGCGGTTCAGTAGGCAACACATGAATAGCATAATTATACTGATAATATATGTATATTACAGAAATTCCCCATAGGGGTTTGTACATGATATTTACGATTAAGGTAGCCACACAAGGCTACTAGGGTGTCTAAACTCATCTCAGTGAAACAGAGATATATTTCTGACTTCGTTCTGCCACTGCAATCCTCTCGTGTAGTTCACTTCTCTTATTTCGGCATAACTTCCGTACTCACCTGTCTAAGTTATTGGTAGGGGAGGGTGAGATTCGAGAGAATCTCAGTAGGAAAACAATATCAATATGCATGTACGATAAATGTTTAATGCATGACATGCTTGCATTACATAACTCATACTCACACAATGACATATTTGCAAACTCAATGCTTTAAATAATATACTTATGACTATAGCATAACAGAAACAGAGCTTTAATAGTTCATTTATGTTTCACATAATCAAGCAAAGCAATAACATGCATCAATACACCAACACAAATATCATATACATGCAGGAGAGGTAAGTTCCCTACCTCCAGTCTTTTCTCCTCGATTTGCGTGCCATACTCGGGCCCTCAACTGGGTCCTACAATTCCAAATGTACCATTTAGACACTTCCATAGTGTTTCTGGGGGTTAGATGAGGCTATATTGAAAAATTACTAAAATGCCCCCAGGGACCCGCCCCGGCCCCGCCATACTTGATTCGGCTTTACTTTTCCCGAAATTCTATCCTGGGCTATCCTGACTTATTTTCACCCAAGGAATCCATTTACGGATTTAGAATTATCAAATTCATTGTCAAATTATAAATTTACCCTTGGCAGCCCCACTTTAAGGGTTTTAGGGGCGTTTTCGTAATTATACTTTTTCGGTCTTTTTCGAAAGTTGACCAATTGTAACCCCACTTAATTTTTGCTCATGAACTCAATGGAATAATCAAATCATTGAAAATCCATCTCTAAGGCCCATTTATAGCCTTGGCCAAAATATACAAGTACTTCGGGAAAAATTAGGGTTTTTCGGTTTCGACTCCGTAAATGCGTTCATTTCTACTCTTAACCACTTTATTAACTATTCCATTAGGTTACAACTACCATTTAGTACCAATATGGGTAGCATAACATCCCCACACACCCATTTTCCATTTTTGAAACCAATGACAATCCGGCGAAATTTCACCGATTAAATTGTCCACAGTGGCTAGAATAGTCAATACACAAGAGTTTGGAAGTTACTTCAAGCTCCCACTAGCTTTTCTCAAGAGTGGCTGAAACCCTAGCCCTTCGTAACCATGAAAATTGAGCTTCCAACACCTTAAAGAAGATGAAAGAGAAGTTTAGGAGCAATGTTATACGTGTTAGGAGCTAGATCGTCGGAGAAATCAGCTTACCTTGTGAGATTTCTCCTCTTTCTCTCTCTAAGAGTTCTCAACACTCTCTCTCTCCTTGGCTGCTGAACCTCACGACAGAAATGGGAGGAAGAAGAAGATGGGAAATATTCTAATTCCATGCTGATGTCATCTTTTATTTTGATGATGTCATAATTCCCATTTTCGGATTTTCTAGCAGATTTTCTGCCCAAACTTTGAAACATCATGACTAATTCTAGAAAAATTGAAATGAGGTGAACCCAAAGCCTATTGAAAGCTATTTAAGTCCTCTTCATAGGAAAAATATGAGCCATTACCAGAAATCACCATAAAATTCCAGAATTACACGAAATTCCCTTGCTATTCCAGATTTGCACCCAGTTTTAACATCAAACTTTGGAAAACCATAACTCCCAGTTCACAAAATGAAATGACACAAATTATATGTCTATTTTGAAGCTTGAAATGTGAAATTTAATAATAAAAAGTTTTAAAACTTTTAGAGACCATTTTCCCACTCAAAACATCAATACAAATAGACTGCACAGAACAGAGTTTCATTGGATAAAATTTCAGATTTTGCATCTTTGCTTCCAATGGTCCCATTTTCATACCAAACATCATTCCCACATAAATTTTCACAAGGAATCTATTGGAAACACCAAATCAATCAAATTCATATTCCATTGACATGTTTCACCAATAATCATAACATGTCAACACAAGTCACAATTCAAACTCACATTGCAATTCTTTACTTTCCAAAGTTCCAAACCAATTCTAATAAACTCACATGAACTCACAAACATGGGATTCCACCCATTCAATCTCACAACAAATCAACCCTAACCATTGATCTTCAAGTTACCAATGAGTTTCCTCTTCGGTAACTGACCAATTGGTCGGTAACTTTACCGTTTTGCCCATGATTATGGCAATTCCTCTTGAATCACCACTAAACACATCATACTTTTCCATTTGGCCACAATATGCGCCCTCCCTCTGTTTTAAGTCAATTTAGATATTAATCGATAATTGAATTTAAATATTGGGTTTTGGCACTGCTCACAATGCATACGCACCACAATTCATATCATAATCTCTAAAAGGGTCCATTTATCACTAATCACATCCGCTTTTGGAGTCATCATCCCTTAATCATAATTTGGGATATTGCTAAATCAGGACTTAGCAATCCACTTATTTCAGGCTTATTCTCTAGCCTCAAGTCTCAAATTTCGGGGGTATTACATCATGTGCCAAGCCATTATCCTTTTTTGGTAAAATGCGTCGTTCATCTCAATTATTGATTTCAACAATCAAGGCTTCCGCCTATATGCTTTCATAATTTTATTAATATTTCTTTTACCTAGAATATTATTAGCTTTTTTTCTGCCATCCCTCATCTAGTAGAAGCAACTCACACACAACCATCATATTTCACAGAGCATTGAACTGACGACCACATATACTTAAACCAAATCTTAAGAGCTTGTTTGATATTACTCTCCGCCTCTGACAACATAAAATATTAAAAAGAGGAGGGAAATTTTATTAAAATTATCCTTCCCCTCCTCTCTAAAATTGGAGGATTTAGAAAGGAAGAGTAATATTTTGATATAGTTTGGTCCAAAAATATTTTTTATATTCACAAATTATCCTCTCTTTGCCTTTTTTTTTTAATAATAAGCCAAATAACTCCATGACGCATTATGGTCATCCACCAACCGACATGCCTTTGTCAGGAATAGTGACAGCATCGTCGATGACGACTTCTCATCCATCACTCAACTTATCATTGTTGTCATCTTCGCTATCTCATTGATGACCATTGCACCTCTCTTGGAACTGGTTTTCTGCTCATTCAAAAGGATGAGCAGGGAGAGTGTTTTTAGATTTGGACTGCTTAAATTTAATTTTTCTAAAAATGGTGATCTTTTAATAGGAAAATCATTTTTTAAAAAAATGTTAATTAAAAGATTATCTTTATATTAGATTCTGTATCAATTAAAATAATTTTTAAAAACAATAAAAAATAAAAAAAATTAAATCTAGATCATCCATATCCCATCAGACGGTCGAGATAATGAGCATAGAAACTGATTCCATCTCTCTTCTATGAACATCATCGCACCATCTTTTTTTCTACCACCATCGCTGCTATCTTCTCCATAAAGTTTAAGAAAAACAATTTAAATAAAAATATGGTATGATTATCCATATAAAAATATCTCCCCTCCCATCATGAGTTTGAGTTAAATAAGATAACATTAAAATCATTTGACATGTGATCAGTGATCTTGCAAATTAGCCACCAGCTGATGCATCTTTGTCAGTCCTCGCACTGTCGATCGACGCCCTTGACTTATCATCCGCTACTGAGCATTGTTGCTGTCATCTTCCCCATCTCATTTGCCAACACACCTCTCTTCTATGAACGAAATTTATTTTTTTGTATTTTAAACATAACCCAAAACACATTTTTAAACATGTTTTCTTTTATTTTCTTTATTTTATTAAAAAATAATGTTTTGAAAACAGAAATCAAACACACGCGAGTTGCCTCCATCTGCGGTGGCTCAAGAAGCATCTTCTGATAATGTCACATTTGTTGGGTCATTCTCCTTTTCTGAAAATTGCGTCATTTTCCTTTTCTGGTCACCTTTCATGACTCCTTTCTTGGTAAGCGTCATTCTCCTTTTCTGGTCACCTTTCATCTCAATTATTGATTTCAACAAGCAAGGTTTCGGTTTATAAGCTTTCATAATCATATAAATATTTTTCAACTAGAACATTATCACTCTCTCTCTCTCTCTTTTTGTTTGCCATCCTTCACCTAGCGAAAGCAACTCACATGCCCCAATCATATTTTATAAAGAGGGCTGAACTTGCAATCTTATACTTAAACCAAAACTTAAGAGTTTGTTTGATATGAGCGATTTGAAGGATGATTTTAATTTCTCCACTCCCCTTATTTGATAATATAAATATTTAAAAGGAGAGGGAAAATTTACTAAAATTATTCCTCCCCTCCCCTCTGAAATTGGAGGATTTAGAGGGAAGGGGTAATATTTTGATGTAGTTGGACTGTTTTGTCAATAAATATTTTTTATATCCACAAACTATCCTTTCTTTCCTTTTGTTAATAAAAAGCCAAAGAATCCCATGACACGTGGTTGCTTAGAGGGTCATCCACCAACTGATACGTCTTTATCAGGAACAGTGTCGACGCCGACGACTTCTCATCCACCACTTAACGCCATTGCTGTCATCTTCTCTGTCTGATTGACCATCACACCTCTCTTCTGTGAACATCATTGCACTATTTTCTGTTTCTCTACCATTATCGTTGCCCTCTTCTCCATAAAGTTTAAGAAAACAATTTAAATAAAATAACGTAAGATGGTCTTTATAAACATATCTTCCCTCACTCAGAACTGATCTAAATAAGGGAACATTAAAATCATTTAGTGTGTGATCAATGATCTTGCGAATTATTTCTCCCCTTCAAAAGGGGGATTTGGATTTTCACATGGTTAGATTGTTTTACCCATAAATATTTTTTATATTCACAAACTACCCTTTCTTTCATTTTTTTAATAAAAAGCCAAAGAACTCCATGACACATTATCTTGTAAATATTGTACGTGGATATGTTAAAGGAAGAAATCTTATATAATTTAATAATAGGAATATCCTAGCATACAATTAAATATGAGCTTGAGTTAGTAAAAAAAGCTTATAAGATGAGTCTTTGAATTGATCGTTAGAGATGATCATTAGAGTTTTAATAGATTGGTTTAATGACATTTAAAATGTTTTATTACATTAAATCTTTATTAACAATTGTTTTGTAATTGTCATTTTGATTGTTATTAAACCACCTTTTTATGGCCATATTATTGCTGCTCAACAGTCACATGATTTCTACCTATAAAAAGCAATGTACGGAGTAAGCTCAATAGGACTGAGGTCAGAGCACCGAGGTTACGTGATGCCTAGCTCCATCCTCGAGTGTAAAGAAATTTCACCTCTCTCAACAAGTACGCTTTTCAGGATTCGAACTTATATTCTCTTCCTTATGAGGATGAGGACGCTTACCACCTTGATTAACAACTTGTTGGTGGAGAGAGAGGGAGGGTTATCCACTAGCTGATATGTGTTTTTCAAGAATAGTGCTAGCACCATCGATGCCGACGACTTCTCATCCGCCACTGAACACCATTAACGCCATCTTGCTCATTGACCATCACACCTCTCTACTATGAAAATCATCGCACCATCTTCTGCTTCTCAACCATCATTGCTTCCGTCTTCTATATAGAAGTTTGAAAAAAAATGCAATTTAATTAAAATAAGGTAAAACTGTCTATATAAAAATATCTCCTCACCCGAACTAAACAATGTAGCATTAAAACCCCTATCCCCTCTCAACAATCCAAATGAGTTAAAATTAAAATACCCCCTTTTGAGCTAGAAAGACCCTTAAAGAGGCGCTTAATTAGTCTCAATTGACCCAAACAACTCTGACACCATTACTTTATTGTTAAAACCATTTCTTTTAGGAAAATACATCTGTTTGATAAACGTCATTTATGGAAGCCAATTTACTTTCATTAAGAATTATTAAACCATTTATACATTTTGATTGAAAAATATACATGATATTTAACATATTTTTAGAAATAAATTATTTACAAATTCTATAAATATATTAACATCACAAATATGATCCATTTGATAGAAATAAAAATATAAAATAAACTATATAAAAATATTAACATCACAAACATAATGATCATATAATGT
Organism: Inga laurina; assembly: GCA_963855925.1. NCBI lineage: Eukaryota > Viridiplantae > Streptophyta > Magnoliopsida > Fabales > Fabaceae > Inga > Inga laurina. Next base: position 9,275,358 of record OY979702.1, read on the forward strand.
ACAACTTCTACGTCTTCTATCAACAATAAATAAAGGTAGACCAAAATCAACAATAAATAAAGGTATCAGATTGAAGTTATCTGACTTCAATATATTTTATTGATTATTTTTTGACGTTATCTGATTGAGTTTTATGTGTGTGTGTGTGCGTGTGTTTTTTTTTTTTTTTTTAGACTTTTCACCGACGACATGAGACAAAAACGAATTATTAGAATTGTCACTACTTGAACATCTAGTTTACGATTTGTAGTGGCTAATCGTGCAATATTAATTATTCTGAACTTTCTAGATACAAGGAGTAATTTCACAAAATAAAGCAGTGTCTAAGATACATGGTTATTAAAATCAAACCAGACCAGCTAATTCGACCACAAAATTGACAAATCAGTCATCTAAGAGGTTTGGTCTGGCCGGTTTGACTGGTTCAATGCTTATTTAGAATTTCCTGACTTAAAAAATTCATATATAATTTTACATATTTTCAAAAATTACAAATTAAGATTCTATGAAAAGGTTGAGATGTCTACTTTCTAATACAAAAATAATCATTCAAAAATATTATCATTTAATCCTAAAACATTATTAAATTCCAAAAGTATTCTGAAAAGTATTATCGTTTAAGTTTACTTCATCACCGGTCTGAGCTCGAGTTAGCTCCAATTTGCCTTTAATCTAACCCACTAACCCTTGACCCCTATCCAGACCAGTTTAGTGGCTGGTCCAGGTTTGATAACCTTGTTAAGTTATGCGAAGTGTAATGCCATTGGGTCTTGCACAAAAAAAATCAATAAAAGTGGAAGTGGGAACTAGATTTCTCATTTTCATTTAAATTGAGATAAGAAAAATCAAGAATTTTTATTGAAATGCCAAATAACAACAAAATGGGGAAGCAAATATCTTCACCAAACGACATATCAATATCCAAGAGGTGTGACCTAAGCTTCTCTTCGTTTTTGTTTTGTTTTGTTTTGTTTTTTTGGGTATAAGCTTCTAATCCTCTTATTCATGTTAGATTTTTTTATCCACCTAATTACTTACATTTCATTTTAGCTAGTTAATATAAATTCTAAGATATTACTTAGAGTTATAGAACCAAATTTTTAAATTGGTTTCATCCTTTTTATAAAATCCAGTTTAGGCTCTAAATATTAAATGTAATTTTACCAATTTTACCCTTAATTAATTCTATTATCTTTTTCTCAAACATTCTTTCATCTCTTTTCTCACTATCTCTCTCTCCCATTTACCCTCTGATAAATAAATAAGAGAATATTTTGGAAAAATACAATTACTCCATTGGTCACTATTTATAAGGTCTTATTTTTTGAATTAGTCCTTCCCTTTTTATAAACTCATCTCTGGGTTTTTCTGAGTATTGAATGCATTTTTAATTACCATCTTACCATTACCAATGGTACCCTTATTTAATTTACTTCATACACTCTCTTTGATAATTTTTTTTTTTGGGGTGAAATGCTCTCTTTGGTAATTTTCCTCACTATTACTCTCTCATCTATCCACTTATAAAGAAGGACATATTTGACAAAAAAAAAAAATTATATCTCCTACGCATTTATCTCCTTACACCATTTTTATCAAGGGATGGAGGGAGTACTTTTATTATTTTTTTAATGAACACAGAGTACTTTTAACTAATATTAACAAATTTCTTAAAGAACAGTACAATTCAATTATTTTGATTTTATAAAAAGGACAGGAAGGAGTATAATTAATTTTTTCAAACTATATTTGATATTTAAATAATTTTCTAAAAACTAATCAGATGACGTTAACTATTTAAACAAAATGTCTTAAAATTAAACAATAAAATTTTATTCTTATAATTTATAAAAAAAAAATATTTATAAAATATTAAATTCACTAGTTTCATCGAATGTTAAATAAAAAATTAAAATGAATACAAAAGTCAAAGTGCCACATAACACAGGTACTATATTGATTTTAAAAATCCAATAAAAACACGCGGGCCAATATTGCCGAAAATTTCCGACAATTTACTTAAAACAAATTCAATGAACCAGCGAAGGAGTTCGAACCAAAAAATTTATCTCTAACCAATCTAACCAGTGAAGATAAATAGATTAGTAAGATTCCTCAAAGGTAATTAATGTCAATTTCATCTTTAAGATAGTTGTGTATAAATATCTATTCAAGTTAGGGAGGTTTTCACATAGTTTCATCTTTCAATACTGATTTCAGAGTCCCTTTGAAGCTATCATCAATAATACTGCATCTGTAAGTTCTTTGAACATATGGCTAGTCTTCCACAGCTCGCTCTTGAGGCGACAAGGTACACACGCTCAGAGAGCTAATTAATCATATGGCTCTTCAATCTTTTTTTGTTTATCTATTTTCTTTGCTCATTCATCATACTCATCCGGTCTTAAATATAGAAGCTAGTTAAAAGGAATACTTTTATCCTATATATAAGACCTCAACCCATTTTGACTCCAAAAATTGCAAATTTTTTTTTTTTCAAACTATCCTTATTGAGTGCTCATTGTGATGGAGTTTCCACAAGATGTAATTTTGATGCAAATGATGATTAAAGAAGGTATTTTAGGAAATATCAATACACATTTTTTGTAAAAAAACAACTAATTTAACTAATTTTCTTAGTCTTTGCAAATTAATTATCTAGATCCTAAAGTAAGGAACGGAAGGAGTGGTATGTAGCATTAAGTAGAACAATTATCCCTTGTATTCTAACTATTGAGGGGTTTTGATTTATTTAATTTATGAAAAATAATTAAATGAAAGACCCAAGTTACCCTCCCTCTTTACCTAGTGGGGATCCGTTCACATCTAATCCAATGTATTGAAACCCTTTATCTAGATTAGGGCCATCAACTAATTAATCATTGTAATATCTCTAACACCACACTTTTATTAAAACAAAACTCATCTAATGTATTTACCTCGTACAACACAAAATTACTTAAAATAAATCATCTAAACAAGCACACATCTTGCTCAAAGTCGTATGCAAACCACAAAAGAATTTATCACAGAGTAAAAGGTTCTTTTAGCATATCTAATAAATTACTTTTGAAGCTGTGGATATATGTGCAGATTACAAGGGAAAGTAGCTTTGATCACTGGTGGTGCTAGGGGAATTGGAGCTTGCATGGCAAGGCTCTTCACTAGACATGGCGCAAAGGTGACAGTCGCTGACATTCGAGACGAACTAGGGCAAGCATTATGCCATGAGATTGGATTGGAATATGCTTCATATGTGCACTGCGATGTTACGAAAGAATCCGATGTTGAAACTGTGGTTAAAACTGCGATTTCTAAGCATCAAAATCTTGACATAATGATCAACAATGCTGTCTTAATAGATGAAGCTAAGCCAAGCATTATTGACAATGAAGTGAGCGAATTTGAACGGGTTCTTAGTGTGAACCTAACGGGTCCTTTCTTGGGCTCCAAGCATGCTGCTAAAGTTATGATTCCTGAAAGAAAGGGAAGTATTATAAATGTGGGAAGTGTGTGTTCAAGTGTAGGAGGGGTTGCAACACATGCTTACACAAGTTCTAAGCATGGCTTGGTGGGTCTCACTAAGAATGTGGCTGCTGAACTTGGCCAATATGGGATCCGAGTCAATTGTGTGTCTCCATATTTCATTGCAAATGATGCTGCCAAAGATTTCTTCAAATTAGATGATGAAGGTTGCTCTAATAGTGTTTATTCAAATCTTGAAGGGATACATCTGCGAGAAGAAGAAGTTGCTCAAGCCGTGTTGTTCTTGGCTAGTGATGAATCCCAGTACATAAGTGGGCATAATCTAGCAATTGATGGGGGCTTTACTACTATTAACCCAAGTTTTGGTTTGTTCTCAAGAACAAAATAGTTCGCTATTCATGGGATCATCGATCTGTTAGTTCTATTTGGGATCAATGTTTTGGTTTGTTTAATGATCAAAGTAGCTGAAATAGCCCTTCAATTGCCTCAGGGTTATCAAGAATAAAACCAAATTAATGCAATATAGTGCACAACTCGGGTTGTTTCACTTTGAAAAGCCGATTATGAAACTAATTCCTAATAAACTAAGTAATTAAAATGCAAATTTGACAAGGGTAAAACATGATTGATTGATTTTCAAAATTATGAATTAAATGTAATTAAAATATGTATTTTTGGATTTTTTTGGAATAAAAATGGAATGGAATGGAAATTTGTTTTGAAGAGTGTGATAAAGCCTCCGAGAACAATGAATTTCATCTATCATTTGCTTCATAAGATAATGGGAGTGCGCTAGTTTGACAAAAATGCCCCAAAGACCCTTTGAGCTAGCTTGAGTTGGTGAATTAAATCTCCCACACCGAGCAAGATGTAATACCCCGACTTTTGAGACTTGAGCTTAGAAAATAAGGCTGAGATTAGTGGATTGCTAAGCCCCGGTTTAGCAAGATCCCAAATTGTGATTAAGGGTTAATGACTTCAAAAGTGGATGTGGTTAGTGATAAATAACCCTTTTGGAGAATATGATGTGATTTGGCACTCGAATGTGATTCGTGTGTTATGAGTAGCGCTGAAACCTTGTATTTGAGTTCAATTGTGGATTAACTTCCAAATTGACTTAGAATAAAGAGAAGAATTGAATGGGGTATTGTGTTGGAAATGATGTCATAGTGTGTTTCGATGTCATTGAAATTGGTTTGGAACTTTGGAATGGAAAAGTTGCAATGTTAGGTTTTGAAATGTGAATTGTGTTGACATGTTGAGATTGTTGTAAAAACATGTCAATGTGATGTGAATTTGATTTATTTGGTGTTTCCAATGGATTCCTTATGAAAATTTATGTGGGAATGATGTTTGGTATGAAAATGGGACCATCGGAAGCAAAGATGCAAAATTTGAAATTCTGTCCAGTGAAACTTCTATTCTGGGCAGTCAGTTTGTGTGAACTTTTTGAATGACCAAATGGTGTCTTAAAATTCTGAAACTTTCCATTCATAAATTTCACATCCCAAACTTCAAAATGGACATATAATTTGTGCCATTTCGTTTTGTGAGCTAGGAGATATGACTGTCCAAAGTTTGAGATGGAAACTGAACTTTGTTTTGGGGCAGCGATGAGTTTATGTAATTCTGGAATTTTTTGGTAATTTTGGGTAATGACCCATATTTTTTCTATAAAGAGGACTTAAATACCTTTCAGTTGGCTTTGGAATGACCTCATTTCTATTTTTCTACAATTAGTTATGAGTTTTCAAAGTTTGGGCAAAAAATCTGCCAGAAAATCCGAAAATGGGAATTATGACATCATCGAAATAAAAGATGACATCAGCATGGATTTAAATATTTTCTCATCATCTTCAGCTCTCATTTCTGACGTGCTGAACCAGCTGAAACTAGTGAGAGAAATTTGAGAGCTCTTAGAGAGAGAAAGAGGAGAAATCTCACAAGGTAAGCCGATTTTTCCGACGATCTAGCTCCTAACGCGTATAACCTTGCTCCTAAGATTCTCTTTCATGTTCTTTAAGGTGTTGGAAGCTCAATTTTCATGGTTAAGAAGGGCTAGGGTTTCAGCCACTCTTGAGAAAGGCTAGTGGGAGCTTGAGGTAACTTCCAAACTCTTGTGTATTGACTATTCTGGCTGTTGTGGACAATTTAATTGGTGACATTTCGCCGAATTGTCATTGCTTTCAAAAATGGAAAATGGGTGTGTGGGACTGTTATGCTGCCCAAATTGGTACTAAATGATAGTTGTAACCCAATTGAATAGTCAATAAAGTGGTTAGGATTAGAAAGGAACGCGTTTACGGAGCCGAAACCGAAAAACTCCAATTTTCCCCAGAATACTTGAGAATTTTGTCCAGCTCTAGAAATGGGTCTTAGAGTTGGATTTTCAATGATTTGATGATTTCATTGATTTCAAGAACGAAAATTAGGTAGGGTTACAGTTTGGCACTTTTTAGTAAAAGGCCGAAAAAGCATAATTACGAAAACGGCCTTGAAACCCTTAAAGTAGGCCTACCAAGGGTAATTTTGTAATTGAAATTGAATTTGATAATTTCAAGTTCGGAAATGGATTCCTTGGGTGGAAAAATGTTAGAATAGCCAATGTCAAAATTTCAGGAAAAGTACAGTCGGACCGGGTACGGTGGGGTCGGGCCGGGTCCCTGGGGGCATTTTAGTAAATTTTCAATATAGCCTCATATAACCCCCAGAAACACTATGGAAGTGTCTAAATAGTACATTTGACATTGTAGGATCTAATATGAAGCCCCGAGTTGTTTGCACGTAGATTGATGCACACGTTTCGAGGCATAAAAGGGTTAAGGTAGGGAACTTATCTCTCCTGCATGCTCTGATAACTTTATTAATGTGTTGATGCATGTTATTGGTTTGCTTGGTTATGTGGAACATGTATGAATGATTTGAAGCTATGTTTCAATATATGCTATGGCCATATGTGTATGTTCGAAGCATTTAGCTTATAGATTTGTCATTTTATGTGTGCATGAGTTATGTGATGCAAGCATGTCATGCATTAAACACTTATCTTGCCTGCATATTGATAATGTTTCCCTACTAAGATTCTCTCGAATCTCACCCTCCCCTACCAATAATTTAGACAGGGCAAGTGGCTCGTAGAGGGAGCGGCTAGGACTCCTTTGAGATGAGAGTTGGTAGTTGGTTATCAATGAGTTGTAAAGATTGTATATGATTTGGTTGAATATAGGGTTATGAATTTGAGATGAGATTGTCCAATCCCCATTTGAAGAATTGTAATGGGCAATTGTGCCCTGTGTATCTTTAGTGAAGGTATATACCCGGGATTGCCGAGATGATTATGTTGTGTACTCTGATATTTATATGAATGTGATTTATCTTCGCGTAGTAATTGTATTCGAAAAGTGAGTATGAGACCAAGTTTATAAATGATTTTGAAAGGTATTTTTGAAAACCCGTCATGTGATGGGTTAGTAAATGTTATTTGATTATTATTGGTCTCTATTTCATTTTAATCACGTATTTCGGATATAATTACAGAGGGGGTTACAATTTTGGTATTAGAGCCAGGTTCGTGGCAAAGATGGATTTTGCTAGGATGGTGGCAGTAGTTGCTGCCTTAAGTCATAGGAGATGACTTTGTTTGTTTGTGGTATACACATTAAGGTCCCTGCTGTTTGTGGATATGTGATTTTAAGGGCCATGTGTATACATTATTTGTGATGTGGATGTGGTGAATCAGTATGATTCGCCCTAGAATTCGAAGAATAGACCCAGTGTTTAAGGCACAACTAGCTGTGTACAAGCTAGAGGGTTGTTGACCATTGGTGGCGAAATATCGCCCTGACGCATGAAATTGCAATGTGCCATTGACCTGAGGATGGTTTTGATAGAACGATGAGTAGTTAAGAGATATGGTCTCAAGGTTGAGACAGAGAATGGAATGTGTGAATGGCTTCTGAGTTCTCATTACAATGATTCCTTCATCTTGAGACTACCAACTGGAAAGAGCTATCTATGGAGGATTCAGATTGGAAAGGGCTACCTGCGGAGAGTTCTGATAGGAAAGTGCTACCTACAGAGAGTTCTAATTGGAGAGGGCTACCTATAGGAAATCTGATCGCAAAGGGCTACCTACAGAGAGTATGGTACCGTAGTATAAAGCCACCGTGATGACGAACCATAGTGGGGAGCCACCATGATGACAATCCTAGAGTGCAGCCGCCTTGACGACGAACCGTGGAGTGCAGCAGCCGTGATGTTGAATCGTAGATTAGCACTACGGAAGTGTTGGTTCTCAATGATGGTGTATTGTAATGAATCCCATAGTGAATGGGTTTTCTTGAGATAAGAAGTCATATGGCTCAGAATGATTCAAGTTGAATCGGGCCAAGGTCTGACACAGATAGATATGGATTGTGAGTGCTATCAGGTGTAGTGGAAGGTTCTTATGGGACTTCTACTAAATCAACTTGACATTGTGAAAGCACAGATGAGGAGAAAGACCTCAGAGTTGTGATGCTTGAAGCATGGTGAATGTGATGTTTGAGAATTGTGTTGAGCAGAAGCTTGAGTTTGCAGAAAGTACAATGTGCTAGTGATGGCTTCGGGAAGTAAAACTTCAAAGTCCAGATTATTTTATGAGAAGGGGTCTTGAAGGATCCTAGTATGTGAAAAGAATCCGCAATGTTGAAGGTGAAGTTGTTAATATGCCTGGTTCCAGCTTGTTACGATTGTGTACTATGAGTCCATCTCCCCGGTTGGGCCGGATCGGGTTGGTTTGGTTGGCTGTACCTGGTAGGCATAGGCTCAGGATATGACAGATATTTGTGAGTCTTTCACTTGTAGTCTATAGGGTGATTTTAGTGGGAGGACCGTGCCTTCGAGGCTATGGAGATACGGGGGACTGGCTATTTGTGATGTCTCTCACCTGCGGCCGTATGGGGTGGTTCCCATGTTGAAGGACCGTTCCGCTAGGGTGGTAGTTTACGGGGGATTGACTATTTATGAAAGCCGAAAGGCTATGTGTAAACACTGCCACACCAATAGTCCTTGAGTCTCTAACAACAATTTAGGTAAAGACTGTGTGTCTTCCCGGCGGTAAAAGGCGATGAGGGTGGAGTGTGATGTGGAAGCTGAAAGGCTATGTGTAAGCACCGCTATGCTAATAGTCCCTGAGTCGCTAGCAACGGTTCGGGTAAGGATTGTGTGTCTTCTCAGCGGTAAAAGGGGATGAGGGTAGGGTGTGATTGTGGATCTACTATTTGTGAGCCAGAATGGCTATGTGTTTGTACTGCCACACCAATAGTCCCTGAGTCACTAACAACAGTTTGGGTAAAGACTGTGTGTCTTCCCGGCGGTAAAAGGGGATGAGGGTGGAGTGTGATGTGGAAGCTGAAAGGCTATGTGTAAGCACCGCTATGCTAATAGTCCCTGAGTCGCTAGCAACGGTTCGGGTAAGGATTGTGTGTCTTCTCGGCGGTAAAAGGGGATGAGGGTAGGGTGTGATTGTGGATCTACTATTTATGAGCCAGAATGGCTATGTGTTTGTACTGCCACACCAATAGTCCCTGAGTCGCTAACAACAGTTCGGGTAAAGACTGTGTGTCTTCCCGGCGGTAAAAGGGGATGAGGGTGGAGTGTGATGTGGAAGCTGAAAGGCTATGTGTAAGCATCGCTATGCTAATAGTCCCTGAGTCGCTAGCAACGGTTCGGGTAAGGATTGTGTGTCTTCTCGGCGGTAAAAGGGGATGAGGGTAGGGTGTGATTGTGGATCTACTATTTATGAGCCAGAATGGCTATGTGTTTGTACTGCCACACCAATAGTCCCTGAGTCGCTAACAACAGTTCGGGTAAAGACTGTGTGTCTTCCCGGCGGTAAAAGGGGATGAGGGTGGAGTATGATGTGGAAGCTGAAAGGCTATGTGTAAGCATCGCTATGCTAATAGTCCCTAAGTCTCTAGCAACGGTTCGGGTAAGGATTGTGTGTCTTCTCAGCGGTAAAAGGGGATGAGGGTAGGGTGTGATTGTGGATCTACTATTTGTGAGCCAGAATGGCTATGTGTTTGTACTACCACACCAATAGTCCCTGAGTCGCTAACAACAGTTCGGGTAAAGACTGTGTGTCTTCGCGGTAGTAAAAGGCGATGAGGGTGGAGTGTGATGTGGAAGCTGAAAGGCTATGTGTAAGCATCGCTATGCTAATAGTCCCTGAGTCGCTAGCAACGGTTCGGGTAAGGATTGTGTGTCTTCTCGGCGGTAAAAGGGGATGAGGGTAGGGTGTGATTGTGGATCTACTATTTATGAGCCAGAATGGCTATGTGTTTGTACTGCCACACCAATAGTCCCTGAGTCGCTAACAACAGTTCGGGTAAAGACTGTGTGTCTTCCCGGCGGTAAAAGGGGATGAGGGTGGAGTATGATTGTAAATCTGTGACAATTGTGAACAAGCTGGGACTGGGGTATAGTTGTGTAGCAGAGCAGAGCTAATTCAGCTGATGACTAATTCGACTACATGATAGGGGGTTCTCTATTCTGAGGGCACTACCCCGGCATGGCCAGCCTAGCTAGCCACCACACTGGTTGCACCAGTGTTAACCTCAGGCTGAAAGGCGGTACGTAAAATTAGAATCTGCGATGTGTGTTTGTTGTAAATGTGAAATGTGATGTAAATGCTAGAAGGGCAATGTGTATTTGTGAGACAGTGTGAAGCTGTCGTATTTGTGCAAGCGGCGGAGCCGAGGTATTCTTGCAATGTGATATGTGTGCAAGTGGCAAAAGCTACGTATCATTGTGTATATAGCTGTGGGTGCTGTCGTCTTTTGACAATCATCATGCATTAATATGAATCTGTCGTGGACATTGTGTAATACCCAAAAGTCCCAGATAGGTGAGGGTAACACCGTGAAACTTGATATGACAATGTGATTGTTGTGAATACCCAAAAGTCCTGGTTACCACTAGTGGAGTTACTGGTGGGTGTACGGGTAAGGGTAAAGGTAAGGTTGTGAATGTAAATACAGCGAAAGAGTTTGTGTATACAGCCAAGGTTATCGTTTGATGTATTGAAGTTGTGGTGTTTGGGGTTACTTCCTGAAGGAGTAACTAGTTTGATTTAGTAGGGTGGTGGCTTATGCTGCCTAACTACCAAGATCTTATGAGATGGCTCATGATTTAGAGCCTTCGGATATTGAGATGCATTAGCCACTCATGAATTGGGGGAAGCTTGTGACGATTGTGGTTATGTGATGATGGTTTTGTGGCAATCGTGTGTGGAAGCGATTGCATCTGTTTGGCAAAATGTATAGTGATTAGGTTTGTCTAGCAATCGTAAAATGGGCTGATTGCGGTTATGTGTGGGTGGTATGGAAGGGACCATCAGAACGAGAAATGAATTACAAAATGGAAGATGTCGTGAAGAAGCATCCGAAGTTTGTGGATTAAGTGGTGTGACAAATTTCGAGGATGAAATTTATTGAACAGGGGGAGAAATGTAATACCCTGACTTTTGAGACTTGAGCTTAGAAAATAAGGCTGAGATTAGTGGATTGCTAAGCCCTGGTTTAGCAAGATCCCAAATTGTGATTAAGGGTTAATGACTCCAAAAGTGGATGTGGTTAGTGATAAATAACCCTTTTGGAGAATATGATGTGATTTGGCACTCGAATGTGATTCGTGTGTGTTGTGAGCAGCACCGAAACCTTGTATTTGAGTTCAATTGTGGATTAACATCCAAATTGACTTAGAATAAAGAGAAGAATTGAATGGGGTATTGTGTTGGAAATGATGTCATAGTGTGTTTCGATGTCATTGAAATTGGTTTGGAACTTTGGAATGGAAAAGTTGCAATGTTAGGTTTTGAAATGTGAATTGTGTTGACATGTTGAGATTGTTGTGAAAACATGTCAATGTGATGTGAATTTGATTGATTTGGTGTTTCCAATGGATTCCTTGTGAAAATTTATGTGGGAATGATGTTTGGTATGAAAATGGGATCATAGGAAGCAAAGATGCAAAATCTGAAATTCTGTCTAGTGAAACTCTATTCTAGGCAGTCAGTTTGTGTGAACGTTTTGAATGACCAAATGGTGTCTTAAAATTCTGAAATTTTCAAGACTTAAATTTCACATCCCAAGCTTCAAAATGGACATATAATTTGTGACATTTCGTTTTGTGAGCTAGGAGATATGACTGTCCAAAGTTTGGGATGGAAACTGAACTTTGTTTTGGGGCAGCGATGAGTTTTATGTAATTCTGGAATTTTGTGGTAATTTTGGGTAATGATCCATATTTTTCCTATAATTAGGAATTAAATACCTTTCATTTGGCTTTGGAATCACCTCATTTCTATTTTTCTAGAATTAGTTATGATTTTTCAAAGTTTAGGCAGAAAATCTGAAAATGGGAATTATGACATCATCAAAATAAAAGATGACATCAGCATGGAATTAAATATTTTCTCATCATCTTCAGCTCTCATTTCTGATGTGCTGAACCAGCTGAAACTAGTGAGTGAAAGTTGAGAGCTCTTAGAGAGAGAAAGAAGAGAAATCTCACAAGGTAAGCCGATTTCTCCGACGATCTAGCTCCTAACGCCTATAACCTTGCTCCTAAGATTCTCTTTCATGTTCTTTAAGGTGTTGGAAGCTCAATTTTCATGGTTAAGAAGGGCTAGGGTTTCAGCCACTCTTGAGAAAAACTAGTGGGAGCTTGAGGTAACTTCTAAACTCTTGTGTATTGACTATTCTGGCTGTTGTGGACAATTTAATCAGTGAAATTTCGTCGGATTGTCATTGGTTTTAAAAATGGAAAATGGGTGTGTGGGGCTGTTATGCTGCCCAAATCGGTAGTAAATGGTAGTTGTAACCTAATGGAATAGTCAATAAAGTGGTTAGGAGTAGAAAGGAACGCGTTTACGGAGCCGAAACCGAAAAACCCCAATTTTCCCCTGAATACTTGAGAATTTTGGCCAGCTCTAGAAATGGGTCTTAGAGTTGGATTTTCAATGATTTGATGATTCCATTGAGTTCAGAAACGAAAATTAGGTGGGGTTACAGTTGGGCACTTTTTCGGAAAAGGGCGAAAAAGCATAAGTACGAAAACGCCCTTGAAACCCTTAAAGTGGGGCTGCCAAGGGTAATTTTGTAATTGACATTGAATTTGATAATTTCAAGTTTGGAAATAGATTCCTTTGGCGGAAATATGTTAGAATAGCCAATGTCAAAATTTCGGGAAAAGTACAGCTGGACCGGGTACTATGAGGCCGGGCCGAGTCCCCGGGGCCATTTTAGTAAATTTTCAATATAGCCTCATATAACCCCCAGAAACACTATGGAAGTATCTAAATAGTACATTTGACATTGTAGGATTGAATATGAAGCCCTGAGCTGTTTGCACGTAGATTGAGGCACACGTTTCAAGGCATAAAAGGGTTAAGGTAGGGAACTTATCTCTCCTGCATGCTCTGATAACTGTATTATTGTGTTGATGCATGTTATTGCTTTGCTTGATTATGTGGAACATGTATGAATGATTTGAAGCTATGTTTTAATATATGCTATGGCCATATGTGTATCGTTTGAAGCATTTAGCTTACAGATTTGTCATTGTATGTGTGCATGAGTTATGTGATACAAGCATGTCATGCATTAAACACTTATCTTGCCTACATATTGATAATGTGTCCCTACTAAGATTCTCTCGAATATCACCCTCCCCTACCAACAATTTAGACAAGGCAAGTGGCTCGTGGAGGGAGCAGCTAGGACTCCTTCGAGATGAGAGTTGGTAGTTGGTTATCAATGAGTTGTGAAGAATGTATATGATTCGGTTGAATATAGAGTTATGAATTTGAGATGAGATTGTGTAATCCCCATTTGAAGAATTGTAATGGGCAATTGTGCCCTATGTATCTTTAGTGAAGGTATGTATCCGGGATTGCCGGGATGATTATGTTGTGCACTCTGATATTTATATGAATGTGATTTATCTTTGCGTAGTAATTGTATTCGAAAAGTGAATATGAGACCAAGTTTATAAATGATTTCGAAAGGTATTTGTGAAAACCCCATCATGTGATGGGTTAGTAAATTTTATTTGATTATTATTGGTCTCTATTTCATTTTAATCGTGTATTTCAGATATAATTATGGAGGGGGTTACACAAGACTTAATCCCTCTACCCAAAACTCAATACAAAACATTAGCAATTGCAATCAAAGTCCCTTAAAATATCAAACCTCAAACACCGTTGAGTCTAATGCATTAATCAATGATTATTCCTAGACCTAGAAAATAATCACTTCTTAAAACACTATTGAAAACCACTTTGTATGGAATTTGTGAAATCACTAGGTTTTCTAAAATACCAAAACCCATCAACCGATGAGTCTAACATCAAAAGAGAGGAACCCCTACTCTAGAGATGCTATTAAGCACTTTTAGTATGTGATTGTGAATTAATTGATGCAATTGGTTCCAAAGTAATCTAAAATCAATTCAATATCCAAACAATACCATGCAAGCTAATAGAGAATCAAGAGAATTACAATGAAACATATATGTAACCATATATATTGATGAGCACAATGTTCAATGTAATGCTCGAAAATGTACTCAAAAGGTTGGAATATTTGTAGTCAAGTAAATGAAGAGTTGAAAAGTCAAAGTATATGTGATAAATTGTAATTAATAATATATTATTTTAAGAAGGTGAAAATGGCTTACTCAAGAAGCCATTTAATTCATCCAAGGCCTCTTATTAACGTCCAAATTCAAGAGAAGGAGAGGAGGTCTAGTCAACATGCCACACACTCATGCAAAAAGGCAAGACTTGGTAAAATTCATTCACTTCTCTTTATTTATGTTGGGACGTTGAAGTCACAAAAGAGAAAGGAAGAGCATTAAGTAAACAATTATTCCTCTTTAAGGTCCAAGTCAATAATTTTGACTAACATAAAAGAAAAGGAAGAGGGAATTGAATCAAATATATATAGCCTCTTTAAGGTGTAGTTTCAGTCAAGTTAAGATGAAGGAAGAGAAAAGGTGATGGAAAAAGTCTTATGGTCAAATATTGCAACTCTAAATAAAATATGTGGAGGAGGAAGATATGATAATTCAAAGTCTTTTTTTTTTAGTTAAAACAAGAAGCAATTTTTGACCAAGTATATGGAAAGAGAAAATATGATGATATCAATTTATTTGACACATGTTAAAGCTATTAAAATATATTATTTTGAGGAGGTGGAAGTGTGATAATTTTGATAGATCATTTTTCCTTTTGTTAGATCTCATGTTTTGATGATAACAAAGAATATTATGAAAAAGATTTGGTTAATAAATAAGTTTGAACAAACTAATAACAGGGAAAATCATCTCTTGAAGTAAGCATTGGAGTAATGAAGAAAGGCCAAGATAAAAAGCTGAGAAACTTGATCAGAAGCAAGTTTTCTAAGGCATTACTCGAGTAAGTACTCGAGTAATGAGACAGAAACTTGAAGTAACCAGAGACACCTTCAAGTAACCTGCCAACAATACTCGAGTAAGTACTCGAGTAATAGTGTAAATGTTTTCAAGTTGCTCTTGGCCTGCCAATGTTACTCGAGTAGCTACTCGAGTAACCAGGTAAATTATTTGGAGTTGCTCTCGGCCTGCCAACGTTACTCGAGTAGTTACTCGAGTAACCAAGTAAAAGTTTTCAAGTTACTCTCGGCCTGCCAATGATACTTGAGTATGTACTCGAGTTACTCTGTTTCAGAAAATGTGTTGCTCTCGGCATTTTGAACCCTGCCAATGTTACTCGAGGAGCTACTCGAGTAACTCACTGTGGTAAGTAAAAACCTGAAGGTAGTACTCGAATAAATTAATCTATTTTTATCATACTTTACTCGAGGTGCTACTCAAGTATGCAGGTATGGAATGACTTTTTTAAAGTGAATTACTCGAGTATCCAGAGTTATTTTTGAAGAAAAACCTTAAGTCATTACCCGAGTAAGCTATGCAGAATATTTATGTTTACTCGAGTAACAAGGTAATCAAACTTGATGTGCTCTCGGCCTTGAAATCCTGCCAACATTACTGGAGTAAAGCATCGAGTAACCAAAAGTTTATTTGAAGGTTTACTCGAGTTGGTACCCGAGTAACCTATGAAGAAAAGAGTGCATTACTCGAGTAGGTACCCGAATAAACATGCATTTCCAAAGGTTTGATATTTTGTTTATTCCATGCACTACTCGAGTAATCTTATATTTGTGTGTTGACTTGCAGTTCATCAAAGTTTTCCCGATGATACTCGAGTAAGTACTTGAGTAAACTTTAATAGATACTCGAGTAGCTACTCAAGTATGTAAACCCAGAAACTTAGAAATCATTCAAACGTTCATTGATTTGTTTTCTATATGATTAACCTTTCATTGTATTAGTATTCTTAGCATATCTACAGATAAACAATGAAGAGATCTTACCAAATAAGGAAAGTCAAATGTAACGTTCAAATGTCACCGACCGCTACCTACCGCAAATGTATTTCTTTCAAATACTGGAAAAGTAAATAGTGGCTGTGCACACTCCAACAGGCATGAAGAAATATGTTCCAGCAATCATTACCAACGTATCTATATATATGGGAACATCTAAACAAAGAAGATAAAAAGATCACACACGAACGTATTACCAAGTTCACTACTCTGTTTTACATTATACTTGTAGTTCTATGCTTCAGTGATTCTTATTCACTCTGTGAGAGAGATATTTCATTCAAACTCAATATTTGTTATTGAGGTAACTTAAGGTTGTGGAACCTTGAGTAGGGATTGGATTACAACTTGTAAGGGGGAGCGAGTGTCCAGGTGAAGGAACTTGCTTGTACTGAGGTGCCAAGAACCCACCGAATCTTGGAAGTTATAGTAAAACTCTCAGAGAAGCTCTGAGGACTGGACGTAGGTCAAAGTGGTTGTGGCCGAACCAGTATAACTCTCAGTGTACACTTTGGTGATATTTCTCCTTACTCTTTATTGCTTTATATTCACCATCAAGTTTTTATTTGCAATGAAATTTTAGTATCACCCAATTCACCCCCCTCTTGTGTGAAATGCTTGCTCTAACACCTTTCAAGTCCCATATTTCGGCTGGACTTTAAGTGATAAGGGAAAGGAAAAATCTGACCATTTATCACCCTCTATCTCCATCTTTAAGTCGGTTCAGCAGCTGCAACACGAGAGGCAAGAAGAGGCCATTGAAGGTGAGGCTTTCTACCTTGATTTTCACCTTCTTAACCTTATCTATGGCTCAAGTGTCCTTCACAAACTTTGTTCCTCTTGATGAGAACTTCATTTCTATGGTTTTTGTTTTTGAAGAAGAGGAGTTTTTAGCCACCTTTCAAGAACAAAAGCTGAAGAATCAAAGAAAGAACTTAAGGAGGAGCACTAGGTGAGTATTAGCATCAATTTGAGCTATTGGTTGTGTTGGTTGAATGAGTATTTTGGCATGTGTAAATCTGCCTTGATTTTGGCCAAACAAGGGTTTGGGTAATTCATGATGTTTTGGTTATGTTATTGGTGGTTTTGGATGATTGGGAACCATTTGACATAAGTTTGATGCTGAAATTGAAAGTTGGTAATTGTTGGGATTTATTTTGAATTTTTTGCCAAAACAGGACATGGAGAACAATTGGAAATTTGTTAATTTTGATGTTACAATTGTGTTCTACACAAAAAATTATGTGGGAATAGCCTCGGGTTGTGAATTTTGGGTCATTGAAACTCAAAATGTAAATCTGGGTTTTCAGGCTGAACAGAATTTCAGCGAGGTACTCTACTTGTGTGGTGTTTTTGGATAACCAAATGATCTCTAAAAATTATGAAACTTTCCAGTCTTAAATTTCACATTCCAAGTTTCAAAATAAACATATAATTTGTGTCATTTAGGTTTTTGAGCTGGGAGTTCTGGTTGCCCAAAGTTTGTTGTTGAAACTGGACTTAATTCTGGAGCAGTGTGGGATTTTGTGTAATTCTGGAATTGTGTGGTGATTTCTGGTAATGATTCATATTTTTCCTATGAAGAGCACTTCAAGATCTTTCCATAGGACTTGGGATCACCTCATTTCCATTTTTTTAGAATTAGTTATGATTTTTCAAAATCTGGAGAAAATTATGGCAGATTTGGTCCCTTATGCGAAAATTGAAGATGTAATGGCATAATGTAGTATTGTTGAACTTTGAGGTTAGGAATTGGTTTTTTAGGTTAATTGACCACTTTAACTCCTTAGTTGATTTGATTAAATGTCCCTAATGATAACCAACTTGAGTGTTTGAATTAAAGAATTGGATTAAGTAATAACCTGTTGCCCGTAATTCTAATCTAATTATAGGATTTGACTTTTGCCTTGCACGTGATAAAGCAGTGCCAGTGCACGAGCAGAAAGAGCAAGGTAGTGACTCTTTCTCTTATTCTGTGTATGATGCCTTGCATGTATGTCATTTCATTGAATATGCCGTGATGTAACATTGCCGTTGTGAAATGCCATTTTGTGCTGTTGTGAAACATGTTGTTGTGAAATATGCTGTTGTGAATGCAGTGAAAGCTGTTGTAGAAATGCCGTTGTGTTGTTGTTGTTGTGATTTGCTTACATGCTTTGTGATTGTACATGTTATAAGTGAATTGTTACTACTAGGATTCTTTAATGACTAACCTACAGCAAGGGCAAGCGGTTCAAAGGAAAAGCAAGTGACGAAGGGCGGTTAGAGCTCCTAGCTAGGAGTTTTAATTCTGGTAGTTGGTTGTCATATTTTGTTGGGGATTAGTTGCACATGTTGTAGATATTGAATAGTATTGTGTAATCCCCTATATAGGAAACTAAGCGTTGTAAACCCTTTATTAAGTAATGAAACCTGAGCGTTGTCGGGAATTTTTGGTTGCACTCTGATATGTATGAATGAAACCGAACTGGGCAGACCAATTATATTCGAGATGTGAACGTGAGACCGCACTAAACAAGTTTTGAAAAAGTTTTAAATTAACTGCTGGTCTCTATTTCAACTTAATGACGTATTCTTGAACTATAAATTTGGCTATTAAGGTAGGGGTTACATTCAACATAAACTAATTCAAATCACAAATTGGTTCGAACAAAGATTAAACCAAATATATTAGTCTTAACTATAAATTACAACTCCTTGAACAAAAGAAATCATAAATATATAGTCAAGCTAATAAAGTAAAATAAAACTCCCCTTTTGTAACTCCGAGCATCAAGAATCAATCAATTGCTCTAGGATTATAAGAGATTTAACTACTGCAAACCATCAATACAACATCAAGAGGCAAAATCATATAAACAAATCAGAGAAAGCCACGGCATGCATGAATTCAGAACTAGAGGAATAGGCACAGTTTGAATAAAGGAACTGATGGCGGTGAAGTGATTTCAGGTAAGATGAGGTAATATGGTGAAGCTGGTGGTAGTCCTCTCAGCTGTCTGCCCTCAGCTCTGACTCCCTTCTTTTTCTTTGTTCACTTGTGGCAGCTCCACCCAACTCTCTTCCTAATTCTGTTTTTTTGTTTCAGCTTGCTTGTTTTGTTTTTTTTTCCACTTTAGCTCCTCACTCTCAGCTTGAGACCTTCGTCTCCCTCAATCCCGATCTCAGCTCTCTCGTTCTCTTCTGTCTCCCAGCTTTCGTCCCCAACTCCCAGTTCACTCCCTTTAGCTCTCAACTCACAGTCTCTCTTCTTGGAATGATGCTCGCCGATGGATGACAGTGATAAAGTTGGGAGGTTGCCAGCAGTGAAGGAGAGATGATGATGATTGGCGAATGAAGCTTGCCGCCACTCCTCCTCCATTCTGTGTGACCTCCGCCTCTTAGCTCTCAGCTGCCTCCTGCAACTCCAATTATGGCTCTCTGTTGCGCCTAAATTCAATAGCCACAATGAAAATTCTGAAAGCTTTTATGAGGGACTAATCTTTGAACTTTGAAAACTTTTGTGGGCATTACTATAATTTTCAAAACTGTTATGCCCTTTTCTTGTAATTTGCTTTGAGTCCTTTCTTCATTTAGCTTGTAATTTCTAGAAATCCCGGGTTCTTTGCTGCAATTCTTCCCAAACTGATTTGCAATTAAAATGAACCCAAAATCTAATATCTTATATTCTAAAAATTAATCAATAAAGTAAATCATGGAATATATGACATTTTTTCCCTTTGTCAAACTTAATTTCCTACAAACTCTTTTAATCACAATTAATTACAAAAGAGATATTTTATGCTAATTTATTATGACAAAACCAAAATAAATATGAAATATATAATCAAAATTGGGATTTGTCAATTCCCCCACACTTAGCCTTTTGCACTTCTAGGCAAAATAGAACCAATGTTTCCAAAAATATGCCTAATGTTGTAATCATCAAGTAATTCAAAAATACAATTATATAAAGATTGAATAACCACAATCACCAAATCAATTAAAGCTCATGGAAATTTTTAATGCAAAAGAATCAAATTAAACACATAACAAAACCAAGAAAGATAGATATAATAGAGCTCTTAAGGGAATAAGTGTTTCTCTCATCTCTCAAATTATAGGGAATTTCACTCAGTTCACCTATTCTAGCATCTACCATAGGCTTGTAAAGGTTCTACTATCTCTACCACTAGTTTTTACCATGAATTCATAGTCAAGGGGACTTCTTAAGGTTGTAATGTTGAAAAAGGTTAAATGGAATGGAAAACATAACAAAACACTATGTTTGTACCCAATAAATTGTTAGATCACTTAGCACCATTCAACTAAACATAATTCAAATATTTTGTCATATTGCCTTATTTGTTTCTTTCTTTCTTTCTTTGAATTTTCTCTTTTTCTTCTCTTTTTTTTTCCTCTATTCACATTTTTTTCTTTTCTTTTCTATTTTTTTCTTTTTGTTTTGACTATTCACATGACACTTTTCTTTTCACATATACAACAATACTTTTGTTTATAAATCATAGTGCTAGGAAGATTTTGATAGAGGATACAAACATAGCATTTGTATAACGAAATAGAAATGAAAGTGAAAGGCTCAAAGGGGTAAACAACGGTAAATGATGAATGGTTTTTGTTTGGGTCAATGGGTTTAGAAATGAATACCCCTATCATACTACAAATCCAAGGCATTATTATTGCTTGGAAAAATAACCTAGACAAGTTCTAGAGATTAACTAGAGAATACACTAGTACAAAAAAGGTGTTTTAGACCGGCCTATTTAGACCGGTTGTAGAGGATGCAGGTCTAAAAGAAATGCGCGGTGGCATTTTCGTTATTATAAACAAGTTGGGAGACCGGTTATTATAATAACCGGTCTAAAAAAGATTATTTAGATCGGTTCTACTCTAACCGGTCTAAAAAAATTAGGGATTTTATTTTTTAGACCGGTTACTAAGAGAACCGGTCTAAAATATATTTTTTTAGGCCGATTAAGAGGATAACCGGTAAAATTTTTTTTTTTTAAGACCGGTTGTTAGGAAACCGGTCTTAAAAGTCCACTTTTAAGACCGGTTATCCTCTTAACCGGTCTAAAAAATGTTCCCAATTTACTTCCCAGCCATGCCTCAGCTCACACTCCCGCCTTTTCCAATCTGAAATCGGTCCCTTCCATTCTGAATCACCCAAGCAAGTTTGTTCCCAATCTTTTCTTTCCTCAGCGCGAGTCCCCGTCCCTTACCTAATCCCATTCTGAATCGAGTCCGTCGTCGCTCTTCGGCCGCTGTACTGTCGTGGGTGCTCGTGGGTGCTGTCGTCGAACATACCTCATACATTGCTTCAGCTGCTCGTGGGTGCTGTCGTCACTGCATTTCTGGGAAATCTTCGTCTTCAATCTCTTTTTTGAGGTATGTTCCTCCTCTGTTCTGAGAAAACACCGTTATGTTCCTACTCTGTTCTATATTGTTGAATGTGAATGCACATTAGGTGTTTGATAAAATGTTTGAAAGGAGAAATTGAAGACATTAGGTCAGTTGTTGGGAACTACTGTCATGGATTTAGCAGATCATGATATGCTCAAAGAGACGTTGAGCTTTAGTGCTACATTGAACTGCTACAATAAACATGAATTGAATTTCAATTTGATGCGAGTTTGCGGCAATTAAAGCTAGCTAGAAAGTACTTATAAACTCTAATTGTTTATGTTTGGGTGCACTAGTCCCCATTGTTTATGTTTCTTGATCTTGGCATTGAATAAGACACACTATGCTTTTCACTGCAATTTACAGAAAACAGAACCTCCGGATAGGGCCATAAGCTTTATTGCTGCTATATGTTTTTCCTATTTTTGGCCTGTAATTTTCTTTGGGTTTGTCCTAATCTTTTGATTAAGACAAACGAATTAAAAAAGGTGCAAACTTGACAAAATGTGAGTGCAAGTTTAGTAGGTTTTGTTTATGATGTGATGATAAATCTTGTCTTGTCTCTTTTTGCCATAAGAGATACCATAGCCAGCTTTCTGTTTTCTTCTTCTTCTTGATTCTGATTTCCTTTTTGCTAATCTTTAAACTCTATTTCAGTTAAAACACAAACACATTAAGAAGTCAGAAATTAAACCAAAAGTGACTGAAAGTGTTGATAATATTCATATACTGCTTCTTTGTGGCATTAAATCAAGCACATCATATTCTTCACTTTGTAATTCTGATTTCCTCTTTTGTTTGTTAAAGTCAAAACAGAAACTCATTAAACAAGCCATAAACCAGAGCCAACAAGTCACTAAAAAGCTAATAATTAATTAATGGGTTGTGCCTTCCCATGAGATGATCATCAAAATCAAATGTTGTTTCATTGTGACACTAAATCAAACACATTACACATTCTTAACATATATTGTTAAATAGGGATGACTCTGCGTGTATCTATTGCTTCCATGCATCGATCTCCCAAAGACTTCACAACAACTCGAAATAAACACCACCTTAAAATCACAGCAAGCCTCACGATACATAAATATATTACTCTATTGTTTATACCTTTTTATTTTGTTTATACCTTTCCAAACATGACGGGGTAATTAGGATATATATGTGTTTAGTGAATTTTTCTTTATAAGGTTGGAATTGTAGGAAGCCATGCAAATGGTCCCCCATTAACTTAGTGACATGCACTTCTTTTCAAATAAGTAAAAAAGTCCACACTCTTGTTTATGCTTGAAGAAAAAAGATGACCCATTCTCATCATACTCCTACCTTTTCCAGGGGAAAAAGTAGAAAACAAAAAAAAGGTGTTCGAATATATGGATCGTAGTTGGATACAAGCTAAACGGATGAGTGTTGAATATGATATTAGGGTGAGGGGTTTTTTAGACTTTGAAAAAAGAAATGCCGATGATGATAGTGGGATGTTTTATTGCCCTTGTGTAAAATGTTTAAATGAGAAGCGATTAAGTGCTGCAGATATATATACACATTTAATTTGTGAAGGGTTTTGTAAGACGTATGTAGTATGGGTATGGCATGGTGAACAATTAGAAATGCCAAGTGTATCTCAACAGGGGGAAGTGACTTGTGATGATAATGACACGGATATGGATGATCGGATAGAGGACATTATTCGTGATGTAGGAGAAGAGGCTTTTGAACAATCACATGCATATGGTAATATGTGCAGTGATGCTGAGAAGCCGTTGTACCCGGGGTGTAAAAAATACCAATTGCTGAATGCTGTATTGAAATTGGTAAGCTTGAAAGCACGGCATGGATGGAGCGACAAGAGTTTTTCAGAAACGCTTGAGGCCTTTAAAGATATGCTTCCTGATGATAATGTGTTGCCTTGTCGATACTATGATGCTAAGAAAATACTGTGTCCACTAGGGATGAAGTATAAAAAGATCCATGCTTGCCCTAATGATTGCATATTGTATAGAAAAGATCATGAAGAGAAGGAGCAATGTCCGATATGTGAAACTCCGAGGTATAAATCAAATAAGGGCCCTGCAAAAGTGTTGTGGTATCTTCCAATCATTCCAAGGTTCAAGCGCCTGTTTGCTAATGAAATTAATGCCAAAAATTTGAGATGGCATGCAGATGAGCAGATTTCTTATGGAAAGCTGCGACATCCAGCTGATTCTTCTCAATGGCAGAAAATCAATCAATTATTTCCTACCTTCGGTGACGAACCTAGGAATCTCAGGCTTGGGCTTAGCACAGATGGTATGAATCCTTATGGTAGCCTAAGCAGTATACATAGTTCATGGCCTGTTCTATTGGTAATTTACAACTTATCTCCTTTGTTATGTATGAAACGAAAGTACATTATGTTGTCTATGTTGATTTCGGGACCAAAGCAACCCGGAAATGACATAGATGTTTACCTAGAACCCTTGATCGAAGACTTGAAAGAGTTGTGGGATAAAGGTGTCGATGTTTTTGATGCGAACAAGAAGGAGACTTTCAATATGCGAGCAATGATCTTTTGTACTATAAATGACTTCCCTGCATATGGGAACTTGTCAGGATATAGCGTTAAAGGCCACAAAGCTTGTCCGATATGTGAAGAAGGCACATGCTACCATCAACTTCAACATAGAAGAAAGACAGTTTACCTTAGGCATAGGCAATTTCTAAGACGAAGCCACCCTTATCGTAGATTAAAAAAAGCTTTTTTCGGTGGCCAAGAGTTTGAAGATGCTCCAGAGGCATTGACTGGGGAGAAAATTTATGAAAAGGTGAAAAATATTAATACTATGTTTGGTAAGTCATCAAAGAGTAGAAATGAGAAAAATATATGGAAAAAAAGGTCCATCTTCTTCGATCTTCCATATTGGCGCAATCTTGACGTCAGACACTGTATTGATTTCATGCATGTGGAGAAGAACGTATGTGATAGTATTGTTGGGACACTGCTCAACATACAGGGAAGTTCTAAGGATGGCGTGAAGGCAAGATTAGACTTGCAAGAAATGGGAATACGAGAAGATTTACATCCAAGGCCATACGGTAATAGAACTTTTTGTCCTCCAGCTGCTCATACTTCGTCTAAGGTTGAAAAAAGAAGCTTTTGTGAGTGTTTACATGGCGCTAAAGTTCCCTCAGGGTATTGTTCAAATTTTAAAAAGCTTGTATCGATGAAAGACTTAAAGTTAATAGGGCTAAAGTCTCATGATTGTCATGTCTTAATGCAACAACTACTCCCAGTAGCTATTCGAGGCATTGCCGAATATGATCTTCAACACATATTGACTAGAATTTGTTTCTTCTTCAATGCCATTTGTTGTAAAGTCATTGACACGGAAAGATTGGAGGAATTAGAAAATGAAGGATACATTATCTTATGCCAGCTTGAGAAGCTTTTTCTTCCGTCCTTTTTTGATATCATGGTACACTTGGTTGTTCATCTAGTGAGGGAGATAAAGTTGTGTGGCCCTATCTATTTTCGGTGGATGTACCCGATCGAAAGAACTATGAAAATACTGAAAGGGTATGTGAAGAACCCCAATCGGCCTGAAGCATCTATTGTTCAAAAATATGTTTCTGAAGAAGCTATAGAATTTTGTCAACAGTATTTGTCAAATGTACGACATATTGGCCTTCCTAAACGTCATGATCAAGAAGGGGGTAGACGTGGGGCAACAGTAAAGAGCATAGATGCTGATGAATTGCAACAAGTCCACCTGTACATCTTGAACAATGTTGATGAAGTTCAATATTACATGAATGCCCATAAAGAAATTGTACGGAAACAAAATAGTCGAATGAGCGAACAAAGGTTAATCAGGGAGCATAACAGAACTTTCGCACATTGGTTCAAACAAAAGGTTGACGGAGAAGAATGTGTTTCTGATACAATAAATTGGTTAGCACGTGGTCCTGAAGTTGATGTCATAAGTTGGACTTCATTTATGATCAATGGTTATACCTTTTACATGAAGTCCGTAGATGATAAGAGCACCGTCCAGAACAATGGTGTTGTATTAGTGGCTGAATCTATGCACTTCTCTAGTTCGAAAGATAAGAACCCTACATTGGCTGCCATACCTTATTATGGGGTGATTGAAGAAATTTGGGTGGTTGACTATGTTAAAATTAGATTTCCCATTTTCAAATGCAAGTGGCTTGATGTCAATAATGGTGTGAAGATCGATAGGTTAGGATTTACATTAGTAGATCTGAATAGTAGAAGTTTTGGAGATGAACCTTTCATTATGGCAGATCAGGCGCAACAAGTGTTCTATATCACTGATCAGGCAAATAAAATGTGGTCTGTAGCTCTCTAAGGAAAAAGGGTCGTTGATATTGACGAGAAAAGTCACTCAAATTATGATCTTCTTGAGACTCCTTCTTTTTCCAGGGGTCTACCAGAACTGAACGAAGAAGATGAAGCAGATAATGCGCACGGCACAAGAAATGATCATCACGAGGGAATATGGGAGGATATCGCTTTATGATACTACTTTGACCTTAACTAACTAAAGTAATTATGATTATGATTATTATCTGAAGAATATGTTTAGTTATTTTATCGATATAGTCTTCACATGTCATAACTTAGGATTTATCTTTCTTTATTGTCGTTACAGGCAAATGACGGATCCCCAGCATCCTAGTGCAGAGGATCAGCCACCTCCTCCACCTTTGAGTCAGCCACCTAGTGCTCAGGAGAGTCAGCCACCTAGTGCTCAGCAGAGTCAGCCAGCTAGTGTTAACCAGGGTGAGCCTAGCAATGCTCTGAGCCAGGGTCGTAGTGAGCGCAGCAGCCAATCTGTACGGAGGGGTAGACATGCCACATGATTGATAGATGTTTCCCTCAGTCAGAGTGCAGGCCAAAAGATACCGATTGAGTTTGATAGACATTGGAAACCAATCGGGCCTAATGCATAACGATATAGGAGTTTCGTCGGCCTCCTTGCACGTAACAAGCCGAGCATCTTGATAGAGGAGTGGATAAATGTCGATCCAAAGGTGAAGCAGCATATTTGGGACACTATTCAGGTATACAATTCTCTTCTGTATGTAATTAATTATTATTAAATGTCACTTCATTTGTCACTTACTCCTTCAATGCATGCATTTCAGCTCACCTACGACGTTCCTCAGAGTGAGATCTTGTACAACAAGATGATGACATATTGTTATGAGCGCTGGAGCAAGTTTAAGACAAGTCTGACCAACAATTACATTCATATTGAGGTGCAAGATGGTCAGCCTCGTCCTAATCCGTGCAACACGTATACATTTCTTGATCAAGCGACTTGGCAAGAATTTGTTAGGCTTCGGACTACTCTAGAATCTTTGGTTAGTTGACTTATTTTTTATTTTATTTACTTAGCAATTATCTTAATTGATTATAATACTTTCCTTTTGTATCATTTCTTATTCGCAGGCAAAAAGGCAAAAAGCACAAGAGAGTGGTAGAAAGAATGATTGCCCTTATACAATGTCTCGTGGGGGTTATGCAAAGGCTGAAAGAGACTTGTTAGCGGCCAAACGGAAGAGATTGGAAGAAGCATCTCAATCTGATCCTTCTGTTCTTCTTTCTCCGCCATCTCTGATTCGTCGAGAAGAAAAATGGCAATTTGCCCACCAAAAGAGGAGTGGGACTTATACGAGTGAACAGTCTCGTATAGTTGGTGAAAGAATTGTAAGTATATATCATTATTGTAATTAATTACATAAGAAACGTACATTATTACTTATGTTTGTTATTTTGTATTGTGTTACAGGATGAACTTAGAAAACAACAAGCTGAGGGCTCTTTTAAGTCGGAGGGCAGGAATGACATCCTCACAGTTGCTACTGGCAAACACGAGCATCCAGGCCGTGTCAGGGGAGTTAGAGGAGGGGTAGGGATACGAGATTACTTTGGAGCCCCCGTATGTCGCCATTCCTCAAACATCGTGACTAGGGAGGAATTGGAGACTATGTTGGCCATTGCAAGAGCAGAAGCAAAGGCCGAGGCTGAAGCATCTTTTGATGCACTATTAGAGACCCGGTTGAGCAAGATGAAAGAGGAAATGATAGTGTTTATGAGCTCAAGACAAGATACCAGTGCTCCCTAGCCACAATCGATTGCTCCTCATAAGCAGAGCACTAAAGGTAGTTGTTGCAACATCGGGCAGTCATCAGAGGGTCCTAACCCCCAAATTACTGAGCTTTGTGATCTTTTTGTCGAGGATCCTCTGAGACGGTTAGTTGCACGGGGTAGTGTGCATAACCTGGGATCAACTGTCCACCACCGACAAATGGAAGCTGATCAAGTCCGGGTGTCAGTTGACGAGGTGATTATTGCGGATGCACCTGTCCTTATCCCTTCTGATGAATTCAAGACCGTTAGCGATGTCTTGGGCACATTCATCTTGTGGCCAACGAACCTTGTTTCTGGTTGAGCCGAGGATAGTCCGATCAAAGCCCCACTAAGTCCGATCAAAGCCCCACCAAGTCCAGCTCCCTTCACTCAGCAAGAAGTTTCACAGCCTCCATTGAATATCATGCAGCAAGTGATTCTGATGGCATATGATACATCCTTCAAAACAAGAGAGTGGCCTACGGATTCAGTTGTTGGATAGTCAGGAGTGACATGCTATCTTGAGAGGGATGATTTGATGTCCCTGGTAGCTCCTGGACAAAATCTTACGATTGGGATTGTCCAACTGTTCTTAATGTAAGTAGCTTTCGTAATTCAAAGTAAATATTTTAAAAGTTTCACCGTTTACCTTTTATTTATGTGCTTGCGTTATTGTAGGTACATGCATCGTAGGTTGGTCTCCTCTGGCAAAAGCGAAAAATTTGGATTCTTATGCCCCCATCACATCCAAGAGAAAGGGACCACTGCTGCTACTAGACATACATACTTGTCACAGAGGCTTAGTGAAACTGGAACTGAGTGTTTCTTAGATCCATATGTGCATAGGTAAGAAACAAAGTGATATTTTATAATTTATATAATGTTTTATGTTTCCTTAATATTCTTCTGTTTTTTTCAGTGATAATTGGCAGTTGCTTCTTCTATGCAAGAGTAGTTACACTGTCATCCTCTTATGTTCCCTCCACTTCAAACCAGGGAATGATTTGAAAAAGACCATGAATTCATTAGTTTTCTTGCATTCTTACCTTTTGTATGAAAAGTTTATGAAATTTGTGTAAAACCAATAACCTTTGTCATTGTGATGATCATAGGTCTATGCGGACATTCCTACACAGTGCTTGTGGTAAGCATGTTCGTGATTTAAAGGACCCTACATGGATCATGCCAAAGGTTAGTACATATGGATTAACATTTGTTTAAAGAATGTAATAAGACATGCCTTTATATTTGTTTTAATGATATCATGTTTTTTCTCAGAGCCGTCGGCAACCAAAGGGGTCCAACTTATGTGGTTTTTATGTTTTGAGACACATTTACAATATTATCACTCTAGGCACGACTGATTTTACTCAAGAGGTAAATTTATATTTCAGAACTTTTGTTTTACTTTATTGTTTTTAAGTTACTAAGTCAATGTTTCGTCTGGTTTTGGTGTTATAGATGTTTGATCTTGCCGATCCCTTTCCTGAAGAAGATATTGATTTCATTCGCACATGTTGTGCTGAATTCATCCATGAGCTATTACAAAAATAGTGAGTTTTTGAATCCAATGTTACATTGTACATTATTTTATTTCATTCTGCATGTATTTGGCTCTGATTTGTATGTTTTATTTTATTTTTGTGATTGCTTGGTTTCATTTATTTGAAGCAATTTTTGTTATATGATCTTGTCTTCTATAATGTGCAAATGTTTGTTTCTTCTCACGGACTGTTTCATTAGAGAATGAGTTGGCTATTTACAGAGAAAACTATGGAAGGTTAATGTCAGATGAAGAAACCAGAAAATGGGAATAAGATATATACACACACACACTTGGAATTGGAGTGATGGTAGTGGTAATTGTGGGGTGTTCAGGCATTATCTGCTTTGCCATGAACAACTCAAGTATTATTAGCTGAATAGATGTTGATAATAACTATATTCTATGTCTCACGGATGTCTCTGTAATGGTTATATAATAGAAAATAATATGCTGATAATGTCTTGAATATCCCTTTAATTGGTTTGTACTGTTCACTAGGTTCATTGAACATCCTTGTCTAGGATTTGATTATTTTATATGGATTGTTTTGAAACTTGCCTCCTGGCATCAGTTTGTACGTATCTCACATGGAAATAAAATACATACTACTGGATCTGAAAGTTTCAAGAAGCTTTTATAGTCTGATCTTCTCTTTCCTCATGAACTTTAACTTGTAATGTTTGGTCTAATCACAAAGGAATACTCATTGATTTAAATGTGAAATAACATCACTAAAAGGATAAGAGGCAGCGTGCACCTAAATCCATCTAGATTTTCACATTCTGTGTGCATCACAATGCTTCAATAGTTGTATTGATGATATAAGCGATTTCTTTCCTAGCAGAGAGAAATTAACATGTTCTAATTTTGATGCGTAATGAATGAAGTGAGTGAATTGGTGATATATGCAGGGATTATGGATTCTTCATATTCGTCAAAGGGAAAGAAGAAGGGCTTGGCAGATCAAGCAGCTTTTGCATATATGTTCATTGTTTTTGTTTTACTCCTGTCATTTGGTCATCCTTACTGTCTAATTGCAAATGAATCATCAATAACTGACTTTACTGGCTGCTTGTATGAACATTAATTTGTTGCTGCTATAGACTGGTGCTTTTGAATTTTGAAATTCAAAAGTGATTGTTATTATGTACTGCTGTTTAAAATTGGAGCATTCTGTGCGTGTACATATAATAAAAGGGGCGTTTTTTAAAAAAGAAGAAGTTTTAAGACCGGTTGTGAAAACTTCTTTTTTTTTAAAAATGCCCCTTTTATTAAGTGACTTTTAAGACCGGTTACAACAACCGGTCTAAAAAATAACAGACTTTTTAGACCTGCTGTATCAAGACCTAATACAGAACCGGTCTAAAAAGTCATTTTTAACCGGTCTAAAAAGTCATTTTTCTACTAGTGATAGGTGAATACACACACAATGAGAAAATAGAATCAAGGCTCTAGAATCTTCCAACAAGGCTTTTTTCTACTACATCAACTTCCTACAATCAAGCTAGGCATCTGAATTAATAAAATTGGATTAATGACACTCCAATCACTCAATTGAATTAAGCAAAGGGATTACTCAAGCTTAATGCAATCACACTTGAAAATACTTAACTTTCACAATCTTCATGCATTTAAATTTTCATAAAAACATGCTAAGGAGTTGCATTAGGAAGGTGAAGATAGGGGTCCATTAAGCACTTCACAAAAAAAATCCTCAAGTTCAAAATGTTTTCAATTTTTCTTAAATTTCCTGCACCAAAACATTGTGGCTAGAGTAATCCCTCCCCCACACTTAATCTTTACATTGTCTTCAATGTAAACAACAAATAGGAACAAACTTGACTTGTTTCTTTAGTGAAGTGGTAAGTTGTAAAGTCCAATTCAAGATTGAAGCCTAACACTTTAACAATCACCTGAGGGGAAGAAGAAAGAAACAAGTGAAGTGAGTTTAACAATGAAGTTCAAAATGTAGTAAAGATTAAGTGTAAAATGAGAATGATATATGAACATGGAGCATTTATTCACTTCCTAGCAAAAAAAAGAAAAAAAGAAATCTATCTTTTACTAATGGATTTGTCTCCCCCACACTTATGCTCTTCACCTAACAATTAAGCTCAAGAAATATATAAAAATGATAAGAAAGAAAGTGATGAAAGAGACAACCTGATACTTAAATCTCCATAGACTCTTGTAGGATAAGTTCTCATCCTGGATGAGAAACATGCATTTCTTCTTTGTAACCACTTCTCCTAGAATGTACCTTCTTGGTAGTGAAAGTTCCTGCAAAAGAAATACCAGACCAGCAGCAGTATCTAGTCCAGAAATAAATACATGGAGAGATCTAAAATAAAACATAGGCATTCTACGAATGAGATTCTCCAAGTAAACTTCTTAACCAAGAAAGTCAATTTGGCCCCCTTCAATAGAAGCTGAATAAGTGGTCATATTTTCAAAATTCTCTTGAACTTGTAATGGGGAAAATGCGGAATCCAATTTAGCGTTGGAGTGCATTACATCACTTTTGCAATCACAATATTTGGGAGATAAAAGAGTAGAAGAAGAAAGAGAATTAATCAAGCTATCACCACCTACAATTTCAAAACAAGTATTTTCATTTGCTATATTAGGTGGCAAATCGCAAGAAAGAACTAAATGGAAAGATTCATTTTCATTTACAAATTTATCATTCAAAACCATTGAATCTTTCCTATTGAACTACCTAAAACATGTAATTCAAAGGAGTCAAAAGGTGCACAATTTTCAAAGCTTTTATCAAGTTTAGCATGCACTTTAAGGTTATCGACTAAACTAGATGAAGAATCAATGTCATGTGAAGAAAGCCAATTATTAATTTCCAAACAATCAACACATGTCATTTCCCTTTCACATGAACAAACAAAAGAAGAGTCTAAAGAAGAGGGAAAAATGAATTCTTTATCAAGTTCAACAGCATTAAAAAATTCTAAATCATGCTTACCAACACTTGAAAGAGAAGAATATGCATCATCAACGGAGATAGTACAAGTAACATTATCAACTACACAACTACTATTGGACACATCATAGTGAGCATTATCAACATCAAGCATTTGAGGGGATTCAACTACATTTGAAGGGATTCAACTACAATTTCTTCATCCACCTCATCATCACTCATATTATCAAGAATAGTAGCAAGAGGAGAGTCAACTTTTTCAAAAAGAGGAGGAATATTACCATTGTTTGAATGTGACTCCTCTAGTAGTTGAGAATGCACGTGCATCATCTCTACATCTTGTATGGGTATTGGCACTTAAAGTTTGAAATCTTCTACTTAAGAATTGGCATTTGGCTCTCAAGCTTAGACTCCTTGTTCCTCTTCTTGTAGGTCATGGGGCCAAGGGGTTCCATCTTCACCTCCCGTCTTTACCCATAGCATATGAGCATAGTATGCCTTGAAAAACTTATCAATGTCGTCTAATTGTTGTTCTATCTCCCTAGAGCTTTCAATTGTTCTTTGATGCAAAAGTAACTAAAGGTATTGCTCTTAGAGTGTATCTCACTTTCTTGTTAAGGCATTTGTTAGGGAATCCATGTTATGGAATGAGAAGAGGGTATCCAATCCACTAAGTTATGTGTTATGAATATGAGGGTGGGGTTCAAAGTAGGGTGAAGGAGAATGTGCATGAAGTGGTGGGTGACTCGATTGGAATGGAGGATGGTATGGGTGGTGAGAGGGTTGATGATATGTTTGAAATAGAGGTGGGTGGTATGGTTCATGTTTGTATAGTGGAGAGGAAAATGAAGGTTTATAGGGTGGTTCATATGGGGGGTAATCAACATAATTAGTGGTATAGATACTAGGGAAGGGATTGTGTATGTGATGGTTTTGGGGATTTCTAAGACAAGGCCTCTAATTCTCAAACATGTAAATACTCCTGTGCTTGGGGTATAGAAGGTTGCACTCTAGCATAGTGCATTTGGGAATCCAAAATCCTTATGACATTTTCCACCTGAGACTGGATAAGATCCCATTTTTGTTCCAATTTGGAAGTCTTTGAGAAGATGCCTCCTGTAACCCCCTCTATAATTATATCAGAAATACACGATTAAAATGAATTAGAGACTAATGGATAAAAAAACTCATTTAGTATCCCATCTTTATGATAGGGTTTTCACAAATACCTTTTGAAATCTAATACACCTGGTTTCACATTCACATTTCGAATACAATTACTTCATGAAGATAAATCACATTCATATAAATATTAGAGTGCACAACATAATTCCCAGCAACCCCGGGTTTCATATCTTCACTAAACGGTATATAAATGCCCATTTAGGGGATTACATAATATCCTTTCAAATTTACAACCAAATATACATCCATAATATATGTAGTTATCCCAACCCATAATTGATACCCAACTACCAAATCTACATCCTGAAGGAGTCATAGTCGCCCTTGATGCTTGCTCCCTCCATGAGCCACTTGTCTTGTCTAAATTGTTGGTAGGGGAGGGTGAGATTCAAGAGAATCTTAGTAGAAAAATAGTACCAATATGCAAGATAAATATTTAATGCATGACATGCTTGCCTCACATAGCTCATGCTCACACAATGACAAATCTACAAGCTCAACATTTCTAACAACATACTTATGGCCGTAGCATAAATTGAAACAGAGCCTCAATCATTCATATATGTTTCACATAATCAAGCAAAGCAATAACATGCATCAATACACCAACACAATTATCAAATACATGTAGGAGAGGTAAGTTCCCTACCTTAACCCTTTTCGCCTCGAAACATGTTCCTCATAAAGTGTGGCAACAACTGGGCTCACAACTTGGTCCTACAGTTTCAAATATACAATTTAGACACTTCCATTATGTTTCTGGGGGGGTTATATGAGCCTATTATGAAAATTTACTAAAATGCCCCCGGGGACCTGGCCCGGCCCGCTATACCCGGTCTAACTGTACTTTTCTTGAAATTTTGACATGGGCTATTCTGACATATTTTCACCCAAGGAATCCATTTCCGGACTCGAAATTATCAAATTCAATATCAAATTACAAAATTATCCTTGATAGCCCCATTTTAAGGGTTTTATGGGCGTTTTTGTAATTATGCGTTTTCGGCCTTTTCCGAAAAAGTGACTAACTGTAATCCCACCTAGTTTTCCCTTCTGAACTCAATGGAACCATCAAATCAATGAAAATCCAAATCTAAGACCCCTAACTAGAGCTGGCTGAAACTTATGGATTCTTTGGGAAAAATTGATGTTTTGTGATTTTGGCTCCGTAAACGCTTTCCTTTCTACTCCTAACCACTTTATTAACTATTATATTAGGTTATAACTACCATTTGGACACAATTTTGGCAGCATAACCCTTAGGCACACACGTTTCCAAAATTTAAAACCAATGGCAATTCGGCGAAATTTCACCGATTAAATTGCCCATAGCAGCTAGAATAAGCAATATACGAAAGTTTAGAAGTTACCTCAAGCTCCTTCTGGCTTTTCCCTAATATGGCTGAAAACCCCAAGCTCTTCCACACCAAATTTGGGCTTCAAAAACCTTAAAATACATAAAAGAGAAGCTTAGGTGCAGAGTTATACGCGTTAGGTACGAATTCACCGAAGAAATCAACTTACCTTGCGAGTTTTCTCCCCTTTCTCTCTCTATTTTCAGCTGAAAATGGCATAAAATGGCGGAAGAAGATGAGGCAATATGTTTAATAGTCCATGATGATGTCATCTTTTAACAAGTTGAAGTCATAATTCCCTATTTTCCCATTTTCGGATTTTCTTGCAGATTTTAAGCCCAATTTTGAAAATTCATAACTAATTCTAGAAAAATTTAAATTAGGTGATCCCAAAGCCCATTAAATGCTATTTAAGTCCTATTTATGGGAAAAATATGGATCATTACTAGAAATCACCACACAATTCTAGAATTACACAAAATCCCACACTGCTTCAGAATTAAATCTAGTTTCGACATCAAACTTTAGGCAATCATAAATCCCAACTCACAAAACGAAATGACACAAATTATGTCCATGTTGAAGCTTGGCATGTAAAATTTAAGAATTGAAAGTTTCAGAATTTTTAGAGACCATTTGCCTATTCAAAAGGTCAATACAATCAAACTGCCCAGAACAGAATTCACACTGGGCAGATTTCCAGATTTTGCACCAATACTTTCAATGGTTCCTATTTCACATCAAATACCATTCCCACATAAATTTTCACAAGGAATCCATTAGAAACACCAAATCAACCAAATTCACATTACATTGACATGTTTTCACAATAATCACAACATGTCAACACAATTCACAATTTAAACCTCTACATTGCAATTCTTCCATTTCAAATTCAAACCCAATTCCAATGGCCACATAATACAACAAGACACCAATTGCCACACAAAATACCACCCAAATCATCTACTTCAAAAATATACCAAAATTAGGGAAAATTCACAATTCACAACACTCAACCAATAACCACAAAACTTCGGTCAAAGTATAGCAATACTCACCACTTCCTCTTTCCCAAACAAATCCCTTGATTCTTCATCTTCCAACTTTTCCTCAAGCAATCAAACACCTCCTTTCAAAAATCTAAAACCATAGGGATAAAGCTCTCATCAACATGATCAAGATTAATCAGAAGGATTTAAGCATTAGAGGCCATTTACCAAGTCAAAAACTCACCTTTCAATTTCTTTTTCCTCCTCCTCATGGACGAAAATGGAGATGAGAATAGAGAGAGGTGAAGATGAAGAAGAGAATCAGATTTTTGAGTGCCTAAAAGATCTTAGCCGTCTAGAAAAAGAGAGGAGAGAGGGAGAGTTTGAAATCTTGACCCAATATCAAGGGTCCACATCTTGCCAAGTGTCACTCTCTTATCACATCTCTCATGAGCTCACATAAGCTCACACACACATGATTCCACCCTTGATCTTTTGTACAAATCAAACCTAACCATTGATCTTTAAGTTACCAATAGTTTCCTCTTCAGTAACTGACCAATTGGTCAGTAACTTTACCATTTTGCCGTTGATTATGGCAATTCCTCTGGAATCACCACCAAACATAGTTTATCATTCCATTTTACCACAATAGGCACCCTCCCTATATTTTAAGTCAATTTAGAGGTTAATCCATAATTGATCTTAAATACAGGGTTTCAGCGCTGCTCACAACACATTCAAATCTCAAATCACATCATAACCTCCAAAAGTGTTTATTCATCACTAATCACATCCACTTTTGGAGTCATTTACCCTTAATTGAAACTTGGGATCCTACTAAATCAGGGCTTAGCAGTCCACTTATTTCAGGCTTATTCTTTAGCCTCAAATCTCAAAATTTGGCGTAATACACCTCCTTCATCCAAGTGTATGCCCTCAAATGCAGCAAATTGGGATGTAAATGTCAACTTTTAGTCACGATGATACCAATACAAATGCACTTCATAATAATTAAACTCATGTGAAGAACATCATCAACTATCAAGTGTAAACAACAAGACATCAAATTGAGAAATTCAAGAAAAATCACATAAAAGCACTCTTAGGGAAAATTGAGAAAATTGACACATGACGAAACAAGATCCTAATTTTTTTTATATGTAAATTGAAGAATAAAGGAAAATCAAGATATGTATTAGTATATCTTCAAAGTTTTCTAAGAGAAATGGAAAATGCTATGAAAAACATGCAAAGCTACATAAATTAACTAAAATAAAACATAAACTATGACTATGTATGAAAATACTAGAATGCAAAAATCCTAAAGGTTCACTCCGATAAAAAGTACTTGACACTTCATTACTAGGAAACCAATTTCTTGGCTCCCTAGCAACGACGCCACTTGGAATAAGCCCTTTTTAGTTGCCTCGGGGTTATCAAGAATAAAACTGAATTAATGCAATATAGTACACAACGCGGATCATTTCACTTCGAGGAGCCGATTATGAAACTAATTCCTAATAAACTAAGTAATTACAATGCAAATTTGACAAGGGTAAAATATGATTGATTGATTTTCAAAACTATGGATTAAATGTAATTAAAAAAAGGTATTTTTGGATTTTTTTTGGGAATAAAAGTGGAATGGAATGGAAATTGGTTTTGAAGAGTGTGATAAAGCCTCCTAGAACAATGAATTTCATCTATCATTTGCTTTAAAAGATAATGGGAGTGCGCTATTAGAAACCACTTTGTATACTATCAAACCCCTACTTTAGAAAATACCAAACCCCATCTAACATCAAAAGAGAGGAACCCCTACTTTAGAGATGCTATCAAGCACTTAGTGTGTAATTGTGAATTAATTGATGCAACTCGTTCTAAATTAATCCAAAATCAACTCAATATCCAAACAATACCATGCAAGATAATAGAGAATCAAGAAAATTACAATGAAACATATATGTAACCACATATATTGATGAGCACAATATTCAATATAAACTAATTCAAATCACAAATTGGTTCAAACAAAGATTAAACCAAAATATTAGTCTTAACTATAAATTACAACTCCTTAAACCAAAGAAATTATAAATATATAGTCAAGCTAATAAAGTAAAATAAAACTCCCCTTTTGTAACTCCAAGCATCAAGAATCAATCAATTGCTCTAGGATTATAAGAGACTTAGCTATTGCAAACCATCAATACAGCGTCAAGAGGCAAAATCATATAAAAAAATCAGAGAAAGCCACGACATGCATGAATTCAGAAGATGAAGAATAGGCACAGTTTGAATAAAGGAACTGATTGCAGTGAAGTGATTTCAGGCAAGATGAGGTAATATGGTGAAGCTGGCGGTGGTCCTCTCAGCTGTCTACCCTCAACTCTAACTCCCTTCTTTTTCTTTGTTCACTTGCAGCAGCTCCACCCAACTCTATTCCTAATTCTTGTTTTCAGTCTCAACTTGCTCATTTTATTTTTTTCACTTCAGCTCCTTGCTCTCAGCTTGTGGCCTCCGTCAATCCCAATCTCAACTCTCTCGCTTTCTTCTATCTTGCAGCTTTCACCCCCAACTCCTAGTTCACTCCCTTCAGCTCTCAACTCGCAGTCTCTCTTCTCAGAATGATGCTCGCCAATGGATGATAGTGATAAAGGTGGGAGGCTACCGGTGGTGGAGGAGAGACGATGATGATTGGTGAATGAAGCTTGCCGCCACTCCTCCTCCATTCTGCGTGACCTCCACCTCTTAGCTCTCAGCTGCCTCCCGCAGCTCTAGTTATGGCTCTCTGTTGCGCCTAAATTCAATAGCCAAAGAGATGACCAAGTCGGGTCTAGTATGGTGGATACGGATCCCTTGGTCAAAACGAAAGTTTTGACTAAGGGACTAAAATGAAAATTCTGAAAGCTTACATGAGGGACTAATCTTTGAACTTTGGAAAATTTTGTGGGCATTACTATAATTTTCAAAACTGTTATGCCCTTTTCTTGTAATTTGCTCTGAGTCGTTTCTTCATTTAGCTTGTAATTTCTAGAAATCTCAGGTTCTCTTTTGCAATTCTTCCCAAACTGATTTGCAATTAAAATGAACCTAAAATGTAATATCTTATATTCTAAAAATTAATCAATTAAGGTAAATCTTGGAATATATGACATTTGTTCCCTTTTTCAACCTTAATTTCCTTCAAACTCTTTTAATCTCAATTCATTACAAAACAGATATTTTATGGTCATTTATTATGCAAAACCCAAATAAAATATGAAAATATATAATCAAAATTGGGATTTGTCAGTAGCTGTTTAATTTGGGTGCACGTTTATGTCATTGTGAATTTGTATTGTAATGTCTGATTTGTGAAAAAAAAAATTTAGTGATGATCATTTCCTTTACTATATATATATTGAATTTCCCTTATTGGCTATATAGAAAAAAAGAAACATTAATGCAAGTTGCTTAGTTAATTTCCACCAAAGACTAAGGTTAAGAATGTTGGAGTTATTTGTATCAAAACCAAAAAAAAAAAGAATGTTGGAGTTATGAGATAAAAGTGGGTGTGTCAAATGAAACAAAGTCCCTCATTGCTTGGGAGAGAGAGAATACAAGTGTGTATATTACACCTTACGAATTTGGGCTAGTAAATAGGCCAAGAGGAAGAACGATAGGAGGCAAATGCAGTGGAAATCTGGTGATTTCCCACCCCTCGTGCGTGAGTTGAATATGGACTAGGCACTTTTTATCAAATATTTTTTGAAAAAATCTAAAATTTATTTTATGAACATGGCTTAAAAACCAAGTTTTTCAGGCATTTGAATTTGAGATCTTAACATTTTGATTACAAGGAGCATTAACCAGATTTTATTATTTTAACCAGCCATCATTACCAACGTTCATGTTACAGGCCATTATCTTTAGATTTTTTATCAAAAAAATATTTTATGGCTTTTAATGTTCAGAAACCACTAGTTTAATCTATTTTATATCACCATTGATTTTTGCGCAACATTCGAGTGCATGAGAGGCCTATAAAAGGCATTGCCTACAAGTGGTTTAGGCATCCTACTTTGGAAACCTCAAGCACTTTCTTCCTCCTCTGAGTTCTCTCTTTATCTTTATATTCACTACCTGCTAGTTGCTGTTATATTTCCCTATTTTGCTCACCCTATATTTACAGGAAGAATCCATTTTGTCTTGAGGAGTGCCACTTCCTATTAACCAGTGGTGGTGGAATAGCTCTTAAGGGCAGTGTCCATAGATGTGACTTGGATTACACACTTTATTTTGTAGGAACTACGCCAACAATCTTAAGAGTTAATATGGCTTCTGTTCCTTTTACTGGTATCAGAGCTAACAACACTGCTAGTTCCAAAACCAATAACACAGGTGCTGGTACTAACCTGGTGGTAGTACCTTTGCCGAGACAATTTCCAAACATTCTTAATATGCATAGAGTTGGTAAGAATGTGTCTACACTGTTCTTAATATGCATAGAGTTGCTGATATACTTACACAGCCTACACTTTCCCCAGATGCTGATCAAGCCTAGAAGAATGCTTAGGCCTATGCTAACAAGGTTTGCAGATGCACTCTAATTACTACTTTATCTAATATGTACCATGCCTATAGAAAGAAATCGAGATATGGGGATCACTTATTCTCAAGTATACTGTTGAGGATGATAGGAAGCAAAAGTTTGTGATAGGAGACTTTTACAAGTAGGAGATGATATATGAAAAAGACATCAAGCTCTAGATCAACGACTACCACAAGCTGAATAAGGAGCTTCGGGTTAAGAAGATCAATATGTTAGAGGAGTTCGTGGCTGATGTACTGATCGAGAAGCTGCTAGATTCGTGGTTTGACTACAAGCAACAATTGAAACACAAATAGAAGCAGCTATCTTTGAATGACTTGGTCACGCATATTATTATTGAAGATACTAACTGAAAGGCGATACAAGCTGAAAAGGGCAAAGAAATGGCTGATAAAGAAAACCTAGATGAGGAAAAGCCGAACAATAAGAGGTATGACCCCAAAAACAAAAAGCATAAAAATAAGAAACCTTACTACAAGCCTAAGGATACTAACCCCAAAAAGGAGATGGGCAATTGTTTTGTCTATGGAAAACTAGGTTATTATACAGCACAATGTAGGAAAAGGTCTAAGAGAGATAACTCTCAAAAGGGTGGAAATCCTCCTAAGCCAAATGTGAGTTTAGTTGAAGGAGATGATAGCAGTGATGAAGAAATCATTGTTGTTGTGGTGTCACAAGCCCTTCTTGTCTCTGATGTGAAGAAATGGGTGGTAGACTTATGAGCTACCAAGCACATCTATGCAAACAAAGAGATGTTTACCTCCTTTGAAGAAGGGGAAGACCATTTTTATCTGGCTGACTCCCAAACTTCTAAGGTTCAATATAAAGGGAAAGTAGTACTGAAGCTCATATCTGGAAAGATCTTGGCACTGAATGACATGCTATATGTACCTGAAGTTAGAGCTAACTTAGTCTCTATGGTGCTACTTAGGAAAGCTGAGGTTAGGGTGTGTTTTAAGTTTGACAAAATTGTAATGACCAAGAACAATGTTCTCATTAGGAAGGGTCATTGTAATAAGGGTATGTTTGTTCTGAGTGTTGCTGAAATAAATGAGAATGCATCTTCTTCTACTTGGTTGATTCTTTTGATGTGTGGCATGCTAGATTAGGACATGTTCATAAATTTTATATGAAAAGACTGGAAAATCTTAGACTGATTTCTGAAACAAAAAATGTTTCTCAAAAGTGTGAAGCTTATGTAGAAATTAAGCAGGCTAAAACACTGTTTTT
Source organism: Inga laurina (assembly GCA_963855925.1). Taxonomy (NCBI): domain Eukaryota; kingdom Viridiplantae; phylum Streptophyta; class Magnoliopsida; order Fabales; family Fabaceae; genus Inga; species Inga laurina. The sequence goes on from OY979702.1 coordinate 9,316,699, forward strand.
TTCTACTTAAAGAGAAACTGAGTTGTTAGCTTTAATTCATATTGATTTGGGAGATTTAAAACAAACTGAGACCAGAGGTAGTAAAATATATTATATTACTTTTATTGGTGATTTTTGAAAATATACCAAAGTATATTTAATGAAGAATAAAGACGAGGCTTTTGAAAAAAATTCTTTTGTACAAGGCAAAAGTAGAAAATCAATTGAATAAAAAGATCAAACGGGTCAGGTTAGATAAAGGAGGGGAATATTTATTATTAAACAATTTCTGTAGACAAGAAGGAATAATTCATGAAGTAATTCATCCTTATTCACCTGAATCTAATGGTGTGGTAGAAAGAAAAAATATAACTTTAAAAGAAATAATGAATGCTTTGCCTGTGAGTTCTACTGCACCAAATAACATGTGGGGTAAAGCCTTGTTATTTGCTTGTTTGTTACAAAACAGAATATCCAATAGAAAAACTAAAAAGACGCCTTAAGAGTTATGGAAAGGTTTTGTGCAATTGTGCCTAACCTTCTATATTTGAAAGTGTTGGGGTGTCTTCCTAAAGGTTTACTACCTGATTCTAAAAAGAGGAAAATTGGTTCTAATACTTCTAATTGCATGTTTATTGGATATGCTCAACAAAGTACTTCTTATCATTTTTTTAGTTTTGAAAAGCAATGTTTTGTATCATAATTAATACAATTGTTGAAACAAAATATATAGAGTTTTTTGAACATATATTTCCTATGAAGGTTGAGCATATTCCTAAAAGAGTTGAGAAATCTTCTTATTCTTTTGAAAAAAATTCAAAGAAAGTTTTAGTTGAAGATTTAAGGAGAAGTAAAAGACAAAGAAAACAAACATATTTTGGAGATGATTTTTATACTTATTTGGTATAAGATAAACCCACAAATTTTCATGAAAAAATTTCTTCCATAGATGTATCTTTTTGGAAAGAAGCAATAAAAGCTGAAATTGATTCTTTGAATCAAAACAAAACATGGAAATTGATAGAATTGCCTCTAGGGGCAAAGCCTATTGGGGTTAAATGGGGTTTTTTTCAAAATATTTTTTTAATGGAACTATTGATAAATACAAGGTCAAGTTGGTAACCAAAGGGTATACTCAAAAAGAAAATTTTAACTATTTTGACACATTATCTCCTATAACTAGGATTTCTTCTGTTAGAATCCTAATTGTCGTAGCGTCTATTCATAAGGCTTTCATTCATCAAATGGATGTTAAAACAACTTTTTTAAATGGTGATTTAGAATAGGAGATTTATATGGTGCAACCTGAAGGCTGTATTGTTCCTGGGAGAGAAAAAAAAGTTTGAAAACTTATTAAATCTTTGTATGGTTTGAAACAAGCGCCTAAACAATAGTATGAAAAACTGGATTAACTTTTGTTAAGTGGCGGTTTCTCTACTGTTTAGGTAGAAATATGTGTTTATACAAAGCTTGTAAATGATGATTGTGTGATTATTTCTCTGTATGTGGATGACATGGTTATCTTTGGCATAAGCATGGGTGTTGTGCTTGAGACAAAATGTTTTCTTTCTTTTAATTTTGATATAAAAGATCTAGGTGAAGCAAAAGTGATTTTGGGTGTCAGGATCACAAGGAATGAAAATGGAATCATACTTTCTCAGGAACATTATGTTGAGAAAACTCTGAGAAAGTTTGAATTGTTTGATGAGTCTTCACTGAGTACTGCTTATGATCCTAATGTGCATTTAAGGAAAAACAAGGGAGATCCAATCGCTCAATCTAAATATGAACAAATTATTGGAGTCTGTTGCATTTAATGAACTATACTAGGCCAGACATAGCAAGGGTTGTGTGTAGACTGAGTAGATATACTCATTGTCCAAGCAATGAACATTAGAAGGCTCTGGTAAGGGTATTGAGATACCTGAGAGGTACCATGAATTAGGGTATTCATTATAGTAGATTTCCCACTGTATTAGAAGGATGCAATGATGCTAACTAGACCTCAGATTTAAAGCAGACCAAATCTACTAGTGGCTATGTTTTCACTCTTGGTAGTGGTGTCATAAAGTGGAAGCCAGTCAAACAAACTATTCTAACCTATTCCTCAAGGGATTCTGAGTTTATTGTTATGGAGTTGGCTGGTACGAAGGTTGAATCGTAGAAAAACTTCTTAGCAAATATCCTACTTGGTGGAAAACCAACACCATCGGTGTCTCTACATTGTGATAGCCAATTTGTGATAGCTACAGCTAAAAATAAAACCCTTAATGGGAAAAGTAGATATATTCAATTGAGACATAATATTATAAGACAACTACTAAAAGATGGTGTAATCTCAATCAATTATGTGAATTAAGCATTGAACCTAGCGGATCCATTTACAAAACCCCTGGGATGGAAACAAATCTTTGATTCATTGAAGGGAATGGGATTTAAGCCGGTTCAAAATTAACAGCATGGCAACCCAACCTCTGTGATTGGTGATCCCATGAAGGAGGTTCAATGGGTAAGAACAAGTCGTTTGTTAGTTTTGCTAGTGCTAAAATAAAATTGTTAGTCCCTTCCTATGATACTGATTATTGACTTTTTCATACATTAGACTTAGGGTCCATAATAAAAAATTAAGCTAGGATTGCGTATAGGTAAACCTAGGATCATTCTTTCTTCTCGAGGAGCCTTTTATTGAATCCTAGGTAATCTAAATGTCGTGTAAATGCAATGAAAGCAAGGGGAAATTTGTTTTGGATTTTGTTGAAAATAGATAAATGCAAAATTAAATTAAAATCCTAAAGCTACGATTTTTTGTCTTTTCAAATAGTGAATGGAAAGGAATTGGAACTGGAAATATGAATGATGAAATGAGTCTTGGTAGCAAAGTTAATGGCTTTCCCAGCTTATTAAAATGATTTGAGAGTTAATTTATCATCAAGTCAAATTAAAAAACCTCAAGTAATCGCGTTGAGTCCAATTTACCTAATTAATGACTAATCCTACGATTGCATTCATAGTTATCTCTTAGATAAATTGTTAAAAACTACTGTGTTTGAAAATCATTTCAATGCACTTGTTTCCTCTTAAATGAGAGCATTGGCATGACACTCAATTTGAAATAAATCCATCACACAAACTAGTAATCACATTGAATGCATAACTTCAATAATTCAAAAGGAAAATAAGTTCAATACATAATCCAAGTGCACCAATATAAAATTCAACACAAGATCAATCCATTATAGACAAATAATCACTCATCTAAGTCTCACAAACATATACCAACACATAATTAATCCAAACATAATAAAATATATGAATTGAGCTAATGGAAAACTAATAAACTCCCCTTTGTAGCATATTGAAGCTCTAGCCACTCTCCACCACCAAGAAGCAAGAATTTTAGCCACACACAACCATTGCCACAGTCCAGATGAGTTGCTCAACCAAAATTTCCAAAAAAAAATTAGTTACACATGACCTTAATTGCAATCATAGCATCTTCAAAACACCACCATAATTCTATGGAAAATGATGGAATAGACAAAATAATGGGGAAAGAAAGTAGAAGCTATCAGTCCAGAGGGGAAAAGTAGAGAGAATGAGGCAATGGAAGTAAAAGGGAAATAGGAAGGTGACAATGATGAAGATGAACAGAGGTGTTATGCTGATGATGAATTTGATGGTGATAATGTTGGTTTGGAAACTTTCAGCTATGGCAGTTAAGAAGGAAAGTGATGGTGACAGGGGTAGTGAAGGAGAAAGTTGATAGTGGAATGAAAGGAGGAGAGTCACCGGAATCAGGAAAATAAAGGTGAAACAAGGTAGAAGGGGATGGTGAGGATGAAGATGAACAACAATCATGGCTAGCGGAGGAGGAAGGTGATGGTGGTAATGGTGGATGTAGCTTCTTCCTCCCCACTCTTTGATCAAAGCTCTGTCTTTCCTCTCGGCGCTCCTAGAAATCCCAGCTCTCAGGTCTATTGGTTCTCTGTGTTCGGCCTTAACTCATAGTTCTGTTCACGGTCTGTGTTGTTCAAACCAAATAGTAGTGTTGCTCGGTGGTAGTAGAGGAAGGACGCTCCGTATATAAGACCAGTTTTAGTGGCGAAGATTTTGTTCTCTCTCACTATGCCTCCTCTGTTTCTCTGAGTTACTTACTGGAAATAGAGGTTGAAGGAGGGAGTTCAGTGGAGAAGAAAATAGAGGTCACCGGCGGTGACGGTGACAAGAATGGAGCCACTGACAACTCTAGGAAGAGCGAAAAGGATGGAAGATAAAGGTCAATCTCCTGAAGCTTGTACGAAGCTCACTATATATCCCTTCCCTCACCTGGTGTCTGTCTTCTTCTTTTTTTCGGGTCCTCAGCTCAGAGCCTAATTACCAGTGCCCTCCTCTGACTTAATGGACCTGGTCAAAATGCAAGTTTTAACCAGGGACTATTTTAAAAAGTTTAAAAGTTCTGAGGAGGGACTAAAGTGAAGCTTTTTAAAATGTTTTGGGGCTCAACCATAATTTCATGAACATCTGGGTATTTTTCTGTGACTTTCACTTGGACCATTTTCTTCAAAGTTTTGTAATTTTAAGAAATTGTAGGGCCATTTTTTGTAATTTCCCCCATACTCAAAATGTTAATTTTAACCCTCCAAAATCTCAAAATTTCTTCCAAAACACCTACAATGCAAGATTAACCATAAGGTAGCATCAAAAGTCCAAGAAATCATTTGTATGAATAATTAAAAAATTATGACCATTTTGCTTCTATTTATAATTAATTCAATGCAAATGTCCCTAACTAAAATTAGTAGTTAATCATGCAATAATGTCCCATAAAATGCATTAAAAATCCCAATTTAGCTATGAAAAATCATATGAAAATATGGTTCAATCAGATGTCAAGAAAGTGCTAGAATGAATTTTCGTGAGGTTAGTGAAAGCCCTTAATGATTTCATAATCCCACGGGATAGAGTGTTCATTGCAGGTGTATTTCATGAAATCACCTCTATGAATATGGAATTGGGCCGCTCCTATGAGACCGTGGCAAAATCTCTAAAGCATTCGTTATACACCAGGCCCTTTCCTTTGTTATTCTTCACCGCCTTAATCACCACCAACCACCTTCTCTTCTTCTTCTTCTCCACAATTTCATCACTGCTATAGCCAAAGCTTCCAACATCAACACACTCTTATTTCCTTCCATTTTTTTCTCTATTTCTTCTGCACCTTAGACCGATAGAGCCTTATTTTTTGTTTTTCATTTTTGTTTTTCTTTTTCCTCCATTGATTCACCCATTTACTCATGATCCCATGAATTTCTGGTGTTTGGTTAAGCTGTGATTATTTCAAAGCAATGAGAGGCTAGGGATTTCAACTCTTGAGGATTGAGGATTTGGCTTGAGTTCAATATGCTACAAAAGGGATTTTTCTTTCTTAGTTTCTTTATGAATTTTCTATTGTTATTGTAATTCCTAGTTATGTTCTAAGGTATTTTCAGTAGGATTTTGTTGAGTTATTTGGACTCCATATTGTTGAACAAAGATTGTTTATATTGTGTTTGGATTGGAATTATTGTGATTGGTTTATTAATAGTTATGTATTTCCTATTAATTCAATGAGATTGTACTTGCTATGTGTTCACTAGTTTGTGTAACTGATTTGAGTTAATTTGAGTGGCGCTTTTATGCATTCATATTAGAGGAAACAATTGTATTAATTTAATCCATTTCACACATCAAGTGGATTTTAACAATTTATCCAAGAGATGACTATGAATACAATCGTAAGATTAGTCATTAATCAGATAAATTGGACTCAATACGTTGGCTTGAGGTTTTTAATTAAGACTTGATGGATTTCAAACTCCCATATTATTTAGTAAACTAGGATGGCCAATGAACCAATTTCTCAAGCGAATTCACTTCATTCATTTCTTCATATCCATCCAATTTTCACTTTTATAAAAAATACCAAAAACAATGGTGTCGCTTTTAATTAAATTGCATCCTTCTTTTAATTATTAATTTGAAAAACCAAAACCAATTTTCCCCTTATTTTCATTGCATTTTCATGGCATATTAAATTACTTAGGATTCAATAAAAGGCTCCTCGAGAAGAGAGAACGATCCTAGGTTTACCTATATGCAATTCTTGGTTAATTTTTGATTGTGAACACCAAGGCTAATGTACGAAAAAAGTCTTAATCAAAGTCCTCATTTTATTTTATATTAATTTTACATCGGAAAGGCAAATAAAATTTAGGGAAAATTCTACTTAAATACCATTTCGTCTTTCAAAACCCCCAAAAAGTTTGTTAAGACGTGGAAATGACACAAAGTTGATAGAGGACTAATTTGGGATTTTAAAGTGTTGGTAATTTTACCATATTAGCCCTTAATTTTTTAAATTAAAAAAAGAAAGAAAAGGGCATCCCTCGCCAAAGCACCACTGCCAGCCGGTCGATCAGCACCTTTCGACCATTAGATCTCTGGCCGGTAGCCGCTAGAGCTTCAGCGTCGATGGTTGTTTTTTGGGGTTTTTTTTTCTAAAAAATGAGGAGCCAAGTGGTGAGGGTGGGATTTAAACCCCCTTGGTCCTTCAAAAGGCATGATGACCATTGGGGCCTTAAGCCCTTTTGATATATATATATAATATGCATAAGAATATATGTGTATAATATAAATAAAGACATAATGGTTTTTGACTAAATGAGTAATCGAAATGACTAAAGGTGTAATGGTATTAACTAGAGGCGTAATGGTTTTCACAAAATAAGTAATGTTATTAACTAAAGGCGTAATCATATTGACTAAAGGCATGATAATATTTACTAAACAAGTAATGGTATAGACTAAAAGAGTGATGGTATTGACTAAATGAGTAATGATATTAATTAAAGTCGTAATGGTATTGACTATATGAGTAATAACATTGGCTAAAGGCATAATGATATTCACTAATTGAGTAATTTTATTAACTAAAAATGAGTAATGATTTACACCTCTAGTCAATACCTTTACGCTTCTAGTCAATACCATTACTCATTTAATCAATATCATTATTTCTTTAGTTAATAATATTACTCATTTAGTGAATATCATTACTCATTTAGTCAATACCATTACGCCTTTAGTAAATACCATTACTCATTTAGTGAATACCATTATGCTTTTTGTAAATATTACTAATTCTTTAGTTAATATCATTACGCATTTAGTACTTAATTAATTAGGACTCTCAGAATGACGTTCACATGATTCATCGTATATGCTTTGGATTTGTTTTGATTAAGGAATTCCAATTGTTACAAATGGTTGACCATCATGGTTCACAAGTCTTGTTGTATTTTAAAATGAGTACGGCACAATGTCCTCCTTTATTTTTTTAATACACCAGAAAACACACATCTACACAGTGATATTACTGATAATATATGAACTCATACCAACTACTACTTTTGATCGTGGAGACAAAAACCATATTGTTGTTTGCGACAATAAACTACTTCAACTAATTGTTTTAACTTATAAAAACACAATAACATTGCTTAGAAGAGAGAGAATATAAATGTATATATTACACCTTGTGAATTTGGACAAGTAAATAGGCCAAGAGAAAGAGTGGGCTCACGAGCACAACAACAGGTCACCAAGAGGCAAACGTAGTGAAAATTCAGCGATTTCCCTTTGCACATGAGTTAAATATGGACTGGGAACTTTTTATTAAATAGTTTTTGGAAAAATCTAAAATTTATTTTATGAAAATGACTTACTAGAAAAACCAAGTTTTTGAGGCATTTGAATTTGAGATCTTAACGTTTCAGTTGTAAGGAGCATTAACCAAATTTTATTTTGTTTTAACCGGTCATCATTACCAACGTTCATGTTGCAGGCCATTATATTTAGATTTTTGAAACTGATCAATAAAATATTTTTATGGCTTTAGAAACAACTTGTTTAATCGTCTTTATTGCCATTGATTTTTGCCCAACATTCGAGTGCATGAGAGTCGCCTATAAAAGGCATTTCTTTCAAGAGGCTCAGGCATCCCGCTCTAGGAGCACTCTTTTCCTCCTCTGAGTTCTCTCTTTGTCTTTGTATTCACTGCTTGCTGGTTGCTATTATATTTCACTTTTTTACTTGTGTTTGTAGGAAGAATATGTTTTATCCTGGGGAGTACCGTTGCCTATCAGCCAGTGGTGGAGGTATAGCTCTTAAGGGCAACTTCCGTAGATGTGACTTAGATTACATACTTCATTTATAGGTACTACGCCAACAAAAAAAGATCCAAGGGCATTTAAGTAGCACTAAATAACCACACTTATACAGACATTATCAGTACTAACTATATCAAGAAAAGTCTAACACCAATTTAAATCAATATTGGTGTTAAGAGAGTTAATATAGTTGTTCCATATATATTAATAGTAAGTGGTATACTATAAATACTTTTAGTCTTAGGCTTGTAGTGTTTGTCAAAAATAGCTTTGCCCTTGAACCCTATTAAGTGCAAGTAAGAAGTGTTGGACCTCTTAAAAAATACTCAAAATAAAACTTGCCTCATACCAATGAATAGGGCAATTTTGCTTCAAGATCGGATTTTATGATGAAAGATTTTGTTTAACTTATCAACAATTAACATACATCCCTCTTCACAAAGTGGATAATTGAGTTTGAATCCCGCCTTGTTCAGAAAAGACACTTGGGGAGAGACATCCTTATTGCAAAGTCTCGATCCGGATTAGCCAATTACTCGGATACTTAGTAATAGGATCTAGAAAATGTGCCCAACACCAACTGGCCCAAAGGGTTATAAAAAAACCTGGTTAACCAAGGTCCGAAAACCTGCTAGTATTTAGTGCCCGACTGTGCTTCGAATGGAATTGCTTCGAATAGAAGGATACCAGTGCTTAGAAAAAAAAATCCTGTCAATATATTTGTTAATATAGTACCGACCTCATAGAAATCATTGCTTTAGCTTAAAGCTCTTCACAAGAAATGGCAAAAAAATGTTGTAATCTGATCCCCTGAAAGGCATTATTCAATGTTTAAGCCATATCATGAGGCTTAGTGTAACCCCCTTCTCATAAAGGCCGAGATTAAGTTCACAAGTATGAAATTATGTTGAATTAGAGACCAAACGATGATTCAAAACTTGTTAAAAATCCCATGCCCAAAGTAGGGTTTACAAAACTTTTTCAAAAAAATGTTTAACATGGTCTCACATTCATATTTCAAGAGTATAATTGGCCTACGCAGTTTGATTTCATTCATACATATCAGAGTGTAACAAAAATTCCCGACATACTCGGGTTCCATTAAACCATCTAAGGGTTTATAAAGCACATTCGCCTATTTATAGTTTCTCAAACAGGGGATTACATGAAACTATTCCAATATATACAACATGTACAACAAATCCCCAACAAAATGTTCAATAGGTAATCGCATGATAACCAACTACCCAAAATATAAAACCCCTAACTAGGAGCTTAATTGCCCTGTTAGTGCAAGAGTTTCATCTAAGAGAGGGGTGAATTGGGTGATACCAGAAATTTCGTTGCATATAAAAAATTAACTGAATATTTAAAGCAGTTGAGAGCAAAGAGAAATATCACCAAAGTGTACACTAGGAGTTATATTGGTTCGGCCACAACCACTTTGACCTACGTCCAATCCTTAGAGCGTCTCTGAGAGTTTCACTATATTCTCCAAGATTCAGTGGGTTCTTAGCACCTCAGTACACATCAAGTTCCTTCACCTGGACACTCGCTCCTCCTCACACGTTGTAATCAAATCCCCAACTCAAGGTTCCACAACCTGAAGTTGTCTCAATAATAAATATTGAGTTTGTAATAAAAACTCTCTCACAGAGCAAATATATAATCACTGAAGTACAATGAATGAATATAAGAAAACAAAGCACTAAGAGTGTAATGATCAGTGTATCTTCGTGTGTTCTCAGTTCTTGTTTTCTGCTCTTTGAATGATCTATATATATAGATGATTTGTAGTATCCATTGGAAGCAATTCAAACATGTTTGTTAGAGTCACACAGTAATGGTTGACCATTCTTCAAATTTGAAAACTATCCGTTTGTGATAGGTAACGGTAGGTGAATGTTCGGACTTTTATTTGACTCTTCACTTCTGCCATGATCTTTCATTGTTTCTCTGCAAATGTACTTAGAATACTAGTGCAATGAAGAGTTAATCATATAGAAAACAATTTAATAAATATTTGATTAAAAACATGATTTCTAGACTTCATTACTCGAGTAGTCCCTCGAGTAAACCTATAAAAAATATGCCAGTGAGTAACTCAAAATGTTTCATAAGATATTACTTGGGTAAGATATGGAGTGCAATACGTCACAAAACCTTAGAAATACCTGATTACTCAAGTGGCTATGTCTTTTCCTCACAAGTTACTCAGGTGCTTCCTCTGGTAATCTGATTACTCGAGTGGTTACTCGAGTGGCCATGTGTTTTCTTCAGAAGTTACTCGAGTGCTCCCTCGAGTAGATTTCAAATAAATTTGCAGATTACTTGATTATTCACTCGAGTAATGTCATTCAAATCTTGGCCGAGAGTTTGGTTACCTGGTTACTCAAGTGATCCCTCGAGTAATGGATGAAATAACTCTGCAGATTACTGGAGTGCTCCCTTGAGTTATGGCTTTTTCTCACATGGTTACTCGAGTGGCTACTCGAGTAAATTGTTGCATTTCTTGGCCGAGAGCTACTGGGAGATTTTTCCCTTAGTTACTCAAGTGGCTACTCGAGTAAAGCCTTTTCTCATGTGTTACTGAGTAGCTACTCGAATAATGGCTTATATAAGTTTGCAGATTACTCGAGTGACTACTCGAGTAACTTCCTCCAAATTTTGGCAGTGCTTTCAGAAACATTTTCTTTTAACATTACTCGAGTGCCCTCTCGAGTAACAGTGTTTCTTACTGAGTGATCACTCTAGTAAACATATACAACTGCCAGTAATGGTCTTAGTGATGATCTTTCTTTGTTCTTCCTCTCAGGTCTTCTTCATTACTCTAGTGCTTACTTCAAGTAATGCTTTGCCATTTATTTACTTTCTTCAAATTAATTTGTTATTGTATCCTCTTTTATCATTAGTCCAATCTTTGTTATCATCAAAACATATAGGATCTAACATTCTCCCCCTTTTTGATGATGACAAAACTTGGTGATTTTGAACAAAGTTTTTCAAATTGAGTTTTCACACATATGCTTCTCAAATACTTTTCATATGAAATCTTTTTTTCAATTTAAACTTGAAAACTCTTTTGAAATAGCTTATTAAAGCTTTTTTCAAAGTTTTTGTTCTTATTTACTTGTTCACCTTGCATACACAATCAAAAACTCATTAGTCCCACAAAGCAATATAACTTTAATGAAATTTAACTTTAATAGCATAAAGAAGCAAATTGCGTAAAGAAGAATTCATTACATAATCAAACTTTAGAATTCAAAAATAAACGCTTAAAAGCGCCCTAAAGCCCCATACACCCAAATCCCAATACATTAACTCATCCATGCATCACAAAATCTGCAGGCTCTTTTCCCCTTTTTTGTCTTCATCACAAAGGTGGAATCCATCATGAGGAGGAGTAGGTGGCTTGGCTGCTGAGATAGGAGTGACAGGAAATGCCAATGATTCATATGAACCACTGAACTTGAAGGATTTGAAGATGATGGTTTAGGGTCAGGAAAGTTCACTGGGGGTGTCTGAAGATCCTCTGGAGGATTCATCGGATATGATGGGTAAGGAACAAGAGAAGTAATTTCTACTTCCTTTATAGCAACCGGTGAAGACTCAAGCACCTCCTCACTGCATGTAGGTGAGGCAATGGGAGTAGATATGGGCTCTGGCTGAACAGGCTGAGATGGATCATCAGTGATGATGTGGATTAGCTCGGATGTGTCATGGTCAGGCATAGAGAACAAGACATTACTGGGTCAAATCTTAGAGCGTCTATGCTCAGTAGGTATAGAGGGTCCAGGTTCAGAGACAGGTATGGGCTCAGGAATAATAGAAGGACCAGGAATAGAAGAGCCAGAAGCCATAGCATCAAGTCTGGCAACAATAGATCTCAGAAGCTCACCCTGGGCACGTTGTTCAGCTAGCAACTCTTTGTGCCTCTTATCCATCATCTCCACAATTTGTCCCATCTTTTCATTCATATAGGTTACCAATTCCGCATTGGTATTTGCAATGTCAATATGAAAACTCTTCATAATGTTCTCTATGAATGTTTGCATTACGGAACCAAAGAAAGATTGAGAAGATGTGTTGGCTTGAGTAGAAGATTGTGTGTTATCCATTCAACTAGTTGCTGTGTCAGTCTTCTTCTTCTTCTTCTTGGGACTTGCTTCTAGAGGAGTCTTTAGAGGAATCTCAATGTTCAATTTTCCAATTTGATTCCTCCCAACTAGTGCTATCCTCTCAATCGGCTCCATACTCTCCAAGCACCAAATCTTATTATTCTTGAGGAACAAGGAAATAAGTTGAGGATAAGGTATTGGAGTAGTAGGTTTTCCTTCATACTTATATCTCTTGATCTCAGTAAAGATATATTCTCCCAAATCCTTTTGTTCTTTGAGGATCAATGAGGCGAATTTTCTGAAGTCCCTCTCAATGAAATGAGTGAAGTTATTGGATTTGTTCACCATGGCTCTAGAATAGATATACCATAGGACTCGATGAAAATCACACATATCACTCGGATTGAAATTGAGGGGTCGCACAATCTCACCAGGTCTTAGGATAGAAAATAACTAGTTTGAATCATAATTGGAATAATCATCATCAGGAGGGTTCTCTATTCCTAACCAGGTATTAATTCTAGAAGGTGAGATTATAATTCTCTGTCCTCTGACCTTATAAGTCATTTCTTCTTTCACAAACTTCCTAACTGGATCATTTATAGGTTCAAGGTTACAATAAAATGCCTCACGACTTTGGTACAAAATGGGAGTTTAACAGAGAGCCAGGGCATGTAGGAATCAAGATAGGGACTCAGATCGAATTTCAATACCTCTTGAAGAACCTTGTAGTCAATGTAATGCATCTTGCACACATTTCTTCTTACAAAATGACTTAGGTACTTTTGAGATTCCTCAAGCTTGCTCACGTTGAATCCCTTTGGAGGAAATATGATTTCTTCATCCCTCTCTTCTGGTTGCTTTGAAGACTGCCCTTTCTTTGCTTCCTTAGATTGAAAAGCTTCTTCAAGCATGCCTACCATGTCTTTGGTAAGCTTCTCATTAACCTTAGGCTTTTTCAGAGGTTTAGGAGAAAAGGTGGGTGTGTCGGATGAATCAGAAGAAGGAGGAGATGGCTCTTTTGTTGTTTTGCCTCTTCCTAAAGGTGAACTCTTCTTGGTTTGAGCTCTTGTGGCAATGGGCTCCTTAATCACAACCCCTTTCACCTTAGGCTTAGGTTTTAGATTTAGGAGAGATTTTTCTTTTCTTGGTAGGAGGAGAGGAAAGAGAATCAGAGGGTTGATATGGTTCAAAGGACTCAAAAGGAGTGCTAAGATTGGGAGATTTTGTCCTCACCATTGTGATTTGAGAAAATAAATGATTTCTAGAAAAACAGAGATCGAGCATCGCGAGATTAGGTCAGACGATTCAGTGTAATATGAGAGGTTTTTGTAAGCATAGATCACTGGGTTTTGACGGTTATGGGAAGAGAAAAAGAATTTGAAAAGTTTTTGTGAGAGCACTAGGAGAATCACTCGAGGTGATTTTGTGAGAAATGACTGAGTGTCGACTAAAATAACCCTAAATCCCGACATCACTCGAGGGCTTACTCGAGTGATCATCAACTTCACTCAAGTGATCATACCAGAAATTTTAAAATGCAGTGAATTCAAGTGCGTACGTAGCAAGAATAATATTGTAATTACCCATGTATATTCCCTCGATCATTTGATGGCTCTTTAGGATAGATTTGAGTTCAAACTCAGTAAATTTGAGATCTGCACCCAAGTTCACTCGAGGCCTTACTCGAGTAACATTGAAGTTCACTCGAGGCCTCCCTCAGGTAATCTGTCTCTTCACCTTCTGACTATTCATTTCCAACTGTTATGCTGTTTCATTTGAAATTAATGCATTACTGGCACATTTCCAAGTTCATTACTCGAGTGGTTACTCGAGTAATGCCTCCATTACTTCAAGGTGTCACTTCAGTAATGCTCATTACTTGAAGTTGTCCCTCCAGTAATGTCATCCTCTGTTAACCTCTACTTTTCATACTCTAAAATAGAATATCATGATCCTGCAAAACAAATTGCTAGAAACTCCGATGCTTAAGTTAGTAATCATCAAAACATCAATAGATAATATCATCTAACATTTTGTAAACACTAAATAACTTACAATTCATTGGGATTTACCATTCCCAATTCTCGTCTAATATACAAAAATTGATCTTTTGCAAGAGGTTTTGTGAAGATATTTGTTAGTTGAAGATGAGTTGGAATGAATATCACTTTGACATCTTTCTTTTGGACATGATCTCTTATGAAGTGATGTCTAACATCAATATGCTTGGTTCTGGAATATTGAACAGGATTCTTTGCCAAGCTTATCAATGATTTAGCGTGTCTTTACGCCTTGGGGTCAAATGCAAAATATTTTTTATCCAAGAATTGCAGTACAATGCAACACTCGGGTCGTCTCACTTGAGGAGCTTTTTATTGAGTCCTAGGTAAATAATCTAATTATCATGCAATGCAATAAAAACAAGGGGAAAGCGGTTTTTGGATTTTTCAAATTAATAACTAAAGGAAAATACAAACTAATTAAATGTTAAGCTATTATTTTTGGTATTTTTCTTATGAAAATGGAGAATGAGTAAAAGTGAATGGAATGGTATGGAGTGGAAAATATCAATAAAGAATGCTCTTGGTAATGAAGAAGTGACAATCCTTGCTCAAAAAGATTATGGGAGTTAAGAATTCATTAAGTCTTAAGAACAACCTCAAGATAACACTTGAGTCTAATATTCCCAATTAATAGTACTCCTACAAACATAGCTAACTACTACATCTTGAGATATTGTTTAAAACTACTTAATGAGCAATTGAAATTTGAATAAAGAACATGAGTCTTCTTGGATTTGAGTGCTAAACAACCCCTCAATGATACAAATCAACCATATTAACTAGACAATAACACGCTAATTAACATAATCTCATTACAACCATAAAGAAATTCAAACATATATAATCTTCACATTGTAAAATTCAATCTCAACTACAATTATCAAACCAAAAGAGACAATTAACATTAATCCCAATTCCAGAATCACATATATAAAAATTTCTAAAACTAGGCAATTCAAATATATATAATTTTAGACTAATGGAATGATAACAAAACTCCCCTTTGTAGTCTAATAAGCTCAAGAAACTCTTCATCACCAAGAATAAATGAATTAGTCACTCATGAGCCACTGTCACAATTCATATTAGTTTCCCAACCAAAATATCCAATGAAGCTAATATCAATATTGACTCAATGGGAAAGAAGAGAGTGGTGTTAAGCGGTAGAGCTATGGCTGTGGTGACGGTGGTGAACCTGGTTGGAAGAAGGACAGTGGTTTTGTGTAAAACAGAGCTCAAGGTCGATAGTGGTTCTGGCAGTGGTAAAGATTAGAACAGAGGAAGGAAGAGGAATGATGATGATATGGTGATAATGGTGATGTTAAAAACAGAGAAGGAAATGACGCAGGAGGAAGAAGTGGTGATCAGTGGTTAGAGGCTGGTGGTGTCAACGGTGTGGTTGTGCTCTCTGACACTAAGCTCGCCTTAGCTCCTAGCTCTCTCTCTCTTCCCAAAACATCTCAGCTTTCGGATCTCAGCTGACGGTGCCTCTGTGTTCTACTTTTCAGCTCTCAACGGAGCTCACTCCACAGTGAGGGTAAAGTGGGGTCGCCGGCGGCGATGGTGGAGAAGCAGTAGTGCCACCAGCGACACTAGGAAGAGGAAGGAGGAAGAAGAAGATGTGCGATGATGATGAAGCTCGATCGTCTTTTTCTGTGCGGTGCCCTCTGTTTCTTTTTTTTATTCTCAGTTGCTTCTCTGCTATCCGGTCTCAGCATATCCAAATGCCATGTCCACCGGGTTGGGTCCATGGGAATTGGATCCTCCATTTCCAATGGGCCTGGGTTCTTCTTTTTTTCTTCTGTTCTTTGGGCTGATTTCTGTTTCCTTTTTTTTTTCAGCTTAAGCCCAAAAATTTCCCATTTTCTTCTGAAACCTATAATGCAAAATTAAGCATAATATATCATCAAAAGTCCAAGAAAACATTTGTATGACAAATTAACAAATTTATGACCATTTTGCCCCTTTTTACAAGTAATTCAATACAAATGTTCCTAACCAAAATTCATGCTTAATCATGCAATAATGCTTTATAAAATTCCATTTAAATCCCAAATAAATCATGAAAAATCATGTAAAAATATGGTTTAGTCAATTCCCCCACACTTAGACCTTTGTACTCCTGAACAAAGGCAATTAAATACAATTTTCTAAATTCAAATCACTATTGCATTTGAAATTTGAGTAATTTCATAATTAGAAAGCAATAAATCAATTAATCAAATTCCTCAAGTCAATACTAGTCATAGTCAAGTAATGCAAAGAAATTAGCTAACTATACAATCCAAAATATTAGAATGAAGCATAAGAGACTCTCAAGGTATTAGTGTTTAACTCATCTCACCTTATTATTATACTTTCACTCTAGCTCACTTAGTTAACACCTTACCATAGGGTTGTAACAACTCTAATATCTCCACAACCAATAGCACTTAATACAATGAATCAAGAGGACTTTAAAGGCTTGTAATGATGGATGAAGGCTAGATGAAATGAATTAAACAGAAGAAGAAACTGTTGATATGCAAGTTTAAGTTAATGAATAAATTCATAGCATCTAAATAACTTGAAAACTCTTGCCAATTTTTTTCTAAATTCATGAACCAATGCCTTCTTGGTATTTCTTTTGCTTTTCTCTCTCTCTCTCTCTCTCTATTCAATCAATTTCTTTTTTTTCTCTCTTTTTCTTCTTCCTTTTTTTTTAAAATATGCTCTCCTTTTTTATACCTTCCTCTTTTTTTTCTTTTTTTCTTTTCTTTTTTTCAATTCTCTCTTTTTTTTCAAACTATACACACTCTTTTTTTTGACTTGCTTTCTCTTTTCTAATACATTGCATTCCACTATATACAATGTTCAACTTCCTATTGGCAAACCACTTTGATTTAAAATACTATGAACACTATGAATAACAAGACATGCATACAACATATGAATGGCTCAAAGGGGTAAACAAATGGTGATGAATGAGGGCTTGTTTGGGTGAAAAGGGTTTATAATGAACGCCTCTTTCATTTCCATCACACTAATGCAAAAGCCATTTTGAAAAAGAGTTAAAACAAGTTCTAGAAGGTGAAAAACCAAGTGAACATGCACAAATAGAAAGGATTCAAGGCCCAAATAATCTTCCAACAAGGTTTCTCTCCAATGCTCACTCCAATACAATTAATTGCATAGCAAACTAACCCAATGCATTCACTTAACTAATTCAAATGCTAACCTTACAAACAACAATCAATCAAAACATTGCAATCAATTAACAAAAATGCTTAACTCTAAAAAACATTAATGATGTAGAAACTTCTTTTTTTAAAACAAGAAGAAGGCAAAAGTCTAATGGTGGGTTCATTTCTCTCGCCATTCACTTGAAAAGAACAAAACATGGTTTCAAAAAGTTGCCAAACACTAGAACACCAGCAAGATCAAAGAATTACCCACAAATCACATTTAAAAGTGGCAAATGCGACCCTTTACCACTTTGAACATGTAACAAAGCAAGTCATTCTTGAAAATTTTTTTAAAAATTTTCTGGTTTAAGGCATTTATCATTTAAAAACAACCAATGAAATTCAAAATGCATTTCCCCTCCCCCACACTTAATCAACACATTGTCCTCAATGTGTAAAGCAACTCTAAAGAGAGTGCTTAGCAAATGGAATTTCAAGGCATAATGGTAATTAAGTAGGGTAGTGGCCACAAATGATGCAAAGCATACAAAGGGGGTTTTTTATTGTACTAAACTACATCACTTCTACCTTTTTCTACTGGTTTGTATCCCTCCCCAACACTTATCTTCCTCACACAACAATTAAGCTCAAAGAATCATAGGATTTAGGAAGAAAACAAGTGAGGAAAGAGACAACCTTTGTTAGAGTATCTTAAGTCGCTTGAAGGAGAAGTTCTCATCCCTGATGAGAATCATGCATTTGTCTTGGAAAATAACTTCTCCTGCATTGGATTTCCTTGGTGGAGGTGGCTCAGGATCAATCGGAAGAGGTCCAAGGATATACGGTGGATGTTGGTTCCTCTGATGACCTTTCCAAGAATGTGCCTGTAAAGGATCTGAGCAAACAAAAATATCTCATCCAAAAATAGAAACATGGAGAGATTTCAAGTGAAGTCAAGGCATATTAAGTTCCAAACTCTCCAAGTAACTATCATATCCAAGGAAATCAAAGGCACTCCCATCAGTAGGAGTCAAACAAACAGTTAGATTCTCTTGTATTTGCAAAGTGGAAGGTGCGGAATCCAACTTATTGTTGGGGTACACCATATCATCAATGCAATCACAAGAGATGGAAGGTAAAAGAGTGGAAGAAAGAAGAGAATTTTTCAAATGATTACCACCTAAAGCTTTCAAACTTTCAAAAGAATCATTTTCCTTTTCTATATTAGGTGGTAAATCACAAGAAAGAATCATATGGAAAGAATCATTTTCATTTGTAAAATCATCAATCAAAGTATTTGAATATTCCCATATGAAACTATCATGTAAGTCATTGGAATCAAGAGAAAGATCTTTGTCTAGGCTATGGTCTTTATCACTCACATCAACCATAGTGGCATTCATACAAGATTCCACATGTTCACAAGTGTTATGCTTACAATCATCAATAGTACAAGAGGAAGCATTATGATTAATGGTAGAATCAACCACTTTGCTTAATGCTTTCTTTTGAAACTCAACAAGCAAGTGGCATTTTTCATAATAATAATCTACACAAATTTGATATTCAGCATAAGAACATGAAGATATATCATCCAATTGAGCGCAATCATCCCTAGTACTATGAAGAGAAGCATTTTTAATAGTTAAAGCATCATACAATGAAGTAGGAGCGCATTCATCAATAAGTACAATCGAATTACTACTACTTGAACCAATAGATTGATCAATTACATTTTCAAACATTTGAGGGGATTCAACAATGATTTCCTCATCTACCTCATCATCACTCAAATCATTAATTGCTTCACAAGTTAAAGGAGTAGGAGAGTTTACTTCTATAAGGATAGGATTATTACTGAATGGTAGAAAAGCCTCTTCAATACTCTTCTGAACTTACTCCACTTCAAGTGCTTGTGTGGGAATAGGCACCAAAGGTTTGAAGTCTTCCACTTGTAAAGTGGCATTTGGCTCATGAGCTTTAACTTCTTGCTCTTGAATTTCTGAGCAAAGAATGTCAGGTTGCTCCAGCTTGGTTTCAACGTGAGATAACACTTCATAGGACTCCAAATTCTAGGAAGATTGGAGTTGAGTGAACATTGGAACATTTTTAGGACTCCCCTCTTATTCTACATGCAACTTTGAAAAGATTGCAGCTTCCTCTTCACCTCCAGATTGCCCCCACCATATATGATGTATGATAGCGTTAGAGAGATCTACCATTTCATTGAGCTTATCTATTTGCCCCCTCAAAGTGCTAGATTCCCATACAGCATCCAATAAGCGTTGATGTTCTGTATCTAACTTGGTATTTGCTTCCCTTAAAGCATGTACTCGATCATCAATAGTTGGGATGGCAAGGATTGATTTCAAATTCAATTCAATAGCATAAGACTCAAAAACACTATGTTCATATGGAAGGGTAGGTGGTTGGTGAGTCTCTGGTGGAGTATGACACTTAGAAGCCCTTTGTACTTCCTCCAGCTCCTCAGTGCTTTCTTGTATATGCTCCACTTCATGTGTTTGGAAGGATATGGAAGGAGGATGTTCTTGGGGATTCTTCAACACTTGTGCTTGCTGAGTGAGACATTCAAGTTCCTTTTCTAATCTCTCATTTTCTTTCTCTTGTTGTTCCATCCTGCTGATAAGAATGTCCATTTATGATCGCCGCTCTTTGGTATGACCATCCATTTGAGTTTAAAACTCTTGAATCACTTTCATTTGATGAGCAAAGGTGTCCTTGTTGGATTGCTCTTCATTGATAGTTTGAGTGATTTGGTTTTGAAACTCTTGAATGACTTCACCAATGGTCGATTCTTGGTATGGCTCACATGGTTGGGAATGAGGTCCATAATATTATGGAAATGATGGGTAGAGAGGCTCATGAGGTGGATGGTATGGTTGGAAAGTGGAATGGAATGAAGGAGAAGGGTCATGATATAGCATGCGGTTATATGATGGAGGATTAGAATGTGGGTCATAATATAGGTTATATGATGGCGGAGATGGCTCGTAGTATAATCTATAGGGTGGGTGGGGTGGGCAATGAGATTGGAATGAAGGTCCTTGGTAGGGTTCATGTTGTGGAGGGCGGAATGAACCTTGGCATTCTTGACCAATTGGACTATCTTGACATCCTAATTTAGCTTGAAGAAGCTGCAATATTTGTTGAATAGTATAGATGCTTTCAGAGATGGACTCTTTCCTTTCAGTCGAATTTGCTACAGAAGAGTGAGATTGAAAGGGTAAACCTTGATTACCATTAAACCAAGCCATGAAATTTAATCACAATAAATTCTAATGAATTACAAGAGGCTTATTTTGTTAGAGCAAGCGTTTCACCCAAGAGGGGAGGGGGTGAATTGGGTGATCTTAAAAATTTCGTTGCAAATATAAAATTTGACTTTGAAATTAAAACAGGAAGGAGTAAGGAGAAATATCACCGAAGTGTACACCGGGTGTTATACTGGTTCGGCCATAACCACTTTGACCTACGTCCAGTCCTCAGAGCTTCTCTAAGAGTTTCACTATAACTTCCAAGATTCAGTGGGTTCTTGGCACCTAGTACAAGCAAGTTCCTACGCCTGGACACTCGCTCCCCCTTACAAGTTGTAATCCAATCCCAACTCAAGGTTCCACAACCTTAAGTTACCTCAATAACAAATATTGAATTTGAATGAAATATCTCTCTCATAGAGTAAATAAGAATCACTGAAGCATATAATTACAAGTATAATGTAAAACAGAGTAATGAACTTGATGATACGTTCGTGAGTGTGTTCTTGTTTTTTTTTCTGTTTAGATGTTCCCATATATATAAATGCATTCGTAATGATTGCTGGAACATATTTCTTCATGTCCGTTGGAGCGTTCACAGCCACTATTGACTTTTCCAGTTTTTGAAAAACATACGTTTGCAGTAGGTGATGGTCGGTGACATTTGAGCGTTGCTTTTGACTTTCCTTATTTGGTAAGATCTCTTCATTGTTTATCTGTTGAAATGCTAAGAATACTAATATAATGAAAATTTTATCAAATAGGAAACAAAACAATGACCGTTGGAATGATTTCAAACTTTCTGGGTTTCCATACTCGAGTAGCTACTCGAGTATTCTTTAAAGTTTACTCGAGTATCATCATGAAATCTTTGATGGACTCCCAGTTAACATATAAATATAAGATTACTCGGGTAGTGCATGGAATAAGCAAAATATCAAACCTTTGGAAATGCTTGTTTACTCGGGTACCTACTCGAGTAATGCACTCTTTTCTTCATAGGTTACTCAGGTACCAACTCGAGTAACCTTCAAATAAATTTATGTTACTCAATGCTTTACTCCAGTAATGTTGACAGGATTTCAAGGCCGAGAGCACTTCAAGTTTGATTACCTTGTTACTCGAGTACATACTCAAGTAAAATTACTTTTTGTGCATCACTTACTCGGGTAATGACTTGAGGTTTTCCTTCAAACATAACACTGCATACTCGAGTACATACTCGAGTAATCCACTTAAAAAAATCATTAAATCCTTGCATACTAGAGTAATGACTCGAGGAAAAAGAGATAATATTAGATCAAGTTATTCGGGTACTACCTTCAAGTTTTTACTTACCTCAGTGTGTTACTCGAGTAGCTACTCGAGTAACATTGGCAGTGGTATAAAGTGCCGAGAACAACACATTTTCTGAAACAGAGTTACTCGAGTATCATTGGCAGGCCGAGAGCAACTTGAAAACTTTTACACTATTACTTGAGTACTTACTCGAGTAACATTGGCAGGTTACTTGAAGGTATCTCTGGTTACATCAAGTTTTGTCTTATTACTCGAGTACATACTCGAGTAATGCCTTAGAAAAATTACTTCTGATCAAGTTTCTCAGCTCTTTGTCTTGGTCTTTCTTCATTACTCCAATGCTTACTTCAAGTAATGCTTTTCCCTGTTATCTTTTTGTTCAATCTTATTTATTACTCAAGTCCTTTTCATACCATTCTTTGTTATCATCAAAACATGAGATCTAACATATTTAACTATAAACTATGAAAACTAAGAAAAAGAATATAAGAGAATACAAATGCAATTGAAAAGGGGGAAAAAGAATTTCAAAATAACAAAAGATGCAAGTGTGCTATGAATCAACTTGGAGGCCAGGTGAATTCAAACAAATGAGCTCAAAATCATATGAAATTGAATGCAACAACACCACATAGAAGCTACCAAGTCAAAACAATGCAAGAATGCAATGAATGCAATACAAACTCTCTAAATGCAAAAATCCTAAATTATATGCAAAGAAATTACCAAAAATGCAAAACTAACAAGCTCAACACGAGAAACCCCTTGTCAAAAGTAAAATTGACAATTAGATTACCTAGGGAGCCAATTTCTTAGCTCCCCAGCAATGGCGCCATTGATTTGGCCTTGTCTTTACGCCTTGGGGTCAAATGCAAAATATTTTTTATCCAAGAATTGCAATACAATGCAACACTCGAGTCGTCTCACTTGAGGAGCTTTTTATTGAGTCCTAGGTAAATAATATAATTATCATGCAATGCCATAAAAACAAGGGGAAATCGGTTTTTGGATTTTTCAAATTAATAACTAAAGGAAAATACAAATTAATTAAATGCTAAGCTATTGTTTTTGGTATTTTTCTTATGAAAATGGAGAATGAGTAAAAGTGAATGGAATGGTATGGAGTGGAAAATATCAATAAAGAATGCTCTTGGTAATGAAGAAGTGACAATCCTTGCTCAAAAAGATTATGGGAGTTAAGAATTCATTAAGTCTTAAGAACAACCTCAAGATAACACTTGAGTCTAATATTCCCAATTAATAATAGCTCCTACAAACATAGCTAACTACTACTTCTTGAGATATTGTTTAAAACTACTTAATGTGCAATTGAAATTTGGATAATGCAACATGAGTCTTCTTGGATTTGAGTGCTAAACAACCCCTTATGGATACAAATCAACCACATTAACTAGACAATAACATGCTAATTAACATAATCTCATTGCAACCACAAAGAAATTCAAACATATATAATCTTCACATTGTAAAATTCAATCTCAACTACAATTATCAAACCAAAAGAGACAATTAACATTAATCCCAATTCCAGAATCACATATATAAAAATTTCTAAAACTAGGCAATTCAAATATATATAATTTTAGACTAATGGAATGATAACAAAAATCCCTTTTGTAGTCCAATAAGCTCAAGAAACTCTTCATC
This sequence comes from Inga laurina, assembly GCA_963855925.1. Taxonomy (NCBI): domain Eukaryota; kingdom Viridiplantae; phylum Streptophyta; class Magnoliopsida; order Fabales; family Fabaceae; genus Inga; species Inga laurina. The sequence continues at coordinate 9,340,478 of OY979702.1, forward strand.
ACCAAGAATAAATGAATTAGTCACTCATGAGCCACTGTCACAATTCATATTAGTTTCCCAACCAAAATATCCAATGAAGCTAATATCAATATTGACTCAATGGGAAAGAAGAGAGTGGTGTTAAGCGGTAGAGCTATGGCTGTGGTGACGGTGGTGAACCTGGCTGGAAGAAGGATAGTGGTTCTGTGTAAAAAGAAGCTCAAGGTCGATAGAGGTTCTGGCAGTGGTAAAGATTACAACAGAGGAAGGAGGAGGAATGATGCAGTTACGGTGATAATGGTGATGTTAAAAATAGGGAAGGAAATGACGCTGGAGGAAGAAGTGGTGATCGGTGGTTAGAGGCTGGTGGTGTCAACGGTGTGGTTGTGCTCTCCGACACTAAGCTCGCCTTAGTTCCCAGCTCTCTCTCTCTTTCCAAAACATCTCAGCTTTTTGATCTCAGCTGACGGTGCCTTTGTGTTCTACTTTTCAGCTCTCAACAGAGTTTATTCCATGGTGAGGGTGAAGTGGGGTCACCGGTGGTGATGGTGGAGAAGCAGTAGTGCCGCCGGTGACACTAGGAAAGGGAAGGAAGAAGAAGAAGATGTACGATGATGATGAAGCTTGATCATCTTTTTCTGTTCGGCACCTTCTGTTTCTTTTTTTATTCTCAGTTGCTTCTCTGCTATCTGGTCTCAGCATATCTAAATGCCATATCCACCGGGTTGGGTCCATGGGAATCGGATCCTCCGTTTCCAATAGGCCTGGGTTCTTGTTTTTTTTTTCTGTTCTTTGGGATGATTTCTGTTTCCTTTTTTTTTCAGCTTAAGCCCAAAAATTTCCTATTGTCTTCTAAAACCTATAATGCAAAACTAAGTATAATATATCATCAAAAGTCCAAGAAAACATTTGTATGACTAATTAACAAATTTATAACCATTTTGCCCCTTTTTACAATTAATTCAATACAAATGTTCCTAACCAAAATTCATGCTTAATCATGCAATAATGCTTCATAAAATTGCATTTAAATCCCAAATAAATCATGAAAAATCATGTAAAAATATGGTTTAATCAATTGTGCTAGTATTGTCACACTATATTGGTGTTTCTTTCAAACAAATACCAAGATCCTGGAGTTGTTGCTTTAGCCATATTACTTATGCACAAAAACTTGATACTGCAACATACTCAGCTTCTGTTGATGAAAGAGACGCTGTAGTTTGTTTCTTGCTAAATCATGATACAAGTGAGCCTCCAAGAAACTTGCCTTGTCTACTCGTACTCTTTCTATCCGTCTTGTATCCTCCATGATCAGAGTATGAGTATGCAACTAGTTATTCACTTCTTCCTTTGAGATACCAGAGACCCAATTCTGCCGTGTCAGCAAGATATCGGAAGATACGTTTAACGGTTTTAGCATGTGACTCTTTTGGTGCTGATTGATATCTTGCACACATGCCCACACTGAATTGAATATCAGGCCTACTTGCAGTGATATAGAGTAATGATCCAATCATTCCTCTATATTTTGTGATGTTGTAATCTTTTCCCTTGATATCCGCATCAAGCAATGTGGTTGAGCTTATGGGTGTGTCCGTTCCATTTGCATTACTATAACCCAGTCATTGTCTGATAGGGCTTCGTCAATGTTAGAAGGTTCAATCTCAGAAATGAATGCAGAAAAACTCACTTCATTGAAAATTTTATTTCTAGTTTTGACTCCTTTATTCACATCTCCTATGACTTGATCTAGGGGATGACTCATATTGTATTTCCAGGCTTTAGGTTGTCCTAGTGACTGATCTTCTTCCTTGGTTTGATCAACTTCTGGAATAAGAGATTTAGAAATAGATTGACCATTTTCTTGATTTAAAACAACTTCCTGCTCATCATCAATGGTTTTGTCAGAGGATTCTAATTCATCAAATACAAGTGAATTGATTCTTCAACAACACATGTTGGTTTATTGAAAATTCTGTATGCTTTACTTCGGTTAGAATATCCTAGGAAAATTCCTTCATCTATTCTAAAATTAAATTTTCCTAAGTTATCTTTACCATTATTATGAATGAAACACTTACAACCGAAGATGTGTAAATGAGCAAGATTTGGCTTCCTTCCTTTATATAGCTCGTATGGTGTCTTTCCAAGTTTTGTTCTAATGTAGGCTCTATTTGAAATATAGCATGATGTTCTCATTGCATCGGCCCAAAAAACTTAAGACACATTCTTTTCATTCAGCATTGCTCTAGCCATTTCAGTGAGCACTCTATTCTTACGTTCCACAACTCTGTTTTGTTGAGGTGTCCTTGGAGCATAGAAGTTGTGATCTACGCCATTAGCATCACAATATTCTTCAAAGGCTTGATTTTCAAACTCTCCACTGTGATCTGTCTTGATACCTGTAATGGACATACCTTTCTCATTTTTCACTTTCTTGGCAAAAACAATAAATTCTGTAAAGGTTTCATCCTTTGATGACAGAAAAATAGTCCATGTAAATCTAGAGAAATCATCAACAATGACCAATGAATATAAGTTGCCACCAAGGCTTTTAACTCTTGCTGGACCAACTAAATCCATATGTATCAATTGAAGTGGTCAATTTGTTGTGATTTCATTTTTCGATTTGAAAGATGATTTAGTTTGTTTACCCTTTTGACATGCGTCATAAATCAAATCATTTTTAAAACTTACTTTGAGTAATCCAAGAACTAAATCCTTTTTGAGTAGTTTGCCTAGTTGGTGCATGTTGACATGAGCTAGTCTCTTATGCCATAACCAACTTTCATCGGCATTACTCAAAACAATTTTCAGAGTTATTTCTATTGATATCAAGTGTATAGCAGTTATCTTCCCTTTTTGCTCTGAGCTTTGCCTTGATATTTTTCTTATTGAGTTTAAGTCTTTCTTGTTGACAATTAGACATTCCTCTGAATCAAATATTATCCAGTTGTCTTTATCTGCACTTTGACTTACACTCAACAATTATGACACAAGCCTTCAACATAATATACATCTTTGACTTGTATTCCTTTTTCATTTTTGATTTCACCAATTCCTGCTATTTTTCCGGATTGATTTCCTCCAAATTTTACCTTTCCACCTTCCTTAGGTTGCAATGTGGTAAAACTTTCGAAATCACCGGTCATATGTCTAGAGCATCCACTGTCTATGTACCACTTGTTGTTTTTAGATTCTTTAAGACATATATGCAATCAAATACGATTAAGTCTTAGGTACCCACATCTTTTTGGGTCCTTTTGGGTTAGTACAACAAATTTTCAGAACATATGAACCTTTAGGTACCTATTTGTATGTTCCTATATTTCCTTTCTTTCTATGAATGCATGATGAAGTATAATGACCTTTTCTATTACAATAATTACAATATACAAAAGGATTTGATGTATACACAGAATGCTAAAAATAATTCAAGTATGATTTACCTCCAGCTTTCTTTCTTCCTTTCCTTCTGTCTGATTTTGGATCATATCCAATTCCAGATCGATTATTCACAAATTGTTGAGCTTTTAAAATTACATTTAGCATTTCACTTCCTTTAGTGAATTTTTCAAGAGATTTAGTAAGATCAGTGTTTTTCTTTTTCAAAGAAGTACAGTTTTCAAAATCCTTTTCAAAATTCTCTTTAAGTTCTACTTGAAGAGCTTTGTTTTTCTTTTTGAAAACAACTAGTTCTTTAACTACTTTGATGAATTCAGAATGTAAAGCATTATATTCGGAAAGTAATTCATCATAAGTAGGATCAGAATTAGTTCTTGACATTCTGATTTGAAATGTCCAGGCTTTCCACATTCATAGCAGATGATGTGTTCTTTATTGCTTGTTCCTCCTTTCTGAAAGTTTTTGAATCCTTGGCCTTTCTTGTAAAACTTTCTGAATTGTTTTATGATTAAGCTCATTTCGTCATACTCTTCATCTTCATCTTGTTCTTCTTCTTTTGCTTTCAGTGCTAGACCTTTTTTCTTCTTGTCACCAATATCATCTAGTTCTCGTTTAAACTTTAATTTGCTTTCATATTCAGAAAGGCTTCCGAATAGAGAAGCAACCGATCGCATTGATTCACCTTTTGCTTCCTCAATTGTAGTGAATTTTGCCTCCCAGTCTTTAGAAAGAATATTTAAAATCTTTTGTACTTGGGTATATTGATCATAGACTTTTCCAAGTGTTGCAAGTTGATTAACAAGATGAGTATATCTAAGTTCAAATTCAACTATCGACTCACCTGATTTCATTCAAAGTAAATCAAACTCAGTAACCAGAGTATTGATCCAGTTTTCTTTTATTCCTAAAGTTCCTTCGTGAGCTATTTCTAAGGCTTCCTACATTTCTTTAGCTATTAGGAGTGTGCAGATTCTAAAGTACTCATTTTGACTCAAAGCACTTTGAATCATTAGAATTGCTTTGTTGTTGAGTGTAATGAGTTTCTTGTCATTCTCATCATATTTTGCTGGTGTCTTGGGAATTCTTTGTGAATCTACAATCTTTTCAGGTTTGTAGTTTCCACTCTCAATCACATCCTATGGCCCATATTCAATAGCCATTATGAAGACTCTGAACTTTGCTTTCCAGAATGAGAAGTGTTTGCCATTGAAACCCTGGAGGTCTTGTGATAAAAGCTCCGTCGGGAAGAATGCCTTCACCCATGCTTGCCATTGGATCCTTCTTAGGCTATTAAACCTTAACAAGAAGACCTATGCTCTGATACCAAATGTTAGTACAAGCGTTTCACCCAAGAGGGGGGTGAATTGGGTGATACCAGAAATTTTGTTGAGTATAAGAAAATTAGCTAAATATTTAAAGCAGTTGAGAGCAAAGAGAAATATCACCGAAGTGTGCACTAGGAGTTATACTAGTTCGGCCACAACCACTTTGACCTACGTCCAGTCCTCATAGTGTCTCTGAGAGTTTCAATATATTCTCCAAGATTTAGTGGTTCTTGGCACCTCAGTACACAACAAGTTACTTCACCTGGACACTCGCTCCCCCTGACACGTTGTAATCAAATCCCCAACTTAAGGTTCCACAACCTTAAGTTTTCTCAATAACAAATATTAAGTTTGTAATGAAAAACTCTCTCACAGAGCAAATATATTATCACTGAAGTAAAATGAATGAATATAAGAAAACAAAGCACTAAGAGTGTGTTGATCAATGTATGTTCGTGTGTTCTCAGTTCTTGTTTTCTGCTCTTTGAATGCTCCACATATATAGATGATTTATAGTGTCTGTTGGAAGCAATTCAAACATGTCCATTAGAGTCGCGTAGTAACGGTTGATCATTCTTCAAATTTGAAAACTATCCATTTGTAATAGGTAGCGGTAGGTGAACGTTCAGACTTTTATTTGACTTTTCACTTCTGCCATGATCTTTCATTGTTTCTCTGCAAATATACTTAGAATACTAGTGCAATGAAGAGTTAATCATATAGAAAACAATTTAATAAACATTCGATTAAAAACATGATTTTTAGACTTCATTACTCGAGTGATCATTCTCATTACTCGAGTAGTCCCTCGAGTAAACCTATAAAAAATATAGTAGTGAGTAATTCAACATTTTTCATAAGATATTACTCAGGCAAGACATAGAGTGCAATATATCACAAACCTTTGAAATACCTGATTACTAGAGTGGCCATGTATTTTCCTCACAAGTTACTCGGGTGCTTCCTCTGGTAATCTAATTACTCGAGTGGTTACTCGAGTGGCCATGTGTTTTCTTTAGAAGTTATTCAAGTGCTCCCTTAAGTAATGTCATTCAAATCTTGGCCGAGAGTTTGCTTACCTGGTTACTCGAGTGATCCCTCGAGTAATGGATCAAATAACTCCGCAAATTACTGGAGTGCTCCCTTAAGTCATGCCTTTTTCTCACATGGTTACTTGAGTGGCTACTCGAGTAAATTGTTGCATTTCTTGGCTGAGAGCTATTGGAAGATTTTTCCCTTGGTTACTCGAGAGGCTACTCGAGTAAAGTCTTTTCTCATGTGTTACTCGAGTGGCTACTCAAGTAATGGCTCATATAAGTTTGCAGATTACTCGAGTGACTACTCGAGTAACTTCCTCTAAATTTTGGCAGTGCTTTCGAAAACATTTTCTTTCAACATTACTTGAGTGCCCACTTGAGTAACAGTGTTCCTTACTCGAGTGTTCACTCAAGTAAACATATACAACTGCCAGTGATAGTCTTAGTGATGATCTTCCTTTGTTCTTCCTCTCAATTCTTCTTCATTACTCTAGTGCTTACTTCAAGTAATGCTTTGCCATTTATTTACTTTATTCAAATTCATTTGTTATCATATCCTCTTTTATCATTAGTCCCATCTTTGTTATCATTAAAACATATGGGATCTAACACGCCTTTCATCACCTGCTTCTCCTTAAAACCACATGCCCGGTCTATAATTTTGTCAATGGAAAGAATGAGATTCTAAAAAATCCAAGTAGTAAAAATTCACTCATAGTATGCACAACAACAAAGCATGTAAGCAAATCACAATATAGCAGCAAAACAACGTCATTTACAACCGCATTTATAGTGGCAGGGGTAGGTATGACTTATGTCACTTCCACAACTGCACAAGCTGTAATGCTCATGCTGCAATACACAACAGTATATTTCACATCAACATGTTTCACAACAGTAATGTTTTATATGGCATATTCCACAACAACATAGCCACACCGAGATGTTACTCAATGGTGGCCAAATCACAATACAGCAATACAACAACGGAAATTACAACGACAATTACAATGGTAGGGGTAGGTGTGACTTGCATCAACCCTACAACTGCTCATGCTGTAATGCTCACACTACAATGCACCATGGCACATTCACATCGGCATATTACACAATGACAATTCAATGATAAGTCATGTATACAATGTATCATACACAATATAAGAGAAAGGTCACTACCTTATTCTTTCCGCAGTTGCTCTGGAACTAGTCTTTCACGGGTAGGACAAATATCAAATCCTAAAACCATAATTAAGGACGAAGAAATATTCTCTAATCCAATACTCAATTCCAAAACACTTAAACTTGGTTATCATTTAAGACCTTTAGTGGCTACTAGAAGCCTAAACAAATGCTTAAAAGGTTGGGAAAGATTATGCCAAAAACCACCTTTCCGAAGTGAAATTGCTGATTTTTGGGGGTTGGCCGCGGCCAAGAAATCTTTGGCTACAGCCAACAATAGCTCAGAGGGTTTATGGCTGCAGCCAAGAATCTTCTAGCTATGGGCAAAAGCAAATCCGACACTTTCTTGCTGTGGCCAAGAAAATTTCTGTTTCTTGGCTGAACTTCCAAAAATAATAACTAATTCTACAAAAATCAAAATGAGGTGATCCAAAGTCCTACTTAAATCTTTTTAAGTCCGCTTTACAAGAAAAATGTGAATCACTGCTGTCTATAACTACAAAAATATAGAATTCAACAATTCTCCTCAGTTTTCCAGAATTGATCCCTGTTTCAACATCAAACTTTGGAAAATCATAACTCCCAACACACACATCGAATTGACATCTATTATGTATCTATTTTGAAGCTTGGCATGTGAACTATTAAACTTGAAAGCTTCAGAATTTTTTGACACCATTTACTTATTCAAAATTATCATGCAAACTGACTGCCCTTCACCAACAGCATTTTTCAGTTTTCAACAAATGTTTCCAAATGTTCCAAAATTCTCATCCAACACTACTCCCACACAATTTTCTATAAGGGATCCAATGGAAGCATCAAAATAAACCAAATTCTCATTCCATTATCATGCTCTGTTTTAGGCAACAGTTGAACAAAAAACCCAAAATTGACAAACTTTACATTCAGTGATCTAAACCAATTCATTTGTCCAAAAGACACAACAATCACTACTACAAAAAAGCAAAGCTGTGGCGCTTATAAATTGATTAGCTGTGGCGCTAGAGGAGTGTTACATATATGGATGCCACTAAAAGAAGCTATGGCGCTGGTAAGCGCCACAGCATTATAATTCTTTTTTTAAAAAAATACCCTCATGTGGCGCTTGGTGGGGCAAGGGCCACAGAAGGGGGATCTCCAGTGGCACTTGGTGGGGCAAGCGCCACAGGAGGGCAGATCTCCTGTGGCGTTTGATGATGCAAGCGCCACAGGAGACCCCCTCCTATGGCGCTTGTCCCACCAAGCACCACAGGAGGCGGGATCTCCTGTGGCACTTACCCAACCAAACGCCATAGGAGGTGCTTTTTTTCTCATTTTATCTTTTTTTGGGCTCTTCCTATGGCACTTATTTAAAAAAGCGCCACAAAAACTCTTTTTTATTTTTTGTTTGATCATATCTCCCATAATTGTACAATATTTCACACTGCATGATTTAATAAACATTTTGTATCTATATCTATAGTACTGCAGAATGAAGAAAATCAAACAACAATAATAGATAACTTCAAAATGATACAAACAAATGATTAATTAGTTAAAGTAAAACATAAAATAATTATACAATATATTATACGTGAATGAAATATATAACAAATTCAACTTGATTACATGCATGCATGACACAACAATTGCCAAGAAACAACACAACAAAGGCCAGCAGCAAGTGATGAATTAAATAGTATAGCTACCCAGAGTTTGCCTAAAACCATATTCACACCATTCCTCGATCACTTCATCAAGCTAATGGTCAGTCAAAATGTCACAATGTTGATCTTCATAATACTACACATATATACAATCAGCCACAAATTAAAACGAATTAAAATCAGCAAAACATAATTATCATGAACTAATTAAATTTAATTAAAACACAATATGGAGTGCAACTAAATGACTTACTTTTTGAGGAATAAATTCCTGATCATGCGTAATTACATCCTTCATAAATTTCATGACATAATACCCACAATCATTATCATTGGGTTGGAAAGGGCACTGCAAAAATATAATGCAATATTTAACTCTGTTTATGAATAAAAATTGTTTACTAACAAAATTTGAGTAAATTCATATATCAATGCCAGTATCTTCTTCTAAGGATAGCTAAAGTGAGGGTCAGCAGCTTTATAGTAGCTTAACAAGACAGAGGATCGATACGCAGTCAATGCGCTAGCAAAATAAATAGAAACTGATGACTTTTGATTATTCAATCACATGCAAATATTTACACATATGCACGTATGCTTACCCATTGAACAATAGTAACATATCAGAACGGTTTTATTGGAGACCATCTTTTAGAGGATCTACATAGTAAATGTGAGGACCTGAAGGTTCCGCAGGATTAATAACTATCAATATCCAATGGCACCTAAAATATTTTAAAAAATTAGTTTCAACAATCATGGTATGATAAAAGTTAAACAATAAAAAGAAAAATTGTACCACTAATAACTTACCCTGCATTGTATGGCACTAAAAATAGCGTAGCCGGTGTCGCTCTCTTTCTAAAGTAATCTTTTAGATCATTAGACTGCGTATGTATATCTACTTTACGCCCATGTAGCCAACGAGATAAGGGTTGACAAATACGAATTGGACCCTATTTGTATCCATTAAGCAATCATTGTATAAATGCCTGGTATAAAACAAACAATGTCATGAAAAACAAAAGAAATTGAACAAGAAATATTAATAACAGTGATAAACGATAATGGTCAAGTACCTTATCCAGAAGTTGATAGCTGAAGCACTAACCTAATCATAAGTACATAAGTCGTGCACGACCTCGGCAGTAACATAATCAACTAAACCGCCAACATTATAGATATGTCTTTCAAGAAGTATTTCCCATCCTCCTGCACTAATCAATTGTGGTGTAATCGATACTAATTGATCACGATATAAGGTCGGTCTCCTTCTGCTCTATTGGCTAGCTGAAGCTTTAGACTTGGGTTGTGTTGTCGAACACTTTGACATCTTGCCCTGCGAAAATAAAAAATTTAAATCACAGTTTTATATGGACGTACGAAGGAAAAATGCATGGAATTGTAAATGAACGACCTTTTCATATGGCTCTATAAGACCTATTGGCCAAGCAACATAGGCACCTACGACACCTTTGACCATTATTTGCTTATCCCGAGATGGGATCGGTAAGAGGGCGTCTTCATTCGTGCAGACGTCAACCCTCACTCAGAGTATGTTGTCAGGCAACGGTGAATTGTGTAGTGTGTCCTTATCAGTGTTGTAAGCAACACCTACTACAACCGCATGCTTGGAAGCTTGCTCGACATATAGCTTACATTAGAATTCACCCTATATAAAATAGACTTAATATGTCATAGTTCGCTAAATTATAATATAACATAAAGTTAAGTATGTTAGAGCAAGCGTTTCACCCAAGAGGGGGGCGGTGAATTGGGTGATACTAAGATTTCATTGCAAATAAAAACTTGACGGTGAATATAAAGCAATAAGGAGTAAGGAGAAATATCACCGAAGTGTACACCGAGAGTTATACTGGTTCGGCCACAACCAATTTGACCTACGTCCAGTCCTCAGAGCTTCTCTAAGAGTTCTACTATAACTTCCAAGATTCAGTGGGTTCTTGGCACCTCAGTACAGGCAAGTTCCTTCGCCTGGACACTCGCTCCCCCTTACAAGTTGTAATCCAATCCCAACTCAAGGTTCCACAACCTTAAGTTATCTCAATAACAAATATTGAGTTTGAATGAAATATCTCTCTCATAGAGTGAATAAGAATCACTGAAGCATAGAATTACAAGTATAGTGTAAAACAGAGTAATGAACTTGATGATATGTTTGTGTGTGTGTTCTTTTTCTTTTCTCTGCTTGGAAGTTCCCATATATATATAGATGCATTGGTAATGATTGTTGGAATGTTTTTATTCATGTTCGTTAGAGCGTGCGCAGCCACAGTTAACTTTTCCAGTATTTGGTAAGATCTCTTCATTGTTTATCTATGGAAATACTAAGAACACTAATACAATGAAAGGTTAATCATATAGGAAACAAATCAATGAACGTTAGAATGTTTTCTGAATTTCTGGGTTTGCATACTCGAGTAGCTACTCGAGTATTCATTAAAGTTTACTCGAGTATCATCGTGAAAAATTTGATGAACTGCAAGTCAACAAACAGATATAACATTACTCGGGTAGTGCATGGAATAAACAAAATCTCAAACCTTTGGAAATACTTGTTTACTCGGGTACCTACTCGAGTATTGCATTCTTTTCTTGATAGGTTACTCAGATACCAACTCGAGTAAACCTTCAAATAAACTTTAGGTTACTCGATGCTTTACTCCAGTAATGTTGGCAGGATTTCAAGGCCGAGAGCACTTCAAGTTTGATTACCTTGTTACTCGAGTACATAGTCGAGTAAACATAAATTTTCTGTATAGCTTACTCGAGTAATGACTTGAGGTTTTTCTTCAAACCAGATCGTCTGTGCTAACTATAATGTTTCCTAAGGGGAAAGTGATCTGAGGGTTGAGATTAAAGAAGCTCAGAAACAAGATGGCTGGATACAGCAGAATCTGGCTAGAATTGAACGGGGAGAAGCTCAGGGCTATGATCTTTCACCTAGTGGACTAGTTCACTATCAGAAGAGAATTTTTGTTCCACTTAAGGTAGAGTTGAGACAGAAGATTCTAGATGAGGCGCACAAGAGACCATATACTCTTCATCCTGGTATGACTAAAATGTATCATAATCTGAAGACTATGTATTGGTAGCTGGGTTTGAAAAGTGATGTGACAAAGTATGTAGCGAGGTGTCTCACTTGCCATAAGGTAAAGATTGAGCACCAGAGACCACCTAGTTCGCTTCAAAGCCCTGAGATTCCAGAATGGAAATGGGAAAGTGTGACCATGGACCTTGTGGTGGGATTGCCCAAGATTAGGAATTATGATGTGATCTAGGTAATTGTAGACCGGTTAACGAAGTCGGCACACTTCATACCGATCAATGCTGGTTACTCTCTGGACAAGCTAGCAGAGATTTATATCCAAGAGATTGTGAAACTCCATGGCGTACCGAAGAACATCATTTCCGACCGTGATCCCTGATTCACTTTGAGATTTTGGAAGGCATTGCATGAAGCATTGGGAACTCAATTAAGATTCAGCACAGCCTATCATCCTCAGACAGATGGTCAATTAGAAAGGACTATCCATACACTAGAGGATATGTTGTGAGCTTGTGTTCTCGACTTCAAAGGTAATTGGGATCGCTTTCTTCCACTTGCTGAATTTGCTTACAACAATAGCTATCATGCGAGTATTCAGATGGCGACATATGAAGCGTTGTATGGGAAAAAGTGCCAATCACCCTTGTGCTGGAATGAGTTATCTGAGAGGAAGCCTTATGGGCCGGAGCTTGTTGATCAAACCTCAGCACAGATTCAAATCATCCGTAAGAGGCTTCTTGTAGCACAAAGTCGACAGAAAAGCTATGCTGACAAGAGGAGAAGGCCTCTAGAGTTTGAGGTTGGTGATCATGTTTTTCTTAGAGTATCACCAGTTACGGGCATCGGGAGAGCTATCAAGCGGAAGAAGCTGAGCCTGAGGTATATAGGTCCTTTTGAGATTCTTGCGAGAATCAGGCCTATAGCCTATTGAGTAGCCCTACCCCCGAAGTTGAGCAGGCTCCATGATGTGTTCCATGTTTCCCAACTGAAGAAGTACCAACCAGATCCTACACACATTATCGAGTATGAAGATGTTGACTTGCAACATAACTACACCTATGCAGTGGAGCCAGAACAAATCATTGATAGAGAAGAAAGACAACTCAGACACCGAAGCATACCATTTGTGAAGGTGATCTGGAAGGGAATGACGCAGAGAGAAGCAACTTGGGAAGCGGAAGCAGATATGCGAAGACGATATCCAGAGTTTATGGCTCAAGTCGTGTAACAAATTTCGAGGATGAAATTTATTATACGGGGGGAGAATTGTAATATCCCAAAATGTACTCAAGGGCTAAATGTACAAAATAGATGGTGGGATTAATGACATAATTACCTCTAGAAATTTTGTTATGAATTTAGTCAAGTTTCACATGCAAAATTGGCAATTAAATATTATATTGCAAGATGATATATTACAAGATCATCATCTTCTTCAAAGGGCTATGATTTACGTATGACAAGAGGAAACAATATAGGCTACTAAATATGACATGTGAAGGCAATTTGACCAAGTTGTAAAAGATGATGACTAAGTCAACAATTTCAACTAAAGAAGTAACATTTGAAGAGTTGAAATTATGATTAGTTCAAGAAGCCCTTTTGGCTATTCCAAGGGCTATATTCGCATGACATGAGGGAAAGAGAATTAATACATACACTTCATCTTTTCCATATGAAAAGTCAATAAAAGTGGCTAGGGATGTAAGAGAAAAAGAGAGAAAGTATTATCCATATATTTCCTCATCTTTCTCAAACTTTTTGTCCAAGAATTCTAAAGGCAAGAGAGGTGAGAGAATTAAAATTGAAGTCATCTTATATTTATCATCAACTTTTACCAAAAAGGAATAATTATTCACCACACATATTCTTTATTTCTTTTGGCCCACTTTCGGTCAGATATTAAGGGCCAAGGAAAGAGAATTTCTGAATGCTTTCACTCCCTCTCATTTGTCTCAAAGTCGGTTTACAGCAGCAAAAACGTAGAGGAAGAAAAGCAAGGTTTCAAGGTGAGCTTAATCTTGATTTTTCACCTTCTTAACCTCATCTACGGCTCAAGTGACCTTCATGAAATTTGTTCCCCTCTTCCTTAGCTTCATTTCTATGGTTTTTGTTTTTGAAGAAGAGGAGTTTTCAGCCACCTTGCAAGAACAAAAGCTGAAGAATCAAAGAAAGAACTTAAGGAGAAGCAAGAGGTGAGTATTAGCATCAATTTGAGCTATTGGTTGTGTTGGTTGAATGAGTATTTTGGCATGTGTAAATCTGCCCTGATTTTGGCCAAACAAGGGTTTGGGTAATTCATGATGGTTTGGTTGTGTTATTGGTGGTTTATGATGATTAGAAACCATTTGACATAAGTTTGACGCTGAAATTGGAAGTTGGTAATTGTTGGAATTTATTTTGAATTTTCTGCCATAACAGGACATGGAGAACAAGTGGGAATTTGTTAATTTTGATGTTACCATTGTGTTCTACACGAAAAATTATGTGGCAATAGCCCTGGGTTGTGAATTTTGGGTCATTGAAACTCAAAATTTAAATCTGGGTTTCAGCCTAAACAGAATTCCAGCGAGGTAGTCTACTTGTGTGGTGTTTTTGGATAACCAAATGATCTCTAAAAATTATGAAACTTTCCAGTCTTAAAGCTCAAATTCTAAGCTTCAAAATGGGCATATAATTTGTGTCATTTCGTATTTTTAGCTGGGAGTTCTGGTTGCCCAAAATTTGGTGTCGAAACTGGACTTAATTCTGGAGCAGTGTGGGATTTTGTGTAATTCTGGAATTGTGTGGTGATTTCCGATAATGATTCATATTTTTCCTATGAAGAGGACTTCAGTAGCTTTTCATAGGACTTGGGATCACCTCATTTCGATTTTTGTAGAATTAGTTATGATTTTTCAAAGTCTGGAGAAAATTCTGGCATATTTGGTCCCTTATGCGAAAATTGAATATGTAATGGCATAATGTAGTATTGTTGAACTTTGAGGTTAGGAATTGGTCTTTTTGGTTAATTGACCACTTTAACTCCTTAGTTGATTTGATTAAATGTCCCTAATGATAACCAACTTGAGTGTTTGAATTAAAGAATTGGATTAAGTAATAACCTGTCGCCCGTAATTCTAATTATAGGATTTGACATTTGCCCTGTGCGTGATAAACCAGTGCCAGTGCACTAGTGGAAAGAACAATATAGTGACTCTTTCTCTTATTATGTGTATGATGCCTTGCATGTATGTCATTTCATTGAATATGCCATGATGTAACATTGCCGTTGTGAAATGTCGTTGTTGTGCTTTTCATAGGACTTGGAATCACCTCATTTCGATTTTTGTATAATTAGTTATAATTTTTCAAAGTCTAGAGAAAATCCTGGCATATTTGGTCCCTTATGCGAAAATTGAAGATGTAATGGCATAATATAGTATTGTTGAACTTTGAGGTTAGGAATTGGTCTTTTTGGGTAATTGACCACTTTAACTCCTTAGTTGATTTGATTAAATGTCCCTAATGATATCCAACTTGAGTGTTTGAATTAAAGAATTGGATTAAGTAATAACCTGTCGCCCGTAATTCTAATTATAGGATTTGACATTTGCCCTGCACGTGATAAACCAGTGCCAGTGCACGAGCGGAAAGAACAAGGTAGCGACTCTTTCTCTTATTATGTGTATAATGCCTTGCATGTATGTCATTTCATTGAATATGCTGTGATGTAACATTGCCATTGTGAAATGCCGTTGTTGTGCTGTTGTGAAACATGCCGTTGTGAATGCAGCAAAAGCTGTCGCAAAAATGCCGTTGTGTTGTTGTTGTTGTTGTTGTTATTTGCTTACATGCTTTGTGATTGTACATGTTATAAGTGAATTGTTACTACTGGGATTCTTTTAAATCTCATTCTTTCCAATAATTAACCTACATCAAGGGCGAGCGGTTCAAAGGAAAAGCAAGTGATGAAGGGTGGTTAGAGCTCCTAGCTAGGAGTTTTAATTTTGGTAGTTGGTTGTCATATTTTGTTGGGGATTAGTTGCACATATTGTATATATTGAATAGTGTTGTGTAATCCCCTGTATGTGAAACTAAGCGTTGTAAACCCTTTATTAAGTAACGAAACCTGAGCGTTGTCGGGAATTTTTGGTTGCACTGTGATATGTATGAATGAAACCGAAATAGACAGACCAATTATATTCGAGATATGAACGTGAGACCGCACTAAACAAGTTTTGGAAAAGTTTTAAATTAACCACTGGTCTCTATTTCAACTTAATAACGTATTCTCGAACTATAAATTTAGCTATTAAGGTAGGGGGTTAGAGGGGGCATATAAAATCTAAAGCTTGCTACCCATATAATCTAGTTTCCAAAAAGCTTTGGGGCAAGAGAGTGATGAAAGGCGCTCGTTGAAGCTATATTGCTATTGCAAATAAAGGTTAGATCAATTAGCAAGGAGTTGACTCATAACTCAAAAAAGCGTGAGTTCAAATCCCATTGCCGATATAAAAACTTTATTGGTGGACGATTTGTAAGTACCACCTCTGTAAACACTCTCTAAGCTTGGAGTCATGCCCTAGCCTTGGTGAGTGCCGGGACCCAACTCACCTACACTTTTTCAATAATAAAAATGTGACACTGCTATTTATAAGCTATAAAAACAATGGGAAAATTGCATGTATGGTATGTATATGTGAAAAGGGAAAATAGAAACAACATATTTAGAAGTTTATCAGAAAAAGAACTTCACAGTAAGGAAATGATACCTGGTTTGTTTCTCTCGGAAAGCCTAAAGTCAAAGCCACGTTTCAGAAAATGAATGACTCACAAATTCTCAATTAAGAACGAACGAGAAAGTCCACAACTTGTACAAATTCTCAAGTAATGATATGGTTGGGAATTATATATATAATGTTGAAGTTAAATGAGTAGTTGAAGATTTCTCACATGGAACGCGTCTCTGACGACACATCGCATGGAACGCTGTCTTCATCACAAATTAATTAGCGTGTGATTGTGATTAAAGTTTATTTCCTTTTTGCACTTATCTTAAGGGGCTGTTTGGTATGAGGGGAGGGGAGGGGAAATTTGATTGATTTGGACTTTAAAAAAAAATATAGATAAGTGGGATTAAAAATTTTTGATTAATTTTTGTTACTCTTTTATATTTTACACCTTCTCTTTATTAAAATTTTATAACCTCAGTTCTCTAATTTTTTTAAAATTCAACTCATAAAAATCCCCCTTCCCCCTTCAAATTCCCCGTATCAACCAGCCCCTAAGACTTTGTTTTGCATGTTGTTGTGAGTTCAAACCCTCCATTATTTTTCAACAATCAAGGTTTTGGCTTATATGCTTTCGTAATTTTTAAATATATTTTTTACCAGAACATTATCGTTAAACTAACTTTTCACTTTTAAACATACAAACATTTGTCTGCGATGGCTTTGAAAAAGTTCGAAATTAAATTTAGCCACCAAAATGTCATGACATCTTACATAAGATACAAATAATGGGAAAAATATTGTAACAGTATATAGATATTTCTTATGGGGAAAATGCATTTTTATGATAAACGTCATTTATGGAAGCCAAATTACTTTGATTAATGATTATAAAACCAAATCTACAACTTTATTCAAAGAATTATATATGATATTTATTACTTATTTTTAAAAATAAATTATTTACATATTTTATAAGTTCATTAATATGAAAAATATAATTTAATAGAATTAAAAATATGAAATAGTTGGAAAAAAAATAAAAATATAAAATAAAATAGCATATTAATCTTATAGCGAACGACTTCTATAAACAAGAAAGAAATAGTACCAAATGATCCGGCGACATCTATATATTTTATTGATTTTTTTTTTTGGGTGTTATCTGATTCAGTGTTACGTGCGCACACTTTTGATCGATGCGGGATTAAAAAAATTTCATGAATTATTTAAAATTGCCACTATACTTGAACATCTATTTTATGATATGTCCATGCTAATTTTACAATATTAAGTCTACACTTCCTTGATACAAAAGTAATTTAACAAGTTGAAGCTGTGTCTATGATATAATAGTGTTGCCTTAGGCCAGTATTTGAAAAAATCATCTTATGGATGAATGAATTAAAAAGGGATGACATAATTAAGGAAGATCTAATTGGCCACCCATATGCAGTGTTATTGCGAGAAATTAATTAGATTAAATCACTAGTTGCAATTTTTAATGGAACTCTTAGGTATATATCTATCCTAATAATAATAATAATAATAATAATAATAATAATAATAATAATAATAATAATAATAATAATATAATAGCCAGTTGAATTGAAATCCAGTCACATTTTAGCTAAAACCATTTAGGACTTTATCAAAATGCCCTAAAGCTAAATGCCAACTTAATAAAATGCCAGATTAGGTAACTCACACTAAGATTAATCTTAAATAATCAATGGAAACAATATCTAACCCAAACTAAGTTCACCCGTATGAATAAGCTTGTCAAATTGACGAGTTTATATAGAGTCGAACAGTGATACAACTATAACGTAGACTTGTAATTAATGTAAAATCATAACATTTTACTCTCTTTAATGAAGTTATAATTATAAATGAAGTAACATGTTATATTACTAAAACATAATATAGAATAAAGGGCTTAAGGTGCAAATTTACCCCGAAAGTTTTCGCTAAGGAGCAATGTTGCTCCGATAGTTTCAAAACATAGCAATCTTGCCCCATACCGTTAAAAAACTAATGTTGACCATTAAAAAATTGACATTGCTTGTTATCTTTTTAATGATAAGGGACAACATTGCCTCATTTTAATACTTCTGAGGCAACCTTGCTCCTCGGCGAAAACTTATGGGACAAACTTACATCTTAACCCTAGAATAAAGTATCAATTTACATGTCCTATAATTTTGTTATAAATTTAAAAAATGTAAATAAAAATTTATAGACCAAATCATGTGTGATATACATGAAGTTTTTTTCAAAATATATTTGATATTTAAATGATTTTACCAAAAACTAAACAGTACACTTTAAACTATTTAAACAAAATGTTTCGAAATTTAACAATAAAAGTTTATACTGACAATTGATAAACAAAAAATACTAATGAAAAATTATATTCACTAATTTCATCCAATGTTAAAAAAATTTAAAAAAAATTAAAATGAATGCAAAAGTCAAAGCGCCATATGATGTACATGTGTTATATTGATTTTAAAATCCAATAAAGACACGAGTTGCCATCATTTACAAAAGTCAATGAACCAGCGAAGATTCTTTGAACCAGTAAGATTCCTCGAAGATAATGCCTAAATTGCATCATAAGATTGTTGTGTATAAATAAGTATTAAAGATAGGGAAGTTTTCATATATAGTTTCATCTTTCAATACTGATTTTAAAGTTCCTTTGAAGCCATCTATACTTCTTGTAGATATGGCAAATCTTCCACAGCTCGCTCCGGAGGCAACAAGGTACCCCACACACACGCGTAGAGAACTAATCATATGGCTCCGATCTATCTTTACTGTTTATCTATTTTCTTTTATGATTCATCACACTCCCTCCAATCCTAAATAAAGGAGCTAGTTAGGGGATTACTTTGTCCCTATATATAAGATCTCAAGGGGAATTTGAATCCATGAGCTCTTGGCTCATTAAAATGTTTACAACCGCCAAGGTACCAAAGAAATTTAGTAATTCAGCAAAAATTATATATTTCATGAACTAAGTTTTCAAAACACTTGATTGTTAGTCTGTTAGAATATAAAGTGGACTTGATAAATCCCAAACTCAACTTGTCGATTTATTAACTTTTACTTGTTTATCTATTAGGGCCTGTTGCAAATTGAGAGTTTTGAAAGTTCATGAATTTAATAAGCTCTCCTTTGTAAATTGACAATTAAGTGTTAGTGAAATAACAAGTTGAGGTAGGAATCCTATGAATTTTCAAACCTCCCAATTTATAAAATAAAAATGGACTTGTTAAAATTCTAACTCAACTTGTTATCAAAAAAATTTCTAACTCGTCATTTTATAGACTTTAACGTGTTAATTTGTGAGAGGTGAGATGTAAAACATGAATATAATTCAAGATTAGTTTTGACACCGTGGATATATATGTGCAGGTTACAAGGGAAAGTAGCATTGATCACAGGTGGTGCTAGAGGAATAGGAGCAAGCATAGCAAGGCTCTTCACTAGAAATGGCGCAAAGGTGATAGTCGCAGACATTCGAGACGAACTAGGGCAAGCATTATGCAATGAGATTGGATTGGAATATGCTTCATATGTGCACTGCGATGTTACGAAAGAATCCGATGTTGAAACTGCGGTTAAAACTGCGATTTCTAAGCATCAAAATCTTGACATAATGATCAACAATGCTGTCTTAATAGATGAAGCTAAGCCAAGCATTATCGACAATGAAGTGAGCGAATTTGAACGGGTTCTTAGTGTGAACCTAACGGGTCCTTTCTTGGGCTCCAAGCATGCTGCTAAAGTTATGATTCCTGAAAGAGAGGGAAGTATTATAAATGTGGGAAGTGTTTGTTCAAGTGTAGGAGGGGTTACAACACATGCATATACAAGCTCTAAGCATGGCTTGGTGGGTCTCACCAAGAACGTGGCTGCTGAACTTGGCCAATATGGGATCCGAGTGAACTGTGTGTCTCCATATTTTGTTGCGAACGAACTTGCAAGAGATTTTTTTAAACTAGATGATGAGGGCTGCTCTAGGGTTTATTCCAATCTTGAAGGGATATATTTGCGAGAAGAAGATGTTGCTCAAGCTGTGTTGTTCTTGGCTAGTGATGAATCCAAGTACATAAGTGGTCACAATCTGGCTATAGATGGAGGCTTTACTACTATCAATCCAAGTTTTGGTTTGTTTTCCAGATCAAAGTAGTTGTTTTGGGTTCACCTTCTCAGTTTTTTATATCATTGTGCATTTGTGTTTTTGTATGTGTGTGATAAATTTCAGTGATGATGATTTTCCTTTACTATATAAAAATTCTCAATTTGAATTTCCCTTATTGGCTCTATATAAATGAGAAACATTAATTATCCCATGTTGCTCAATTAAAGTAAAGAAATGACTGTTGTTAGCTCTAAAAAAAATCATTAAGATCCAATGACGTTAATTTAGCACTAATTAACCACAACTTGATTACAATTATTTGCAAAAAAATGATAAAAAATGTTGTAATCCGAATTGTTCTAATTGTTCACAATTAAAGTAATGAAAGGCATTGTACTATTTGGCTCAGTTTCTGGGTTGAATAGCTCAATTCCGCTCTTGGATTTTGATGTACTTCTGTCATCAAGTCCCACATCGACAAGATTTAGAGGGAGGGGTTGCTTTCTTATAAAAAGAAGTAGGAGCCAGAAACGTGACGCATTATTGGTAATAATGATAAATTTTATCGTCTTTCTTCGTTTCAATTTATTTAGTGACTCAACCAAGTCACTAACATGGTTTATTTCATTACATTACAATTCACTAATATCCCGTTTTTCAGATAAATGCATGCTTTAGTCTACAGCTTGCTGGGTATGTTCGATCTGTGGGGAAGCTGCAGACACTCCCAATTCTCATCCTTAATCTCTCCGAAGTATTGATTTACCATTTCTTCGGTAACCAGCTCTAGCCTCGCAGGATCCCACTAATCGACAGAGACAAATAATTAATAAATCACAGACGTTGTGATGCCATATTGAGAGAGAGAGAGAGAGAGAGAGAGAGATATGAGATGTTATACCATAGGCTTGTTGTCTTTGTCAAATAGCTTAGCCCTTGAACCCTGTTTAGTACGCAGAAGCACAGGTCTTATAAATGAAGAACAAGAAAATTAAAGCTAGTTGAACATTTATCAGCAAGTTTAGTAAAATACTCCCTCCGGCCGTTTTTATAAAGAACAAGTACTAAAATCACTCCGTTCAAAATATTAGTTAAAATTAATAAATGTATAACTTTATATCTTACTTTCCAATTATACCCTTGTTTAGAAAGAATATACATAAGAGATAATGAGGAAAATATATTTAATGAGGGTACAAATGAAAAAAACTGTTTAAAATTTCAAACAAAAAGGATTTATTCCTTATATTAAGGACCACCCCTATGAGAGAAAATGTTTTTTATAAAAAGGACAGGATGGAGTAAAATATGTTTATCAGCCAAAATTGTACAGTGAGTAGTATATATTTTTTCCAGGGCTGACCTCGTAGAAATCATTGCTGACAGTTCTTCGCAACAAATGAGAGATGATATTGTAATCCTGACAAAGGCATTGTTCAATGCTTTGTGCTCTCCCTTGTCTCGCCTAATTAATCACATTAATTCAATTTAATTCATTTCATTAATTTGTAATAATTTTTAATGTATTTGTTTCAAATAATATATACACCTTGGCATATAGTGTATACACTTACTGATCTAAGCCATATCTTGAGGCTTGTAGGACAAGATGCACGCATGTAACGTAATGCATCTGAAATCCACTTTTCTGCCCCTTCAACTTCCATTTCCTTTTCCTACAAAAATTATTATGACATTCTAACAATTTTATATGCTTGTCTATGAATTCCCCATTTTTATTTTTTTTCCTAAGAATAAAAAACGAACATCAACTTGAACTATGCGTACCAAGCATAAAACAATTTCCTCAACAGTTCCTTTTGAGAAGCATTTGTTGATTGTGTCCAGTCTGTTTCAAAATTTTTTTACCATCATCATGGTGTCTTATAAAACACTACGAAAAGATTCAAGTAAACTAACAAAAATTTATCAATCAATAACAAACAGAATAACCACAAAATTACCTCTTCAAGGGGCTGCCTTCCTTAAGATCAGCTATTTCACTAAATTTATCTATTAATGCTCTAATTGTTGAAATATCAGAAGTTGCCACAGACCGTAGGGCATTTTCCAGCAAATTTAGCTTCTGTTGCACGTAGGAAAGTGATTTGAGTTTTACGTTAATATGTAATAATGTCACAGTGTTATATATTTATATTTATACACCTTGGAAGGGACAAAGTGATTAGCTAGGCCACATTTCACCATTTCGGCTCCATCCAAACGCCTTCCTGTGAACCCTAGGTACTCCCCTATGTATATAAATATTGGAGAATCAAAATAAGTAATTAAGTATGACAAGTACAATAAATTGCAGTGTTTTTTAAATCAAATTGGGTCAAAATTAAGTGTAGATAATGTAACAGCCGACAGAATAACACATTTGAACTAATATTACCAAAAGAGCCAGGAAACTTCGAGAGAAAGTATGAAGCACCCACATCTGGATAGAGTCCTATAGATGCTTCTGGCGTAGCAAACACCTATTGATTAAAAGAATGATACAAGATTTAGTCTAATGACCACGATATATTGCACTCAATATAAATATAATATCCATAATATTACTATAACTAGTTTCTTATTAGTCATTAATACCTATAATAACTGGTGAAGAAAAAATGTGTAATTGCTGATGGAAATCGTCTATTTTTCAAGAGAAACTATAAATAGTACAACTTTTAACTAATTTTGTAAAAAACTTGAAATTTAGTTAGTCCCTCTGATCTTATCCCAACTAGCTAATTCACCGAAACCAATGTAAGTTAGTTGAAGCAGCAAAATTGTCAAAAAATTGAATCTTTTTTTTTTTATTTTGTAACATCCCAAATTTTGAGCACAGAAACTCAATAATAAGTTTGAAATAAATAGACTATCAAACTCATTTGAACCAAATGTTTTAAGTTTGTCATATGGAAAAAAGGCCATATAATTTTCCAGGCCACTTTTTGGGAAATTTAACCTCTTCATACATTTTTTAAATCCCCAAAATAATTAGAGAATGATTTTTGGCCTAAGTATTTAGGGGAACTTATTCTATGGGATAGAGAAGCTAATTGAGGAAGAAAATCTTTATAAAGCATTAACAATTTAGTTTTGGAATTTAGTTGGTAATAAAGTACCAATAAAGAATAGGTAGAAAGTTAATTACATTGCCCCAAGCCAAAAGTGCATTTGGGCCAAGATCAAGCCCACTTATGAGTAGTAAAGGCATGGCTCCCCATCATATTAGGAGGGGAAATTTTGTTGTATTAATTAAGCTCAAAATTAGAAACAAAATAAGAGAAGGATAGTGGAAAGTGAGGTGGCATCTACTTCCTCTTAAGATAATATTTTCCTCACATCACTTAAACACTCCACTCCCTCAATCTCCTCTTTTCTTCATTCCGTCCAGCAGCTTCGGAAAAGAGAGGGAGAGAAACCGAGAGCAAAGAAGGAAGGAGGAAGGAAGGAGGAGGGAGAAGAAGAGGAAGAAGGATCAGCTATCACCGACATGCAAGCCACATTTTAGGTAAGTTCAAGTGCCTAAATCATTATCCGACATTTATTTTCTCCTTTGGTTAAGTATTTAGCCAGTTCATCCCCCTTGAAAGTTTGAGTCTAGAGAAAGAAACATCAAGAACAAGAGTGAGAAGCATGGGAACACTAATCTAATCATGGAGTAGAGCTTGTTTTGGTGATTTAGTGCTAGATAATGTGACTGTCTTTCTTGGGTTGCTGATATGCGAATTTTGGATGTTTGAAATGAGAAGAGGATGCTGCCAAAAATTATAAGAATATGCTGAAATGATCTTAAATGAAAAGTTAAATATATTAAGATTAAGCACCTAGTGACTCTATGTGATGTATGGATGGAATAAAGTTGAAATTCAAAGTTTTATTCTTATCCCCTGTCTAGTCAACCATTGCTTCAACATGAAGGAGATGATTTTTGTTAAATTTAAGGCTTCTAATGAATTTAAAAGGGATTTTTGTGTAGGACAATGTCCCTACAGCAAGTTTGGCAGCATTAAAATGAGAAATGGTATTTCCCCTACATACATGTGTGTCTTGTGGCCAGTAGGAAAAATAGGGAAGGAGATGGATTTTGAATAATTTAAGTTCAAAAATGAATTCCTCATATGAATTGCATACGGGTCACATGAGAAGTGAATTTTTAGGCAAGAGAATATAATCCCAAGAGTTAAAGTTTTAAACTCAATAATAAAGGCTAAGAAAGAGATTAGGAATTAAGTTGAAGGGGAAGAGTTAGCTTATGCATAAGATATGCATAAATGTAATATATGTTTTAATGTTCCAACTGCATGAATATTTGTTAGGTTTTGACTTGTGCCTAGATCCTACAAGAAATCAAGAACATAAGGAGCAAGGAAGTGAAT
The DNA here is from genome assembly GCA_963855925.1 of Inga laurina. Classification (NCBI taxonomy): domain Eukaryota; kingdom Viridiplantae; phylum Streptophyta; class Magnoliopsida; order Fabales; family Fabaceae; genus Inga; species Inga laurina. The sequence goes on from OY979702.1 coordinate 9,365,369, forward strand.
CAGGTGTAGAAAGAAAAGTAACAACAGGTAGAGAAACTTACTCTTATATAATTTATGCTTGGTTGCTTGCATGTTTATTTTTCATGCATGTCATATCTAGGCATTTGGCATGTAACATCCTTGCTTGAGTTTGTACCATGGCCATGTGTATTTGGTTGTAAGGTGTTGTCACTACTAGAAAAAAGGGTTTTAACGTCCCTTTTTTTGGCCTTTTAACGTCTGAAAACAGAGGGACGTCTATGTGAGGGTCGTAGAAAAAAACGTCATTAACGTCCATAAAACAGGGGACGTAGAAGGCAGACTTTAGACGTCCCCAGTTCCACTGGGGACGTCTAAAGTATGACATTAGACGTCCCCAGTTCCAACTGGGGACGTCTAAAGTGTCGACAGCAATACTTTCCACGTCCCTTTTTTTATTAATGACGTTGAAAGTTTTTTTTTTAAATGGACTTTTTATATATATTGCACTGTCTGTAAATGTAAACTGCAGAAATAGGATTCCAACAACAGAATCAAAGAACAGCAGTTCAACAGAATGGAAACAACAACAAACACAGTGATCAACCCAAGGCTTCTACATGCCACACAAACTACACAACAATCTATATCCAAGTCTACTACATGCCACACAAACTTTCAAACCATACAAACTACACATCAATCTATATCCAAGTCCCCAGTTTGTACAATAACCAAGACTAAAATCCAATCCATATCCAACAACAATAACGTTAATTATATGTACTACCACAAAAGTATGTCCTACACAAACTACTAAAGACTTTACTCTTCTGGTATACGTTGAAGAAGATGTCCAGCCAAAAAGTCTCTGATCATATTTAAGTCTTCATATGAGTAGGCATCCTCATTGTCAAAAATCTATAAATTAGAAAATAATCTTAGATGAAATAATGAATGAAGTGAATGAATTGCCATTGAATCACAACACCAAGAATATTATCCTCTGAGAATGACGAAGCGATTACTTGTTCAAAATCTGTCGTAATGCCACTCTGAATGATGTTAAACATATAAAGCAAGACATAATATCCACATTCCCAGCCGCCAGGTTGTCGAGGACACTATAAATCAAAAGCAAATGGTTAAAATCAATAAAGGCATATCTAAAACGACCGTCAATCAAAAGAACTTGATTTGAAACTACGTACCTTTGGAAACAACCATCTCGGATCTTTGCCACCTCTACGTTCGCGTGGCCCGTCAAGCGCTCGATACGTCGTGCATGCCCTATCATTAAAATGAAAATCAAAATAAATTAGAATAATTCATTAAGTCAAGAATCAAGAAGCAATGAAATACAAAAAAATAACTTACTGGTTGAAGACGCTTTTAGTTTCTTTGTCTGGTCTTCTATTTAAGGAATCAAACCAGTAAACAACGTGCGACCGAGGACAGACAACACACAAACTCCAGTGATAACTATCACAACATATACAGATTAAAAAGAAGTTAGATGGCAAGGCAATTATTTATTAATAATCTCAAATGCACAAAATTAAAATGTGTACCCTTGAACAATCGGTGCTAGATAACAACGATACTCGTCCTCTGCCAATGCGAAGCCCACATAGTTCGTCCTTCTTTTCAATGTATTCCCAATCCTTGTCGTATGTGCAGGAGACAAGAATCCATATAAATCAACTTTCTGAGAGTCAACGCATATACGACGGAAGGAGCTATAATAGAATTAAAATGATGAATGTATTAGCTAGTTAAAATCAACTTAACTAAATGAATCAAAAAATGGGAAATAAAAAACTTACAGGATTGCAAATTTGCCCCATCCAACATCTAGCTCCTCGAACTTCATGAACTGTTTAAGATCTTGTTTATCAATTGTGAAGTGATACTCTGTTTCCTGGCCCACAATTCCTGGAGGCATATGCAAATCAATCTGGCGAATGCTTTTATAGATATGCTGCAGTCGTGCTAAGAAAGGCCATTTCTCTGCTTCCTGCTCGTTCTTTTAGAACATAAAAACACATACTGTTAGTAGGATGTCAACACATCTCAAATAAAAGTGAGGTAGTTCCATACCATTTGAGGTGTTGGTGGTAACAAGCCAATAAGATGTACAGGCCAAAGGATGAAAGATCCTCTCGCCTGAGCTATCGTGGCAACCTCGGCATCAGGAATAGGGATGGCTGTACCTTCTTCCCCCGCTCGAACACACGTCACAGTCACCCTACGCAAATGCTGTGGAATTTGCTGATGATGGTGGGTGGTAGCTTCTGTGTGAACGAGAGCATCTGCAACTACACGCAGCACTGGGGCATCCAAAGAGAGCATGGCAGGTTCTCCCGACGCTGGAGTATGACAAGGGTCGCCAAGTGGTTCCTCCGCCGGGTTGTAACTTCCTTTGGTGCTGTGGAAGGCCGGGGATGAATGGGTTCTACGCTCGGTAGTTGCCATCTGCGATTCAAACATCTTCTGCATTTCAGCTCGTAGCTCAGGCATTAGCTCAAGACGTAGCTCTGGCAACAGCTCTTGTCGGAGCTTGTCGCGAAGGTTGGCCTCGAGCTCTTGTGAGACTTCCTGACGAATCTTGGCCATAAGCTCCCTACTGGGTTCAACTTGTGACGAATAAGGATGTGAGGCTCGGCTAAAATACTTCATGACACGAACTCCCATTGCCTCCCCTCGAACATGACCAGGGTGATCTGGCTTCCCAATCGCCGTTGACAAGATGTCCATCCGTCCACTTGGAGTGAACGAACCTTGGCTACTATGATCTTCCAGTTCATCCTGCAGCATAAAAGTTATCGTAAGCACTCCCAATAAGAAAAAATAAGTTTGTAATTATGCTCTAACTACTTACAATTCTTGCGGCAACCTCAGCAACAGTCGGATTTACGTACTTCTCACCCTTAAGCCTCCCTGCTTTCCATTTTTTCTGACGTGGTGGAGTTGGCGGGGGCTGGACCACAACGGTAGGATCTGATGTGGCTGCTTCCTTCAATTTCTCCAACTCTTCTGCCATCATCTGTCGCTGAAGCTTCCGATAACCACCACGAGACATGCAATATTGATAGTTATTAGTTGCTTGCCTCTCTGCATTTGCTGCACTTAATGCCTTTTAAAGGAAAACAACGAACACCGAATCAATAATGTCAACTATATTCAAATAAAACACTATGATTACAGAAATCTTACCAAAAAGTTTGGATCTTCTCGTGATGCCATAAACAACCTCCAGTCCTCTGGAGACAAAAATGGATACTCATGACATGGATCCTGACCCCTCAAGTCCCCTCGAATGTAATCTCGTGTGATCTTGTTCTTGAAATCTTTCCATCGTAGACGAACCTCCGTCATCCACTCCTTGTACATCTCCGCGGTGTCAGGGACATCATAGGTTTGCTGCAAGGTAAAAACATACGTTAATTATATTTGAAGCGATAGGAATAAAGATATAATGCAGATGTATTGAAACTTATATACCAAAAGTTGTTGCCAAATCAAGTCTTTGGTTTTTGGTGGAACCAACTTCCAATTAGCATAGGTAATGCGAACTTTGCTTCGAGCCAAAAAACCTACGTAGCTAATGAAATGGTCTTCCTCCGGACCAATTGGTTTCATATTTTGATCAAAGTCAATATGCAACCTCTCCTGTTGATGGTTATGACGTGCTACTAATGCAGGCATTTTTGTACTGCCTCTAACCCTTCATCTCGCAACCGGTTCACGTGTCGCATCACGTTCAGGCCTATTCATTTCATTGTCCCTATCACTTGGAGAGTCACCAGAATTGTCCATATTCCTGTAAGCACAAAAATCATTGTCAGATAGGTGAATAAATTGTAAGTAAATAAATAAACTGAGACGTAATAAAACAAACAGCACACATTACTATTTTCTAAGTTAAGCTCTTACTCTAGATTGTTTCCCATATTCTTTCACCATGATCATTTCTCACAGCATATTCTTCATCATCTACCAATTCTAATTCACTTGTTGTAGGTAGATTAATTGTGAAAGGTGGTGTGTCGTCAAGGTTGAAGGTCGGATCACCATGCTTCTGTTTTTTACTCTGAAGTACAATGGACATTTTTTTATTTGCGGGATCTGTGACATAAAACACTTGTTTCGCCTGGCTTGCTAGAATGAATGGCTCATCCCTATAACCTACTCTGTCAAGATCAACTGAGACAAATCCAAATTGTTGATCTATTACCACAGCATTATTGCTAACCCACTTACATTTGAATAAAGCAACTTTGAACTTGTTGTAAGTGATTTCCCATATTTCTTCTATCACTCCATAATAGGCCATGGATGCTAATATGGGGTTTTTGTCTTTCGAACTAGAAAAGTGCATGGATTCAGCTTCTACCATCACCCCACTATTTTGCATGGTACTCCTGTCATCTTGGTCTTTTGTGTAGAAAGAATACCCGTTTATATCATAACCGCTCCAAGTAATGATCTGAAACGAAGGCCCCCAGGCTAGCCACTCTATTGTCCCAGACACACCGGTCTCATGCAAAACCTTTTCCTCAAACCACTGAATGAATGTCTTGTTTTGCTCAATAGTAATCTGCATGTCATTCTTCCTCGGATTCTCTTTCTTCAATCTCTTTCTGTGTTCCTCTATGTACGGTTGCACTTCTGCCATGTTATTCAGGATATAAAGGTGTGCTTGCAACACCTCTTCACGAGGCATAGTCTTCACTTTCATTCCTCGTGTTCCCTTGCTCCTCCCCTCTTCATGCCGAGATTGTTCCTTCTTCCCTGATAGATAATCGCTGCAGAAGTCCATAGCCTCTTCAACAACATACCTTTCAACTATTGAGGCTTCTGGTCGATAGGGATTTTTAGAGTACCCTTTTAAGATCTTCATGTATCGCTCGAAAGGGTACATCCACCTCAGGTAAACTGGACCGCAGAGCCTTACCTCCTTTACCAAATGAACTATCAAATGGACCATTATATCAAAAAAAGAAGGAGGAAAGTGCATCTCTAATTGGGACAATATGATATAACCCTCAGCTTCCAGTTCATCCAGCTTTTCAGTGTCAATGACTTTGTTACAGATAGCATTAAAGAAAACACACAATCTTGTCACAGTGCTTCGAACTTCATCTTTCATAATCCCTCTAATAGCTACTGGTAACAGTTGTTGCATCAACACATGATAATCATGGGACTTCATTCCCACTAACTTCAAATCGTCCATTGACACACACCTTCTCACATTCGAAGAATATCCTTGTGGTACCTTAATTGCATGCAAACACCCACACAAACTTCTTTTCTCCGCTTTTGATAGTGTATGCGCTGCTGGCTCCATGTATGCCCTCCTACCATCATCTCTTAGCTGTGGATGTAACCGTTCTCTTATTCCCATATCAACAAGGTCTAGTCTCGCATTAATCCCATCCTTGGTCTTCCCTGGAATGTGCAAAAGTGTACTGACAAGGCTATCACAAACATTTTTCTCCACGTGCATTACATCAATACTGTGTCTCACGTCAAGACTACGCCAATATGGAAGATCAAAGAAAATTGATCTCTTCTTCCATATGTTCTTCTCACCCGAAGTCTTATGATTCTTACCGAGTAAGACATTGATACGTTCAACCCGACTGTAAACTTCCTCTCCAGTTAATGCCTTTGGAGCCATTCCATGCTCCGGCAAGCCGTTAAAACGCTTTCTTAACCTACGATACGGGTGGAATCTAGGAAGGAACCTCCTGTGACCTAGGTAGACCGTTTTTCTTCCATGTTTCAGTTGGTGGAAGTGAGTGTCTGCTTCACAGATCGGACATGCTTTATGCCCCTTCACACTGTACCCTGAGAGGTTTCCGTAGGCAGGGAAGTCATTTATGGTAGTGAACAGCATTGCACGTAGCTTGAAGGACTCATTCTTATACGCATCAAACACATCTACGCCTTCCTCCCACAACTTCTTCAAGTCCTTAATCAAAGGCGCCAGGTAGACATCGATATCGTTTCCTGGCTGTTTTGGTCCAGAAATCATCATAGAAAGCATCACATACTTGCGTTTCATACAAAGGCAGGGAGGCAAGTTGTATATTACAAGGAGTACTGGCCACGCACTGTGTGTGCTATTAAGAGTTCCATACGGATTGATGCTATCTGTACAGAGCCCAAGCCGAAGGTTTCTCGGCTCGCTGCCAAATTCAGGGAACATTTCATCTATTTTCTTCCACTGTGGAGAGTCAGCTGGGTGCCGAAGATATTTTCCGTTGGATATTCTGTCATCCGAATGCCATCTCAACTTCTTCGCCTTTTTTGCAGTGCCAAACAAACGCTTAAAGCGCGGTATTATTGGAAGATACCACAAAACTTTTACGGTTGCCTTTTAGTCTTCCCATCGCCAGAACCACCATCTTTCTTCACTTTGTATCGTGCGGTTTGACACTTAGGGCACTCACTCAGGCCTTCATACTCCTTTCTGTACAGTACGTAGTCATTAGGGCAAGCGTGTATCTTTTTATACTCCATACCCATTGTGGATAGGATTTTCTTGGCCTCATACATACGATTTGGAAGTACATTATCATCTGGAAACATATCACACAACAGTTCAAGCAGCAATGTGAAACTACTATCGGTCCACCCACAAGTTGCTTTTAAGTTAACCAAATGTAATGTTCCTGTGAGCCATGTGTACTTACTCCCAGGGTACAACGGTGTCTCTGCATCACTCCGCAGGCTGTCATATTCATGCGACTGCGCAAAGGATTATACCTCAACATCGTGAATCATTCTCTCCATTCTATCTTCATATATGACATCCGCAGCTTCCTTCTTGTGTGACGGACAATCAGTTACTTCCTCACCATGCCATATCCACCTTGTGTATCGAAGATTTATTCCATCACAAAGTAGGTGATCCCTTATAACTTCAACATCTCGTGTTCTCTCATTTAAACAATTGACATAGGGACAAAAAATACTTCCCATTTTTTGCTGGAACATTCCTTCTAGCAAATTCAATAAACTCTTCAACCCCATTCTCATATTCTTCACTTGTTCTCAAAGCATTCATCCAACTATGATCCATTCTATTACCACCTATGCCATTCACACTCAAGTTTAGAGTCATTGTCAACACTGGGAATTGCCTTTTACTATTTTGTTTTCCAAAATTTTGGTAGCATTTCCCCTTAAAAGTGACACATCCCAAAATCAAAATAACAAACCATCTCAGCTTAATTTAAACTAAACTAAACTAATTAAGAAGAGTAAAATAAAAATTCATAACAGTAAAACAAGAGTAAAAAGCAGGAAGCTAATATTAATTCTTCTAACCCAAACAAAAGGACGAATACTTTAATTAGTGCCAATAAATATACCCTTTCTTAAAAGAAATAAAAATTTAGCCTCAATTCCTCACTAGTCTTTGGCTTCCTAAAATTAATTATCAAAACCAAATTCTATGCCTACCTACTAACACTCTAAGAAGATAGAACCAAATCCTAATCAAACTCAATTCTTTCAATATCAAATCAAACAACTTTTAGAATATTCATAAATCAAAATCCAAACTTCCTAAACGCAATTTTTTTGTTCAAAAGTTTGCAAAAAAATTTCTCTATATGTATAAAAGCAAAAAAGACAAGTTATGCAAACTTAATATATAGTATTAGTTATAAATTTTTAAAACTTAAAAAAAAACACAATTTAACAATTTTGTAAGGGTTTTGTAAGGGTTCACTTACGTTAGATCACAAGTGATTCTTAAAAGTCTAAACAAATATGATAAATCACCCCAACATACATAACGTTTGACATATTAATCTAACATTAATTCAATTCTAACATTGTTAATTAACAACATCTGTTCCCCAAAATAATTATTTACATTAACAATATTCTACAAACGCAGAATAATTATTTACATTAATAATATTAACAATAATTATTAACATCTGTTCCCCAAAATAATTATTTACATTAACAATAATTATTTACATTGTTAACCCACGCACCTGATTTTCTCAAAATCCAAGTGCAGAATCCAAGTGCATGCAGCAACAATATAACCCAGAACGCAGAATCAAGTGCACACACCAACAATCCAGAAACGCAGAATCCAATTGCAGCAACAATATTCTACAAACGCAGAATGTAAATTCTTAATTGCTTCACATAATAATCCAACTCACGCCTCATATGCACATGATTTTAGGAAACCCAGAAACGCACCTGAATAATTCTGAGAATGCAGCAGCAGCAGCAAATGGGAAGACCCACACGGGCACGGGAATGGGAGAAGAGGGAAGACAAATGCAGGGGAGGGGAGGTGCGCCTTTGCTCAGTGAATGAGTTCTGAAATTCAGCTCATGGGTTGGGAGAAGAGACAAAACGAATGCAGCAAGGGAAGTGCAAATCTGGAGACGCTCACGGGTATGGCTTTGGAACTTGTTCAGTGAAGCAGAAATGAAATGCAGCTCACGGGTTTGGGAGAAGAGAGAAAACAAATGCAACAGGGGACATTAAAGGGTATGTCTTTGGCACAGAAGGTAAAGCTGCCATGTACAGTGAATGAGGTGATGTTTCTGTGGTGTTTCTACGTCCCCAGTTTCTCTGGGGACGTCTAAAGTGGACTTTAGACGTCCCCAGAGAAACTGGGGACGTCTAAAGTGTTGGAATTTTTTATTTTTGGTCAAATTCATCCAGCGCCATATCCTCCAGCCAAATATTGAACTTTGGACGTCCCTAACTTAAAAAAGGGACGTCCTTTAGGGACGTAGAAGGTCTAGTTTGTAGTAGTGTGTTCTTACATAGCTATTTATATGCATAGTTAATTATCGCTGCACATTATATATGGAGTTGATGTTTTGCTACTAAGATTTCCCAAATCTCACCCCATTCTTCCCTGTCCAACCTTAGGGGAATACTCTTCAAAAGAAAAGGGTAAGGTGGTTGAAGATTGAAGAAGATGGAGGCACCTTTGTGAATTTTTACTTTATCAGTTTATATGATCCTTGGTGTGTGCAATTGTATATTTATTATTTTGGAAGTTTTGTATAAATTCTATATTATTATTATGGGCTGTAACTAAGCTATATAAGGAGTAGGTAGGTGCTATATGTAGCCAAGGTAGATATGCTAGATGTATGGCTAATGTGCATGAGGGTAGAAAAGTAAAGTTATAATTATTTTAGTTAAGCTGTGAATTTATGGATGCATGTTGATAGGGCATCTAAGCAATTTGGGCCTGACATTTGGTTTCAATAAAGTAGACATTCTAAGATTTCCAGCAAGTCCTAGAACATAATTTTTGGATGTGTTGATTAAGAGTTATAATTTTCTAAAGTTGAGACTAAATTTTGTATTAGTGCTGCAAAAATTATCTGTCCAAGTTTGAAAATAGACGTTTTTGAGCCAAATGGGTTATCAATTGACAAATATATATTTTTATTATATATTTTCATACTTCATTTGAGGATTTTGTCATAGTTATTGAGCTTAAAATGCTTTTCTTATGATAAATTGATATTAAGAGTAAATACATTAAATTAAAACAAAAAACGGCAAAATTGTCACAATAATTGTAATTACTCTTAATCATTGATTTTTGAGAGGATTTGATGTTGGATTAGTTGTTTTAAATTGTAGGTGCTTGAAAAAATTATATCAAATCTGAAAATGGAAGTTTGGGGCTCAAATTGCAGAAATTTCAATTTAGTACCATGAACTCTTAAATTTGCAGTTTAGTCCCTCCACAAAACTGCGGCGTTTTGGAGTAAAATTAGGTTAGTTTTGAGCAAACTGCAGCGGGAAATTCAGAAGGGAAGCAGCGCCACGAGCCAGAACGAACCAGACCTCATACCCTTCATCCCATCTCCACCTTCACCCTTCTTATTCCTCGCCGACGGCTTCGTTCTCCACCACGGTCACCAGTGAGCTTCGTTCACCACCTCCATTGTCCTCATCTCTCCATCACTGTCCTTCCACAACTCCAGCAACCTTCTCAGACCAGAAAAAAAAAAAAAAACAGAGTAGCCGCTGTAAACAAGAGGGATCACCATCCCCACCACGTTGCCACCTTCACTTCCCCAACGAGCATCAACGTCATCTCTGCCTTCTAAATCAAGCTTTAGCCTAGAGATTACAGAGCAGCAGCCTTCTTCCTCTCTTTATTCAAAATTGAGACGGTGGCTTCCTCTATTTCTTTGCTGCTGTCACCCATAACCTCCCTACTTCATCATTAATTTCGTTTTTGTGGTGGTGTTCCATGACTGTGATTTCTTTTTTTTTTTTGGGTGAAGAAGATAGCAGCTAATCTGATGGCTAATTGTGGCTGAAGCTTTCAATCCCTAGTGGCAATGGCAATGACATGATCTTGGAGCTTCAATCGGGGAGTTTTGGCTCTTCTATTCCTCTATTTCTACATTATATTTGTGATTCCTAGGCCTTAAGATTAATTTTATAATGTTAGATTGATTTATTTTGAAGTATTTGAAAATTGGTTGTAACTTGAACCATTGTTAGATAATTGACATTGTATTTATTAGTTTAATTAGCATTTCTTTATACTAATTAGTCATTGAATTGATAATTTGTGAATATTTTTTGCTAATTTCATGGTGGCTTGATTAGTGGATCAATGGTGTCATGTGTTTATATTGGTTTCTTTAATTTGAGCTTATAAAATGTGTTTAGCATTGGGTTTTAGCCTCATTAATCTTAATTTTTCATATGGTGGCCATTGTTAAATTAAGATTTATGAGAAAATTATGGTTGAATGTAAGGTAGCTCGGTTATTGGATTAAAAGCTAAATATAATTTTAAGTTCATTAATTGCTAGAAGGCTTAATAACCCTAATTTAGAGAAATTAATATTCAAGGTGACTTGATATTAATTAATCTAAGTTAGGCCTAATTTAAGGGGTGGCTCTTAGAGTCTTTCTAATCTAGCATATTTAATCTCCCATAATTATTTGAAGTAAGAATTACTTGTGCCATTGCTATGAAAGATTGCTCATCTCATTATTGACCTTGTTATTTCTCTCATTTCATTGATTCCATCATCATTCCATTTCATATTTTAAAGAAGAAAATCCCAAAAAGAAATAGCATAGAACAATTTAATTTTTGTTTACAAAACAAGTAGTTTGTAGTAAAAGGATCAAACTCTTCTCTTTTTAATTGTTTTATGTCAATCATTGCACTTAATTTTTAGGTAATTAATAAAAGGCTCCTCAAGAGACGATCCGGGATTGCCCCCTATTGCAATCCTCGGTTTAATTTTGAAGAGGTTACTAAAGCATAAACCAGACACCTTCCTTCACCAATGAACCTGGGTCTTATTTGTATTGCAAATATCTTTCTAAGTGCTAGAAATGAAGCTTTGAACCACTCAATTTAGAGTTAAATTGATTTAGTTATGGATTTCCAAAGTTTCAGGAAATCCCACTCCAACATAGTGAGTACCCTAGATTCTATTTAAAGAATTTTAAAATTTTTAGTTTGTTTATGGGTACTTTTGGGTCACTTGTAGTTCTTAAATGGCTAAACAAATCTGATACGTGACCCTAGAGTAAGGTGTTACATATTTGCCCCTCACTTATGCATTATCATTGTACTCTCTGTGTCCCTTATAATAAGATCCCAACAATCGAATTTTGTGGCCTAAGAAATCTATTAAAAGTAATAAATATGTAGGAAATGTACTCTCTGTTTTTTTTTTTTTTTTTCAAATATGCTCTTATTTATAAGTAGGTAAGTGAGAGAATAATAATGAGAAAAATGATTATGAGAATGTATGGGGAAAAGATTGTTTTAGAGAATAAAGGCAAGGAGAAGGGAATACATGAACTTAAAAAGAGTAAAAATACATTTAATGTTCAGATAAATTTAATGTGGATCTTATAATAATGAACAGAACAATTCAATTTGAATCTTGTAATAAAGAATGGAGGGAGAGGGAGTACATTGGAATGTGATAAAAAGGAATTTCCAAAATAACTCATTAAATACAGTTAAAAACATAAAAAAGTTACCTAGGAATATGAGTTTCTTCTTAAACATGTTCAGTATGTAAGATCAAACATCGAAGTGTACTTGAGAGAAGAAGAAAAGATGACACATACAGTTCTTTCAGTGACGACTCTAAAATTTGTGTTCATGGATAGACCAGCTCCTCCTCCCATGACCACTCCATTAATGAGAGACACCTTCATATTATTAATTAAAAAATAAATTTCTCTTTCATATATGATTAGAACTTAGAAATTAATTAAAATTTATAATGTGGGACTAGCAAGCTTACCACTGGCTTTTTGTAGGTTGCTACCAAATGGTCTAATGTAAGTTGTTTCTTGTAAAAGCTTGCCGGATAAGTCCAGTGTCCTATTTCCAATCGCCATTATTTTAAAAGAAACACTTATTTACACCTTCATGCAATATTAAAAAACATGTTGAACTTAAACAATAATTGTAGCTACCTGCAATTGAAGAAGTAACTGCTGAGATCACATCGCCACCAGCACAGAAAGCTTTTCCATTAGCCTGTATTAAAATAAAATGCAAATGCTTTGTATATAATTACAACTTTTAATATAGACATGAGATATCAGTACAATATTAAGAATATAATTTAATTAATAGATCTATATAATATAAAATATGTATTATGGAGTTATATGTTATCGAGTTGAATAACGTTTGAGTCATCTTTCATTCGAGTTTTATGTAAAATTAATTAGTGAAGGATTAGGGTTGAGAAACTTTCAATTGCTAATTAGTAGAATATAGGTCCCACATCAATTAATATAAAAATAAATGAAAGGTATATAATCATGAGGCAAGTTCCTATCAAATTGACTTAAGTCCTCTTGGTAGAAAGATACTCTCAACATATGCCTTAATATTAAGATTTCAACATAATTAAGATAAGATAAGATTTCCACATTATTTACCTTTAAAATTATGAGTTTTACTGAAGGGTCATTCTCATACAACGTCAACCTCTCCTTCATCTGACTTATCTGCAAAAATAAATAGAGAAGCTATTTATTGATATCCAAATCAACGTCTCTTAGCACTTAACAAGTGATTTGCTGTCATCCAGGTTGCTTCCACCAATTGGCCTTTTTTTATTTTGGCCTCTTTCAATAAGTGCACTTCCTGAGACTTGAACTTGTGTTCTACTTACGGGGAGAAGCCAAGTCACTTATTACCTCAGCCAATAGCTTCTTAGTTTAAGGGGGGAAATTTTAAAAATTAAGTCAATTTGAATAGAAAATTCTTATAAATTTCTTTATATCTTCATGACAAGAAGTAAATCATTTGATTTTGCAAATAAAAAATCATCACTTTATTATTAAGCAACATGCTCTTCAAGATTTTTGAAAAGCTTAAACAGAAACCTATAAGAAGGAAATCGACAGTTTTCAAATCGAAAAAAAAAATAGAAAATAATGCGTTGAGAGAAAAATAAACTAGAGATGGCTAATAGAAGCAAAATCGACTAACCATTTCGAGATTGAGACTATTCAGCTTATGGGGCCTGTTTAGTATTACTTCCTTCACACAACAATTTCCTGCAAAAAGTACCTACACCACACAAAAAATATCAATATAAAATATAAGAATTCTTACAAGCCATGCACACTCATAATATAACCGTGGATGATATATGTATGGTTTATTTTAGGAAAATCTTTATTTGGGGTAGCAGGATTGACATAACCATGGATTTAAAAGCTACACTACTTATAAGCTATACAACGAATGCAGCATATTTAATATCAGGTTTCATGCAAAATATGAAGTATGAATGAATTCAATCATGTAATTAAGTATCTTGTATGGGTATGTAAAAAAACAAGGAAAAATAGAAAAAGTTTGTCAAAAAAAACCGAAGGAAGAAATTGATACCAGCTGGTTTGTTTCTCTCACAAAGCTTAAACTCAGAGCCATAATTCACAAAATCTCAATTAGGAGTAGTGACGGAGAAAGTGCCGAACTCTATACCACAAGTAATAATATGGTTGAGATCTATTTATATATATAATGGAAAATTTCATTGACCCGCTAAGGATGTGACATAATTTTAGTTAACCTCCAAAACTTTTTGAAACTTCACTGCATCCCCATGGACTAAAATAAAATTAAGTTTTGTGGGTAAAAAGACAATGATGCCCTTCTTTTATTTTTTTTCAGAAGAGTATTTACAAGACAAATAAGACATTTACAAGACAAATAAAGGGATTCGAAAGAACTTAGGGAATTAAAAATACTTTAGTTATTCACAAGATAAATAAAGACATTTACAAGATAAATAAAGGGATTCAAAATAACCTAGGGAATTAACAACATTTTTGTTATTTACAAGACAAGCATGAAAATTCACAAGACAAGTACGGATATTTACAAGACAAATAAAGTAAGGGCATGATTGTCTTTTCACCCCCAAAATTTAATTTCATTTTGACCCCAGGGGTGCAGTGAAATTTCAGAAAGTTTTGATAGTTGACTGAAATTATATCACATCCTTGAAGGCTCAATGGAATTTTCCCTATATAGAATGCTAACTCGCTAATTAATAATATTGCTTTTCCCATTTTTAATACAAATTAGCATGTGATTGTGATTAAAGTTAATTTTTTTAATTACATATTTGAGTATTTGACAATGATTTGTGTTTAGAATTCACTATTTTTCTTTTTTTATGATTAGCAATTCAATGCTTTTTTAAAAATTGAACCAAATGCTGTGATGATGGCGCATTATTGAATTTTTTGACCTCTTAATAGAGCACTTCTTGTTCAAAAAATAAAAGAATTGAACACTTCTTTATCTCTATTATTGATTTCAACAATCAAGGTTTTTGCTTATATGCTTTCATATTTTTAAGATATTCTTTTACCAGATAACATTATCGTTAAACTATTTCTTTTAGGGAAATGCATTTAATTTGCATGATACACGTCATTTGTTTAAGCCAAATTACTTTGATTAATAATTATTAAACCATCTCTACAGTGTCATTAAACAATTTAATTATTTGACACTTATTTTAAAAAAGGTTAAAAGTGCAACTTTAACAATAATGTTTTGTGTAAGGGAAATACACATAAATATTACAACTTGGAACAATTTTACCAAACCTATTAACTTAGGGCAAACAGAAGTTACTAAGGCTCAACAGTGGAAAAAAAGGGAAAATTGCATTTAGGTCTCGGACATGAGAAAATACGATAAAATGATCCCTTAAAATCTCAAAATTATATTTAAGTCCCTGAGACTTTTTCACAATAAATTTCAATTGTTAAATGCCCATAGACTTGTCAGTAAACGCCAATGGACTTGTAAGTGAAATTGGAATTTATTGCAAAAAAGTCTCACGGGACTTAAATGCAATTTTGAGATTTTAAGGAACTATTTTATCTTATTTTCTTTTGTCTAGGACCTAAATGCAATTTTCCCTAAAAAAATCTTGCTTCTTGGTCCTTCTCTTTCTATGTCCTCTCTCCCTCTCTTTCACCGTCAAATAAACCCCTCCTTCTAATGCCTGACGTCCTCCGCAAACTTCCACCGGACTTGATTACATTTGTAAATGATTCTTTAATTAATAGTGTTGCTTGAGGCCAATATAAAGAAAATAAAGCTGGGTCAATGATATAATATGTGTTGCTTGATGAGGCCGGTATTTTTTGGGGGAAAAAACAAAATTATCTTTTATATGAATGAATTAAAAAAACGGAAGATTTAGTGTGTTTAGTTTGAGGGGAGGGGAGGCAAATTACAATTTTGGATGGGAGAAACCCAAAATTTACCCTCTCATTCTTTGAAATTTTGGATTCCTGCCCAAAATTTACTCTCTCATTCTGTAACCCCCTACCTTAATAGCCAAATTTATAGTTTGAAAATACGTCATTAATTTGAAATAGAGACCAGTGGTTAATTTAAAACATTTCCAAAACTTATTGAATGCGGTCTCACATTCACATCTCGAATATAATTGGTCTGTCCAATTCGGTTTCAGTCATACATATTAGAGTGCAACCAAAAATTCCCGACAACGCTCAGGTTTCATTACTTAATAAAGGGTTTACAACGCTTAGTTTCCCATACAGGGGATTACACAACACTATTCAATATATACAACATGTGCAATTAATCCCCAACAAAATATGACAACCAACTACCAAAATTAAAACTCTTAGCTAAGAGCTCTAACCGCCCTTCATCACTTGCTTTTCCTTTGAACCGCTTACCCTTGCTGTAGGTTAGTCATTGGAAAGAATAAGATTCAAAAGAATCGCAGTAGTAACAATTCACTTATAACATGTACAATCACAAAGCATGTAAGCAAATCACAACAACAACAACACAACGGCATTTCTGCAACAACTTTCGCTGCATTCACAACGGCATATTTCACAACAGCACAACAACAGCATTTCACAATGGCAATGTTACATCACGGCATATTCAATGAAATGACATACATGCAAGGCATCATACACAAAATAAGAGAAAGAGTCACTACCTTGTTCTTTCCGCTCATGCACTGGCACTGATTTATCACGTGCAGGGCAAATGTCAAATCCTATAATTAGATTAGCATTACGGGCAACAGGTTATTACTTAATCCAATTCTTTAATTCAAACACTCAAGTTGGTTATCATTAGGGACATTTAATCAAATCAACTAAGGAGTTAAAGTGGTCAATTAACCTAAAAGACCAATTCCTAACCTCAAAGTTCAACAATACTACATTATGCCATTACATTTTCAATTTTCGCATAAGAGACCAAATCTGCCAGAATTTTCTCCAGACTTTGAAAAATCATAACTAATTCTACAAAAATTGAAATGTGGTGCCCCCAAGTCCTATGGAAAGCTATTGAAGTCCTCTTCATAGGAAAAATATGAATCATTACTGGAAATCACTACACAATTCCAGAATTATACAAAATCCCACACTGCTCCAGAATTAAGTCCAGTTTCGACATCAAAATTTGGGCAACCAGAACTCACAGCTCAAAAAACGAAATGTCACAAATTATATGTCCATTTTGAATCTTGGAATGTGAACTTTAAGACTGGTAAGTTTCATAATTTTTAGAGATCATTTGGTTATCCAAAAACACTACACAAGTAGAGTACCTCGCTGGAATCCTGTTCAGGCTGAAAACCCAAATTTACACTTTGAGTTTCAATGACCCAAAATTCACAACCCAGGGCTATTCCCACATAATTTTTTGTGTAGAACACAATGGTAACATCAAACTTAACAAATTCCCACTCATTCTCCATGTCCTGTTTTGGCAGAAAATTCAAAATAAATCCCAACAATTACCAACTTCTAATTTCAGCATCAAACTTATGTCAAAATGTTTCCAATCATCATAAACCACTAATAACATAACCAAAACATCATGAATTACCCAAACCCTTGTTTAGCCAAAATCAGGGCAGATTTACACATGCCAAAATTCTCATTCAACCAACACAACCAATAGCTCAAATTGATGCTAATACTCACCTCTTGCTTCTCCTTAAGTTCTTTCTTTGATTCTTCAGCTTTTGTTCTTGCAAGGTGGCTGAAAACTCCTCTTCTTCAAAAACAAAAACCATAGAAATGAAGCTAAGGAAGAGAGGAACAAGTTTCATGAAGGACTCTTGAGCCATAGATGAGGTTAAGGAGGTGAAAATCAAGGTGGAAAGTCTCACCTTTTCCTTGCTCTTCCTTCTCTTTCGTTGGAGCTGCAGCACCGACTTGGAGAGTGTGAGAGAGAGTGATAAATGATCAGTTTTTTTCCTTTCCCTTATCACTTAAAGAGCTGACCGAAATATGGGACTTGAAAGGAAAAATGATCTATTAAAATTATCACACTTCCACCTCCTCAAAATAATATATTTTAATAGCTTTAACATGTGCCAAATAAATTGAGATCCTCATCTTTTCTCTTTCCATATACTTGGCCGAAAATTGCTTCTTGTTTTAACTAAAAAGAGACTTTGAATTATCCTATCTTCCTCCTCCACATATTTTATTTAGAGTTGCAATATTTGACCATAAGACTTTTTTCCATCACCTTTTCTCTTCCTTCATCTTAACTTGACCGAAACTACACCTTAAAGAGGCTATATACATTTGATTCAATTCCCTCTTCCTTTTCCTTCATGTTGGCCGAAATTATTGACTAAGTCCTCATCTCCTTACTTGCTATTTCATGTGTTTCTCTTTCTCTCTTTATTGCACCGAAAATAGCTCTTAAAGTAACCAAAAGAAAGCTTCTTGAATTATCAATATTTACCTCCTTACTTTAGTTGTAATTGTTGACTAAATTCAACATACTTTCTTTTCCTCTTCATGCCATATGAATTGTAGCCCATGGAATAGCCAAAAGGGCTTCTTCAATTTATCATAATTTCAACTCTTCAAATATTACTTCTTTAGTTGAAATTGTTGACTTAGTCATCATCTTTTACAACTTGGTCAAATTTCCTTCACATGTCATATATAATAACCTATATTGTTTCCTCTTGTCATACATAAGTCATGGCCCTTTGAAGAAGAAGATGATCTTGTAAAATATCATCTTACAATATAATATTAAATTACCAATTTTGCATATGAAACTTGACTAAAGTCATAAGAAAATTTTCCACAGGTAATTATGTCATTAATCCCACCATCTATTTTGTACATTTAGCCCTTGAGTACATCTTAGGATATTACACATTCCTTTTAAATTTTAAATTTTCGCCTAAAATTTAAATACCTTCAACCCAAAAAGGTAATTTAACTCCCCCCCTCCCCTCCCCTCCCCTCCCCTCCCCTCAAACCAAACACATTATTATTTAAGTTCTTCGAACTATTCTATAGATCAATTTTTTAGAACAAGTTTTGGAAACAAAAAATTTTAAAATCTTTTTGAACCATTATTATTTTAGAAAAAAATATAAAATATCAAGTGTAGGATGAACGAACAGTTTTCTAATTTATTAGCATGATTCTCTTTAATGAAAATATAATATTATCTGCCTCTTTACTAATTTTATAGAGCAAAACATAACCATACATTAAAAAATTTTCTAATTCCTTCAGAACAAATTTTAATTTTTTATTTTATAACATATAACCAAGAATACATTTTTAAACATGATTTCTTTTATTTTTTATTTTATAAAATAGAAAACCGTTTTGAAAACAGAAATCAAACACCCGTGTAGCCTCCATGTGTTGTGGCTTGTGAGGCTCAAAAAGCATCTTCTGACAATGCCACTATTATTGCGTCATTTTCCCTTTTTGGTAAACCACGTCACAGATAAATTTCCTCTTTTGGTAACGTTTCATGTGCCAAGTCATTATCCTTTTTTGGTAAAATGCGTCGTTCATCTCAATTATTGATTTCAACAATCAAGGCTTCCGCCTATATGCTTTCATAATTTTATTAATATTTCTTTTACCTAGAATATTATTAGCTTTTTTTCTGCCATCCCTCATCTAGTAGAAGCAACTCACACACAACCATCATATTTCACAGAGCATTGAACTGGCAACCATGTATACTTAAACCAAATCTTAAGAGTTTGTTTGATATCACTCTCCTCCAGTTGTCTGACAAACCAAATTTTTATTTTAGATTCTGTGCCTATTAAAATAATTTTTTTAAAAAAATAAAAAGTAAAAAAAATTAAATCTGGACCGTCCATATCTTATGGACGGTCGAGATAATGAGCAGAAACCTGATTCCACCTCTCTTCTATGAACATAATCACACCATCTTTTTTTCTACCACCACATCGCTGCTATCTTCTCTATAAAGTTTAAGAAAAACAATTTAAATAAAAATAGGGTAAGATTATCCATATAAAAATATCTCTCCTCCAATCATGAGCTAAATAAGGTAACATTAAAATCATTTCACATGTGATCAGTGATCTTGCAAATTATCCACCAGCTGATGCGTCTTTGTCAGTGCTCGCACTGTCGATCGACGCCCTTGACTTATCATCCGCTACTGAGCATTGTTGCTGTCATCTTCCCCATCTCATTTGCCAACACACCTCTCTTCTATGAACCAAATTTATTTTTTTGTATTTTAAAGATAACCCAAAACACATTTTTAAACATGTTTTCTTTTATTTTCTTTATTTTATTAAAAAAAATACTGTTTTGAAAACAGAAATCAAACACACGCGAGTTGCCTCCATGTGTGGTGGCTCAAGAAGCATCTTCTGATAATGTCACATTTGTTGCATCATTCTCCTTTTTTTGGTACACTGTGTCATTCTCCTTTTCTGGTCACCTTTCATGACTCCTTTTTTGGTAAATTGCGTCATTCTCCTTTTCTGGTCACCTTTCAAGACTCCTTTTTTGGTAAATTGCGTCATTTTCCTTCTCTGGCCACCTTTCATGACTCCTTTTTTGGTAAGCGTCATTCTCCTTTTCTGGTCACCTTTCATCTCAATTATTGATTTCAACAAGCAAGGTTTCGGTTTATAAGCTTTCATAGTCATATAAATATTTTTCAACTAGAACATTATCACACACACACACACACACTCTCTCTCTCTCTCTCTCTCTCTCTCTCTCTCTCTCTCTTTTTGTTTGCCATCCTTCACCTAGCGAAAGCAACTCACATGCACCAATCATATTTTATAAAGAGGGCTAAACTTGTAACCTTATACTTAAATCAAAACTTGAGATCTTGTTTGATATGAGGGATTTGAAGAATGATTTTAATTTCTCCACTCTGCTTATTTGACAACATAAATATTTAAAAGGAGAAGAAAAATTTACTAAAATTATTCCTCCCCTCTCCTCTGAAATTGGGGGATTTAGAGGGAAGGGGTAATATTTTGATATGGTTAGACTGTTTTGTCTATAAATATTTTTTATTTCCATGAACTATCCTTTCTTTCCTTTTGTTAATAAAAAGCAGAATCCCATGACACATGGTTGGTTAGAGGGTCATCCACCAACTGATACGTCTTTATCAGGAACAGTATTGACGCCGACGACTTCTCATCCACCACTTAACGCCATTGCTGTCATCTTCTGTCTCATTGACCATCACACCTCTCTTCTGTGAACATCATTATATTGCACCAGTTCCTGTTTCTCTACCATTATCGTTGCCCTCTTCTCCATAAAGTTTAAGAAAACAATTTAAATAAAATAACGTAAGATGGTCTTTATAAACATATCTTCCCTCACTCAGAACTAAATAAGGGAACATTACAATCATTTAGTGTGTGATCAATGATTTTGCGAATTATTTCTCCCCTTCAAAAGGGGGATTTGGATTTTGACAAGGTTAGATTGTTTTACCGATAAATATTTTTTATATTCACAAACTACCCCTTTCTTTCATTTTTTTAATAAAAAGCCAAAGAACCCCATGACACATTATCTTGTAAATATTGTATGTGGATATGTTAAAGGAAGAAATCTCATATACCTTAATAATAGGAATGTCCTAGCATACAATTAAATATGAGCTTGAGTTAGTAAAAAAACTTGTAAGAGGAGTCTTTGAACTGATCGTTGGAGATGATCATTGGAGTTTTAATAGATTGGTTTAATGACATTTAAAATGTTTTATTACATTAAATCTTTATTAACATTTGTTTTGTAACTGTCATTTTGATTGTTATTAAACCGCCTTTTTATGGCCATATTATTGTTGCTCAACAGTCACATGATTTTTACCTATAAAAAGCATTGTACAGAGTAAGGTCAATAGGACCGAGGTCAGAGCACCGAGGTTACGTGATGCCGAGCTCCATCCCCGAGTGTAAAGGAATTTCACCTCTCCCAATAAGTGCGCTTCTCAGGATTCGAATTTGTATTCTCCTCCTTATGGGGATGAGGACGCTTACCACCTCGACTAACAGCTTGTTGGTGGAGAGGGAGGGAGCGTTATCCCCTAGCTGATACGTGTTTTTCAAGAATAGTGCTAGCACCATCGATGCCGATGACTTCTCATCCGCCACTGAACACCATTAACGCCATCTTGCTCATTGACCATCACACCTCTCTACTATGAAAATCATCGCACCATCTTCTGCTTCTCAACCATCATTGCTTCCGTCTTCTATTGGAAAAAAATGCAATTTAATTAAAATAAGGTAAAACTGTCTATATACAAATATCTCCTCACCCGAACTAAACAATGTAGCATTAAAACCCCTATCCCCTCTCAACAATCCAAATGAGTTAAAATTAAAATACCCCTTTTTGAGCTAGAAAGACCCTTAAAGAGGCGCTTAATTAGTCTCATTTGAGCCAAACAACTCAGACACCATTACTTTACTGTTAAAACCATTTCTTTTAGGAAAATACATCTGTTTGATAAACGTCATTTATGGAAGCCAATTTACTTTCATTAATAATTATTAAAACATTTATACATTTTGATTGAAAAATATACATGACATTTAAAATAGTTTTAGAAATAAATTATTTACAAATTCTATAACTATATTAACATCACAAATATGATCCATTCGATAGAAATAAGAATATAAAATAAACTATATAAAAATATTAACATCACAAACATAATGATCATATAATGCACAACTTCTACGTCTTCTATCAACAATAAATAAAGGTAGACCAAAATCAACAATAAATAAAGGTATCAGATTGAAGTTATCTGACTTCAATATATTTTATTGATTATTTTTCGACGCTATCTGATTGAGTTTTATGTGTGTGTGTGTGTGTGTGTGTGTGTGTGTGTGTGTTTTTTTTTTCCTTGGACTTTTCACCGACGACATGAGACAAAAACGAATTATTAGAATTGTCGCTACTAGAACATCTAGTTTACGATTTGTAGTGGCTAATCGTGCAATATTAATTATTCTGAACTTTCTAGATTCAAGGAGTAATTTCACAAAATGAAGTAGTGTCTAAGATACATGGTTATTAAAATCAGACCAGACCAGCTAATTCGACCACAAAACTGACAAATCAGTCATCTAACAGGTTTGGTCTTGCCGGTTTGATTGGTTCAATGCTTATTTAGAATTTCCTGACTTCAAAAATTCATATATAATTTTACATATTTTCAAAAATTACAAATTAAGACTCTATGGAAAGGTTGAGATGTCTACTTTCTAATACAAAAATAATCATTCAAAAATATTATCATTTAATCCTCAAAAATTATTAATTCCAAAAGTATTCCAAAAGAGTATTATCGTTCAAGTTTACTTCATCACCGGTCTAGGCCCGGGTTAGCTCCAATTTGCCTTTGATCTAACCCACTAACCCTTGACCCCTATCCAGACCAGTTTAGTGGCCGGTCTAGGTTTGATAACTTTGTTAAGATATATGCAAAGTGTAATGCCATTGGGTCTTGCACAAAAAAAATCAATAAAAGTGGAATTGGGAACTAGATTTCTCATTTTCATTTAAATTGAGATAAGAAAAATCAAGAATTTTTATTGAAATGCCAAATAACAACAAAATGGGGAAGCAAATATCTTCACCAAACGACATATCAATATCCAAGAGGTGTGACCTAAGCTTCTCTTCGTTTTTGTTTTGTTATTTTGTTTTGGGTATAAGCTTCTAATCCTCTTATTCATGTTAGATTTTTTTCTCCACCTAATTACTTACATTTCATTTTAGCTAGTTAATATAAATTCTAAGATATTACTTAGAGTTATAGACCCAAATTTTTAAATTGGTTTCATCCTTTTTATAAAATCCAGTTTAGGCTCTAAATATTAAATGTAATTTTATCAATTTTACCCTTAATTAATTCTATTATCTCTCATTATCTTTTTCTCAAACATTCTTTCATCTCTTTTCTCACCATCTCTCTCTCTCCCATTTACCCTCTGATAAATAAATAAGAGAATATTTTGGAAAAATACAATTACTACATTGGTCACTATTTATAAGGTCTAATATTTTGATCCTTCCCTTTTTATAAACTCATCTCTGGGTTTTTCTGAGTATTGAATGCATTTTTAATTACCATCTTACCATTACCAATGCTACCCTTGTTTAATTTACTTCATACTCTCTCTTTGATAATTTTTTTTTTTGGGTGAAATGCTCTCTTTGATAATTTTCCTCACTATTACTCTCTCTCATCTATCCACTTATAAAGAAGGACATGTTTGAAAAAAAAAAAAAAAGTATATCTCCGACGCATTTATCTCCTTACACCATTTTTATCAAGGGATGGAGGGAGTGCTTCTATTATTTTTTTAATGAACATAGAGTACTTTTAACTAATATTAACAGATTTCTTAAAGAACAGTACAATTCAATTATTTTGATTTTATAAAAAGGACAGGAAGGAGTATAATTAATTTTTTCAAACAACATTTGATATTTAAATAATTTTCTAAAAACTAATCAGATCACGTTAACTATTTAAACAAAATGTCTTAAAATTAAACAATAAAATTTTATTCTTATAATTCATAAAAAAATATTTATAAAATATTAAATTCACTAGTTTCATCGAATGTTAAATAAAATATTAAAACGATAAGTTAAATTAAAATGAATACAGAAGTCAAAGTGCCACATAACACAGGTACTATATTGATTTTAAAAATCCAATAAAAACACGCGGGCCAATATTGCCGAAAATTTCCGACAATTTACTTAAAACAAATTCAATGAACCAGCGAAGGAGTTCGAACCAAAAAATATCTCTAACCAATCTAACCAGTGAAGATAAATAGATTAGTAAGATTCCTCAAAGGTAATTAATGTCAATTTCATCTTTAAGATAGTTGTGTATAAATATCTATTCAAGTTAGGGAGGTTTTCACATAGTTTCATCTTTCAATACTGATTTCAGAGTCCCTTTGAAGCTATCATCAATAATACTGCATCTGTAAGTTCTTTGAACATATGGCTAGTCTTCCACAGCTCGCTCTTGAGGCGACAAGGTACACACGCTCAGAGAGCTAATTAATCATGGCTCTTCAATCTTTTTTGTTTATCTATTTTCTTTGCTCATTCATCCTACTCATCCGGTCTTAAATATAGAAGCTAGTTAAAAGGATTACTTTTATCCTATATATAAGACCTCAACCCATTTTGACTCCAAAAATTGCAAATTTTTTTTTTTTCAAACTATCCTTATTGAGTGCACATTTTGATGGAGTTTCCACAAGATGTAATTTTGATGCAAATGATGATTAAAGAAGGTATTTTAGGAAATATCAATACAAATTTTTTGTTAAAAAACAACTAATTTAACTAATTTTCTTAGTCTTTGCAAATTAATTATCTAGATCCTAAAGTAAGGAACGGAAGGAGTGGTATGTAGCATTAACTAGAACAATTATCCCTTGTATTCTAACTATTGAGGGGCTTTGATTTATTTAATTTATGAAAAATAATTAAATGAAAGACCCAAGTTACCCTCCCTCTTTACCTAGTAGGGATCCGTTCACATCTAATCCAATGTATTGGGACCCTTTATCTAGATTAGGGCCATCAACTAACTAATCATTGTAATATCTCTAACACCACACTTTTATTAAAAAAAAAAAAAACTCATCTCATGTATTTACCTCATACAACACAAAATTACTTAAAATAAATAATCTAAACAAGCACACATCTTGCTCAAAGTCGTATGCAAACCACAAAGAATTTATCAGGGTAAAAGGTTCTTTTAGCATATCTAATAAATTACTTTTGACGCCGTGAATATATGTGCAGATTACAAGGGAAAGTAGCTTTGATCACTGGTGGTGCTAAGGGGGATTGGAGCTTGCATGGCAAGGCTCTTCAATAGACATGGTGCAAAGGTGACAGTCGCTGACATTCGAGACAAACTAGGGCAAGCATTATGCCATGAGATTGGATTGGAATATGCTTCATATGTGCACTGTGATGTTACGAAAGAAGCGAATGTTGAAACTGCGGTCATAACTGCGATTTCTAAGCATCAAAAGCTTGACATATTGGTCAACAATGCTGTCTTAATAGATGAAGCTACGCCAAGCATTATTGACAATGAAGCGAGCAAATTTGAACAGGTTCTTAGTGTGAATCTAACAGCTCCTTTCTTGGGTAGCAAGCATGCTGCAAAAGTTATGATTCCCAAAAAAAAAAAGGGAAGTATTATAAATGTGGCAAGTGTGTGTTCAAGTGTAGGAGGGGTTGCAACACATGCTTACACAAGTTCTAAGCATGGCTTGGTGGGTCTCACTAAGAATGTGGCTGCTGAACTTGGCCAATATGGGATCCGAGTCAATTGTGTGTCTCCATATTTCATTGCAAATGATGCTGCCAAAGATTTCTTCAAATTAGATGATGAAGGTTGTTCTAATAGTGTTTATTCGAATCTTGAAGGGATACATCTGCGAGAAGAAGAAGTTGCTCAAGTCGTGTTGTTCTTGGCTAGTGATGAATCCCAGTACATAAGTGGGCATAATCTAGCCATTGATGGGGGCTTTACTACTATTAACCCAAGTTTTGGTTTGTTCTCAAGAACAAAATAGTCCGCTATTCATGGGATCATCGATCTGTTAGTTCTATTTGGGATCAATGTTTTGGTTTGTTTCACGATCAAAGTAGCTGAAATAGCCCTTTAATTGCCTTAGGGTTATCAAGAATAAAACCGAATTAATGCAATATAGTGCACAACTCGGGTCGTTTCACTTTGAGAAGCCGATTATGAAATTAATTCCTAATAAACTAAGTAATTACAATGCAAATCTGGCAAGGGTAAAACATGATTGATTGATTTTCAAAATTATGAATTAAATGTAATTAAAATATGTATTTTTGGATTTTTTTGGAATAAAAATGGAATGGAATGGAAATTAGTTTTGAAGAGTGTGATAAAGCCTCCTAGAACAATGAATTTTATCTATCATTTACTTCATAAGATAATAGGAGTGCGCTAGTTTGACAAAAATGCCCCAAAGACCCTTTGAGCTAGCTTGAGTTGGTGAATTAAATCTCCCACACCGAGCAAGACTTAATCCCTCTAACCAAAACTCAATACAAAATACTAGCAATTGCAATCAAAGTCCCTCAAAATACCAAACCTCAAACACCGTTGAGTCTAATACATTAATCAATGATTATTCCTAGACCTAGAAAATAATCACGTCTTAAAACACTATTAGAAACCACTTTGTATGCAATTTATGAAATCACTAAGTTTTCTAAAATACCAAACTCCATCAACCGATGAGTCTAACATCAAAAGAGAGGAACCCCTACTCTAGAGATGCTATTAAGCACTCTTAGTATGTTATTGTGAATTAATTGATGCATTTGGTTCCAAAGTAATCCAAAATCAACTCAATATCCAAACGATAACATGCAAGCTAATAGAGAATCAAGAGAATTACAATGAAACATATATGTAACCATATATATTGATGAGCACAATGTTCAACATAAACTAAGTCAAATCACAAATTGGTTGAAACAAAGATTAAACCAAATATATTAGTCTTAACTATAAATTACAACTCCTTGAAAAAAAGAAATCATAAATATATAGTCAAGCTAATAAAGTAAAATAAAACTCCCCTTTTGTAACTTCAAGCATCAAGAGTCAATCAATTGCTCTAGGATTAGAAGAGACTTAGCTACTGCAAACCATCAATACAACATCAAGAGGCAAAATCATATAAACAAATCAGAGAAAGCCACGACATGCATGAATTTAGAAGCAGAGGAATAGGCACAATTTGAATAAAGGAACTGATGGCGGTGAAGTGATTTCAGGCAAGATGAGGTAATATGGTGAAGCTGGTGGTGGTCCTTTCAGCTGTCTGCCCTCAGCTCTGACTCCCTTCTTTTTCTTTCTTCACTTGCAGCAGCTCCACCCAGCTCTCTTTTTAATTCTATTTTTTTGTCTCAGCTTCCTAGTTTTTTTTTTTCACTTCAGCTCCTCGCTCTCAGCTTGTGGCATTCATCTCCCTCAATCCCGATCTCAGCTCTCTCGTTCTCTTCTGTCTCCCAGCTTTCTCCCCCAACTCCCAGTTCACTCCCTTTAGCTCTCAACTCATGGTCTCTCTTCTTGGAATGATGCTCGCCGATGGATGACAGTGATAAAGGTGGAAGGTTGCCAGCAGTGAAGTAGAGATGATGATGATTGGCAAATGAAGCTTGCCGCCACTCCTCCTCCATTTTGCGTGACTAATCTTCAAACTTTGGAAACTTTTGTGGGCATTACTATAATTTTCAAAACTATTATGCCCTTCTCTTGTAATTTGCTCTGAATCCTTTCTTCATTTAGCTTGTAATTTCTAGAAATCTTGGGTTCTTTTCTGCAATTCTTCCCAAACTAATTTGCAATTAAAATGAACCCAACATGTAATATCTTATATTCTAAAAATTAATGAATAAGGTAAATCATGGAATATATGACATTTTTTTCCCTTTTTCAAACTTAATTTCCTACAAACTCTTTTAATCACAATTAATCACAAAAGAGATATTTTATGCTAATTTATTATGACAAAACCAAAATAAATATGAAATATATAATCAAAATTGGGATTTGTCAATTCCCCCACACTTAGCCTTTTGCACTTATGGGCAAAATAGAACCAATGTTACCAAAAATATGCCCAATGTTGTAATCATCAAGTAATTCAAAAATACAATTATATAAAGATCGAATAACCACAATCACCAAATCAATTAAAGCTCATGGAAATTTTTAATGCAAAAGAATCAAATTGAACACATAACAAAACCAAGAAAGATAGATGTAATAGAGCTCTTAAGGGAATAAGTGTTTCTCTCATCTCTCAAATTATAGGGAATTTCACTCAATTCACCTATTCTAGCATTTACGATAGGCTTGTAAAGGTTCTACTATCTCTATCACTAGTTTTTACCATGAATTCATAGTCAAGGGGACTTCTTAAGGTTGTAATGTTGAAAATGGTTAAATGGAATGGAAAACATAACAAAACACTATGTTTGCGCACAATAAATTGTTAGATCACTTAGCACCATTCAACTAAACGTAATTCAAATATTTTGTCATATTGCCTTATTTGTTTCTTTCTTTCTTTCTTTGAATTTTCTCTTTTTCTTCTCTTTTTTTTTCTCTATTCACATTTTTTTTCTTTTCTTTTCTATTTTTTTCTTTTTGTTTTGACTATTCACATGGCACTTTTCTTTTCACATATACAACAAAACTTTTTTTTATAAATCATAGTGTTGGGAAGAAATTGATAGAGGATACAAACATAGCATTTGTATAATGAAATAGAAATGAAAGTGAAAGGCTCAAAGGGGTAAACAATGGTAAATGATGAATGGTTTGTGTTTGGGTCAATGGGTTTAGAAATGAATACCCCTATCATACTACAAATCCAAGGCATTATTTTAGCTTTGAAAAAGAACCTAGACAAGTTCTAGAGATTAACAAGAGAATAGGTGAATACACACACAATGAGAAAATAGAATCAAGGCTCCAGAATCTTCCAACAAGGCTTTTTTCTACCATATCAACTTCCTAAAATCAAGCTAGGCATCCAAATTAATAAAATTGCATTAATGACACTCCAGTCACTCAATTGAATTAAGCAAAGGGATTACTCAAGCTTAATGCAATCACACTTGAAAATACTTAACTTTCACAATCATCATGCATTTAAATTTTCATAAAAACATGCTAAGGAGTTGCATTAGGAAGGTGAAGATAGGGGTCTATTAAGCACTTCACAAAAACAAATTCTCAAGTTCAAAATTTTTTCAATTTTTCTTAAATTTCATGCACCAAAACATTGTGGCTAGAGCAATCCCTCGCCCACACTTAATCTTTACATTGTCCTCAATTTAAACAACAAATAGGAACAAACTTGACTTGTTTCTTTGGTGAAGTGGTAAGTTGTAAAGTCCAGTTCAAGATTGAAGCCCAACACTTTAACCATCACCATGAGGGGAAGAAGAAAGAAACAAGTAAAGTGAGTTTAACAATGAAGTTCAAAATGTAGTAAAGATTAGGTGCGAAATGAGAATGACATATGAACATGGAGCATTTATTCACTTTCTAGAAAAAAAAATAAAGAAATCTATCTTTTACTAATGGTTTTGTCTCCCCCATACTTATTCACTTCACCTAACAATTAAGCTCAAGAAATATATAAAAATGAGAAGAAAGCAAGTGAGGAAAGAGACAGCCTGATACTTAAATCTCCATAGACTCTTGTAGGAGAAGTTCTCATCCTAGATGAGAAACATGCATTTCTTCTTTGTAACCACTTCTCCTAGAATGTACCTTCTTGGTAGTGAAATTTCTTGCAAAAGAAATACCAGACCAGCATCAGTATCTAGTCCAGAAATAAATACATGGAAAGATATAAAGTAAGACATAGGCATTGTACAAACGATATTCTCCAAGTAAACTTCATAACCAAGAAAGTCAATTTGGCCTCCTTCAGTAGAAGCTGAACAAGTGGTCATATTTTCAAAATTCTCTTGAACTTGCAATGGGGAAAATGCGGAATCCAATTTAGTGTTGGAGTGCATTACATCACTTTTGCAATCACAAGAGTTGGGAGATAAAATAGTAGAAGAAGAAAGAGAATTAATCAAGCTATCACCACCTACAATTTCAAAACAAGTATTTTCATTTGCTATATTAGGTGGAAAATCACAAGAAAGAACTAAATGGAAAGATTCATTTTCATTTACAAATTTATCATTCAAAACCATTGAATCTTTCCTTATTGAACTACCTAAAACATGCAATTCATAGGAGTCAAAAGGTGCACAATTTTCAAAGCTTTTATCAAGTGTAGCATGCCCTTTAATGTTATCAACTGAACTAGATGAAGAATCAATGTCATGTGAAGAAGAAAGCCAATTATTAATTTCCAAACAATCAACATATGTCATTTCCCTTTCACATGAACAAACAAAAGAAGAGTCTAAAGAAGAGGGAAAAATGAATTCTTTATCAAGTTCAATAGCATTATAAAATTCTAGATCATGCTTACCAACACTTGAAAGAGAAGAACATGCATCATCAACGGAGATAGTACAAGTAACATGATCAACTACACAACTACTATTAGACACATCATAGTGAGCATTATCAACATCAAGCATTTGAGGGGATTCAACAACAATTTCTTCATCCACCTCATCATCACTCATATTATCAAGGATAGTAGCAAGAGGAGAGTCAACATTTTCAAAAAGAGGAGGAATATTACCATTGTTTGAATGTGACTCCTCTAGTAGTTGAGAATGCATGTGCATTATCTCTACATCTTGTGTGGGTGTTGGCACTTAAAGTTTGAAATCTTCCACTTGAGAATTGGCATTTAGCTCTCAAACTTGGACTCCTTGTTCCTCTTCTTGTAGGTCATGGGGCCAAGGAGTTCCATCTTCACCTCCCATCTTTACCCATAGCATCTAAGCATAGTATGCCTTGAAAAACTTATCAATGTCTTCTAATTGTTGTTCTATCTCCCTAGAGCTTTCAATTGTTCTTTGATGTAAAAGTACATGAAGGTATTGCTCTTAGAGTGTATCACACTTTCTTGTCAAGGCACTTGTTAGGGAATCCATGTTGTGGGATGAGAATAGGGTATCCAATCCACTAAGTTATGTGTTATGAATATGAGGGTGAGGTTCAAAGTAGGGTGAAGGATAATGTGCATGAAGTGGTGGGTGACTCAATTGGAATGAAGGATGGTATGGGTGGTGAGAGGGTTGATGATATGTTTAAAATGGAGGTGGGTGGTATGGTTCATGTTTGTATAGTGGAGAGGAAAATGAAGGTTCATAGGGTGGTTCATATGAGGGTAATCAACAGAATTAGTGGTATAGATACTAGGGAAGGGATTGTGTGTGTGATGGTTTTGGGGATTTCTAAGACAAGGCCTCTCATTCTCAAGCATGTAAACACTCTTGTGCTTGGGGTATAGAAGGTTGCACTCTAGCATAGTGCATTTGGGAATCCAAAATCCTTCTGACATTTTCCACCTGAGACTGGATAAGATCCCATTTTTGTTCCCATTTTTGTTCCAATATCAGAAATACGCGATTAAAATGAATTAGAGACTAATGGATAAACAAAACTCATTTAGTATCCCATCTTTATGATAGGGTTTTCACAAATACCTTTCGAAATCTAATACACATGGTTTCACATTCACATTTTGAATACAATTACTTCGCAAAGATAAATCACATTCATATAAATATCAGAGTACACAAACGGTATATAAATGCCCATTCAGGGGATTACACAATATCCTTTCAAATTTACAACCAAATATATATCCACAATATATATAGTTATCCCAACCCATAATTGATAACCAACTACCAAATCTACATCCTGAAGGAGTCATAGTCGCCCTTAATGCTTGCCCCCTCCACGATCCACTTATCCTGTCTAAATTGTTGGTAGGGGAGGGTGAGATTCAAGAGAATCTTAGTAGGAAAACAGTACTAATATGCAAGATAAATATTTAATGCATGACATGCTTGCCTTACATAGCTCATGCTCACACAATGACAAATCTGCAAGCTCAACATTTTGAACAACATACTTATGGCCGTAGCATAAATTGAAACAGAGCTTCAATCATTCATATATATTTTACATAATCAAGTAAAACAATAACATGCATCAATACACCAACACAATTATCAAATACATGCAGGAGAAGTAAGTTCCCTACCTTAACCCTTTTACACCTCAAAACATGTGCCTCGTAAAGTGTGCCAACAACGGGGCTCACAACTTGGTCCTATAGTTTCAAATATACAATTTAGACACTTCCATAGTGTTTCTGGGGGTTATATCAGCCTATAATGAAAATTTACTAAAATGCCCCAGGGGCCCGGCCCGGCCCGCCATACTCGGTCTGACTATACTTTTCTTGAAATTTTGACATGGGCTATTCTGACATATTTTTGCCCAAGGAATCCATTTCCGGACTCGAAATTATCAAATTCAATATCAAATTACAAAATTACCCTTGACAGCCCCACTTTAAGGGTTTTAAGGGCATTTTTGTAATATGCGTTTTCGGCCTTTTTCGAAAAAGTGACCAACTGTAACCCCACCTAATTTTCCCTTATGAACTCAATGGAACCATCAAATCAATGAAAATACAACTCTAACACCCCTAACAAGAGCTGGCTGAAACTTATGGATTCTCCAGGGAAAATCGAGGTTTTGTGATTTCGGCTCCGTAAACGCATTCCTTTCTACTCCTAACCACTTTATTAACTATTACATTAGGTTATAACTACCATTTGGACACAATTTTGGCAGCATAACCCTTAGACACACATGTTTTCAAAATTTAAAATCAATGGCAATTCAGCGAAATTTCACCGATTAAATTGTCCACAACAGCTAGAATAAGTAATATACGAAAGTTTGGAAGTTACCTCAAGCTCCTTCTGGCTTTTCCCTAATAGCGATGAAAACCCTAAGCTCTTCCACACCAAATTTGGGCTTCAAAAACCGTAAAATACATAAAAGAGAAGCTTAGGTGCAGAGTTATACGCGTTAGGTATGAATTCACCGAAGAAATCGACTTACCTTGCTAGTTTTCTCCCCTTTCTCTCTCTAGATACTCTCAAATTTTTCTCTCTATTTTCAGCTAAAAATGGCGTAAAATGGCGGAAGAAGATGAGGCAATATGTTTAATAGTCCATGCTCATGTCATCTTTTAACAAGTTGAAGTTATAATGCCCTATTTTCCCATTTTCGGATTTTTTGGCAGATTTTCTGCCCAATTTTTTAAAAATCATAACTAATTCTAGAAAAATTGAAATGAGGTGATCCCAAAGCCCATTGAATTCTATTTAAGTCCTATTTATTGAAAAAATATGGATTATTACCAGAAATCACCACACCATTCCAGAATTACACGAAATCCCACACTGCTCCAGAATTAAATCCAATTTCAACATCAAAATTTGGGCAATCATAAATCCCAACTCACAAAATGAAATAACACAAATTATGTCCATGTTGAAGCTTGGCATGTGAAATTTAAGAATGGAAAGTTTCAGAATTTTTAGAGACCATTTGCCTATTCAAAATGTCAATACAATCAGACTGCCCAGAACAGAATTCACACTGGACAGATTTCCAGATTTTGCACCAATACTTTCAATGGTTCCAATTTCACATCAAATACGATTCCCACATAAATTTTTACAAGAAATCCATTAGAAACACCAAATCAACCAAATTCACATTACATTGACATGTTTTCACAATAATCACAGCATGTCAACACAATTCACAATTCAAACCTCTACATTGCAATTCTTCCATTTCAAATTCAAACCCAATTCCAATGGCCACATAACACAACAAGACACCAATTGCCACACAAAATACCACCCAAATCATCTAATTCAAAAATATATCAAAATTAGGGAAATTTCACAATTCACAATACTCAACCAATAACCACAAAACTTCGATCAAAGTATAGCAATACTCACCTCTTCCTCTTTCCCAAACAAATCCCTTGATTATTTATCTTCCAAATTTTCCTCAAGCAATCAAACACCTCCTTCCAAAAATCAAAATCCATAGGGATGAAGCTCTCAGCAACATGATCAAGATTAATGAAGAGGATTTAAGCATTAGAGGCCATTTACCAAGTCAAAAACTCACATTTCAATTTCTCTTTCCTCCTCCTCATGGATGAAAATGGAGATGAGAATAGAGAGAGGTGAAGATAAAGAAGAGAATCAGATTTTTGAGTGCCCAAAAGATCTTGGCCATCTAGAAAAAGAGAGGAGAGAGGGAGAGTTTGAAATCTTGACCCAATTTAAAGGGTTCACATCTTGCCAAGTGTCACTCTCTTATCACATCTCCCATGAGCTCACATAAGCTCACACACACATGATTCCACCCTTGATCTTTTGTACAAATCAACCCTAACCATTGATCTTTAAGTTACCAATGAGTTTCCTCTTCAGTAACTGACCAATTACTCAGTAACTTTACCGTTTTGCCCTTAATTATGGCAATTCCTCTTAAATCATCACCAAACACAGTTTCTCATTCCATTTAACCACAATAGGTGTCGTCCCTATAATTTAAGTCAATTTAGAGGTTAATCTATAATTGAGCTTAAATACAGGGTTTCGGCACTGCTCACAACACATTCAAATCTCAAATCACATCATAACCTCCAAAAGGGTTTATTCATCACTAATCACATCCACTTTTGGAGTCATTTACCCTTAATTGAAACTTGGGATCCTACTAAACTAGAGCTTAGCAGTTCAGGCTTATTCTCTAGCCTCAAATCTCAAAATTCAGGGTATTACAGCTCCTCTATCCAAGTGTATGCCCTCAAATGCAGCAAATTGGGATGTAAATGTCAACTTTTAGTCACGATGATACCAATACAAATGTACTTCATAATAATTAAACTCATGTGAAGAACATCATCAACTATCAAGTGTAAACAGCAAGACATCAAATTGAGAAATTCAAGAAAAATCACAAAAAAGCACTCTTAGGGAAAATTGAGAAAATTGACACCTGACAAAACAAGATCCTAATTTTTTTTATATGTAAATTCAAGAATAAAGGAAAATCAAGATATGTATTAGTATTTCTTCAAAATTTTCTAAGAGAAATGGAAAATGCTATGAAAAACATGCAAAACTACATAAACTAACTAAAATGAAACCTAAACTATAACTATGTATGAAAATATTAGAATGCAAAAATCCTAAAGGTTCACTCCGATAAAAAGTACTTGACACTTAGTTACTAGAAAACCAATTTCTTGGCTCCCTGGCAACGGCGCCACTTGGAATAAGCCCTTTTTAGTTGCCTCAGGGTTATCAAGAATAAAACCAAATTAATGCAATATAGTACACAACTCGGATCATTTCACTTTGAGGAGCCGATTATGAAACTAATTCCTAATAAACTAAGTAATTACAATGCAAATTTGACAAGGGTAAAACATGATTGATTGATTTTCAAAATTATGAATTAAATGTAATTAAAATATGGATTTTTGGATTTTTTTGGAATAAAAATGGAATGGAATGGAAATTTGTTTTGAAGAGTCTGATAAAGCCTCCTAGAACAATGAATTTTATCTATCATTTGCTTCATAAGATAATGAGAGTGTGCTAGTTTGACAAAAATGCCCAAAAAACCCTTTGAGCTAGCTTGAGTTAGGTGAATTAAATCTCCCACATCGGTCAAGACTTAATCCCTCTAACCAAAACTCATTACAAAACATTAGCAATTGCAATCAAAGTCCCTCAAAATACCAAACCTCAAACACCATGAGTCTAGTGCATTAATCAATTATTATTCCTAGACCTAGAAAATAATCACGTCTTAAAACACTATTAGAAACCACTTTGTATGCAATTTATGAAATCACTAAGTTTTCTAAAATACCAAACTCCATCAACCGATGAGTCTAACATCAAAAGAGAGGAACCCCTACTTTAGAGATGCTATCAAGCACTTAGTATGTGATTGTGAATTAATTGATGCAACTCGTTCCAAAGTAATCCAAAATCAACTCAATATCCAAACAATACCATGCAAGATAATAGAGAATCAAGAAAATTACAATGAAACATATATGTAACCACATATATTGATGAGCACAATGTTCAACATAAACTAATTCAAATCACAAATTGGTTCAAACAAAGATTAAACCAAATATATTAGTCATAACTATAAATTACAACTCCTTAAGCCAAAGAAATTATAAATATATAGTCAACTAATAAAGTAAAATAAAACTCCCCTTTTGTAATTCCAAGCATCAAGAATCAATCAATTGCTCTAGGATTAGAAGAGACTTAGCTACTGTAAACCATCAATACAGCGTCAAGAGGCAAAATCATATAAACAAAACAGTGATTGCCACGGCATGCATGAATTCAGAAGAAGAAAAAGAATAGGCACAATTTGAATAAAGGAATTGATAAAAGTGAAGTGATTTCAGCCAAGATGTGCTAATATGGTGAAACTGGCGGTAGTCCTCTCAGCTGTCTGCCCTCAGCTCCGACTCCCTTCTTTTTCTTTCTTCACTTGCGGTAGCTCCACCCAGCTCTCTTCCTAATTCTGTTTTTCTGTCTCAGGTTGCTCGTTCTATTTTTTTCACTTCAGCTCCTTGCTCTCAGCTTGCGGCCTCCATCAATCCAAATCTCAGATCTCTCCCTCTCTTCTATCTTGTAGCTTTCACTGCCAACTCCCAGTTTACTCCCTTTAGCTCTTAACTCACAGTCTCTCTTCTCATAATGATGCTCTCTAATGGATGATAGTGATAAAGGTGGGAGGATGCCGGCAGTGGAGGAGAGACAATGATGATTGGTGAATAAAGCTTGCTGCCACTTCTCCTCCATTCCGCGTGACCTCCACCTCTTAGCTCTCAGCTGCCTCCCGAAGCTCCAGTTGTGGTTCTCTGTTGCACCTAAATTCAATAGCCAAAGAGATGACCAAGTCGGGTCTAGTATGGTGGATACGGATCCCTTGGTCAAAACGCAAGTTTTGACTAAGGGACTAAAATGAAAATTCTGAAAGCTTTTATGAGGGACTATTCTTTGAACTTTGGAAAATTTTGTGGGCATTACTATAATTTTCAAAACTGTTATGCCCTTTTCTTGTAATTTGCTCTGAGTCATTTCTTCATTTAGCTTGTAATTTCTAGAAATCCTGGGTTCTTTTCTGCAATTCTTCCCAAACTGATTTGCAATTAAAATGAACCTAAAATGTAATATCTTATATTCTAAAAATTAATCAATTAAGGTAAATCTTGGAATATATGACATTTATTCCCTTTTTCAACCTTAATTTCCTACAAACTCTTTTAATCACAATTAATTACAAAAGAGATATTTTATGGTCATTTATTATGACAAAAGCCAAATAAAATATGAAAATATATAATCAAAATTGGGATTTGTTAGTAGCTGTTTAATTTGGGTGCACATTTATGTCATTGTGAATTTGTATTTTAATGTCTGATGTGTGAAAAAAAAATTAGTGATGATCATTTCCTTTAACATATATATTGAATTTCCCTTATTGGCTATATAGAAAAAAAGAAACATTAATGCAAGTTGCTTAGTTAATTTCCACCAAAGACTAAGGTTAAGAATGTTGGAGTTATTTGTATCAAAACTAAAAAAAGAGAATGTTGTAGTTATGAGATAAAAGTGGGTGGGTCAAATGAAACAAAGTCCCTCATTGCTTGGGAGAGAGAGAATACAAGTGTGTATATTACACCTTGTGAATTTGGGTTAGTAAATAGGCCAAGAGGAAGAATGGTAGGAGGCAAATGCAGTGGAAATCTGGTGATTTCCCATCCCCTGTGTGTGAGTTGAATATGTACTGGGCACATTTTATCAAATATTTTTTGGAAAAATCTAAAATTTATTTTATGAACATGGCTTAAAAACCAAGTTTTTCAGGCATTTGAATTTGAGATCTTAACATTTCGATTACAAGGAGCATTAACCAAATTTTATTATTTTAACCAGCCATCATTACCAACGTTCATGTTACAGGCCATTATCTTCATATTTTTATCAATAAAATATTTTATGGCCTTTAATGTTTAGAAACCATTGGTTTAATCTATTTTATATCGCCATTGATTTTTGCCCAACGCTCGAGTGCATGAGAGGCCTATAAAAGGCATTGCCTACAAGTGGTTCAGGCATCCTACTCTAGAAACCTCAAGCACTTTCTTCCTCCTCTGAGTTCTCTGTTTATCTTTATATTCACTACCTACTAGTTGATGTTATATTTCCCTATTTTGCTCACCCTATATTTACAGGAAGAATCCATTTTGTCTTAAGGAGTGCCACTTCCTATTAACCAATAGTGGTGGAATAGCTCTTAAGGGCAGTGTCCATAGACGTGACTTGGATTACACACTTTATTTTGCAAGAACTACGCCAACAATCTTAAGAGCTAATATGGCTTATGTTCCTTTTTACTGGTACCAGAGCTAACAATACTGTTAGTTCCAAAACTAACAACACAGGTGCTGGTACTAACCTAGTGGTAGTGCCTATATCGAGACAATTTCCAAACATTCTTAATATGCATAGACTTGGTAAGAATGTGTCTACATTGTTCTTAATATGCATAGAGTTACTTATGTACTTACACAGCCTACACTTTCCCCATATACTGATCAAGCCTAGAAGAGTGCTTAGGCCTATGCTAACAAGGTTTGCAGATGCACTCTAATTACTAGTTTATCTAATGTGTACCATGCCTACAAAGAAGCAATCGAGATATGGGGATCACTTATCCTCAAGTATACTGCTAAGGATGCTAGGAAGTAAAAGTTTGTGATAGGAAACTTTTACAAGTGGGAGATGATATATGAAAAAGACATCAAGCTCTAGATCAACGACTACCACAAGCTGAATAAGGAGCTTCGGGTTGAGAAGATCAATATGTTAAAGGAGTTCATGGCTGATGTACTGATCGAGAAGCTGCCAGATTCGTGGTTTGACTGCAAGCAACAATTAAAACACAAATAGAAGCAGCTATCTTTAAATGACTTGGTCAAGCATATTATTATTGAAGATACTAACCGAAAGGTGATACAAGCTAAAAAGGGTAAAGAAATGGCTGCTAAAGCAAACCTAGATGAGGAAAAGCCGCACAACAAGAGGTATGACCCCAAAAACAAAAAGCATAAAAATAAGAAACCTTACTACAAGCCTAAGGATACTAACCCTAAAAAGGAGATGGGCAATTATTTTTTCTATGGAAAACTAGGTCATTATACAACATAATGTAGGAAAAGGTCTAAGGGAGATAACTCTCAAAAGGGTGGAAATCCTTCTAAGCTAAATGTGAATTTGGTTGAAGGAGATGATAGCAGTGATGAAGAAATCATTGTTGTTGTGGTGTCACAAGCCCTTCTTGTCTCTGATGTGAAGAAATGGGTGGTAGACTTATGAGCTACCAAGCACATCTATGCAAACAAAGAGATGTTTACCTCCTTTGAAGAAGGGGAAGACCACTTTTATCTGGATGACTCCCAAACTTCTAAGGTTCAATGTAAAGGGAAAGTGGTACTGAAGCTCACATCTGGAAAGATCTTGACACTGAATGACATGCTGTATGTACCTGAAGTTAGAGCTAACTTAGTCTCTATGGTGCTACTTATGAAAGCTGAGGTTAGGGTGTGTTTTGAGTTTGACAAAATTGTAATGACCAAGAACACTGTTCTCATTAGGAAGGGTTATTGTAATAAGGGTATGTTTGTTCTGAGTGTTGCTGAAATAAATGAGAATGCATCTTCTTCTACTTGGTTGATTCTTTTGATGTGTGGCATGCTAGATTAGGACATGTTCATAAATCTTATATTAAAAGACTGGAAAATCTTGGGCTGATTTCTAAAACAAAAAATGTTTCTCAAAAGTGTGAAGCTTGTGTAGAAACTAGGCTAAAACGCTACATTTTTCTACTTAAAGAGAAACTGAGTTGTTAGCTTTAATTCATATTGATTTGGGAGATTTAAAACAAACTGAGACCAGAGGTAGTAAAAGATATTATATTACTTTTATTGGTGATTTTTCAAAATATACCAAAGTATATTTGATGAAGAATAAAGATGAGGCTTTTGAAAAAAATTCTTTTGTACAAGGCAAAAGTAGAAAATCAATTGAATAAAAAGATCAAACGGGTTAGGTCAGATAGAGGAGGGGAATATTTATTATTAAACAATTTATGTAGACAAGAAGGGATAATTCATGAAGTAACTCCTCCTTATTCACCTGAATCTAATGGTGTGGTAGAAAGAAAAAAATATAACTTTAAAAGAAATGATGAATGCTTTGCCTGTGAGTTCTGCTGCACCAAATAACACGTGGGGTAAAGCCTTGTTATTTGCTTGTTTGTTACAAAACAGAATACCCAACAGAAAAACTAAAAAGACGCCTTAAGAGTTATGGAAAGGTTTTGTGCAATTGTGCCTAACCTTCTATATTTGAAAGTGTTGGGGTGTCTTCCTAAAGTTGTACTACCTAATTCTAAAAAGAGGAAAATTGGTTCTAAAACTTCTAATTGAATGTTTATTGGATATGCTCCACAAAGTGCTTCTTATCATTTTTCTAGTTTTGAAAAGCAATGTTTTGCATCATAATTAATACAATTGTTGAAACAAAAGATATAGAGTTTTTTGAACATATATTTCCTATGAAGGTTGAGCATATTCCTAAAAGAGTTGAGAAATCTTCTTATTCTTCTAAACAAAATTCAAAGAAAGTTTTAGTTGAAGATTTAAGGAGAAGTAAAAGACAAAGAAAACAAACATATTTTGGAGATGATTTTTATACTTATTTGGTACAAGATAAACCCAAAAATTTTTATGAAAAAATTTCTTCCCCAGATGTATCTTTTTAGAAAGAAGCAATACAAGCTGAAATTGATTCTTTGAATCAAAACAAAACATGGAAATTGATAGACTTGCCTCCAGGAGCAAAGCCTATTGGTTGTAAATGGGGTTTTTTTTAAAAGTATTTTCCTAATGGAACTATTGATAAATACAAGGCCAAGTTGGTAGCCAAAGGTAATACTCAAAAAGAAAATG
Organism: Inga laurina; assembly: GCA_963855925.1. Lineage (NCBI taxonomy): Eukaryota > Viridiplantae > Streptophyta > Magnoliopsida > Fabales > Fabaceae > Inga > Inga laurina. The sequence continues at coordinate 9,406,896 of OY979702.1, forward strand.
TTGACTATTTTGATACATTATCTCCTATAACTAGGGTTTCTTCTGTTAGAATCCTAATTATCGTAGCGTCTATTCATAAGCTTTTCATTCATCAAATGGATGTTAAAACAACTTTTTTAAATGGTGATTTAAAAGAGGAGATTTATATGGTGCAACCTGAAGGCTATATTGTTCCTGGGCAAGAAAACAAAGTTTGAAAACTTGTTAAATCTTTGTATGGTTTGAAACAAGCGCCTAAACAATGGTATGAAAAACTTGATTAATTTTTGTTAAATGGTGGTTTCTCTACTGTTGAGTTAGAAATATGTGTTTATACAAAGCTTGTAAATGATGATTGTGTGATTATTTGTCTATATGTGGATGACATGTTTATCTTTGGTATTAGCATGGGTGTTGTGCTTGAGACAAAATGTTTTCTTTCTTATAATTTTGATATAAAAGATTTGGGTGAAGCAAAAGTGATTTTGGGTGTCAGGATCACAAGGAATGAAAATGAAATCATTCTTTCTCAGGAACATTATGTTGAGAAAATTCTAAGAAAGTTTGAATTATTTGACGAGTCTTCACTGAGTACTGCTTATGATCCTAATGTGCATTTAAGGAAAAACAAGGGAGATCCAATCGCTCAATCTAAATATGCACAAATTATTGGAGTCTGTTGCATTTAATGAACTATACTAGGCCAGACATAGCAAGTGTTGTGTGTAGATTGAGTAGATATACTCATTGTCCAAGCAATGAACATTGGAAGGCTCTAGTAAAGGTATTGAGATATTTGATAGGTACCATGAATTAGGGTATTCATTATAGTGGATTTCCCACTGTATTAGAAGGATGTAATGATGCTAACTAGACCTTAGATTTAGAGTAGACCAAATCTACTAGTGGCTATGTTTTTACTCTTGGTAGTGGTGTCATAAAGTGGAAGTCAGTCAAACAAACTATTCTAACCTATTCCTCAAGGGATTCTGAGTTTATTGTTATGGAGTTGGCTGGTATGAAGGCTAAGTAGTTGAAAAACTTCTTAGCAAATATCCTACTTGGTGGAAAACCAACACCATTGGTGTCTCTACATTGTGATAGCCAATTTGTGATAGCTACAGCTAAAAATAAAACCCTTAATGGTAAAAGCATCTTCAATTGAGACGTAATATTATAAGACAACTACTAAAAGATGGTGTAATCTCAATCAATTATGTGAATTAAGTAGTGAACCTAGCGGATCCGTTTACAAAACCCCTGGGATAGAAACAAATCTTTGATTCATCGAAGGGAATGGGACTTAAGCCGGTTCGAAATTAACAGCGATGGCAACCCAACCTCTGTGATTGGTGATCCCATGAAGGAAGTTCAATGGGTAAGAACGAGTCATTTGTTAGTTTTGCTAGCGCTAATATAAAATTGTTAGTCCCTTCCTATGATGCTGATTATTGACTTTTTCATATGTTAGCCTTAAGGTCCATGATAAAAAATTAAGCAAGGATTGCATATAGCCAAACCTAGGATCGTTCTTTCTTCTCGAGGAGCCTTTTATTGAATCATAGGTAATCTAAATGTCATGTAAATGCAATGAAAGCAAGGGGAATTTTTTTTTGGATTTTGTTGAAAATAGATAAATGCAAAATTAAATTAAAATCCTAAAGCTACGATTTTCGGTCTTTTCAAATAGTGAATGGAAAGGAATTGAACTTGGAAATATGAATGATGAAACGAGTCTTGGTAGCAAAGTTAATGGTTTTCCTAGCTTATTAAAATGATTTGGGAGTTAATTTATCATCAAGTCAAATTAAAAAACCTCAAGTAATCACGTTGAGTCTAATTTACCTCATTAATGACTAATCCTACAATTGCATTCATAGTCATCGCTTAGATAAATTGTTAAAAACTACTGTTTGTTTGAAAATCATTTCAATGCACTTGTTTCCTCTTAAATGAGAGCACTAGCACGACACTCAATTTGAAATAAATCCATCACCCAAACTAGTAATCACATATAATGCACAACTTCAATAATTCAAAAGGAAAATAAGTTCCATACATAATCCAAGTGTACCAATATAAAATTCAACACAAGATCAATATATTATAGACAAATAATCACTCATCTAAGTCTCACAAACATATACCAACACATAATTAATCCAAATAGAATACAATATATGAATTGAGCTAATAGAAAACTAATAAACTCCCCTTTGTAGCATTTTGAAGCTCTAGCCACTCTCCACCACCAAGAAGCAAGAATTTTAGCCACACACAACCACTGCCACGGTCCAGATGAGTTGATCAACCAAAATTTCCAAAAAAATCAGTCACACATAACCTTAATTGCAATCATAGCATCTTCAAAACACCACTATAATTCCATGGAAAATGATGGAATAGACAAAATAATGGGGAAAGAAAGTAGAAGTTATCATTCCAGAGGGGAAAAGCAGAGAGAATGAGGCAATAGAAGTAAAAGGGGTAGTGAAGGAGAAAGTTGATAGTGGAATGAAAGGAGGAGAGTCACCAAAATCTGGAAAATAAAGGTGAAACAAGGTAGAAGGGGTTGGTGAGGATGAAGATGAACAGCAATCGTGGCTAGCAAAGGAGGAAGGCGACGGTGGTAATGGTGGATGTAGCTTCTTCCTCCCCACTATCTGATCAAAGCTCTGTCTTTCCTCTTAACGCTCCTAGAAATCCCAGTTCTCAGGTCTATCGGTTCTCTGTGTTCGGCCTTAACTCACAGAGCTACTCATGGTTTGTGTTGTTCAAACCAAACAGTGGTGTTGCTCGATGGTAGTGGAGGAAGGATGCTCCGTATATGAGACCAGTTTCAATGGCAAAGATTTTGTTCTCTCTCGCTATGCGTCCTCTGTTTCTTTGAGTTACTCGTCAGAAATAGAGGTTGAAGGAGGGAGTTCGGAGGAGAAGAAAAGCACATTGTCCTCAATGTGGAAAAACACTCTAAAGAGAATGCTTAACAAGTTAAAATCCAAGGCACAGTAGCAATTAAGTAGGGTAGTGGCCACAAATACAAAGTATATAAAGGGGGTTTTTATTGTACTGAACTACACTACTTCTATCTTTTCTACTGGATTGTGTCCCTCCCCCACACTTATCTTCCTCACACAACAATTAAGCCCAAAGAATCATAGGAATTAGGAAGAAAACAAGTGAGGAAAGAGACAACCTGTGTTAGAGTATCTTGAGTTGCTTGAAGGAGAAGTTCTCATCCCTGATGAGAATCATGCATGTGTCTTGTGAAAATACTTCTCCCGTATCAAATTTCCTTGGTGGAGGTGGCTCAGGATCAATCGGAAAAGGTGCAAGGATGTACGGTGGATGTCGGTTCCTCCGACGGTCGATCCAAGAATGTGCCTGCAAAGTTGACAAGCAAAGAGCAGTATTCCATCTAAAAATAGAAACATGGAGAGATTTCAAGTGAAGTAAAGGCATGTTAAGTTCCAAATTCTCCAAGTAACTATCACATCTAAGGAAATCAATGGCACTCCCATCAGTAGGAGTGAGACAACCAGTCAATTTTTGAAAATCCTCTTGTTTTTGCAAAGTGGAAGGTGCGGAATCTACCTTAGTATTGGGTTGCACCACATCATCATTGCAATTACAAGAGGTGGAAGGAAAAAGAGTGGAGGAAGAAGGAGAATTTTTCAAATCATTACCACCCAAAACTTTCAAAGTTTCAAAAGAATCTTTTTCTTTTTCTATATCGGGTGGCAAATCACAAGAAAGAATAATATGGAAAGATTCATTTTCATTTGCAATGTCATCAATCAAAATAGTTGAATCTTTCCTTATTAAACTATCATGCAATTCATTAGAATCAAGAGAAAGATTTGTGTCTAGGCTATGGTCCTTCGCACTCACAACAACCATGTTGGCATCCATACAAGATTCAACATTTTTAGAATTGTCATGCTTACAATCATCAATAGTACAAGGAGGTGCAGTAAGATCAATGGTAGAATCAACCACTTCACTAAATGATTTCTTTCGAAACTCAACAAACAAGTAGTATTTTTCATGAAAACAATCTACACAAATATGATCTTCCGCACAAGAACATGAAGATATATCATCCAATTGAGCACGATCTTCCCTAGTAGTATGAAGAGAAGCATTTTCAACAATAAAAGCATCATACAAAGAAGTAGAAGCACAATCATCAACAATTACAATTGAATCACCACTACTTGAACTAATGGGTTGAGCAATTACATTTTCAAACATTTGAGGGGATTCAACATTGATTTCCTCATTCACCCCATCATCACTCAAATCATGAATTGCTTCACTAGTTAAAGTAGTAGGAGAGTCAACTTCGATAAGGATAGGATCATTACCAAATAGGAGAGAAGACTCTTCAATGCTCGTGTGAACTTGCTTTACTTCTTGTGCTTGTGTAGGAATAGGCTCTGTAGGATTGGAATCTTCTACTTGTGAAGTGGCGTGTGGCTCTTAAGCTTGGACTCCTTGTTCCTCCTCCATAAGAGAGGAAGACTCCTCTGGAAGTTGGAATTCGCACCTTCTTGACTTTCTTGGCTTGAGTAAGTGGATTACATGGAGGCAGTGGAGAAAGAGTCTCTTGTGGAGTGTTACACTTAGAAGTCTTTTGTGAAAGCCACTTCATATTTTTCTCAAACTTCTCTATGTCTTTCTTCCATTGCTCCGCTGCTTGTGATGGCTGAATGAGATACTCAAAGTCCTTGGCCAATCTTGCACGCTCTTTATCTCCTTGGTCCATTGATCTCATTATAGAGGCCATACAATTGGCAAAGGTGTCCTTGTGTGACTGCTTCTCATTTATAGTCCGAGTCGTTGGACTTTGGAATTCTCCAATGACTTCACCAATAGTAGGTTCTTGGAGTGGCACATATGGTTGAGAATGAGGTCCATAAGATGGTTGAAATGGTGGGCAGAGAGACTCATGAGGTGGATAATATGGGCGGGAAGTAGGATGAAATGAAGGAGGAGGTTCATGATATGACATGCGATTATATAGTGGAGGATTAGAGTGGGGCTCATAATATGGGTTGTATGGTGGCGGAGAAGGTTCATGGTATGCTCTATAGGGTGGATGGGGTGGGTAATGAGGTTGGAATGAAGGTTGGTGGTAGGGTTCATGATATGAAGGGTGGAATGGACCTTGGCATTCTTGACCAATTGGATTATTTTGACATCCCAACTTAGCTTGAAGAAGTTGTAATGATTGTTGAGTGTAATGGATGCTTTTAGAGATGGTCTCTTTCCTTTTAGTTGAATCTCCCACAGAATAGTGAGATTGAAAAGGTAAACTTTGATTACTAGTAAACCAAGCCATAAGAATTCAATGCAATAAATCCCAATGAATCACAAGATGACTATCTAACTATAAACTATGAAAACTAAGAAAAAGAATCGAAGAGAATACAAATGCAAATGAAAAAGGGGAAAAGGATTTCAAAATGACAAAAGATGCAAGTATGCTATAAATCAACTTGGAGACATGGTGAATTCAAACAAGTGAGCTCAAAATCATATCAAATCAAATGCAAAAACACCACACAGAAGCTACCAAGTCAAAATAATGCAAGAATGCAATGCAAACTATCAAAATGCAAAATTCCTAAACTATATGCAAATAATTAACCAAAAATGCAAAACTAATAAACTTCACTTGAGAAACCCCTTGTCAAAAGTGAATTCAACAATTAGATTACCTAGGGAGCCAATTACTTAGCTCCCCGGCAATGGCGCCATTGATTTGACCGTGTCTTTACGTCTTGGGGTCAAATGCAAAATATTTATAACCAAGAATTGCAGTACAATGCAACACTCGGGTCATCTCACTCGAGGAGCCTTTATTGAGCTACCTAAATAACTTGATTATCATGCAAATACAGTGAAACAAGGGGAAATGGATTGTTTTGGATTTTTCAAATTAATCTAAAGAAAATGAAAATTAATTAAATGCTAAGCTATTGTTTTTGGTATTTTTTCTTATGAAAATGGAGAATGAGTAAAAGTGAATGGAATGATATGGAGTGGAGAATATGAATAAAGAATGCTCTTGGTAATGAAGAAGTGACAATCCTTGCTCAAAAAGATTATGGGAGTTAATTCTCTCTAAGTCTTGAAAGTAAAACCCCAAATGGTCGCTCGGGTCTAGTGTTCTTAATTAATAGTTACTCATGCGAATGCAGCTAGTAACTATCTCTTAAGGCACTATTAGGAACTACTTAGAGTGCAATTAAAATAGATAACTATAACTTGCTTCCTCTTAATATGAATGCGATAACACGACACTCAATTGATCCAATTCAATTATACAATCTAACAATAACACGTAGAGAGTACAATTTCATTGAATCAATAAGGATATATATATATATATAAATTCAACAAGCTATAAAAATCCAATCCAATCACATATATCAAACCAACAGAGACAATTAACATCAATCTCAGTTCTAGAATCATACACAATAATTCCTAAAACTAGGCAATTTAAATACATGATTTTAGACTAATGGAATGATAACAAAACTCCCCTTTGTAGTCCAATAAGATGAAGAAACTCTTGACCACCAAGAATCAATGAAAATCATCCTCTCATGATGTTAACAGTAGCCACAATATCTTCAAAGCATTTAATTCCCATGGAAATTGAATGAGAGTCTGAGAAAAATGAATTTCATGGGTTCTGTTAGAAAATGAGAGTGATAGTAGATGCGAATGATGATGCTATGACAAACAAGAGAATAATGGAGTGCTATGATCTTCGGTGATGAAAAGAGGAGAAATGGAGTAGTGAATGGGAACGGTGATGGTTCAGGATTGAAGCTGAAATAGTGAAGAGGAGGATATAGGACGAACAAGGATGTGGTATGGAAGAGGCACTATGGTGATGATGGACAGAAGGTATAGACTGAGAACAGAGGAAGGACGAATCTAGAATGGATAAACGAAAGGTAGTGGTGTCGGTGGTGGTTAGGAAATGAAAGAAAGGATAAATAAAGGAGTTCGCCGGAAACTGAGTTTACACCGCTGGAATCTGTAAAATGATGAAGGTCATCGAAACTGATGGACTTGACGGGAAGGTGGTGGTTTTTGGTTTCCCTTCTCCGGTTCCCTCTTCTCTCCCTTCAAGCTATAGCCTCAGCCGTCCAAACTCGAGTTTCAGTTTGCAACTTTGATGGCCAACACTACTCTGTGTCTCTCAAGCTCGCAATGGTGATTTCTCCATGGTGGGGGTGAAGTGGGGTCACCGGCGGCGATGGTGGAGAAGCAGGAGTGCCACCGGCGACACTAGGAAGAGGAAGGAAGAAGAAGATGTGTGATGATCCGAGATCCTTCTTGTGCGGTGCCTCCTCTGTTTTTCAATATCACTCTCGGGTCTCCCATATCCAAATCCCATATCTACAGCCAAGTCGGGTCTGTGCATTCGTTTGGTCATCTGCACATTATCCAGCAAAGGCCTAAACTGCAACCTATGGCCCAGGGACTAAAGTGAAAAGTTACAAAGGTTTTTGGAGGGATTTCAGTGAAAGGTTTTTGAAATATTTTGGAGGTTCAATTAAACTTTCCAGAACTCATGAGTCCTTTTCTGTGGTTTTCCTTAGGCCCTTTTCTTTACTATTTTTGTAAATTTCAAAAATTGTAGGGCCTTTTCTGTAGTTTTTCCTCATTCTTCAAAATATTAATTTATCCTCCAAAATTTCCAATTTTCTTCCAAACCACCTACAAAACAATATTAAACACCATGTAGCATCAAAAGTTCAAGAGACAATTGTACAAAAAAATAATTAATAAATTATGACCATTTTGTTCATAATTGCAAATAATTTAAAACAACTGTCCCTAACTAAAATTAGTGTTTAATAATGCGATAATATCCCCGAAAATATATTAATACTATATAAAAATATGGTCCAATCAGAAGGGGACGGTGAGGATGAGGATGAAGATGAACAGCAATCGTGGCTAGCGGAGGAGGAAGGTGACGGTGGTAATGGTAGATGTAGCTTCTTTCTCCCCACTCTCTGATAAAGCTCTGTCTTTCCTCTCGACGCTCCTAGAAATCCCAGCTCTCTGGTCTATTGGTTCTCTGTGTTCGGCCTCAACTCACAGTGCTGCTCATGGTCTGTGTTGTTCAATCCAAACAGTGGTGTTGCTCGGTGGTAGTGGACGAAGGACGCTCCGTATATGAGACCAGTTTCAGTGGCGAAGATTTTTCTTTCTCTCGCTATGCCTCCTCTGTTTCTTTGAGTTACTCACCGGAAATAGAGGTTGAAGGAGGGAGCTCGGTGGAGAAGAAAATGGAGGTCACCGGCGGCGACGGTAACAAGAATGGAGCCACCGACAACTCTAGGAAGAGCAAAAAGGATGGAAGATAAAGGTCAATCTCCTGAAGCTTGCACGGTGCTCACTATATATCCCTTCCCTCAACTCGTGTTTGTCTCCTTTTTTTTTCGGGTCCTCAGCTCAGAGCCCAATTACCAATGCCTTTCTATGACCTAATGGACCTGGTCAAAATGCAAGTTTTAACCAGGGACTATTTTAAAAAGTTTAAAAGTTCTAAGGAGGGACTAAAATGAAGCTTTTAAAAGTGTTTTAGGGCTCAACAATAATTTCATGAACATCTGGGTATTTTTCTATGATTTTCACTTGGACCATTTTCTTCAAAGTTTTGTAATTTTCAGAAATTGTATGACCATTTTCTGTAATTTCCCCCCATACTCAAAATATTAATTTTGACCCTCCAAAATCTCAATTTCTTCCAAAACACCTACAATGCAAGATTAACCACAAGGTATACGCGTAGCATCAAAAGTCCAAGAAATCATTTGTATGAATAATTAACAAATTATGACCATTTTGCCCCTATTTACAATTAATTCAATGCAAATATCCCTAACTAAAATTAGTAGTTAATCATGCAATAATGTCCCATAAAATGCATTAAAAATCCCAATTTAGCTATGAAAAATCATATGAAAATATGGTTCTATTAGATGTCAAGAACGTGCTAGAATGAATTTTGGTGAGGTTAGTGAAAGCTCTTAATGATTTCATAATCCACGGGATAGTGTGTTCATTGCAGGTACATTTCATGAAATCACCTCTATGAATGTAGAATCGGGCCGCTCCTATGAGATCGTGGCAAAATCTCTATAGCATTCGTTATGCACCAGGCCCTTTCCTCTATTATTCTTCACCGCCTTAATCACCACCAACCACCTTCTCTTCTTCTTCTTCTCCACAATTTCCTCACTGCTGTAGCCAAAGCTTCCAACATCAACACACTCTTATTTCCTTCCATTTTTTTCTCTATTTCTTATGCACCTTAGACCGACAGAGCCTTATTTTTTGTTTTTCATTTTTCTTTTTCTTTTTCCTCCATTGATTCACCCATTTACTCATGATCCCATGAATTTTTGGTGTTTGGCTAAGCTGTGATTATTTCAAATTAAAGCAATAAGAGGCTAGGGATTTCAACTCTTGAGGATTGAGGATTTGGCTTGAGTTCAATATGCTACAAAATGGAGTTTTCTTTCTTAGATTCTTTATGAATTTTCTATTGTTATTGTAATTCCTGGCTATGTTCTAAGGTATTTTCAGTAGGATTTTGTTGAGTTATTTGGACTCCATATTGTTGAACAAAGATTGTTTATATTGTGTTTGGATTGGAATTATTGTGATTGGTTGATTAATAGTTATGTATTTCCTATTAATTCAATGAGATTGTACTTGCTATGTGTTCACTAGTTTGTGTAACTGATTTGAGTTAATTTGAGTAGCGCATTTGTGCATTCATATTAGAGGAAAAAATTGTATTAATTTAATCCATTTCAACATCAAGTGGATTTTAACAATTTATTGAGATGACTATGAATGCGATCGTAAGATTAGTCATTAATCAGATAAATTGGACTCAATACGTTGGCTTGAGGTTTTTAATTAAGACTTGATGGATTTCAAACTCCCATATTATTTAGTGAACTAGGATGGCCAATGAACCAATTTCTCAAGCGAATTCACTTCATTCATTTCTTCATATCGATCCAATTTTCACTTTTATAAAAAATACCAAAAACAATGGTGTCGCTTTTAATTAAATTGCATCCTTCTTTTAATTATTAATTTGAAAAACCAAAACCAAATTTCCCCTTATTTTCATTGCATTTTCATGGCATATTAGATTACTTAGGATTCAATAAAAGGCTCCTCGAGAAGAGAGAACGATCCTAGGTTTGCCTATACGCAATCCTTGGTTAATTTTTGATTGTGAACACCAAGGCTAATGTGCGAAAAAAGTCTTAATCAATGTCCTCCTTTTATTTTATTTTATTTTTACATCGGAAAGACAAATAAAATTTAGGGAAAATTCTACTTAAATACCATTTCATCTTTCAAAACCCCAAAAAAGTCTGTTAAGACGTGGAAATGACACAAAATTGATAGAGGAATAATTTGGGATTTTAAAGTGTTGGTAATTTTACCATAATATCCCTTAATTTTTTAAATTAAAAAAAAAAAAGAAAGAAAATAGCACCCCTCGCCAAAGCACCACCACCAGTCGGCCGATCAGCACCTTTCGACCACTAGAACTCTGGCCGTTAGCCGCCAAAGCTTTAGCGTCGATGGCTGTTTTTTGGGGTTTTTTCTTAAAAAATGAGGAGCCAAGTGGTAAGGGTGGGATTTGAATCCCCCTTGGTCCTTCAAAAGGCATGATGACCATTGGGCCCCTAAGCCCTTTTGATATATATATATATATATAATATGCATAAGAATATATGTGTATAATACAAATAAAGACATAAAGGTTTTTGACTAAATGAGTAATGGAAATAACTAAAGGTGTAACGGTATTAACTAGAGGCGTAATGGTTTTCACTAAATAAGTAATGTTATTAACTAAAGGCATAATCATATTGACTAAAGGCATGATAATATTTACTAAACAAGTAATGGTATAGACTAAAAGCGTGGTGGTATTCATTAAATGAGTAATGATATTAATTAAAGGCGTAATGGTATTGACTACATGAGTAATAACATTGGCTAAAGGCGTAATGATATTCACTAAATGAGTAATGTTATTAACTAAAAATGAGTAATGATTTACACCTCTAGTCAATACCTTTACGCTTTTAGTCAATACCATTACTCATTTAATCAATATCATTATTCTGTTAGTTAATAAAATTACTCATTTAGTGAATATCATTACGCCTCTAGTAAATATCATTACGCATTTAGTCATTTTCATTACTCATTTAGTCAATACCATTACGTTTTTAGTAAATACCATTACTCATTTAGTGAATACCATTATGCTTTTAGTAAATATTACTAATTCTTTAGTTAATATCATTACGCATTTAGTACTTAATTAATTAGGACTCTCAGAATGACGTTCACATGATTCATTGTATGTTCTTTGGATTTGTTTTGATTAAGGAATGCCAGCTGTTAAAAATGGTTGACCATCATGGTTCACATGCCTTGTTGTATTTTAAAATGAGTACGGCACAATGTCCTCCTTTATTTTTTTTAATACACCGGAAAACACACATCTACACAGTGACATTACTGATAATATATGAACTCATACCAACTACTACTTTTGATCATGGAGACAAAAACCATATTGTTGTTTGCGACAATAAACAACTTCAACCAATCGTTTTAACTTATAAAAACACAATAACATTGCTTGGAAGAGAGAGAATACAAATATATATATTACACCTGTGAATTTGGACAAGTAAAAAGGCCAAGAGAAAGAGTGCACTTGCGAGCACAACAACAGGTCACCAAGAGGCAAACGTAGTGGAAATTCAGTGATTTCCCTTTCCACGTGAGTTAAATATGGACTGGGAACTTTTTATCAATTAGTTTTGGGAAAAATCTAAAATTTATTTTATGAAATGACTTACTAGAAAAACCAAGTTTTTGAGGCATTTGAATTTGAGATCTTAACGTTTCAATTGTAAGGAGCATTAACCAAATTTTATTTTGTTTTAACCGGTCATCATTACCAATGTTCATGTTGTAGGCCATTATATTTAGATTTTTGTAACTAATCAATAAAATATTTTTATGGCTTTAGAAACAACTTGTTTAATCGTGTTTATTGCCATTGATTTTTGCCCAACATTCCAGTGCATGAGAGGTGCCTATAAAAGGCATTTCTTTCAAGAGGTTCAGGCATCCCGCTCTAGGAGCACTCTTTTCCTCCTCTGAGTTCTCTCTTTGTCTTTGTATTCACTGCCTGCTGGTTGCTGTTATATTTTATTGTTTTACTCACTTGTGTTTGCAGGAAGAATCTGTTTTATCTTGGGGAGTGACGTTGCCTGTCAGCCAGTGGTGGAGGTATAGCTCTTAAGGGCAGCTTCCGTGGATGTGACTCGGATTACATACTTCATTTATAGGTACTACGCCAACAAAGAAAAGATCCAATGGCGTTTAAGTAGCACTAAATAACCACAACTTATACAGACAGCATCAGCACTAACTATATCAAGAAAAGTTTAACACCAATTTAAATCAATATGGGTGTTAAGAGAGTTAATATAGTTGTTCCATATATATTAATAGTAAGTGGTACACTATATATACTTTTAGTCTTAGGCTTGTAGTTTTTGTCGAAAATAGCTTTGCTCTTGAACCCTGTTAAGTGCAAGTAAGAAGTGTTGGACCTCTTAAGGAATACTCAAAATAAAACTTCCCTCATACCAATGAATAGGGCAATTTTGCTTCAAGATCGGGTTTTATGATGAAAAATTTTGTTTAACTTATCAACAATTAACATACATCCCTCTTCACAAAGTAGATAATTGAGTTCAAATCCCACCTTGTTCAAAAAAGACACCTGGGGAGAAACATCCTTATTGCAAAGTCTCGATCCAAATTAGCCAATTGCTCGCATACTTAGTAATAGGATCTAGAAAATGCGCCCAACACCGACTGGCCCAAAGAGTTATAAAAAAACCTGGTTAACCTAGGTTTGAAAACATGCTAGTATTTAGTGCCCGACAGTGCCTCGAATAGAATTGCTTCCAATAGAAGGATACCAGTGCTTAGCAAAAAAAATCCTATCAATATATTTGTTAATATAGTACCGACCTTATAGAAATCATTGCTTTAGCTTACAGCTCTTCGCAAGAAATGACCAAAAAATGTTGTAATCTGATCCCCTGAAAGGCATTGTTCAATGTTTAAGCCATATCATGAGGCTTAGTGTAACCCCCTTCTCATAAAGGCCGAGATTACAAGTACGAAATTATGTTGAATTAGAGACCAAACGATGATTCAAAACTTGTTAAAAATCCCATGCCCAAACTAGGGTTTACAAAATTTGTCAAAAAAATGTTTAACATGGTCTCACATTCACATTTCAAGAGTATAATTGGCCTACGCAGTTTGCTTTCATTCATACATATCAGAGTGTAACAAAAATTCCCGACACACTCGGGTTCTATTAAACCATCTAAGGGTTTATAAGGCACATTCGCCTATTTACAGTTTCCCAAATAGGGGATTACATGAAACTATTCCAATATATACAACATGTATAACAAATCCCCAACAAAATGTTCAATAGGTAATAGCATGATAACCAACTACCCAAAATATAAAACCCCTAACTAGGAGCTTAACCGCCCTCCATCACCTGCTTCTCCTTGGAACCACTTGCCCTGTCTGTAATTTTGTCAATGGAAAGAATGAGATTATAAAGAATCTCAGTAGTAAAAATTCACTCATAGTATATACAACCACAAAGCATGTAAGAAAATCACAATACAGCAGCAAAACAACATCATTTACAACGGCATTTACAGCGGCAGGGGTAGGTATGACTTGTGTCACTTCCACAACTGCTCACGCTGTAATGCTCACGCTACAATACACAACAGTATATTTCACATCAACATGTTTCACAACAGCAATGTTTTATATGGCATATTCCATAACAACATAGCCACACCGGCATGTTGCTCAATGGTGGCCAAATCACAATACAACAAAACAACATTGGCAATTACAATGACAATTACAATGGTAGGGGTAGGTGTGATTCTCAACAACCCTACAACTGCTCACGCTGTAATGCTCACACTGCAATGCACCATAGCACATTCACATCGGCATATTACACAACGACAATTCAATAATAATTCATGCATACAATGTATCATACACAACATAAGAGAAAGGTCACTACCTTGTTCTTTCCGCACTTGCTTTGGAACTAATCTTTCACGGGTAGGGCAAATATCAAATTCTAAAACCATAATTAAGAACAAAGAAATATTCTCTAATCCAATACTCAATTCCAAAACACTTAAATTTGGTTATCATTTAAGACCTTTAGGTGGCTACTAGAAGCCCAAACAAATGCCTAAAAGGTTGGGAAAGACTATGCCAAAGACTACCTTTCAGAAGTGAATTGCTGATGTTTGAGGGTTGGCCGCGGCCAAGAAACCTTTGGCTACAGCCAACAATAGCTCAGAGGGTTTCTGGCTGCATCCAAAAATCTTCTAGCTATGGCCAAAAGCAGACCCGACACTTTCTGGCTGCGGCCAAGAAAATTTTTGTTTCTTGGCTGAACTTCCAAAAATAATAACTAATTCTACAAAAATTGAAATGAGGTGATCCAAAGTCCTACTTAAAGCTTTTTAAGTCCACTTTACAAGAAAAATGTGAATCGTTGCTGTCTATAACTACAAAAATACATAATTCAACAATTCTCCTCGATTTTCCAGAATTGATCCCTGTTTCAACATCAAACTTTGGAAAATCATAACTCCCAGCACACACATCGAAATGACATCTATTATGCATCCATTTTGAAGCTTGGCATGTGAACTATTAGACTGGAAAGCTTCAGAATTCTTTGACACCATTTACTCATTCAAAACTGTTGTGCAAACTGACTGCCCTTCACCAACAACATTTTTTAGTTTTCAACAAATGTTTCCAAATATTCCAAAATTCTCATCCAACACTACTCCCACACAATTTTCCACAAGGGATCCAATGGAAACATCAAAACAACCAAATTCTCATTCCATTATCATGCTCTGTTTTAGGCAACAATTCAACAAAAAACCCAAAATTGACAAACTTTACATTTAGTGATCTAAACCAATTCCTTTGTCCAAAAGACACAACAATGCACCATTTCCAATGCAATACCACGCACAATTCATACAATCCAATACTACTCAAAAATCAAGCAAAATACCAAAAATTCAAGACTCAACTATTAGTCATAACATATGTATCAAAAGAAAGCTTTCACTCACCTCTTTCACTTTCCTAAACTTGTTTCTTAATTCACCAACTTCCAAATTTTCTCAAGCATAAAAACACCTCCTCTTGAGAATCTAAAACCATAGAATGAAAGCTCTCAACAAGGAGAACAAGATTATAGAACGAGGTTTTGGCATTTGAAGTCAAAATCTTACCTTAATCTCAAGCTTTTCTTTTATCTTTCTTCTTCTTGTTGAACGAAAATGGAGGATGGGAGAGAGAGAGAGAGAGTATAAAATGATGAAGATGAAAATGAAGCAGATTTTTTACACTCCCTCCAAGCGTCTAGCCTAGCCGTCCAAGAGAGAGGGAGAGAAAGAGAAAAGATTCAAAAACTCATTTTTGACTTTTCCCACCAACCACTCTCATCCATTCATGCCACTTGTCAATCTCTTGTGGTTTTTCATTAAATGTAATTCTTCACTTAGTTACACTAACCAAATTCCTTAGCTAGTAATTAAGTTCTTCTTTAGTTGCCGACTAATTGCTCAGTACATTTTCCATTATTTCAATTTTGTCCCTGATTATGAAAATTCCTATTGAATTACCACTTAACACATTTTCTCATTCCATTCTCTATTTCATGCACCCTCCCCCGTTTTATAATTTCTTTCAAGCTTTAACAACACAATTAAGCTTAAATATAGGGTTTGGGCACTTTCTATTGCAAATTTGGTTGTAACCCATACTTTATTCCATAGAAGCATCCATAAAACATTCTTTACAACCTCATTTGAAGTCATTAGCTTTTAATCAAAATTTGGGTATTACACTTAGGACAAGATGTACGCATGTAAGTTAAGGCGTCAGTGATCCACTTCTCTTCATGATTAATCTCTAGTCTTTCTCCTATTGAACTAATTTCATGTCATCCATATAAGATATTACTCTTGTTAGAGATTTATGAATGATTTGCAGTGAGATCTGATCAACATCAAGAATGAGTGTTGAGTAAAAGATCCCCACGCTGTTATACTATTTGGCTCAGTTTCTGGGTTGAATAGCTTAGTTCTGCTCTTGGATTTTGATGTACTTTTGTCATCGAGTCCCACATGGACAAGATTTGGAGGGAGGGGGTGCGATGCTTTCTTATAAAAAGAACTGGGAGGGAGGAACATGATTCACAGAGTGAGGTTCATTCTTTTCTCTTCTCTTTGTTTCCTTCTCATCACTGATTAGAAAAAGTTGAGATTTAATATTTTTTATTAAATTTAAATATTATTTAATTAATTAGTGATTAGTGATTGGCAGGAAACGAATAGGACGGTTTTGTCCGGGTTTGTTAGGTATTTGATATGGTATATCATTATTATATAGATATAAGATATTTTTAGATTTAATATTAGATATTAGATTATATTAGATTATAAGGTTATACTTTAGCTTTTGCTTTGCGCTCTTGTACTCTCATTGATTATTCAAGGATTAAGTATTAAGGATTCAATAATATTTTAGAGGCTCTTGTTTCCTCTCTAGTTCAATCCTTTAAATTCTAACATGGTATATTTCAATCCTTCAAATTCTAATACGGGTCTTTACTGGTCATTGATCAAGTCCTTTTCTTGCGCGGTTTCGGGTGAGGATTGCATCCGGTTGAACCAGTTTGTTTCACTCGATATTTAAAATTTTGGTTAGAAATGAAGGAGGTAGTATAGTTAGGTCAAAGGACTTGTTCCTTTTGGCTACAACTTCGACACTGCTCTTCAAATAATAGGAAAAAGACACAAATAAGCAGCAAATAGTTGTTCCTGATAGGTTGTGGCATGTCTACCTCAACTTGTAACAAAGAACTTCAATGACAGCAAAAACTTTGAGTGATATGAAAATAATCCCTTAAAACAAGAAGAAGAAAATGGATGGTCTAGTATTTATTCCAATTGATTTGATGACATGGGAAAGCCAGGGAGGTTCCATAAATTGTTCCATCTTTCAATATTTCCAAATCTCAGCGAAGCTATCACCCAATATCTGCGATTTCATTTAAATAAGTTGCAGATGCATAGCAAGGGGCAAAAGCGGTATGCAATATATAACAATATTGGACTGGAATATATGCTTCATAATATATAGTAGTAGTAACATATATTCTGTTTCAGATAAAAGTCCTTAATTTCCAATATTTCCAGTTAATTTGGCTTCAGCTATCTATGGCACGCTGGGCATGTTTGATCTGTGTGGAAGTTGCAGACGGTCCCAATTCTCATCATTTTCAAACTTGCTGGAGTATTGATCGACCATCTCTTCGCTAGCTAGCTCCAGCTTTGGAGGATCCCACTAATCACCACATCAATAGTAAAAAATTATTTAGTTTATATATAATATATTGGTTATATAAAAAATATTTTCAATTCATTTTTTTTTTTTTTTTTGAGAGAATAACTTAAATTCTATAAACTCGGGAGAACGAATAAGAGACTCCATCGTTTACCTTGGGCTTGTTGTCTTTATCAAATAGCTTTGCTCTTGTTCCCTGTGAAGTGCGTGCACCAAGTGGCGTTATATGCAAAGTATAAGCAATTTAACAAAAAAAAAAAAAAAAGGCACCAGTAAGTGAGCAAATAAATAAATAATTCAAAGAGTAACCCAATAAAACTCGCGTCAAATCAAGACCAAAAAAGTAAGACATGTTGAATATTGGTGTTTCCAATTACCATCTATCAATATCAAGTAAAAATATTGGTTTTAATTATCAGGCATGTAAAATAAAAATACTATCCATTTATTGGATTGTATAATATACCAAAAAAACGTATCTAGTCGTCAACGAAGAAACAAATTGGCGTGGCTTAATTATATGTTTTATCCAAAAATATTATTTTGCCTAACCGGTTAAAGAATATATTCCCCTAATCCTATTTTTAGGTCGCTTTTAACATATTTCACATAGACTAAGAACAACATTAAATTTCATTAACACTGCCTTAAAATTCAACATATTTTCAACTTTATCCCTATTTAATACACAATATATCAATAAATGAAGTGTAAAATTCTATATATGTTCATATGCAAAATTTAATAATGTGACTTATAGATAGGATAAAAAAATTCTTCTCCTTCTACCCTATATATAGTACTAGAGGAGTACATTATAAAGAAAAATGTATTGCCATAAAAATTATAAATTTATCGAAAATATATACTTATAATTAATAATTTTGTTTGTCAGAGTCATAGTGTTGACCTCGTAGAAAGCATTGCTGATAGTTCTTCCTATAAAATGAGAGGAAATATTGTGATCCCGAGCAAGGCATTGTTCAATGCTTTGTACTCTGCCTTCTCAAAACATTCACATTAATTCATTTCATTATCTTAATAATTATTTTGAGTGCCCTAATTGCTTTCAATTTGTGACAATAAAATATTACTTAATTACTATTACTTTGCCTACTTACAGATCTAAGCCATATCTTGAGGCTTGTAGGACAAGATGTCCTCATGTAACTTAATGCATCTGTGTGATCCACTTCTCTTCTCCATTCATTTCTATTTCTTTTTCCTATCAAATGTTGATGTCATTTATGTCATCCAAACAACATATTCTTCACTAAGTAATTCAGATTTGCAGAAAAAATAAAGATTAAATAATGTCATATGGGATATAAAAGGGACAGACTGATTTCCTCAACAGTTCCTTTTGAGAAAAACTTGTTAATTGTGTCCAGTTTGTTTAGTTTGTCCATGCAAGACATACAAGATGGAAGAATTATATTGCGTGTTAAAGCTAAGAGAAAATATAATGCATGCCTATAATTAATTAGAGAATAACCACAAAATTCATTATTACCTAGTCAAGGGGCTCTCTTCTTTCAAAAATGCTACTTCTGTGAATTTATCAATTACTGCAGCAATTGTTGATTTATCTGACGTTGAGATAGATTGCAGGGCATTTTCCAGCAAGTTTAGCTTCTATATATTGCACCAGCATAAAGTGAGGTAAGATTTAATAATTAATACACATATTCATGCATTAATTAAGTTTCTAATCAAGTGTAAGACCTTCTAAGGGTTCCTTTAGTACGAGGGAAAGTGAGGGAATTTGCTCCCTCCCGTCCCCTTATGTTACTTATGAAACCCCTCCAAGACTGGGGGATTTAAAGGGAGCGGTAATATTTTGCCAAATTCGGACAATTTTACCTATACAGTTATTTTTAATATTTCCAAACTACGTACCCTTCTTGCGACCCTCTCTAGGGCTTCATCAACCAAAGCAACTGCGACTCCTTCACCAAAGAAATCTCCATCGCGTACCTCTCCTTCGTCTTCCACAACGATTCCACACAATTGTCCGTTTTATGTAATATTTGTTTTTTCCTAACCAACTGTTTTATATAATATTTGGTTTCTTTTAATGTTTCCACTTGTGATGCAGTTTTTGTTTATATTTTTCTTTTATTTGATATGTATATTATTGTGTATTAGTTATTAATTAATTATTATAATTATATCCATTTAATATTAATAATTATAAAATTATAATTTTATATAATAAATGTTATTTATAATTTTATTTTATTTTATTAAATATTTTACAAAGTTAAAAAACAACTTAAATATAATAAGGGTAAAGTTGTCTATATAAAAATATTTTCCACACCTTCCTCTCCTAAACCAAACAAGGTATCATTAAAACCCCTCTCTCCTTCCAACAGATCAATTTAAATGAGATAATATTAAAATTCCTCACCCCTCCTTCTCTTCCCTCCATTAAATCAACTCCCGTCCCTTTCTCTTCCCTCCTATAGATTTGATGGGCCCACTTGTGGTGGGATCCATCAACCCATTGTCTTTACTTCTCTTGATTTGGGAGGTTTTTTTTTTCTTTTTTCCTTTTTGTATTAGAGGGGTTAATTAGCAATAACAACATGAGATTATGGTTTGTTTGGTAGGAGGGATTTGGAGAGAGGGGATAGAAAATTTTTATGAGTTGAATTTAAAAAAGTTGGAGAAATGAGGTTATAAAAGTTTTATAAAGGGAAGATGTAAGATAAAAGAGTGAGAAAAATTAATTAAAAAACGTTAACCCCACTTCTCTAATTTTTTAAAAATCTAACTCAACAAAAATTCCCTCCACTCGCTTTCCCTCCCGTTCCCTCACACCAAAGAGCCCCTAAAAGTGGAACCCAACTCATTACCTGCCACTTGTAAGGGAGTACATGCCTCAAGGCTATTGGCCCCTCTGGAAGGTATTCAAAGACCTGAAAAAAAACCCAAAAGCGTGTAGAATGTACATGACCTTGGAAAGGGACAAAATGAGTAGCCTGCAGGCCACATTCAACCATTTTTGCTCCATTCAAATGCCTTCCTGTTAATCCCAACTCCCAAGTACTCCCCTATACATATTGCCAAATCAAAACCGTAACAAACTACTCCCTTCGGTCCTTAATGTAATACCTAATTGAGGAGTTTGTGTTGGTCTTAAATGTAAGACATATTTCACATTTTTATCAATTTTTTTCAAAATAATCCTATTGATATTCCCTGAAAAATAATCAAATAGGAGAGGAAGGGAGGGAATTAAGGAAGATGACCCATCGATTTACATGCTTTAGAAAAAACATAACATATTAATAGGATGCTTAACTAATATCCTTAATTTAATCAAATTAGTTAATTAGGGACAAAATGAGTAGCAAGGCCTCAACCATCTCTGCTCCATTCAAACGCCTTCCTGTTAATCCGAAGTACTCCCCTATATTGTAGAATCAAAGTCAGTTGTTAATAGCTTAAGCCTTTTAGTTCAAAACTAAACGTTTTTATATAGAGATCCAAGTAAACAAATGGCATCCAGGTCAATCTTAAGTTTATAAATTTGTCAATGAAATGAATGATAAAGAGGATGACATGAATTAACAAAGTTATATCCTTAAAACTTAATGAACAAAACATTAATAATGTAACAACTAACCAAAAAAGATTACAAAAATGTACAATATTACCAAAATGGCCAGGAAGCCAAGCCTTGAGAGAAAGTAAGAAGCACGCGCGACAGGAAAGAGTCCTATAGATGCCTCCGGCATAGCAAATACCTATGAAAAATAAATTATACAATAATTAGTTGCCATTCCATGTCAATTTTGAATTTTAATTTTGGGAAGAGAAAAGAAGACGAAACACATACAGCTTTTTCAGTGACAACGCTGAAGGTTGTATTCATGGAGAGACCAGCTCCAGCTCCCATAACCGTTCCAT
Organism: Inga laurina; assembly: GCA_963855925.1. Lineage (NCBI taxonomy): Eukaryota > Viridiplantae > Streptophyta > Magnoliopsida > Fabales > Fabaceae > Inga > Inga laurina. The sequence continues at coordinate 9,428,391 of OY979702.1, forward strand.
TAATCAAAGACACCTTCCAATATAATTAATTAATTAAAAAATCATTCATAATATTTCATTTCCATATTTAATTAAAAATATAACAAAAGGCTTTTTCCAATGTTGATGGTTGATTTGGGCAATATATTCCTTAAAATGGCGAGGAAAAAGAAAGATCCTGATGAAAAACAGGGTGATAAACTCAAGGATGTCATGCAAGACGCCCAAAGTCAAACAGTCTCTAGTGAACAACTGGAGGCAGTAATGCAACAACTTCTACAGCAATTTGGGTCGCAACTCAAGGATCCCAGCAGCAGAAACAGTAATCTCAAACAGGGCCATCCACTCCAACCGGATCATCGATCCAACAACCTCAAACGGAAGCGACTTCCAAGAAGACTCTGCAGTCTTATGCACAGGCTTATGCCTAGAAGAAGCTCCCAGACCAAACTTGGGAACAGGTATTGAAAAAAGGGAAAAACAAAGCCCTTGTACTAATTCCCCAAGGAATCATAATCAAATAGGAGTACGATAGGTTGAACCAAGCACCTTCCTGGTTACAAATTCAGCCAAAACCCTCTACTCATCCAACTCAGAAACAATTGACAACTGCAGTTTCTTCATCCAAAGCAATTGTCAATCAAACCCAAAAACAAGCAAACATGCATATGCCTTACTTCCACAAAGAAAGCTATGCAAAACATATTCTTCAGGTGGAACCTAAATTTTTCTACCAAAACCCCAACCAGGTAGCCTTGAATGTCTTCCCTCCATGATTTCATTTTAGGCCTACAGATATGAGAAAAACGCGAGAATATTATGAGCTAATTCTGGTTCACTCTGAGCCCATCGAGATTAAAAGAAAAAAAAAAAAAAAAAGACTAGACCTATGATTACTCATTCTACTCTCCAAATTTTGAAAGTTCTCACCCCTTCCTAATAGGGACAAGATTTATATAAACCAAAATTTTGGGAAATAGAATATGAACCCAAAGGATATAACTATTGGGATTATGTAGATGCATTGTCTAATGTCTTTTGGGATCAAAATGAACTTTTTCAACACACTTGGTTTATCTATTTCAAAACAAAAACCAATTACGACTTTCCTCAAAGGTTTGTTCATTAGTGGGGATTCTTTGGTCCAATACTAGAAATCCTGTCGCTAAAGGTGGTACAAGCCTTTGAGTTATTTAAACAAAAATTCAACATTGGTGAGGATCCCTTTCCAATTGATCTTCACTATTTTTCAAAATTATCTATATCCTGGATTTTTGTCTGGAGTTACAGATTTTCTCAAGCAAATCAAGGATCTATGCTCCTACCAACATTACAAAGATTTCCTTCTGTAAGGTGGTGGGAAAATTTTGACATCAATAGGATTGACGAAAAGGCAGTTGAAAAACGGTTTAGGGAAAATCCTCAATATCTCTGTATGAGGGAACAAAGTAAATTCCTAAATCAAAGATCAAGGATCCAGTCTATCCTGGCAGCAACCACGGACAAGACCAACCTCAACTCAATGCTACAAATCCTACAACAGCAAGATCCAGTAGCTTCAACAAGTCAACCAATTTCTTCATCAGCCTCAGACAAACAAGAAGATGATGAAGAAAAATTTGTTTTAGATTTTGACGAAGATTAACCCTCCGAAGGATTAGTATTATGTTTAAGTTGTTGTTGTAACTATACAAACTAGTACTGTAGCATCACACATGTCCAATATCACTGTAGTGTCAATAGTACTATACAAATAGTGTTAACCGGAACTGTTCAAACAGTGCCAGTCACTAACAAGTCAATGATCAAACACTGTTCAAACAATAACTCGTTTGTCTATTTAAATGGATTCAGTCTCACTTCAGGGACAGGTTTGATTAGAGAGAAACACTCTGAGGGTCCAGACATGTTACCTCCTTCCTTCTCCTATCCCATCCACCCTTTTCTGTAAGTGCTTATGTTTTATTTTCAATAAAATTATTCAGTTTTCTTTACATTTCATTGCATCATATCCTTTCCCTCCTCTGATGGTCTGAGATTAGCATATCTAATGAATTAATCTTGGCAGGTTTTACCGTCTTTAATCCATTCACTTTCTCATCTATTCCAGAGCATCCCCCTCTCAAGCATCATTTAAAATTTTAATTATGCCTTAAGAGGTCTGTCTTCTTCCCTTCTTCACATGGTCTTCCTCCCTTCTCTATGTTTAGATCCACCTTCAGGGCCGCTCCCCCATCTTGGTAAATTAATGAAGGGAAAAGAGGTACTTTGTCTTGGTTTTGAGATTGTTGGATTTGAATAAATGTAGCTTAGTAACTATTTGCATAAAAGGAAGTTGATTACATATAGTGCAATTTATATGATGATATATTGTTTAACTTGATTAAATTGGGTGAGATAGTATAGCCTTGTTGGAAGGAAATTTGAGCCTGAAACATTTTATTCTAGTGTGATATTTCACTTGTCTCAACTTACTCTTCAGAACTTTTCTTATTTCTTTTCACTGCTACCTAATACATGTGCAATTCTTTAATAGGATAGAGGCATTCATTTTTATACCCTTGAATCCTAAACACAAGCTACAAACACTTTATCTGTTGCTACCGCTTTGAGCCCATCATTTTTTTGTCTATCATATCTATAGTAAGTTAATATGCATGTACAATCACTATGGTAGCAGTTTGCTCATGTTATCAAATCACAAGATGTGGTATTATTGCTATTAGTGTTTTACATTCGAGGGTATTTCAAAAAAAAAACAAAAAGAGAAAAAAAAACAACAAACACAACTCTAATAGCTTCTCTTGACCTCACTTAGTAACTGGGGGCACTTCATCACCAATGTTGGCATTCATGTCAAACAATAAAGTCAAAGAGAGCTATGAGTTGGGCTAAAAGCCTCTTGAGGCACTTGTTGGAGCAACTAAGTAACCGGTGCTACATCACCATATGCAGGGTCACATCAAAAGGGAACCTACAACATCTCAAGATAAGAAAATATATATATATATATATATATATATATATATATATATATATATATATATATATATATAGAATACCCTTCTTGAATCTTGAAGAATAGCATGCATATTACTATTACATTAAATTATCTGTATAACATTACCTACATGCATATTGCTTAGTATCCATCCTCCACTCCACATAGCATATATTCCAACATTACAAGTCATAAAGTGCTCTTGATTTTTGAATGGACATGTAACTGGTGGTAGAAAATTAGAACTATTACAAGCCTATGGTAGGGTGATTGAATAAGAGAATTGAGCAAAAAAGAACCCATACGCTAGTAAGTTGAATGATACACTTTATACCCTTGTGGGCTATTTTACCTAGATTTAATCTTGTTAAACTTTGTATCTTAATATGAGTCCCTTTATATGTGATTGACAACCCATATTGTACACTTAGTTCTTAGGACATATTTACTTAAGTTCTCACAGTCTCTTAGTGAATTTAATTTCTCTCTCTTCCTTCCTCAGCCTGTTTTCAAGATAGATTTTTGCCCATGGGTGCAAAAGATTAAGTGTGGGAGAATTTGATAAATATATATTTTATAATTAAATAGATATATATTTTGAGGAATAATTGATTAAATTTATTCATAATTTATACCTATTTAATTATCTTTTATATATCTTCCATCCTTTAATTGAGTTCAGGATGAAAAGATATTTTACACATAATCTACCCACATATCCGAATTTAATCTTGCAGGAGGTATAATCACATGAATGAAGTGGAAATGGGCTTGAGAGGAATTCACCAAGGAATATATTGATAAAAAAAAAAAAAAAGTAAGAGGATCAGAAGTTGCGTTAAGACAAGGGGAAGAGATAAAGCTTGGAAAAAATAAGTGTGTGCCCCGCATGAAGAAAAAGACGAAATCAATTATATCTGGTGGAGGAGATTAGCTGATGGAGTCAAAAAGAATATAATATATCTTTTTAAAGGGTAAAGGTGCATCCAGCACTGTAATATATTTTTAAAGGTTTAAGCAGCACCTTAAAATATGATTGCACCCTAAAGTATTTTTGGAGGTGCAATCAGCACCTTAATGTATTTTTGAAGGTGCAATCAGCACCCTAATGTATTAAAGAGAGAGAAATTACACTCATTCACTAATAGAATACTAACTCTGTTTCCTGACACACTCTTTCCTTTCCTCTTTCATTGATCTTCAACATGTTTATCCCTTCTTTTAGTATTTAAGGGTACAATTTTGCCCCTAATGTATTAAAATGGAGCAATTGCACCCCTTCACTAACAAAATATTAACTCAAGGTTTGGCGTTTATCTTTCCCATCATAGTTCCCCTATCATTATGATGAAAGTATTTGATTTTGGTCTTATTGAATCTCAAGACCCAAATAAAAGAAGAAGCCAAGTCGAAATTAGAGGGAACTTTTATTCATAGTAAATTATCAGTTTTAATCACAGATGCAAGAATATATTAAATTATATCAAATTCCCCAAGTGAATGAGTGCAATTGCTCCATTTTTAATACATTAGGATACTGATTGCACTTCCAAAAATAGTTTAGGGTGCAATCATACTTTAGAGTGATGATTGCACCTCCAAAAATAGTTTAGGTTGCTAATTGCACCCTTAAATACTTTAGGGTGCTGATTACGCTTTCAAAAATAGATCGAGGTGCTTGATGCACCTTTACCCCTTTTTAAAAGCAAAAAGAAACCAAAGTTGATCAGATGAGAATTTAGAAAAGGATCAAGCCCAATGCACGTGGCCCAAGAACAAAATAAATGACCTAAGGCTCTTGAGATAATATAAGGGCAGAGGAGGAGAGTTGCATCGCTGAATAGCAACGATTGAAGAAATAGAAAAGACGAGTAAAGGCGACAAATGAGAGCAAAAGCGAGCACCTGTTTCTTTCTTGTTGCAACAGTAGCAAGAATCCCAATTTTGTTCTCTTTTATTCTCCTTTATTTTCTCGATTTACTGAATGTCAATTTTGCTTTATGAATTTTATTAAACCTATGAGTGGCTGATTTTCTTTTTAGACCTAGAGTAGCTATGAATTGATTCTTGGGTTAGAGCCTGTTTTGAACTAGTAAATTATGCTTAATGTTTTCTTGTTTACTTAATCTTTTTATATCTTATCTATTTAGTGCTTGATCACTACTAAGTATGAATTGGAGAATTTTGATTACACTTGGGAAAGGGATCTTAATTTGACCATAGGATTAAATAATGTGGGATTGGAATTTATTCTAATTTGCTAATAGGATATGAATATACCTATTGGACCCATATAGTTATATTAGAGTGAATTTGGATATTTATTGCCTCTTGAATAGATTGTTAGGAATAATAACTTTAATTTGAGAGCGGAATATAAGTGATCGGGAGATGCTTATACCTATTAAGACTCTAGATTAACAAGTTAACATTAAATGAATTTATTTGGATAATTACATGCTCTAAAACTAGAAGAAAGGATTAGCCGCTCTAGGTTGTTTGTCTAGATTGAAATCTTTAAAACTCTAGTTTACTATTTTTCTTTTCTTATCTTTAAATTTCTCATTAATCCCATTATTTTTTATTTTCTCAACTTAAATGAACATAGGAAATTTAATGCCTAGTCAGTAATTATTTTTGAGTCTCTGTGGGATGACCTTGATTTGCCAGTTTACTATTTTACGGCCCAAACTAACTAGCTACTCATAATCATAATCAAAAGTCATCTCAGTAGCAAGCCACTTCAGAATCAACATAATACACAGGGGGAAGGAAAGAAAAGAGAAGAAGGAACAAATTGCCTTCCTTCACTATAAAAAACAGTGAATTTCTGATAGAATTTGCTATGGAATTCTGAGTTTCTGATGGATTTGCTAGGGATTTGTGACGGAAATGGATTTCCAACGGAATTTCTGGCCGAATGGATTCCATCGCTAATAATAGCATGACAAACCAATTTGCAACGAACTTTCCTACAAAATTCAGATTCCATCATAAATTTTGCGACAGAATTTCCTATAGAATTCTGTCAAAAATTTGTGACAGAATTCAATCACGTCATAAACTTATTTTTTATTTTAAATATCAAAATGCCCCATGTGGCATTCTAAGGAGAAGCCACATGGCAGCTTTGGTGGCCTCCACCTCATCACCGCCGCCCAGCTCCCCTCCACATGTCACCGCTCCATATTTCCTGAAAATGCAACTATCTTGGCTCCATATTTCATATGACTATATTTTTAATCTGTCCAATTTCTAAATTTAAATTTTTTTTAATTAATTTAATTTATAACTAATAATTTATATATTTTTTGAAAATAATAACTTTTTAATAATTAAATTTATCTAAATAATAATAATTTTTTATGTTTCCGATGGACTTAGCCACGGAATATTTTTCCATGGCTAATTCCGTGGCAAATTGAATTCTGTGGCAAAATTAGCCACAAAATTATTTTATGGTTAATTCTGTGGCAAATAAATTTGCAACAGAATATTTTTCCATGGTTGATTCCATAGCAAATTTTGCCACAAAGTGAATTCCGTCAAAAACGTTTCCAACAAATTTCTGACAAAATTTGCCACAGAAAAAAATTTCGTACCTAATTCCATCCAAAATTCATTGTTTTTTGTAGTGTTTGCTGCACAACTAAAGAAGAGGAATAGAAACATCTTTGGCTCCAAATGGCGTCCCAACTCTCTACTCAATTTCTCCAACCAAGAAGAAGAACATCGATAGTGGCGTCTCTCCCCCCCCCCCTTTTGGTTCAATCACTCTCCTCCTCTCTGTTTAGTCCAGCACCTCCTTCTCAGTCGACGATTGCAACTGCTCCTCCCCTCTCTTGAAGATGAAGTGAAAGAGGCAAGCTTCACTCAAGAAGGAGGTGAATTGGGTGATGTGATAAATTTTTGGGTTGATACGATGATATGAAAATAATTATAGATAGAGTAGAGTTGAGAAGAATATCACACAGAGAGTTACACTGGTTCAGCCTAAAACCCAGGCCTACGTCCAATCCTCAGAGATTAAGACCTACTAAGATTTTTGCTATTCTTCCAAGATTCAGTGGGCTCTCAGAATGCCACAAGCCAACAATCATCCTTGTAAGGAGTACGTGCAGAAATATTATAATACCTAGAACTTTCTCTCCCCCTTACGACAAGTTTTATGTGTGGAATCAATCGTATGACCTTTCTCTCTTGCTTACATATGCATGTCTTACAAGCAGCAACATTCTCTCCTGCTTGCACCTTGAAAGTCTTGCGAGCAGAAAGTCCTACTAGGAATTCTCTTAACTGCTTCCTTTATAAGGATATCTACCCTCTCAAGGTCCCCTATACCTTAAGATCAAATGAAAATATAATTTGAAGTGTATACAAACTCTCTCACAGAGTGAATATGATAAACACTGAAGTACAATATGAATACAGAGAAAATATGAATAACAGAGACTCATGTGAATTTGCTTGTGTATATTCTTATTCTATGTTCTATTATGATGGTCTCTGAAGCTCTGTATTTATAGTTAGTTGTTTTTATCTGTTGTATGATAGCCATTATGGAGCGAAGCGTTACGTTATGGAGCGGCGTGCATGCATTTGAAATCTCCCGACAAGATATCGTGGTAGGTGAGTAACATGCGTTTATAGTTGGTCGAATTTGGATGAAATGATTATGTCCATCATTTTTTACTTTCTATATTCATCTCTGATCCAAACGTTCAATCTCCTATTTCACACTTGAAGTATATGCTAAATGATATTTAATAATAACACGTGAAAACATAATGAATGAATAACATTAAACCACGTTCAAATTGATCGATGTGAGTCTGTTACGTTTTGGTTCTGTCAGAGTCTCACTCAAGTACGCTGAAGTTTCACTCGAGTGCATCTTCATATTTCCGCTTCTTTGAGTAGCACTTCCATGAGAATTAGCAAGAGTGAGATTTCTCACTTGCGAGTGTTCTGACCTCTCACTTGAGTGCATGTGAATTTTGCACTATGGAACTGAGCCTCTGGATAACACTTGCATCATTTTTATCAAGAGTGAAATTTTTCACTTGAGAGTACTGTGAGCCCTCACTCGAGTACATGGGTCCTCGCTCTAGTGCATCAGCATATCCTCGTATCTGGAACACCCTTTGCTCAGCACTTGTAGCAATCACTACTACGAAATAGAGATTTAGCGGCGCTGATCTTATGGCACTTCTTCAAACAAAGGCTTCCCAAGCACCATAGCTTTCTTTAAATTGAGCATCACAGCTTGTATTTTTTGTAGTAGTGAATATTTGAGGAAGTGAATTTTCTCACTCGCGAGTGTTGCTCCTATGCTCGAGTGCTAAAAACCTTGCTCGAGTGCACTTCTCATTTTCAGTTTCTTCCTTACTCTCGGTCAAACACGTCCTATGTCCTACTCACAGGACTCAAGTGATCTTGAGGCTCTCCCTCAAGTGTTGAGCTAGTGCTTGAGTGCAACTGCCATTCTCTGTCTTTGACATTGCTCACTGTCAAATACTTGCAAGAATGTGCCTTCATACTCGAGTGTAAACTATGTCATCACTCGAGTGTTGTTGAAAAATTTTTTACCTCAGTAGCTCTCTGTAAAACACTTTCAGACCAACACTTCCTGGACTCGAGTGTAAAATTGCTTCTCACTCAAGTGGTTGCTCTATTACTAGAGTGCATCAGATAAAATCATAGCAACTTTCTCTTAATTTTGTGAAATGCATTTGATAATCATTTGAATCAATGTTTATCCTTTCAAAACATGGGTTTCTTACCAAAACACATAATCACCTTTTGTTATCATCAAAAACTTGGATTCTAACATGAAAGTCCCAGCTGCTCCTCTCAGTCAGCGTGATCACCTTCTTTCTCCCTCTCTCTCACTCTGGTTTTTTTTATCCATCCAAGGAAGAGGATGAATGAATAGTGCCCACCAAAGGAAAGAGACAAAGGAATAGTAGTCACATCCCTCTTTTTTAATCCTTCAAACCTATGCTCTTTCTTTTTCGGGTCAGAATTTCCCTTGGTAAAAAATGGTATCGCTCCTTCTTTAGACCTTTAGGCTCTGTTTGGTTTGAGGGGAGGGGAGGGATTTTGATTCGCTCCCCTTGATTGGCAAGACTAGATATTTAGGAGGGGAGCAGAATTTTTTTGAAATTTTCCCTCCCTCCTCTCAAAACCTCCCCCCCCCCCAAATCGGGGGGATTTGGAGGGGAGGCTGAATATATCTTCCTGATTAAACTAAAATGCGCATAGAATTTTGTCATTAACTAAAAAGTACCCTTTGCCATTTTTTATTTAGACTTGACGAAACCCTATTTGTCAGCCTTGACGCTATTTTGTTTGGAGAAAATGATAGAAGAGGAAGGCCGAACGACGAGGGACAGCACGATCATATCAAACATGAGCATCATCCGATAATCCCTTTTCGTCTGCTTGTAGTCTCTTCCTTCATCTTCTTGTTCATCTCTTCCTTCATTTTAGACGGACCATTGTGATGTGATTTTGGGTGGACCATTTTGCCATCATGTTAGTCTCTTCCTTCATCTTCCTATTCGTCACTTCCTTGATTTTCTGTAGAGCATTGTAATTTTTAACTTAATTTTCGGTGAGATTTATGTTCTTGAGTTTCTGAATGTTGTCGGTGACATCATGTTGGAGTCGTGGTAGATGACTCGGTCAACGTAAGAGTCCAAGATATCACCGAGGTAGTTTCTCACGTAGTTTAGGGGATTCTCTAGGGCTTCGTGAATCAGCAATGAGATGAGGTTGACGATGGTGTCTTCTCTAAAGATGTGGTCCTTGAAGTTGAGCAACGGGAAGGTCTTTGGAGAATTCAAATTAGACTTCTCAATCCATTTTTGAATTTAGTCCTCAATTCATGTTAACAATATTGAAAATATCTTCAATAATTCGTGTTAACAGTGCAAGTGATTTAGTCTTCAAGTCTAATAACAATATCTTATCTTATATCCAAAACATGTATATATCTGATTATAACAATGTTTAATGTTTAATTATTTTTTGTTCTGGTTTAGGATGGCTTATTTTATGTTATAGGATATATATACTTTTTTTGTTATATACATCAATATGTACAATGTTTATGGGATAAGTTTTTATATGTTGTGGTAATTAATTTGGGACAATTTTTTTATTTATTAGATGGGTTCTGAAGAGGACTTTGTGATGAGTATCACATTATCATTATAAAATAAACTTCATTAGATATAGATGAGTATCATGATACGATGAGTGGATATAAAATTATAATAAGGGGATATTGTCTTGCATCGATTTTCAATATATATATAATTGTATTAAATTTTATTTATAATTTAGGACATAAAAATTTTATTTATAGTTAAACTTTATTATACATTTAATAGAGTTTAGAAAAAATCATTTATAATGTAAGACCCCGTCTTACATACCACTTATCATTGATATTAATCAAAGTAGCAATTGTGCAGTTTAGTGGGCACATAGAAATAACATAAAAATACTGATATATAGTACATGATTACATTACAAGAATTTCCCATAGGGGCTTATACATAATATTTACAAACGTTAAAATAATATAAAGCCTGTAGATAACCAACGTTAGCACTTGAACTAAACCGGACCTCTAAGTTGCAAGTACTCACATCTTTGCCCTTCGAGCCGCTACCTTCTATTGGAATATTTTATTAATTTGAAAAAAGAGTGAGATTCGAATGAATGTCAGTAGTAACATACAATCGTTTATATAAAATGCAAAAAGTAAATATGTCATGTTCTATGTTATGCAACCAATTAATAACAATATATCACATCACGGCATGTATACAAGAGTTAGGGGCTTAATCCCCCACTATCCGTACACCTCGGTTGGGTTATTACTCAACAACCAAATAAAAGTGCCTACTTGTACTAACCGCCCCTTCTCTGCAAACTGCCCCTTCTCGGCAGAACAATGTTGATTAATTAAATTACAGAAGATGACATACACAAACATATAAACATTGGCATAATATATGAAGGATAGAATTACTACCTTGTATCCCTTTTTGCAACACAAAACAGGTTCCTCGAATTTCATGTCAACGGCTCAGGCTATCAATAGTCGGGTCCTAAAATTCCAAATGTACAAGAATTAGATTAACACTCATTCGTGTACTACTTTAGACTATTCCAAAATATTTTTGTTGGTTATAATAGTTTAATTCTATAAAATTACTAATATGCCCTTGGGGACCCGGTCCAGGCCCCTCCATACCCGGTCTGACCGTACTTTTCCATAAATTTTGACCCAGGCTATTCCTACATATTTTTGGGTGTAGAATCCATTTTTTACCTCTATTTTCACAAAATCACTGCCCAAATGACAGTTTTGCCCTTGAAAGCCTTAATTAAGGTTTTAGGGCTATTTTGGTCATTTCACTTTCTAGGCCTTTTCTCGCAAAGTGATCAATATCAACCCTGCACAATTTTCCCTTCTGAACACAATGGAACCATACAATTAATGAAATTCCAGCTCCTAGCCCCATTTCTTTACTTGGCCGAAACATATAGAAGAAAAAGGGAAAATTGGATTTTGTGATCTAGCCCTTAAAGCTCCCTCCTTTTCCCTCCTAATCACTTGTTTAACTCCTTAAAAAATTATTAGACATGATTTAGAAGGATTTGGGCAGCATAACCCCTTAGGGTTTCCAATTCCCAAATATGCAAAATCAACCAAACAATCTTCAGATCAAACCAAGAATCACAACAACAACATCAATACATCAAGGATTTGAGAGTTTTGAAGTTACCTCTTGATTATTGGTGTTTCTCTCTCTAGGCCAACCACCTTTTCTCTCTCTCTCCTCCTTGAGATTTTGCTTGCTACACAATGGTTTCCATGGAGAATAAGAGATTCACAAATTAGAAGCCTAAACACTTGAAATCTTAAAGCTTTATCTTGGATTTTCTCCTCCTTCTCTCTATTTTTCTTAAGCTTTCTCTCTCTCTTTGTAACCCCCTACCTTAATAGCCAAATTTATAGTTCGAGAATGCATCATTAAGTTGAAATAGAGACCAGCGGTTAATTTTAAACTTTTCCAAAACGTGTTTAGTGCGGTCACACATTCACATCTCGAATATAATTGGTCTGTCCAGTTCGGTTTCATTCATACATATCAGAGTACAACCAAAAATTCCTGACAATGCTCATGTTTCGTTACTTAATAAAGGGTTTACAACGCTTAGTTTCCCATACAGGGGATTACACAACACTATTCAATATATACAACATGTGCAGCTAATCCCCAACAAAATATGACAACCAACTACCAAAATTAAAACTCCTAGCTAGGAGCTCTAACCGCCCTTCGTCACTTGTTTTTCCTTTGAACCACTTGCCCTTGCTGTAGGTTAGTCATTGGAAAGAATGAGATTCAAAAGAATCCCAGTAGTAACAATTCACTTATAACATGTACAATTACAAAGCATGTAAGCAAATCACAACAACAACAACACAACGGCATTTTTGCGATAGCTTTTGCTAAATTCACAATGGCATGTTTCACAACAGCACAACAACGACATTTCACAACGGCAATGTTACATCACAGCATATTCAATGAAATGACATGCATGCAAGGAATCATACATATAATAAGAGAAAGAGTCACTACCTTGTTTTTCCACTCGTACACTGGCACTGGTTTATCACGTGCAGGGTAAATGTCAAATCCTTTAATTACAATTTCAACGACAGGTTATTACTTAATCCAATTCTTTAATTTAAACACTCAAGTTGGTTATCATTAGGGACATTTAATCAAATCAACTAAGGAGTTAAAGTGGTCAATTAACCTAAAAGACCAATTCCTAACCTCAAAGTTCAACAATACTACATTATGCCATTACATCATCAATTTTCGCATAGGGACCAAATCTGCTAGAATTTTCTCCAGACTTTGAAAAATCATAACTAATTCTACAAAAATTGAAATGAGGTCATCCCAAGTCCTATGGAAAGATATTGAAATCCTCTTCATAGGAAAAAAATGAATCATTACCGGAAATCACCACACAATTCCAGAATTACACAAAATCCCACACTGCTCCAGAATTAAGTCCAGTTTCGACATCAAAATTTGGCCAACCAGAACTCCCAGCTCAAAAAACGAAATGACACAAATTATAAGTCCATTTTGAAGCTTGGAATGTGAAATTTAAGACTGGAAATTTTCATAATTTTTAGAGATCATTTGGGTATCCAAAAACATCACACAAGTAGAGTACCTCGCTGGAATTATGTTCAGGGTGAAAACCCATATTTACATTTTGAGTTTCAATGACCCAAAATTCACAACCCGGGGCTATTCTCATATAATTTTTCTTGTAGAACACAATGGTAACATCAAAATTAACAAATTCCCACTTGTTCTCCATGTCCTGTTTTGGCAGAAAATTCAAAATAAATTCCAACAATTACCAACTTCCAATTTCAGCATCAAACTTATGTCAAATGGTTTCCAATCATCATAAACCACCAATAACATAACCAAAACATCATGAATTACCCAAACCCTTGTTTGGCAAAAATCAGGGCAGATTTACACATGCCAAAATTCTCATTCAACCAACACAACCAATAGCTCAAATTGATGCTAATACTCACCTATTGCTCCTCCTTAAGTTCTTTCTTTGATTCTTCAGCTTTTATTCTTGGATGGTGGCTCAAAACACCTCCTCTTGAAATTCTAAAACTATAGGAATGAAGCTCTCATCAAGAGGAACAATGTTTATGAAGGACACTTGAGCCATAGATGAGGTTAAGGAGGTGAAAATCAAGGTAGAAAGTTTCACCTTTACCTTGCTCTTCTTTCTCTTTCGTTGGAGCTGCAGCACCGACTTGGAGAGTGAGAGAGAGAGTGATAAATGATCAGTTTTTTTTCCTTCCCCTTATCACTTAAATGGCTGGCCGACCTTGCTATTAGAAAAGTAAGAAAATATTTTAATTTCATATTCTCTCTCACACTCCTTCTCTTTAGTCGTCCAAGTAAACCAAAAAGTGAGAAAATATTATAATCTAATTCTCTTTCTTTGATTTGGTGTCTTGACCGACCATTATATGAATAAGAGGATGAGACAATTCAATTAATCAAACCTCCTCTCCTTTCTTATAACATAGCCGAAATAATTGACTTGAGGGGAGGGAGTTGTGTTAACAAGTCTTCTTCCTTTCTCTTGATATACTTTTGACCCTTTTGACTCACTTTTCTTGAGGAAAAGGTGAACAATGGTATTAATTCAACTCTCCCTCCCTCTTTCCCTTATGATTTGGACGAAAAGCATATTAAAATGGAAAGAGGAAAGCTCTTGAAATATCCTCTTTACTTTAGTTGCAATTGTTGACCAAGTCTTCCTCTTTTGCAAACTTGGTCAAATTGTCTCCATATGTCATATTTAGTAGCAAATATGTATTTACTCTTACTTTTCCTCTTGTTATACGTAAATCATGGCCCTTTGAAGAAGAAGATGATCTTGTAAAATATCATCTTACAATATAATATTAAATTACCAATTTTGCATATGAAACTTGACTAAAGGCATAACAAAATTTTCCAGAGGTAATTATGTCATTAATCCCACCATCTATTTTGTACATTTAGCCCTTGAGTACATCTTAGGATATTACGCTCTTCGTCTCTTGTTCTTGGTGCAAATGAAGGGAAAAAGATGACCCAACCACTTAATGAAATATCTTCATCTTTTCCCTTATTTATTTTATAAAAAAATTGGGTTTATGTACTTTGGGCTTATTCTTTGTGAATTGGTGTCATAGCATCGCTGTACATGAGAACTAATTCCCTCCCCTTTCCATGGCCCATAAAGACGCCATTTAATTCCTTCCCAAACCCAAATTTGGTTCCTCCATTTAGCCCAACTAACTTGCACAAGTTTATACTATTTTAATCTTAATTAAACATGTGCCCAAACTTTAATCAACATTATTTAATCCTTGGCTTGGATTGATGACACATGGCATACTTATGAGCCAACTAATTATTTTTCCTCCTATTTCTTTATTCTACAATTGACACAATTGCCATTACATCTTTTTTTTTTTTATTTCGTAACAATTAGCAATTTTGGCAAATTTTCTTACCAAACTTTGAAAACTTATAACTTTATTTGTAGAACTTCAATTAGAGTAATTCCAAAGTCTATGAAACCCTTATTAAGTCTAGTTTCAAGGAAAAATATAGCTATTAGCCAACTGGAAGCTCACAATTCCCAGAATTATTGTTTTTGGACACTGCCACTGATGCTGGTCAGTTCCATTGGGCTAACTTCAAAAATCCATATCTTTTAGTATACAAGTCCAAAAATTACACATTACCTATCAAATTAAAGCTTAAGATGTCTTCCTTCATCCTATAAAATTTCAAAATTTTTGGATATCATTTGTCTATTTAAAAATGTCATACAACAAGATTGCTACACAGGAAAACTCACTGATAGCAAACATCAACTTGTACAACTTGTTTTCCCACATAATAATGTTGTGTGTGACCACTAATTGCCTTGTTTTGTCATTCCATTTGATCTTTAATTGACCATTTTATTCCCTAAATATAAGAGAATTTGGTGACCAAAATTCGAGATGTTACATATAACATAAGCGTAAAGTTGTTTATGTGAAAATAATTTCCCTCCCCTCTTCTCCCCTCCTGAACCAAACAAGGTAACATTAAAATTCATCCCCTTCCCTTCATTCTGATCAATCCAAACAAGGTAATACTCCCTCCGGTCCTATTTATAAGCAACTTTCCTTTTAATTGTGCAAAACGAACTGGTAGTTAAAAGTAATAAGTGTGTCAAAAATGCCATGTTTTTCCATATATGCCCCTATTTATGAAAAGAGTATAGGAGAGAGAATGGATAAAAAGTATGAGAGATAACTCTTAGTGTGTGTGATAATTAATTATAAATATATGTATTTAATAAGAATAAAATGGGAAAAAGAAGCTTACATTTTCAAACACAAAGTGAAAGTTGTTTATAAAAAGAACCAGCCTCATTAGAGAGAAAATTGCTTATAAATAAGACTGAATGGAGTATTAAAATCCCTTCACTCCCCTCCCCTTCGTTTAACCAAACATAGCCTTAAATCATCATCTTCAATTGGTTCTCTCCTCCCCACGTGCAGACGTGCTTATCTGATTAAAAAAAGAAAAGAAACAAAAATAAAATAGAATAAAAAGAAATACAACAACAACAACAACCTAAACTCCTTTTTTTTCTTTGAAATATTCATATTTATTTATGATATTTCCAATAAAACCCCCTAAAGACATCTTATCAAAATCTCCAATATATCCCTTCAATTTAGCATTAATGACTCTCAAATATTTCAAAATATAATACAAACCTAATTAAAAATGAGGAGTCATCAGTAGGTCCTTCCTAACTGCATGTACTGGTGAAAAGGCAAGGATTCATGGTGTAGGTTCAAAATCCTTCTCTAACTCTTGACTTAAACTTAATGATGTTCTTGTAGTACCAACTGCAACTAAAAATTTACTAAGTGTGAATAAGTTAGCTGAGGATAATTATGTTGATATTTGATTTATTGATCATAAATGTGTTATGAAGGACAAAATGATCGGTCAAACACTGATGCAAGGGAGAGTAAGTCCAGGGATGTATCCCATGGATGAAGAACGAGGACAGGCCGAAGTCTATGCTGCTGCTTCGTCTTTTGTTTCTAATAATGTTAATGAGTTTCTTAAATGGCACTGTAAATTAGGACACCCTAGCAATTGAGTGTTAAAGCAAGTGCTAACTCATTGTAATGCAAACTTCAGTTGAATGAGAATTTTGTCTCTGAATCTTGTCAGTTGGGCAAATCTAAACGTTTACCATTTTCAGATTATGTGTCTTATGCCACTGCTCCATTAAAATTCATACATACAGACCTCTGGTGTCCTTCTCTAATTCAATCAACAGGGGGGCATGGATACTATAAACACTATTGATGATTTTAGCCGTTATACCTGGATTTATCCACTGAAACATAAGAACAAAGTTGTCCATGCCTTTAATGTTTTCCGCAAACATGCATGTTGAGAATCTATTCGATTCTAAGATCAAAATGATTCAGTGCGATAATGGTATAGAATTTAAAGCTTTCATCCCTATTACTCATGAAGCAGGAATTATTATGAGATACATTATGCCCATATACGTCAGAGCAGAACGGGAGAGCCGA
The DNA here is from genome assembly GCA_963855925.1 of Inga laurina. NCBI lineage: Eukaryota > Viridiplantae > Streptophyta > Magnoliopsida > Fabales > Fabaceae > Inga > Inga laurina. The sequence goes on from OY979702.1 coordinate 9,445,628, forward strand.
AAGAAAACATCGACATATTGTAGAAATGGGTTTAACTTTTCTTGCTCATGCTAGAATGCCCCTGACTTATTGGGTTTATGCTTTCATGTTGTTGTGTTCCTCATTAATAGATTGCCGATACCTGTGCTCAATAACTCGATGCCCCTGTTTCGATTGTTCAAAATAAAACCCAACTACAAAGAAATTCAGCCTTTAAGATGTGCTTGTTACCCATGTTAGAAGATGTATAATGATCATAAATTTGATTTTCACAGCCAGAATTATGTACCCAGCTCCTCAGCACAAAGGATACAAGTGTTTCAGTCCAACTGGTTGAATATTCATTTCTAGTCATGTTGTGTTGATGCAGCCACATTTCCTTTTGTTGTAGGATTCTTAAATCGAAAATCATCATCTTCATCTACGAACTCACGGGCATTCTTTCTGATGATTATTGATACAAATGACAAGATACCTGAACGGGTTGGAAGGTTATCTGAGCAGGAGAATATAACCTCAACTTCACCTTCGTAGTATATTAATGATCATCAAGCTCCTTCCCCTGAATCCAGTCCACAAATAGCTGTGCCATCTAAGATGGATCAAAGTAATAAAAGACCCAATGAAGATATGGTACCCGGCACACTTGTGGCTAACCCAATAAACCAACATCAGATGATAACCAGATCAAAATCAGGTATTGTGAAACCTAGATATCCGTTTGTTGGTCTACTAAAGTCCGAGGATCCACTCTCGCAGGCCAAGCTTGCCAAACCGATGAATATATGGGATGCTCTTGCCTCCTTGTACTGGAAAAATGCAATGAATGAGGAGTTCGCTGCACTTCAGAGAAATGGCACCTGAATCCTGGTTCCTCCCAATCATGCTTACACCTCGTTGACTGCACATAGGTGTTCAAGAATAAATTCAACGCAGATGATTTGATTCTGAAGCCCAAAGCTCCTTTAGTAGCAAAAGGCTTTCGACAATCTCTAGGAATTGACTATGGGGAGACGTTTAGCCCGGTGATGAAGCCTATGACCATTAGAGTTGTGCTATCAATTGCAGCTACTTTCAATTGAGAGGCAAGGCAACTTGATGTGAATAATGCATTTGGAATGGATATTTGCATGAAAATGTTTTCATGAAACAACCTGAGGGATTTCAAGATCCTCATAGGCCGAATTATGTATGCAAATTAGTGAAGGCAATTTATGGTTTAAAACAAGCACCTAGAGTTTGGTTTGATTGACTTTGCTTAACTCTTCTCAAATGGGGATTTCAAAATACTAAGAGTGATGTTTTAGTATTCTATCTCAAAAAATCACAGGCTCACAGTCTTCATCCTAGTGTATCTAGATGATATTTTGGTCACAGGGAATAGTTCTAACTATATGCACAAGTTTATACATCAGTTGAACATTTCATTTTCTCTAAAAGATCTTGGCTGGGAAAGTTACTTTCCTGGTCTGGAAATTTATCACAATTCTGTTAGGTTTCATCTAAATCAAGGAAAATATGTACTAGATTTGTTGAGAAAATTTCACATGTTGGATTGTGCCCCTGTTTCCACACCAATGGTTGCAGACCAACGCTTCTATGCTAAAGAAGGTACACCAATGAGTGATCCATCTCTATACATAAGATCAATTGGATCTCGTCATTATTTGACAACAACCAGGCCCGATATAGCATACTCCATGAATAAACTCAATCAATTTCTTGCAAACCCGACTGATATTCATTTTCAAGGAGTAAAGTAAATGTTGAGATATTTGAAAGGGACATACAATTATGGTCCGTTGGTTAAACCATGCTATACTTTGAGTCTTAATGCCTTTACTGATGCTGACTGGGCAGGAGATCTTTATGACAGATGTTGTGTGTATCTGGGAAACACTCTGGTTTCTTGGGCATCCCGGAAACAGAAAGTTGTTTCTAGATCTAGCGTGGACTCAGAGTATCGATCCCTGGCAGATGGTGCAACTGAACTTAAATGGATGTATTCTCTTCTATTTGATTTAGGCTTGAAGCTTAAACAAACTTCGGTTATATGGTGCGATAATATCACTGCCAAGGCTCTTGCTGCAAATCTTGTATTACATGCACGAAGCAATCATATAGAGATTGACACGCACTTCATTCGTGACCTGATTTTATCTGGTTTCATTGATGTTCGATATGTCCCATCTTCTCATCAGACTGTAGATTGCTTGACCAAGGCTTTATCTTATCCAAAATGTTCATTGTTCAGAAGCAAACTCGGTCTAGTCTTTACACTCTGTTGTTTGAGGGGGGATGTTAGATAATATTGGTTACCGTAAGAATTAGTAAGTCTGTATTATAAGATTTACTGTGGTCATTCAGCTCAGACACGTGTCACATGTCTATTGTAGTTGATGGAAATAGAAAAGGAAAAGGAAAATGATAATGAAAAATCCTACAACATTTGAAGACAACTAAAGATTTTTATGATTAATAAGACAATTAGGGAATATTTCATTTTAATGTTGATTAGCTATCATCTTTTACCATTAATGTTTTTGTATTTAATTTAGAATTATAGAATGTTCTATTATCAATTCCCAGTTATTGTAATTGCATTCTAGAATATTTTGTCATTAATTCTCAACTTAGATTGAAGCTTATAAATAGCAACTCAACTTATTTGCTTTAGAGGCCTTATAATTGAATAATATGAATTACTGAGTTTTTTCCTCATCCTATATTTCTCTCCTCCTCTATTCGTCTGGTTTCTCTAGCTCTCTCCTTTTGTCCTCCCTCCTATATCCTCTCTCTCCCCTCTTCTGCCTCTTCTCTCTTCCTCTCTCCTCTCCCATTCCCTTTCCCTGTCCTGCATCAGTGGTATACGTAATGTGCTCTAAGATATTCCTCTAGGGCAGGACCACAAGCGTATCATTCTTTCCCTATATAAAGGAGGTAGGGCTGAGTAATCATTATTGGCTCATCCCCTTGTTCAGCTTTTTGTGCTATTCCAATCTGGATGTAAGGATTTTTTTCCCACACATGCTGCTGGGTGAGCGGGTGTAGTAAGAAATAATGATGGAAATAATAGAGGCGTTATGTGTTGAGTAGAAGTGGGTGACAGCTTTGCAGTAGAATTGTGTTCTCATAGGAGATTGTTCAAATCTAGCATGGACTGAGTATAAGCCATTGAAAAGGATGCAAAAGTTGGTCATTTTCAGTTCTCCTTTTGATTCAATTAATATAATCCCTTATTTTCAATATTTGCCCATTGCTGGACCTACCATCAAGTTTTAGTCAGTTGTTGTTTATTTGGAAAAAAATCGCAATATAAGGGATCTGAATTCTCCTATTTGCCTCCTCACCACCTCATATTTGAACTGATTAATTTCTTTTTTTCATCTTTTATGTTCCCTGGTTTTAACCTTGAGATTTACCTGTGTGTTGGAGGAAAAAGATGAAGTGTGTCCTATTTATAGTGATTTTGCTGAGGAGGTTTGGATTGCGTTCTTCAATGATGCCTGTGTGGACATAGTGGTGACACCGGTTTTCTTCTATATCTCAGGTCCCAATTAATCTATATGCAAAAGCCAAGAAGATGGCCGAAGATATATGATCAGTTTTTTCAGCTCATTTCATTTATTTTGATGTTAATCAGAAGTGTAGGTTATTTCTTCCATTCATCAAGTATTAGTTTTTTATTTCTCCTCTTTTACCGGGACTGCATATATGCTAGGTGTACACTGTCACATTGTTTTTCTGATTTGTCCGATTTATTCTCTCTTTTTACATGGTGTAACTATTGGATTTCTAACTACACACATTTTTTACTTGAATATTAACCAGTCCCTTACTTTATGCATCACGGGGTGAAGAAGGATACATAAAGATTTACAGCTGAATATCCCTTAAATTTGGGTGATATAATTGCACTGACGCTGCTCCAAAGTTCAAGTTGGCTGAATAAAGTCTGTCTCATAAAGGTCAAGGAATCATCATATATATCTTGGTTCTTTTGATAGGGTGAAAAAGTTAAAAATCAGGAGTTTTGACCTTGAGATGATTTGTTGGGCTAAAGATGATTTGTTGTTTCCCTTATTAACCAGTTAAAATTAAAATATAATCTGATTTTTAATCCATTTCAACTTGCATCATCTTCTTTATTTCTTCAAAAACTAACTTGCTGTCTTCTAAAGCTCAGCTAGGAGTCTACAACCGACTGATTAATCCATATTTGGAAGATGATTTTACTGTTGTTTGATGAAGTGAACAGTGATTTTATTCTATCCAAAAGTACTTGCTGCAATGAAGGGAAAATCTCGTAAAAGTGATTGCAATAATTTCCACATACATGCTGTGACAAGGGATGGCTTGAAAGTATTTGACCTATGTTTCATCAGTGTTTTACTGTCTTTTATTTTGTGGATGTAAATGGTCTTCTTCGGTCATTGATGAACTATGTTAAAACTTTTTAAAATCAGCACATAGGGATGCCTTGCTAATTTGCTTTGTACAAAGAATTGTCATGAAAATAAAGTAGTAATTACATCAAAGTAAAATCTTCTGGCGCATCACTTAGCTTATTAGCATATTTTTAGTGGGGAAATGAAATCAAATCTATTCAATACAAATGTTTAAGGTTTAAAAGTAAAAAATGCTTTCAATATAATAATGCTTGATTTGTGTGCCTTTCTTTTGTAATTTGTTGTTTTATAATTTTTTTTCAGAACATTATTATTATCTTCATTGATAAAAGTTGTAATTTTGAAGGAATTATTGCATGCAAGTGAAATCATCCCGCGTAATTGCAGTGTTGTGCTGTGGCTATAAAACGAATTGTTGAGTGGTTATGTGACGGCATAAGGCGGTTTTAATATATTTATGTTTTAAATTTACTATTCCATTATTAGTGCCTTCCATATTGATGAAAGTGAGGACATGGTTGGCGAAAAAAATGTGGGGAGATGGAGTGAAATGTGGTCGTTTATGTATGAATTAGCGATATGAAATGGTGAATTATTTAGATCAAAAGTAAGAATTAATCATTATATTTGTGGTGAAAATGGAAGTTGAATGGGAAAATAATGATTGCATGTAACTCAAATCATCTCTTTCAATACACGGGGGAATGGGTGTGGTTTTGACGTGGTTAAGACGAATAACTATGTAGTTATAACATTGTATGGACCGTTTAATATCTTTTTTGTGTTATTTAGCATGTAATCTATTATGGCCCGTTTGGTACGCTGGAATTGATTTTGATGGAAATGGATATGGATATGGATATGGAAATGGATATGGAAATGGAAATGGAAATGGGGACTAAAAGTATGTTTGGTATGTCATGGAAATGAGATCTAATTTTTGTATAAAAATACCAAAATGTCCTTCAATTTTTTATTTTTTATTTTTTTTAAAGGTAGTGGAGGGTAATAGATGGAAATGATCATATGAAATTATAAATCTTAAGGGTAAAATGAGAATTCCATGGAATTTGTTACAATTCCATGGGGTATATGATGGAATTGTAATTCCATCAATTTGATGGAATTGGCTCTTCCATGGAGGCCAATTCCATCATACCAAACATGCTTACATAATGGAATTCATTTCCATTTCCATTTCCTTGGCTCCAATTCAAGCGTACCAAACGGGGCATTAGTTCCTGCGGCAGTATTGTATGACATGTTCCAAAATGCTGGTCCTTTTTCAAGGAAGTGCGTAAGAACTAATTAATTATTGTAGTATATATGGAATTGAAAAGGCAATGATATAGTTGTGTTGAATACATGCAAAATTGAAAGATTTGAGTTCAAGTACATGCATCCGCGCACTGTGCAGAGGGTGTTTGCGGTGTTTTTGTATCTGTCAGTGTTGGTTTGTCCGTGTTCTATTATCCTTCAAAGTCAGGCGGCCTGGAGTGAAGTTGGTGTTCCAGTCCAACCAGTGTTGCCGTCGGTATAGAACACAGACGCCGTTGACAAGAGATTGAACAGAGATTCATGGTCAGAGTTCTTTATTTTTTGTTCTATTTTTGTTTTTAGCTGTTCTCTCTGATTGGGTATTTTGACTGTGATTGGTTGGGAAAGGACATTATACCTCAGATGAGGGAAAACAGGGAGTGAGAGGGTAATGCGAATGGCAGAGGGAAGGAAGGAGAGAGTTTGAATGGTCGGAGTCAATCTAAAAGCTTGGAAAAAGATCCGATTTTTAGTAGTAAAGCTGACAAAACAAAAGGTAGGAGGGAAGGGAAGGAGGCTACTTATGGAAACCAAAATCTGGGGACTCAATTCACATACCGGGATAAATTGTTGAGTCTTGGAGAATCTAGATTTTTGGAAGTAAATATGGCAGCGTGTGAAGCATTGAATGGTTGGAAAGATTATTTTGCAAAAATGAGTACCAAAATTACGAACGAAGATGCAGAGTATGAAGAGGAAGAATAGTATGGGGATGAAGTAGACAACTCTTGGCAACAAGGAGGGAAATATCCAAAATTGAAATTCACAGCGGAAGAGTACAGGAATTGGTGTAAACCCTGTATGAATTCTCTCATTGTTAAGTTATTGGGAAAATCATTTAGGGTGGGCTTTATGAGACAGAGAATGGAAAGAATGTGGAATCCAAAGAGTCCAATGAAAATTACTCCTTTGAGTAATGGGTGTTTCATTGTTTCTTTCTCTACAAGAGAAGATAGGGATTATGCTCTTTTGGAGGGACCTTGGATGATTGTTGATCACTATTTCATGGTCCAATGTTGGCAGGCAAACTTTAATCCATGGAAGGCGGATAATAAAAAAAATAGCCGCATGGCTAGGAAACCTAGTGGGAAAAACTTTAAAAATAGATAGCACTACTGCTTTTTCTAAGAAAGGAGGATTTGCTAGGATATGTGTGGAATTGGATTTGCATAAACCTTTGCTGCCTTTCTTTGAACACTGTTGTGGGGTCCAGAAGATTAAGTACGAGGGATTACATCTTGTTTGTTTTCATTATGGACAATATGGTCATCATATGGGGATATGTCCTAATAAGATTACAGTACAAATGAAGGAGAATGGGGGGATTAGTCCATCAAATGCCGGGGAAGTCCACTGATGAGGAGAGAGCTAACTTGGGAAAAAAGGTAGCAGATACCGAGAAAGGTGAATTGAAGCATGGAATTTTTGGACCACAAATGTTGGTGAGGTGTGAGTTTAGTAAAAATATTAATACAGTGGATTTGCTGGGATTAGGTTCTAATGCAGGAAGTAAAAAAGAGGGCACAAGTCAGAAGGCCCTTTAGAAGAGAAATGAGTATAATGTTACAAAGGATAAAGGGAAGATGGCAGAAAAGAAGGATGGCATGGAGGGTTTAAATGAGGGAAGGCGATATGTTGGTATGGAAATAAATAAGAGGGTTACTGAGCAAAAGTGGATTCCAATAGTAGAAAAATGACTTACTGGGATTAAGAGACGTGCACGAGGAAAAATGAACATAGATAGAAATAAAGTTCCAACACCAGATATGATGCAAGGGGGGAGTAGGGTACAGGATGCAAACACCATTTTCTCCCAAAATCCATTTTCTGTGTTGAAAGATGGGCCTAGTGAAAGTTTCAAGACTAGTAACATACAAAACGCAGATGAACAGGGAAACAAAAACAGTGAGATGGTACAAAGGGAAATGTTACAACTTGTGAAGTGGGAAAAGAAGCATATATCACATATCAACGTATGGATCAAGATGAAGGCCTTCTTATATCAATAATATGTGAAGGTGGGATTGTTAGAGAGGACGAGGACGTTTTGATGGGGGTTTCCACCACCCCAAAAAATGTTAAACTGTCTTAATGAATATCCTTTTATGGAATACTGGGGCACAGGAGCTCGCTTATTTCCTATCTTAATTAGGGAAATGTCACAATTCCATAATGTGGATTTTATGGCAGTTTTTGAAACTAGAAGCAGCAACAATAGAGCAATTCAGATTGCTAGTAAGTTGGGTTTTTTGTTTATAGATATTATTGATACAGAAGGTTTCAAGGGAGGGATATGGTGTTTATGGTCATAAAAAGTAGGAAAAGTTGATGTACTAATGAAGCATCCACAATTTATGCATATTAGGATTTGTGGACATGATCATAAAACTTGTGAATTAACACTTATTTATGCTAGCCCGAACATAATGCAGAGACATGAATTGTGGAAGGCGTTATTGGAGTTGTGTGACCAGATTCATGCCCCATGGGTCCTTGGTGGAGATTTTAATGCTACTTTGACAGCAAATGAATGAAGATCTGTGGGAGAGAATAGGGGCTCTGATAGAGAATTCATTAATTTTGATAAGGAACCTGCTCTTAATGATCTTGGATTTAATGGACCAAAATTTACATGGCGCAAAACGAAATTACATAGTAGAATTGATTGTTGTACTCGGTTCTAATGAATGAATGGGAATGTTTCTGAATGCAAATGTCACTCATCTACCATGGTATAAATCATATCATTGTCCTATTTTATTAAAACAGGAAGGAATGCACAAGATAATCAAAATAATAAACCATTCCGGTTTATTGCATCATGGGTGTTACATGATGAATTTGATGACTTTGTTAAGCAAAATTGGAGAACGATATGTGAGTGGAAGGAGGCGATTACACTATTTACAGAAGAATGTAGAAGTTGGAACAAGAATGTGTTCGGTCATACAGAAAAGAGGAAATGGGATCTAATGCGATGTCTCAATGGAATTACCAAAGCCGAGCAACGATATGGGCTCTCATCAGAAATTCAAAAGCTTCAAACTACCCTGTGGGGTGAGCTGGAAAGTGTTTTATTGCAAGAATCCTTATTATGGGCACAGAAGGCTCATAGTTACTGGTCCGTTAATGGGGATAAAAATACAAAATTTTTCCACGCTCGAGCAAATGGAAGAAGGAAAAGAAACTTTGTTGGAGCCATTCAGAATAATGATAGAGATTGGGTATATGATGCAAATACAATTAAAGAGATGGTCACCTCTCAATTTGCTACTTTGTTCACTGATGAAGGAGTATGCAGAGAGAAAATTAATTGTCAAAATTCGTACCCAAGAATTGAAGACCACGATCTTTTTCTTCTAGGCAAGCAAATACAGGATGAAGAAATAAAGGAGGTAGTATTTAATATGGGAGCATTGAAAGCACTGAGACCAGATGGATTTAGCACTCTATTTTACTAGAGTCAATGGAAGCATGTTAATATGTCAATTTATAAATTTATTAAAAAGCTCTGGGTGCACCCGGAAGAGATTGCTAGTGTAAACAATACTTTTCTGGTACTTATTCCAAAAAAAGAACATCCGAAGGAGTTAAGAGATCTTGACCCATTCAGTTTATATAATGTGATTTTCAAGCTTCTTACCAAGGTGATCGCGAATCAGATTAGGGTTGTCTTTCCAAATATTATCAGTCCAATTTTGTTCCAATCTGGCATAGTTCTGATAATATTATTACAACACAAGAGGTTGTTTACTCTATGAGAAATATGCATGGAAAACGAGGGTATATGTCTATAAAAATTGATCTGGAGAAGGCTTGTGATGGAGTTAATTGGATATTCTTGGAGCAATGCTTAAACAATCTTTCATTTCCTTCTAATCTGGTGAAAATTATTACTAAGTGTGTTGTGATGTTGTCAATGCAACTGCTATGGAATGGAGAAAGCTTATATATTTTAAGGGGACCCTTTCTCTCCATACCTATTCGTGATTGGCATGGAACGACTTGCGCATATGATTCAAGATAGGATGGAGACAAAAGCATGGATTCCAATCAAGTTATGTGAAAATAGGCCCCCTGTATCGCACTTATTTTTTGCTGATGATATTATTTTGTTTGGAGAAGCTTCTGTTAATCAGGCACATGAAATTAAGGTATGTCTTATATGAGTTCTGTTCAAGCTCAGGTTTAAAAGTCAATGCTACAAAGACAAGAGTATTCTTTTCAAGGAACATGAATCATAATCATCATGACGAACTAAGAAATATGCTTGGCTTCCAAATCGCAGCAGATCTAGGAAAATACCTGGGAGTTCCTTAGCACCATAAATGGGTGACAAAGGAGAGCTTCAGTGAGGTTGTTGATAAAGTGACGAAGAGGCTATCTAACTGGAAAGCAAACTCATTATTTCTAGATGGACGTGCTACTTTGGTAGGATCAGCCACCTCCGCTATTCCTTCATATACAATGCAAACAGCCTCTTTACCAATTAGTTCCTGTGACATGATTGATTGTCAAAATCAGAGTTTCTTATGGGGCACAACGCAAGACAAGTGGAAAAATCATCTTGTATCATGGGACACGGTTTGTAAGTCAAAGGTCAATGGTGGGTTGGGTTTGAGAAATATTAAAACCCAAAACCAAGCATTTATGGCCAAACTAGGATAGAATCTCATTAAGAAGAAAGATGACCTATGGGTAAGAATTATTAGAAGCAAATATAAATGTGGAGATGATCTAATGCCTCAAATTGACCTAGAGAGGATGGAATTGAATACATGGAAGGGGATATAAGCAGCATGGTGTTTTGTGTAGAAGGGTGCTAAAGTTGATCATGTGAGACAGAATGTCTAATGGAAGCACACAAGAAATAGAGATTTCTCTATGAAATCCGCTTATGCAGCTATTGCAAATGAACGAGAAAACCAGGAAGCCTTATAGTAGAAGATTTGGAAGCTAAACTCTATCCCAAAGTGCAAAACATTTATGTGGCTAGTTGCTCATAACAAGCTCCTTACTAACGTGGGGAGGAATAGGAGAGGTATATATGTGTATGGATGATGTGTGCAGTTGGTGTAAGAAAGCTCCAGAAACGGTGTTGCATGTGTTGCGGGATTGCACAGAAACTAAAAGGTTATGGATGGAGACGTAACATTGCCACAAGACTGTAGATTCTTTTATCTTAACTTGAAGGAGTAGTTGGATGTTAATATTCGACGTCCGGAGTGGGGTGATTGGTTTGCTACTTTATGCTGGTTATTCTAAAAAAAAGGAATGAATGTTTATTTGAAAATAAGAATGAGAGCAATGAGAGCCTGCAGAATCAAGTATTAAGAAAGTGAGCAAATGACTAGATGGAATCAATTTACAGGGCACCGTAGTCATGGATAGGGAAGCTAGATGGGTGCCACCAAATGAAGGGTGGACTAAAGTTAATGTGGACGGAGCTTTTGCAAGTTACACAGGGGCAGGATGCGGAGGAATTATTTGAGAGGCTAATGGGAATTTTACCATGGCCTTTATGCATAGAATGGAATGTGGAGACCACGTTGCCGCTGAACTGTGGAGTATCCTACTAGGGTTGAAGACAACTTGGGACCAAGGGAGGAGTAAAGTGGTGTTAGAAACTGATGCTAAAGAGGTTCTTGATTTAATCAAGAGTGGTGACTGCCAGAACCCAGATGCTAATATTATAGAAGAAATCCGTTTGATGTTGCAACGTGATTGGAGTATAAAGTTGCAGTTTGTCCCTAGAAACGCATATCGTGTCGCTGATTTTCTTGCCAAAAAGGCTTTAGCTATTATAACGGGGTTTCACCCAATGTTGTGTTCATCGTCGGATTTGGTAGCCGTATTGGAGCTGAATCAGAGTACTCCTACTGATGTAGGCTGATATTTTGAGAAATCTCTCCTTCTTTGTATCAAAAAAAGAGAGAGAGAGAGAGAACGAACAGAGATTGAGACTAATAAACCCACAAATTAAATAATTAATTAATTAATGAGCAAACCCCACAGAAGAAGCTAAATTTGCATATACTTTACTCCCCCATTACAGCTATCTTCGATACTTTTGAGCGGACACAGGCCCAAATCTGAGGGAGCACAATCCATACTCATATGAACTTGGACTATCTAGATTGATTTTGGATATGGTCCAGATTTAATTTAATTTTTTTTTATGTTTTAAGTAATTTTTATTTTAATTGATGCATAATTTAAATGTAAGATTGATAATCTTATCACTGACATTTTTTGAAAAAATAAATTTATCGTTGAAAAAATTGCATGATAAAAATCTTAAATATAGACCATTTCATCAAATTTTAGATGATTCAAATTTTTTCATGAGATGAACACACACAGTAATCATCATTGTGATAAGTCCGGAACGAGGACCCTAATCTATCTAATAAATATGGCCAACGAATCTATATCTTTTATGACCCAAATTTTATTATAAAAGACAAATATATATATCATGAAAATCACAGGCTAACAGACAGGTCATTATCATACACCGTGTCATGATTTGAAATGTCTGAAAAATAATACACTGAAAAAGAAGAGCATGCAATTAAGAAGTGGATCATAACATAGCTAACTTATGTGAACTCACCCTTCCATGATTGTGTGTGAGGGGGGGGGAGCGAGGGAGAGAAGCATCTGTAAACATGGTTTGGTATTGCATTCAATGTGGGACCAAACACACGCTCAGGCTATTAAAAATTTTAGACTTGTTTAATATAACTTCTATCATGCAAGATTTTCCCAAAAAAAATCAAACTCAATATTGTCAAACATATATAGCAATGAACAAAACTAATGAGAAATTCTTGTATAAACATGGTTGTCACGTTATTCATAATTTAACAAATTAAAATAAAACAATTCATGGACTGATTTAGCATCTCCTAAATATTAACTGGCATATTAATAAAATTAAAAGATTTCACAAGATTCACTTTTTCATTACTTGTGAAATCTTAATTAATGGATTCTTTTTTTAAGAAAAATAAAAATATGAAATATATAAGCAGCCCATTAGAATTGATGTTAGCTGAGTTGTTGTATTTTAACTGGTTCGACCACAAATAACGTGACAAATCATATTCACACAAGAATTTCTCCTAAACTAATAGTAGGAATATCCTAATAAATATAAATTTTTAAGTGTTCGTTGTAGAATTTTAAAAATTAGAGAGGTAATTATCTCTATATAACATAAAATCCTATGGGATTATGTATAACTTTATTTTATTTTTGCCAACATATGTATAACTTAACTTTAAAGCTAAGTTAAATTGCACAACTATGTATAAATAACATTTAAAGCTTAACCCCATAAATTTTTCACTTGTACATGGATAACCCAACAATTATGTGTGCCTTAAAAGGAGTGAATTCAATTAATTAAAATAGATGGAGAATAAAGTATTCAATAAAGCATACTTGTGAAAAAGAATTGGGTGGTTTTGGAGACATCAATTAATTTGTTATAAAGTAGATATACTTTTATCTTATAAAAAAACAGTTACTTTATCTCTACTTTCTACACCCTAAGTATATGGGATGAGTAGTCTAGTTATAAACAAATCACATGCCCAAAAAGATTTAGTGGTTATAATTTGGGTTAAGTTGCAATTTTACCAATGAAATTTTGTCCGAGGAGCGTCTAGAACAAATATCTTTTAGAATGGGCAAAAATACCAATAAACAGTTAAAAATGGGCATTCACCACGAAAACCTTTAAATCCGTACTAACACCATTATGGTTTTCTTCTCTTATAATTTAACGTCATTAGTACGGATTTAACGGTTTTTGTGGTAGATGCCCATTTTTAATTGTTCATTGATATTTTTACCCCTTCTAAAAGATATTTGTACCAGACGCTCCTCGGATAAAACTTCGTTGGTAAATTTGCACCTTAACCCTATAAATTTATATGCTTCAATGTTTTTTTTTTTCCTTACATTTTAAAAAAGTTGACCCAATTCGGCCCAATCTTTTTAACATGAGTCAGACCACAACGAAACTCGTCTCAAAGTAAAGCCCAATCTTGTTTGGACACTCTCACTTAACTAAGCTAAATATCAACCTCTTGTAATCTAATTTATGAATCATGTATCCGAAAAAAAAAATTAAGAATCACAAAAAAAATAATTTTGAATATTATGATATGCTATCAAAATGTTGGCTATCTTTCAGTTACAGTTGGTATACTCCTTCAATATATGCTACGGAAAAATTTTACATTTCTAGCAAGATTGTTCTTCAAATTTTATTACTAATTTTTTAATATTTTTTTATATAGTTGTTTGACTGAACCATATTCGAGTATTATCAAGTCTAATTGAAAATAGTTCTTCCAAAAATGTTTTCTATATTTACATTGACTTAAATTTTAATACTGAACTTAGCGGTCAAAGTCACTTTCATTAGTACTACCAATCAATTTTTTGATGGATTGTGCTAACTCTTAAATTTAAGCATTGAATTACTCGTGTACATCTTTATAAGGAAACTATTCTAAGCGTATAAGAAACATAAATTAAGCTAACGAATGATCAAATTTGGGCAAATAAAAGTATGTTTGGAACAACGATTGATAATTGGGCTTGTTGTGATATTATTTTTGGTAAAAGCCAAATTATATAATGTAATTTATGTTTGGATTGGCGATTGGCGATTGGCGATTGGCGATTGGGCTTTTGTAAAAATAAAACTTGTTTGGATTGGCTTAAGTATAAGGGCTTTTGTGATAATGGTAAAAGAGAGTGGGTGGAAAAATATTTAAAAAATCAAGTAAATATTTAAAAATTATTTTAAAATATTAGGTGCTACTAGAAAAATATTTTAGAGTAGGTGGAAATCAATAAATCAATATTCTAAGTTTTGGGTGCTCTTTACTACTAAAAATATAAATTAAAGGTAAAATTGTAATCAGTCTCCTAAGATTTGGTACAACTGGAAAATTATTTTAAAGAGTTAAAAGCACAAAAAAATATTTTAAAGTAATTTTTGGAGCTGAAAAAGTACATTAAAGATAAAATTATAATAAGTTTGATAACACACTAGGTACAACTTGAAAAATATTTTAAAGGTTTAAAAACACCAAAAAAATATTTTAAAGTAATTTTTGGAGCTGAAAAAGTACATTAAAGGTAAAATTGAAATCAGTCTGATAACACACTGGGTATAGCTGAAAAAATATTTTAAGAGGTTAAAAACACCAAAAAAATATTTTAAGGGGTTAAAAACACTCAAAAAAGTTTTTTTGAGTGGGTACAACTAGAAAGTGGGT
Source organism: Inga laurina (assembly GCA_963855925.1). NCBI lineage: Eukaryota > Viridiplantae > Streptophyta > Magnoliopsida > Fabales > Fabaceae > Inga > Inga laurina. The sequence goes on from OY979702.1 coordinate 9,460,635, forward strand.
AAAATTGTAATTAGTCTGATAGCACTCTAGGTAGTGGGTATAACTAGAAAAATATTTTAAGGGGTTAAAAACACTCAAAAAATATTTTTTGATACTACACACTATTTAAAAAACATTTTATGAGAAAAGCCAGTATCATATAACTAATTTCCAGACAACCCAATCTAGCATAAAATGTTATTAGCTTTTAACAAAAACTCTATTTTCTAGCTTCTCCCAATTGAGCTTTCACCAATTGGACTTTGACAAAAGCTCAATTGCCAATTGGCCTCTCCAAACACTCAAATTTAAGGTCTCAATTAACAATTGAGTTTATGATCTTCAATTGAGATTAAAAGGGTCTCCAAACACACACTAATTCTGCGTGCGCGGTCACAACTTGAGTTGAGTCTGTGTCTCTTGCATTCAGAAGACTGACTGGCTATTCATGTTAGTGAAATACTAGTCGTACAGGGAAAAAAAGAGTCCCTTAAATCGCCTAAAGACGGCCATTCAGCTGAATGAAATACTTCTTTTCATCTTAAACATAAAATAGTTTTGATTTTTTTAGAGATATTAATAAAACTAATTCAATTACTTTAAAATAGTTATATTTATCATTTTTTTTCTCCAAATGATTTTGTTTAATTTATAAACTGATATATAATCTAAGGATATACAACCTATGATATGATTAAGTAATTTATTTAGCTATCTTAATCCCTCCAAAAAATTCAACTCTATCTTATATTTAAGACCGGATGAGTAATTTATACTCCCTCTGGTAAGGTAGTTAGGGATGAAGTTTCATCCTAAATATAAGACATTAATCTACTTTGTGTCACATGTTTATTACTTTTCTTCAAACCAATTTACCTAACTTACAAACTAATACATAATCGAATATTATATAGGAGTATTTTAAGAAGATCATATCACTTTTTTTTTTATAATTAACTAATTTAAATCTCATTTCCTTAATCTATCTAGATGACTTAGGTAACTCTTGTATCAAAGACCAGATTGAGTATATCCTGGCCCCCGGGGGGATGTAGTGCGTTTGTGTGTGCATGTGTAGTAACATCTATTTATCATAGTGTAACTACAGAAACTGGGGAAAGAACCTTAGTGAGTAAAGTAATAGTTTCAACGCAACTGATTGTTGATTGAATAGGGCGCTAGTAAGGTGGCCATTAGGTGCTTGTAAGTATTAATTACCTCCATTTATGTTCTATTATATGGACAACGAGAGCATCAATCTAAAGGAACTTAGCACTTAAGTAATTGGGTTCTTGTTGACCCTCAAAATATAAGATATATTACACGTACAATAAAAAATAATTTTAAAAAATCGCAAATAAAAATTGGATTGATGCTAAAAAATCAGTTTGAAATATCAAAGAAGATATGTCACCTTCTTCTCACACCGACAGGCATGTGTGAATCAAATCAATGGTTGACCCGATTTAACCCCCTATGAAATTCAGGGTTTGAAACTTTGAATCATTCTGATTAAACAAATATTATGAACTGTAATTTTAATATGAACTAAACGAGTAAAATAAATTAACTGTGTGCCTGCAGCACTTTCCTAAAAAGGATGGTGGGATTAATTGCAGTCCTAACTCCTAAGATTCCTCTAAGATACTGCCAAATTTCATTTATAAAGACTGTAAGATTGCAGAATGAGTATCGTGTTGAAGCTAACATGGTTTTTTTTAGAACTTCAGTAAGTAACAATGAGTAAACTTTAGGCTTCTAAAAATCCTGTACATGCCCATGACACTTGTAGCCAATTAAATTTGTGATCACATAGTTGGCGATCGATGTTAATTAAGTTCCCAATTGCATTATTATCGGAGAAATATTTACATAATCCAGAAATACCACGTGATCTAAACTCTATCCAATAAAAACATAACAACTCAGATCATTTACTCTTAGTTGGCTGGTGACTCATAAAAAAAAATTCACTTTTTAATTTGTTTTCAAGAACAATACACATCTTAAGTTGAAAAAAAACTAAAACAAAATGATGAACTCATATTTTTCTTCAAAACAAAAATAAAAGTGAATTTTTTCATGAGTCACCTACCAACTAAGATTAAAATGATCTAAGTTGTTATGCTTTTATTAGATAGAATTTAGATAACATGGTACTCTTAGAATATGTAAGTATTTCTCTTATTATTATCGCCATAAATCAAGGTCTTGTCAAGTTAAATACATATGCGGGAATTAAGCTTAATTAACTAACGATAAGACAAAATATAATTTCAAGAAATTGTAGGATTTTATGTACTTGTATGCCACTCTGATCCTATTTATAAGTCCATTTTTATCAAAAATTTCAGTCCTTATTATAAGTTTAGTTTTAGAATAAAACAAATGCGTTTTTTACTTCTTCTTTTTTTTTACCCCTATTAATTACAATAAATAAAAAGAATTTATTTATATTGACATAAATCATATATAGATAAAGACAAAATTGAAAATTTAGCCCATAGTTAATGAGTTGATTAACTCTCTTTAGTATGAGAGTGTTAGTTAATTTGAACTTATAAATAAGATTAGAGTGGTATAAGTGATTTAAGAGGTAGCTCAATCATCATTTGAGGTAAAAAAAAAAAAAAGTATTCCATCGTTCAATGATTCAAATAAAAATAAGACTTTGAGAGACTACTTTTATGTTAAAACATTGGCATTAATATTTCAATATGTGATTTCTGCTCATCACCCTCTTCACATTCAACGAACCAGAGGAAGATGCAGATTAACAACTAGATACATACACAGACTCATCAAGCAGTATATAAATATATAAGAATATATTAAGAATAATGTTGAAACAAAATAAGCTTAATTAACCCTACTCCAAAACCTCACCATATATATGTCTTCTTCTTCAGTGTTACGTTGTTGCTTGGTCACGTGCTTGATTAATTACCTTTTCCTAGCAGCAGCAGCACTGGATTGGCTTGTAATGAAGGTTCTTAGAGAAGGAGACTGAGTTAGGACATCAGGAGCAATGGTAGTGTTCTGGTGTGTCGCACTCTTCTGCTGCATTCTCCTCCTGGCTATGTAACCCCTAATCCAAGGGGTCACATCCTCGTTGATCTTGATCATTATGAAGAATATGATCCTATATATGATGATCATGCAGAAGATTACGATCAAATCGATCCATTTCGATCTGTTTACGTCGATCTGAAACACGTTCTCCAGTATGTACTCCCCCGGAATCTTTGGAAGTTCCGGTATCCGGTTGTCGAAGATCAACCCCCTCAGATCATTTTGGTATTGACCCTGAAATATAATATAATACACAATTTCATCATTTAATTTTAATTAATTTTGTCATATTACTAACTTGATGTATCTGTAGTGCTTATTAGTGAGATTTAATTTTGTATCTTAATTAATTTACCTGTAATGCCCAGAAGTGGAAACTGATATAAGACATTGGGTAGCGCCAGAATGGCTTTGGTATGTCGTGTGGGAGCCTGAAGTAGCCTGACACCAACATGAATATTCCCTGCAATATTACAAGATTACATATATGTTATATATGTTTTATTGTTTTGTTAAATAAATTGACTTTTATCAATATATATATGTGCGCGCGCGCGCGCGTGTCTTAATAAGGCATGACAATTTATTAAACTTAGGCTTTTAGGTCATCAAAAATGACTTTTTCAACCCAAAAGCTAATTGAGGCACAATAATGTTCAACATAGATTTCAGAACAATCAGCTTTTTGACTAAAAGCATATATTAAAGTTGAACTAACTTTTTCTATATCAAAAACAAATAATGTTTGAAACATTCCTTAAAACTAACTTTTTTAATATTAAAAGTCATGGTAAACTAATTGGCTTTTAACCCAATTGGTCAGGTTGCGATAGATAATTGAGATAGAAGTCAATTTTTTGCCAACATTAATCCGAACAACAAGCCCTAACTCAGCTATATATATAAGAGCTTTTTGGTTATATATATATATAGATACCTGAATGCCAGCACCAATGATGATACCCATGAGGAAGTTAGGGACAATACTGGCAATGGCCATCATCAAGCTCTCAACAACAGTGACACTTGCATAAAGGCACAACACAAAGAAGAGATAGTGCCAGAAGCCAGGGTGGAGCCTAACCATGAAGTAACATATGGTTCCTGACAGAAACGTTATCAGTATCAGAAACGGCATCGCTGATAATGTGTTGCTTATCACAAACGACACCACCCCATAGTGCCCATTCAGCCTCTCCCTCTGAAACACCTTCATGTCCTCCACAAACGACGGGAACCCTCCGATCGACATGAACGTCACAAACCCGAACACAAACGACGCACACGAACCTCTCGCCTATACATTTTGTCACACAAAACGATGAATTAGAGGTGTGTGTGTGTATGGCCTGAGGGCGAATCCTATCAAATTGATTTAAACTATTATTTTGATAAAAAAAATGAATGTAGGAGAAAGAACAATTACCCCTTTTATTTTAACTATTGAGGGGTTTTTATTTATTTAATTTATGAAAAAATAAGTGAAAAGTCTTCATTTAAAAATTTTATTGGTCAAAAAAACCTGAATTGGAATACCAGTACTTTTGATGTTTGAAATCCTCCAGAGTATCAGTCATTTCTATGTATAAGAACATATCATGTCTTTCGGATCAATAACATTTTCAAATAAGAACTAATTTCTCTGTGTTTATCAATTGAATGACTATAAGGATAAAATAGAAAGCAGAAGACAAATTAAAATGAACATATAGGAACTGATTTCCCTTTGTATATCTAATGAACACAAACGATGCACACGAACCTGTAGCCTATATAAATTATTTTGATAGAAAGACAAAGGTACGTACCAGAATGGAGTTGTAGCCGGTTCCGACGTTCAAATAGATTGTTCCAATGCAGATGGTGACGACGATGTAGATGACAAGGCGAAGCCAGTAGTAACCGAAGTCCCTCGACATGTTGATGAAGGATCGCTTTGTTAATTGAAAAGCCTGCATGAAGAAACTAGCCTGGCTTCCTCCAGAATCCATCACTGTCCCTCTCTGCACAATCATAACATACGTAAGATCATGAATACACTTTACTTCAGAAACTAATTCATAATGGCTTTTTGTGAACTTACCACTTTAGAAATCTCATCCACTTTCTGTATTGCAGCATAAGAGTACTGAGAAGTCCGATAATAATCTATCAGAGTTCGGATAGCTTCAGCTGTGGTTATCTTGTCCAGAGGATCATCACTTCCTTCAAACTGACACAACAGAAAACAACCCCACATTCAATATAATAATGCAAATATATATGTTAATTAACCAAGGCATATATAATAATCAAGATATTTACCCTGAGTTTCATGGAGCCTTTGAGAGTGGCCTTGACTTTGTCAAAGTCGGAGTTGATGCATCTAAGGAAATGATCCGAAGGGTTTCTCAAAGCAGGGCATGGAAAGCCAGCTTGTGCAAAGAACTACATATATATAGAAATATATACATGTGTGCATGTCATATATATGAAAAGGCAATAATGTATATAGGAAGAGGAAATAATTAATTAAATATTAAGATAATATACCTCGTAAGCTTCAGAGGCTTGGCCAAAGTAAACAGTTTTGCCGCCAGAAAGAAGGTACAATTGGTCAAAGAGTTCAAAGACTTCACTGCTAGGTTGGTGAATTGAAGCTATCACTGTTCGACCATCCCTTGCAAGGGCTCTTAGTGTTTGTGTCACAAAGAAAGCTGAAGCACTGACACCAACAAACCAAAAAAAACAAAAACTTAGAAAGTGAAAAAAAAAATAATCACTAGGAGACGACAAAAAAGCAGGGGCACAAATGGTACATATTAAAAAATTACTCTGAAAATAAATAATTACTAGCAGGATTAAATAAATGTATCATGAGAATGCCCGTTGAACTGAGGTAACCATCGTGTTTAGAATCCTAACGTTATTAATTGCTTTCTTAAAGTCAAGTCAAAGAACTAATCAGAGTATTAAGAGATCTTAACAGTCAACAGCCACCAAATCCTATAGTCAAGTATAGTAGAACTGAATCTGGCCCCCAAAAAAAAGTGCAGTAAAACTAAGGACTATAATATTTACATATATAGGAAATTTTAAAAAAACAAATCAAAATTGAGAAATACTTACATATTTCGGGAGTACTACGTCATTTGAACTTTTTCTAATAAAAATATAACAATTCAGATCATTTTAATCTTGATTGGCTAATGACTCATGAAAAAATTCAAATATTATCTTATTTTTAAGAAAAATATTAGTTGATCATTTTGTTTTAGTTTTTCTTTCAAATTAAGATTTTTTTTCTTAAAAACAAGATAACATTTAAATATTTTCAGATAAATTATCAGCTTGGATTAAAATAATTTGTGTTGTTATATTTTTATTGGACAAAATTTATATGACATAATATTCCTGAAATAAGTAAATATTGCTCTTCAAAATTTCACTTTCAATCGCAAATTAAATGAAACAACAAAATTCCATCAATTTTCTTTTCTGAATGATCCAAATACGATTCAACCTAATCCCAGAATATGGAAAACAAGCCAGAGTCACAGGGAGGGGAAAAACGGAGAAAGTTCAAAACCCAAGCAGAAAACAACAAACCCTGAAGTTCAGAAAAAGACAAACTTGCAGAACTGCAAACAACAGTTTAGACGATTGAATCAGAATCAAAATCAGAATCAGAATCAGAAACCCACAAAAATAAGAAACTCATAAACTGAACAGGTCATACAAATTATGAACTTGGTCTAAATATTCCAATCGCAGAAAAGACAAAAGAATGAAACAATAGATTAACGAACCTGTCGAGACCACTGGTAGGTTCATCAAGAAACAACAACCTGGGCCTCATCAAGATCTCCAAAGCGATACTAACTCTTCTCTTCTCTCCGCCGCTGATTCCCCGGAGATGCCAGTTTCCGATCACCGTGTCGGCACAATCCTGAAGCCCCATGGCTATTATTGTACTTTCCACCAGAGCTCGCTTGTCCGACCATGCCATCTTATCCGGCAACCTTAGACGCGCCGAGTACGATATTGTTTCTCGTACTGTCAAAGTTCCGATAAGGTTGTCGTCTTGCGTCACATATGCCTGCACCCATTTCCATTTCGTTAAACACAGCCAAAAAACAGGGGACGACACCAAAAAAGAAAAAACAATTAATTTAATACCCATGCCAGATTTCTTCATTGTTTTTATTCAACATGTATCATTTTGTTTAATAAAATGTTAATTTTGTCACCATCCTAAACTCATCTAACAAATAACGAATCAAACCGTTTCTCAATTAGTGGGATCACATTCAAAGTCTTTGTCTTTCTTATTCTGCAAGTCCATTTTAGATTCAATGTTCTTAATTTTCTAGTAACAGAGCATGGCAAAACGAGATGATGAACAGTCACATAGTACCAACAAGAACACACACAGAAAAATGTGTGTGTGTGTGTGTGTGTGTGTGTGTGTGTTGGTGAACACACACAACAATTTTCATTTCAAACACAGCCAAAACAGGGGACGATGCCCAAAAAACGAAAACAATAGTACCCATACCAGATTTCTTCATTGTTTTTATTCAAATTTGTTAAAATGTCCAGCTTGTCACCATCCTAGCTAACTTCTGTCAAAACTCATCTAACAAATACTGAATCAAACCGTTCCTCAATTAGTGGAATCACATTCAAAGTTTTTGTCTTTCTTACATGCCACCCCATTCTAGATTCAATATTCTTAATTCTCTAATAACAAGGCAAGGAAAGATTAGAAGATGAACATTCACACAGTGGCAACAAGAACACACACACACACATATGTTGGTGTTAGAGAAAGAAACTCACGGCTGTTCCGAAAGAGAGCTTGGCTTTGCGACCATTGAGAAGGATAGATCCGGAGAGGAAGGCATTAGCGGCGAGACGGCTAGAGAGGGCGTCGAGGAGGGTGGACTTACCGGAGCCGGAGGGGCCCATGAGGGCGGTGAAGGTACCAGGCTCGGCGTAGCCGGTGAGACCTTCTAGAACATTCTGGGTCTCTCCGTTGCCGAGAGTAACCATGACGGTGAGATCCTTCCATGTCAGCCTAGCCGACACATCTCCGACAAAATCAACATTAGCCTTTTTCTCCCTCCACAACGTCTCACTGAGAGGACTCAGCCCCGGAATCGCCGCCGTCCCATGATTATTATTCCCAACCGCCCTGCTCGCCTCTATCTCCATGGCAAAAACTACTTCTCAAAGTTCACAGCTTTACCAGTAGTACAGTAAAATACTACAGATGGTGAATGAAGGAAAGAAGGTAGTTAATTATGAAAAGGCGAAGGATTGATTTGAAGGGGCATTTAAAGGGCAAAGGAAGGAGAGTGAGAAAAGCGTGAAGGGGTGAAATGAATTACGTGTGAAGGAGATGAGTTTGACTGGATATATATGAGGAAGGAAGAGAGAGAGAGGGAGAGAGATGTTGTTTGATGCAGAAGGAACCAGTTGGGTTTTTGATTGGAGGGAAGACGATGAATGAGAATGCAAGTCGTAACTAGGAATGGTGGCTGTGAATGAAGATGAAGATGAAGATGAAGAAGATGAAGGAAGCGAGATGGAAATTAATGGGATTGGGTAGTTGTTGGTAGATACAATTAATGCAGAGAACCGACCCCCAATTAACTGTGCCCATCTCATCACTTATGTTCATAGCGTATGAGTAACATTACTTTCTTTCCCCAATCGCCTACATTTTAACGAGATCGGCTTCCATCTTTAGAGAAAAGGACGGTCCTTTTCTTTTTATCAGTCGTCGGATTAAGATCTCAACAGTCCAGATTTAAAATATTGTTTTAATAATATATTATTAAAATAATATTTTTATAATATATTAAATCTGAACCGTTGAGATCTTAATTCGACGGCTGATAAAAAGAAAAGGACCATCCTTTTCTTTAGAGAAAAGGATGGGAGCCAAATCCCATTTTAACATCACAATTTTCTGTATGTTATTCATGCCCGCTGTATTTTCAACACCACGTTTTATTGTTATCTTTTTTGTTTTTTAATTATCAATGATCTCTTTTCCAAAACGGGCTATATAATTTTATGCAGATCACATATACGAGGCTCTTAAGTTCACGGATGAGCTGAACACCTAAGCTAAAGGCCCTATTTTTTGTGGTATTAATTTATAAAAGTGGGGTACTGGTACTATTTAAACAACTCTATTAGTACTACTTCCATCGCTTTTTATTAATAAAAATTGAGAGTTCATGTTTTTTTTTTATAATCAGGTTTAAAAAATGTTTTTTTTATTTATAAGAAAGTAACAGTTTCTATCTTAATGTATTTATTAAAATTTTTCACTTATGCCCCCCAATTTTAAAGGGGGGAAAGGTAATCTCTCTCGCTAATAATAAGCACTAAGTCAATTATTAGGGGTACTTTTATATCTTATTTATAAAACACTAATATCTATGCTAGAGTTCCGAAATCAAGAAAAATCTTTAAAATTTTACTCCCTCCTGTTTACAAGCCACTAATGCACTACTAGGATTTATGTTATGTGGTCCTAATTTATAAAAGTACAACTATTTAAACTAGTACTACGACTTCCATCCCTTTTTTAAAAAAAAAAGAAATTCGGTTTTTTTTTATAAGAAAGAAACAGTTTGTATCTAATGTATTTATTAATGTTTTTTTTTTTACACTTATGCCCCCATTTAGAAGGAAATAGGTAATCTCTCTTGTTAATAAGCCACCAAGTCAATTGTTAGGAGTACTTTTATACCCTATTTACATGACACTTTAGTATCTATACCAGAATCAAGAAAAATCCCCAAAACTTTTACTCCCTTATGTTTAAGGGTACGTACTTGGAGGAGGGATTATTTTGTGATGCTCTCACCACATTGATTATTTATTATCATTTTTTTCCAATTTTTTTAATATTATTCACCTAACAAAAGGAACTCATCAGCTCATCCTACATACAAAGAATTGAACTAGCAACCTTAACTAAAAAATGCTTAATGTCAATTAGGCCACACGATGTAGCGGACTTCCCCATATTTAATGTTGAAATAAGAAAGAAGATTTTCAAGAATATATATTTAATGTGGAAAACATTGTTATAAAGGGTAGTAGTGGTTGAAGGGTGCGGAAACGAAACCAATCAAAGCCAACCAATGTAATGGGCGTTTACTACTATATTTTCTTATTTCTTTTGTAATATTTCGGTCCATATAAATAAATAACAATACGAACCTGAGTAGTAACACAGAACCAACTCTTCCTTACAATCCAATCACATGCCCCTTCAGCCTCTGCTATCATCATGAGTAGTACCATCCAAAATAGAAATTTTTATTAATTAATATATATTTTGTAAGCTTATGCCTGTTTTTTTTTTTTTTTTTGTCCTATTTGATTAAGTGTTTGAAAAATATATTCACGTTAGAGTCGGAAAATCGGGGTGAGTCTGTCGGGTTGACCCGTTTAGACTCAAACCCTTTAAGGGTTGGGTTTATCATTTAGAGGCTTAAACAGGAAGCAGATCTAAAAGGGCCGGCCTTTTTAGTCCCATTTAATGTTTTTTAAAAATAAATTAATATATATAATATCATTATATCAAATTATCAATGTGAGAGACACTTAAGTATCTAATAGAGTATTAGTAACAGGCAAACACTTATTAAATGGTTTGATTTATTTTATTTTTTACAATGGTTTATTCATTTAAACTTTAAAAAAGAGATTAATTTGGACATTAAATGATTATTTTAACTAAAAATTTATGAGTTTTAAAAATAATGTATCTCAATTTAAAGCAAAATAATAAATAAATTGTAAAACTTGAAGAAAAAAATTAATTAAAATGAGTTCAGGCTCGTTTAGACCCGAGCCCGTGAAGGGCTAACCCTGTAGGGTCGCGGGCTTTAAAAATTGGGGGTTTTTTAGGAAAAGGGTCGGCCCATTTAGGCCCGAGCTCGTGAAGGGTCAGCCTATATTCTCGGCTCTAGTTTACGCAAGTTGAGACAAAATTCTTCTCATATACTTACCTCTTACACAGTAAATCACGTTGTCAAAATAGCTTCTACTGCTAACCCATACGGGCACTTTGTAAGATTTAGTTGTCGTTTATTTTGTACTCCCTCTGTTCCTTTTTATAAGAGCACAAAATTTGAACTATCTTTATCCTTTTTATAAAAACCCAATAAAAGTTATCTTAATATTTGATGAGTTTTTTCTATTAGTGCCCCTCATTAATTATATATATTACATTAGTTAAAGGGTTGGTAGTACTTATATTTACTTTATTTCTCTCTCTTACTTACTCTTTATATATAAGGCATATATACTTAAAAAAAATGTTTATTTAAGGACATATTTATTATTTTTAACTAATTTCTCAAACCATATAATTCAGTTATCAGGCTCTTCTAAATAGAACCAGAGGAAGTACTAACATTTGATATGTGATGTTTTGTTGACCGAAAAATTTAAAAAAAGGGGGATACTTCATGTTGTAGATTTATCTAAATGAATACAAATTTTATAAATGAAGTAGTAATGGGCAATTGGGCATTCACTATGTGCATGACATTAATGAATAGTACATTTGGGAGCACCAATACATGGAATCAGTTTCGGTGCCTCTCTTTTGGACAAGCATCAAGAGATGGTCCACATTTAAACGGTCTAAATTTGATTTTTTTTTTTTTAAATGTATGATTTTTGAATAAAAATATTATTTTTTTTAAAAAAATATTAATTAAGATATTATCTTTAATTTAGATTCTGTAACTATTAAAATATTGCTTTTCAAAAAAATAAAAAATAAAAAATAAATTTGAACCGTACAACTCACATCAGTTTTCGGTGCCAATCTTTTCTCATTCCCCAATACACCGACAAGTTTGTGATAGCGTTTTGAACAGTCAAAACGCACTTATTACGCAAGCCGAGAAAAAACTCCTCTCACATACTTACCTCGTATACCGTCAATCTTCTTGGGAGGGGGGTGTTTCGTTTGAACAAGTTATGGTGCAGACAGTTGCCTCATAATGAACCCCAAAAAAATAATAAAAAAGGTAAATTAAAATTAAACCTTCTCTTGCTTTGAGTTGAGGCGGTTTTGGCTTTTGATGATAAGAATCATATGAATCATAAAATAGAGTTCAAATTCGATCTCGTGGATATTTGTCATTGGAATCTCACGAGCTAGGCATTGGTTACTTCTTTGTGTCTTTAGCCTATACAGCTTTACGTGAGGATGTTTGGCCTAACAAAAAATTAAAATGGGATTAAGCATGTATTGGCCTAGTGCCTAAAAATTAGAACCTTCCTATGGCTTGTCCTATAAAACACCTTTCGACTAATTAACCATGAAAAACGAAGAAGGAGCATGACAAACCAACCACATTGCATTGAGCGTAATTGATGTTGAAAATTTGAATCAAGTCAATAGACAGTGTCATCTTGCCAACAAAGGTTGGGTTCAGAACTTCAGATCCTCCTAATTCAATATGAGCTTCCTTCTTCATGAAACCTTTTGAAGAGTGGATCTTAAAAGTTGTAGTTGGCAAATTATTTTTGATGGAAGTTGTGGGCTCTCAAAACTAACATAATTTTGGAAATATCACACCTTCAACAATTTGAGATTACACGCTCTGTTAGAGGACAATATGATCACAACACTAAACAGGTTGTTAGCATTTTGAACATATTTTGACATCTCTAGCTTATCCACATTTCCTTTTACTGTGATTATTAACCCGTTATGCACAAGTTTATGTTTTTTACATCACCCTTCGTAATTTCATATTTCAATGAAAAATCCTCTTTTCTATGTACACAAACAGATATTTAGTATTAAGAGCCTATATATTTATTCACATGTAGCATAATACTCATCTAGTCCTATGTATAGGGTAGAGAGAGAAGTTTTTTTTATCCTATTTATAAGACACCTCCTTAAAGTTTAGATGTGAATGTAAAATTTAACATTTCACTTATTAACCTATTGACTTTATTTTCATTTGATATTCTGTATACACTAAATAAGGGTAGAGTTAGAAAGTTGTTGATTTTTATAATAGAGTTAATGAGATTTAATGTTTTTCTTAGTCTGTGTGAAAGCTATTAGAAATGCTCTATAAATAGGACAAGAAGAGTATTAGAAAAACATATATTTTTGGAATTTGAGATGCATATCTTTTATATCCCTGGATAAAAATGACACTCATTCAATAAAAAAGTATAATATACCATTCTGATCCTATTTATAAGTCTTTTTTAACAAAAAATTTTGGTCCTATTTATAAGTCCATTTTTAGGATAGTAAATGCATTTTGTACTTTTTTTTACCCCTATTAATTGCAATAAACAAAATGAATTTATTCATATTGACTTTTGAAATCAATCGTAGATAAGGGCGAAATTGAAAAGTTAGCATATAGTTAATGAGTTAACTAACTCTTCTTGGTATATGAAAATTAGTTAAAAGGGACTTATAAATTGGATCAGAGTGATATCAAAAACCATAATGATTGTAGGAGGGGGAGTGATTTATGGTTCATATGAGAGCAAATGTAACTCAATTGGTAGTGAGATGAGTTTCGGTGCCTATCTTTTGTATAGGCACATGTACCATCCAATAGGATTTATGCGATTTAGATTTAATTTTTTTTATTTTTTACGTTTTTGAAAAAATTATTTTAATAAATACAGAATCTAAAATAAAGATAATCTCTTAACTAATATTTTTTTAAAAAATAATTTTTTTATTCAAAAATCATTCATTTTAAAAAAAATCAAATATGGACCATCAAATCCAGATCTGGATGGTCCACCTCTCGGATAGGCACGACACTGTTTCCATTAGTAGCAGGACCACCACATCTTCCGAAGGTGAGGTCAGGACGCTTTTTCATTAATATTAATATTAATACAAATATAAATTTGTTTTCTAAAATTGTTGATTACATGTTTTAATCAATATATTTACTTTAAAAAAATTAAGCATAAAGATATTGTGCAAGACAAATGGTGTTGGTGTTGGACCTCCATATTTAATTCACAGCTTCACCATTAAGAAACGACAATCCACCAACCAATACCTACTATTTTACACACTTATTGTGCACGTGGTTCATATGAGTGAAGAAAAGTATTTTACTATTTTTATTGCATTTGCCATTTGGTGGTAAAAGTGACTTTATTTAAAATATATATATATATATATATTATATTTAAAAGAGAAAAAAATTTCCCATTTTCATCACCTTTTTCATTTTTATTTTATACCAAACAGGCCATTAGTTTTTCCCCTACAACTCGTATACTTATATATTCATTGAAGAGAGTAATGAAAAATGATTGATCAAAATTAATATTAATATTGTTATAAATAAAGAGAAATATGAGAAGAGAAAGAGAGAATATGAGAGTAAGAGAACAATTCTTATTTACTATTAAGGTGTAACCAGTACATAACACAAGCTCTCTATTTATAGGCATAACTTTATAATCTCAATAAAATCAATATCTACATATTAGATAATAATAAGAGATAATTGTGGGATAATGGATATAATAGAGATATATGGACATCCAAAAAAATATTATATTCATAACACTCCCCTTTAGATTTTTTATTATATACTAATGTGCCTCATTAAAAAAATTTCAACCAGGAAAAAACGGTGGGACAAAAATTTAGCGGAGGAAAAAAAGTACATCATTCATTAATACGCTATCTAATGCTGTCTCATTAAAAACCTTGTTAGGAAAACCTAGTGGGATAAAACCATAAACAAGGGGGGAAAAGATACAGCGTGTATCAGCTCCCCCTCTTGACAATGTGAGTTGACACCTTTGAATATGCAAAGTTTAATATCACAAACATGATTTCTAAATATTATTGCAGGAAGTGACTTCATGAACAAATTTGCAAAATTTCGTTAGAACGGATTTGTTGGATACTAATTTCACCCTCTTCTGTAGATATAGTTCATTACAATGTCTTCATATTGCTAAAGAACTATACATGCTAATAAGAAAATGATACATTAAATCATGTGTGACTAGCCAGATACAATAAGTATTTCAATAACACTAAGATATGATACTTCCGGATAAAGTATTTCTTTATCACCTTCTCAAGGTCTAACGATATGGTACTTCCGAACTAAGAATTACTCTATAAAAAATGCTTTATTCTTCTCAAATCCTTTATTTCAATTGCTTTCTTTAGGTAATTCTTAATTAAGCAAATCACAGTTTTAGCAAACTCTTCAAGAGTTCCAAAGAAATTTAAACTATCTAACATAAATTACAATTATAGTAAACTCACATGGGCAAAATAAATATTTTATATCCTTCCTGCAACAAACATTTACCAAGCCAGTAATATCACACACACTCTGGTTGCTTCAAATCATATAAAGATCTTGATTGAATTATATGCTTCTAACAACTTGAATCCTTCATGAACTATTATATGTTTATATCTAACTTTTATGCATGCATTTTATCCTTCAAAGATTTTATTAGTATAACAATTTTCCACATAATCTTAGCATTTTAAATCCTTCCAAGATTCACATATCATTCACAATATAGAAAGTCATAGGTTATAATCATATTCCCTAAACGCATATCAAAATTTTATTTATTGCCAAACTTTCAAATTAACAAGACATGACAATTTCATCCACCACAAGACATGTGAATTTTTTCATACAAGACGGCCCATTTATATAATACTAACATTGCACTCTAGGTGCTCGAGCTAGAAATACACAATTTTAAGCTATAATATTGCATGTTGCGTCTTTTATTTTTTGTTGGCTAACGATCTTTATGTATGTATCTCATGACATATTTATATACAAGATCTTTATTTGATCACTTAATATTATCATCAAAACCTTTGTCGACAACTTTATCTTTTTTGTTCCCGCTTTCTTTTATGACATAACTAATTGATATCTCTTTACTGCTTTTAGGTACTTGAACCTCTCCTAGGCCTTACAAATAGTTATGTTTCAATTCTTGCTTCCTTGATATAATCATCTTGATTATTTGCTCCCTTTTCTTTTCTTTTGAAACCAATCATTTTTTCATGCTTCAGGCATACCTCATTCTTCATTTATACTAATTGGAGCATTTTTCAACTGGAACATGAGATATAAGAATTCTCATTTAGGCCAGTGACTATAATCGGTAGATATTGTAATATATTAAGAATGCAATATTTGATAAACTTCTAGTTCATACTATTATATTTGAGGATCTATGTTTAATGCATTCAATGTATTTTTTTCTCCAACTACTCATTTTCCCCCCTCATGTTGGGAAAACTTTATCGAATAATAATGAACTAATGATACAGTATAAGTCCCATAAATCCATTTGTTCCCTTTAGAAACATCATTTTGTTTCATTTAGAGACAAACAAGAGGAAGGAGGTGTTTACCCAACATTTATCCCAATTTTCTTTAAAGGGTAGAGGTGCATCCAAAACCCCGATCTATTTTTGAAAGTGCAATCAACACCGTAAACTATTTTTGGAGGTGCAATAATCACCCTAAAGTATTTAAGGGTGTAATCAACACCCTAAACTATTTTTGGAAGTGCAATCAGTACCCTAATGTATCAAAAATGGGGCAATTGCACCCCTTCACTGGGGGAATTTAATACAATTTAATATATTCTTGTATCTGTGATTGAAACTGAGAATTTACTATAAATAAAAGTTTCCTCTGATTTTGACTTGACTTCTTTTATTTAGGTATTGAGATTCAACAAGACCAAAGCTAAATACTTTCATCACAATGATAGGGGAACTATGATGGGAAAGATAAACCTCAAACCTTTAATTAATATTCTGTTAGTGAATGGGTGTAATTGCTTTATTTTTAATACATGAGCAAAATTGTACCCTTAAATACTAAAAGAAGGGATGAATATGTTGAAGATCGATGAAAAATGAAAGGAAAGAGTGATACAGCAAACAAAGTTAGTATTCTGTTAATAAAGGGGTGTAATTACTCTATTTTTAATACATTAGGGTTCTGATTGCACCTTCAAAAATAGATCGGGTGCTGGATGTACCTTTACCCTTCTTCAAATATTTTTCTATGTGCAATATTGTGGTGGAATAATAAGAATAGATATTAAGCATTCAAAATTCTAAGATGAAAAATATCTAACCCCTGACCAAAAGCCAATTATAATGGGAGAATTTATCATACCTTGTTAGCTTGATGCATTTATGAACTACAATATATAAGATCAATAATCCCAACACTAAAATGGGAATTTTGTTCTCACAAAATTTTATAGGGTATACATATAAGATCAATGTGAATGTACAATTTACTCCTTATGTATTATTGAATGACTTTATTTTTATAGGGTATAATATATATTAAATAAGGATAAAATGAAAATTTGTTGAATTTTAAGGCAGAATTAACTAATTTTTTTTTGGCCAACAGAGTTAATGAAGTTTAAGGTTTGGAAACATTTTTAAAAAAAAATAAAATATCAAAATCCTAAATCAGTTTTATTTCCTATAATAGTTTATATATTGACTACACTTGATTAGCAATTCACTACTCATTTTAATAGGAAATCACAGATTTGGGATTTTCAAGTTTTGAAGTTATTTTTCTAAAATTTTCCCTTAAAGTTTCTGTTATAAAAAAATAATAAAATTTATTGACCTTTCTTTTTTTGCCAACAAAAAATTTATTGAACTTGATGATAAGGTAAAAGATAGATGATAAATCTCTCTTGACTAAGTTTATTCTATGTATAAAATTTAGGAATCAAACTCCTGAACATTATAATTAAGAAACAAGTGCCCTTTGTCATCCACATAAACATAAGATATAGTCATCGCAATGAATATTATTAAATGGATTTGATATGTAATGTCACTACAAAAAATATGCATTTTGTAGCGGTGACATTGTAACGGTTACAATTAACCACTACAAATGTTAACATTTTTAGTGGTTAAAACCCCAACCTCTACAAATTTGTAGCTGCAAGCTACGCGTCAAGTGGCGCGACAGATTGGCAACGTTTTTTGGAACGGTTAAGTATAAAGAACCTCTACAAATATGGCTCGCATTTCCCACCAAAACCTGTAGCGGTAATCTTGTAGCAATTACTAAATAATAACCGCTATAAAATTGGCGCCACTTGGCTCGACCGCGCCAACAGAGTAGCTGTTATTTGTAGCGGTGTAACCAATTAAACCGCTACAAAATGCGAAAGGTTGCCTATTTGTAGTGGTTATAAAGTTATAACGACTACAGAATTTGAGAGGTCTCTTAATTTGTAGAGGTTTTGTATAATAACCGTTACAAAACTTCAAACGTTTTTGTAAGTTGTAGCGGTTATTATAGAACCGCTACAAATTTTAGCCGCCCTAGCTTATTTGTAGCGGTTAATGTAGTGGTTATATTAAGAACCGTTATAAAGGCCGCCCCTATTTAAAACCACCGCCTCCCTCACTTTTCCGTTTGGTCATTTTGTTTCCTGAAGTTCCTCTGAGTGTTTTCTTTTAGATTTGAGCGTTCAGACGTCTGTAGAAGAGTTTTTGCTGCAGTATTTCTCATTATTTGCACTTGAGGTACAAAGACAATATGTATTTTATTTTTATTTTTATTATATTTTTTCATAATAATGTGACAAAAATGTTTTTTTTTTGAATTTTTGTAGTTGATATGGCTTCAAGACAAGATAGGGGGAAGGAGCCAGAGGTCCCTAGACCAATTTTACGGGGCGGCAACAGTAGAGCAGGGGGCAGAGGGAGGGGGTAGCGTGGAGGGAGGGCGACCGCGGTATTTTAGCCCATCCCCCCACAGGAGTCGACCCTACTACAACCACCGCAGAGGACCGCACCAGAGGTGCCTGATTTGGGGGAGGGAGATATCAGCGTTGAGGACTATAATGCAAATGAGGACTTTGATGCGAACGGTGAGGACTTTGAGATTCCAATTGGGATCAGAGAGATGGAGCAATTCCTAGATAAGGAGGAGGTGCGGGATCATAACAACCCATGAGGGTCGTCTTCGCGGTTTTATATAACTGCTACAAATACGCTTGCAACATACGATTTAGTAGCGGTTTTATAAACCGCTACTAATATTTCTTGTAGCGGTTAAAACCGCTACTAATAACCATTTTTAATTGCTGCTAAATCACGTTTTTTTTTTTGTAGTGTGTTACTGGATGGAATAACATTATAGAAGCTTAATCCTTAATTAGATCCTTTAATAGATTACTAGGGCTTAGTTACATTAACATTGGTAAAAGTGACTTTTATATAAAGTAATTTTTGTAAATTGAAATTGAGGTAAAAATCAATTAGTAGTGTAATGTAGTAAATTTATATTTGGAGTTTGGACACTAATTAAAGTTACGTCAAATGTGTATTTTTGCCTCTAAAATTATGTCAAACATAAATTTTTTTCCTTCAACTACTTTTTTATGGGTCTACAAGTCATTTTGGGGGGGTTCCAAACGGAATCCAAAACAAACTGTAAATAAGTATGTTTATGTAAGTTAAAATAAAATTTATCTCATATATTTATCTTACATACATCATGAATTATAATTAAAAATATACTTTTGGAAGCTCTAATAGCTATACCAAGTAAGTTCAAAATTTAAATGATAGTAATAATCAGATTTATAAGGGGAATGGGAATATAAAAATTCAACATTTTCCAAATTAGTGGACCCTAATCCTCAACGAGGCCATGTTATGTATATCAATTCATTTATTTTTTGAATGTGAATTTAACGTTGTGTTCTCAACGTGCCACGGCGGCTTCAAGAGATGTCCTCATAATTGATGGAGATTATCCGAAGAGAAACTGATTGATATTTTTTTTTCGGTCGAAAAAACTGATTGATAACTATGTGACAATGATTGATGTCTTTATTCAATTTCTATTCATAGGACAAAATTGCATAATTTTCATGTACCAATCAAACTATCCACCTAGAAACTCTCCAATCATAATTTCAGAAGTCTTTTTTCGTAAGTTGAGACAAAACTCTTTTTACACTACTACAAGACATAGATTTACTTGCCCAAAAAATGTCCATTTTTCAAAAAAGAAAGCAAAAATTAAAGGCGGTGGCATTTTGATAATTCTGGATGGAAATTTTGACATATTGAGCATCCCTTTAATGAAAAAAGACTCCAAAAGTGCATCCCAAATTAAAACTCAAATGCCTAAAGC
Source organism: Inga laurina (assembly GCA_963855925.1). Taxonomy (NCBI): domain Eukaryota; kingdom Viridiplantae; phylum Streptophyta; class Magnoliopsida; order Fabales; family Fabaceae; genus Inga; species Inga laurina. The sequence continues at coordinate 9,480,914 of OY979702.1, forward strand.
ACTACTTTAGGGGTCCCAATCTTGCTTTTGGCATCCCTTTTGAATTTGGAACGCCAAAAGTGGGATTTGGGTGTCCCAATTCACATTGGGATGCCGAAAAGTGCCTTTAAATCTGACCAATGCATTCGCGATCATCCTCCAAAACCAAAAATCCTTGAGCTCCTCTCTCATTCTCACCTCCGTTGCTCCTGCAACACCACCGTCGCACCTCTCTTCCTCTTACTCCCATCAATCTTTCCTCTCACCACCATCACTCCTTTCTCCCTCTCACCACCATTGTCCTCTCTCTCACTGCCACCGTCGGTCCTCCCTTTGACCACTGTCGCTCCTCCCTCCTCAGTGGCACACTAACACTATCGCTCCTCCCTCTCTTCCTCTCCCTCTACACTGTCGGCCCTCCCTTCAGTTGCAGGTTTTTTTAAATACAATTCTTTGTATTTTTTTTTAGAATAATTCTAATGTTGCTTTGTATTTTAAATACTCCATTTTTGTTAGGGCCAGGTTTATCTAGTATATAATTTATCTTCAAATTTAGTATATTACTTGAAATTCAAGTGATATAATTTGTGGGTCAGGTTTATTTAGCTTGTTTGCTACGGCAAAACAAATTGTTGTGGGAAAGGGCTGGAGATAATTATTAAACTTTGAATCCTATATTGATTGTGACCGAATAAATCTGATTGACTTATGGCATTATGAAACGTGGCCAATTATTTAGGGTCCAAATAATAGAATAGAATTTGGTCCCAAGAAAAAATAATAGAATAGAAGATATAACGAGGTCCTTGTAAGATATATTCATTTATATCATTATATGTATATATATAATATTAATAATCTTATATGCAAAATATATTTTTTTCAATTAATAAATGAGATTTTGATGAACTCTTGGGGAGAAAAATATGTTTTTTAATTATATAAACCGACAGTTTTCCTTTATGAAGAAAGGAAAAAACTTAAAACGCTTTCAAATACTACAAGACAAAAATGTGAAGTTGTTATTTTTGACAATGTTTTAAAATGGGGTGAATTTACCAAAAAGAGGGGGAAATTTTTTATAGATGTCTAAAATTTCATTCCTTTAATGAAATTGTTGGATTGGATTGCTAATGTTGTCCTAAATTGCCTCAGTTAGTTAGTTTTGTTTGAATTAAGCTAAAATGGTTTGTTATTAAAATTTTGGAATGTCTTACTTTTAAGGGGAAATGCTATTGAATTTTAAAAAAAATGAGTAAAAGGCAATCCCTTCGTTGACAATTGTTCTAAACTTGAGTATTATTGGAAATGGCTTAGATAGTAATAAAATATATCTATTAACTCTCAGAAATTGATAATATTCGAGCATATTTTCTTCTATTTTTAACTATTTTTTCTATTCAAATTGACTATAGAAAGAGTTAATAGAAGAAAATGTGCATATCAGAGTAACAAGCTAAAGTTGAAGTAAAACAATATATTTGTGAACTTTAGTTCAAAGAAAAAGTTAGAACTTATGCATCTTCTCGTTTGTAGGAGGATAGAGACAAGTTTGAAAGCTTTTAAAGGATTGAAGATTGAGAGGATGAAAGATGACAAGTCATAAGCTAGCTCATGGGCTAAAAGGAAGTTGTTATGTTGTTGGCTTCAGGCAACAATACATGTGCTGAAGCCAATGAACTTTCTGGATATGCTTCAGCACTTGATGCTGTGCTAAAGCAAACGAGGATTATAACCTACTGTTTCATATGCTTCAGCACACTGGTGTGTGCTGAAGCACACGACCAAAAATGCAACCATACATTTTACTTACTGAAACGCATGTGGAAGGTATTTAAGCAAGGGATAGGCCGAAATTATGTCATTCTTCAGTTTTCAAGTGTTCCTAGGAGTTGGGTGTGCTAGGGTTTTGCCTCCTTGAAAAGTATTGAGCTTGGGTTGAAGTCTAGAAGAGATTTGGGGCTCCAATCCTTGGTTTTTCTTATTCTTCTTTTCTTTCTTTACTAAATTTCTAATATGGCTGTAATTATTATACATAGTTATAGCTCTTTCATGACTATGTGTAGTTAGGTACCTCACTTTAGGGTTGTTTGGAACCTTTGTATAGATTAAATACTCATTTCCCCCCTTATATTTGTGATTAATGATGAGATTATGCTGATTTCTCTCTTTACTTAATGCTTCTTGTTGATTGGCCACCAACAAGATTGTTGGATTCACTTGATTAATGCTTGAGAGAACTATAGATTGAGTGTAGAACTTGAGTTAAATCGTGTGAGAGCTGGAAATTTACTAATTGAATGGATAGTTTTGTTAGTGAGGTAGAGATACACTCATTGACCTCACATAACCAAATAGGATTTGTTATGAAAATTAGGGTTTAATTAGTTAATTAAGAGATAAATGGATTAATTAAACTATGCATCTATTTGGAAACTCGAGAGAGCACTTATAGGTAATTTAGTATCCTTGGCTAATATAATCTTGCATTAAATAGCATATATTGAGGGAATTTAAGTGATTGCTTTTGAAATACAAGGGGGATAAACAATCCTAAGTTCTATTTAATACTTGAATTTTAAAGAATCATTTGATTTCATATTTTTTAGTCTAAAAATAGTTTTAAATTTCTCTTTCACCTTAACAACATGTTTTGGCTCAACTTAATTGAATTCGCTAAGTCCATTGCTTGACCAATTTGTTACTCAAATCCTCGTGGGATCGATCTTTACTTATCATTTTATTACTTGACGCAATCCGTGCATTTTCGGTTGCGAACAAGTTTTTGGCGCCGTTGCTAAGGATTGGTTTAACAAATTCTTTAGTCAACTTAGGCTTGTTGCAAGATTGAGTACCCCGCATATTCCGGCTAGCGAAGTCATTGACGGTAGCCCTATCGTATTCATCATCTGCCATTGTTTCAGATTCAGATTCAGTCTCTTTGTCAATGTGAGGTAATCCGTCAAGTACCACTATCAATCCGTCCAGATGCAAGTGTTGAATATACCGAGATGGCACCTACAAGAGGCACAAACACGTGAGTATCAAACCAAAATAAAATTAACAAAGAAAAGAAGGAAAGAAAAATTGTAAACCTAACTAAGAGCTCAAGCGAAATCTATTATCACAAGCCTAAGGTTGACTAAAGCATTTGTTAAACCAATCCCCGACAACGGCGCCAAAAACTTGTTCGCAACCGCAAATGCACGGATCGCGTCAAGTAATAAAGTGATGAGTAAGATCGTTCCCTCGAGGATTTGAGTAACAAATTAGTCAAGCAATAGGCTTGGTGAATTCAATTAAGTTAAGCCAAGACATGTTGTTAGTGTAGACAAATAGAAATTTCAAAAGATATTTTTGTATAAGCTAAGAATTACTGAACAAAAATCTGATCCTTGTTATTTCAACAGTTGTAATAAGCTTAGGATTGTTCATCCCCTTTTTATTTCATAAACTTGATTATTTTCCTCTCCAAGAGTCTTTCTATGGGATATATATATATATATATATATATGTGTGTGTGTGTGTTAGTCTAAGGTTCACAAGCATTTGATTAAGCTTTCTCAAGTCATAACCAACTCTATATCTTCAATTAACATGTACAACCTCTTACTACCGTTAAGAGAAAATATTCATTAGGCACCAACCTTAATGTGACAATGCTAGGCTAGTAACTATATCTCTATGTTACTAACAAACCATCCATTTGGTTCTTAAACTTCAAGTCTAGCATAATTTTACCATAGTTCTACAATTAAATTAACTCTCTCAAGCTTAATTTAATTGAACAAATCATCCACAGTAATGGCTAGTCACAAATAGCAGTGAAAACAAAGTAAAATCAACATATATATGCCATTAGATACTTAAAGAGAGAAGGAATCAAGTTTAATCCATACAAAAGTTCAAAAACAATCCCAGTATTAAAGTTTAGCTGCTCATATTCAAGAAATGAATACACAAATACAAAGCATAAACTGCCATATCAGCAAAATGGAGAAGAAAGGGAAAGAAATCAGTAAAACCAAGGAAAATCAGCTTGAATCCCTGCAAATCTTCAATCCCCACTTGATTTCCCTTGATTTTTGGCACACCGAGGCTCAGAGGAATGTAACAGCCGCCTCTTTAGGTCTTTTCGGATCAGGAAGCTCTCCTTTCAGTCTCTAGATTCAGCATTTATACACCCTGAATGTCAAAAAGTATAGCAACTGTATCAGGCGTTGGCCGCGGCCAGAAGATACTTGGCCTTGACCAGTTAACTTCTATGAGGTTATTGGCCGTGACCAAAGAAATGTTTTCCGCAGCAAGTAAGTTACTGACCAATTGTTGGCCACGGCTTGTTAATGGCTTGGCCGCGGCTAGGAGTCCTGAAGTGCAACTTTGTCTCTTACCAAGATCTGTTCTCATCCCTTCTTGCATTTTCATAGCATGATTGATCGATTTAACTCCATTTCACCTTTTCATTGAATTTGGCTTTCTCCGGCTCCAACTATGACTGAATTTTTATCCTATCAACACAAAGAACTCATAAAAGCTCACAGTTTGATAATCATAATAGATATTCACATATTACCCCCACATTTATACTCTTTTTGTGCCAAATATGTATAGAACACATTTCCTTTACTTCAGTACTCCCGAATGCCCATTAGTACACCCAAAATGTGGAAGAAATAAGAGGAAATGTGCAATTCTGACAAAAAATTCATGAGGTTAACACTTATGTTAGTAAATTTCGCTTGAGCCCTTAGTTAGGTTTAAAATTTTTCTTTATCTCTTCTGTTTGTTAATTTTTTGTTTTAGTTTGATACTTGCTCATTTGTTTCTCTTGTAGGTACCATCTTGGTATATGCAACACTTGAATCCAGACGGATTGATAGTGGTACTTGACAGATTGCCTTGTATTGACGAAGAAACTGAAATGGCTTAGATGGTAATAAAATATATCATAGTTGGATGAATACTTTGAAAACTAGTGAAAAATATGAGAATGGGATAGAAGAGCTTATTGAATTTGCTAGAAGGAATGGTCCTACAAAAAATAGAATGTATTTTTGTCCTTGTGTTAATTGTTTAAATGAGAGTTGATAGGATGTTGATAATATAAGGGATCACCTACTTTGTAATGGAATAAATCTTCGATACACAAGGTGGATATGACATGGTGAGGAAGTAACTGTCTGTCCATCATACAAGAAGGAAGTTGTGAATGTCACAGATGAAGATAGAATAGAGAAAATTATTCATAATATTGAGGTAGAATCCGTTGCGTAATAGCATGAATATGACAGCTTGTGAAGTAATGCAGAGACACCATTGTACCCTGGGAGTAAGTATATATGGTTGATAGGAACCTCACATTTAGTCAACTTAAAGGTAACTTGTAGGTGGACCAATAGTAGTTTCACATTACTGCATGAATTGTTGTATGATATGTTTCCAGACCATAATATACTTCCAAATCGTATGTATAAAGCCAAGAAAATCATGTCTGCGATGAGTATGAAGTATAAAAAGATACATTACTTGCCCTAATGACTGCATGTTATACAGAAAAGAGTATGAAGGTCTTTGTGAGTGTCTGAAGTATAACACCTCATGATAGAAAGTGAAGAAAGATGTTGGTTGTACAATGAGACAACTAAAACACAACCTTTAAAGGTGTTGTAGTATCTTCCAATTATAAATATCAACATTACATGTCTCGTGGTAGTTATCAGAAGCTTGAACGGAGGATGATGGAAGAAAAGTTCGAGAAAATGAAGGAAGCTGCCAAGTTAGATCCTGACATTATTGGCTAGGCCCTAGCTCCTTCTCCACGTCACAAAAATTGAAAGCAAGGAGGCATAAGAGTGGCGAATACATAAATCCAGTTGTTGCTGAGGTTGCTGTAAAGATCGCAAGTAGTTAAAACATAAGCATTTAATTTTGGAATTATTTCATGTTGGGAGTGTTTAATTTTCATTTATGATAAATTGTATGCTAGAGGATGAACTTGAAGATCATAGCAGCTAAGGTTCCCTTACTCCAAGTGGACGGATGAACATCTTATCAACGGTGATTGGGAAGACAGATCACCTCAATCGTGTTCTAGGAGAGCCAAGGGGAGTTGGTGTCATAAAATATTTTGTACGAGCTTCACAATATTTGTTACAAGGTGAACCTAGTAGGGAGCTTGTGGCCAAGGTTCAAGAGGAAATTCGTCAATCACTCCGAGAGGAAGTTCAACAAGAGCCCAAGGTGCAACTTCACGAATCACTCCAACAAGAGTTGTGAAAGAGATATGTGGTGAAGTGAGATCTAGGATTCCCTAGACTTCTTCAACGCCAAAGGATGTTATAACCCGCCGGGGGTACCACTTAGTGACTCTTTTCCCACTCTAAAGCTGAGAGAACCTTCACTCTCTATTTGGATATATCATTACTACGTCTTGTTACCGATGCTCTCGTTCACACACAAGCTGTAACCCCCTCATCGTAATTACATCCAGATTATGAAATTTAAGTGAAATAGAGACCAATAAAATGAAATCAACAATTTATAATCCCTCAACGCGGGATAGGGTATTTCAAAAATTCCATTCAAAATGTAATTAATCCTGGTCTCACATTCACGTGCGAATATAACTACTTGAGAAATCAAATCACATAATAAATATCAGAGTGTGGAAACTAGAATCAAATCATATATATCATGGGTTTAAAGTTTCCCAACAATGGGGATTACATATCCAAAATATTCATTTACATCTCATATACACTTAGTAATCCCAAAACCAAAATAAAGATAACCAACTACCACTAAAGTTACAGAGTAATACTAACTACTCCTGGTTGTCCGCTTCCCTTTCGAGCCACTCGCCCTGTCTAAAAAGGTTAGTTATTTGGAAAGAGTGAGATTCTAAAGAATCCCAGTAGTAACAAATTATTCATACCACACGTAATCATATAGCATGTAAACAAATCATCTCATAACAGCAGTAACACAAATCACACTCCACCATCATCCCCTTTTACCGCCGGGAAGGCACACCGTCCTCACCCGAACCGTTGGCAGTGACTCAGGGACTATTGGCGTGACAATGCAAACGAATAGCCTTACAGCCCACATATAGCCTTTCGGCTTTCACAATTGGCCCGTCGGCCTTCACATATAGCCTTTCGGCTCACAATTAGCCTATCGGCCCACATAATCACATAAAACACACTCTAACTTCATCCCTTTTTACTGCCGGGAAGGCACACAGCCCATACCCGAACCGTTGTTAGCGACTTAGGGACTATTGGTATAGCGGTGCTTCCACAATTTCACATAAACACATATATGACACCCTAACCTCATCCCCTTTTACCGCCGGGAAGGCACACAGCCCTTACCCGAACCGTTATTAGCGACTTAGGGACTTTGGTATAGCGGTGCTTCCATAATTTCACATATCTTGCAGCATACGAGACCATCACATCACAATGATATAGCGCACATACAATGTATCACATAAGGTATAAAGCAAGAGTCACTACCTATATCTTTCCTGACTAGCTCCGGTACCGTAGTCTCATGAGGTCGACAGATATCAAATCCTATACCAAATTAAGGACAACCGCTCAATCCCTTTTCCAAGTTCTTAATTTTATAATACACTTAATTGGTTATCATATAGGACTCTTTAGGTGACCACTAGAGGCCTAAACATATGCCTAAAGGGTTGGAAGACACTACCCTAAAGACCCCTTTTTTGAAGGCACAACACTGATTTCTGGCAGCCTCACTCGAGTGAAGACGACCTCACTCGAGTGATGAGAGACTTGTGCTCGGGTAATAACGACTCTCACTCGCGAGTGCTTGACAGAGAGCAACATTCAAGGCCAGGTAAAGCTCACAACACTTGAGTACCAAGCTCTATACTCGGGTGATGACCCTAACTATGCTCGAGTCCCCGAAAGTGCAACACCACGAGTGACAACCAGAGAGCACAAACCACACCAGAGGCATCAGCTCACTCGAGCATGACACCCCGCACTCGGGTGAGACAACTATGCTTGCGAGTGTCAGAGCACATTCTTGGCATCCACCAGCGAGTGAGGACCCGAGAGCAACCTTAACTCTGGATTCACACCATCACTCGAGCAAACCCAAGCTTACTCGAGCATGATCTTCCCTCACTCGAGAACAAAGAAGTGCACTCGAGCCTCATTCATAGAACCCAAACCAACACTCAAAGCAGAAAAGGGAAAAAAGCACACAGCACTCGAGCATGATCTTCCACTGCTCGAGTGTTGTGCATCAGAGACCAGAAACGCAGAAAACATCAGAAAAACCCAGATGGTCAAAATCATACCCATTGGTTCCCAAACTTCTCCTAAAGCTCACACACATTTAGCATTGTTTAAGGAACACATGGGCAACTCCAAAAACCCTTTTTACCACAATCAAGCACTTAGGTCTCTATGACACAATCAATTGTCCAATTTCATTCAATTCATTTCCCACATTTCAAACTAAATCTAATGCTCAAATATCTCCACAATGGACCATTTCCAATATCAAACACAATGAAACTCATATATTCAACATTTGGCATAATTAGGGCAATTTTTCCAGATTTTACCAAACTTATCCAAAAATCACTAACAATATATCCAAATGCACTAAATGTCTACCTCTTTACTTTGCCAAATTCAAAATCTTGATTCTCCCACTTTCAAATTTGACCAACACACAAATCACCACTTCTCAAGATTCTACAACCACCACAATGGAGCTCTCAATGAGATACACAACATTAAATAAGAGGGTTTTAGCAAAGGAGGATCATTACTTACCAAAGATCAAAGCTTTTCTTTCTCTCTCCAAGCTTGTTCAGTGAAAATAGGGAAGGAAGAGAGAGAAAATGTGAGATGGAAGAGATGATGATGATGAAGCAACTCCTCTCCTTTGCCTATGCCTCTTAGCCGAATAGGAGAGAAAGAATGAGGGAAAAGTGAGCTTTTGTCTCCTTGTGCCTCATCCAACAACCACCACAGTGCCACATGTACATATCTTGTCCATTCTCTCCATGAGCTCACACAAACACAAAGCATAGGATTCTAACCCATGATCAATGAATCTTAACCCTTGATCTTAAATACCACACACATGTATACTAAATTCACATCACATTAATTTCAAAAGTGTTTAATTACACTAATCACAATCAAAATCATAGTCATTAGCCCTTAACCATGAATTGGGATATTACAAAAGCTACCACCTACTAGCATAAGCAATTCCAGATGATTTACGTAGGGTTACTGTGAGATGTGTTTGAGAAGGGGAAGAAGATATAGACGTCTTGGTTCCTGATGAAAAGGTTGCCACACTAGGTCAGACGATAGGATCTTTTATCCTTTGGCTGAAATATCTTATTCATATGGCAGCAACACCTCCAATGGTAGGGGCTACCTTACTATTACACATCCTCCTGATAATTTATGTTTTAATAGGATGAACAAGATGCGACAAAATTTCCCTTCTTCGCATGACTACAACAACTCCACAAGGACATTAGCTAGATCAACATGCAGATGCCTTATGGGATTGTGGGCGCAAGAGTCACGTATCCCTTTACGATTGACAAGAAAGATCTCATAGAGCTCATCAATTTGGAGGAAACAGATATGGGATGGGTTAAATTTGAAATCCAATAAGTTTTTTTTTTTCATTTTTTCGTTCAATTAATGTAGTGTTTTTTTTGGTTTTATATATTCAATAATTCATTTATCATTTTAATTATATTATAGCTTCTTCCACAACATATGCGTCAACATGGGAAGAAATGGTTTAAAATGGATTGTTATGCCCTACAAATACGATAAAGAAAAATAATACTTTAAAAGTAAGGATAAGCTATGTAGGCTACACAATGGAAAAGGCTAAATTACCTAATTATCTAACACTAATTCTTGAAGGGTATGTATTTTAGTTTTATCTATTTAAGATGTTTAAGAATAAATTTCCTTATTATCTAACTTCATTTTAATTTGTATATGTTGTTATAGTTACCATTGTAGTATGTGTGTTGTTTGTCTTGTCATGAACACCCTCTATTGGTTTGATTCCTTAGGTCACATGCCAAATGGAGAAATAAAATCCATCGTCGGGACATAAGTTAATTAGTTTGTATTTCATTGATCTTGACTCAAATGAATTGTTTCAATGTCCATTGATTTTCATTTTAATGATAGTGCAATCAAGACATATAAACTTCTTGACGGGACACGTGAGGGTAAAAGTATAAAACCGAAATGGTTTTATCTGAGAGTAAGCAGTTTCAATTTAAGTTCTTTTATTGACAGTTGCTTTAGATATATCTTTATTCCTTTTAACCATTTGCTTTTGATATATAGTGCCATCGACAACCAAGGAGCACTGAGTACAGATACTACGTTATACTTTATATGTATAACACCATTTAGAGCGAGTTACTATAGATTTTCAACAACTAACCGCTTCTTCATTCTCAAATGATAACTTTTTTGGTATTGTAATTGAATTGTTAAATAATTCATTCACTTGATTGATTTTATCTTAGCTTATTTTTTAATTTGTAGATTTTTGGTAATGACAATGTCTACTTAAACAAAGACATTAATTTGATTTGAGACCTTTTGGCTAGGCATCTTTTTCAACACATAGATAAGTAAAGTTTATTTTTATATTAGTTAATAGTTGGTAGATAACTTTTTGACACTTTTTGGTTATTATTGTACATAGTATTAGTAGTAGTTAACATTTTAATTAGCTAGTGCTAGATATTCCCTTACTATTTGTAAGGACATTTTGGTTTTTGAAGACTTGTTCGATGATGTGTTCTTTAGCGTTTAATTGCTAAGCTATGTAAAATATAAACGATTTTTTTTTTTTAAAAAAAAACCTTTCAACATCCCTTACGGCGTACCTTTTTTCAACTTCTGTTTTAAAAAAAAGGAACGCTGTGAGTCTCTTATAATGTCCCTTTTTTAACAGACATTATTCCCATATTTTACTACATCGCTCACATAGTCGTCCCCCTTAAAAGGGACGTAGAAAGAGCCTAAAAACATACGTTAAAAGTGTGTTTTGTAGTAGTGTCACATACTTACCTCATAAACCTAGTTCTTCTTCTTTTTTTCAATTATACCCTAATTTGATGCTCACTTTATCAGTCAGCCTTTGTTTTGGTAGAATCCAAGTGGTATCCCCCAGCCGATAGCTAGAGGCTAATTCTGAACATCATGTTTAAGGGACCCAGTCATCTATCAATTGTGCTAGGTTTTTGTTAGTACTTTATCAGTTAACATTTAATACGGTAAGTGGCATTTATAACGTTTGGAATATATTAATCCACCTTTGGTGAATTAGGGTCTAATCTCGATTCAAGAGGGGCTATTATAGAGAAACATAGGTTCAGAAAGAGAAATATCCCTTTATGGTTTAATAGTTACATCTATTCCTATATGACTTTACGTACGTTATATATAGGATGTGAGATTGAGGGAGTAATATATCAGAATATACACACACAAAATAACATCCTCCTCCCTCTATAAGGTTATCTCATAAGAGTGCTCTCTTCTCTTCTTCTCTTCAGTGTATTTGTTGTGTAGTGTGATCGAGGCCTGTATCGGTGTTCCGGTTTCATGTGAGTACTTCAGCGAGTCATTTAGATTCTAGGTACGCCTAAAATTCTTACAATAACAAATCATTTCATACATCAACAAGAATATAAATTAATTTTTATGTTTCATTAAACTCTTTCTTTATACAAAAGGGAATGGCACGGTATTAGATATTTAGCATTTACAGGACCCAAAAAAAATAAGTTTTTGCATTCTTGACGATCGAGGATCCTTTAGAATTATAGATTTCGTGTTACATACGTACTACCACTACTACAAAAAAACACAAGTTGCAATGCTTAATTTAAAGAATACTATAGCGCTTGGGAAGCGTTATAACTTCCAGTGTTGTTAAAACAAGCTACGACGCTTCTTGAATATATGGAAACGCCACAGCTTGATTGTTATTTTTTTAAAAAAATATTACTTCCTACAGCGCTTCTCCAGGGAAGTGTGAAGCGCCGTAGGAAGTCAAATGACTTCCTACGGCACTTCCCTGGAGAAGCGCTGTAGGAAGTATTTTATTTAAATAATAATTATTTTTCATAATTATTTTATTTTCTTAATGAAAACCTCCATTTACAATCCAAAATCCACTGCAATTTACAATACAATTCACAACAAAATGAAATAATATAGCACGTATTTTTTGCAATATTGCGTCTTCATGTATCAAGCATAAAAGAATTTTAGCATTTAAGTTGCTTAAACTTAAGCCATACACGTTACTTCTATAGAGGATAAAACTAAGTATTATTATATTTGTAATCTCAAAAATTTAAAAACTTACAATGTATAAGAAATTCAAGAAGATAGAGTTGATACTTCAAATAAGTACCTGAAAAAAAAAGTATGAATACACATAGAAGATTCATGACAAATTTTAACTAAAAGAAAACGTGAACCAAATGTTGAAAAACGAAAAACACTTACAGGCTAGGGATCTTCAGAAGGAGGCTGAGATAAGAAAAAAAACACATGGGAGAGAAAGCTTTATACTGCAACAGAGTTTTGGAAAATAGGGGAGCCAAAGGGAAAGCAGGAAGATGAAAATGAAAATGATTTGAGAAATAGGGGAGCTAGATGGAAAGCGGGAAGATAAAAATGAAAATAAAAACGGCGAGGGGTGAAAATTAAATAGCACAATGTATAGAAGCTATGTCACTTTTTGTCAAAACGTCATAGCTTCCTAACTAAAAAAAACAAACACCAAATACAAAAATAACCTTAAATATATTCAAGGCATCACATGTACCCTTGTATATTTCAAGGCACCACATAGTGCCTTGTATAATATATGGCATTAGAAAAAAAAAAAAAGTGCATGCTTCGTTAAATTTTTTTTTTTAAAAAAAAAAAGAGGCCTTAGCCTGCGCTTCATGATGAAAGGCTGGCTAAGGCCATATGGCATTTAAAAAAACAAAAAAAAAAAGGGCCTTAGCCGACGCTTCATGATGAAGTGCTAACTAAGGCCTTGGCCTTGGCCTTAGCCGGCACTTCATCATGAAGAGCCGGCTAAGGCCTCTTTTTTTTTTAATTTAACGAAGTATGCGTTTTTTTTTTACCAATGCCATATGGCCTTAGCCAGCGCTTCATGATAAAGCACCAGCTAAGGCCTCTTTCTTTTCTTTTCTTTTTTTACAAAGCAGGTGATTTCTCTTTTGACTTACTACAAGATTCTGAACAATATATTAAATAACTATGGCGTTTTCCTACTCAAGTGCCGTAGTTGTCACATGTTTTTTTTTAATAAAAAATAAGAAGTCTCCTCCGGCGATTATTTGAAGAAGTGCTATAAGACTGACGCCTCTAAATCCATATTTTGTAGTAGCATACCTCCCAATCTCGCATCTTGAGTTTTATGATATCATCGATAAATTGACTGCTTTTTACTAATATTATGAAAGTTCAACCTAGTTCTACATGTTAGACTAATAACAAGTAAATTAGTTCCTAACTAGTTTAGTTAAGAGCTTTGGACATGTTTGATTAGATTGAATTTATTTTTCTTTAATAAGCCTGAAATGACATAATTTTGAATTAAAAAAGACCAAACCATTATATTTGTGCATCATAAACTCTGATTTGTTGGATTATGTGTAATTTATACATGAATATTCTAGTTGCTTGTAGATTAATTCATTTTAGCTAAAGCACATGTTTTGTCCTCTAAGTTTACATTAATTTTTATTTTGGTCCTTTAAGTTTTAAAAGTGCATTTTTTTTTATTTGATCAATGTTTTCACTTTCGAGGCTTGAAACGAAAATACTGCATGTTGGTCCTTTAATCTTAACATCGTTAGTTTTATTTGATGGAAGATATTGACTCAACAAATTTAAATGGTGATTTTGCAAATAAATGATGATAAAATATGCTCAAATTTTAATTATTTAATATAATCATTTATATATTTTGAAATTAAAGTATGACTTATTAGTATTTAATTGTGTAATCATCATTTAAATTTATTAAGTCAGCATTTTCCATTAAATAAAACTCACATATTAAGATTAAAGGATTAAAAGTCTAATTTTTAAATTAAAGGGATCAAATTGAAACTTGAAGTAAACTTAAATGACTAAACATATATTTTAGTCGTTCTTTTTATATTTAAATATTTATCCTTTTGCAGTTATAGATGTGAATATTTTTACATTGTTAATTAAATATATCATTTTTTATTATGACTGGTCCGACTGTGAGTTAACCCCGATTTGGGCTACCCAGCTTTAAACAATTGCTTTAGAGCCTGTTTGCCAAAGCGTTTAACAGCCCCAATGTACGATTATTTTCAAGAAAAGTACGTCAACCCTTAAGATGGTGTTTGTGTAAGCGTTAGCCTCCGCTGTGCTTCTGAAAAAAAAAAGCCACGTCCTGCAAAAGCTAATTGAAGTAGCTTTTCTTTCATTCCCCCGTGCGGTGAGGCTATGCTGAAGAGAGAGAAAAGCTGGAAATACAGGAAAGAGATATGTGATGTTAATTATAAGATAAAGTTGACTTTTTTTGGATAAATTAAGGAAGCTAATTAAATTACTATAGATTATTTCTATTTTTATTTTTTCTCCAAACTAATTAGTTTGACTAATAAACTAATATATAATCTGAGGATACATAATATATGATATGATTAAGTAGCTTATTATCAAATTTTATTTATATTTTTTCATTTCAATTATCACAATATATACAAATAATATATATATATATATATATATGTAGTATTACATAAGATTCATGTCATTTTCAGTCATTTTACATCTAAACCGGCTTTTCAAACTCTAATCCAAACAGGTTTAAGGTTAGAAAAAAAAGTCACTTCTGTCACCGCTAATCCAAACACAAATCACATTTACATTTTCACTTTTAATCCTAACTTACTTTTCCAAAAGTCAAGTAAAAAAAAAACACTTTTCTACCGCTAATCCAAACTGGCACTTAACTGATTTATTGACTGATTTAATTTTCACTGTCTTATTTTTATTATGAATATTCATGACTGCGTGGAAAGTCTCCTGGCGTTTGTGCATTTCGTAAAGGACAACGTACGACAATCCTTAGATCCCATATAATCATAAAATAGCCAAAGTAAAAACAAAGAAGTTATTAATCATAGAAGGTTTTGATTGATCACAGCTACAATCCTTTTCCTTGCATTTCATAGATTCTTTTTTTCTTAACTGCATTTCATATATTTTGTTCAGTGCATTAACGCAGCAAAGGACTAGTGAAACCCTAACTCAATGCATAAGCTACAAAATGTATGATCTAATAGAGTTGTGGGATTTTCTTAAACAATATATGGAACTTGCTAACAATAAAAAATATAAAAATATTATCTTAAAATATTGAGCTTTTATAAGGAAAAAATCCAAAAAAGAACTTTAAAAATGCTAAGGGACAAAAAGATGTTCTGAATGTTCATAATACTAGAGATATGTGAGAGTCTGATTTGTCCTTTTTAAAATTAAATGAAAATGACAGAAATGCCCTTAGGATATAAAAAAAAAAAAGAATGAAAAAAGAAAGAGAAAGGTGGTGTGAAGTGGGAAGCAACGGAGGAGGAAGCAGGGCTGGAGAAAGGGGAAGGAAGTGAGGTATGTGATTTTTGACTCCATAATATTCTTCTCTTCATCACTCGATCCTAAACATGGGTTGGTCTTCGTTCAATTTTGATGGGTGTTGGTTTTGGGCAATTGGTTTTATAGCATGGACGGAGGTGAATGTAGATGCGTGAAGGCGGTAGGAGGTCACGTAAGGTGAGGACGTGAGTTTGATGTCTGAGTGTGAACAACAAATAAAGGGAGGATTTTGTAAGTATTTCCTAATTTGAAGTTGTGAAACCCTAACGTGAATTTGTGAAACAGTGAAGTCATGGCTTTTATTTTTTTGGGAAAGTGATGAAATAAAAAAGTTCTTGAAATGATACATTGCTAATTTGTTTGTTGCAAGTAACTTAACAAAATTGATAGAAATATTGGGTCAAGTTGTGCATAGGAGATGTTTTTTTGAAACCTTATCTGAAGTTGTCAAGCCCTTGTTATCAAAAGTGGAATCAATACATAATCATTATAGCAAGTTGTGGCTTAAAATTTGAAATTTGTAAAAACATTATCTACACTTATTAAAACCTTATCTGAAGGTGTCAAACCCTTATCAAAAGTATGAATCAATACATAGCCATTGTAACAAGTGGTGACTTAAGATTTGGAATTTGTAAAATTCTTATATGAATTTTTTAAAACCTTATATGAAGTTGTCAAACCCTTATCAAAAGTGGGAATCAATACATAACCATTGTAGCAATTGGTGACTTAAGACTTGGAATTTGTAAAATTCTTATATGAATTTGTTAAAACCTTATATGAAGTTGTCAAACCCTTATCAGAAGTGAGAAAAAATACATAACCATTGCAGCAATTGATGACTTAAGATTTGGAATTTGTGAAAATTTTATATGAATTTGTTAAATATCTAAAGTTGTCAAACCCTTATTAGATGTAGAAATCAATACATAGCCATTGTAGCAAGTAGTGACTTAAGATTTGGAATTTGTGAAATTCTTATATGAACTTGTTAAAACCTAATCTAAAACTATCAAACCCTTATCAAAAGTGAGAATTAATACATAACTATTATAGCAAGTGATGACTTAAGATTTAGAATTTATTAAAACCTTATCTAAATTGGTTAAAACATTATCTAAAATTGCCAAGCCTTTATCAGAAGTGGGGATTCTGCAACCACATTCTTTCATAGATGTAACAAGTGTTAAAAATTACAGTTGCAATATCCAGATGGACATAAATATGACAAGTGTTTACTTAGTACACCCTCAATCCTTATGTAACTACTATGACAAGTGACGTCTTTTGGTGGTCTTCTTTTTACACGGGTTAGCAAGTAAAGTCGTCACAAAATAATGTATTGATTCTCATTTTTAATATAGATTTAATAATTTCAGATAAAATTTTAATAAGTTCATATAAGAATTTCACAAATTCTCAATCTTAATTTCCCACTTGTTACAATGGTTATATGTTGATTCTCATTTCTAATAAGGGTTTGACAACTTCATATAAGGTTTTGACAAGTTCATATAAGAATTTCATAAATTCAAAAGCTTAATTCACTTGACATAATGATTATGTATTGATTCTCACTTCTGATAAGGATCTGACAATTTTAGACAAGGTTTTAACAATTTCATAATTTTAAAATCTTAATTCACCACTTGCTAGAATGACTATATATTGATTGGGTTTGATAATTTCAGATAAAGTTTTAGCAAGTTCAGATAAGAATTTCAAAAATTCTAAAGCTTAATTCACCACTTGCTATAATAGCTATGTATTGACTCCCACTTCTAATTTGACTACTTAAGATAAGGTTTTAATAATTTCAAATAAGTTTTTCACAAATTCCAAATCGTAATTCACCATTGGCTATAAGAGCTATGTATTGATTCTCATTTATGATAAGGGTTTAGCAACTTCAGATAAAGTTTTAACAAAATAACTCATTTATACAACTTGACCTAATATTTTCATCCATTTTGTTAAGTGACCTACAAGATTGCAACAAACAAATTAGCAATGTATCAGTTTAAGAACTTTTATATTTCATCACTTTCCCAAAAACCAAAAAAAAAGGCCACGACTTTACTACTGTTTTGCAAATTTGTATTAGGGTTTTACAACTTCATATTTAAAAATACCTACAAAATTCCCTTTTATTTACCATTCACCTTCAACTTCACCGCTCACAACCAATCTTCTTGGCCACAATAACCAACAACTCAGGTGGATCTTCTTGGCCACAACAACCACAACTCAGATGGATCGGGAGCACGAAATGGATCTGGGGCCTAGGGAGCACAATTTTGGGCAGATGATATGGGAGCACGATATTGGGCGCAAAAAAGTGTATTGCACCATCTTCTCTATTCTGTTTTTAAACAATGTAGAGGGGTATTTCTATCATTTCTATTTAATTTTAAAAAAGAAAAATCAGGCTCTCATACCTCTCTGATATTATGAATATTCGGAACATTTTTTGTCCTTTAGTATTTTTAAAGTTCTTTTTATGGAATTTTTCCCTTTTATAAATAAAATTTTATTAAATAATAATTAATAAAAATCTTGTACATTGTTGGGTCTTGGCATGGGCTTGTTACTTGAGCACATAATAGGCCGATGTGGCCCATTAAAACACATAATGGGCCCCACTGATATACCATGACATTTTCGCCCAACTTAGCTACAATACAACGCAATAAAAAAAAAATTAGGGAGAACTACAAATAGGGATCAAATAATGAAATTATTATTCATAAGGATTTCTACCGTTTCAAATTATTCCTAAAGAGCAAGGTCAGTTTTAAAAAATTGAGGCATCCTGAAAAATGAAATGCTTACAAGTTACAATGATCAGAGGCTAATATAATTTTGATGGCAAAAAAAGAAGAGGATAATATAATTTAATAATTAAGAAAATAGTCACATGACAGAAGCCTAGAAACTTTTTTGGGGCGATCTTTTTGGTTTTAAATGGATACCCAGTTATTAATCATTAAATTGTAATCTAACGATAAGCTACGACCTATGATTAACGATTTTTGTTTATCTTTTTAAAATAAATTCATAACTCATTTCTCAATACCGTAATATTACAGTCTAATGACTAATATCCCTAGTCAAGGAATCCAAATCAAGATGGATATCATGAGTTATTGTATGCTTTAAAAAAATAATAAATAAATAAATTTAACCTGAGGCATGATTTGCATATGTTTTATTTAATTTTTTTATATATAAGTGATGATTTTACGTAATCCTAAAATATTTTAT
This sequence comes from Inga laurina, assembly GCA_963855925.1. NCBI lineage: Eukaryota > Viridiplantae > Streptophyta > Magnoliopsida > Fabales > Fabaceae > Inga > Inga laurina. The sequence continues at coordinate 9,499,876 of OY979702.1, forward strand.
ATTAAAAGAATAAAAAACGTGTATATAAATTAAAATTAATAATCTCATTAAACATATCTAATCAGATGGTCAATAATTTTTTTAAGAAGAAGGCATATCCTCATATTAAGTGCTTCCAAATAAAATACGTCGAGTCGTCAACATGGAACTAAAAAAAAGTGATAGAGTAAATATTAAAGGAGAAATCCCAGAAAAAGAATTTTGAAATAAGTAAAGGATAAATAGGTGCTCTCAATATTTATATTGCCATAAAAATGTGAATACCTGAAATGTTTTTTGTGAAATCATGTGAAAATGAAAAAAATGATTTTCATTTATCTACCTTCCCTCTCTCCTCCATACCCGTGACGTGACCCAGGAGCATCACCTCCTCCTACTTCAGCGGCAACAAAAATTAGAGGTGTCTAAAGTGTCCCAGTCCCGGAATTTTAATCCCAGAAATTTCTCGTCCCGATCGGGACCGGGACCAGGATCTAAGGGATCTGGGACCGGGACCGGGACTGGGATCTAAGGGATCCGGGACCGGGACCGGTCACATACCTTGTGATCCTGGTCCCGGTTTTTTTATTTTTTATTTTTAAATTTTTTTCTTAAAAACTAAGTTATTGTTTTATTTTTGTATTTTTTATCCCATAATTTAAGTTATCATTTGATAAAATATGTATCACATATTTAGTTAGAGTTAAACTATATATATTGTGATACTAATCATACTATATAATGTATAAAAATAATAATAAAAATGATGAAGGTGATAATAATAATAATAATAATAATAATAATAATAAAAAATGTTATTCTTCAATTCTAGATCAATTTGTGTGATTATTATGACCTTATTAGATGTTAAATAATTACTTTAAACACTATATTATAGAAAATTTAACTAAAATAATAATATTTTTTAAATTTAATTTTTTTTAAAAAAACCGGGATTTCCCGGTTTGATCCCGGTCCCGCTCGGGATTACTGGGATCGGGACCAAACCGAGACCGGGACCGGGATGCAATTTGCATCCCGGCCAAAAACCGGGACCGGGAGTGGTGGATCCTGATCCCAGTCTTGGTTTTGAACACCCCTAACAAGAACCTACCAAAATCAAAACTAATGTTCTTCTTGGATGTTCTTCTTGGATGAGGGCAAAAGTTGAGAGGAAAGCAAATAGAAAGAAAGAAAATGGATCAAAGAGAAAATTGAAGAGATAATGTTATCTCTCATGATACTTGGATGGACTGAGGAAAATACAAAGTGAGGAAAATAAACAAATGATATAATGACAATAATACCCTTATCTCATAAAAGGATATATTATGTTATTGTGTCCATTAAAACAAACGGAAGGCAACAAACCATAGTAAAATTAACACCATTAAAATATTTTAAAATCAAATTATTTCACGGAAATATATTTTCATATTTTTCTATTTTAAAATAAAATAATTTGATGAAAATATATTTTTCTATTTTTTATTTAAAATCATAATGAAAAAGGTTTTAAAATAAAATATAATAGCTTTTAAAAATGGAACATTAGCAAGTTTTCTTGTTTCAATATATAAATAATTAACAACTTCTCTCATTTGTTTCTCCTTCCCAAATACCTATATATTTTCATAATTATGAAAGCATTCAGCAAAGGACCATGTGGTGATTGGTTTTCTGCGTGGGTATATTTTAATTTTTTAATTTTCAAAGCTTACTCCAGTTGTGGAGGCGCGCACGTTGCAGAGGAAGACAAGTGATGAAAACAGACAAGTGATGAAAACGGAGTGAAGGCAAGAGGGAGACTAGAAGATGAAGACACAGTAGAGAAAGAGGCGCAAGGATGATGAAGGCAAGAAAGGGGTAGCATGGGAATAAAATTTTTCTCCTAAAATCTCTCCACATTTGGAGAGAAGTTTTGGGGAGAAAATGGGTGGGTCCCACACCCTATTTTCTCTCATACTTTTTCTTCCTTCCACTTTTCCTCTCTCATCCAAGCAAGAAAAAACTTATCTTCCCTCATATTTTCTTCCCTAGTTTTCTTTCCCCTCTGATTTTCCTTCAATCCAAGCAAGGCGTAAAGGCCAAAGCAAAGACCAGAGAGCACTCATTGGGAGAGATTCCTCTCTCTCTCTCTGCCCCCTCTTCCCAATTCCACACACCCTTTGCACCAATCAACGACCCCACAATCAAATTTCCCCCTTTCCCCCTCCCTTAAATCTCTCCTTACCATGCCCGTTTCCCCTTCTGGTATCTCTCACACAAACCTAAATTCTTTCTGCCTCTAAATCCTTGCTTCTTTTCTTTTTGTCTACGATATGTCAGGAACCTACTTGATTTTTTGGGGTGTATTTTGATCTAATTTTGAATATTTTGTTTACAACTTCCCACTCATGTTTGGTATTTTGTGATATCTGAACCAGACAACCAAACCAAATGGTGGAAGTGTAAGAGAGAACCCCAAATCAGCCGAAGGCAATAGAAGCATGAGGTTGAGGAAGAGGACGACGAAGACCCCAATGGCGAGGACGACCACCTCAAGCATTAGGATGATTCCAAGGACCAAACCCAACACCCTAATCCCCAATCTGGTTCTAATTCTCAAGCGCAGCTTGAGATCGAGGTTTTTTCTTATGATAGAGTCCAAATTTCTTAGTTCCCTCAAGCAATCAAGCGCACTGTCAATCACCCACATGCATCTGTCACGGCAATTGTCGCTCTAGAGTATGCCAATGGGTCTGGAGACAACAAGGGTCAGTTGCAAAATTCTCCATTTTTGGAGAATGTGTCGCATGGGTGGCTTCATTCAGGCACTTTCCACCATGCCCGATGATAGCTCAACTTTGGACCAAAACTGTAATTCGCCTTATGTGATCACTCAGATGACCATTCTCACTGTCGCCAAAAGAGGTGGAAGTGGTGCTGTTGGGTCGCCTCTCAGTTCTAAGAGACCTAGATAGGTGGTGTACGTTCACAGGCATAGAGGAGGAAGAAAGAAATAGAGAGATTTTGGCATGGACGAACAAACATGGATTTGGCTGGAGGAAGAGAGAGAGAGAGAGAGAGATTTGGCCATGGAGAAGAGGGGAAGGTAGATATATGAAGGCCATTTCTGTTACTTCCACATGATTTTGCAAAAGATACTCACACTTCGTGGCAATATGAATATTGGGAGCACTTCTTCGTACTTTACCAATTTCAAAATTATTTTTTTTTGGATTTTCCCAAAATTAAATTTACATAAAAGAAACAAACATGTATATTGCATTCAATTGAAAAAATGAGTATATTGCATTAAATAACAAGTTTAATACCTTTCCAGTCCTTTTATAAGATCTAAATAAATGAGGTGGTTTAAGAATTTAATTAAAATTAGTTAAAAAAATAAATAAGTAAAAATACATTTTATTCAAATATTCCCTTACATAATTGAGAGAGACAGAAAATAAAAAGAGAATGTGTATGAGAAAAAAAATAACAAGAGATAATAAAACTAATCATGGGTAAAGTTGATAAAACCACATTTGGCATTCAGACAACAACATACTAGATGTTATAAAAAAAACTGGATCAATTTAATTTTTTTTTCTTATCAAAAAATTTAAATGTTATAAAAAGGATCAACATGAGTACTCTCTCGTGTCTTTTTTATAAGAGCCCGATAACCAAATTACATGGTTTAAGGAAGCAATTAGAATTAGTTAAAATTAATAAGTATGCCTGAAATAAATTTTTTTTAAGTATGCCCTTATTTATAAAGAGGTGAGTAAGAGAGGGAAATATAGTAAATATAGACATTATCAATCTTTTAATTAATTCAATACATATAATTAGTGAGGAGAAAAAATCAGAAAAACTCATTAAATGTTCCTTCAACTCTTGTTGGACTATTATAAAAATAACTAAGGCAATTCAAATTTTAGACTCTTATAAAAAAAAGGAAGGAATAAAATTTAGGAAAAAAGACATTTAAATATCACTTGAACTTCAAAATCTCAAATTGGTTTTGTTGACAATAAGAGTACTGAGATTGACAAAAAGAGTATAGCAATTGACAACTCATGTTTTTAGGAAATCACTGATTTAGGATTTTGAAGTTCAAGTGGTATTTAAATGTCTTTTTCTCTAAAATTTAAGCATATAATTTCAGGAAAATGACACCTAGGTCCCAAGGACCTAACAAAACATCCAAAAAGACCCTTTGAAAAGTCAAATATCAGGACTTTTCTGTAATTATTTTTCAAAATCCAATTACATAGTTACCCTCAAAAAATTTAAACTCTGCAGCTTTGAAAAATTTAAAAACTTTCGTTAACCTTCATTCCCAAAAGAGTTGCTCTGCTTCGAGGTATCCCTCTGTACCGTTCGAGTCACCCGCCGTCTCTCCTCCGGTGCCCAAACCTCCAGTGTTCGTCCGCAGCTGTAGCGTCAGTCGGTCTTCCCACGGCTCAGGCTCTATTGTTGTGTTGAAGCCCTAGCTTGCGTGGGTCAGCCAAAGACCCAGCCTCCGTCACTACTCCAAAGGCGCAGGGTTCGTCGCTCCTGTATCTATAACCCCCTGCCGTAATTATATCTGAAATATGTGATTAAAGTGAAATAGAGACCAATAACAATTAAATAACATTTACAAATCCATTTACCAGATGGGGTTTTCACAAATACGTTTCGAAATCTAATTAACCTGGTCTCATATTCAATTTTGAATATAATCACATCACACGGAATATCACATTTATACAAATATCAGAGTGTACAACAATATCATCCCGGCAACTCCCGGGTTCATACCTTTACATAGAATTCATAGGGCACATCCACCCTTTACAATTCCTCAAACGGGGATTACACAAGTCTCATCTCTATACATAATCAAATATACATCCGTATATACACATCCAAATCCAAATACGAATATCCAAATATACATCCCAACTATGATAACCAACTACCAAAATCTATAACCCAAAGTAGTCCTCGTCGCCTTTGCCTGCATGCTCCATCCTCGATCCATCTACCCTGTCTAAAATGTTGGTAGGGGAGGGTGAGATTCGAGAGAATCTCAGTAGGAAACAAATACCTATATGCATGTATGATATGTGTTTAATGCATGACATGCTTGCAATACATAACTCATATTCACATAATGACATATCTGCGTGCTCAATGTTTCAACAACATACTCATGGCCATAGCATAACTAGAAACAGAGCTACAATTATTCATACATGTTTCACATAATCCATCAAAGCAATAAATGCATCAATACACAAACACAAATATCAAAGCATGCAAGAGAGGTAAGTTCCCTACACTTGTTCTTTCCACGTAAGCTCCAGCACCGCTTACTCACGATCAAAGCGAATATCCAACCCTATAACCAAATCAAGGACATAGGGTTATTCTCTATTCCAAATCTTTACTTTCATATCACTTAGGTTGGTTACCATTCACACCCTTTAGGTGGCTAAAATAAGCTCAATGAAAGCTTAAAGAATTGGGACGTACTAGGTTGGAAATCACCTTTCAAAATCTCAAAATGCTGAAAATGGGGGTTGGCTGCAGCCAAGAATCCTCTAGCTGCAGCCAGAACACGCACAGAAGGTTTTTGGCCGCAGCCAAGAATTTCTGGCTGCGGCCAAAACGTGCACAAAAACTTTTGCGCTGCAGCCAAGATTTTCTGCTGCAGCCAAGGCTGTCAACACCCGTTTCCATTTCGATAATCAAAGAGTAATAACGACAGAATTCAATGGGCATACAGAAAAGTACAATTATACTGATAGAAAGATTCGTTTACAATTTTGATATTGTTCGTTGACGGAAACAAAAAATACAACGGAAGTTTTAATATATACAAATTTCACCAAAATATCACAAAATAGACTAATTATACCCACGTTCTTGACCCCGCCTCGAGACACGCGCTGCTCACTTTCCGACGTCAATGTCCTTGCCCTTTGGCCCACTGGTACCCGCTGAGGTATTTGTTTAAAAATAGGGTGAGATTCCAGAGAATCCCCGTATAGACATAATATCGTTCATAGAAAATGCGAAAAGTAAATATGTCATGCTCCAAGGTATGCACAAATTAATGAACAATATAAACACATAATCATCATCATGTATACATGAGTAGGGCCCAGCCCCACCATCTACACCGGTTGGACTTCTGCCAACTCCCAGTGTAAGTGCACCTCTGGCACTAACAGCCTCTCTCTAGGCAAATCATGTTGATTAATAAAGTGCATTTACAAAACAATGGCATCCACACAATCACATAACTTATGACATAGTGTATGAAGGATAATGTCCCTACCTCGAAGCTTTAATATCCCCTTTTTAAATGTGCCTCGAAGAACGTGTCGTATCCGGCCTCTAAATCGGTCCTAAAATATTAAATGTATCAGAAATAGGTCATAACCTATCCAAGTATCATTTTAGACTCTTCCATAATGTTTATTGTGGTTATATTAGTCTATGGTGAAAATTTACAAAAATGCCCCCGGGAACCCGGCTTGGCCCCGCCATACCCGGCCCGATGGCACGTTTTCCCAAAATTTTGACCAAAGCTATTTTGACTTTTTTTCGCCCAAGGAATCCGTTTCCGGGCTCGAAATTACCAAATTCACTGTCAAATTATGAAAATACCCTTGATAGCCCCTATTTAGGGATTTCAGTGGCGTTTTCGTAAATATGCTTTTTCGGCCTCTACCGAAAAAATGCCCAACTGTAACCCCACCTATTTTTGCCCACTGAGTCCAATGGAACCATTTATTTCATGAAAATCCAACTCCTTGTACCAGTTCTGGTTCTGGCCGAAATATTAAGGAAAAAATGGAAAAATGGGGTTTTGTGTTTTAGCTTCTAAAACTTGTACTTTTCCACTTCTAATCCTTGATTAACTCACTTAAACACTTCTTAATCATGATTTAAAGAAATTTAGGCAGCATAACCCCTTAGGATTACCACTTTCCAAATTTACAAACTCAACAAAATAACCAAATCCAACCATAATCATCAACAATAACCACATATTAGCATAATTTTAGGATTTGTGAAGTTACCTTCTTGAGTTCTTTTCCTTTCTCTAGAGGTCCTCCTCTCTGTTTCTCTTTGAGCTCAAGATTTGCTTGCTAAACATAGTGTTTCATGGAGAAGAAGAGATTAGAGAGGAGATTATACAAATTGGAAGCCTTAAAACTTGGATTCACAAGGTCTTACCTTAAGATTTCTCCTCCTTCTCTCTAGATTTTCCCAAGCTCTCCCTCTCTCTCTATCTTTGTTGTTTGGATGTGAGAATGAGCAAGAAAGATGAAGCATGGGCTTCATAAAATATCTCACCTCTTCTCTTCATATTTCATCTTAACCCTTGATCTCATCAATGGTTGAGATTGCAACACCTTTCCTTGCACCATACCTCCCTTCATGATGACTTGCTTTAGGCCATACTCCCTCCACTTTATGCCATCCCTTGTAAGCATTTATGTACTTGGCCTTATCCACTTTCAACTTGTGCTTATCTACTCTAAACTTGTGTCATAAGTCTCATTGTAATTGAACCAATTCCCTTCAATTAACAATTGAGTTTTCTACAATTATCTCATTCATTTGGTCAACATAATATATTTTATTGCAATTTAAACATGTGCTCCCACTTTAGCCATTATAATTTAATCTCTTGGCTTTAGATGATGCCACTTGGCATATTTATCTTCCAAGTAAATATTTCCCTTCTCCTAAATATCTACCAATAAAAGAGCTTTTACTTTATTCCACAAATCTCAATTATTCCACTAAAAATATTCAATTTATACATTTTCCTTTATTTTCCTTGATTAATTGAAATTAACTCCAATTAATTGGAAAATAATTAATCTTGGGCTAAATTGGCAAAATTATAATTTTGCTATCACCTTTGTAATCTAATTCAATTCTTGAATTCATTTACCCATTTTCTTATGAATATGAATATTTCAAAATTCATAAGATCCAAAGTTCATAAATATTCACCATTTTATTGAATTATTCAAATTATTAGAATATATTTTTGGTGAATATAAAATTTGGGGTGTTACAAAGGCAACTTCAAAAATTCATAACTAATTCCAGAAAAATCTAAATGAGGTGATCCCAAAGCCAAATGAAATATTTTTAAGTCCTCTTCATAGGAAAAATATGGCTCATTACCAAAAATCACCACACAAATCCAGATTTACACAAAATCCAACATTGCTCCAAAACAGAATCCAGTTTCGACCTCAAACTTTAGGCAAACATAAATCCCAGTTCACAAAACGAAATGACATAATTTATTTGTCCATTTTGAAGCTTGGGATGTAAGCTTCAAGACTGGAAAGTTTCAGAATTTTCTAACATCATTTGCCCATTCAAAATGGCAACACAAACAGACTGCCCAGAACAGAAATTCAATGGACAGATTTCCAAATTTGCACAATTGGCTTCAAATGGTCCAATTTTCATATCAAACATCATTCTCACACAAAATTTCACAAGGAATCCATTGAAAATACCAAATCAACCAAATTCACATTATATTGACATGTTTCACAATGAATTGCAACATGTCACACAATATCACATTTCAACTCAACATTGCACAACTTTCCATCTCAAGTTCCCAAATCAATTCCAATGACTAAATTACACAACAAAACACCATTTTCAACACAAAACACATGACAATTCATGAATTTCACAATTCCACCAAAATCAGGGCAAAAACCAGAATTCACAATACTCATCCACAAATCACAAAACTTAGATCAAAAGGCTTCAAATACTCACCTCTTCCTCTTTCCCAACTCAATTCTTTGATTCTTCATCTTTCCAAATTTCCTCAAGCCATCAAACACCTTCAATCAAGAATCTAAAACCATAGCAATGAAGTTCTCATCACTATGAACAATATTAAAGAAGGGTATTAGAGCATTAAATGACAAGAAACAAGCCAAATCTCACCTTATTCTTTTCTCTTCCTTCCCTTAGCTTTGGACGATCATGGAGGACAAGAGAGAGATGAGAGATGATGATGAAGATGAGGCAAGTCAGTTTTTAGAGCCCCAAAACCGACCTAAAGAGAGGGAGAGGAGAGAGGAAAGATCTTTGACATGTTGACCCAATCCAATGGCTCAAAAAATGCCAAGTGTCAAGATCTTGACAAACCTCACATGAGCTCACAAACCCACACATATACTTGATTCCACCCTTTGATCTATTACACAAATCACTCCTAACCATTGATCTTGAAGTTACCAATGAGTTTCCTCTTCGGTAACAGACCAATTGGTCGGTAACTATACCGTTTTGCCCCTGATTATGGCGATTCCTCTTGAATCACCATCAAATACATTTTCTCATTCATTTTCTTTCACAATGCGCCCTCCCCTCTATTTTAAGTCAATTTAGATGTTAATCCATAATTGAACTCAAATACGGGGTTTCGGTGCTGCTTACAGCAATTACGAATCACATCGGGTGCCAAATCACACCATAATCTCCAAAGGGTTATTTATCACTAACCACATCCACTTTTGGAGTCATTAACCCTTAATCACAATTTGGGATCTTGCTAAACCGGGGCTTAACAATCCACTAATCTCAGGCTTATTCTCTAGCCTCAAGTCTCAAAATTCGGAGTATTACAGTATCATTTGATATAAGCATGTGATATAATTTTGTTATATCTCCATTTCTTTCTCGGGCATTATCTCCTTCCTTCGTCGGGACCAATGGCTGATTAAAGTACAGGAATAATTTTGAATTCAAAGTTTCAAATGATTCAGCACTTAAGTAATATCTCATATCAACTATTAACTCTTCATAATCAGACGAACTACGTCTCAATCGAAATCAATTGTATACTTTCTAGTTTGACCTAGCAATCACCCTTTTAACTGACTATTTTATTTTGTGAGCTTTAAAGTCGCTGTTGCTTTCTAATTCTACTCGTTTGACTAATACTTCTTATATCGCATAATAATATGAACTAAATCATAATAACTGAAAAAAAAACAAAAATTATAAGCTCAATTCGACTATTATTGTGTTGAAATTGTTTTTATTCCTTTTTCCTTAAAATTTAAAACGAGAGAACTAGTGAGTTAACTTCGAAGTTGAGGGTTAAACCTTAAACTCAATCTTTAGATCTTCTAGTGTAGGGAATATCATTAAATTAAGTTCATTTATCAAGCATATTTTGGTATAGATTTAACAACAGTGATAAGAAGCTTTCACCATCCAGGCTGGATTGTGTTTCTCTACATCAAAGCAATAGATGTAGATCTCATATAATATGTATGTATGTATGTATGTATGTATGTATGTATGTATGTATGTATGTATGTATGTATGTATGTATGTATGTATGTAAAATAGCTTTGAATTTGCACTCAAAGAAAAGAGTTTCTTATGAAATTTATTTTTGATTTCTGCATAAGAATGGTTGAGAATTTGAGATATTTTTGGTCTTCCTCTGTTCTTTTTACCATATGAGTTGGTGCTTAGAAAAGCTCACAGCAATGTTGGTTGGGAACATGAGCATTAAAATCATGCACATGAATTGCTCAACATATTGACCGCCTGCGGTAACAAATAGTTTCAGAAAACTAGAAGTCACCAATCATCGAGTAAAGTCTTGGTCAGTAGAAAATTCTAACAGCCTGAACTTTTACCAAGCATGTCTTTTGTCTAATATGATCTACATCACTAGTTTTGACAATATAATGTGATGCTAACATGTTTTGTTCTAATCTACCTCTAAAAATGTGACCATAGTATGCTGGGTTCTCCTATGAAGTTTACCTATTCCATTTGCCTATAAGTATTTCAAAACTGTCCTCAATTTGCTGTCTTTTGCCTATAAAGATTTCTGAAGTTAATTGATCTACTCATACAAAACCTTCTGTTGCTGATATAAATGTTCAGTGATAACTACAATGAAATTTGTAGGGGAATCACTTATTTTTTTGGACATAATACTTGATTGAGATTTTTCTCTTCTGGAAAAAAAAAATTGAATGCTAGACAAAATATTCAAGTAAGATTATGTCATGACTAATTGGTTACAGCTTCTACACATTTTTGGTGTATGTGTTGCTTTCACTGGTTTCAGTTGTATTACACATTAATTGCAAGGAAATGTCTTCATAAGAATTAACTAGTTCAAGATTATTTTACATTCCATAGAAGCATAGATGTTAATAGAATAAAGTTTCTCAATTTAGGAAGATGGCCTTTTAGTGTCAAAGATTTTAACTACATAGCATTCCATTTTCTTAGTGATACAGAGTTACTTGAATCAATTGATTCACATATAGATTTCATTCTCTAAAGGAAGTCTTATTTCACTGTAGGAAACTTTATTTTGTTCTGTACTTCTTTCAAAATTATTGTCACAGGGAAGATCTAAACATCTTTCTTGTCTCTTATGATTCAACTTCCATCTCAAACCAAGCTATGGATTACCCACAAATTACTATATCTAATCTAATGATTAACTCTTTCTTTCTTCCAATCTAGTTTTCCCCCAACAGACTTGAATCAAAGGACCATGAGCATAGTGTATGTATCTCCCAGAGAAGTCCTGCGGCTGAGGAGAAACCGAACTGAACCTGATATGGCAAGACCTCTCTCAAAGAGGGGTATACCATGCCTCAGCTGGTTGATAATCAAATTCGGCAAATGAAGGTGGATTGTTTATGGTGGCTTGTGACACATGAGCAGAACAAAGATGCACAAAAAGTGTTGTCTATTGTTGCTGGCAACCAACAAATGAAGAGGAAGAAAGATATGTAGTATTTGTGATGTTATTTTGTAGTAAAGGCTTGTTGTTGTGTACATATGTGAATATTTTGTAGGAAATCCTTGTTGTAAAAAAGGCACTAATGTAATACTTATGTAATACTTATGTAATGAGACGATTAACAACTTCATGAATTATTTTAACAACTTAATCAGTTATTTTCACAACATGTTATTATGGAATGATTTATTTTTAAGTTTGTCAAGCCCAAACTTTTACAACAAGTTATGCTTATGTTTACAACATGTTTAGTCATTTTTATAAGTTATTTTACAGGTCAATGGAACTACATTTTTACACATCAAGGTCACCACAATAATTTGCTTAGTTTACAACTCGATAAGCCTATTTTCACAACACTACAAGTCATTTTAACAACTTATTTTTTATGTATATTTACCATAGCAAGTAGCATTGTTTACAACTTGTTAGGCTTCTTTTACAACATACGGAATCATTTTAACAATGACTAAACTCGTGTTTCCATGAAACTACATTGAACACTGAAAATGTGTTTGTTCACTACTTTGTATTGTTTTTACAACATCTTTAGTTAGTTTTACAACTGATTTTTGTCATTGCTCCAAGAAACTAACTATGGCCACGTCACCAATTTTAACACTACGAACAGCGTTGTTTACAACTTCTTACGCTTCTTTTACAGCATGATGAGTCATTTTAACAATAACTAAGCTTATGTCTATATGAAACTATGCTGAACACTGAAAATGTGTTTGTTCACTACTTTGTATTATTTTTACAACATCTTCAGTTATTTTTACTACATGTTAAGTTAGTTTTACAACTGTTTTTTTGTTATTGCACCAGGAAACAACAAACGGCATTTTTTTCAACTTCTTAGACTTCATTTACAACATGATGACTCATTTTAACAACTTCCTCCAAGCGTTTATAAATTTCGCAACTTCCCACTGTCACAAATTCTTACCATCAATTTAACACAATATTGACTCAATTTGATTACAATTCCTGATGCCATATTTGCAATAGCTGGTGGACTTATTCACAAGTCATCATGTATGTTTTAACAATGACATGAGTTATTTTCACAAGGTCATTGACCAACCCATTGGAGTTTGTAAAATTTCATGTATCCCATGTGACAACAACACAACATCAATTTAAACAACATCTTCTACCCATTTGTTGCAACTTAATACCTATAATGTCACAACTGAATAACATATCATAGTCATATATCATATAATATTAAAATATTAAGTTGTATGAGTAAGTTACTATTTTTACCTACTCATTTAACTTAATATGATATCATCTTTAAATAGGTGTACTAATTTCTGTATTAACAACTACACTGTCATATTAACAACTACAACTGCACGAATTTACAACACTTTTTTTGTTTTCATATCAACGTTTTCATAGTAAAGAACCACAATTACATTCAATCATTCCCACTTAAAATGCAACAATTCCTCTGTAACCTTCCCCAAAAACAGAGCACTCTAACATAAACACAACACAACCAAGGTGAAAGCCCAACTTCAATGGTCAAGATCATATGTGTAGCAAATTCTTAGCATTTCTTATCTACCACCTACCACTTACTCTACTATTGAGCCCAAGCCCCAACCTTTGACCAACCCTTCAATCTTAATCCAACCAATATTCACACAGGAAAAAAAAATTCATTTCGCTGTTGTGCCTTGGTACCCCATAGATGGAGGCTGCAGATTCTATCCTTTGCCAACGACATTAACACCACGTTTTATCCATTCAATGTTGCACCTCTAACATATAGCGTCCGTCCTTTTTTCTCTTTCTCCTTAATCACAAAAACCGAACCTTCCCTCCTCTCCTCTTGTGCCTTTTGTTTAGCAATTTTAATGGGGGTGATTTTATCAATTGACTTGTGAAAATAATTACAAAAAAATCTCTAGGGACATTTATGATCTTTAACGTTTCAAAAGGTCTTTTTGATGTTTTGTTTGGTCATTGGAACCTAGGTGTCATTTTCACTTTAATTTCTTTCTTAGCCAATAAATGAGGAAAGGGTGTGCTAGCCCGTGGAGTCTACATCTTTTTTGCCAACTAGCATGTGGGGCCTCCCTAGACTTTATAATGTAAGAAAAATAATGCATAATACACGTCCCCGGCATGTTAATTAAAATTTTTAATTAGCTATTAGGCAACAAAAATAAATTTTTAAATTGCATTTTTAAGGGGTTAAAGACTGAGAGAAGGATTTTTTTGGGGGGTTGTTATCTCTTTGGTAATTGTGTCGCCTAACTTTTTCCTATGAAAACCAATATTACATATTAATTAACCAGGCAATAGTTACACAATAGAAAACCATCCAGAACTTTAGAAACATCCAAACCAAGTACACTCAAACTAATAGGAAAATACAGCTTTCGCTTTAAAATAAAACCAAAATTGTGTATTCCCTTTGACTCTCTAGAAGGTGCTCTTGATTTTTTTATAAGATATTTAATAATCTTAGAGATTATTAAATATTAAATATATACACATATTTAATAAAAGTAATGAGAGGCTATAAATTAATACTCACTCTAATCCAAAATATAGAGCGCATTCTTAAAGAAAATATCTTCTCTTCAAAATATAAGTCATTTAAAAAATTATAAATCATTATTTTTCAATTTAATTCTATTTTCAGGTGGAATAAGTTAGACATCTGGAAAGACCGAGAGAGAGATGATGCGTATTTGAATATGGGTAAAGTTACTTTTTTTATAATAAAAAAATCTAAGATAAATTTAATGAATTAACCACTCTTGTTTAATCTTGGTGAGATTGTTGAAAATTACTTATATTTTGAACTTGAAAAAGCATAGTATTAGAGTTTAGTATATGTTGTTAATAATGATAATATCATAAATACTTGAATTCTATGAGAAATGTATTTCCATATCTTCTTCGGCTCTTTCCAATAAACTTCTCAATGTATTTCCATATCTCCTTCGGCTCTTCCAAACAAACTTCTCAGTGAGAATTCAAAATATTCATGATCAATTATATACGAGTAACTCATAAGAAGGAGTCCCCTCTCTAGTCGTGTCTGCCGCCAATAATGGATGATAAGATTGTAAGCAATACTATTAGATATAATACCACTCGTTCTTTAATACAAAACTTTGCCTAAATATAAATCACTTGTATTTCATTCTCACATATCAAGGAAAACATTATATTAACAATAAAAATTACACTTTAAAACCTATAAATTTTTTTTTGTTTCTATCCACTTTACAAATGATTTTCACACCCTCTCTTCTCTTTCTCTCTTTCCAATATAAATTAAACATGGGTAAAATTGAGGGAAAATCATTAATTACCCTATAAGTAATTTATATTTTGAACCAAACTTTTTTCTTATAAGTGATTTATATTTAAGTATATAGTAGTATAAGATTGAGTGCTCATATGTCAATCTCTTCTTCAATAACAAACTTGGGTCCCAACACTTTGTTTGAACAATAACCTATCATTTGATGAATCACTTAATTCCCCACATGACTTTGCCAACGATGTCATTTTTTAGCTTTTTTGGTTACTTTAATTTGAATTAGACGGATTACATCATGCGATGCATGGGCCTTTCATTAAGAGAGGGAATGGAAATTATTTTTAAAATTGGAAAATGATTTTAGTTGGTGATTACAAAAGGATGAAAATATGAAGGTAAAGGATATGTGGTACAATTTAATAAAATCCATATATATTATTTATAAGCACCTATAAATCATATTGGAAATGGAAATAAATAAGCTTGAGTTTATAAGTGTTAGGCATTATAAATAGATTGTACATTGTTCTTGTTCTTAAAGTCATGTAAAGTATAAAGAAAGATGTTTGGACATTTAAAAAAATACACATGAAAAGTTTTTTTTTTTTTAATTTTAACATTATGTATAGGGTTGACTGAACATTTAATGCCTTTGGTTCAAAACTTACCCATAATTGATGCAGACATGCACCACAATTTTTTGGTCAAACTACATGTTTAATTCTCCTCCCGTTCTTAATATAAGATATGTTTGGGGAGTTAATTTTGGTCATAAATATAAGACATAGTTTTCATATTTATGAATCTTTTTCTAATTTACCCCAATTGTTGCTCCTTCAATAATAATTAAGGGGGAAAGGGGATGAGGGAATTAAGGAAGGGGACTTGGGAGTTTTAGAAAATACATTTCATACTAACTAACTTAATTAACTTCATTAATATAATCAAATTAGGTAAATATGTCTTATATTAAATATCGGAGAAGTATATACTTTATCCCATTATTAGTATTTTTCTTTATTTACCTTTTGACAAATAATTAAGTGATTCTTTGGGGAATGCTGGTAATATAAGATACAAATATATAAGATATATGTACTAAATTGAGCCAATTACAACCATGTGGGATGAAGAACTAATTTTGGACATAAATGGATTATACATCACTAGATTAACGGCAAATATGGATGACAAATGAGAATTTTTTCTCAGGAAGCAACGAGATTTCTCTTATTTACTCCCTCTTGTCCGTTACATAAGGATTCCTTTATAATGAACTAGATATTCTCCCCCACGCATTGCACGGACTTATGTGCATTGTTTGATAACATATCTAGGATTTAGTTTTGGAGAACTATATCATTTATTATAAGGTACTTATGCTATCACCCATAAGTTTAGATTTTTTTGGGTAAAAGCTTTGCTTTTTTTTAAGATTAAGTAAATGTATGCCGTATGTTGAACCTATATAAGATTATTACATTCAGTTTGAGCAAGTGGATTCTATTTATCATTTTTGTCCTTGTTAGTTTATCATTTAATTGTTTAATGTATAAGTCTATAACGAAGCATGTGACAGTATTTATTATGTTCTAGGAATGGAAGTAAAAGTGGTGACAACGCAAGTGTGTTTATTGATGTAGCAATCGAAGTTTATTGGGTTTATTTTTATTAATGGAGGTTTTCTTTTTCTTTTTTTACATTTTTCCATATTGTGTTCAATGTGACATACGCTATTAAGCTAATAAATGCTATTGCTGACCCTATGTGAGAGCCCAAGCCTAGAAGAAATCTTATGACAACTCTTCCAAAGAGAGCTTTTATTAGTTGTTTTTTAAAACATGTTTGGGAGAAGTGAATTAGTTATTGTTCTAAATCTTATAATCGCAAAAGAGTTTTGGGGGAATGTAGTTAATAATACAAAGTTGTCATTTGAAACTGTTAGATACGATTAGTTTTGATGATGTCAAATATAGATACCAAATATTAAGAGCAAAAAGTTTGTATAATGTATTTGACTCTTACATTGACTAACTACTATATTTAATATTAAATATTTTATAGAATAGTCAAGCAAAGAAAGAAGATATCAAGTTTAATTATAGTGAAGGATCAAGAAAAAGATAAAGAAGATATTGCAAATTGAAATTATCAACTATGAGGAGGAGAAGTCAAGAAAAGAAAGAAGGTATTGAGCTAGATTATGGAGAATGACCATCAAGGGGAAAAAGAAGAAGGAATAGTGAAGAAAGAATAGCCTTCATCACATTACTCAAAGAAAAGAAGCTATCTAATTGGATTATGGAAAATGAATAAAAGGAGGAGGAGGAAGAAAGAGATTGAAGATAATAGTCAAGAAATACAAGGAGTTATCAAAAAGGATTGTGGAAATTAATCAAGAAGAAGGTATTGAGCTAGATTATGGAGAATGAAGGTATTAAACTATAAGGAGGAGAAGTCAAGAAAAGAAAGAAGGTATTGAGCTAGATTATGGAGAATGACCATCAAGGGGAAAAAGAAGAAGGAATAGTGAAGAAAGAATAGCCTTCATCATATTACTCAAAGAAAAGAAGCTATATAATTGGATTATGGAGAATGAATAAAAGGAGGAGGAGGAAGAAAGAGATTGAAGATAATAGTCAAGAAATACAAGGAGTTATCAAAAAGGATTGTGGAAATTAATCAAGAAGAAGGAGAAAAGATTAAAGAAAGAAGAACTTGCAAGATCTAATGGGAATATTAAAATTCAAGCTCTTAGATATGATACTGGAGATCTCTATGGTCAAATGGAGGTTGGAATGTGTCAATTTAAAACTAAAATAATTATATGGAAGTTATACCAACTTCATTCGAGTGGTGCCTTTAGAGATGATCACTCAAGTGACAACTCGAGTGGTGTTTTTCATCACTAGTAGGCATCACTCAGGTGATGTCATAATGATAACTACTCTGTTGTGCTCTATTTTAGTTCAGCATGATAGAGGTTAGGTATTTTAGACATATCTCTCAAACCACATATCCAATTGACATGAAATTTCTTTTATATGAAACTAGGCCCAAAATATGACACAAAGGCATCAAGCTCGAGCCCAACAGATTTTAGATGGAAAAGATATGAATTTTGGAAG
Source organism: Inga laurina (assembly GCA_963855925.1). Taxonomy (NCBI): domain Eukaryota; kingdom Viridiplantae; phylum Streptophyta; class Magnoliopsida; order Fabales; family Fabaceae; genus Inga; species Inga laurina. The sequence goes on from OY979702.1 coordinate 9,518,096, forward strand.
TTGACACTGGAATTTCTCACGTTATTCCAAAAAAAGTTTAGTAATTTGGACATATCAGCTGCACCACAACTTCGAATGAGGTGAAACTTGTTTCATATGAAATAGAGCTCAAAATGAGTTTCATAGAAGCTAAGATCAAGTTCAAATATTATTAGAAGAAAGAGATATGGATCTAAGAAGTTAATGCTTGAAGTTCTCACGATGTTTTAGAACAACAGTTATTCTTTGGAACATAACTTTCAAAAGACAATGAGTTTTGGACTAACACTTGTTGCACATAAAACTAGACTTAAGAGGCATTTCAAAAAATGTCAAGATCATGCTCAACAAAGGTAGCTAAAAGAGATATGAATTTTGGAATTGCACAGTCATTTAAAGACATTGCTCCATACCAGCTACTATGAATTTGATCACAACTTTCAGAATATATCAAATTTTGAGCTGATTCTTTTAGCATTAGAACGTAAACTTCAAGAGATTTCTGATGATAGATCATTTGGTAGATTTGGATTCAAAATGCATTTGTCATTAGCAAAGATCACTCCAGTGGTATGAAAGTGATGCCTAAGATCATTGTAGTGACCACTCAAGTTATGTGTAATATTTTGAAGAGAAGATCATTCGGGTGACTACTCGAATGATGTGTTCCCATCACTACCACATCTCCATGGTGATCCTTGGTAGTGATGTTCTTCCTAGTTTTTAATCACCATCTCGGATTTCATGATTTTCTTCCAAACTCGTATAAATTTTGATTATATCATTCCTAATCATTGCTAATCAAGTTTATATGAAGATTATAGGTGATTAAACTTGGATCAAGCTTCAATGGCCAAAAAGCAAATCTTGTTAGAACTTCTAACGGTCCTTTTCTACTTAACAGGAAGAAGCAAGCTCAACAGTCATCAAGCTACATCAACTATAAATAAAAGAGCACTCAAAGCCAATGAAAGTGAACAACTACACAAAAATGTTAAAATTATGAATCATCCACTTCAACCCGAATACTCTCTACTTTCTAGCTTTAATATCATTTACTTAAAAGAGAGAGATTATTTGTATTGTACTTTAGTGTTCAACTCAATTCACTTCTAAGAGAAAAGATTCATTGTAATCCTTTATTATCAAATTTGTATCCTTACAGTGTGTAAGGGGGAGTTCTTGCCTTGGAGTGAGGAAGTTGATGTTGAATAGACTTAGAGTCTATGATTTGTAGAAGGCTTCACAAGTGCTTAGCTAAACTTTTGGAATTATAGTGGCTTCTCTTGTACTCGGATTAAATAAGAAAATAATGGGTTAAAAATCTCAGGTGGAGCCTAGGAACTGGATGTTGGTCGTCGAAAATTGGACCAAACCAGTATAAATCATGATTTGTGTATTCTCTTCCCTTATCTCTTTATTTTCAGCATATCTAATTTGTTTAATTTATTGTGGTTTTATGGCTCATTATCTTCATACTTATTATTTTTACTAAGATGTGAAAAGATTTATAAAGCTCCTAATTTTTTACTTTATACTCAATTCACCCCCTTTTGAATGCCGGCCAATTCTAATAGAAACCACTTGAATAAGACAAAAGAAGTTTATCAGCTAAATTAATGATCAATAAGATAAAGGAAGTTTATCTACTGAAGGATTCAGAGGGTAGAACTTTTTCCATGTCCCTTCCCAACATATAATCATATTGGCTCTCCAGATATAGCATATGATTGAGCGTGTCCTTCATGACAATTTTGTAAGTCTAAATTTGTATGGATCTTAATACAATCACATGAATGTCTAATGACTGATACATGTTGTCATTAAATTTCATTCATTCCTTTTTATGTTGCGTACATTATTGCCCACATATGACTGTTCATATTACGAGATTGCCAAGAGGTAATTGTTTAATGGTCACTCATATTCTAATTAATAATGTATGAATGAATAATTTCTTGATATTCCTCAGAAGTAAATCTTTAATGGCTATAGAATGTTACCTTTAAATTTCATTTATTCCTTTTAATGTTGCCTACATATGGTTGTTCATATTCTCATATTGCAAGCTTAAAATTAATTAAAGTGAATTTGCACCTTTAATCAAAAGACACAATCACACTGTAGAAATGGCATGTAATAAAAATAAATGTAATAATAAAGGAAACAAAGAAAAAAGGAATTTGTATGTTATTTTTCCAAATGTATCAATAAGCTAGACCCATGCCTCTAGTTGTTTCAAATCACCAATGAACTCGAACACTCAAGAATTTGTTGGACAGGCAATTTTCACTTCTTGCAACCAATATAATCCTTTGTTTTTGTTGCAAAATCTATTTCATTAGCTTTACATTCATCCCAAAGTATTGTTTCTAATACATTTTTAAGGCAGACTTATACTCAGTGGGCACATTCTATACATGTATCCTAAATCTTTACTAAATGGGACATTGACTCCATTGATTTTTGAATATCATTTTGATCTAATAAACTTGTAAATGAATCATATATTTTGACATTAGATGAATCAATGATTTATATGTTTAATGGTTATTATATGTTGTATTTTATTGGAACAAAGTTGACTGCTTCCTTAAGAATTGAGAAACATGAATATTGGAAATATAATTGTTGTGGAATATGATCTTCTAAGTGTTGGCTCACTTTATATTATGGAAATAAATTGATAAAGGAAATTTACAACCAGAAACATGACCTTCCAATGTTTAACCATTGTAATAAAACCAACATTGATAAATGTCAAAATGGCTAGTGCAGTAAGGAGGAAAAAGTGACACTAGCAAAGTTCCAATAATTTCCCATATTCATTTCTCCTTCTTAATCTGAAGCCCCACAAGGTCTATGTATCATGCAATTGTTAACCAAGTCACAAAGTACTTGATTTGAATCTTTGTCAGGCATCTCTACAAAAATGATTTTGTTAAACTATATTAAATAGACAAACTATAATTTAAAATATGCAAACTATAAAAATATAAATATTGAATGTTTCTAACCAATTTGTTCTTCATTATTTGCTATTTAATTTGCAATGTGTTTTATAGGAACAAAGTTGAAAGCTTCTTGATCCGATTTGATACCCTATAAGGTCCATGTATCATGTAATTGATAACCAAGTCACAAAGTACTGGATCCGCATCTTTGTTTGATATCTCTACAAAAATAATTTTGTCAAAATCTATTAAATACACCAACTACAATTTGAAATAGGCAAACTACCAAAATTAAAAATATTGAATGTTTCTAACCAATTAGTTCTCTATTGTTTGCTATGATTTGTAATGTGTTTTATATGAACAAATTAGTTAAATGTTTCCTTAATAATTTAGAAATCTAAATCTTGGAAATATGTTTTGTTGTGAAATATAAGCTTTCAAATGTGTTGGGTCACATTATATTGGTCATTTGTTAGATACCTCAAAATTTTTAAAATGATAAACTTTACCCTGCTTGATCTCTTTCATGTAATGTTCTCACACTCTCCTTTACGTTGCAAAACATGTGTAAGAAAACTTCATTATTGACATACCTAACATCCACCGAATCATGCTAGCCTTCCAAAAAACATATGATAGGGTCTTCTTGTAGGGAAAAAAACTGCATCAGAATATGTGTAATAAAATGACCCATATGTGTGTGTGTGTGCGCGCGCGTAGACACACACACACACACACACACATCCTTTCGGACATTGATGTCATTGAAATGATATTGAAGAACATTTTTCATATTGTAATATTTTCTAGAGCAAAAGTAAAGTGAGTTGAAAGATTACTTACATGTGACCACAACATGGATCATATCACTTACAGCCTATGACATATATGTTAATATTTAAATTTGCAAAAGCATATGAAAGATGTACAGTTAAGAATCAAATGCGCTTGTTTCACTTTGACATTTACTATTTATCATTAATATTCAAGCATTTTTTTTCATTTTCTAAATGGTTCATAAATAACATTTAATTGACTTTTTAAAGATGGCACTCTACTATTCAAGGGAATGTGAAAAGATATGGTAATATAATATCTTTGGGCTTCTCAAATCGTTTATTGCTCATATTATGACTCTTTGTAGCATTTATTTTTTGTTGTTTTTATTATTATTATTAGTGGTTAATTGTTGTTTAGTCTTATTTGAGGAAAACCGTTAATTAACACCATTAATGCTAATTCTTTTAGTAACAATATTTCAATGGATGCCGTTAGTAGCAAATTAAGTTTCTACAAGCTTTGTATGGATATAATAGATAGATAGATTATTTCAAATATAAGTTACATATCCGGATCGGTCAAGAGTTTTGAACAGTTTTGAGTTTTTTTAAAACTAGTAATCCATCGTATTTTGCTTTAATAGCCTTATTTATGTCCATTAATATTCTTATTCATTATTATTCTTTAGGGAAATCAAAATTGAGAAACATGAATATTGGAATAGGCAAACTAACATCCACCAAATCATCCTAGCCTTCCAAAAAGAGTCTTCTTGTAGGAAAAAAAACTACATCAGAATATGTGTAATATAATGACCCATATGTGTGTGTGCGCCTACACACACACACACACACATATCCTTTCGGGCATTGATGTCATTGAAATGATATTGAACAACATTTGTCATATTGTAATATTTTCTAGAGAAAAAGTAAAGTGAGTTGAAAGATTGCTTACATGTGACCACAACATGGATCACACCACTTATAGCCTATGACATATATGTTAATATTTAAATTTGCAAAAGCATATGAAAGATGTACAGTTAAGAATCAAATGCACTTGTTTCACTTTGACATTTACTATTTATCATTAATATTCAAGCATTTTTTTCATTTTCTGAATGGTTCATAATTAACATTTAATTGACTTTTTAAAGATGGCACTATATTATTCAAGGGAATGTGAAAAGATGTGGTAATATAATATCTTTGGGCTTCTCAAATCGTTTATTGCTCATATTATGACTCTTTGTAGAATTTATTTTTTATTGTTTTTATTATTTTTATTAGTGGTTAATTGTTGTTTAGTTTTATTTGAGGAAAACCGTTAATTAACACCATTAATGCTAATTCTTTTAGTAACAATATTTCAATGGATGCCGTTAGTAGCAAATTAAGTTTCTACAAGCTTTCTATGGATATAATAGATAGATAGATAAATAGATAGATTATTTCAAATATAAGTTACATATCCGGATCGGTCCAGAGTTTTGAACAGTTTTGAGTTTTTTTAAACTAGTAATCCATCATATTTTGCTTTAATAGCCTTATTTTGTTAGATTGTAGGTGGTTTTTACATAAATGCTCTATTTACTTGTGGATTCATATCTTTATATTTAAATATTATTTTAATTATGGCCGGTTTGACCTTAAGTTAATCTCAATTTGAACTACTACCTTAATAGGTTTATTGACCGGTCTGATTTTCAATTGCTTGCCAAAAAGTTTAATGCTCTCACTCTCCTTGTAATTAAATGTAATTTATTGGGTGGAATTTAAGGATGCTATATATTTTGAACTTGCTTGACGAAAAAAATATTTTGAACTTAACCTAAAATATGTGAAATAGAATTTAATTAAAAGGATATTTTGACTTTCAAATTAAAAAAACAAACTGTGCTTGATAAAAAATAATTTAGACTTCCGATATTGAAATAATAAAATAAACAATTGACTATAAATTTTTCAAGAAGTTAACATCTTAAACTTATCTCCATTATATGGATGGATGGAAATAAGATTATTTATCAAGGGAAATCCACAACACTAATAGCTGTAATTAAAGAAATTTGCATGCTTCTTCTCCGACGGATTTAGCTTTCAGGTTTGAAGCATCAAGGGCCTCGGTTTTGTTCATGCAGCCATCTTTGAACAACTCAGTTTCAAGTATCATTGGCACTGGATGGACAATTATAATGCAAAAGCAAATGCTGAACAAGATGTCTTACTGTAAAGCTTGGATTCGTTATCAGTGAGAGTCATTGCAATCTTTTAAATGCATTTGACTTTCATTAAAAAAATCTTAAAAATTATTTTTTCAAAAAAAGTTTGGTAAAGGAGATCAAGGGACCGCTATATCTAATAGCCTTTTAATTTTAATGCCTGACAAATTCACGTTTACGTACAGTTTTTAAATTCAGAGGTGAGAGATATGAGGGCATAATGTCAACATTCGCAATATCTGAGTTCAAACATGAAAGATGAGGGCAAGAACAAAATGTCGACATTGGAAGGTCATACTGTTAGGATAAGTGGTACTCATTCTGAGAATTTTTTTGTTGATTATTTATGTCCATTAATATTCTTATTCATTATTATTCTTTAGGGAAATCAAAATTAATACTCATTTAATCACAAATTCATGTAAAGTATTTAATCAATATTTTAAAATAAATTATTTAAAGCTACATAAGATTAGCTATTTAGCTTGGATAATATATAGGGTAAATAACCAAATTTTTTTTTTGGAAGTTGTCAAAAAAGAGTCATGTTGCCTTAAAAGTTTTTTAGAAGCAATGTTGTCCTAAAAGTTCTTAAATAGAAGCAATTTCGCTTCACCTGTTATTCAGGTTAAGTTTAATTGTTAGTTGACCAAATACACTGCTCGGACAGGTTCACCTATCATCCTCGTCATTTTTGGTAGTATCCAAATTTTCCCCAAAAGTTTTATTAAGGAACAACGTTGTCTCAAAAATTTTTGGGATTCGATATTGCCCTAAAAGTTTTCAAATTATAACAATGTTGCCTTGACTGTTATAAATATTAATTTGATTGTTAATTAACTAAATATGCTAAGTTGACAGTGTTAATGGCATTAAAGAAGAAAAAAGTGTAGATGGAAGATGAGCTCAATTCGAAAGAAAGTAATGAAGAAAAGATTCAATTACTATATATTGAACAAGATTACCGAGAAAAAGATCCTTGGAAGCCCTCCATTAATGCAGTACCCTAGCAACTTCGAAATAGATCAATACCTCTTTGATTTTCTCTTTATTGAATAAAATGCTTTCACCTCTTTTATTCTCTTATTTTCTTCAATTCTTTATATGGGATGCATTTTCTTCAATTGTTTGGGAGAGGGAGAGGGAGAGTTGAGAAATTAGGGGACGTGTTTTTGGAGGTTGGAGAGGGTGGGGAGGGAGTGTGCAGCTTTTTATAAAATAATCATTTTAAAACTAACAACGTGGAGCCCACTTAACAAAAAAGTAACTGCGTTTATGAGAATTAATGAAATTGGTTTTTTTTTTTTCCTCTTTTTAAAAATTTATAAATATTTTTACACCTAAATAAAATTTATAGTGTTGGACGTTCTTTTAAGAAAAATATACAAACATTTTTACACCTTCACCCAAATATATATATTATGAAATAATTAAGATCATCTTTTTCCCACTATGCCCATGCCAATTTATACAATAACCCTATTATCCCCACTTGTTTAAACTTTATTCGGAGTATTACAAATGGGGCCCACCCGAGTTTTAATGAGCAAAGCCTATAAAGGTTCAGGCACATAAACCCTTTCTAACAATTTTTTTAATGACCCTTTGTAATATTTTAGAGCTGATCATTAAAACTTGTACCTTAAAAAAATGAGATAAACAACCCGATTATATGGAATCAACCCGTTTTCTCATGGCACCAATGTGACATTATTGTTGAGGGTTAATATTTTAGAGCTAATATTTATTTTAATTTATAATTTTATATTTTTTGCCAATATATCAATTGTATTTGTGAATAGCATTAACTGTGTATAGATGGTCGTCTCTATTCTATTCCCACTACGTGAATGACTTTGTAGCATAGTAACATAAATTTTTATTGGTGTATAAAATAATTTAAAAAAAAAAATCTCTCTCTTGTTTCAATTATTTGTTTTAAATACCTCTATTTCTTTTTAAGTTGGTTAATTTTATAACAGTATCAGTAATATTATTGTTGTTTAGGGACACTTGCTGAACTGCAATAGTGGTCATATACAAATTTAACACTAATTAAACTACATAGATAATGTAAAAAAATATTTTAGTTAAAATATTTTATCTTAAGTCATTTTTATTATAGAATAGGTTAATATTTTTTAATTTCTATGAAAAAATCCAAAAAAATTAAAATATCATGTATTTAAAATGTATTTTAAAAAGATGGAAGTGTCCAAAACTGCCAATACATAAGAACCAGACGAGGAATGAGCTACAAAAATCTTAGACTGTGGTCCCCTATCTGGTGAACTTATAAATAATTTGTTTTATTTATTTTTTTTCCAACACGTTTGTTATATGTATATATATATTGCATAGCAGCACGTAGGCAGACAGAGAAGTGAATTCATAATCAATGATTTATGAATATAAAAAATTTTATGTTTCAATCATGATGTTAAGATTAATAATTACTACCTCCGGTCATAAATATAAAATAAAATTCATTTTTTTAAAAAAATTAAGAAAGCTAAATAAGTTACTTAATCATATCATATGTTATATATCCTTAGATTATATATTAATTTATTAATTAAACTAATTAGTTTGAAAAAAAAATAAAAAATATAAATACTCTAAAGTAATTTAATTAACTGCTTTAATTTCTCTAAAAGAGTCAATTTTTTCTTATAATTAGGACTGAAAGGAGTATATAACATCATATTTTAATAGAAAATAGTTATTTAAGTTTTAAATATATAATTCTTAGTTTACATCTGAGTTTCCTATTTATAATTTTTTGAATTCATATTTATAAAAATATTTTATAAAAACTTAATTATTATTAACTCGATATTATAAGGCCTGCCCCTAACTATGATATGATTCTCCCTCAATCAAAACGCAGGTATTAGTGTTTCTTAGAATTCAAACATGTGTTTTCTTTCTCTTAAGATAAGACCACTTATCACCTTAACCAACAGATTGTAGGTACTAAGATGATTAAGGGTGTGTTTGGTTCAACGGATGTTAAATTAGGTGAGATTCATTAAAGTTAGGTTAGGAAGGTTATGAGCTTTGTTTGGTTTGGTTCAAGGAGATGGGAGGGGAGGTTTGGTTTCTTGTTTGGTTCAGAAAAATAAGTGATGTGAGCTAATTATAAGTAGACAAATATACTTTTTTCTTTTTATCTATATATTCTCCTTCTTCTTTTGATCTTTAATTTATACATCTAAAAAAATCTAGGGAAAATTCTATTTAAAGCCATTTGAAATGGAGAAATTCTAAATTAGGTTGGTAAATTCAATAAATCTCTAATTAGGTTATTGACCCAATTTAGGATTTTAAAATATGGGTAAAATGACGTTACTGTCATCTTCTTTTTTTTGTTTTAGTTATTTTCCCATTCATTTTCTCTCCACCTTGATGCTTCTTTCTTGTTATGGCACTGGATTGCACCTATCTCCCAGAGAAACCCATCCCAGAGAAACCCATCTGAAAATATTAACCCCAAGTCATATATTGAATAAGGAACCATATAAAACACAAAGAATATATTAGGGCACTGCCAAAAGTCGATTGAATAAATCTTCAACTGAAATTGTAACAAACTTAATAAACTCTTCAGTTTATTGAATAATGGGTCTGTTGTAGAACCGTACCTAGGGGTGAAAACAGGCCAGGCCAGGTCAGGCTTTGGCCTTAACAGGCCTGGCCTGTATTGTAGCAAATCAGCCTGTGCCTGGCCTGTAGCCTGTCACAGGCTTTTTTGCCGGCCTGAGCCTGGCCTATTCACAGGCCTGGTATGGCCTGAGGCCTATTAAAAGCCTGTATTTTTTTTATACAAAAAATGCATATACACAACAGTAACCAATCAAAACAAACCTTGCCACTGCAGATTTAATCCAAACGGCCGAACCCCAAAACAGAAGAACAGAGTTTAAAAATAGCTATTCAAGAACAATAGATGCTAAACTTTTTTTTTTTTGCCATCAAATCCTGAACTAAAATCATAAACGATACAGAATCAAATATACATATAATGGAAAAATCAAAATAATCAAAATGGTCCACATCGAAATACGAGAATCGAAGTAGCGACGCGAAACAAAGGAGCAAAATTGTTTTCAAGACTCGCAGGAATGAAGAATCTTTGCCAAGATTCATGACTGCAAATTTGCAATAAGTTGAATGCAAATTTCTGAGCTATACATTGCATCTACGGGGTGTTTAGCAGGGAGTACCTAATTCTCATCGGCACAAACAGAACTCAAGCGATTCTGTGCCATCGTCGATTCAAATCAACGAATGTTACTCAAGTTTCTGAAATTTGGATGACAATGGGTGTTCCGGTCGAAGTGAGGGATCAAAGAACTCCGAGAACCTCGTTGAAGTGAAGCCAACCGAATCGGAGAATTAGCCTAATCGGACGGCTTCTGAGAGTCTGGGTGGACGAGGACGAGTCACGACACAGTGGGAGTGAGATCGGAGTGAGATCATCGACTGAGAGCGAGATCGGAGTGAGACGAGGATCGTCGATTGAGAGCAAGATCGGAGAAGGGAGGACGGACAGATGCGCAGACGAGGATCGTCGACTGACAACGAGATCGGAGTGAGAGTGAGAGTGAGATTGTCGATTGAGAGACTGATAGCGAGATCGGAATGGGGGTAAGAGTGGGAGAGATGACTATGGGGGTGAGACAAGAGTGAGAGATTGAGATTTGAGAGATGAGAGGCTGAGATTGAGATTTGAGCGAGAATGGGCGATGATACTGAGAGGGGGAATTGGGCTGTTGGGACATTGGGGGTGGAGCAGCCCAGTTTTCTTTTAATATATTAACAGGCCAGCCTGATAGGCTAAAAAGGCCTATCAATAGGCCTAGGCTTGGCTTGTTTAATAAATCAGGCTTTAAAATAGGCCTGGGCCTGGGCTTTTATTCTACCAGGCCAGGCCTGATCAGGCCGGAAACAGGCCAAGCCGCAGGCCCCTGTCAGGCCGCCTGGCCTATTTCCACCCCTAACCGTGCCTGCATTTGATCGACAAATGTTTTCTTCTATCAGAAAAATTTGGATTTCAAATCAAAGCCAAGATTTTATTGTCCATTTTTTATATACATTGTTATTTTCTATTTTTTGCACATAATTTCAAGAGTTTCAAAAAATATACATTGTTATTTTCTATTTTTTCCAACATCGTTTCAAGAGTTTCCTAGAAATGACGTTATTTTCTCAAGAAAAATATGTCACAAGAGCATTGCTATGTGGGCACTGAGAGTCTGAGACCACCTCTATTTTTAATTTCAGAAGAAATCCAAGCCTCCTGAAATGGTGGGCAAAATAATTGGTGGGAGGAAGGAGAGGTAGTGATGAAAGAGAATCAAATCAAGGGTAATAAGGTAAAATTATCATACTCTGAAATCTTATTTTATGTTATATAACTTAATTTAAGATTTGTTAAATTTAATGACCCAATTTAAAATTTAATTAATTCAACCGTCTTTTAAATGAATTTTCCCAAAAATCTATTACCTCATGTATATATGATAACAAAATTATATACATTTTAAAGGATATTTTATTGATTTTTACATATTATCTCATTAATTTTAATATGATAAAATGTTTGAATATGTTTTTGATAACTACTCATTTTTAGTAGATTTGAGATATATTTTGATACAGTCAAGGCGTCATCAATGCTAAAATAAAAGAATTTATGGGAGATTTTGATAAGATATAAATTTGGTCCATGATTTAGGGGGTTCCATTGCAAATATCTTAGAGCCCGTTTGGTTCGACCACATTGCATACTTGCAATAGCAATCATGATTGCATTACCTAGAGAAGAGTGTTTGGTTGCTCTTTAGCATGGTAATAGGGTTTACTATGGTAATGATGATTACCAAAAAATTGGTAATCCACATTCATACCTCCCCCCCTATGAATTCTCATTACCATCCTATTGCATGGTCTAAAAAGTCTAATTTACCCTTTAGTTTTCCTTATCTTTATTTCACTTATCTTATTTCACTTACCGTATCACGTCACAACTGCCACTGCCACAACCTCTTCCTCTTCCACCGCCGTCACCCCCGCCCCAGCCACCGGCCCACCGCCACCGTGGCCACCTCCCCCTCCGCCACCGCCCTCACCCGCGCTGCCCGTCGCCGTCGTCGCCGCCGCCGCCGCCGCCGCCGCCGCCGTCGCCGCCACCACTACCTCCTCCTCCTCCATGGCCACCGGCCCACCGCCTACCACCACCTCTTCCACCCCCGCCTCCCGCCGCCACCACCTCCTCCTCCGTTGCCACCCTCACCCCCGCTACCGCCACCACCACCACCTCCTCCACCCCCCGTCGCCTATCGCCACCTCCTTCGCCGCCACCGGCCCACCGCCCACCCCCACCACTGCCACCACCTCCTCCACCACCCTCGCTGCTACCACCACCACCACCTCTTCAGCCGCCGTCGGCGGCGACCCACCACCCATTTCCACCACCACCTCCTCCTCCACCCCCGCCGCCCACTGCTGCCACCACCACCTCCTCCTCCCCCGCCACCCCCATCATTGCCACCACCACTACCTCCTCCTCCTCCATCCCCTCCATCATCGGCTTGTAACTATTTTTTCTACAAAGATTATATTAAGGGGTAAAATGGACTTTGTGTAATATATTAATTTTAAATAATTGTTAAAATATTAACTCATTGCATGTTGCTTAAAAATCAAACCAAATACTACCATTGTAATTAATATTACATTACATTACCATTGCATCGCATTGCACTGCATTGCAGGGTGTAATGGAATCGAACCAAACGGGTTGTTAGTTTTAAATTAAATTAGGTATAGTTAAATCTACGTGAAAAGTTAAATAAATAATATTTTAAAGTGAAAATTAAGAAAAAGAAAAGGTGCTTTCATTTGTTGTTTCGAGGATAATGCTGCGGAAGGGAGTAGAGAGGAAAAAGGCGTTTTAAATGGGAGGGATAAGTTTGAAATATTTAAAAATAGGCATAAATATTTTAGTCAGAGTGGGACACAATATTTCTCTTTTCTCCAAAAACGTCTAATTTTAGGGTAGAGAGAGGGGGGGGAATGGAGGAAAAAAAGACAAAATTTTAAATCTCACTTCCTCTCTCCTCCTTCCAATCAAACACATTTTTCCTACCTCTATCCTCACCTAACCTTCCTTGAAAAAAAAACCACAACCAAACAAGGCTTAAGTGAGTGTTTGGGAAACACTCAAACCGTGGTTTCAGAAGCTATTTTCTACAAGTCTAGATAAAACTCTTCTCACATACTTATATCGTAAATTGTAAAAGCTATTCTCAAAAGCTAATCCAAACACACACCAAGTTTCGTTTTGTGACTTTGTCTCGCACGATTCCGACAGATTCCATTTCAGAGTGGGACTACTATATCTCTCTCTCTCTCTCTCTATTTTTTTTACTAAAATACTGGAGTTCATTAATCCATCAAAAGATTACTACAAAATCGCCTCTAATAGAGGCACATCCTAGATTCCTTCATCAACCACCGCCTGCCGAAAGAGAAGATAGTGGGTGATCAAATATGACAAAATTCTCTATACTACTATATGCTAACTTAGCTAAATGATTCGCATGAACGTTCTAATTTCTAGAGATGTCTAATAAGGACATATCAATCTCTAGACAATCATAATCTTGCCTCTTCAATAACTTCCTTAAAGGGGTGTCTATCATCACAACCCCTAATGAATAAATTTACAGCTTTAATATAATCAGTAAAAAGAATAATATTCATTAAATTTCTATTCCAGCAAATTTGAGTAGGATTACTCTCTATTTCATTTATATATAATTAATATTAATATAAATATTTTTATACAAATTATGAAAACTACTAGTATAATACTATGTCACGTTCTAAGTATCAGATATAGTTGACCTTTTTTAAAGAGATTAAGGAAACTAAATAAGTTATTTAATCATATCATATATTGTGTATTCTTAGATTACATATCAGTTTATAAATTATAAAAAATAGTTTTTAAAAAATTATAAATATAAATATATTAAAATAATTTAATTAGTTTTCTTAATATTTCCAAAAAAAATTAATTTTATTTTATATTTAGGACTCATGAGAGTACTAAGTAGAGCCGGTAATTCGGGCCGGACCCGCCAACCCGCCCAAATTAAATTGGCTCGGGCCACCATTTAGCTCGCTGGCTGGCCCGCATAATAATAATTATTATTATTTTAACTTTTTTCTCAAATACACTTAGTCTCTCCCTTATCTTTTTTCCTTTAATAATGTGTTTAATTAATTCCCCATATTTTTTATTTGACACTTATTTTCATATTATATTTATTTATTCTACTATTATTAAATTTAAAAGAGATGTATTTATATAATTTTGTGATGTGAATAGATGAAAAAAAAAAGAAAAAATAAGAATAAAATTGACTTTATGACACAAATATATAAAAGAAAAGAAGTGTGATCTAAGAAAATGAAAGAGAAAGAGAATAAAAATTTTAAAAAAGCATGAAATTAAAAAAAAGGGGGGCCCACCAGCCCTGTATAAACAAGCTCGGGGTTGCACCAGCCCACCCCATCTCAGCCTGAAGCCTGCGCAGGCCACCCCACAACCCGCAAGCCAACTCACATTTTCACCTCTAGGACTAAGTATAACTTGCACGCCATGAAATTAAAAAATAAAAAAGTAATAAGTATAACTGACACGCCATGAAATAAAATAAAATAAAAAGTACATATTACATATACAATGGGCGCTTGATGACTCATTATGAAGTAAAATACAAGGAGGCATAAACGACAAAGTTTGAAAATTGAAAGTGAGGCAATTTTAAGGCGGTGCATGTGACTTGTGGATGAGGCTCATACTTTCATACGTGGATCCCCGACGACAACTGTGTTACCTGGTCCCACACCTATCATTAAGAAAAAAGGAAAATCACTTAGGAAAATTTTATTACTCCTTTTTTTTTTCCAACAATTTTATTACTCCTTTTTATCTTAATATAATACATATTTATTTAATTTGATTAGATTAAAAATGTTAGTTAAGTTAATTAATATGATATATTTTTTTTAAAATACTCTAATCATTTTCCTTAATCCTCTTCTTCCCTATCCTTTTGATTATTACTAAAAAAATCAACCGGGGTAAATTATGAAAAAAAATTAATAAATATGAAAAAATATATCTTATATTCAATATCAAAATTAATTTTTTAAATATATCTTATATTAAGGAATGGAGTATAAAATAAATTTATTGTTTGTCTAATAGTACATAAAATTTGGACAATAAATTTTGCAATGAAATTTTTTTCAACAATTTCACTTAAAAAAGTCTATTTTTTGGCCCGAATTCGGCCACCTTTGAGACCTAATCAATTAGAAAATAATAATAACAGCAATAATAATACCCGATTATATCCTCAGTGTTTAAACTTTTAATATCCTCATACAGAATTTTTATTTTTGCAAAATCTTATAATCGAAAAATTTTTATTTGGACTTTTTATATTGATCTTTTTAAAATTACAATATATATATATAGCAATTATTCACATATTTTAAATTTTTATACCTAATATATTACCTAGTAACAAAATAAAGGGAATTGTAGTGAGATTTAATATTCTTTTTTGGCCATAAATCCATTTATATTAAAAGTTAATGTTCACATAATTTCAATGGTTTGAATGCCTTTTATGTATTATTCAGGTCAAAAAATTGCCTTTTATGTATTTATTCGGGGAAAATAATGCCTGTTGCGTAAGTTCTATTTTAAGCTATTTTCAATCATAGCTGGTAGCTGGATAAGATCTTTTAAGATTATTGATGTAGCCAATTGAGGACATTGATGACAGTATTGACTGGCTATTGGGCTGAGTCTTTATTTAAAACTTAAATAGATTATTTTTACTTGAACTATTTATTTGATAAAAAAAAATAAGCATTAATATCCTCAAGATTAATCAACCTATATTATAAAATTTTATGACATGAAATTTTATGTCATAATATTATACAATTAATATCCTCAAAATTAATCAACCAACATATTTTTATAATGAAATAAGTTAATTGCTAATTCAACATCATTATCTCACCAGTAACCACAACGAACTTACAAATTACAAGCTGTGTTTCAACTTGCAAATAATAGAAGAAAATATCATTAAAAATAAGAGTAAAATATAAAAATATGTCGGAGCTACTGCCCTGAGTCTTTTTAATTTGTTTTGCTGTTGGGAAAAAAGAGTCTTTTTGTTTTTTGTTTTGCTAAAATTATAGGGATCTCCCCTATATTTCAGACCTTACACTTTAGGTTAACTTTTAATACCATTAGGAATATTCGGTTAATAAAAATTTTAAAAAAAAATCATACGGGCTAATTTATCTTTTACTATTATGTTAAATCCATGTTTCATTATATTTTTTACACATATTTAAAATATTATTTTATCCAACTTATATATTTTGACTCTAAAAAAATTTCAAATAAACACGTTTAAATAAAAATAAAACATGAATAAATTTGTTAAATTATATTCATTAAATTATTTTATAATAAAATGTTTTGGTTAATTGAAATGGTTTTTAGAAACACACATATTTAAAGAAGAGTATTTTGGTAAAAACAACGTGCGACTACCAACTAATAATTGAGCGGATAGAAGTGGAATATTAAGAGTGTAACTGTGTAAGGGAGGTTTTCGTGATACAGATATTAATTGTAAGAAAGGTTAATATAAGTGTTAAAAATAGAAAAGAGGTACAATAAAGAGTATGCAAGCTATTGAATTATAAATGTAAATTATATAAATTACAATACATATACACATTACCATAACAATAATTTTTAGGATTAAAGTGCAATTTTATCAATAAAGTATTTTCTTACGAGCGCCTGGAACAAATAAATTTTACAAATGGCAAAAATACACATCAATAATTTAAAATGGAGCAAATTTAACAACCCCGTTAACCTTCTTCAAATGTCCGTTATGTGCTGCTTGAAATTGTCCAGCTAGATAATACAGAGTTAGATTTTAAGGGTTTCAAATAGGGATTTGATCAAGATTATACCGAATAATCCACTAGTCATTTTCTCTCACGTTGCCACCGGGTTGAGTCCCCAGGTCAACCCATTCTAAATGAGGTCATTCAACTCGACAATAGCCGTGAGTTATCCCAAGACTCCTTTACCTCCTACGACTCGTTCCCCCAATTACTCGCCTTCGTTTTCTTCTATCAAAATTAACGAGAATGAACACTAGAACCCTATTGGTCTAATTTTTGAGGAAGCAAAATGGACACTTGAAACCCTTAAATTTGACTCTGGATTATCCTGCTGGACAATTTCAAGTAGTACATAATGAAAGTTTGAAAAAGGTTAACAGATTTGTTAAATTTACTCCATTTTAAATTGTTTATATGTATTTTTGCCCCTCACAAGATTTATTTGTGCCAGACACTCATAGGGAAAAAATTTGTTAGTAAAATTGTACCTTAACTCTAAGTTTTATCTTATTCAGTGAAATCAGCTATATGGACTATATGACTTCTTTGTGTTATATCAACAACTAATTGTTAGATAAATTATTGATTAAAAAGTCCCATAATAGCTTTGTTTAATATTTTCTTTAGCCTTCATCTATCCCTTTTTGAAGGACCTCATAGTGCTTAATCTCTTATATTCTTATTTATGCATCCAATAGCCTTTTTTATACTTGTTTTCCATGGACAATTTTCTCTTTAATACAAACCACTGTAACCCTTCTTTGTATATGTTAATTACGAATCTTTTCTTTTTTTGTGATTACGTATCTATTTCAATATCCTCATTTTATTACCCCTATCTTTTGTCTTATTTGTCATTTTAAATCCCAACATTCACTAGCATATAGTATTGATGATAGTCTTTTAGTAGTACAAAATTAAACAACTTTCCTTTTATTTCATTAGATACTTTCTTATCACAAATAATTATGGTAGTCTTCGACATTTAAATCACTCAACTTAGATTATATGGGCTAAAGTATAGATTTAATCATTTATATTTGCATCAAGGTTTATTTTAGTCCTTTAAGTTTAAAAAATATATTTTTATAAAGTCGTTCAGTCTGAACACCATTGGTATCATCTAATAAAAAATGATGATTCATCAAATTACATTATTTTATTCCTAGCTGCCTACCCCATAAACTCAAATATTTTTAACAAATTCATAATTTAGTTAAAGTAACAATAGTAGGAAAACTCAAGTTTTGATTAATAGTTTTCATCTACTCTCCCATCTAAACCCTTCTCTTGTCGCCAACATCATCTTCCTCCGTGAATCTTCAATGGCTACTTGGTTATGGCATATTTGTCTCAAAATTCTGCTGTGTTAGATATTTTACTATTTAATACATATTATATTTAGATATTATCTTATCATTGTTTTAAATAAAATATCTCTTGATTGTGGCCTCACGTGATTTGGAAAGAGATTTGGCTTAGGGTTACTTATCTGGCTGATAAGCTATTACAAGTCTTGATGGGAGGTTATAAATAGTATAGGCCGAGTCTTAGAGTAGTAACATTAAAATACACTAAATTGCTCTTTGAGGGTTTCCTGACTGGTGATGGGTATTGCTAGACCATAATTGTGCCTCATTTTCCCGTTAGATGAAGTATTGACCTATTCTTTTCTAATTCTAACTCTTTCTTATTCTTTACAGTTTTCAGGTCTTGAGATACTACATGCAGAATCGCTATGGTGGGAGGTATTTTATCAAGTCTTCCACTACTTCTTTTGTTTTTTTTTTTGTAGAATCATACAATACATTTAGGATCATTATTGTTAGATTATTCCAACATACTGTTATCATAAGCTCCAACAAGAATTTTCAGCCCAAAATTTTGTATATGGAGACATATTGTGGCAATTTAGTAACAAATTTTGAAGGGCAAAAACCCCATATATCGAGCATTGGCATTAGAGGGACATGCGAGAGACAAATAGACAACAAGACGTAATGACGATGGATCCTGTGGTGTAATCCCCAACTTCTTGTCACATCCTACCTTGGAAGAAACTGTTCAAGTTTTCTATACTGCCTTTTATAAATTAGACACTCAAGGTTAAAGGAACTACTCACCCGATCCTCATGAAGGGAGAGAGGTTTTTTACCCAAACCCTTCTCTTTCCCTCTTTGCTTGGATCCTACACTATATATGTTCCTAGTTCAATCTTCAATAGCTTTCACAAGATTCATGGAGGAAGATGACATTGGCGAAGAAAGGTTTCCTATGGGCAAAGCCCGTAAAGGTGAGCATATGAAACAAAAATTAATTCAAAATCAAGAGTTTTTTCTTTCTATCTAAGATTAAAATAATGTGACCTGATGAGTTAATATTTTCTGTTAGATGATATTAACGGTGTTAAAACTGAAGGACTAAAAGGAACCTTAATGCAAAGCTAAAGAATCAAACATATATTTTAACCAATTAATTATATGATTAACATTTCTAGCCATTTCACCATATTTTTCTATAATTGATTCCAAATATATCAACTTTGCCACTTAGGAAATTATTTAATATTCCACTTTGATCTCCAAATTACTTCTATTTATTGAAACTGCAATACTTTTATTTCATCTTATTCCTACATAGGCAAAAACCTTCCCATCCTAACGTCCCTCTCCTTATACACATTACAACACTAGAAGTTTAGAACAAAATCCAACTCGGCAATATAGAGCTCTGATAGAAACTCTGTTAAATTACCTCCTATAATTAGAAACTAAATTCTATTTCTTAAATAAGTTTCTTATAAGATAAAATTAAAAAAAAAAAAAAAAGCAGTTCTTTTAAGAGAAGGGACCACATAGCCAAAAACACAATTTGATAATTAGTGATCGCTTTTGTGTTTAAAAAAAAAAAAAAAAATAGTGATGGCTTTTGAAGCGCCTGAGCCTTGAAGGCAAGGGAGGACTTTTGTCATTACGAGCAAAAGAAGTCAGAAAAAGGAGGAAGAAAAACGGGGTGCACGTGAGCAGGGCGTGACCGGAAGAAGCTGGATTAATATATGTTTTTTTTTTTCCAAAAAAGTTAAATTTAAAAGAGTAATTATTCTTATATCATTCATTACACACTAAATTTTAAAATCAATCCTTAAAGGGATTAAATGGAAAATAATAACAATACATCTACATTTTTATTTTGAATTGATGAAGAGTATTCCCTTTTGAGGCTTACCCGCTATGTGGATGAGAAGAAAATGAGGGAGCAGAGAAAACTAAGTGCTAATGATATTTCTCTCTTTTAATAAGTGTGTTTTCTATTGAACTTATATTGTCATATGAAATTCAATATTCATGTTATGTATATAAAATTAACAACTATAAGCATAGAAGGTAAATTTTATTTATAGGAACTTTATTTGTAAAAAAACCAATTTTTATATATAACAAGAAAATGGAGAATTTTCCTGGGTTATGGATATTTATTTATATTACTCTTTGCTGATAAAAATATTTTTTTACTTTTTTTAATTGTCTCCTCAACGAGATGAGCTCCCACAACGTACCCAAAAAGTGGTTATTGTAGCATGAGGCCAAGTCCAAGGGACCATATTACAGCCTGTTTGGTGACAACCCCAAACGTGGTTTTTTTTTTTTTTTTTGAAAAAAAGTAAGATGAAATTAATTTTTAGAAAAATGAGGTGTTTATGTTGGCGTTTTGATAACAAGATATATTTTTTGTCAAAAGTAATTTTTGAGAAGAAATTCAAAAGTCTAGCTTTTCCAAAAAAAAAAAAAAATCATTTCTGCTATCACCAATCTAAATACAAATCATATTTACAATATGACTTTTATCCTATTTAACTTTTATAAAAGTTAGATTTAAAAAAAGTTAACCAAACAGGCCTTTAACCATACTTTGCGAGATTATTGTCTTTGTACGGTTGATTTGGGGAAAAGCTTACATTATTCATTATGAAATAACATAATTCAAAAGGCAATTTTATAAAATGTTACTCCTTTGGATTCTTAATACAGGACCAAATTATGAAGTTGATATTTGTCCTAAGTATAAGAAATATTTCTTATATTTATCAATATTTTTTTAATTTATCCTATTTTTGTTCTATCAACTATAATTAAGTAAAAGAGCAATCGAGGGAATTAAGGAAAATGATTAAAGTATTTAAGAACATATATATCATGTTAACTATCTTAACTAATTTTTTAATCAATTTAGATAACATGTTTTGTGTTAAGGATAAGAGGAAGTCTGTGGTAAGATTTATGTGTGATTCTCTAAATTTACAATAAGTTTCAGTTTAGTTTTTTAAGCTTCTAAACTATATTTTTAATCTTTTAATCTTAATACCATTAATTAACCAAAAAAAGCAAACCCAACGAATTTAAATGGTGCTGTCAGTATTTAACGTCAGAGGTCACCATTTAAATTCCCCGAATCAACATTTTTTTGTGATTGAGATTAATGATGTTAATATTAAATGATAAAAAAATACTTTATAAATTTAAAGAATTAGACTAAAATTTGCCCTAAACTTAGAGAACCAAACATATATTTTAACCTATTACCATTATTATAATTATATTTTTGAATTACACGCAACATATTAAAAAAAACTAAGAAAGTGTCTAATTATAATACACTGGGTCAATCTGAAAGAATATGTGCAAACTTTTTCCTCCGTCGTGCCAAACCCTATATACTTTTTTAAAGGTGTAAAACTGCCTGTAAGTCATAAAAATGAAAGCAAAAACGTTATAACCGCAATTACTTTTTGCCCATTGGATAACAAATTAACATTAGTGTGAACTCCTACAAAAATTAACTATCATTATATTATGTTAATTTAATACTTGGGATATTTTTGGTGTCATATTCAAAGTTTCGGGATAGATTTACACTTCATAAACGACCATTTGATTTTAAATATAAGATAAAATTAATACTTTTTTTAGAGATATTAAGAAAACGAATTAAATTACTTAAAATATTTATATTTATCATTTTTTTCTCCAAACTATTTTACATTGCATAAAAACTAGGGAGAATCCCTGAAAAAGAATTTGGAATTTGGGAAATGATAGATGAATTGTTTTACCAATAGTTGATTAGAAAATGTCGAATCGTGATAAAGAATTCCCAACCTTTTTCTTGGGAAATGACTGATTTGTCATTTTCCAATTCTTAGATTCTTTTTCAAGGATACTTCCCATAAACTAATATATAATCTAATGACACAAAATATATGATATGATTAAGTAACTTATTTAATTTTTTTAATCTCTTAAAAAATCAACTCTACCTTATACTTCCTCCGGTCCTAATTATAAGATAAAGTTAACTTTTTTGGAGAAATTAAGGAAGCCAATTAAATTACCTTAGAGTGTTTATATTTTTAGTGTCCTTAGATTATATATTAGTTTATTAGTCAAATTAATTAGCTTTGGATAAAAAAAATAAAAATATAAATACTGTAAAATAATTTAATTGGTTTCCTTAATTTTTCCAAAATAGTCAACTTTATCTTATAATTAGGACCGGAAGGAGTATTTAAAATCAAAGGTGTACGATATTTTTATGAACGGAGTAAAAGATAAACTACGTGTGTGTTTGGAACAGCGATAGGAAAAATGAAGTTTATCAATTTAGCTTTTGGTAATTTTATTTTTGATAAAAATCCGATTGTGTAATGTGATTTATGTTTGGAACAGCGATTGCATAAATGACTTTTGTAAAATTAAAACTTGTTTGGATTGACTTAAGCACAAGTGACTTTTGTAATAATAGTAAGAGAGAGTGGGTGGAAAAATATTTTAAAGGGTTAAAAACATCAAAAAATAGTTTAAAATAATTTTTGGAACTAAAAAGTACATTAAGTATAAAATTGCAATCAATCTGATAATACACTGAATACAGTTGAAAAAATATTTTAAGGGTTAAAACCACCAAAAAATAGTTGAAATTAATTTTTGTAGCCGAAAAAGCACATTAAGGGTAAAATTGTAATAAGTCTGATAACACACTGGACACAACTGAAAAAATATTTTAATCATTCTCACTCTCCCAAAAGCTCAATCAATAAAAGCTCCAATGTTGAGTTTATGAAATAAGCTATTTTGATCATCACAAGCTCAATTATCAAATGAGAAATCCAAACACTCTTTTTTTTTTCTAATTATCAATTGACTTTTCTCTTCCCAATTGAACGTTTGAGGTCCAAACGCTCCCCCAAACACACTCTACCTTATCCTAACCGACGTGACATGCTACTGCCATTTTTACCAAGTACAAGTGTCTTTTTACGACAAACAATCCTGTTCGAGCGACCTTTAAACACTAAATACAGACACCCCCATCTTAACTAAAATTCAAATCTTAATTCTGTAGTACGTAGTACATTGTGGGGGACTAACATCTCTTACATACAACCTCCCGTTGGAGACATTTTTACTGTTATTTTCAAAGTTTCTGAGTAGGCTTGTATATTCGAAAAGTATACATTGTTTTTTTTACGGCTGGGTTTGATTTGACGTATATAAATATAAAAGATACAAGGGAAAAGAAAGAGAGAAAACGTATCATGAAAAGGCCACGTGGGTGATATAGGAAGAGAATGGCCCAGAAAGAAGCCAACAAAGCCAAACGTACGAACACTGACACTCATCCATCTATAACACGCGGCGAAGCGCACCCTCTCACTCACACCGTCGCCTCGCCTCCAACAACTTCACATTTTCCTCGCACCACTATTCCAACTCTCTCTCTTCCCAAAATCCGTTTCATTCACCCTTCAACTCTCTCTCTCATCTTCCTGAAACAGAAACGTTTCGTTTTCCCTCTTCACTTCCTTTTCTGCAATCTACACTGTTCTTTAAGCTGAGCACAGTCCTCTTTTGCAAATCGACGGTGTAATGAGCTACAATCTCTCTCGAAAAGGAAAGTGAGGGGGTTTTTAGTCATTCTATTTGGATTTGGATTATCGATCCTCTTTCAGAAACTAGAACTGAAGGGGAAACTACTTCAATTTGCCGAAACTGAGTCCTCATTTAACGTTTCCGGTAATCAATGCCTGAGGGCTTCATATATTACCTCTCTCGGAAAGACTCGTTCGATTGTTCCTGATATACGATTTCAAGCGATAGGCGCTGTGACTGCTTGAGATTTCTTGCTATTATTCTCTGCTCTCAGATCGATTATTATGTCGCCGTCTCCGTTCTCGTCGCCGGACTCCGTTTGCTGTTCTGCAAGTTCTCTCTCTAATTTGGAACGCTTTCTTCATTGTGTCACTCCGACGGTTGCTTCTAGAATTCTTCCCCAGGTATTTTCCCTTTCCTTTTTCCCTCCGATTTCCCTTATTTCAGGTAATTTCTCTTTTCTTTTTTAATTTTTCCCCTCTCGTTCTTTGTCAAATTGATGTTTTCTTTTTCACACCGGTCCACATGTGAAAAGAGTGAAAATGCTTTTGAAAAAGAAAAAGAAAAAGAAAACTTTTTCCTGATTTGCAGATTCGGAATTGGGGAGATATGATTGTAAGAATGAGAAATTATTACTGATATTTAATGAGTAATATTTTCTGTCAAAGAAATTATTATTTAATGAGTGAAATGTTTTTTAAAAAAGATTTTGCGGGGTTAAATCTTCTCACGGACTTTATTGTTTCAAGTTTTTAAATTTTTGGAATAAAATTGATTGGTTGGCTGATAAAAAGAGATGCCATTTTACTACTGATTGGTTCATGTAATCTTTTTGATATGTGACTGATTGGTACTATATTTAATTTAACATCAAAACTAATGACAATAGGAACAAGTAACAAAGGAGTCCCTCCCAAGGGCGACTCCGGATTAGTCTGCACCTTCGGGTGTGGGATACCGGGGAAAGAAATTCAAAAAAAAAAAAAAAAAACAAAGGAGTCATGTTTTTCACGACTATGTTTAAATACTAAATCAGTTACTGTCATGCCAAAGATAAATCGGTTATTAATATCATTAGGTATTTTTAGAAATAAATTTTCAATTTAAATATATAATTTGTTTATAATATATTATCATAAATATCTTTCCCTAAATATTAGTATACTCCTGTATTATATTTTGCTCTTATCCTTTGGGTTAGGCTGTGTTTGTCAGACTTTACTGACATGGGAGGAAAAATCAAATAAACAGAGCACATGGGATAATGGAAAGTGGGCCTGTATAAAACGAAGTCGTATTTGATGGGCCCTATAATGTAAACTTCTGTCCTTTTCTGGCCCCCCTGTTCTCTGGATCCAGAATATTCCTGTGGGATGCCTTTGATTTGTCTTCCACCATTTCTTTTTTTTTTTTGCCATCAGTCTTCCACCATTTCGGAAAAAGATCAAACACGGATAAACTCAAAATAAGGAAAAAAAATTAAAGTGAAATTATTCCTAAAATACGTGCCTGTTCTGTTAAACAAATTTAGTGAGTGTTTCACATTACTTAATGGGAAATAAGTACTTATATAATAAGGATAAAACTCATCTTACATATTTATCTTGTATGTCGGGAATCATGAATTATAAGCACTTATTACTCAAAAATAAGTTATCTCAATCAATCACTTACACGGTTTCTTATTTCAAAGTGAAAGCTGAAGGGGCTAAAAAGAAAAACAAAACCTTGTGATTTCCGGATTTGAGAAGAATTTGGGGGGTTTTTGTTGAAGCTTATGAAGTTTTTAACTTGGTCAAAAGTGATTCTCTTGGGGAAACATTTTGACATTTTATTTTGATCCTTTGGCATTGTGGGTCAGGGCAATCACCTAATCTGAAGATAACTTAATAATGGCTTTGACGAGATTAGTGCCACTTGTTACTACGGCTGCTTCTATCGCACTTTTGATGTTGAAAGATGAATAAATTTGGTCCGTCTGTGGGCACAATCTGTTTGCTGTTTATGATTATGATTGTTTTGTGTAAAAAGTTTGGCATATAGAAGGGAAAAACTACAGTTGAAAAAGACTTTGAATGTTAAAATTACTATAAAAATTTCTCATTATCTCCCCATAATTTTCTAGAAGTTCCAGAACTTAATCTTTTTTCAGAATCAATGCAAACCTCCGTTGAGTCTTGTTGAAGACTGATATATTCTGGTTTCATCTAGAAAATAAATGAGATGTGTAAATAATTTCAATAAAACTCTGGGGAAGTCTTTGTATTTTTCCATCAATTAGAATAATGTTAAGATTATAATTATCATCAAATAGTCAATGGATAGTTTTTTCTATTATTCTATATAAAAGATGCTCAACCTTATTGCTCACAAATATATGTAGATATATATGTCAAATGCAAGTTTTACAAAAATGGGTGCATGCACTATGCAGTGCATTATTCATTTTGATTGACTTTAATCCCTTTACTTTATCTAGGTTCATTCCATCTACCTAAACTTATTTTCTTTTAAAAAAAAAAACGTTTTCCGTGTTCTTCTTGAGAGTGAGTAAATGGTTTTACATCTTGTACTTCTTCGTGCTTACAGCTGTTCATGACCTATAATTAGCAGTTGCTGCTAACTTTGACTCTTGACTTTTGGAATTCACGGAACCGTGTGTCATGAAGCTCTTTCCCAGAATTGAAGTACACAGAATCAGTCGTAATTTTATGTACTTCGTGATTTCTTGGATGTCTATTATTGTAATGTCCTTACTACAGTGATAAACTTGTTTTGTCTATATCCACGTGTACGGCCAGTCTCTTTTCCCACTTTTTCGCTATTTTTAATTTAAATATGACATAAATAGGTAGCAATAGGTGGACGTTGACTGGCTGATTTGTTTCATTATACCATATATATTGCAGAGTTGCTTAAATGACATAAATACCCTGTGGCAACCAATTGGTAAGGATGCAACTGAATACTTCACACTGAAAGATCTCTGGGACTGGTTTAATGAATGGAGTGCATATGGTGCTGGCACGCCTGTTGTGCTGGAAAATGGTGAAACAGTGATGCAATACTATGTCCCCTATCTTTCGGCTATCCAAATCTACAGTGACAAGTCTGTTGCCGTTTCTCGGTATGTCAAAAATTTCGTAGACGTTATTATATGGAAGCTATTCATGCACCCTTATTTACTAGTTTCAAGTTGAGTTGAAATGCGCGTGACAAAAATATAATTCAGGACAAAAAATAAAAGGTTAATACAATCTTTGGTCACATTTCGTCCCTTAAGGGACTAAAACTAACATGAGGGCAAACTGAAAAAACTAAAGATTGTATTAATCCAAAAATAAATTTATTTTTATTCTAATTGTGGCAATAATGTGGGCATTCTTCTGTTTTTCTAGGATCCGGAGAGACGACAGTGAGATTGTTGAAATTGAAAGTGATTCATGGAGTGATGATAGTGGTAGCGATAACATTTCTCGATCGTTAAGTAACCACTCTAGCAAATCATGGGATGCAATTTCTGAGGATTCCAATTGTGACCATGAGGGTTCATGGCCAAGAGATAGGCTTGGGTACCTTCACTTACAGTTCACTGAGATGGCTTCTCCTTACTGGAGGGTTCCACTCATGGACAAGGTAGCCTTTTATCACCCTGTATTATTAGCCTCCTTTTAGTAGTGTCAGGAGAGTTTATTTGTATCTTAGTTTCACCAAACACATCACTGATGATCTCTCGTTTCAGATAACTGAATTGGCAAGAAGTTATCCAGCATTAATGACACTGAAGAATGTGGATCTTTCTCCAGCGAGTTGGATGGCAATTGCGTGGTGAGAATGAAACAAAATTTTACTGTAATACTGATGATTAAATGACTTTGTAAAGCTAACAGATAGATAGAGCTAGTACAATCGATTTCTAGAGGCTGCTTTGAACTATCTCTAATGTCATTGTGGTAAATTTAACTAAAAGATTAAATTGATTGGCATTGCAATTTCTAAGGCAAGATATACTATATCATTAGTTGCTATATGATTTAAAACTGAAGTTAGGGAGAAGAGTTTTCTCTTTCTCAACTTCTACTTCTCTCTACTTTCTCTATTATATATGACTAAGATTATTCTCATTGAACTTGTAGTTTTCTTATACTTTCTGAACTTGTTATCTTTGAATAGGTACCCTATTTATTCCATACCAAGTCAGAAGAACGAAAAGGACTTGGCAACATGCTTCCTCACTTTCCATACATTGTCATCATCTTTTGAAGGTACCCGAATGTAGTTATATAGTTGTCTTTTTATAATCTACGATAATTTTCTTGAAATAAGTATAATATTAATGCAGACATATTTGTAATTCTTGAGTTAACTTGGAGGTACACGTACTTGAACAGCATCTTATATGGGTTTCAAATATTTGCTTTAGCTTGCATCCTTGTTTTCAAGAGTTTTTACAAGTTAGTGTTTTTGAATTGAAATTAGTGTTAAAATGAGCTTCTCTGAACTGCACATACAATTGATAATAACTTTTTCTCAACCACATGTCAACTCTTAGTTCTATTGTGACTTGTGTGACATGTTGAACAAGTTCTGAGAAACAGTAGTAAATAGCCTATTTGGTACACTGTTGTTATCGCATAGTTCATGGAACTAACACACACTTTTAACAAATAACTAACTTAACTAATTTCCTTAATATCTGTAAATTAGTTATCTTTTTTTTTTTTTTTAATTCTTACATGTAAGCCCGGAAGGAGTACTCCGGCTTGTGTATAGGTGGAATTGAGTTCTGAGCATATATTCTTGTGGATCTGCAGATTGTGCAATGGAATATGATAACATCAACATTGGGAAAGACCCATGTTTGGAAAGTGATGGAGGAGAGAAATGCAAGAAAAAGGACTCAGGCTTTATATCACTGCCTCCTTTCGGACTAGCCACTTACAAAATGCAGGGTGATCTGTGGCTGAACTCAACGAGTTCTTCGTCGTCGTCATCCGATCATGAAAGACTAGCCTATATGTACAGTGCTGGAGATTCATGGCTAAAGCAGCTCAATTTCCACCACCATGACTTCAACTTCTTCACCTCCCACGCTTCTCTGTAAAAATTGCTTTCTCCTCCATAACCACCTGACCACCCTTGTGTTTTTCACCGTTCGGCTTTGACCGAATTTGGATCTACCCACGCTTGCTCTTTGGAAGATCCAAATTCATCTGACACCGGCATGGGAAATTCCCCTAGAGGCATATTTTGATGTAGTACCCTTCAAACTTGAGAGGTTATTAGTGTATGACCCCAAGGTCTAAGCTACTAACTACTAAAGATTTGCAGCTGGGGGTCTTTTAAACTGAGCTTGCTTGTGTTGTTCTGTTTTTGTTTTGGGGTTGTTTTGTTTATGCGAGCTTAATCAATTGAGAGTTAAGAGTTGAGAGTTTGGATTTGGAGGTTTCATGGAGTCTTATCTTTTTCTGTACTTTAATTTGTTCAGACCTTTTTACTTGTTCACTAATGTATGTAGAGTTTCTGATTTCTTCTAGTCTTTGATTGAGAGCGGAATCAGTTTTTCGGTCCATGCGCAATATGTTACTTCAGTTTTATTAAAGGCACTGTAGGATAACTTGATATTCTATAATATAAGACTTATTTACGTATTTTGATTAGATTATGAAAATTAAATAAGTTAGTTATAAAATATATTTTTTAAAATACTTTAATAATTTTTCTTAATTTCTTTTTTTTCTTTCTTCTTTGATTATTGTTAGAACATCAATAGATGTAAATTAGGAAAAGATTGATAAATATATAAAAATATGTTGTATATTTTGGGTTAAGAATAAATCGCCATATATGTTTTACATTAAATACTGGAGTGAGTATGTTTTTCGAAAATTGGCTGGTATTTAAAAAATGCTTGATTTTCCGTCTTAGAAAAAAAATGCTTCATATATATATATATGGAGAAAAATTTCTGGGAAAACTTGAATTTTGAGAAGCTAACAAGTAACAACATTATCGTTATAGCACGTTCTTTTAAGTACTCTACTACTTAACAAATTATCTTACCCACAGAAAAACTCACAGTTGTTTGATTTTTTATTTTCAGAACAGTTTTTGTTTGAAAATGTGTTTTTGGCTAAGTGTAAAAATTAAAAGATCTGGAAAACAAAAGGATCAAAACATCTTTTTGATATTTTGTTGTTATTTTTGGTTCTCCAATGTTGGAGAAAAGGGGAACCTTGTATTTTCATTAAGGGCAATTGTATAAATATAAAAAAGCATTCTTTCGCTCTTAATTTCATTATTTTAGATATATCTTGCCAAATAAGGATTCAAACATATTTTTCCAAAACTTGTTCTAAAAAATTATTTTACAGAATTAATTTAAAAACATAAACAGGGAACAAAATAAAACCAAACCCAAGATTCTATATATCATTATGTATAGTTCCAACTTAACATGTTTTTAATATGTGGCACCAAAGTAATGCACGGTAACTGACTGTATATTTTATCATATTATATTTTTCCTAGTTGCAGTTTTATGTTTTAATTGTTTCAGATGTTGTTGTATGATATATTAGTATTTATGTTCATTTGTTGTAATGTGTTTTTATCTTTAGACTTTAGACCCCAATTTAGTATGGAATCAGGATTAGTTGGTGGTTTTATATATGATTTTATCGTTTTCCTAAATAGATTGGCTTTTATAACAAAAATAAATACACACTTATTTAATTTCTATGAGCTTTTGTGCTTTGGGTGAGTCAATTTTTTTTGACTTATAAATGGCTTAATTTGATGTAAATTTTTTATTATATATTATTTATTGAATTTGAATATTTATATTTATATTTATATATTGGGAAAATTAGGGAGAAAGACCAAGAAAAAGAAATATTTATTAACAAGGATCTTAAAAATTGTAATTATTTTGAAGGATTAAAAAACCAAAATATAAATTTTCAATTAAAAATTTAGCCCGGACCATAATCCCTACATTTTTTCTAACTCTATCTCAGCTATTTCACCCTTGATGTTTCCTTGTTTCTCTCCTCATATCATTTTTTACTAGTTTTATGCTTTTTAAATTTATTCAATATTATGTATTTGAAATTTATTCATAAAAAATTTGATTCAGTGATAATAGAGAAGTTAAAAAATAAATCACAATATAAGGGGCAATAATAGATTTTTTTTTTATTTTTCTAAGTTTTTAAAAATATTTAAAATCAAGAAAGATGTAGGTTACTATTTATTTTTAGATTTTAGATGCTATTTTAATTTCCATGACTTTTAAAGATAACCTGAGATATATGGGAGATGATATTGTAAAAGTTACCTATAGAATTTTTTTTATTAGATATCATTAAATGTAATAACTAGCTGTTAAATAGTTGAGAGGAGATTAAAGAAAATATATTGGATATGATCCCGATTTATTTTGTAATTAAAAATTTATATTGTAATTTTTAGTCCTTATAAGTAATTACGATATATATTATGCTTATTAATAAATAGTATTTCTTTTCCTTGTACTTCTCCTTAATTCTCCCTTATTATTTGTCAATTTGATGTCAGTGCTTCACTGAAAAATCCGGCGAAAAAAGGATTAACCGGAAAAAAAAAAATCATGGAATTAGGATGAACCGATGCCTAACCGTTATCGTTGTGGTTCACGACGGGCTTCTTTTCCTCCCTTCATCTTCTCTGTGAGCTTCCTTGACGGAAAAAGAAAGTAACACGCACTAATGGCATATAATTCTTTGGCAGCTTCGTTTCTTGGTTGCTTGATCGCTTGGGAATTGAGGCTATTGTATTGCTCACAATGACCTCCCTCATGGCCGCGCCATTGTTGTTTTCTGTTTGTCCTTAGTCGTGTATTTCATTTATCGCGAAGAGATAGCTCGATTGAAATCCACATTGGCTCTGAAATGGTTTTGGTTTTAGGTTTGATTCTCATTGGTTTTGTTCTTGGCGTGATGGTGGTTGTTGCTGCGGAAGCTCTGGGTGTGTTATGGATAATCAAATTGATAGGCAACAAGATCAAGCAACAAGTAGAATCGAAATGTCTCATGGAGGGCCAAGAAATTGATACCCGACAATCTCTAGATTCTTCAATCAAGAAGCAGGTAATCATCTTGAACAAATGGCCTGGCCAACAGAATTTTTTAATTATGAGCTAAACCTCTGGAAAAATTTTCTAGTTCTTGAATTTGGTAGAAGAGAAAATAAACATTCTTTTCCTCAAGACATTATGTTGGCTTTGCTGAGATTACCTCAAAACGGGGACTGCCAATTTGCCATAATGCTTTAATTGCGTTGGAAACTACTACAGTGTGCCTAGATTGCACTTTTGTTCTGATGTTGTTTTCTATTTTAGAATGATGCCTTCTGTGTCGTTGCATGTGTAGTTAAGCTGCAGTTTTGAAAATATCCAAAACTTTTTTGAAGAAAAAAGAAAAAGAAAGAAATAAAAAAAGATTGGTAAAGCGCCAAGCTGTGAGTCAGTTACTCGTGCCTGAACCTGAGGATCATGAAACAATTTTATTTCCTTTTACTTGGCTTGACTCTTGAAATCAATTTGTCACAATTAAATTAATACAGTGGTGGTCATATCTAGGGAATACTGTACATGTTTCAATCATAACCAAAGAAATCTTTCTAGTTTCTAGAAGATGAAATATTTGTGTTGATGTGACAAATAAGCCTATCATTTAGGATGAAATATTTGCATCCTATGATTTTTTCTACTTCTTCGGATATAAAATTTTCTAGAGCGTGCTCTCTTTTGGCTAATTGTAATATATACCATGCAAAGATACTTCTCAAACTGTAATCTGTATCTTGTAGTTTTTACTTAAGAGAAGAAACATGTTAATGGACATGCTTGAACTATGATACATTATCATGGCTCAATGACACACCTTGCTGTAATGATAGGTATAAAGAGAACCATTGTTGCAAATTTCCATGGAGTATAGAGCATTGCCAACCTGAAAACTTTATTTGGAATAATTCAGAATATCTGATTTTTTAAAGTTTCAGACATGCAGTGTCTGCATTCAGCCTTTCATTGATCATATTAATCACTTTTTAGTTCTGCTAATGCTCATTTTTCACTTTTCTTTATAATCTTCTTGTTTTGCTTGTAACATGTTTGCACAAAAAAATATGGGTGATTTCTTTTGAATGGCATTTTCTTTTCATTATACATTTCGTCGGTGTTCTTTCAGGGTGAGGTTTGGATTCTAGAGTCAGACAAAATCACAAGAATCTGGCATGACAGAATACCAAGAGAGCAAAAAAGAAAAAAGGACTTTGTGGAGGTTTCTCCTGTTAAAAAGTATGGAAAAGTCACCGACCAATCACTAATTCTAACAGAACCCGATGGATTGTGTACAACTATTCAGCTAAAGGGGTGCATAGTTGAAGCTGTTTCTGCTGCAAGCCTTTCTTCAAAAAAATGGTAACATGATTTCCAAGTCATCCCTTGTTGGCTGCTCTTATTTTGCCGGAATTCTGTGGCAACATCCAAGAAGAGGGTCAGGATCCAGGGTTTTTTTTTTTTTATTTTACCATTTTATTTCAGTGAATTAAATTTTTTACTTTCTTTTTTTAGGCCCAATACACCTGACCTTAGATTTAATGTAAATGTGAGTAGTTTTCCACTGCCAATGGACAGGGAAATGGTGATATTAGCAGATTAAAAGTCCCAAAATCTTTCAACTCTGAAGAAAAGAACGCCAATTCCTATGGCTTTTGGCTAGGTAGAGTAATAGAAATTGAATGATTCAACGAACAAATACTCTGTTTTCATTGTCTAAATTAATTGTCTAATAATTATAAATGTGTTATTTTTTTAAAAAAGAATCACAATATTTAATGTGGAAACGTGAAAAAGAATCAGTAAATCTTTAACTTCAGTTTTGGAAGTTTTAGTCCTTAAAACATTGTTGATTACCAATTAAGTCTTTCATAAT
The DNA here is from genome assembly GCA_963855925.1 of Inga laurina. NCBI lineage: Eukaryota > Viridiplantae > Streptophyta > Magnoliopsida > Fabales > Fabaceae > Inga > Inga laurina. The sequence goes on from OY979702.1 coordinate 9,551,970, forward strand.
GTAGAACCAGAATTTGTTTTTAAAAATATCTCAGTTATGTACTGTAGAAGACACAACTTCTGGGAGGTTTTTCTAGCTGCTTTAACTATGTAATATAGAAACAAGACTAGCCATGGATTCTGAAAGATGCAAGAACTCACAAACGGTTAGTGTGTGTTTGGATAAAAAGAAAAAAGTGCTTCTGGAGGCAAAACCATGGTTTTGAAAAAATTTATCCAAACACTTGAAAAAAATGCAGAAGCACTTTTTTGTCTAAAACCATGGTTTGGGTTCATTTACCCAAACACTGCAGATTCTGCAAAACCACGGTTTTGACTAAAAACCATGGTTAGGGGTTCAAAACCATGGTTTTCCCTGAAGCTATTTTTTTTACCTTTTCAGAAGCTATTCTTCAAAATCTATTATTTGAAATCACTTTTTTCACTTTTTCTTTGGAAGCTATTCTCTAAAAACTAATCCAAACACATTAGTATCATACCATCACCCATGGCTAATGTCTCTGGCAAGTGCAATTTATTTGAGTAGCTGCATGGAATATTTGTGAATCCATTGATCTCACCATCATGAAGAATGAAAATTCATTGAAAACACGAACCAAGACTAGTTATAGTAGATACAGTTTAAAAGGAATATATGTTTGACAAGTGTAGCGTTTTGATTCAACAAATGATTGGCCTTTAAAGAAGATGGATAATGTGCTTCTTTTTAAACTTAGCATGAGATTTAACTTAATATGGAGAAATCTCATTATCTGTGTGCCTGCAATACTTTTTCATTAGAAGTTTGTCAAATAATAATGGAAAGATAAATTTGAATGCTTGGACATTTATTGTGGAAAATAGGTGCTTCTGTGCCTTATCCAATGGCGATTGGTTGTACAGGGCAAAGAAGCTCCCCATCAAAGTTGAAAGCAAGACTTCTGCAATATACAATGGCAGCAAAATATTTTACATATATCTAGAGACTTCATGGGAGAAAGAATCTTGGTGTAAGGCCCTCCGTCTGGCTTCTTGTGATCAAAATGAAAAATTGAAATGGTTTTCCCAGTTGCATGAAGAGTTTCATAGTTATCTGACATCTTTAGATGCTGAATATTCTTCTTTTATGAAACCATCGGTAGGATCCAGTATTGAGGCAATAGATAGGGCTAGTAAGCCTGTTGGTATTCACTCAAAAGTCCGTCAATTTTTGAAGAAATTGTCAAGGAAGACTTCCAGAATTTGTCTAGATAATACATCAACTTGGTCTTCATTGTCGAGCCGTGAAGAAAAAACGAACAGTGAGAAGCTTCATGCTGGTAAAGATTCAGGTTTGTCAGTTAACTTGATGAAACCTGCTTCAGCAAAGTATTATAAGAGTTCTACTGAAGACAGTTCTCCTCCATTATCTTCAAACCAATCCTGTTCAGAGAGCCAGAGTCATTTCTATGCTGTTGATTCTGATGAGAAGAATGGTATTGATGAGGGAATAATATGTTGGAATTTGTTGATTTCCCGGCTCTTTTTTGATGCCAAAGGCAGTGCGGAGTTGAAGAGATTTTTTCAAGCGGAGATTCAGGTCTTGTCCCATATGATTGATGAGTTTGAGAATATTTATTTTTGGGATGAGGGGGAAGGGAATTGATTTGTTAATTATTAAGTAGCAATGAAATTCTGATTCAAACTGGTATTTGCATCAAGGTTGTTATATCCCTCTAGTAATCAAGTTCGACTCTTTTTTGCTTTTCCAGTTTGTCCAGAAAATTAAGGTTATAGGTACAAGCTGAACTATGTCTGTTAAGCTTATTACGTTATAATCATGAAATAATTTTCTTTTTTAAATACATCCATAGAATTAATTTGACTGATTAAGGAATGAAGCATATGCCACTTGATTTATCAGAATAAGTGGAACTATGGTAATTTAGGTGTTTTGAAGCTTGATGAATGCAAGGAAAGAGTAATGATCAGGTTGTTGGTTTCAATTGGGGGATTGGAGATTGTTTCAGCAAATGTGCTTTTCAATTTGCTTGCCACCCAATAGTAAACATGATTTTTTTATGAATACTTTGAAATATTTGTGGTTGTTTCTGTTTGTTGACAGAAACAATTGTCTAGTACGAGAACTCCCAGTTATATTGGTGAAGTCATCTTGACAGAATTCAGTACTGGAAGCATTCCTCCTTGTGTCACTGGAGTGAGGGTTCTTCCTTTGGAAATAAGTGAAGTATGGACCTTAGAAGTTGACATAGAATATGCTGGTGGTGCGTTATTAGAGATTGCAACAAGGCTAGAAGTTGGTGAGCTAGATCTCCATAAAGAGATAGAGGACTTAAATCCAGATTTAGGCAATGCTGGGGATGTCTCTTCGGATCTTCTTGAGGGTTTTGAATATTTGGGAAAACAATTGAACCTCACTGAAAGTTCCAGGGACTTACAAGAGCCAAAGGAGGATGGTGATGCGAATATTGGTCAGTATATGAATCATATCAAATCCAAAACTTTGTGCTTATTCTATTTGTATGATCCTTTGCCAACTTACTAGATCATGGTGAATATAATTTCCATGAAAATGGGATTAATGAAACTACATGTGTAATTCTAAGTCTTGTTTTTAATTGACAATTTCTTTGACTGTTTTTAAAATTGTAGTTGGTAACTTTCTGTAGTCATTTGACAAGTTTTCAGTCCTTTTTTTCTTTATAAAGCAATTCCTTGTGTATTCTTCTGTTTCTATGCCATTCTGATTGGCCCAAGGATAGTCAGTTGGTGCTGCTTGCTATCTTTTCCATGCCCCTTGATGGTGAAAAGAAGAATCTGGAGATAGGTTAATAGAAGAAGAATAAGAGAAGAGAATCTGAGAGAAGATGAAAGTAACTTCCTGTAGTCATTTGAGAAGTTATCAATGCTATTTTCGCTTTGATTTGTATTTCAGACCTATCAAAGAGCTTTAGGAGATCTTCGTTTTCCTCAATCTCTGGATCCAGATGGAAGTCTGTGTTAAATTCTGTTGTCAAACATGTTTCACAGGTAAACCCATCTATTTTATTCCTTATTTTACTTTTATTAGTTTTTTGTTCCTTTTAAATCTTTGGAGGCCCTTTCTCTGATATTGGATGTATCCTAGTTTAACAATATGATGCGGTTGTCTAAGATGGATTGATCCCTCAATATTTCCTATCACGTCTATCCTGAGTTGGATAGCAATGCATGTTTGGAATTTTTGAACTGCTACTTATCATTTGATGATGTTTCATCCAAGTGTTTATTTTGTCCCATCTGATATTGTGGTGCTCAATCCTATTGTACACTTATAACATTAGTTTTGCTTACAATAACATTTTGGGGCTATGATTAGATGGCATTTACGGGCTATTCTGGTGAAATTTTCTAGAAGTTTACTCCCATTTCATTGTCAGCACGGTGACATGGAAATCAAGGCGCATCTCTCGGTCTACGTCAATGGATGTTAATTTTTGATGGATTACTGGGGGGAGGATTGGAAACTATATATTTTAATGGAGTGTAAGGGAAGAAGATTGACAGAATTTAGTAAAAACAAGTTAACACTACTGAGAGAATTTCAGGCTGACACTTAAAACTACTTCTTGAAGCTTATATTATGTCTACATACTTCCGCTAGTCCTTAATATAGAATATATTTGGAGAGTTGATTTTAGTCCTAAATATAAGACATATTTTTCAATCTTTTCTTAATTTACGTCTATTAATACTTCTTCAACAATAATTAAAGGAGAAGGGGGAAGGAGGGAATTAAGGAAGATAACTACGGTGTTTTAAAAAATATATGTCATATTAACTTATTTAACAAACTTCTTTAATTTATTAAATTAGGTAAATATGTCTTATATTAAAGATTAGATGGAGTACCATACTTTTCTCCCAGACATAATATATGCTTTTGCATTAAAGTGTCATAACATAGATTTACAGTAGTTACATTTGGCATGTAATAAAAAATCTTCGAGACTGGCAATGTTTTGAATATGATGACTTCTTCTATGTTTTAAAACAGAATATGATGTCTTTCAACACCTTTTTGGGAGCCATGGCGACAACAATAACAAACCAACTAACACTCAACTAGAAAGCTTGAAAGTAGAAATGAATATATAACTTTTTTCCCTACCCTAGAAATATGTTCCTAGAGACACGAACTAAATATTTGATATCTTGCAGATGTTTTATTATTCCTTGGGCCAATCAAGCTGTGAACAACTTAAAATGTCACTCTTGAGGTAACTGATTGTTTTTTGTTGCAAAGGTGCCTCTCTCTTTGGCAGCAAGAGTAGCATCCCTCAGAGGTACATTGCGTATATACATAAAGCCACCTCCGTCTGATCAATTGTGGTTTGGTTTCACATCAATGCCTGATATAGACTTCAACCTGGAGTCATTTATTGGGGATCGCAAGATTACCAATGGACGTGCTGCTTCTTTCCTGATCAAACTGTTGAAGGTATATGATTTTTTTCTGTATGTTTTGGAACAATCGATACATCTTTCTTTGCAGTGGTTGTTTAAGATTATCAAGTTTCAAATTATTTTGTTCATTCACAAATTCCCATGTGTTTATCACTTAATTTAGTTACAAATAATTCATATGTATCATCAGTATAGGTAATTATTTACAAAGGAAATTCCTTTGGGAAGACAAGGACTGGTTGAATGAGCTTCTGCTTTCGGATTATTTGGCTTTCCTTTGAAGTTGTTCTGTTTTTTAATTTCCCTCACATTCCAGAAAGTTAAACTTGTGTTCAAGTATGTGGCTAAAGATTGCTGTTAAACTTGTGTTCAAAGTATGTGACCTTACCACTGAACTTCTTGACTTCGTTTTTCCCCTCAATGCCCTCATGCATGAACCAGTGAAAAATTACACTCGAAGGAATACATTCATCAGAAAATTTTAGAATTTCTAAAGTTAAGATGTAGCTCCCCTGTGCACATAAATTATGATAATCATGACAGATTTGATCTGCAGCTGTAGCTTTCCACTCAGTTATGGATCTGAAGTTAGGATTAGAAATTTAGAACATAGAGAGAATGTTATATTCTAGAAAGACAGAAGAAAGGGTAGCTATGTAATATATATAACCAAGAGAGATTTTATTCCTTCTTGTCCTTTTCTGTGGCAGGAGCCCTTCTATTTTGTGCAAATTTGTATGTATACATTTAAGAATTCCATATGACTGATATCTTGAATCTCTTGTCCTCTTATGTGCAGATAGGGATCCGGGAAAATTTAGTGCTACCAAATTGTGAATGCATTTGCATCCCATTCATGCAAGCAGAAAAAGATGACTGGGTTCCTTTTAAAGTTGCTCCATTCATGTGGACTAGCCAAACATCTGGAATTGAGACCCCCAATTTAATGGGAGCTAGTGCAAGGACCTCAACCGATGATCCAGAGCATGCTCCACAAAAGCCCAAAAATGCTGAAATTAATCAAGAACCAGCAAACAAATCAATAGATGCTCCAGGAGTCCCATCAAGTTCCTTTCGTAAAGCAGGTAGCGTGGAAGAATCGACAACATTGTTGTTTGAGGAAGAAGAAAGACCAGAAGAAATGATAGAGTTGAAAGAGCCGGTTTCGTCTTCAATTGAGAAACTTAAACCTCAAGAAACCAAGGACTCTAGAGAACCTAAATCACCTTTGTTACAGAATGTTATGTCACAAGACATTAGGGAACAGAAGATGGATGACAGTTCATCCTCATCAACGCCCAGGATGAGTGGTGCCGTGTTGCAGAGACAAGATACTATGGATGAGACAAAGCCTTTGAAAATGGGGAGAAAAGAAAAGATGAAAGTTCTCCGGAGGAAGATGAGTGAGAAATTTGAGGAAAAGAAACGTCACATTGGAGAAAAGAGCAGGAACTTCGTTGACAAGATGCGAGGATCCAAAGAATCATAAACAAAGTAAAAAAAAGAAAGAAAGAAATAATATATGTGCATATAGTGTTAATATCAGTTGTAAAAAGTTTGGCCAACCGGGTCTTCTACAAAGGCTGAATTATTTGACTCTTAAATATTATTGAAGTGACATTGTTATTTTTCTATTTGTTTATTCTCTACCAGATTCTATTTGTGATATTATAGTTGAAATTCGGACCACTCAACGGAACCTGAGATGCACCCCAAAGTTCATAAATTAAATTCTGAATGAACGAACTATGAAGCATGAAGGAACAAAGTCATGCTCTGAACAAAAATTTTTCACTACAAACAAATGCATAGTCAAACATAGGTCTTGAACAATATTTCCTCAACACCATTTAGGACATTGAACCATCCAACAACTTTAATTGGAAATAAACAAGAATTTGCTAGCCCTCAGAGAGAGATTTCAACATTAATACAAGTATAGCATAAATTGTGACCAGTGTATCAACCTTATTTCATCATTTTAAAAGGCCTCCACCAATCATTTCGTGAATAAGTTTTTCAGCCTTCGCATTCTTGCTTTTTGCTAAAAGAGCATGAAGAAGTGTTTTGTATGATACCAGATCAGGGGGACAGCCATTTGCTCTCATTTTTGGAAGTAAGGTCATAGCTTCATCAAACAAGCCTTTTCTACAAAGCCCACTGATCATAATGTTATATGTGTAGACATCTAGACAACAGCCACTGACCAAAAGGTACTGAAAAATATCTCGAGCATCATTTAGTCTACCACCTTTGCACAAGCCATCGATAAGTATATTGTATGTGCACACATGAGGTTGAATTCTCTGGGCAACCATTTGCCTAAATAATGCAATCCCCTGATCAAGATTTTGACTTTTGCAAAATGAATCTAACAAAATATTATAGGTGACTCTATCAGGGGTCTGTCCACTTTCTTGCATATCATAAACAAGATCTCGCACATCTGACATTCTCCCTGATTTGCACAAGCCATCAATCAGAGAATTATAAATTATCACATTAGGAACCAAGCTTTTGTGACGCATCTCTCTAACAAGATTTAAAGCCACATCGACCATTTTAATCTTGCACAATCCGTTGATCAGTATAATATAACTAACTACATCAGCTACACAACCACTTTGAACCATCTTATTGAATATTTCCTTTGACGCACACACATTATTCATCATACAGTATCCACCCATTAAAGAATTATAAGTAGGCCTATCCGGTCTCTCACCACATTTCATCATCCTAGCAAGCACTGTTTGAGCTTCTATAATCTTCCCTTCTTTACAAAACGCATCAATGAATATATTAAAGGTATAAACATTTGGTTTGATGCTTTTCAATGCCATTTCATGGAGAAACTTGGTAGCTTGTTTCCACTGTCCCATGCTGCAATAGGCATGGATCAGGGAATTATAAGTAATAATAGATGGCACAATTCCTTGATCAATCATTGTTAAATACAGTTCATACGCCTCAATGACATGTCCACATTTATAAAGGCTATCTATGATAGTATTGTACATGATTACATCTGGCTTGATTCCTTTCCTCCCCATCATATGGACAAATTTAACAGCAGACCTTATTTGCCCTACTTTACACAGTCCATTGATTAAAGTTCCATAACTATATCCATCCAATTGAAATCCTTTAGCTATTAAATCATCGAAAAAGTCTAGTGCTTCCCCAACCTTATTATCAACACAGAGTCCTTTTAATAAAGTGTTCAAGGTTATGGTATTTGGTCGAAGACCCATCTTGAGAATCCTCCCCAATGTTGAGAAAGCAGAGTTCATCTGTCCAATATTGCAGTAACAGTTTATCAAGATGCTCATTGTAATTAAAGAAGGTGCAAATCCCTTGAACTCCACTTGAGCAAACAATGAGATCGCAATTCGATTGTGTTTGGCCTTGACAATGGATCCTAGAATCTTATTAATTTGGAAGATGGAAGGCGGGGGAAGCATATGGAGTAAGCGATTGAATGAGGCGACGGCGTCGTCGATGTTGAATGCATTTAAGGATTGGGAATGAGCAAACAACTTGGGATTGAGGGAATAATAGAAAGAGGGAAGCAAGAGAGACGAAGAAGGTGAAAGAAAGTGAGCAATTTTAGGGAATGCGTACCTTGAAACTGGAGGAAAACGGCGGAGAAAATGCATGGCAAAGCAGATGAGGGACGAGCACGGCGAACTCCGACAGCTTCGAATCGAAGTCAATGCAGAGAAGAAGGATTCAAGGGTTTTTCTTGCCCAGTGGTTTTCCCGGGGTGTGTAAAAATATTAAAAATAGTGGAAACGTTGCTGAAAAACCAGGCTTATGAAAACCGGACCGGACCGGCCGGTCCGGCCCGGTAACCGGCGAACCGGCCGGTTGGCCGGTCCGGTTTTCATTTTTTTAAAAAAAAAAAAAAATTTTTTTAAAAAATTTTTCCTTTAGAATTTCATACTATAAGTCTAAAATCTTCAATTTCTCACCGGTTTGGTCCCGGTTTGACCCACTGACCCTTAACCCAGTACCCCAACCGGTTCAATGACCGGTCCGAATTTTAATACCTTGTGAAAAACAGAAGAAGTATCATTAATTACCTCACTTGATGAAATGATTAATTAATTAATGTGTAACTCATCTATCTAATTTCAGATTTTTTTTAATGACGTCTAATTTTAGATTCTCTTCACTCATTTTTCCTCTTATTATTTACCTTACTATATACTGCTCAATTTTTTAAATAATTAATATGTTCATATTTTATTGTGTTAATTTACTTGCATGATGGTGTGTGATGGTCGTGGATGTGGTATTTGCCAAACTATTTTTATATAGGTAAAAAGATAGGAAAAAAATTTTAAAATTATAAAATCTTAAATCAGATTTGTTATTTAGAGTTAATCAGAGAATAATAAAATTTGATAAGCAATTCACAACTCATTTTTTGAAAAAATTCCTGATTTAGAATTTATAATTTCAAAATTATTTTTCTGTCTTTTTCTCATTTATATACTCCATTTGGTCTTTAGTATAAGACTCATCTTGTAGTTCAATTTCTTCATTAAAAATGGTCTTATATTAAGGATCCAAGAGAGTAATAGATTTAACATTTTAAAAGAAAAAATCTCTATATATACTTGTATAATATAGGAAAAATTACAGAAAAACAACCTTTTTTTAACCCCCATAAAAAAAACAGTTTCAAAAACACAAAGTTGTTAATTGCTGAAAAAACATAATGAATAGCCATGTAAAAATTGTAAATAACCCCAAAGAGTGACTTTGTTATTAGTAAATAAAAATTGTTAATAAATAATAAAATATAACGAATAAAAGTGTAAAAGTTGTGATTTACATGAAAGAAGCCCTTGCTTATTTTACAAAAATGGCTTCAAGGTCAATGATCTTTGATCAGTAGAATAGTGTGAACCACAATGTAATTACGAACTTGAACAAGAACTCTATAGGTTTCACAGAGAAAATGCCACAAGTTACAGCAAAGTAACATCTCAATCTTCTCAATGCACAAGACTCTTATTAGGTGGGATCTGATAAGGGATAGATGTACATAATCTTACCCTCACAAGCGGAGGGTGTTTCCAGGATTTGAATATTTTATAAAGCCATCAAAAAATCATGTGTAATACAAGGAATTACTTATTTGATAATTTTTAATCCTATGGATTAGACAATGTGTCCTACAGAATTCTAGCCTTACAAACACATGGATACTTAGTGCCTTAATTTCTAGAACCTTAAAATCAGATGCATGATTCATGTTGTGCTTCCAGAAAAAATGCATTATTCATGAATCTTCAATTTAATTTACAGTTGAAGCCATATACCCTTTGTTTGCAGTGGTTGTTTAAGATTATCAAGTTTCAAATTATTTTGTTCATTCACAAATTCCCATGTGTTTATCACTTAATTTAGTTACAAATAATTCATATGTATCATCAGTATAGGTAATTATTTACAAAGGAAATTCCTTTGGGAAGACAAGGACTGGTTGAATGAGCTTCTGCTTTCGGATATTTGGCTTTCCTTTGAAGTTGTTCTGTTTTTTAATTTCCCTCACATTCCAGAAAGTTAAACTTGTGTTCAAGTATGTGGCTAAAGATTGCTGTTAAACTTGTGTTCAAAGTATGTGACCTTACCACTGAACTTCTTGACTTCGTTTTCCCCCTCAACGCCCTCATGCATGAACCAGTGAAAAATTACACTCGAAGGAATACATTCATCAGAAAAAATCATGTGTGATACAAGGAATCACTTATTTGATAATTTTTAATCCTATGGATTACACAATGTGTCCTACAGAATTCTAGCCTTACATACACTTGGATACTTAGTGCCTTAATTTCTAGAACCTTAAAATCAGATGCATGATTCATGTTGTGCTTCCAGAAAAATTCATTATTCATGAATCTTCAATTTAATTTACAGTTGAAGCCATATACCCTTTGTGTCTGTGTCTGTGTCTATTTTTTCATTAGATATATAGAAGTTTCTTTGAATTTACAATGGCAGGCATGGATCTACATTGTGTTAGTATTGGCAGGCACAACGGAAATTTAAAAATGCAAAAGTTCACCGATCCTAATTGCAGATCTATCAACGACGTTTGAATCGAGTTAGAAATAATCGTACCTTTTATGTTTTACTTTCCAATCTCTAGGACCCAACATCTCATATCAGCTCCCTCTACTGGTATCCACATGAATATCACTCCTACACAGACAACATACTAGCACCTCCAAAATGTCTCCCTAGGGTTTTCTTTCGGCTCCTTATTTCTCATCCATCCTCAGATTATACTACCCCTTCGTTTTATAACTAATAAGAGCTATATTGGATCTTTCAAAATTAATATTAATTATTTTGAAATCAATTAACACTTAATTGCTTTGATAAGCTAATTAAATAAATTCGGTTTAATTAAATCTGTCCAATAGTTTTAATTTAACCTATTTATTTAATTTGAATAAAGAGCCAATGGAATTAGATTTAATTTATTTTTTAAAATTTAAATATGAGATATTATATTTCTATTAATGTTAGTCATTTAATCTATTAAATAAAATTAAATATGAAACCAACACTACTTAATAATGATATTATTATTATTATTCTTTTCACGAATTTTATATCATATATATATAGGTATGAAATTTGTCCACTCTAGATTAAACATTGTATTCATTGAATCTCAGACACATCTTAGATTCAATGAACTTGGACATTATAGCTTGTGTTGGGCTATTCTTGTATATGACCCTGTAGGCTCATACGGAGTTGGCAGTGGGTTAATAACCTCATTTACCCACAAGTCGCAAGCGGCATCTAGCAAGATATTATGATTACCCTATTCATATGAGGATCGTTAACAATATGCAACTTGTCATACAACCATGTCATGTCCCTTTTGTCACTCGATATTTCGGCCAATGATGAGACATAGATAATGTCATCATCTTATTCCTGACCATTAGTTTCCCGATTCCTAAGGAGTTTGACAATAGAAATGAAAACTCCTTTCCATCATAGTTTGGCCATACATTTCTCAGGCTTACTCATCGAGGGCCCCCAATAATATCTCTTTACTAATGTAAGGGACAAATCTCATCTTAATCATTCACATTCCTCTACATGAAAACCACCAAGCTCGACTGCAGCCTTTATCATCACCCGGTCAAATGTGACTTTTGACTAGGTCAAGGCTTAATGACTCTCATGTAGGAATCGATGGTGATCTCAGGTCGAAGGGCATAGTGACATGGTTATACATTAGATAAGCTTAAAACTTGATCCATCACTAGTGCAAAATGCTATATTTGACATCAGTTAAAAATGTATTATCACTATAGCATATAGGAAGTAGTAAAAATTGGAGTAGCTGAAAATAGATATTATAGCGTTAGTTACAAAAGACCTAACGTCATAAAAGAATATAATACGACATCAGTTACAAATGACATGACGCCTTAAAGAAATACAACAAAAAAAAAAATTGGTTTACCCTAGGCGTCGCCATGTCACCAGTTGGCCACTGCCATTTCATTGATCATTTATCCCTACCAACTCACCTCTAAGGCTCCTAGTGTCCATGTCAGCGCCTTGTTCAAGTAACAAATTGGATGCATTTTGTGATAAAGGGAGGATTTGAACCCTTGACTTTGTGCGCGTATTGATATGCCTTTGTCAATTGAGTTGTTATGAATCTACAATCTTTATTTACAAAATTATATATATATATATATATATATATATATATATATATATATATATATATATAATATTTATTTTTAATTTTGTTTTTTCATGTAATTATTTATTAGTACTTAATATATTATTTATTCAAAAAGTAAAAAAAATAAATATTTTATAAAATAGTATTTATTTATATATTTTGATTTTGATTTGTATTTAATATTTATAGTTTTTTATTTATATATAATATTAGTGAAAAACTCACATATTTTAATAAAAATAAGCAACAATGATTTTTATATCTTTATTTTATTATTGTATTTATATTATAATTTTTATAATATAATCTGTTAGAAATTATTGACAAAAAAATGACATCCCTAACTTCATTTTTTTTATAGTGAAATGACCTATATTATGATGTCAATTAATAAGGACCTGACACAATAAATGAATAAATGTATTACAATATCATACCTAAATATAATTGATGTCATAATAGAAGGTAATTATTTAATTGATTATGATATTCGTTCTTATTTAAACTAATTAATGTCATATTTGCATATTATGGCAATAGTTATAATCATAATTAACGTTGTATTAGGAATATAATTTTTTTAACACGTTAAATTTATATAATCCCTCATTTAAGAATATACTTCATATGCAACCAACTAATGTACAACTATACAAATTTCCAGCTTAAACAGGGTCATTTTAATGTAACTATAATATTGTTATTTCTAAAACTTTGTTTTCATTCTTTAATTAAAATTTTTAAATGTTATATTTAAAATATTTATTTATTTTTCAATATATATATATATATTACAAAAAAATTTCAAAACTTAATTTAAATCTTTTTAATTAACTACAGTGTCTGGTATGGCATCTTTTTGAAGTGCACTTGATACAAAAATATTATAAACCTAATTATGACATCGGGTGCTTATATAATTGATGCCATAATGTAAAATATGGCATCAGATAAACTTAAAACAAAAGTAAAAATATGACATATCCATTACCGCTTTGGTTCTTCAAGTAACTCATGTGAATTCATGTAGTTAAATTAGTGTTTTACATTAGTGCATGTAGCTTTCTCATAGCAGGTCGGTCCAGCACCTTGTACTCTTACAAGTGCCCTAGGCTTTAATTTGTATCTCTATACCTTATCAAAGTTATACTGGTCTCATTTCATTTTTGCTCCCCTATAGATGACCGACTAGGGAAATTGAGGACAATCTTTATGATTTAACCAAGGAGACAGTTATCACAATGAACGTGCGAATAATATAATAACAAAATAGAAAAATACATTAAATAATACTATTCAAAGTACAATGATTGATCCCTAGGGCACAATTTCCAACACATTCATCAAAAGAATAGTTGAAGAAATACTCAGTAAGCTGAATCATACACCTTTGAATGTTGCTAAGCATCCTGTGGGATTGGAGTCTCCTTTATTGGACATGGAATCATTGTTGGGTACCCAATCAGAAAAAGATGTGAGGGTTGTTGGAATCCATGGAATTGGAGGAATAGGTAAAACAACCATTGCTAAAGCTCTTTATAACCATATCTCTAACCTATTTGAGGCCAGCACATTCATTGCAAATGTAAGAGAAATCTCAAAGCAAAAGTTCGGCTTAGTTCAATAACAAGAAGCTCTTCTTTCTGAGATACTAAACTACAGAGACTTAAAAGTCTACAATATAGCTAGGGGAATGAACCTCATAAAGAATAGGCTTTGTTCTAAAAGAGTTCTCATAGTTCTCGACGATGTAGATTCGATGGAACAACTTGAATCATTGGTTGGAGAAAACATATGGCTTGGCTCAGGAAGTGGAGTTGTCATAACAATTAGAGATGAACATTTGTTAATTGCTCACAATATTGAAGCAGTCTACAAAGTTAAGGAATTAAGTTATGATCATGCTCTTGAATTGTTCAACTGATATGCCTTCAAAAAACCATATCCCCCCCATAAATTATGAGAACCTTTCATCTCACATATTAAGCTACTCCAAGGGTCTTCTGTAATGCCTCAAATCACAACAACCAAATACTTAACCATAGTATTTCAAATATCATCAATAAGGATGTTCAACATCCAAACCATCAAAATACAAATCAGTTCAAATAAAACCCACGTCTCAATGTTAAATCAAATCCTCAAAATATTTCAACAAAATAAAATGCGGAAGTCTTAGGGTCATGGCAATATAAATGACATAACATGAGCTCTAGGAGCACAAAAGAGCCTTCAAGGCTCACTCCATAGGTGTCTTCCCTTGCTTCCTATTAGAACAATCACCTGAAAATGTTAATATATAGGGATGGGATTCCACGTCTCAGTAACTACTGAAAATTTCCACTGCACACAAGTAAATCATATATGATAAAAAGAATGAACTGATTACATATATATTTGTATATACCATAGTTCTCGTACAAGTCAAAAACAAATTTAATTATCATTATGTCAATATGTATTTTCATCACAACAGGTAATATACAATTATGCAATATACAATATGTAAGATGCAACTCTCTTATATCACCGTCCATCCTTATTCCACTAACTGGAGCCATAGGCGAACAAATAGTCCAATAGAAACCCATCCATTTGACTGGATTATCCCAATCTCACTAATTCTTAAGATGCACCAGGCCAAAGGTGTAGAGCTTAAGTCTGGACTATGGCTCCCCTCCTTAAAGGAATATAACTAAGGAGGTGTCACATGTCTCACAGCTCTAATACAATCCCGGTCAAAGGAAAACATGAAAGAAGGGGCCTTGACAAGTACCATCCACTGTGCACCGAGTGATGACATACCACGTGGTAGAAGATCTCAACATACAAATTTCTCCTTACTCCAACCCATCACAGATGCAACCGCCATAACAGTAATAAATATAATATCATTAAAAGACAAGGTACAATAATTCATGCTTCCATTCGTATCAAATATAATCACATATTCAAACATGCTAAAGAGGAAATAATAATCCAATAATACATTAATTATCATTAAATTATTAATTATTTGAGTAAAATGAGTTATAGAGAAATTTACTTGTAACACTACTTATTTGAGAGTTTACAATACATACACACATATATATATAATTCAGTACATTTTTCTTTTATAAAAAAAATAGTCATTCACAATCATACACAATGCACGAGTATATGAAATAATATTTAGAGTTACCTGATACTCTCTAGCTCACAAGTAGTCACACAATGAATTACTCTATAGCTCTCAATAAGAGTCTACGAAGTCATAAATGAAAATAACTATTAATACATACATATGTGTGTAAGTATAACCTAAAACTCTTCTCTAGTTAACCTCAGCCCTTAGAACTCGCCTATAGAATTAACCATAGGCACATGTGTGATGTATCTTTCAGCATATTCCTTTTGTATTTTATATATGGGTCTTTATATATATATATATATATATCCACATGAAACCAAATGATAATAGCAAATTGTTGAAAGCAAAACAATTTTACCAAACTCTCACATCCTATATACATGTAAGGAGTGAAGAAAAACAACATCAGTGGACTTGTTAAGTTATTATATACATACATTTTTTTAAAAAAAAAATGAAATAACGATAAATGAATAAAAATATTTCAACATATATATCCACCAAAACTAACCAAGAAAAAGGGTGAGTAAGAAGAATGAATAACATATACAAACTAAGAAAAAGACAAAAGAAGGGGTTATGGAGAAAAAAAAAGGGGGGATATATGTGTATACATAAACTCACGCACACCATCAGTAACAAGAAAAGGGGTTTTGTGGTTGGTAGGATTTTGAGAAAATTGATGATCATAAGACCACCAGAAAAAGAAAAGGAAAAAGAAATGGAGTGAACAACACGTGATGATTAAGAGGAAATATATGTGTGTGAGTAGGGACTCAAAGGAAGATAGCTCATGCTTTTGTGAATAAATCTGACACCCATAATGGGTGAAAAGACTAAGAGGGAGGGTATATAAACAAAAATTAAAACGGTAAGGAATAATCAATAAGGGTTCATAGGTCTTTGAAGCCTTACAAACACAAGCATTATGGTGAGATAAACAATGTGAGGTTGTGAATCAGAAGAACAATCTATCAAAAAAAAAAAAATCAAAAGGACAATATATATATATATACACCTACCAACTCTGAATCACGAAGAAGGAAGAGGGTGAGTAAAGTGGTGTCATACACACATATCTGTATACACCTACAGTTGAAAAGACACCCAACAGTAAAGAAAAAATGAGAGAGTGTGTTGGAAAGCTTGACTTGATAAGACCAAAAACTAGGAAAAAGAAGAAGAGAGCAAGGCATTGCACCTTGTGGTGATGCGGCGCCGGATGTTCACATGGAGAGAGGGAAAAAAAAGAAGCTTTTATGGGGATAGGGTCAAGGTTCACCCCCTTTTTTTAATCATCAGAATAATAATAGTATTTTTGTTTTCAAAAAGCAAACTTTTTTTTTTCTATATCACTTTCCAGATAATAAGGTAAGTTTACACACATACTTATATGTTAAAATAATTATTTTAAGGAGGTTTTTCATTTTTATATTTATTTATTTTTTTAAAGTAGAAATCTTTTTTTTTTTTTTGCAACTTTATTCTACCTTTTAAATTATTAATTAATTTATTCTAACTCTTTAACTAAATAAAACTTAAGCTACAATTAACTCTAAGCCCTAAAAATTTAAAGATGTTACATCTTTCATTGGCTTTAACTGTGTTGGGATCTTACTTATTTGGGAGGAGTATAGCATAATGGAAAAGTGCAATACACAAATTGAAGAACACTCTAAGCAAACAGATTTCTAAAGTGCTTAAGATCAGCTTTGATGGGTTGGAGGAAAATGAGAAGGCCATATTTCTGGATATTGCATGCTTTTTCAAAGGAGAGGACAAAGAGTATGTGAAGAAGATCCTAGAAGCTTGTAACTTGCACCTGGATATTGGAAGGGAAGTTCCTGTGGACAAGTCCCTTGTTACTGTTGATATGAACAAGCTTTGGATGCATGACTTGATTCAAGAAATAGCCAAAGAAATCGTTCTCTCTGAATCCCCCAAAGACCCTAGCAAACGTAGCAGATTATGATTTTATCAAGATGTTCTTTAAGTATTGATGGAACAAAAGGTACTCTCTCATCTTAATTACTCCATCTGGTCCTTAATATAAAACATATTTACCTAATTTGATTATATTAAGAGAGTTGGTTAAGTTAGTTAGCATGATATATATTTTTTAAAACACCCTAGTCATTTTCCTTAATTCCTTCATTCCCTCTCCTTTTTTATTAGCACTGATGGAACATCAATAAAGGTAAATTAGAAAAAAAAAAATTAACAACTATGAATAATATGTCTAATATTTAGGACCAAAATCAATTCCTTAAATATGTTTATATTGAGGACTGGAGGTAGAGGTAGCGGAACCTATTTCAACTATAAAGCACCACTAATCAACTACTCCCCCCCCCCCCAAAAACAAATACATGTCTTAATTCATATTAGATACAACACAATAATTCAAATCATACCAGAATGTATTGAAATTATGTATTCATGTACCTAGACAACTCTGCTCTTAATGATTAGGATTTGAATTTACTAAACTTTTGTTTAAAATATGTCTAGCTAATTATTCTTACTCATGGATGTGTGTAACCAGGAAAGTAACAACATAGAAGGCACAAGGCTAGACATACCTGAAATTGAAAGGGTGAAGATCAGTGGCAAAGCCTCGGAGAAGATGAAAAAGCTTAGAATTCTTATGGTTGATAATGCAAACTTTTCAGGTGGTGTTCCATATCCGTCTGATGAGCTAAAGTTAATTGATTGGCCAAAATATCCATCTTCAACTCTGCCACCAAACTTCCATCCAAAGAGGCTTGTTTCTGTAAAGATGAATCATAGCAGCATCAAGTACTTATGGAAGGGAGTTAAGGTTTGAAACTTCTGTTTCTGCAATTCAAGTTTGCTACATATAATTGAAATGAAAATTTAAAAAGATGTTCTTAGAAGTAATATCTCCCACATAAAACTTAATGTCTGTTTGGATATGTTTTGCTTTTTTAATCCAGTTCATCACATTTTAACACTGATGATGTTTCAGATATTTTGAGATCTGAAGTTTTTATACTGTAGCAGCTGCAAATATCTCTCAGAAATTCCAAACTTCTCATTGACCGCACACATTGAAATGTCAGGTACATATGTTGTTTCATTGATGAGTTGTGCTCTTTGTTGTTGCTTGGAAGGATTCAATGGCACTAGGTATGCTCATTAATGATCCTTCCAAAGGAGAGTTTGTAATTTTGGCAGCAATAGGTACAATAGATTTTTTTTTTTTTTTTGGTTACTAGAAATGCTCCATGATTGTTCATATTTGAGTAATAATTTCTCATTTTCATTGTTTTGAGTCTCTATCAATGTCACCGGTAATTAGCTAACTTCATCTATGTGAAAATAGCAAGTGGGTTGTAAGGCAAAACAGAACAATGTAATAATGCACATATAACACTTTTATGGTGTGTTTTAATGGGGGGACGAGAAGGAAAATCTTAATGAATTCTATTAAAAAATTGGAGAACTGAGATTAGAAGCTTTTGATTAATTTTTTTTACTCTTTTATCTTATGCCTCTTTGTTAAAATTTTATAACCAAACTTCTCCAATTTTATGTAACAGTAGCAAAAAGCCCATGTTTTTGTTAAAAGTGCAAATTCAACTTCGCATGTTCACGATCATTTCAAAATTCCTCACAAGTCATAATCTATTTTCTTTTACAGATCATTACGTACAGTCATTGCTTCTGCAGTATAGCTAGCTTCCAAAAGTGAAGCATTTAACTCTTCTAGTGTCTTGTAGATATTCACTAACTGAAGGTAAGAATGATTTCCTGCAGAAAACATATGAAATCTACCATAGATCTCAACCAGACTCCAACCACATTCTTTAACCAATCCTTCACTAGCTATCAATTTTCTCATCATATGTGCCTCATTCCACTTTCCCAAAGATGTATACAAATTAGCCATTAACACATAATTTCCAGATCTTCCCAGACCTAAATCCAACAATTTAGCAGCTACCACCTCTCCCAGCTCAATGTTACCATGAATCTTACAAGCATTAAGAAATGGGGTCCAAGCTTGTTGTCGTGCTTTGAGTGGCATGCCCTCGACGAAACCTAAAGCTGAATCAAGCCGACCGACTCGACCAAGAAGATCAACCAGGCAAGTATAATGTTCTACTGTAGGATCTATTCCAAATTCCTCCTTCATGTTTTTGAAATAGTTCAGTCCTTCTTCCACCAATCCTGAATGGCTACAGGCATTTAAAATGCTAGTGTAAACAATTGCATCAGGTATTAAATCTTCTTCCTTTAGCATTTTATGGAAAAGGTTTATAGCTTCTTTCCCCATCCCATGAATGGCATAACCATTTATCATGGAAGCCCAGACTACTAAATCTTTATCCTTTACTCTCTCGAATGCGTCTCTTGATTTCTTGATGCTTCCACATTTTGAGTACATGTGTATGAGGGAGGCTTTGATTCTCTTATCGGTATCGAACCCGTGTAGCAAAATGTATTCTTCAATCTCTTGTCCCATGCTCAGAGATCCCAGATCAGCACAAGCCGAAAGAACTGCAGCAAGGGTTGCTACATTTGGTCCAATATCTGTCCTAAGTAGCTTTCTAAATAGTTCCAATGATTCCATAGGATGGCCTGAAGAAGCATAGGCTGCAATAGTAGATGTCCATAATGAAATGTTTTTTTCATTGACCAGATCAAATATCCTTCTAGCAGATGAAAGGTCACCACATTTTGCATACATACTTACAAGCGCATTTTCTATGGATTCCTCCTCATCACATCCACTTTTGACTATAAGAGAGTGAACCGATGAAGACAACCGAAGATTTCCTACTTGTACACAACCAGAAGCAAGATTCAAAAACACAACAGAGTCTATGTCAGTACTTTGACATTGCATTTGATGAAATACTCTAAATGCTTCGGCAGTATTCCCAACTTTAAGAAAACCACCTATAATAGTTGTCCAAGAAATCAATGACTTATCATGCATCATGTCAAAAACTTGGCATGCTCCATTTAATTGACCAAAATGTATATACATACTCATCAATGAATTGGTTAATGAAGTCTCAGAAAATTCGAGCCCATGTTTGATCAAGCAACAGTGTATTGATAGCCCCAGAAGAAGATACTTATTGGCAGCAGTTAGATTGGAGTAACCTGACAAAATGGAAACAAATGTGGAAGAATTCGGTTCAAAACCACAAACCCACATTTCTTTCAAAAGAATCAGTGCTTCCTCCATCCAAGGACCACGACAGTAAGCAGAGATCATGGTGTTCCAGGAGATGACGCTTCTCACAGGCATTTCATCAAACACAGTGCGTGCATGAACAATTTCAGAGCACCTGGAGTACAGATCAATGAGAGCGGTTTGAACAAAAGCGTCTTGTTTATAGCCAAGTTTCAGTACACGACCATGAATCTTCGTTCCATCTCGAAAAGAAGCAATCTTTCCACAGGCCTTGAGGACCAGAGGATAAGTGAAGCTATTACCAAGAACTCCATTGCGAGCCATGGAAGAGTAAATCTTTAGTGTTTCTGAGAATAACCCATTGTTGGTGGAGTCTCGAATCATAAGGTTCCATAAGTAAAGAGGCTTTTTGAAATTAGAAAGTGATGAAAGACGCAATGACATTTAACTTTCTCAGCTTATAGGCATGGTTTTCCCTTCTTTTTAATATAAGGACTCAGAAGCTGTATTTACAGCTTTGCCTCATGCGAGAGAAGCAGGAAGATGAAAATGAAGCAAATTCCAGTTCTGTGAATTTGTCTATTGCAGACAAAAGTACTTGTTCTTACACTGCTCAAAGCGTGCTTTGAAGTTTCAAAGCAGAGTCGTTAATTAACGAACACCGTTCAGGGGAAACAAGTTTTGGAGGTAAAATTGTGTCAAGCGTTGGCTATAGTGGGAGATACGAGATTGCCATAACTCAAGCCACAATCTAATCTAAATCTAAATATATATGAAAATTTATTGTGTTTATTTGAGTTGCATTATTTGCGTTCATTAGTGAAAATTTCACTTTTAACGGTTCCGAAAAGAAAAGGCTGAAGTTGCGTGGCTAAGGATCCTATCTTTTGTGTAACATCAATTGCCAAGCAAGAAAATTCAAATTCAGACAATGAATTTCATCTTTTTTTTTTTTAAGAAAAAGAGGGGAGGAATTAGGAAAAACTAAGAGAAAATCTCTCATTAAAAAGTTCATTGGTGGAAAGGATTTTTTTATATTATCATTTGATGGTTTGAGATTCACGGTTGTTTCTTCCAACACAAGTCTCTCCTATCAACTCTAACTCGAGACCTAAATGGATCTAATAGGGTTTTACACTGTTAGATCAACTATATATTAGTGAAAGGATATAAACAAGAGTACCGGTACTCAGTGTGCATACAAATTTATCAAGTTCTTCCCTCTCATAAAATTTCTAATGAAGGGCTTTTCCCAAATTTTGCCAAACAAGAAATATCTTAATAAATGAAGTTAAGTATTTGAATTTTGTGGGGCAAAAAAACTTGTTAAGAGAACTTCCTTCAATTAGGCTAATAATGGATAGATTCTAATATCTCCAGTCTTAAATATAAAAATTAGTTTATAATGTAATTATATTCTTTTAAAAAAAATCAATTGACATACTTTGGAGGGCTAGGAAAATCTTATCCGGCTAAAACCATGGGAGCTTAAATTAACTTAAAATTAAATGATAAACCTCATGTATTTCCACATAAAACCAAATTTACATTTTAAATTCACCCCCCCTCTCTCTAACATTTATTTAAAGCTATGATCAATGCTTGAACCTTGATCACTATTGACATATCTCATCTGACTCTTAATTAACAACTGAGTCAGTCTCTCAAATGACTGAAACACACTTCATTTTCATTTCTTTCTATCTCGCTTCTAGGAAGTGGGATGATATGTGGGAGTAAGAACATACATCTTGCAAGCATGTGGGTCCAAATATGCTGAGATTTGCCCAGAAACGGATGATTCAGTTGAGTGCTGCACAAGAATTATTAAACATTTTATAGAGCCATCTTTATATAATAATAATAATAATGAATAAGACTATTATGTACTTATTATAAATAGCTTTCAAGTAAGTTAATAACTCACAGCCCATAAATCTCTGGCATCAACAATAGTTCCTGGTTTGAGGCCTATATCAGACCAATATGTTGTCACTTTGGCTTTTGATGAGCTTCTGTTCCATAGGATCACTGCCAACTTGTAATCACTCAAAGGCCCTGCCCATACCTGTCACAATAAAAGATCATCACTTGTTGAGTATGCTCTGACCAACAATAATATATCGAATCAAATAAGTTTATAAGTTTCAATCTTTTTCGAATCATATTGTATCATTTTTATTTGAAAATAAATTAAAAGGGAGAGCTCAATCTTAAAAAACTAGCCTATTAGGAGAGAAAGCTCCTTCAACTTAGGGTAGTAATATTTAGACAGCAAAACGTAGGGTGGCATAATAAACCGTGGAAGGAAAGTGGAAAAAGTGATATAAATAGTACCTCCAAACCATAAATGCTTTTCACCTTTCTCCCTTGAACTCCTAGCTTGTCTGCGTCAAGATAACAAGATAGTAAGTTTTAAAGCATTTTATATTGAACAGATTGCTGCTTTCATTTTTTGTATGAAGAAGAAGGATATGATATTATGAGGGTTTGATGATCCGTTCAGTTCATGCCTTGGTTTACGGCTATTACTTCCTTGTTGCTAAGTAGTTCATATGTTGTCTGATCCATAGATCTAATATCACACCCAATCAATAACGGAGCCTGCACAAACACACAAAAGCAAATACTTATAGGGAAAATCCATTAATTTTCTCAGAAAGTTTATTTATTTATTTCATTGTACCTTGGCTAATGCCCATATGCTGAAATGAGCTCTGTATTCTTCAGTTGTCATGCCTCCATTTCCCACTTCAAGCATATCAGGATCTGTTTCCAAATACACACATACATTGACATTGTGAGATATACTTCCTCAATATGATATGAACAAAATGATTCACTAATTTCTCTCTCATCAATGCTTTCTTCAATGGGTTATCATTAAACTCCCTCACTTTATTAAACCAAATGAACTTCACTTAGTACGAAATGTAGTATTGATGTTTAAACAAGTCATAAGGCCCACATCAGAGAGTCTCACAAGTGAGATGTCATTTATAAGTTCAAAAAACTCTGCCTTCCAATATGGTAATCTTTAGGTAAGAGCACCTGAAAACCTCGAAAAAAGCTACCCACGGAGGATCTCACTAGCAGGAGGCCAAGTGAAGCTGCCCATTCCCATACAAGCTAGTCTTTTGGGATTAGGATGTCTATTTGAACTACACAGAACAAGAGAGATTCATTACCATTCCATCCTCCAGGTCCAGCATAAGATGCCCATCTATCATTTTGATCTGCAAGAGACGTCATACTGAGAAACAAGTGACATAATCATTAGCCCACAATGAATGTAACACAAAATAGATACATTGAGCATCAGATTATATATATACATGTGATTTGACGGCTAATCACCTGAACCAGTTATCTGTAATATCTCCTGTTGTTCTCCAGCTATTACCTAAGCTTCTGGCCCAAGTTGCTGGGTTTTCTCTTCCCCTGAGAGTTCAGAAAGCAACTCATGTTTTCACTCAAGGAAACAAAAAAGAAAAAGAAAAAAAGAAGTGCAGTTTCGGGAACCATAGAGAAACTGAGGGTAAAAAGTAATATAGAAGAACACTTACCATTCACAGATAGAGAAGAAGATTGGCCTTCCAGCTTTCAGCAAAGCACGAGTCATTATGGGGTACCTGTAATTATTATGTCCCTCTTTAACTCAAACTGCTTCTTACATGTTCACTCAAAAGCTTTGAATTAAAATTCATACCTTCTCTTTGGACTCAGACCATGCGTATCCTCACAGTTATCATACTTCAAGTAGTCTACTCCCTTCAGTAACATTTCAGTTAGAATCTTCTGTAAAAGTTTAAATATAGGCTAAACTCTACAAAACCCCTCGGAACTTTGAGTTAGTTGCAGACAAACCTCCCAAAGTTTCAAAGTTTCAATTTAACCTCCCTAAGGTTTTAATTTTTGACTTGGCATCCTCCAGGTGAAAAAGAATTTAAATTTTGAAATATCGTGTGTCATATGGAACTATCCTAAAATTTAGGGAGTTTTTTATCTCATAGCCTAAATTTATTTAAGCTATATCATATGTCATGTCATCCTTATTAATCTGATGTGGCAGTTTTTGCCAGTAACTAATTTAACTGCAAAATTAAGATGAGAGAGTTTAATAATGAAAATTCAGACATCTAGAAGGTTAAATTTAAACTTTGAAATATTATGGGGTTATATGCAACTGAAAGAAGGTTTTTGTAGATTTCAGCCTCATTATATTGAAATGAACGGAGGTTAAGTAGATATTACCCAGGAAGCAAATGCTTTTGCATCTTTGTATTCATGTCCAAGAGATCCAGGCTGCTTCTTTGTGCAGGTTCGAGTTCTGCAGAGAAATTGTTGGAGATATAACAAAAATGCTTCAATAAGCTCTCTCTCTCTCTCACACATACATATATATATATATATAAGAGGTTTAATGTATATTTACATATAAGAGGTATAATGGTGGAAGTGATATACCCAGCATCAGAATAAATTCCCAGCTTGAGACCTTTGGCATGAACATAATCAGCCACAGCTTTGATCCCTGAAGGAAATGTTGAACCTTTTGGTACCAAATTTCCCTGTCACAAATTCATTTCCATAATTCATAGAAATTCATTTATTAAATTGGGTGTTTTCACAAGATAAATCCAGTTTCACTAACCCATTTCAAGGATTTTTTTTTTTAAAAAAAAAGTTCTTCTTCCACTTATCTTGAAGGCAAAAAAAAAGTACTCCCTCCAGTCCTAATTATAAGATAGAGTAGACTTTTTTGGAAAAATTAAGGAAGCTAATTAAATTACTTTAGACTATTTATATTTTTAATTTTTTCTTAAAACTAATTAGTTTGACTAATAAATTAATATATAATCTAAGGATACATAACATACGATATGATTAAGTAATTTATTTAGCTTCCTTAATTTCTCCAAAAAAAGTCAACTTTGTCTTATAATTAGGACTGGAGGTAGTATGTTAGAAAATTTACTAGTGGTGCTGATAGTAGATGATTCAGTTGCTCAATTAATTTTTCGTATTAGCTGTTTATCCCAATAATTATTTTTTTATAACAGTAAAGTTTAGGAGTTTACACACACACACACACACATTACCAGATAGTCTCGAGTAGCTTCTGCCCAACAATCATCTAAAAATCATAGAAAATCATGGATGAAAAAAAACATGTTTGAAGAATATAATAAAACCACTATTTGCTGTAAAGAATTATGTTAATTAATTCAAGATTAGCTTACCAATATTAATATATTTGTATCCCAGAGAAGCAAAACCCGTTGACACCATTGCATCAGCTGTGTAAAAATCAAAACTTAATTAAATTTAAAATTAATTTTGGTGCATTAGTTTAATTCACGGTTTGATACAAAAGTCATTACCTGTTTGTTTGATCAAGTCTTCATTGATATTGCAGCCAAAATGGTTCCAGCTATTCCATCTGATCACCATTAATTCATAGTTGGTTACCAAACTTTCATTATATGCAAAATATAATTGACTACAAATAGAAATTAAACAATTTAATTAACATCACATTATATACATAAAACTCCTTAAATTTCGGGTTATGCATGAATAATTCCTTCACTTTAAAACTTGATAATAAATAAATTGGTTTCTAACTTTCTATACTTCTTTCCTCTTTAATTTTTCCCTGCTTCCTAATTAAATAAACATTTCATGAGGTCAGTGTGTTTGAAAATGATATTCATAATATAATAATATTAATAAAATTATAAGCATGTAGAAAGTTGATGAGGTGGATGAAGACAACCATACGTACGTGTCTAATCAAAAGAAAAATCCGTATGTGGGAAAAGAAGAAGTTGGTGGGCCCAGAAACTAATTTTGTTAATTTTATATAGTAATAAAAAAGTGGGATTAGATCATCATCAAATTTGTGGGATATTAATTCGAAGTTGCACTGACATCCACAGGTGTGCTTTTCAGTAATCGTCTAGCTCCAATTTTTTAGATCAAATTATTATTATTTTTTTGCCGACTTTTTAGACCAAATTAATTAAACTCAATACAAACAAACACGAAGAGGCATTTTTTTTTTAAAAAAAAAAGGCACGATATAGTTGGGAAATCCATATCCAAAAACACACACGAAGAGGCATAATTTATGCAAGCTTTGACATACATGCCTAGACGGCTAGACTGAGTATAACCATGGTTTTTTTGGGCAAAAATAAGTTATGTTATTCATTATTTATAAATAATTTAGATGCTTATAGAACCTAAATTTATTTATATAGGTTAATTTTAAAATATTTTTTTGGATATATTAAATATCACAATATTGAGGAGTTATATTTATGTTGACTATTAGAGTCAAGTTGGATAAGCATAAATAATGTGATGGATAAATCTTAATCAATAAAACCCGGGAAAATTCTCCTTTTTTTTTTTTCTTTCTTTTCTATAAACCCAAAAACTTGTAAATATTAGGTTTGTGTCATTTCCTCCAATCCCAAATCCTATTGACCCTTACCCACTCCAACTGACCATAGATAGTGACATCAATGGCTTCCAAATTTCCCTCATCCCTACAGATATATCTCTTCTCTAACTCATGAAGCTACGAACATGGAAATCAAACCAACAAAAGAAGATATATATATATATATAAGAGTGAATATGTAAAGAAAGTATGAAGGAAGCTAGAAGATGATGAGCATGAGAATGAAATTAAAAAGAAGAAGAAAGTAGAAAGCTTACCCCATAGGAGGCGTACGGCCAAGTCCATTATCAAGCAAGAATCTTCTGTACTGATCTGAAGAATTAGCAGATGAAGCAGTCACTATTATTATTGCACTTAGCAGCTGAATCAGCCACAACAAGCCTCCACTCAAACCTAATTCATCTTTTCCCATATACCCCATTATTTTCTTTCTTTACTTCTTTAACTAAAACTCTCAATCTTGAAACTTTCCTACTTTATGGTGTCGTTTGTATGATCTATATATATAGTAGGAAGGTGGGGTTTTCAAGCTTGGTGATACTTTGCGGTTGTTGATTCGTTTTCAAAATTTCAAACACTATCAGATCAATTAGGTTATCGTCTTATAATAAAATATTGGTTACTAGTAGTTTTTTAATTCAATACGCTACATCTTTTTGTACTTTTCTTCGTCTAACATTATTTTGTCAATTATCCTCGTCACTTTTTTCTTCTCCACAAGATGACTACTTCTTTCAACATTTTCATTAATTTATCAAGGGTTCAGTAGCATCTAGTATATCACTAATTTATCAAGGGTTTAATAGTATATATTATCTTAAAGTATTTTTTCAGTAACGTACACTTAAAATTGTAATCTAATTTGTTGTGAATTTAGTATCTTAAAGTATTTTTTCAATAGCATTCAGTATTCTAAAGTTTTTTTCTTGTGTGTGCCATTTTTCCCTTAAAAAATTTTTGTTGTGGCCACGAGCATCCTAAACTCAAGACACTAAGTGTGTGCTACTAAAAAAATGTTTTAGGACACTGAACGCATCAAAAAAAAAAAAGGATACTAAGTGCTATTAAAAATATACTTTAAAATGTTAGATGTACCAAAATTTATATTAGTTTTGAATACTGGGTATAATTGGAAAAATACTTCGAAGTGTTAAGATGCTACCTAAATAATTTATCAATACTTTACAGGTTTGTACAGACGTGGGAAATTCAAATTATGGTTGATAAGTGTCGGTGTTTGGTATTATTGAATTTGGATGAGGAAGAGGAAGACCAGAAATGCAGCAAAGACAGTTTTGTCCCCCAATTAAAAAACAAAATCTCCCATTTTTTGGTCAAATCCTTCAACTGTGGGATGAAGGATAATGAAGGAACAGTAATATCAGATTTGTGATGGTGGATCCCAAGTATGATTTTAGGACTTTGGTGCAAAGTGATGAAGATGGATTTGTTGTATTAATGTAATTTAAATCATAAAACAGGTCAAACTCCATGAGACTGTGCTTCCAATGTTCTTTGTTACTTTTTGATGGAAAACACAACATAACTACCGGCTTCTTGTTATTCAACACTGTAATTGAGTAGTCTTTACTTCATCCAATGATATCAGAGAAAATATATGCTTTGTTCATAATGAAAGTATTATGATTTTGGAAGACAACATCTGAAACAATGGTATACAGCCTAGCCAACTACGTCAAACACTAAAAAAGTTCATAAATCTCAGAAGAAAACAACTTAATCTTAAGCTGTTCTAATACATTATTCCTCTCAGAGGCTTAGACAATTTGATTATACAAGTCACAGATATGTTGAGATCTGTTTAAGCTCATCAATTATGATTTCATATGGTCCATTTTTCCTTAATTTGGCACTCACTAGTATTGCCACCTTGAAATCTAGATTACTAAAGAGGAATATGTATTTTGACTTGTTTGGATCAGTTTATTTTAAGTGATTTTGTGCGATGCAAAGTAAATATTTAAGAGAAGCTATATCTCGTAAAGCACAAAAGCATTTATTTTAAGTGCTCACAATCACTTACTGTGCAAGTATGATCTGCATGTTAATGCTTGTAAGCAAATTGGCAATCTAACTTGTAAGCAAATAGATTACCTCAAATTTGATAAATACAGCATATTGGATCATGAAAGCAAACTGTCAGTGTAACTTGTAAGCAAATAGATTACATCAAATTTAATAGATAGCAAATTAATTGGCAGTCTAACTTGTACTTTTAGTTGTACATTCTCTTTTGAACTAAATTCATGTTTGTTTCTTGTTCTATTACTTCTGCGAACAATGAATAGTAGCAGCAACTAGCATCCTGTTTAGGAGTGTGGTGGAGTCAAAACATACATCTTGCAAGCATGTGATTCCAATTCAGCAGATATTTCCCCAGAAACTGATGATCTAGTTGAGTGCTGCACAATTCATCACATGTTAATCAAAATGATGTTCATCTTATGTACAAAGAATTGTGAATAAGTTTTTTTTTTAGTATGTGACTCACAGTCCACAAGTCTCTTGCTTTAACTACAGTGTCAGCTTTTAGGCCTATGTCAGACCAAGATGCAGTGACTGTTGCTTTTGATGAACTTCTATTCCATAAGATCACTGCCACCTTGTGACCACTCAAGGGACCAGCCCAAACCTGTCACGTTCACTTTCCTCTAAGAAGTTTGCACTTGGGAAAATCAGGATGTATAATCATAGAACATGAATCAATAAAAAACAAAGAGCGACTCAATTCACAAGACTTTCACTAGATGAGATTTGTATAGAGATAGATGTACACAGTTTTACCCTGTAAGCAGAGAGACTATTTCCAAAATTTGAAACCGTGACCTTCAGGTTGGTCTAAGGCCCGCCAAAAAACATGAATGAATGTTCGCCAATAATTTTCTTATCCTAATACACCTTTCATGTGAAAGCTCATTTATCTTAAAGTGTGAAAGAGGTACATGTTCCTGATCACTTTAGTTTTCATGGGATGAACTATTTCAATTCAAAGCTTGATTATAACGCTAATCAATTGGCATGAAAAAAAATAAGAAGCAGTTTGATGGCTTTGCAGTGAAATTTGTAAAGCATAGAAGACATAAGTGGTGATGATGTTGAGAATCTTATTCCCAGGAAAAGAAAGGCATTACCTCCAAATCGTCATTACTTTTCACCTTCTTCCCCTGAACTCCTAGTTTATCTGCATAACCAGAAGATTACAAGTATGAGAGATTTTGTTTTTTAATGAAAGAGATAAGCAATGGTTCTATCTGCTTATAAAGCCAGCTAGCAGTGTTTTTGTTCTGTACATGCCTTGGTTTACAGCAATAACTTCCTTGTTGCTGAGAATTCCATGAGTTGTATCATCCATGGTTCGGATATCACATCCAATCAACAAAGGAGCCTTGAAACATATACACAAGAAAATTACTTAAAATGTAGAAATATTTTCTAACTGTGATAAATGACAATGTTAGTATTATGCTTCCTTGTACCTTAACTAATGCCCATATGCTGAAATGAGCTTTATATTCCTCTGTTGTCATGCCTCCATTTCCCACTTCAAGCATGTCAGGATCTGATTTCAAACATGTGTGTTGAGAATGTGGAGTCTATTTTCCTCAATGACATAATAAATAGAAGCAAAAAGTAATCTGACAGAGTCACAAATGCTTGTTTGCTAAGCTTTTATTCTCACACAGTTTTTCAGAACAGAATCCAAGTTGAGAGGAAGATATTACATCCCTTGTTACCAATTAAAATAACTGCTTATTGTTCAGTTCCTTGAATTAGGTTTAGGTGAGAGTTGATGTTATGATCATTAATAATAATTTTATTGTTACAGAGTTAATCTTGTGAAGTTCAATGGCATGCAAATTGAGTGAATTCATTTACCATTCCATCCTCCAGGTCCAGCATAAGATGCCCATTTGTCATTTAGATCCGCAAGAGATGTCATGCTAAGGAACAAGGAAACATTATTAGTACAAAACACATGTGATATAAAGCACAACATTCACAACAAAATACACACAGATACATGCATGCACATATATATATATATATGAGATATATGAGATAAACCTACTCCAGGTTTCTATACTTTTTAACAAGTTTTGGTTTTGGTTCCTACACATAAACCACATCAATTCTGGTCAACAGTCATAGACAACCTACACATAACACCACATCAGCAGAGCTAATAACTTTAAACTCAGACCCAAGTCCTTATGAAATTATAAGGATCAACGTTATGGACAACATAAAATCTAGGGACGACAGGAACCAAAACCAAAACTCATTAAAAGTATAAGGACGTGAAGCGAGATTAACACTATATACATATTCTTGGTCACCTGTTCCAGTTATCTGAAATATCGCCTGTTGTTCTCCAGGTATTTCCCACAGTTGAGGCCCAAGTTGCAGGGTCTTCTACTCCCCTGAGTTGAGAAACAAATCTATATATTGTGAAATTTGCAGCATATGAAACCTTATGTGAAAGAGTATGTGGAATAATACTGACCATTCACAGAGAGAAAATAAGATGGGCCTTCCTGATTTTAACAAAGCTTCACTCATTATAGGGTACCTGTATTCACAAAAATGTAATTATTATTATAATTCCCTCTTCCATAAACTGCTTCTTATCATATATGTTCACTTGAAAAGACTTCAAGTTCTTACCTTTCCTTTGGACTAAGACCATGTGTATCGTCACAATTATCATACTTCAAGTAGTCAATTCCCTAAAGTAACATTTGAATCAGAATCTTCTGTAAATATATATATATATATATATGATAAAAGTTAATGAGAATGAAGATTAGATTACCCAGGAAGCAAATGTTTTTGCATCATGGTCTTCATGTCCAAGTGATCCGGGCTGTCTTTTACTGCAAGTTTGAGTTCTGCAGAGAAAATTAATGTTTGAATAATTAAGCAGTAATATATATATATATATATATATAAGTGGTGATTAAATTAAGATTAAAGAGGGTTATAATGGTGGAAGTGATCATACCCAGCATCAGAATAAATCCCTAGCTTTAAGCCTTTTGAGTGAACATAATCAGCCAGAGCCTTGATTCCTGAAGGAAATGTTGAAGCTTTTGCTACCAACTTTCCCTGCAAGAGTTCATATCATATTTCTTTTAAGGTTTCGTTATTTTGTACTCCATCTAGTCCTTAATATAAAAACTAAATAAGTGATTTACTTTGATCATAAAAACTACTATCTCAGGTACTAATTATAAGATAAAGTTGATTTTTTTTGGAGAAATTAAGAAAGCTAAATAAGTTACTTAATCATATCATATGTTATGTATCCTTAGATTATATATTAATTTATTAGTCAAACTAATTAGTTTGAAGAAAAAAATAAAAATAAAAATACTCTAAAATAATTTAATTAACTTCCTTAATTTCTCCAAAAAAATTCAACTTTATCTTATAATTAGGACCGAATGGAGTATAAGACAACAATCCACTTTATCTTCCAAATTTATAATTTTTGCCCCAAATATGATCCCTAAGGGAAATTCCATCAAGGAATTAATATTTCTAGTGTACATGATTAAATAGATTATTTTAGTATGGATCAACATGACTCGAGAAGTTTTTAGATTTTAAATATGTTCACTCTTTGTCTTCTGTCATAATAAAAAATTATTGAAACTATAATAAGTCTTTTGATGATGGGACAATTATTGAAACTGATTTTGAATATTTATTACCTGAGAATCTCTGGTAGGTTCGCCCCAACAGTCATCTACAGATCATAGGAAATCATTATTTTAAAAAAAAAAATTTCTTGCAATTATTTTTTATTGTGCTAATGGAATATGAGCTTACCAATATTGATATATTGGTACCCCAAAGAAGAAAGGCCCTTTGACACCATTGCATCAGCTGTGTGATAATCAAAAGGTATGGCATAATTGTAAAATAAATAAATAAAATTTTGGAACATTAATTAGTTTTGTTCAGAGATTGATAATAAAGTCATTACCTGTTTGTTTAATCAAGTCTTCATTAATATTGCAGCCAAAATGGTTCCAGCTATTCCACCTAATCATCATTATTTAAAAATAGACTAACTCATTACAATTCTCACAGAAAGAGAACAATTCATTGCAATATAAATAAATTAGAGAACTTTTATTGTACATTGGAAGATTAAAAAAAAATATCAAATATTAACTTAAAAGTTCAAACTCTCAAGAGTCCTAGTTATCTCTTACTCCCTCCGGTCCTAATTATAAGACAAAGTTGACTTTTTTGGAGAAATTAAGGAAATCAATTAAATTACTTTAGAGTATTTATATTTTTAATTTTTTCACTAAACTAATTAATTTGACTAATAAACTAATATATAATCTAAGGATACTAAAAATATAAACACTCTAAATTAATTTAATTGGCTTCCTTAATTTCTCCAAAAAAAGTCAACTTTATCTTATAATTAAGACCTCAATTTCGAAAACTATTAATGTTGAGCAGAAATAAAGTCAATGATATATCCATGAGTTCAAATTAGTCACAATAGATTATGCCTTCCAGGTCATGAGAAAGAGACCTTTTCTTATTTTTCAAAAAGAGAACCAAATAAAGTATAGTTAGTAATCACAATTGTGTGTAAAAAGAAAACTTGTACAAGAGTCCTTCCATGTTGAAACCCTCTTAATACTCAGAAAAAAGTAGTTATTAAAAGTATTATATTATGTTAAATATATAAAAACATTACATTTTTTTTTTGAAATATTCAAATATCTTTGTAAATGATGAAAATAGATTTCTTTCAGGGAAAACATATTGCTAGTCTTTAAAGTTTTGATCAACTAGGATTAAGGTCTATGTAGTTTGTTGGCAAAAAAAAAAAAGGTCCATGTAGTTTTATCAGGAAAAATTCAGATCCTAAATAT
The DNA here is from genome assembly GCA_963855925.1 of Inga laurina. Lineage (NCBI taxonomy): Eukaryota > Viridiplantae > Streptophyta > Magnoliopsida > Fabales > Fabaceae > Inga > Inga laurina. The sequence continues at coordinate 9,585,830 of OY979702.1, forward strand.
GGTCAAATTTAGTCAACAAAAAATATTTACAATTATAAAAAAATTATTGCGACATAATTATACATTATCTCCCCTCATTTTAATTTGATCAAAGTTGACTATAATTCTAATGAATGTTTTTAAAAAAAAAAAATACAATAACCTTGACTAAAACTGACAACAAACTTTGGGGGATAAAACATATTCTTATGTTCCTAATCATGTTTTTTTTTTTTTTGAAAAATAATAAAACATAAACTAATATGTTTTTTGAAAGAAATAAATAAATGACAGATAAACATTGAAAATGAAATTAAGAGATGCCATTTTATGAGATGTCAATGAATAGTAATAGATGAGGACAGAACTACGGGTCCGCATTTATGGCTCATCAGTGTGATGAGAAAGCAATTTCTCATCATCAAAACGGCGTAGTTTTATTAAAGGGGGAGATCTGAGCCGTTGATATAAAAATAATCAGGGCCGTCTATGACATATCTAATATCTTAAAATATTTTTTAAGTCTCTATTCTCATCCTAAAATAATTTTTACTATTTTTAACCCCTTAAAATATTTTTTCAGTTGTACCCAGCATATTAGCAGACTGACTGCAATTTTACCCTTAATGTATTTTTTCAACTCCAAAAATTACTTTAAAATATTTTTTTGGTTCTTTTAACCTTTTAAAATACTTTTTCAGTTATGCCTAGTGTTTTAGGATATTGACTACAATTTTACCGTTAATGTATTTTTCTTAGTAGTAACGAGCACCCAAAACTTAGGATACTAATTTATTGATTTTCACATACTCTAAAATATTTTTTAGTAGCATCTAATAGTTTCATGTAATTTTTGGAGCTGAAAAAATACATTAAGGGTAAAATTGCAGTCAGTCTGCTAATACACTGGGTACAACTGAAAAAATATTTTAAGGGGTTAAAAATAGTAAAAATTATTTTAGGATGAGAATAGAGACTTAAAAAATATTTTAAGATATTAGATATGTCATAGACGGTCCTGATTATTTTTATGTCAACGGCTCATATCTCCCCCTTTAATAAAACTACGCCGTTTTGATGATGAGAAATTGCTTTCTCATCACACTGATGAGCCATAAATGCGGACCCGTAGTTCTGGGGTCCGCATTTATGGCTCATCAGTGTGATGAGAAAGCAATTTCTCATCATCAAAACGGCGTAGTTTTATTAAAGGGGGAGATATGAGCCGTTGACATAAAAATAATCAGGACCGTCTATGACATATCTAATATCTTAAAATATTTTTTAAGTCTCTATTCTCATCCTAAAATAATTTTTACTATTTTTAACCCCTTAAAATATTTTTTCAGTTGTACCCAGTGTATTAGCAGACTGACTGCAATTTTACCCTTAATGTATTTTTTCAGCTCCAAAAATTACATGAAACTATTAGATGCTACTAAAAAATATTTTAGAGTATGTGAAAATCAATAAATTAGTATCCTAAGTTTTGGGTGCTCGTTACTACTAAGAAAAATACATTAACGGTAAAATTGTAGTCAATATCCTAAAACACTAGGCATAACTGAAAAAGTATTTTAAAAGGTTAAAAGAACCAAAAAAATATTTTAAAGTAATTTTTGGAGTTGAAAAAATACATTAAGGGTAAAATTGCAGTCAGTCTGCTAATATGCTGGGTACAACTGAAAAAATATTTTAAGGGGTTAAAAATAGTAAAAATTATTTTAGGATGAGAATAGAGACTTAAAAAATATTTTAAGATATTAGATATGTCATAGACGGCCCTGATTATTTTTATATCAACGGCTCAGATCTCCCCCTTTAATAAAACTACGCCGTTTTGATGATGAGAAATTGCTTTCTCATCACACTGATGAGCCATAAATGCGGACCCCAGAAGTTCGTGGGAGTGGAAGTGGAAACATGTGGACTTGAGGATTTGTTGTTGAATAAATGTGTCATTGTCTCCTACCTAATGTTTGTTGAATGAATCCTTTTTAATAAAATCACCTTTTTTTAATTAGGATCATCCTAGTGGGGGAAAAAAATAAAGTTCACATGCACTCTCTGAAAAAAAGTTATAACCTAGTTTCTATTTTATTTCATTTTCATATCACAATGATATGTTATTTTTATTATCTATCATTAATTTATAATTGATGGTTAAAGCATAATAGATTTATGCAGTTTTTTTAATACTATCAACTGATATCAACTGACATCCAATGCTATTTATAGATCCCATTATTAAATATCAGAACAACCGACTACTCCAAAGCAACCTGCTACTTCATTTTCACAATAGGAATCTGGTAATGTCTTACACCGTCAGACGAATTCTTATACTGACAGATTTATGCATTTTCATAATACCATAATATATATTTTGTATAACTTGTATTATATATAGATAAATTTATAATTTTTAATATTGAACATCATCCTATTAATTTTTTTAGAAAAACTTGTACATATTAAATTTATTAAGAAAGTTGATAATAAAAATATTTTAAGAAACTAGTAACTTTTCTCACCCCCATCGTTCAACTAAATTATATAAAGTCAGGAAAAAACCCACCAAAAAATCAGAGCTTCATCATGGTTGCATAAAAAGTGTCCGACTTTTTAGATTAATTGTATTTAGATCTGTTCCAGAAAGTCTAAAAAATGATTTTTAATGTGTCTAAAATACAATTCTTGCAATAGTGCATGATTATCCCTATATTTAATTTTTTTTATGAAAAAAAATATCTTACTATTACATTAAAAATATGGATAGTTTAGTCTAAACGAAATTGAGATTTATTAAAGATTCGCTGAGTATGAGTTGTCGGAGTGGCCCATGGAACCAACACACACGTGATGACTAATATATGGCGATATAAACAAGGAGATTGTCATTTGCGATGGGACAAATTAAACTCAAAGCGCGTGTGTGTAATTGAATATATGTTAAGAAAAAATTATTGGAAAAAATCATTATTAAAAATGTTATTGATAAGAAGAAAATAAACCAAAATATACTAATATTGTATGAGTACAAAATTTACGATTACCAATATTTTTTATGTATAAAGAATTATCAAGTATTTCTTAACAATAAAATTTGTAATGAGGGACTTTTCTTAACAATTATCTCTATATATTATTCCCAAAAAAAATTCAATTAATTATTTATACAATTAGAATGACTCCTGACATAACCGATATCGAGTTGGTTTAACGGTATAAAGCCTTATTAGATTTCTTTTGGGTCTCGAGTTAGAGTCTTAGAGAAGACACTAATATTAGGAGAAACAGCTATAAACCCCAAATCAGAGACACCGGATGATAATATCAAAAAAAAAAAAGACCCTTGACATATGACATATGGAAATTAAAATAATTGTTCTATAAATGAAAGCCCAACAAGAAACATAAATAAATGCCACTTAAAGATAAGGGGTAAGAATAAGGTGTAGGTAAAAATCATTTTTTTATACTAACAATCATTTTATTTTTTGAATTAGAGAAGCAGCTATTAACTCCATAGGTTATAAATGAGATTGAATCATTGACTTCCTCCCTACGTGCGAAAGAGGTTAGATTAGATTAGAAGAGGTTTGAGGTTGATTTGTAAAATGAATTAATCCCCAACCCAATTCAAGCAATACTAATAAACTATTCCTTTCGGTCTTAAACATAGGACATAGTTTATAATGTAAATTGCATTATAAACTATGTCCTATATTTAAGACTGGAGGTAGTATAAAGTAAGGTGTGGTGAGAAGAACAAGAAGAAGAAGGTTATGTGTATGTGTAGAGAGAGAGAGAGAGAGAGAGAGAGAGGAATGAGTAGGTACATACCCCATGGGAGGAGAGAGAGCGAGGCCATTGCGTTGGGAGTATTTGGTTGGTGAAGAAGCATCAAACAAGCGAGCTCCATGGGAAGAAGATGGAGCATTCAGAAGAAGAAGAAGAAGCAAGCACAGGCTTACTGTAAGTGATGATGATGCAATACCCTCCATTATTATTATTCTCTTTGTGAGAGTATTAGTTCCTCTTCCTTCTTCCCTTAATAACTTCTTTATATAGAGCTAGCTAGGCCTCCCCCTCTTCCTTCTATTCTTCTTCTTTCCCTCCAATTCACACCACGCTTTCTTGACTTCTTTTTCTTTACTTTTTTCCCTAGCTAACTGGCCCACACAAGTTCTCCATAATTTAATTAGGATTTAAGCGCAACTAACTACTTAAGTTTCAGGATTCATGGCCTCCCCTTTCAATATAAGTGTCCCCTCTAAGAAACGAATTAGAAACTCACAAGGATCGATCAAGCGGGATGTTACACCACTAGATCAATTATGTGTCGGTCTTTTATAGTTATTTTTTTTTGTAATATAGTATCCTTTTTATTTTTGGGAAAAATATTTTAAGAGTAAAATTGCACTAAAAATACTTTAGGATACTGAGGACCATTAGAAAAATATGTAAGGCACTAGATCAATTATAAATTAGTTTATGATACTGAATACTACTTAGAAAATTATTTAAAATGTTGGATGCATGCACTTTAACCTTTAATTCAAATATCTCATACTGTAATGTTCATACCTTATCATAACAACATTCTTCATAAATTGTATGTTTAATTTTAAAAATTAAGACAATTTGAAAAAATAAAGTAGTAAAAAACTTCTATGTTTTGCTTTTATCAAAATTTCAAAAAAAAAAAAAATCAAATAACATAGTTTCCCCCATAAGAAATAATATATATATATATATATATATATATATATATATATATATATATATATATATATTTATCCATATTACATGAAGGTGTACCATTCTCAAAGACTTAAAATGGTCCCCAAAAAAAGAAAAAGAAAAGGAACGGGAGAAAAATCTTATCTTATCCTTTTTATTTCAAAGGTTAGAATTTTTTTAAAACTAATTTTATTTTAAATCTCATATAGATCTGAAGTTCAAAAAAATGAGACTAGAGCTAGCTATGATGTTGGAAATATAAGTGGAGTGAAAGGCAAGTTTGCTTTTGTCCCTTTTATTTATTTCCTTCCCCTTATGATGACTACCCAATTCTTCCCGCAACTTTTTATCCTCTTTACTCATAATACATTTTATTTTATTCTCTTAAAATATTCATATCAATAAAGTAAAAGCCATATAGAAAATTGTTATCTATAAATTATAAGTAATGGTAATGCAATTTATTTGGGGCTTCCTGCAAATATATAAAGCCTACTCAACTCCTCTCCTTTTTCTCTGTCTATATTTATAATTATTTACGGATTAATTTATAAAGTTGGGCAGAAGTGTCCACAGAATACAAAACAATGTAATTCATTCATTAAGTACACCATTACATTGTGAAAAAAAAAATCTATTATGCCCCCTTCTGTCTATAAGTACCTAATAATAATTTTACATAATTTAATAAAATTATTTATTTTCGGTATAATATCAAAATTATTCTCAATAAAACTCATGAGTTGCGAGGCATGCAGAGGTCTTTATTACTATCTACTCCCTTCCCTCCGGTCCTAATTATAAGATAAAGTTGACTTTTTTTGAAGAAATTAAGGAAGCAAATTAAATTACTTTAGAGTATTTATATTTTTATTTTTTTCTCCAAACTAATTAATTTGACTAATAAACTAATATATAATCTAAGGATACTAAAAATATAAACACTCTAAAATAATTTAATTGACTTCCTTAATTTCTCCAAAAAAGTCAACTTTGTCTTATAATTAGAACCGAAGCGAGTATAAATTTTCATTTGTCAGCAATATAATATATTATAAATTTTATAATTTATACTAATATTTGTGGTTGTGTGTGTGTGTGAGTTTAAGATACACTTAATAAGCTGATTTCTTTGATCTCCAACGAAAGGATATAGATATGCTTCCCTGTAAGACAGATCAAAACAAAGATTTTTTGTTATTAATTTTGCTGATTGTAATATTATACGCAAGAGAATGAAGATGCAAGCGAGAAATTATAGGAATATAAACGTGATGTTTTTGTATTATATATACCAAACAGCGTTTGAGTAAAGCCATATCATTTATAGCTATAAGATAGAATGATTTTGTTGGAAAAAAATATAATATGATTTTTTTTTGGACAAAATAATATGATTTATTTAAACTTATGAACTATGTACGTTTCAAAAGTTGTCGTGGACAAACTACCAAAGTGGCTGCACTATCTGTCATAATTTGATGAGATGCCCGAATCGAACATGAGGTTGACATATTTGTGTATGTTTAAATTGATTGTGTTTAGGCTGGCCAAAAAAGAAAATTGATTGTATTTAGGGGAAAAAAACTACATGTATATATATAAGCTTTGATTAATAAAAAATAAATTTATTTTTAACAGCAACTTTCTTATTTACAAGACTTGCCACATATTTTATATTATTTTTTTTTACAACAATATTTTATATTAAATTAAAACATTGATAATGTATGGATATTTATTAAAAAAAATAAGTTTAGGTGGGTAATGTTTAATTTTTAATGCGTCCTGGTTCAAGAAACAAATCAAATATTTTCTTTTGGCAAAAAAAAAAAAAAAAAAATTGCTCTATCCAACGCATATTTATGTTATATATTCTTGATATAATATTGTAAATTACTCCATCTTTTTTTTTCCAATTTTATCTTCTCTTACTCATCTCTCTTTTCACAGATCTCTCTTATATCTCTTATTTCATTATTTTATTATAGGGAAAAAATTCTTTTTTCTTCATTTAAAATTATTTTTTGTCTTAAATAACTACCACGTGAAAAAAAAATTAACGAAAATGTATTTAATTTGACTTATATTAGCTAGGACCAAAGCAGGTTTTAGCATTTAAATTCTTGTTATAAAAGTAGTCCTAAATATAGAAATTTAATTATTTTGATTTTAAATATAAGACTTCAATTGAATATGTCTCCCAAAATTAAATTTTTTTCTCAAAATATTCCCATTAATTATGTATATTAAGAGGATTTTCATCAAAAATACCTTAATTCATATTATTAAAAATGGAATTTTAAAAAACCAACACATATTTATTATAAATAACTAACTTAACTAATTTTTTTAGAATCCATAAATTAGTTACCTGCTCTTATATCAAGGATGCGGGAAGGATTATTGATTTACATATTAACCCCAACAGAAGTCTTTAATTATGTTGGAAAGCAAGGCAAGCGAACAATTTCTTAGAAGGCATAATTTTATCAGATTAATATTGTAATTAAGATAAACGATGGATTGGATTTGGATGAAGCAGATATGTAGTTGCTTTGCTTGATTTGATTCCATTTCTTTTGTAACTTAATTATCTATGTCATCTATGAAATGGGCAAACAAATCAAAACAAATCCCTTCGGACAACAATTTAATTGTCATAGCGGGTTGTCAACAAAATATATTTTATTTCGTTGCTTAAGTTTTGTAGTTATTCGCGTCTGTTTGTGGATGTGGTGCTGTTCTTTTTTTAAATTATTATTATTAAAGACGTGAGATTAATGGACTGTCGATTTTGTTTTTAAAAATAAAAATAATAATAAAATTTATTTGGTAAACTGTTTTCAAAAAAAAATTAAAAACAAAAAAATAAAAAGTTGTTTTTAAAAATAAAAAACAAAAACGGTTTTTAGTTTTTTTTGTTTTTATTTTTTTTATTTTTTGAGGCTGTCACTTATTCACTATTGACATTACACTATTGATGATGATCATCGCTACATCGCCACATCACTATTGGCGACCACATCTCCACATCACTTCAAAAACGGATTTTTAAAAATAATTATCCAAACAGATATTTTTTTTTTCAATTTTTAAAACCTGTTTCCAAAAACTATTTCTAAGAACAAAAAACAGAGAGTAAAATCAAACAAACCCTTAAAATATTTCTAGAATTCTAGTTCTCATCAATGTCATCAATCGGAAGGACTAAGGACTATGTTGATTAACATGTAAAGGGATATGGTATGTATTAAACAAAATGTTTATTCCATTTTGCATATTGTTTTGACAGTTTTTTTTTTTTTCAATTAGAGGGACAAACATTAACGACCATGCATCATTTATATTGAAATCTTTTCTATCCTTATTTGTAATCTCAATAATGTTACATGAGATCCCAGGTTTGAACTTAAAGAGAAAATGGTTTAATAGCATGGGAAAAGAATTATGAAGCCAGGATAATATAAGCAAGATTATATTTGAGATTCCTAGTTTTGAATATCAATAAAACTGGTAATATGAAATCTTGAATTAACAGTTTTCTACACAAAGAATAATGGTCTTGATTTGAGTATATAGAAAAGGATTCCTTTTTTCATTGGTTATTCATTCATTCATTTTATGAAGTTGGTTATTTGTTTGGGAAAATTCCAAATAAATACCATCTAAACTTGAAAAACCCCAAAAAATTTGTTAATATATGGAAATGATAAATAGGTCTCGAGGGACTATTATGAAATTTTGAAATATTGTGCTTTTACCAAAATGCCCCTTAAGTTTTTTTTAAAGAAAGAACCCTCACCAGTGCCGCATCTTTGCCACCACCGAAGCTCTGGTGGCTGGCACAACCTTTTCGGCGGGATTCCGGCAACTAGCTGTCGGAGCTCCGGTGACAACTTGAGTAATGAGATTGACTACTTGAGCTTCATAAGCGCAAACCATCATCATTAACAAGTTGAATAAAGACAGTGACAACTTAAATATAGTGATGATTGACAAGCTTTGGCAGCGGCAAGGGTTTTTTTGCATTTTGGTAAAAGCATAATATTTCAAAATCCCATATTAGTCCCTTGAGGCCTATTTGTCATTTTCATGTGTTAACAGACTTTTTGGGATTTTCCAAGTTCAAATTGTATTTATTTGAAATTTTCCCTATTTATTTTTACAAGACACTTTCACAATTTTGTTCATAAATGATATATATTGATATTGATGTATTATCAACATAAATAAATTATTAAAGTGAAAATAGCGGGCTACACATTTAATTAACAATTAATATAAGGCTAATATATTTGGCAAAAAAATTAAAATGACAATTATGGATGAATCATAAAATAATTTCTACCTCATGTCTTTAACATAAAATGACTTAAATAGTATTTTATAGTTAAACAGAATAACTGATCAAGCACGCAATATCTCTGTATTGCTTCATTTTCATTCTGTGGCAAACAAAATTTCTACGATATAAATTAATGCTCAAGTTGTCGTATAATGAAAGTAAAAAAACAAGGAAAGATCGATGTTACATTCTAAATCTAAATTAAATTAGATACAGGCGATCGGATTAGGATAAAAAATACATCATCAATTGGATGCATGTATAATAAAGCTTGCACATATCCTATAATGGTACCAATCATTTGATTGCGTACGTAGTAACATTAAGTAAGGCATAAATTAAGTCACTTGATGCTTCGTATGTGGCAACAAGATTTCAATGTTAGGTTTTGTGCATTTTTTTTAATTAATCAATGTATCAATGTTAATATATGGTATCAAATTCATAAAATGTCCCCTCATTCATGAACTATACCGATCATGTGATCAATAAACTTATAGAAGTCAAATATATTATAACTACCGGCATAAAAGCTCTTACGAGAAGTCATGGATTCAAATTCCGTATATAACCTCGTGTTGTTAGCATACATCCTTTTAATTTTTTAAAAAAACACTTGCTCAAAAAGGGATTGTTTTTTCGGTTGAATAGGCAGGTAATTAGTTGAAACACAAAAACTATAGGATAAAATCCTAGAACTACTTGTAAACTTAGCCGCCGTGGTTGGTTGTCCTCTAGGAAGATACTAAAGCACTCATTCGAAAGTTTTAAATCTAATTTTGAAAAAACATGAAGTAAATAATGTATTGATTTTTGGGGTAAATTTGCATCTTAATAGAAATGACGTGAATGACATGTGGATTGTCAACTCAATATATTTGGTAAACTAACAGTTAAAATTAACTAGGATAGTGGTCATAATAAAATTGCTTCCCTTTTACTACTTTCCGTGCCCTCGAAAAACTTTCAAAACAAAATTTTCCATCGGTAACAACTTCCAAAACAAAATTTTCCCTTAACCCATGATGAATCACAACATGTGATCAAGATCACAAATCCTTCATTAGGAGGTTAAAAGCATCCAAAAAAAATCAATATGCACCATAATTTTGTCTAAGTCCATTTTGCTAGCGGACTTGGAGACCAATCTTAATGGCCATAATTTTTACTTCGGTTACAGAACATACCCCAACATTCTTCTGGAAACCCATAGAAACCAATTAATCTCCACAATTGTCCCATATTACACCACCACATGCCGCCTGCTGATGGTGCCAAATAGATCCATCCACATCAACTCGAAAGATTCCAACCAGTGGAGGCGTCCAATGAAATATCTAATGTTGTAAACTGTTATTGGAAACATACTCCTTTAGGTGGGAGGAACATACTCCTTTAGTTCTAGGATAAAATCCTAGAACTACTTGTAAACTTAGCCGCCGTGGTTGGTTGTCTTCTAGGAAGATACTAAAGCACTCATCCGGAAGTTTTAAATCTAACTTTAAAAAAATATAAAGTAAATAACATATTGACTTTCGGGACAAATTTGCATCTTAATAAAAATGATATGAATGACGTGTGGATTGGTAATTCAATATATTTGGTAAACTAACGGTTAAAATTAACCGGGATAGTGGTCATAGTAAAATTGCTTCCCTTTTGCCACTTTCCGGAAAAAATTGCCCCCGAAAAACTTTCAAGGCAAAATTTTCCATCGGTGACAACTTGCAATGCAAAATTTTCCCTTAACCCATGATGAATCACAACATGTGATCAAGATCACAATCCTTCATTAGGAGATTAAAAGCATCCAAAAAAAATCAATATGCACCATAATTTTGTGTAAGACCATTTTGCTTGCAGACTAATGGAGACCAATCTTAATGGCCATAATTTTTACTTCGGTTACAGAACATACCCCAACGTTCTTCTGGAAACACATATGCCTCGTTTGGTATGTTAGAAGAGTTTTTGATGGAATTGGAGGTGGAAATAGAAGTGGAAGTGGAGGTGAAAATGGGTTTTAAAGTGTGTTTGGTATGGCCATAAAAGTGAGATATATATTTTAATAGAAAGTTATATTGATAACAGAAAAATACCAAAATACCCTTAACCAAAAAAAAAATTCTCCCCTAACATGAACGAACAAAATCAATGCCACTAGCCAAAAAATCATCCATGGATGGCATCTCACCGGAAATTGACCACCACCATTGCCAGAGAAATCATATACAAGCTCAACAATAAATCAAACTCAACCATTAAACTACTATAATCGAAGCTTGAGGAGGAATCGTCGACAAAGGGAGCGAGAGGCATCACTATTCTCATTGTTGTCGCCGTCATGTTTTGCAGAATCGCCTTCAGCCATCATCACAGAGTAGATCTGAGCTTCCAGATCGACGCCAGGACGCGGGGAAGACACTATGCTAGTGGCGTCGTCCTGCCTCCCCTATTGCCATCATCGTTGCCCTCACGTCGTCCACCGTCCTACCTCGCCGTCACCGTGAGAGAGGGATATGAAGGCTGTGGAGTCGAGGTGTAGCCGATGACGGCATTGGGTACTCGAGATCGAGGGCTTGAATCTGTCATCACCATTGTAAAAAACGCCATTGTCGCTGTCTTCATCATGGTGAAGGAGCAGTCGCAACCCACCGTTGTCCTTGCGGTTCATCATCATCCTTGCCATCCTCCATCATCCATCGTCCTCGTCATGAGTCTCAATTATTTAGGTGGAACGGCTGGGGGGCAAAATTGTCTGAGTCTCAATTCCATGAGAAGTGGAACTGAGTTCCTTGGGGGTTGGGATGGAAGGCACTTCCATCAATTTTGATGGAAGTGGCTTCCCGGATGAAGTGGGTTCTACCCAACCAAACATACACATATATCAATTCCACTTCCACATTCACTTCCCTATCTCCAATTCCTTGCTACCAAACGAGGCAATAGAATTCAATTAATCTCCACAATTATCCCAAATAACACCACCACATGCCGCCTGCTGATGGTGCCAAATAAATCCACCCACATCAACTCAAAAGATTCCAACCAGCGGAGGCGTCCAATGAAATATCTAATGTTGGAAATTGTTATTGGAAACTTAATCCTTTAGGTGGTAGGAACATCAGTGAACAATCTCCTTTGTTGTAGAGATTTGGCCCCCGAAAAGTGAACTTGCGTCTCATCGGTCATAGAAGCAAGCACATCAAACCGAAGATCTGTGTCCACGACCAACTAGCTAGTGAACTTCCCTAGGGTAGGATTATGATTGGTGTTCCATTTCGAATCAGACCTGCAAATTACCAAATCTAGAGAAAAAGTTAGGACTCATAATCGGCTGCCACTTATATTTTCTCTCGCTCTCTCACAATCTCTCTTTTTTGGGTCAAACTCTATCACAATCTCTTGTGTGCTTAATATGCTCTCTTCACTTAACACTGGAAGGACAATTATTGGACTATGACAATTGACAAACCTCACTTAGCTAGTGAGTTAGTGAAATCATCTCATGAGCCACTTGCAACATAACATTGACATTACCACCTGCTAAAGGCTGCCATTTCAAACAATGAGAGGAAGGGAGAGAAAGTGGTTTTATTTTTTTAAGCCGGGAATATCCTTAGGAGGGATAACCAAGATATGATCTCTCATCACCTTATCTCGCACATTGGAATAAAGGAGATTAGTGGACATTCAAGAAGAGTCAACAAATCCCACCAAAAACTTGTGTTTGTGGCACTATTAATTTTCTTGCCAATCCCATTTAGAAAAGTGTCCCACACATCAGTAATGGGTCTCCAAGTTAGACATGATACACGCTTCTTTGTTAACACTTGGAAGATCATCTCTTAGAAAAGTGATTGGTTGACATCCCATACTATGAGGCTTAGCTTAGATGTTTTTTTTTTTTTGGTAGGTTTACTTTGTATGAATGAAATTGGCTTTTATGAAAATAAAGTCCGAGCCTTTATAATCAAAATCAAACACTTATTGATAACTTATAATTAATAATACTGTTTTCAATCCTTAATATAAAATTTGTTGCTAGTGTAGTTTTATTAATATAGCTTACAACCTCAACAACAAAATAAATAAATAAATATATTTATATTTAAATTAAATGAAAAAGTATGAGTATCATAACTTTTGTGTGTGTGTGTGTGTGTGTGTGTGTGTTAGGGTTGTAAACTATATGTACCTTTAAATTTATGTGCTTTAGCTTGATATATTGCGAGCAATGAACTGTAATTCAAAGGTTCTCTCACATGTATTATTATTACTCAAAATAGTGAAACACAATTTCAATTTATAAACTAATATATAATCTAATGATATATAGCATATGATATGATTAAGTAACTTACTTAACTTCCTTAATCTCTCCAAAAAAAAGTCAACTCTGTCTTATATTTAGGATATGAGGGAGTAATGAATTTTGTATGAAAATAATTTTTTTATGCTAATTTAAAATATTAAAAAAAGAGTTTACAACAATAAAAGTAGGGAAAAAGACAAAAAATTACCACTTGAACTTCAAATCTCAAGTCAATTTTGTTGCTTATAAGAGTATTGGTATTAACTATAAGAGTATAACAATTAACAACTCATTTTAACATAAAATCATTGATTTAAAATTTTAAAGTTCAAGTATTATTTTCTTACCTTTTTCCTATAAAAGTATGTGTCACACTAGACAATTTTTATATGGGAAAATCCCTAATAAAGGCCTTTAAAAATACTAAAAGATAAAAAGATGTTTCAAATATTCATAATTTCATAGAGATATTAGGCTCAAATTATCTTTTTTGAAATTAAAAAGAAAAGACCAATTTATCCTTATATTTTTTTTTTATTTTAAAAAAAAACTCCCATCGCCCTTGCCGGAGCCCACCCTACCGGCTGTCAAAGCTCCGATGGGAATATTCCGACGGAACGTGGAATATTTCCTTAGGATTAAATATTCCCAAGGTGGTGGGAGTTCCTAAAGTGGTGGGGGTGAGGTTTGAACCCCCTACCACTTTGTTTGCACAAAATATTGGTAACCATTGGGTCACCAGTGCCATTCAACATAAATAATGAATCAAACCAAATATATATATATATATATATATATATATATATATATATATATATATATATATATATATATATATATATATATATATATATATATTAACATTTGATCTTTAACCTACCTAGGCCCATTAACAAGTTTAAATAAAGAATTGACAAGTTTATATAAGGAATTCGTAATTTTCGTTTTAAGTGAAAAAATTCACTTACTATCTCATGTCATTCATAAGTTCAGATAAAGAATTCACAAGTTCAAATAAGGAATTGACAAGTGTAGATAAAGAATTCGCAATTTTTGTTTAAGTAAAAAATTCACTTACTTTTTCATGCCATTCACAATATTGAATAAGTAATTCATAAGTTCATATAAATAATTCACAAGTTTAAATAAAAAATTGACAAGTTTAGATAAAGAATTTGCCACTTTTGTTTAAGTGAAAAATTCACTTACTCTCTCAGGCCATTCACAAGTTTAGATAAGAAACTCATAAGTTTAGATAAAGAATTCATAACTTGAAAAAACCCTAAACCCTAAAAGCAAAGGTATGTCAACGAATTAAGATAAGGCAAAATTCATTTGAAAGTGAAATGAGGTGATTTTTTTCCCAAAATGGGGCACAAAATATGTAAACAGCGAATCTACAACGTTCTTCATTCTAATTTTGTATGTATATATATTCGGGAATTTATCTTGTATGTCTTTTCCAAAATTTATCTAATATATGGAAGCAACAAAATGCAAATACAAGGAATCTAGCTATTTATATGTGCTCTAAAGTAAACACGTAGATTAATGGTAGGCTTTTACTTTAAACAAATATATACTGAATACTCGTATATATTTGAAGGTTTTTTTATGTAGAAAAATATAGTGATTATCTTGTTTATATTTGGGAATTGGGATGGTTTAATATTATGGGGAAAGTTGTGGATGATAGCTAGCGCTAGAAATCAAGTTGGAAAGTGAGCGTCAAATTTGCAGTTCTTATATGAACTTATGAATTTCTGATCTAAATTTGTGAATAGGCTGAGAGAGCAAGTGGATTTTTTACTTAAAAAACAAAAGTTACGAATTCCTTATCTAAATTTGTGAATGACTTGAGAGTAAGTGAATTTTTTACTTAAAAAATGAAAGTTGCAAATTCCTTATCTAAACTTATTGATGAGCTTGGGTTAAAAATTAAGGGTTAATATATATATATTTTTGTTTGCATTATTTATATTGAATGACATTAATGGCCCAATGGTCACCAACATTTTGTACAAATAAAGTGGTTGGAGTTGGAACCTCACCCTCACCATTTTGGGGGAATATGTCCATCGGAGCTCCTACAGCTGGTAGGGTAGGTGCCAATGGCCTAGGGTAATTTTTTTTAAATAAAAAAAATATAAGGATAACTTGGTCTTTTCTTTTTAATTTCAAAAAAGACAAATTGAGCCTAACATCTCTTTAGGATTATGAATATTCAAAACACTTTTTAATCTTTTAGTATTTTTAAAATTCTTTATTAAGGATTTTCCCTTTTTATATTATGTCATAATTGATACTTATATTAATAACAGTATGATTTGTGTTTTATAGGGTAATATATTACTCACATTTATCTGAACTTGTTAATGGATTTAGGTTAAAGATCAAATGTTAATATTTATTTGCATTATTTATATTGAATGGCATTGATGGCTCAATGGTCACCAACATTTTGTGCAAACAAAGTGGTGGGGGTTGGAACCCCACCTTCACCATTTTGGGTGAATATTCCCATCGGAACTCTGACAACTGGTAGGGTAGGCGGCGGTGGCCCGGGGTAATTTTTTTTAAATAAAAAGAATGTAAGAGCAAATTGGTCTTTTCTTTTTAATTTCAAAAAAGACAAATTGAGCATAACATCTTTTTAGGATTATGAATATTTGAAACACACTTTTATCTTTTAGCATTTTTAAACTTTTTTATTAGCGATTTCCCCTTTTTATATTATGTCATAATTTATACTTATATTCAAGGTTCATTAACCCAGATCGGGTACTGAACTGGTCAGGGTATTAGGTTAAGGGTCAGTGGGTCATATTGGGGCCAAACCAGTGAGGAATTGAAGATTTTACATTTATTAATAATAAATTCTAAAGAAAATTTATTTTATTTTTAAATAGGAACCTGGACCGGACTGGACCGATCTACCGACCGGTTCGCCTGTTTTTGGGCCGAACCAGCCAGTCTAGTTTGGGTTCCTGAACTTGGCTTAGTGCCCGTTTGGATTGACGGTAGAAAAAGTGATTTTTTCTTTAACCTTAAAAATATTTGGATTGGTGTTTAAAAAGCCCGTTAAGATGGAAAATGACTGAAAATGGCATGAATCTTATTGAATACTCCATATATATATAAGTTGTATGTATTATAATAATTGAAGTGAAAAAAAAATAAATAAAATGTGATAAAATAATAAAAATTCAATTATCATTGAAAAAAAAGGAAAAATACACCAAAGCGTGAAGTCTTTTTTTTTTTTTTTTTTTGCCAACACCAAAGCGTGAAGTCTGCCGTGCCGCTGCGTGATTAAAGCTCAAGCTGTGAGCTTTATTATTAACCCACGATAAAGGAAAAAGTGCAGCAATGCAAATCATGAACCCAAACAAAACATCAAATGTTTACCGGGCTTTTTTTTATCTACCGCGCGTCAACCCTCCTTTAACGCTGTGCCAAACAGGCTCTTATATTAATAATAGTAGGATTTGTGTTTTGTAGGATCCTATATTACTCACGTTTATTATCCATCTATATCCATTGTTTTGAGCAACATTCTATAATTTTTGTTCAATGCCATAAATTTTAGGGAAAATTCTAATTAAATCTAATCTAAATTTAGGCCTACATTTTCAACAAATACCTAATAATGCCAAGAGGTTTTATTAAGGATTTATATATATAGTTCAAAAGAAAAATTAAAGGTGCTTTTGACTGAAATTCAAATTCAGACATATACTTTTTAACAATTTCGTGATCATTTTATATATTTAAACCATATTTTAAACGTTTGATTTCATTTTGTGTATTTAAACAACAGTTTAATCTTTTTTTTTTTTTTTGTTCCCAATATGTTAAATTTCTTAAGTTGCTTAACCGGTTAAAAAATCTTAATTTACATTTTACTAAATGTCATTGTTTTCTCGGACAAATTGTTTTGTTATTGTGCTACTACATTAATTCGAATGAAATGAATTACTAATAATAGGCCTTTCTTAGACAGAGAAAAGCAATTTATTTTTCAAAACAAAACAAAATAAAAAGATTAAACTGTCATTTAAACGAATAAAAGAAAATGAATTGACTAAACTATTGTTTAAATAAATAAAATGATTAGGGCATTGTTAAGCGCATATGCCTGAATTAAGATTTTGGTTACAGATATCTTTAATTTTTCTTTTTAACTATAGATAAACATTTTGATCTTTTAACAATAGTCATAAATCTCTAATAAGGTCTATTAGTCTTATTAGAAATTTATTAAAAATGTAGGCCTAAATTATGATTTTAGAATTTCAGTTAAATTTAATTAAAATTCTCCCTAAATTTTAAATAAATATGAGAATTTTTTCAGGTTAAAAAATAAATAAATATGGAAAATTCTGGCAAAAAAAATTAAATAAGTATGGGAAAATTTTAAGGGAAAAAATTAAGATGAACGAATCCTCTGGCCGAAAAGTGGGGAAAAGGATATCGATGAGTGAATTTTAATCTAAGATCAATGTTCAATCGAGGAGACTTCAGCTTTCAGCTGGTAGTTGCAGTCTTTCGAATTCGGGAAATATGAAAAATTGTGTTTCTGCTATTGAACCAAAGAAGCTGTTGTGTCCTGATTCAGGAAGAAATGCGTAAAAGGTGTTTTTCTATCTGCAATTTCATGCGTTTCAATTTGCAGATCTCGATTTTGGGTAGTTTGCTTGATAGTTCCTATGCATTCATTCATTCTGGTGTCACTTGTCAAATTTTAAATGACCTGGATTGATTATAAGAAACATCTATAAGCCAAAAGCACATTATTATATCATATTATCTGGCAAAGTCATCGGGAGCTAGGGTTCATGTTCTTCTCCGACTTGAATTAGACAATGCGATCATTTTCCTTTTCCCATAAGACAAGCAACCGGACGCTGAATTTTTTTTTTTGGGTTTCTTTTTTTGCAGTAGAAAAATCATTATTAATTAACTTGTCATTTGGAATACTTTGTGCCTTGGTGGTATCTTGTGGTGAATTCTGATCATTGAAGTCCATCCGAAAGTACTGCTCACCATTGGAGCTAATGGTGGGCTTCAATTCTTGTTTGTCTCTCTCTCGACTGCCTCATTGTTCCAAAGATTTTTCTCAACGAATAACAAACAATCATGGAAGACGCATGAAAAAGGTTGACCTTGGAAGGCCCCAGATTTTACCTTCTGTATTGGGGGTTACTTCTGGCTTGCGCGTGTTCGTGGTTTCAGACTTGCATACTGACTATGCCGAGAACATGAAGTGGGTAAAATGCATGTCCTCTATTGAACACGAGAAAGATGTTCTTCTTGTTGCAGGCGATGTTGCGGAGACATATGACAAGTTTGTTGTCACATTGTCTCTCCTGAAGGAAAGATTTCAGCATGTCTTATTTGTACCTGGAAACCATGATCTTTGGTGTCGTCGTGAGGGGGAAAATTATGTAAGGTCATTTATTATGCCGAGGCAATAAGGCCTAAGTTCATGCATTAAGACCTAATTGTTACTGTATTCCTTTTCTCATGGTTCATCATTATGTTTACATTTTGAGACATCTTTTGTACTGAATATAAGCATGTGACTCTGATAGAATCCTCTGTTATTTCCTAAATCAAACAAGCAATACACACACAGATATGTGTGTGTGTGCGTGTCTCAAATCCATCAACATTTTGAAGTTGACAGAATCCGTGATTATATTAATAGGGAAATCAACATAACAACAGCATGAAACAGAGCTAACAGTAGGATGTAACATGCTATTCTTTCCTGTACTTTTTTCTTTCAGGTGTATATCCCACCTGTCCTAGTGCCTATGATTTATTTTGACTTGAAATCACAGATATAACTTGGCACATAAGTATCACCAAAAAAAAAAAAAAAACTTGGCACATAAGTTTCTCTTGATGCGAGATGACCCTCCATTCTCATAATTGTAATGGCATACTTGTTACATAGGTTAAGAAGTTATTGATGTTAATTCATGTTCTTGAATCTTCTCTGTCTTGATCAGAATATTATCTTTTAGATAATGATTTGGGTAATTTTTTTAATCTAGGCCGATTCTCTCGAAAAGCTAAATAAATTGCTCGATGCGTGTAAGAGTCTTGGAGTTGAGACAAATCCAATGGTTGTTGATAACTTAGGGATTATTCCCTTGTTCTCTTGGTACCATGAGGTGATTGCTTTGATAGTGTCAATTTTCATGAACTCAATCATTCATAGCAAGAAAGTTTTTTATCTAGAAGGAAAAGTGTTTCTTAGATGCACTTTTGATTGAGTGCGCAATCTGCTTGTTTCAGAGTTTTGACAAAGAGCAGGATATAGCAGGCATTCGCATTCCCTCTTTGGAGATGGTGACTACTCTATTAACTCCTAGTAAGCCATTTGAAAAGCTGATTGATGGTCTGAGCACACTCATCAGTTTTTTGTTTTAGGCTTAACTGGTTAAGTGTGCTGTACGATATTCTCTTATTTTCGCAGAAATATGATATATTGATGACAAGGGCATTGCATTTTCGTTTTATTCATTGTTAAGCGTAATATAATCATGACCTCAAAGATTATTAGCTGTTGCTTTATGGCAATACCATGCATGTACCACCTTGAAAATCACTTCACATCCTGACACCCCCATCTAATTATTAATGAGTCAGAAAATGCGTGTTGCTCTGGCCATGTATGGCTTTTAACAATTGTCAATTTCTGGGCGAGTTCCCTTTTTGTTTGCTTTTAATGTAAATGCTGTTATTTCAACCAGCGATGATATAAATCTGTTATTGTGATATTTTTTCTTTTGGCTTAGGCTTGTAAGGACTTTCATGCATGCAAGTGGCCCAAGGAACTTTCAAATGGAGATATCTCCCTTGCTTTATATTTTGATGGCATGAATAAAAGACAACAAACAATGACAAAGGAGATTCAGATGACATGTGATCACATAATTACCTTTTCTCACTTTGTTCCCAGGTTGTTGTCATTATAATTGTATCGTTTTATTGCTGAAATATTTTATTATTGCTGTTATGCTTGTTTCAATGCATGGCTATTGTGTGCTGTTTGAAACAGATTGATGAGATCTAATGATCCATCAAAAAGGATTAAAATAAGAAGAAATGGCGCAGGATACAATAATTGCTAAAAAAGCGAAGTATCCTTTTAAAAAACTTGTAACATGGATATGCATAATTCTCATTAAGACCAATTTTACTTCTGTTTTGTGACGCATCTTGCTGGTTGGGGAGTTACTTAAGCTGCAAACATGTATGTAACATTGTGATATGAAAATTAAGGTATGAATTCTTTTGGTTGAATGCTAATAGTTGCTTACTTTGTTCACAGGCAGGAACTTTGTCCAGAAAAGAGGATGCTATTCTATCCCAAACTTCCGAAAATAATTGGTTCAGATTCTCTTGAGCTTCGAATAAGGTCAATACACGGGGCAGAGGGAAGGGGGGATGCATCTGCCTGCCATGTGTTTGGTCATACCCACTTCTGTTGGGATGCTGTTATTGATGGTATCAGGTATTTCTTTTTCTTGTTTTTCGTTTCAAGCCATGAAATTTTCTTGATTACATTTTATAGCATATTACTATTATGCAAAAAACTTAATGGAGTTTCTCCAGGCACTAGGTATTCATAGCATGTGGCTTTTCCATTCCAGCATGAAACCACTTCTGCATCACACTTCAGTGCTTGTTTGTATCAACTTAGTTTGAATGATTTTGCGCTGTACAAAGTAAAAATGTAAGAGGAACTTTGTTTTGTAAAGCTCGAGGTTGCTATTTTAAGTCAAGACTTTCACCTCCGCTTGTATCTCTGTCTGAGAATGGATTGGTTTTATCCTGGAATAATTACAAGAAATAAAATTATAGGAAAGAGTGGTCTATGAATATGCTAATAGTTAACTAGAAGAACTAAATAACAAGAAGATTTAGTTATATACTCCAAGCAATCTGATCCTTAAAAATGTACAAGTTGTAAAAGATAAAAGTAAAACAATATTTTATGTGTATTCAAGTGGGTGAGAAAATATGGTAGTAAAAGTGTTGTTTCACACAAATTTTGCAGGTATGTGCAAGCACCATTGGCATACCCAAGGGAAAGGAAAAGAAGAATGAATGGAGGTGAAAATTGGCTGCCGTTTTGCATTTATGCTGACAACAGATTTACAGATAGACTCAACCCTTGCTACTGGTCTGATTATTACTCTGCCAATCCTAGGAACCCTCACAATACTGAACTTGCTCCTTGGGTCGCCAGATTTTACAGGCAAACACAAAATATTGATGCGTCGTAGTATTTTATACTTGTACTCCTTGGTTTTTAATATAAGATCTAATTGGAGAGTTAATCTTCCTCCCAAATGTAAGATTTATTTATCGTATTTTTCAATTTTTTTTTCCTCAATTCACTCATATTGAAGTTTCTTCAATAATAATCAAATAATAAAGAGATTGAGAGAATTGAAGAAGATGACTATGATGTTTTAAAAAATATGTGTCATATTAACTAACTTAACTACCTTCTTTAATCTAATTGAATTAGGTAAATAGGTACTCCTCTGGTTCTTAATATGACATTTGAAGAGTTGATCTTAGTTCTAAGTATAAGACAAAATTTTTATAGTTGGCAATATTTTTCTAATTTACCTCTATTAATATTCTCTCAACAATAATTAAGAAGGAGAGGGAAGGGGGGAATTAAGGAACGACATTGGGGTGTTTTAGAAAATACATATCATATTAACTAATTTAACCAAGAGAGTGAGTCTTGTCGTAGTGGTAAGGTTGCTGTTATGTGACTTAGAGGTTACGGGTTCAAATTCTGGAAATAGCCTCTTTGTTTTTAGGGGTAAGGCTACGTACATCTATTTCTCCGCAAACCCTACCTGGTGGGAAGAGTCTTGTGTACTAGGTTACCTATAATTAATTAACTTAACCAACTTTCTTAACCTAATTAAATTAGGTAAATATGTTTTATATTAAAGACCAGAGGATTATTATATTAAGGGTTCCTCAATATTAGCCCTATTGCTGTCTCCATTTTGGAGTTTATATCTATCATTTGTTGCTTTTGTTGGGGATTAAATATAAAATGGACATTGAGCAACAGATGCTGTCACTAGCCAAGGGAAAAGCTACTCCCAGGCCCAAAGTGACTAACACCTGGACAATGAATTCCACTCGCTCATATTATAAGTTACTTCATGAAATAGAAAGAATGTATGGCGCTTGTTATAAGTCTTAGAGTAAGTAATTAATATCTTAGATTGCCCCTATTTAAAGTTTGATGTCATTTTCTTTTTCCCGGCTTCTCAACATTTAATTCATAGTTTTAAATATGGAAAAGTTTGGATTTTTTCCCTTATTTTCAAACAAATCTAACGATTGAACCACGTGTTATTGGTTTTAGTGAGACAGTTTGAAGTGATTTAAATTAGGGACCAGAGTGGTAATATTTTCTCCTATTCTTTTTTATAAGGCCATATTAATTTTCTTAATCTAATGAAGATTAGCCTTTGATGATCCACTATGTTGCACAATAAGATCACTCATATTAGAAATTGAGGCTGTTGTAATCATCTGCATTGGCCACCACTCTATTTTCTAAAATTGTGTGTAAACGTGTTCATTGGTAATTAACAATGTAATTTATTTTAGACCCCGCAATACATGTAGACGGGTCCCGTTAACAGTAATATTCGAAAGTTAAATTAAAAGCGGCCATTATAAAAAGGAAAAAGTTTTATTAAAAAAGGAAAATGGAAAAGAAATGAGAGAGAGCAAAATATTCAGGGTTGTAGTCTTGAAACAATTTTTTCGGCCAAAATTGACACACGCATCTTTGCCAATTGCGCCTTTCGAACATTTTACAAGAAATAAATAAATAATTTATAAGAATAAAAAAATTCCATTAAGATCAATATATTTATTTTTTTAAACAAATACTCAAATTGATTGCTCAATATTGTATTGTGTTTTTTTTTTTTTTTGACAACGTATAATGATCGTGTTTTGAATAATATTAACTTAATTATGTTAGTTGAACGATGATAATAGAAAAAAAATTCCACAGATGCACATTGTGCAATTTTTTTTTTTGGGCCAACAAGCATATCTATATCTTATATAATACTCATAGTAATACCGTTAAAAACTGTTCTATGAGTAACGGTTTTTTGAGAAAATAGTTGTGTTTTTATTAATGCCGTTAGTGAATTCCATCTATTTTGACACGAATAAGTATC
Source organism: Inga laurina (assembly GCA_963855925.1). Taxonomy (NCBI): domain Eukaryota; kingdom Viridiplantae; phylum Streptophyta; class Magnoliopsida; order Fabales; family Fabaceae; genus Inga; species Inga laurina. Next base: position 9,609,471 of record OY979702.1, read on the forward strand.
AATAATTTATATTTTATATCCATAAATTATTAGCCCATGATTAAGGAGTTATCATAATAATAACTTAGCCTGTAAATTAATGAGTTATTATAATCATAATTCAAACTAAATCTGCAAGAAATTTAATTTCCATGAAACATAGTTGGCCCCATGATTGTAGTAATGCTTATATATATTAACGTCTTTAAAGTGTTCCGTTTTGTGTTCTCTGTTATTTATTGTTAGTGAACTCAATTCTTCATCTCCAATATCAAGAAGTATTGATGATTAAAAAGACGTCACATTTTGATGAAAAGTTTGCTACTCTTACCTCAATCGTTTCTTGTCCTTCTTTTGTTTGATCTTTTTGTGTCTTGTAGTACATTAATTTTTGAATTTAAATTTCTTTTTCTATATTCCCCGATATTTGACTTTCTTAAGATTCATCTTTAAGCAAAAAAAGGTCAAAATGATAATGACCTTCTAATAGTTTAGTCATCATGATCTTTGATTACTTCCTCAAAGAGAAAGAAGATAAATGACACTCCATTGACTGATAATAGGGATGTGGATTGTCTGATATGTCAACGGTCAACCCCTACCTTCAGGGCCAACAAAACAATGACCAAGGACATCAAAATAGAAAAATGAGTTCCCATGTGTTGTTTTGAGTTTTCGAATACGTTATTTTAGCAGTCTAGTTTTTGAGTACTTTTAATTGTGTTCAGTGTTTTTACATTATATTAGGCTATATTCCTATAGCGTTGCCTTTTGGACCTACTTATTTAGGTTTTGATTTTATAATTTTTTGCCACTTATGAATAATATATACACTGAGCTACCGTTAGTTATATTATATTGATGAATAATTCTTTTTTGGTTGAAGTTATGTTGTTTAGTTATTCTAAGTGTATACAATATGTTAATGCATTTTGACATTTATAAAAAAGTATACAATATGTTAACTAAATACAATTATGTGAATATCTAATGAAAATTGATTTGGGTCAAATATGAGGATGCATGGGGCACTATTTTGACTTGAAAAATGAGAAATCAGATGCTTTAGACCAAAGGAAATTGTCAAAATCAACAAAAATATGTAATGTAAAAACGGAAGCTAACCACAATCAAAATGTTAAAGTTAGCACTTCATGAGAAAAAAAAAAAGTAAAAGAGGGGGGGGGATGAATTTTCTATATAATTAAGTAGAATATCAATATAAAGGGGGCATGAGCTAATAGAATTGCCTAATACATCTAACATAAAAAAATTTAAATTTTTTCTAAAAAAATATAAATAAAGGAAATAAGAAAAGATTAGGAAATAATCATCAAATCAATTTCCATATTTTGCATCAATAATAAATGAAATTTAAGAAATAATTAAATCATTTTCAAATATGATTACTTAATCAATCAATTATGAAGAAATATAAAGAAAGAAGAAAATAATCATCTATAATGTGAGACTATAATGTTACTATTTCTAAATCAAATAATCAAATCAATAATTTGCATCAATAATAAATAAAATTAAAAATAATCAAATCATTTTTAAATATGATTACTTAATAAATCAATTTTGAAGAAATATAAAAAAATTATAAAATAATTATCAATAAATTATATTTATTAATACTTTTTTTTTAAGTAATGACGTTTCCATATTTCATTTTTGTGATAAGGGTCTTTAATATTGGTTTCATCAATATTTATCAACAATCAATACATTTAGGACTTTTAGTATATAATTTAAAATAGATGATTATAAAATAATTACATGATTTATTATGATTAAAAATAAATATTGCTTATTGTGCATATAATAAAAAAATTGCCCCACCATAGAAATTAAATTACATAATAAATATTACACATTTCATAAAGCAATGCTTTAGAAGCTCAAAATGCTATATATGAACTTTCTCGTGCAATGTACGGATATCAATATTTACTTACTGTGTAGTTATTTCTTATATTAGTTATTACTTATTACTAGCCATGAGTCGTAATTCATAATAAAATTTTTATTTTTGGGCAGCCGCCTTAAACCTAAAGCCGGGAAATCGGGCTGAATCCGTCGGGCTGGCCTATTTAGACCCGAGTCCATTAAGGGCCGGGTTTGTGATTTAGGGCGAAAAAAAGGAGGCGGGCCTAAAAAGGCTGGCCCTGTAGGGTCGGCCCTTTTAAGCCCGATTAACTTTTTTTTTTTAACTAGGCACAGGGTAGCAAGTAGTGGTTCGGGGGCAGGGTTAACTTAACTTAACCCTCAGATCAGAAATGCTCTCACATTTACTCATACTTTTTTTAAAACTTCTATTTTCTTATTTTCTTTTTTCCTTTTTTATATGTGTACACCAAAATCCAAATCAGGTATTCTATTATTACTGACATTTGAAACTTGTAGAGTTGCTTGATTGTAGCTATGGACTTTTTTATATGTGTACGCCAAAATCCAAATCAGGTATTTACTGACATTTAGTTTTGCTTAACTTAACCCTCAGATCAGTATTTATGTTTTATTAAACTTGGATAATATTTATGTTTTAAATTAGTTTTGATTATATTTATGTTTAAAATTAGGTATTTTAATCTTTAAGAGAATAAGGAAAAAAAAGGCATGACAAAAAAAGAAAAAGAAAAACTTAAACGGGATTCAAACCCATAGACTTTACTTAAATGGGTCGGGCCTATAAAATTTGACATTTTTTTAGCTTCGGGCTTAAACGGACTGGCCCGTTTATGCTTCAGCCTGTCACAGGCCGGGCCGTTTTCTCACGTCTACTAAGCCTCGCCAATTTGGCGTTTCAAGAAATGCCGCTAGAAACGGTCATTAACATCGAAACGCATAAACCCTCCTCATTTCCCCGGTTCAGTTTGATCGAAGGCTCAGAAAGTATCGAAGCTTCAAAACCCTCTGCTCTGGTCTCAGCCAAACCCAAAAAAAAAAAAAAAAAAAGCAAAAAAAAGAGGAAAGAAGAAAACTCTGCTCTCAGCTGGTGGACATCTGACATTCATGGAAGCTCAAGCAGATAACAGCGGGAAGTGAAAATGAGAAGGAAGCTCCTGATAGCAGCGAGAGGAGTCCTCTCCTTGTCCAATCACAACCTCAGACTCACTCGCTTGTCACATCCCAGAACACACAAATGGGGTGACTTCCTTTCGCTCTTTTGATTCTGCTCTTGTGATTTGCTACTTTTGGGTCTTCCTACTTCTTCTGTTCTGTGTTTGTTTTGTTTTTTGCCTGTACTTGTGCCCAAGGGGGATGTCTGTGAAAATGTGAACTCATTATCATTTAGATTAGGTTGTTTTAGGGGCTATCTAAGTGCTGTAACGGATACGAGGGGGAAAATATCAATGTGTGCTGCCTGCGCCTTTGTAATCGCGTTTGGTTTGCCTACTTAGCAATTTATATCTTGTCATGAGTGTGTAACAAAATGAAGGTATCTCAGCAAGCATGTAGAGTGATGTGAGGACACGAGACACAACTTTTTGTCTCCTAATTTGTCTTGAATTCTTTGATATATTATTACTCTTAGCGAAGTAGAAGTAGTACATGCAACTTGGGCGGCAATGGATTTGTCAAGGGAATGTTCTTCTCTTTCTGGATAACTAGGTGGGGGTTCATACAGATTTTCATTTTTAAGGTTCAAATATTTGAAGTTTCAATTTTTCTAATTTGAGTGTGTAACAGTTCATCTGATGATATGGGCTTTTAGGTCAATCTCAGCAATTAACTTTCTATTTGCTGATTGAGATGCGACTAGAAGAATAAAGTCTGGTAGTACTGGATGTTTAAACTAGAATGTTAAACTGAATATGAGTTGGTCCTGGATCAATTTAAAAATCTATTGATTGCTCATTGAGTTAATGCTTTGATGGAGTGGCTAATATTAATTTGCACCGCACCAACTGCTACAAGATCCCATGGTAAAAAAAGAGCACAAGAGGTTAGTTGGAGGGCAGAAAAATAAAATTAGCAAAGATCCCATGGAATTATCAGAAGCATATTTATGTGGTCTGCTATAAGTTGAAGTTCAATTCCTTAGTTTTCATTAATCCCTTGCAATTACTGCTTTGGCATCAATTTTAGTTTTCATTAATCACTTGTAATTACTGCTTTAGCGTCAATCTTGAAAGTCTAATTCAATACCAAGATATCATTATATAATATTTTGAATTATTATGTAATCATATTCACCATGTTGATTGACAGTGCTCATTGAGGCAAACAGTTTTGCTGGTCAGTCAAATACTCAGTGGCGTGGATGGTCATATGCTGCCTCTGTACCTTCTGACAAGCCAAATTCTCAGAAACGTCAAAGGCTTTCAAAAGATGAAAGGAGAGCATTGGTGGAATCTTTTGTAAACAAGTATTTCCTCTAATTTCTTCCTTCTTCTTTTTCTTTATTTTTTGGCAAGTGCTTAATCAATTTTGAAGCAATGATTAAATTTTATGAAGTTTTCTGCTGTCTGCTTTGTCTTGAGATATCAAGTTAAATACTTAAATTATTTAAGCAATTTGTGGGACAGTCAAATAAGAATATTTTATATTACACATTCAGGGGACAATATGCAACATCCAAAGTTGTTTCAGCAGCTTATTAGAAGACCAAAAGACATCGATCCAAGAATGCAATTCCTTTTGAAATTTGGTGGAATAGTAACTGCTTTTTACTGTTTGCAGACTAAGTGAACATATCAAAATAGTATGGTTTTATTTTTTCCTTTGAGAATTCTGGTAATACCAGAACATTAAACCAAAATAAATTGGACATTTTAATTTAATTGAAACAGATCACTTATTCATTATTTACTTATTGTTATTGAATTACGTTTATTGAAATCAAATTAATGAAGTTAGTTGAATTCTTTTTTAATTATGGTGGAATTAGTCTCTCCCGTCCCCTTCTTTTCTTTTGTTAATATATGGAATATGAAAGTGAAAGCAGTCATTGTGATCTGTTGGAGGTTTGCTGGTGGTGGAGTACTGGAGTTTGCCTGCTAGTGGCCGATAATGGTGGTTGAAAATTCCTGTACTCCATTCGTTTGAGGGGGAATCCATATCTTAAAGTTGCTTAATGTTTTCCACAAATTGGTATGTGACCAATTTTGATCATACTTAAGTGTCCTGACAAAATCCAATTTCTAAATCTGTCTCATTTAAATAATTACAGCATGCAAGGATTTCAAAGATAAAAAGTTATAATTTTCAGTGTGTTGGTCTTAATCCTTGGTGTAACAAACGGATACTTAGAGGAGGAGAAATTTTATTTTGCATCATGCTTTTAATTGTTGTCCTGATTATGTGGTGAAGAACAGGATCTTCCCTGCTCTTAAAAAAATGGCTGAAAAGGCTGCCAAACATTTGTAGCAGCCGCTTTATAATTTTCCCCCCTGAAATTTTATCAACATAGCATCATCTGAATTGGCACCCCTATCTTCATGCTTCATATATGAATTAATTGAGGAGAGAATATTCTATAGCATCTGAGGTTTGGTATGATAGAATATTGTGCTTATATTTCTTATTAGCCAATAATGGACACTGAAACCAAATTTTCTCTTCACGTCAGGTACAGAGAAACTAATGACGGGAAATTTCCAAATTCTAAGCATATCATGAAAGAAGTTGGTGGCGGTTACTATTTTGTTCGAGAAATCATTCAGGAATTAAAATACAAGTCCAAATTGAACTCTACAGACAACATGGATAAGAATTTGGTGGGAAAAGATAACTTCAATGTGAATAAACTTGGGACTACTGAAACTGTAAAGGTTCCCTCTGATACTACTGAGACTGCAAAAGACAGACCTATCCAAGACGACTCTCAGCTGGCAATGTTAGATGAAACTGATGCTGGGAATGAGAATCTGGAAGATAAGAGAGGGCCACAGACTACCTCATATGAGGAGAGCTTGTCTAGAGAAGCTGAAATCACCTCTTCTCCCGTAAGCATCAAACATAAATGCGACTTAAATAGTTTTTTATAAAAAAATTCGTACAAGCCACTTTGTTATTTTTTACATTATTCTTTGGTAGTTTGTTCTTTATGTTTTATCAACCCATATGCTTGCCAACACCTTAGATGTCAAGTTGATGAAATTAAGTTTGCTACCCTCTTGGTTTTGTTTATTGTATTAATTTACAAAGTCTAGACCAAAAGTCACTGCTAAATCTCTGTAATTATTTTTTGATCCTCAGCCTGACGACAAATATTATGTGAGCTTACTGTGATGGGGAAAAAATAATGATAGGGCGTTGGCTTAACTTGTGAACTACTTTATGAGTAATGCTATCTGCTAGCAATTAACATGTAATCAAATGGAGGCAGGATAGTCATTTCATTGACTTTCTTGCAATACCAATCCTTTACCTTTGATCTTAATAGCAGGATAGTCATTTCATTGCTGCTGAAAGTGATCAGTTGCAAAGAGAAGCTGAACCTTCCAAAGGGAATCAGTGGACACCAATTGATGTCAAGACTGAGGAAGCTGAATCTAGTCTGAATTTTGCTGTTTCAGAAACTCATCCAATGAAAGAAGAGTTACATGGCATTTCTGCTCCGTCTAGTGAAATGTCGGAAAGTAGTCAGAGCAAAGGTCTCAATTTGGAGTTATCTGATATGGAAAATCTTATGGTAATGAAGAAAACAAACATTGAGAAAGCTGAATATGAGAGAAGAGAGCATGATGCGTTGAAAGACCCTCCCAGTACTGATGGTCCAAAGCATACAATGGAGCAAGTTCATGGAACTTCAGTCATGAATGAGCCAAAAGTGTATGTCTTCATAATCTTTAGATATATAAACGGCCAGTATAATTAACTTTATTATTGTTTCCTAGAAACACCATTATCTGTGGAGGAAATGGGCTTGATTCATGATTAGTAATGGGTTGTGATAGGGATAAATCTAGTTGAAAATTACAATATTCTTTATGCATTCCTGTCTAAGTTTTCATATAAAACATTATGAACAACGTCAAATCAAGTTAAAAATGTAAACTATGTTTAAAGAATCAGAAATGAATATGGCGTTCAAAAATTTTAAAACTAATGCATATTTTTAGTACGAAATCAATACTCAAAGAATTCTCTTGATTAATATGAAAGCTATGTAAAGCTTGATAGTTACTTGGAATGAAATCTACATTGAAGTATTGTTACATCTAGTGAAATGCCTCAATTGTAAAGAGGCAGATAGAGAAAAATAAAAAGGGGTTTTTGTACTGAAGTATTTTTGGGAACAAAAATCAAAATTATGTATCTGGTACTCACCCTGGTCATTCAGATAGGTACTAGGTACTGTTACCCCTACTATCTACAATTATAGCGCTTAGACTGCCTCTTGAAGTCCTATAGTATTGGCAGTGCCAATGACAATTCTCTAACATGGATTTGAGTGTTCGATAGAAAGTGTTTCTGGTTTTTTTGGGTGCTTAATGCTTATTTGTACGTCCCTGAAATGTATAATTTTTTTTGGGCCATCATCTTGAAAGGTATTTTAATGGATGGTTACATGAGAAACTATATGATCCTTTCTTGAATGGAACCTTTCATGGACGAATCAAAAAAAAGTTTTTATTCTCAATCAAGATTAAAACTTACACCAAAAAAGTACATTTGTATAATAAGATTCACGCCATCCTTGTTAATATTAATTCTGGTTATTCAAACTTTGAACAGAAAATAGATAGATTTGATAAGAAAATCATTATCAAATAAAATTTGTTACTCACTGCTGTCTGATGCAAACCTTGTGTCCTGTTTTTTGGGTTTACGTCAGTTGATTTTATCTGTGAATGTCTGTGATTTTTCCATCCCTATTATTTTGTATATTAAGGTTGTTTGTTCTCTCCCATTATGCAGTGACAACTCTAACAGGGAGACCAGTGATGGTGAGGCTCCAAAGAAGACAACTTTGTGGGGAAATCTGAAGTCATTTGCAGATGGCATCATGAACATCTGGAAAAACCTATGAAGTCATGCATTGCAGCTTATAAGAAACTTAAATTATCACTTTTACAACTGACATTGTTTCTAATTAGGGTTCTTGAACATAGTCTGCTGTAGTATTGTTGTTGCCTGACAACTTTATTGCAAAATTTTGAATCTCCATTCTGAGAATCCCCTCATTCTTCTTGAGGCTTTGCAGCTAAGTTTGTTTCAGTGCTCAAGTTGACTGCTCATTTTTTAAAGCGTGGCATTTGTACAGGAGTTTCTACGCTCTTGCTGTAGGGAAGTAAAATTACTTTGATCGTGAAGATGGTTTCATGTATGTTACAAACAATTGGAAGAGATATAGAATGTTGCTATTTTTGGATCACCATTTGTCCATGTTGGTATATAAATGAATCTGGCCAATATTCAAACTGTGCTGGTAGGATTTGTGTGGCTTTGTTCTCTATTTCTTGCATTTTCAAGGAAATGGGTGTTCTCTAAAAATTAATAAATAGTTAAGGCTGACTTCTTGATTAATTCCAACGCAATTAGATTAATACTAATGTTAGATTTTTTTTTTTTCTTTGAAGTACACCTATGTTTTTTTATGATTATGATTTTTTTGTCATTTCTAATAATAATATCAATGTCCTTTTGTACAAGTTTTTTTTTTCAAATCTTTTTTAAATAGGAAATATTAGATTAATGAGCCTGCTCACATTGAAGTCCAAATATCATTTGTAAATTGCATTTAGGTCCTGGGCAAAAGAAAATGTGATAAAATAGTCTTTTGAAATTTCAAATTTATATTTAAGTCCCGTGAGACTTTTTTATAATAAATTTCAAATGTCAAATACCCATAAACTTGTCAATGGATGTTCATGGATTAGTTAATGTAAGCGCCCATGGACTTATCAGTAGACGCCATTGGACTTATCAGTGGACACCTATGAACTTGTCAGTAGAATTGGAATTTATTGTCAAAAAGTCTCACAAGACTTAAATACAATTTTGATTTCTCGTTTAACTTAAATTCAATCGACCATTTTATCGTGTTTTCTCCTACCGAGGCTTAAAATGCAATTTTTCCAATATCCTTTACTTGGGCTTATAGTGATGAGTAAAAAGGTTCAATTCCCTCAACTTGATTTCTCCATTGACTAGATATGATTAACAAATTTGATTGGATTTTAAAAAAAAAAAAGTTGGTTAATTTAGTTAAAGTGACTTTTTTTAGGGTGAAGGTGTAAAAATACCCATAAATTTTTATCAAAAATACGTTTAGCACTATATACAATTCAGAGGTGCAAAAATATCTATGGGCATTCAAAATAGAAGCAAAAATATACAATTCGGAGGTGTAAAAAAACCCATAGGTATTCAAAATGGGAGCAAAAATGCTATCGTCATTAAATTTGAGCTAACAATGTTACATATGCATATGTAAAAAGAGTGTGTGATGTTAGGTCAAATTTAATGACATGGGCATTTTTGCTTCCATTTTAAATGTTCATGGGTCTTTTTACACCTTCAAAATATATATGGTGATGGACACACTTTTGGTAAAAGTTGATGGACGTTTTTACCCCTTAACCCATTTTTTAGAAAGATTTTAATTATCTTTCTTATCCTTAACTCCTTCTATCTTTGTCCTACTTAATCATTGTTGAAAAAATATCAATAGGGTTAATTTAAGAAAAATTGATAATGATATTAAATATGTTTTATATTTAAAACCAATATAAATTTTCTAATTAGGTTTTACAATGAGGATTGATGAAGTACTTTTTCTTATCCTTGATATAAGATCTAATTGAAGTTGTAGTAAATATTTTTCATATTTATCAATCTTTTGTTAATATACTCTCGTTGATGCTTCCTTAACAATAATTAAGGATAAAAGAGAATGAAGGAATCAAAAAAGATTGTTATGATATTTTAAAAAATACAGTTCATATTAATTATTTTTCTTAATATTATCAAATTAAGTAAATAATTCTTTTTCTTAAAAAACACAAAAAGGGTTCAAGAATATAAATTGGACCAGTAAAAGACATGTTATTCGCATCGGCGACGAGAGAACCCGGACGGGTACCCCATCCCTCTCTCCGGCGCATCGTCAATTACTGGTTCTCATTCTGATATCGTGTTCTAGAAGCGTCTTCTTCGTTCGCCCTCAGGAAAGGAATCATCTGCTTTCTAATCCGTAATCTCAATAACTTCACAGCCACATCTCTTCGTTTCCTAGGGAAAAAAAAAAAAGAGAAGCTCCGTCTCCAGGTCGGTGGAAATAATCGGAGATGGCGGCGGGTAGGGAAGTTCGAGAATATACTAACCTAAGCGACCCGAAAGGTGATTCATTTTGATTTCTTTTGGGTTTCATTTGGAGCGTGGGATCTTCTTTTTCTCCCCTCCCCCCAAATTTTGTAGTTGTTAGGTTTGGTTTAATTTTTGTTTTAAATCTGCAGACAAAAAATGGGGTAAAGGAAAAGATAAGATAGACGATGAAGACGTTACTTTTCAACGTATGGTTGCCAAGGTTAGCGCATTGAATCGTCCTCTCCCGACTTCTTTTTCCTTGAATCCCTTTTATTTTTCCTTGCTTTCCGTTTTTAGTTGAATATATGTGAACCGTTATATGATTATTGGGCACCCACATGTTGGCAAAGGAAAAAAATTGAGCACCCATGTGTTGTCAAATAGAATTTGAGCATCTATATGCCTGGAAGCTTAAGCATGAGTATGAATCTCATGCTAATCTTTAGTGGTTGAGCTCGGCTTGTCACTAAAAAAGGAACTCTTTAGCCTTGCAATCCACTTCTTATGTGCACTAGCAATTACAATAAAATGCAGCTTGTGCAACCAAGCCAATGCATTCATACCCATAATTCTTTTTGTAGTATTCTTACTACATATATAATCTTTAATCTTACATGTTTTTCTCTTGCTGTTATATGCATAAGTAGAAAAAAAATTAGCACAAGTTGGGAACTTATGGGTATGCCGAATGCCCAGCCTCCACCTACCCTTATGAACGAATAGTATGTAGGGCATCCTTATCTGAGTCTAAGCCTTTATTATATGGTATCTATCACTTGGTATCAATAGAATTTTTGATTTAATACATATATTTTCGTTATGTTAAATATATACCCCTATCATTTCACTTTGTTAATTCCTTCTACAACTTTTATTTAGTTCTAAATCAATTAGGACTATGTTGAAGGAACCAGTTTTAACAGTTTTTGTAATTATACCTACCTTGTCTTGCACTTTAAAATATTTTATGTGGCACTTTGAGGGATTTTGCTGATAACATGCCCCGGCAGGGATGTTGGCTTCCTGTACTGGGTGGCTGATGCAAGCAGATGCAAGAGGTTGCTGGAGAGCGTGGAGGTTACCTTCATGGGCGAGGGGGTACCACTTTATCTTGATTGCTTTTGTTTGTTGCATGCATCCCTGCACTTGGTCTTGTCCGTTGCCGTTATATTACCTTAGTTGCTTTGATCTCCTTTTTAAATTCTATATATGCAGCATTGGACAGTGATGATCTACTCTATCTCAAGGAGCAGATGGAAGCTGAGGAGGATGCTGAACGCCTCCTGCGTCGTACTGAAAAACGGGCATTTGCTGCATTTAAGATATCCTTTTCTAGTCAGACATACTGAAGGAGCTGTGTTTTCTTATTGTGAAACTAGGAAACATTGATTCTTCCATCTAGAAGTTGAGTACTCTTGTTGATTGAGCTTGTTACACATGGTTTGGTTTTATAAAACTGAGGAAATATTTGGTGATATCAAACAAATACTGAACTATAGCTTAAAAAGTACCGAATTAAGAACTTGAAGAACTGAAGTACACCGAAAAGATATACAATTGAAGTACTAGGATTATTATGGTTGTTCTGTGAATGAAGATCACAACGGATACAAATATATAAATAATCTCTATTCAGTTGATTAATCCAAATTACACTTAGGTAGTTTTAGATGATGCCATCATTATTTGATGATGATAACACGGATAAAATTACTCTTGCTCTAAGTTATTCTGGTGTTTCCTTCACAAATGGACACAGAGCTGCGAACTTAGCAGATTCTACCCCTGCATCAGTACCCTTGCCTCTTCGTGTTGAGCCAAAACCAAAGAGCGGGATAAGGTAAGAGTTTTTCTCATCCCTCGCCCTTTCCTTCCTCCTATATTCATTTTGTTTTGGTGTTTTGGTTCTGTTGTTCATAGTCTTTATCCTTCGTGATATAGGCAGCAAGATCTGCTGAAGAAAGTTGTGGAAATTAAGCCAAAGCGACTGAAGCTTTCTGGCCCATCCAGTGGCAATCAGTCAGCCCCAGTTCCTAGTAATGCAAATATTTCAAAACGTGAATCCGAGAGTGAAAGTATGAAAAAGAAGGGACAGCAACCTTTGCCAGAATCAAATAAGAAACAGCCTTCATCAGGGGAGTCACAAGAGGCAGAAGGAAAGGTTAAGACGGATAATCCTGCCGGTGGATTGCTAGGCTTGGCATATGATGCTAGTTCTGATGATGAAGAATGACTTTGAATGGTGGAAAACTACTAGTAATCCTCTTTGTAGCTTCAGTACAGAGTGCTTTTTTCTTCCTTTTAGGGTTATCATTTAAGGGTGTTGCCATGTTATACTGAAAATTCGGCACATGAAGCATTAATCATAAAAAAAGAAAAAGAAAATGGAAGGATGATTTGTGATCTTCTATGTACAACTAGAGGGAAGATAAACTTAGTGCATGCGTTAATTTAATGCTTTGATGATGATGTGCCAGTTGTGCTTCTCTTCTCCATATTGTTAATGTTTTACTCTGCATTTGGATGGCTGGTGCATCCACAAATAGCTTTGATGTCCCTGTTTTCGCTTTAGTGTTACAAAAAAATTATTTAGGGTGATTTACTTAGACATTAGAAAAACTTCTATAACAAATATGTTTTTATCTATCTATCATCTTGATGTCTTGATGTTAGTTTTGCTTTAAGTTATAATCTTATGACTTTCGAAGATTAAAAAGGGAAACAGCCATTCAAGCTATCTTCAAATTTCTCTAATTCTGATGTTGATCCTTCAAAATGGGCTATCTGCATTTATTAGCTTTATGGCCAACCTAAACTTCAAACTGAATTTAATATTTATCAATAAAATTTTAAAAATGTCAAATGCTCGATTCAAGATAGCCTAAGTGATAATTTTTCAAGACACCGATTTATGATATTTGGGAAAAAATTTGTAAAGAATTTGCTCCTATTTGCACATACAAGGGTATTCAAATTTAAAAGAAACATTCATTCAAAAAAAGAATATATTAAAAATGACAACATTTTAAATAAATAGTAATAAATGATTTTGGTTTCATATATTATATATACTGATGCTTTAATGTTAAATTTATTTATTTTTATTTGATCAAGTGTCTTTCTTTTTCGAGGTTTAAAGTGTAAAATATTTTCGTCTTTTCTAACAATTATGCTTTTCAAGATACTCTTCCCGAGAAGAAACCCCCTAGCATTCCAACCAACAGTATGTTGGTAATGTTAAATTTATTTTAAATAGTAATTTTAAATGGTAATAATTTTATTTATCTCATAGTTTAATTGGGAGATGCGTGAGAAAAGAAGTAAGAGTGTAATAAAAATATTTTAATAAAAAATTGAAGTTTTATATAATTTAAAAAGCGGGAGCGAGCGCCCAACCGTCAATTCACCAACCTTCCCTACCTACCACCGTCTCCGTCGCACCATAACACACTGCTTCTTCTGAGTTGAGCTGTCAATTTCAATGTGGCTCATCGTCCTCCTTGACCCTTCTCACTCGCAAAACTTGTTTCACCAACCTCCATACTTCTTTTGCTTTGGAGCTTGATACTTCATTCATAATTCTTACACAGAAAATGCCGCTCTCATCAACCCCTCAAGTCATCACCTGCAAAGGTAAATTTAGCTATTACCAAGCAATCTGTTTGCTTTATCGGCAAAAATCTCTGTGCGATTGATTTAAAAAAATGAATAATCAGTGTGTGGATTTGATGTGAAACAGCTGCGGTGGCATATGGAGCTGGAGAGCCATTGGTACTAGAGGAAGTTGAAGTGAGCCCTCCTCAACCTTCGGAGATTCGGATTAAAGTTGTCTCCACCTCTCTCTGTCGCAGCGATCTCTCCGCTTGGGAATCCCATGTATTATTATTATTATTATTATTATTATTATTATTATGATTATTATTATTATGCCTTTGCTTTATCTTCAATCTCCCTGTTTTGATCCCCCTCTTTCCTTATATACATATTCACCTAGTTGGATTAGATTAGTTAAGATAGTTATGATGGCATATATTTTCTAAAATACCTTAATCATTTTCCTTAATTCTCTTACTTTCCCTCCTCCAAATTAAGGTTTATGAAAACTATTTTTATATTTAGGATCAATATCAACTTCTCAAACAGGTCTTATATAAGGGATTGGAGGGAGTATTTATATTGAAATGAGGGTTAAACATCTAACAGGAAGTTCTTCTTTGTGCAGAACATATTTCCTCGAATATTTGGCCATGAAGCGTCAGGGTAACAAATTTCTTGTCCTCTACCTCTTCGATTAATGCAAACTTAGTCGCAATTGATCCTTAAATTATCATTTTAGCATCACTATTTTTCTTTTCTTTTGATATCAAGCATCACTATTTTTCTCTGCATTACCCAATAGACTAGCATGACAATTAGACAGAACTTTGAGATGCCTAGTTCAGGTAATGTGGTTATCACATTAAGGTATAGCTGATTTTAAACATTACAGTGACATGCCTGGGACGCACTATCTCTCTGGGGACATCACTTTAGGACCTAAATGACTGTAACTGATATAATTTCCGCAACAGATGATGAATATTCCGTATTTTGTTTGCAGGATTGTTGAGAGTGTGGGCGAGGGAGTGACTGAATTCAAGGAAGGAGACCATGTGCTAACTGTCTTCATTGGAGAATGCAAGACATGCAGGCTGTGCAAATCTGGAAAAACAAACATATGTCAAGTTCTGGGATTGGAAAGAAGAGGTTTAATGCATAGTGATCAGAAGACACGTTTCTCAGTAAAAGGGAAGCCTATTTATCACTATTGTGCCGTTTCAAGTTTCAGTGAATATACAGTTGTGCATTCTGGGTGTGCAGTCAAAGTCAGCCCAAATGCTCCTCTTGAGAAAGTATGCCTTTTGAGCTGTGGTGTTGCTGCAGGTAATTGTTCTAACTTTCATGTATATAACATTAACTCTGTGTGAAATGCAGGGTAAAAGAACAATCGATAAATCAACATGTAAAATGTGTCAAATTGTCCCAAAGGTAAAATTTTGAAGGACTGACTTGGTGATCCAGCCGGGTCGCTCACTTTTTTCTCGTTAACCGCAAGGAATGGTTGGAGGAGGCATGGTTCATGCCTCCGTGTCAGAATTTGCTTAACATATTGTACATTTTGATGACGGTGTAATGAAGTAAAACTGTAGTAGTAATGTTATAATGGGGGACCTTCTCAACAAAAGATCACCAAGTAAATAACTCTGCTTTAAGTGAATTTTGTCAACAGTCAAAGATATCACTTCTTTAACATGTAACATTCCTTGGCAACTGATCATAAGTAGTAATTGCTGACCCATCATGACAGATGATCTAGTTCAAGCTACTTGAGGTTGTGTTTTATTCAACTTTATGGCTTAGTAGACTTCCATCACCTAGCTCAATTTTTGGCAAAATTTGCCTACCAGTTTCTTTTGTGATAAACTTTTAGGTTCTGAATTGTATGTTTAATAACTTTTAAAACCACTTTCTTTGTTGCTATTAGAAAATTGAAAAGATAATTAATTCATATTGTTTGATTAGGACTGAATTTGTGCTTTCAAAGTGGTAGCAAGTCTTGTAGCCAAAATAGTGTGGGTTAAGGTTTGAATCTTTTGAAACAAATGTTAGAGCTTAGCAGCATCACAAAGTTTGCAGCCTGTAACACATGCTGCACTTAATTATTCTCTCTTATCCATCATCACAAAACTTAAGAGTGTGAGCCTTAGTGCAACGGTAAGATTGTTGCCAGATGACCGAAAGGTCACGGGTTCAAATCCTGGAAACAACCTCTCTGTTTACGGGGGTAAGGCTACATACATCTATCTCTCCTCAGACCCCCTCTTAGTGGGAGCTTTGTGCATTGGGCCGCCCTTGCAATAAACTAGTCAATATATATGTTTATCTATAAGATATTCTTTGACACTGTCCGGACCTTAGTTCTTGGTAAAAGTCATTTCACTGTTTTTTTCCCCCAACAAAAGTTGTTTCTCAGTGAAGAATAATATTATTCCTTTTGTCATTGTTGGGTTGGCTGATCATACATTACCACATTAGGTCTGGGCGCTGCATGGAATGTTGCTAATGTATCAGAAGGATCAACTGTGGTGATATTTGGACTTGGAACTGTTGGCCTTTCTGTAAGTAGAATGACTCACTAGTCATCAACTTCTGTTTCCACTTTGCTTTTTTAAAAGATGAGAGATGCTCTATTCTAATTTGTAACGAGGCAATGACTTTCCTTATAATTAGGTTGCACAAGGTGCTAAACTTAGGGGGGCATCTCAAATAATTGGTGTGGACAACAACCCTCAGAAGTGTGAAAATGGTATTATGATCAGTTCTCCATTATATATTTTAATTTATATCCGAACCTAGGCCAGTCTTCTAGTTTACATCTGTTTGTCATGTTGGCTGTTGCTTCAGCTAAAGCTTTTGGAGTTACAGAAGTTGTTAACCCAAATTCCTATGACGAACCCATCGCTCAGGTATTTGTCAATCTTGTTGTAAAAATTGTGACAGATAATATAAACTAATTGTGACAGATAATTCTCAAAATTGTCAGCCAGGAAATGTGAGGGACATCTGAACAAAATAGTCCCCTCTGATTCATAATTTGGATAGATATAACATGATTTTGCTTCGGCAGAGAAATTCACTATGAACTCAGAGAAGATGATTGGAATTATAACAACTATTTATATGTTTTGAGTATTTCAGGTTATTAAGCGCATTTCCAATGGAGGAGCCGATTTCTCTTTTGAATGCGTAGGCGATACTGATATGATAACCACTGCATTGCAGTCCTGCTGTGATGTAATACTTTATACCTACATAACTAAAGAAAGATTATGTTTTCTCATTGACTTGCTTTTCATACAATGAACTTGAATTTATGCTACAATTACATCACATCTTTCTTCTTCCTCATAGGGATGGGGTATGACTGTTACCCTTGGTGTGCCAAAAGTGAAACCTGAGATGTCAGCTCATTATGGACTACTGTTAATGGGAAGAACATTGAAAGGTTCTTTGTATGGAGGATGGAAACCCAAATCTGATTTGCCTTCATTAGTGGAGAAGTATGTGAATAAGGTAACAGTAACAGCAACCACAATATGTCCCATGATCTGTGATTCCTCATTAACCCATCAAACATAAAAAAAAAAAAAAAAAACATAAAACCTGACATAATAGAACTTTTAGGTGTTTGTGTTTGTTTGTGTACTAACTTGAAACGCAGAGGCCATTTTGCTATATTTTAAAAATACAATTAACCCAAATGTTTCACAGTATCATTTGAACAATTTATGGTTTTCTCCGTGTGTGTTTAAGCAGTGATTACGCGAAGAAACACCTTCTAATATAGTTGTTAAAATGTGCAGGAAATCCAGATTGATGATTACATAACACACGATTTGCCGTTTGAAGAAATTAACAAAGCTTTCAAACTCATGAGAGAAGGACAGTGTCTGCGCTGTGTTATCCACATGCCCAGGTAATTCCTGTGGCTTCTTGTTTTCTTGAATTAAAAGAAGCAAAAAAAGGGGGGAAATCATTGAAGAAGACAATGCACTGGTCTACCAAGAGACTGTTATTTCTGAGGACAACAGTGTTCATAGTATGCTTTTGTCTTGCTCCACTTCGAGAATTCAACATGTCTTCAAGAACCCTGAATTCCTCAGGCCAAGTAGGTTTTCCACCTAGTGAACTGTTTCTTTAGCCAATACTGTTAACGGCCGTGGAACTGCAAATAACAAGTGCTTGGGATCTGTGAGAGGTTAGCACTAGGATCTTTCTGTTTTGTAGGCTCAACTCAAATGAATGAGAGCCAATTAATAAATAACACCGAGTTTTTTTTTTTTTCTTTTTGCGTGTGAAAAATTATGTAAGTTGAGCCTACACAAGAATTCGTTTGTGCAACACATCAATGGGTAATTGACTAATTGTTAATGCTTTGAGAATGCAAGGCTTCATTTGTAATACATTCAAATGTTCATTTCTGATTATCTCGGTGCAAGTATTACTCAAGTCATTGAACTATGAATCATTATTGGTTTTTGTTTTTTTTTTTTTTGGTTTACACCACCGGTGTCCCACCCCTTTTGGAGGCAGATTAATCCGGAATCGCCCTCCGGTGTAGAGGGACTTCCTAAGGATCGAACTCGGGCCGCAAATGGCGGAGGAGGCACCTTAGCTCCCCCTTTCAAACCATCCGAGTCACGGCCCCTGGGCATTGGTTTTTGTTTTTTGGTGGGGGCAATAAGCTCTTCTATTTATAAGGCACATATACAAGGTTTTATATCAAAATTTGTTAATGTACCAATATATATTCAAATGCCTTAATGTTTCGAATTGTAAAATTGTGAGTCTCTTGTAAGGTTTTTAGCAGAGTATTTAGAAAGGAACATTAAAAATAATTATACGCTAAACAGTTTTAACTTCGAATCTCTTCATACAGGACTGAAATACAAACAGAGATTGGGTAAGGGAGAATTTTTCTGTCCAAATGACAAATTTCAAACTATATATAAGAACACACCTTGAAATACGATTACTTAGGAAATTAGTATAAAAGTTAAATTATTTGAAATAAAAATAATAATCTGGGTGTGTCTGAAATCTCAAGTGAATAAATATCAAACTAATGTAAGATGAAGGATTAATTTTCAAAACTTCCGAATGAGGGAAGATTATTTTTTTCAAAATTTATTTTATTTTGACAAAACTATAAGCACATAGCACCCTAAAGTATTTTTCACGGTGCATTCAATGTTCTAAAATATTTTGTGGTGTATCCAACACCTTGAAGTATTTTTTTTGTGTATCTAGCATCTTAAATAAACTACTTTATGGTGATGGACGCACATAACTTTAAAGTGCTAGATGCACTAAAAGAAATGTTTTAGGGTCTGTTTGGTTGGAGGTTATTTTAGGTTAGATTAGGTTGGGTATTAAAAATAGGTGTTTGATTGGAATGAGGTTAGGTTAGGTGAGATTTGTTTTTTTGTCATTTAGTAGAAACCTCACCCACTTTAATAAACCTCCAAAATTGGGGTTTTTCTTAGGTTAGATAAATTTTGTGCGCAATTGTGACTAAATTGCCCATGGCAATTTTTGAAAATTCCAAAACTGCCCTTCCCAAAAATTCGCATGTCCATCCCACTGTGTGTATTATTTCATTCCCTCTCCCGCACAGAAATCACATTTGCTCTCTTGTGGTTCGCACCCTTTGAAGTGAGGCATTGAACATTATCCAAATTTGCTGAATTTTTTTTTTCCAAAGTCACCCACTACCATCGCAGTCTTGCAAAGTCACCCAATATCCAGTCTTACAAATTATCATGCTTCCATTTTTTTTCTATAAACAAGGATATTTTTTAAAATTAATTTATATATTTTTTATATATTTATGATCCGTAATTAATTTAAATCCAATATTTTTATTATAACTCATCTTTTTATGTATTTTAAAAAGAAAAGAATATGCAATGAAGTGTATATCATTGTTAGAATAATTATTTTATAAATAATAATTATTAATAAATATATTGTGAAAGAAGTGTATATAATTGTTAAAATAATTATTTTATAAATAATAATTTTACAAATAACTATTATTACTAAATACATTATAAAAAAAGAAGGAAAATATGTGTAAGGGCATTTTTGTCCACTTCTAATTAATTCACCTAACCTAACCTCTTGAACCAAACAAGATACCAAACCTAACCTAACCTCTGTTTGAACCAAATAACATTATAACCTCATTTAACTTAATTTAAATAAACCTTACTTAACCTCACCTCCATTGAACCAAACAAAGCCTTAGAGTACTAGATGCAATGGAGTGCTAGTTACACATTAACCCTATCTTTTGTGAACAATTTTTATATATTCATTTTCTAAATATTCAAATATATATCTTAAAAATATTCACTTGTATATGTCTAAATGAGTGTGTTTGGTATTGCTTACTGAGGGTCAATAAACACTTATTATGTATGTTGAGATAAAACTCCTCTCACATACTTACCTCGTATACTGTAAATCACGATTTATAAGCACTTATTATCCAAAAATAAGCTTTCCCAAAAGTTGAACTTACAAGCACATAATCGGAACCAGGGACTCACTGCAATTTAGCTTCTTTCTTCTTTTTTTCTCCTTCATAATCCTTCCGAATGTTCAAAATTATTCATTCATTTGAATTCAAATTTTAATCATTTCAATGGGAAAAACCAAATTTGAGTTGACTTTTCGGAGAGTAAACAATGCAGATTGCTAGCCTTATTAGATAACCTAACAAAAGGTATTGTCTCTTTGGAATGCTGTTTTTAGGTAAGGAAGGTAACCTCATCCCTGTCCCTATTGTGACACCAATCAGTTCACATTCCAACACATCAATCTTCAAAACACAAGTCAAATAAGCAAACTCTGTTTATAACACCATGATCACCACCGTTGAAACAATGCTTTTTTCACTGGGATGTCCTCATTGCACATTCACAGAACCAAAGAAGGACACTCTCAGCCATGGCAGATCATCAGAGAATCTATCCTATGGAAGCCCCAGAAGCACCACCACCACCATCACCACCACCACCCACGGTGCCCCTGATGCCGCCTGGCTCATCAAGATCAGAAAAGAGTGTTCCAGTGATGCATCACCGCCCTCCGTTAACACAACATGCTAGGCCTGTAATTCACGCACCGAAACCAAAGAGAGGTTGTTTTTGTAAATGCATATGCTGGACACTAGTGTTACTTGTCATCCTACTCTTCATCTTGGGAGCAACTGCAGGAATTATCTACCTAGTCTTCAAACCAAAGCTTCCCAATTACTCAGTAAACAGCCTAAGGATAAGTGATTTGAGGCTGAACTTTGACATGACTCTGTATGCAAAGTTTGATGTGAAGATTACAGCAAACAACCCAAACAAGAAGATTGGAATTTACTATGAGAAAGGAGGAGGGTTGAGTGTGTGGTACTCAAACACTCAACTTTGTGAAGGATCATTACCTGAGTTTTACCAAGGCCATCGGAACAAAACAGTACTTAATGTGTCCCTGACCGGCCAAGTGCAAGCTGGAAGCACTTTAATGGCAGCACTGCAGGAACAACAGCAGACAGGACGTGTTCCTTTGGAGCTTAAGGTCCATGCACCGGTGGCCATCAAACTCGGGATGTTGAAGCTGAGAAAGGTCAGAGTCAGGGGTGAATGCATGTTGACAGTGGATAGCTTGTCAGCTAATAATCCGATAAGCATCAAGGCTAGTGACTGTAAATTCAGAGTCAAACTTTAAGTTTTATACATGATGATGATAAGTTCTGCCTTGCTCCCTGCATTTTACCCCTTTAGTGGCAGTCTCTCATGTTGCCTTGAAGGATTTCTTCTGTGTCCGCATTGGAAGATCTATTCTTTTTTCTGAATAAATGTTGTCATAGTAGGAGTTAGTTATTTAAGTTTTTTCAGTGACCAATCTTCTTTCATCACTAGGAAAACGAAATTTGCACGTGACATGCTTGAGCTTATTTCTTAAGTGACACTTTCCTAAACATTAAGCAGCACTAGTTTTGATCTTGGTCCCCCCACTCTTTCTCCTTTTTCTTCAACTTTTTGAATTCTCAAGGCCTACCCATATAACTAAATGTAAGAAGAAAGGACCAACTTAATGGTCATACACTGGAGGAGACGTAAATAATGCTTACAGAATAATAAAGTGCTACCACGACAACAAGAAACAACTGCAGGACAATCAGAAAACAAACAGAAAATTTAAGAAATATTTTGACATATTCGCCTTTTATAGGGACCACAATACGCAATAGCTAACAAAAACAAAATGCTTAAAATATCCAATAAGAGGATAGTGGTAAATAGTTCATCAGAGATGCATCATCAGGCTTTATGTCATATAATACAGCAAAAAGTATGTTAATAAAATAAACATATGATACTATAAAAACTTCTATAATTCTCATAAAAAAATAAAATAAAACTTTAGTGTTTCTCGTATCTGCATACCTCTTTTACATGACAAGTCAAATGAGTCTCTTAAACAACCAAATAAATTGCAACGCTTAGATTTGCTGAACTCCTCGAGCAATGGGATTTTAATGAACAGACAAGGCACCCCCTCTGATTGAAAATACACTCTATGGCCTGCTATTGTTGAGAGGGAAAGAAAGCCTTCAGTGTTCTTGTGGAGGATGTATGCAACTAAATCACTAATCACCAATTAAGGCACGTGGTCTATGCTTAAGAGTAGAAAGGGACATCCCTGTCTGAGAAACTGCTCTGACAAACGCCATATTTGCAGTTAAAGTTGGAGCGTGCCAATAGTCACCGGTGCCAAAAACAACCTTATTTTTCATCGCCAACTTTCTTGTTGTTGGCAGGCCCATCATCCGTTCAGAAGGACAATCAGGAACAACCCTGAGAAAATACCAAACCAGTTTATTGGTGAAAAAATGTTAAAACTATTAGATCAGGCATCAGCAAGTTGAAAAATATAAACCAATAAACAAATTTGATGTGAACGACATAAATAACAAATTGGGGGGATACTCAAATTCAGGTTTAACTATAGAGCACTAGATTTACCCTAGGAAAAATAAAGAATTAATCTTCCACTTGTTTACCTATTACCAATTATTTAAGCATGGTGACCAAGTAATAAACATTGTTATATTCCATAGAGAAATAAAGAATGATCTTTAATAAGGCGTTAATGCCACTAGCTGCTCTCTACTTTCCTTAAAACTCAATCCGTAAGATAAAGTAAATCCTGATAAACACCTTGTAATTGAATTGTACCACAGAACTAGATAACAATGGTGGAGTAGCTAAATGATTCTCATGGTTAACTAAACAATGTGACCCTGGAATTTTTGCAGAATAACAAAAATGATTCAGCAACTAAAGTAATATAGTCATCAAATTCACCTGAGGCTATTTATTAACTTATCAGCTCTCAGTTTCTCATTGGGCCCTCCGCACATTGATACCAACTCATTGAATTCCACATGGCCACTCTCACAAATCATGCCTGTCTTGCCACGTAATACTCTACCGAATTCCACATGGATTGGATTCTGAATTTCAGACATTGCCTGAAGAAAGAGGTGAGAAACACTTCAGTCAAATGAAAAGAATACTGATAAAAGCTTTTATAATTTAGAAAAACTGTATAAAAACAATACACATAATTCTACATTGTATGCTTAGCTCATAATGTGTTTTATCTAGAAGATACTATTCCATGCGATTGAAATCTGATCAGTACTATAACTGATAATCAATTTAACAAAGAGCATCATTGCTCTAATTACCTTTCAATAAGGACACTAAAACAAAGTAAACTTGTGAATAATAGTTTATTATTATAAAATGTTTCTTCTTCCTCCTTGTAATCATGCTAATGAAATCTATTGATTATATAAGGTGAAGTAAGGAAATAATAAATTAATTATTTACGAGGCAGGAAAGCCATCGCATGTCTAGAATGTGCGCTATTTGGCCGTTGGGATGAATATCCAAACAGATTGATCTTTAACTCCACTTTTTACCATGAACTAGCCGTTCATTGTGTAAATTCATGTAGCCTACATAGTCACTGCTGGGTAGATCACCACTACGATAACATGACTATCTCACCAGGAGAAAATGACAGAAATAAATGAAAACAAATGTGGCACAAACTATGGATGAGATTACTCACTTGAACAATCACAAACTCATAGTTTCCCTTGAACCTCTCCCTCAATTTACTCTCTGGATGAGCCAAAAGTTTCTGGGCACCGCCATTACTAATTCCTGTTACAAGAGCTATCAAAGCCGTTGTATCAAAATTTATCAGGTCAACTTCTCCAACACAGTTTCCTGGTTCAGAAGATTCTAAATTTTTAATGTTCAAGGAGCATAATTTCAGCCCCTGAACTATGGAGCAGAATGCATCAGCCAAGTTGGCTTCACAATCTTCACCAGAAAGCTGAAGTTGAGCTTCAGTTTTCTCAACTGAAACCTCTAGTTGAGCAGAGTCCACAGCTAAACTTTTGACAATAGGTTCTAACCCAGAAACAGCATCCTTGCTATCAGTGAGTTTTATTTCAAAGATGCAAGCATCTTTATAAGATTTTACCAGTATGTTTATCCAGTCGCCTTCTGATTCCTCAAATGCATCAAAATTGAAAACTGAAGGCCCCAACCCAATTTCTGACGCCCCAAACTTATCTTGAAGTTTTTGGTAAACATGGTTTGCAACCCCATTCGCAAAGAAAAGTATAACTGAGGAAGGTCTTAATGTTAAGCTAGATTGTGCAGCAGCTAGGACTTCTTGGATCCGCAATTCCAAACCCTTACTTTTATGACATCTATGCCAAGAGATGTACTTTGGATTTCTATCAGACACTATGATCCAGACTGGCTTCCTGTTGAAGGTACACACTATATCCACATGGATGTTTTTGAGAGAAGAACAACGACTCTCCTCTCTTCTGACTGTAGGTAAGAGTGGAACTGACTTACAAACTCGAGAAACACCAGTTATGAAAGGCTGCTGGAGAATGTGCACCACTGCCTCAAGGTGTCCAATGTTGACACTGTCATCATAAAGAGATATCTCTTAGGACCCGAGGATCCTTGTTTTCCACATGCTTGAAAGTCGGTTCATTACGAAGTTTAGGTTAACATGTATATAAACTCAACATCACTACATCATTACCTTATTACATAAATCACATAAGTTTCAAAGTTGTCATGGCTAATATATGCAAGCATCTTATAAATATATTTAGAAACGTTTATGAAAATAAAATTCTTATTTACAAAATGGTATTCCATGAATTGCCAAATGATTCCTGCCCCTTTACGAGGATGATACCTTCATGGATAGCCATCATTATATGGTATCTCACAAATTTTCGCCTCCAAAAAAAGCTTGCGAGGACACAAAAGAAGAGAAAAGACGCATTCCTTCACTTTATTATTCATCTAGGACAGATGTGAACTAACTTAATTAACATGAGTGGTTATTCTTCATCTTTTACTTCAAACAGACAAAAACTAAAACAGTTCGTATCCACTCAAAAAACAGAGAGAAAAGCTTCACCACTCATAACTCATATTGGAACTAATCCTCTCCTAGCAGCCAAACAGAAGGAACCGTTTTAAAGGCATATGGAAATGAAACGAACCTGAGAGGCGTAGAAGTAGTAGCAGAAGAAGAAGAAGAAGATAAGCGAGAGAGAAAAGAGAGCTCGGAGCGAGCTAATTTGAGGAGGGTACGGCGGCATGAGTCGGTGATCTTGGTGGAAGCAGGCAACTGTTGGATCCTATCGATCACGAACCTGCATCTCTGCTTCGCCAATTCCACTTCTGCGTCTCTCTGCTCCTTCATTGTTTGTATCACTCCAAACCTCAAGGCTAGTTTCCGCACAAACAGAGAAATCAGCAAAACAAGTAGCTTCTGATCGAAATTTATCTCATAAAATGGGGGAAGAATTACCCTCAGATCCAAAAAAAAAAAAAAAAATTAAAAAAATGGTCTGTTGAAATTACAACATAAAAAAATAGTCTCATTAATAATTTTGGAATCCTGTATTAACAACTTCATTAGATTATTTTTTTACTTTATAATTTTAAGAGACCATTTTTTTATTTCTATTCTTTGTTAGGATTTAAGTGTAATTCTACTTAAAATGTTTCCATTTTTTACTTTTTTTTAATGCCAAATGGTACATATGTTTTGGTCAAATAAAAAAAATATTCATAGAAAATGACAATATTATAAGGATTGAGGAGAATTATTGCCTCGGAAGTTTTAACCATGGGCAATTTTGTTCTGAAGTTTCTAAAAGAGAGTAATTTTACTTGGATCGTTATCTCAATTAATTTTGATCGATAGTTGATCAAATATACTGATATATAGACTTTCAGTACAAATTTGTATCTTAACAAAAATAACATGGTTGATATATTAACTATCAACTCAACGTAATTGGTAAACTAACAGTCAAGATCAACTGGAATAAAGGTCATGATAAAATTGCTCCATCTCTTTGGGGCAAAAATTTTCCACTACAAAAATTTCCGGGGCAAAAATACTCTTTAACCCTAGTAATAATAATACTTAAGGTCTATTTAAATTGACATTTAAAAAACACGTTCAAACAAGTCTAGGGGTGAGCATCGGTTTTTCGGTTCGGTTTTCGGTAAAAACCGAAAAAACCGAACTACCGAACTAAAGAAAAGTATGAAACCGAACCGAAACCGAACAATCGAAATAACCGAACCGAAATAACCGAAATTATTCGGTTCGGTTTCGGTTTTGTAAGAAAAAACCGAAATTTTTTTAGCTTTCTTTTTTTACTTCAAATATCTGAATTTTAAACCATAAAAAATTAATACAAATTATAAAATTGAATAACCTAATCAAGATCCAAAGAAAAATGATATAAAACAAAGTATAGACAACATATTATATATATGATCAATGTAGTTTGGAGTACCCAATATTCCAATAATTGAACCAAAAATAGGAAGGTTTTTTAGAGATGCAGAATAAATGTATTCAATATTACTTAATCTAAAGAAAGCATAACAAAAATTCAAAAAGATGAATATCCAATGATATATCATTCTTTGTCTTGCATCCGGATTTTCAGTTGTGGTATACTATTTTAATATTTTCGGTTTTTCGGTTTAAACCGAAATTTTTTTTAAAAAACCGAACCGAACCGAAAAACCGAAGAAAACCGAACAAAAAAACCGAACATGCACCGAAAACCGAAAAAACCGAACCGAAAAGACCGAAATTGATTCGATTCGATTCGGTCTTCGGTTTCGGTTCGGTTTTGCTCACCCCTAAACAAGTCAATACAAAACCTCATTTCCATACTTATCTTATATACTATAAATCACGTTAGAAAAAACAGTTTTCGCTTCTAATCCAAATAAACAAAATCAATGAGAAAATTGAGGACGAAAAGGATGGTTAGGGTCGAACAAATGGGATTGAATTGTGGGGCATTTATGCTACTTCAATCTAAATATGTAAGTTCGAACCAAAAAAAAAATCCAAATAGGTAAGTTTGATCTATAAATATAATTTTTTAAGGACTCTCTGTATATAATTTTAATTTTCTCATCTAATAATTTATTTTTTTTGAACAAATCTAATAATTTGTTTTACTAACGTAGCAAGAAGATTCTGTTGGCTCGTAAAAAAGCTCTGGGGCAAACAAAAAAAGGTGCAGGAAAAAATTGGAAAAAAGATAGATTTTTTTTTTTTTAAATTTCAAAATTTTAAGTTAAGTTTGTGGTTAAGAGTTAATAAGAGAATTATAAAACTTAATAAATACTTTATAATTTTTTTTAAGAAATACTTATTAAAAATTTTACAAACTCAAATTTAATTATTTTCTGTATTTTTCCCAAAAATATTTGTGTAATTCTTCTGTTCCCCGCCCAGCATCGCCGACCCAAAACGGCCTCTTATTCGGCTTCCACTCAATCGGCAATTCTGAACTGAGAGTTTGGAGCTTTCTAAGCAGGATCTCAACTTTCATCGGTAAGGAAATAAGCAGCTAGTTTTCAATTTATGTTTATTCTCTTTCTCGTTTACATTTTTGTTTTCCTTTCTTGCGGGTTTCCTCAATCCCGTTGTCTATTCTTCTATCCTCTTTCCCTATACTATTCCTGGAGCCGCCGCCGCCGGCTGATTCCGGCGTGACGCTGTCTCTATGTATCAAAGTGCGATCATTTGAAAACTTATCCAGAAGTACCCTTCCCTGTAACGTAAGCGAAGAAATACCTATGAAGTACCGCGTATCGGATACGTATCTGATCCGCGGATGCGGTTCTTTTTTCAATTAGTAGTGTCTCATGAGTACCACTGCTCCGGTGTTTTGTGTTAGCAGTACTGTGAGTGTGAAAGAGAAGTAGTTATCTTTGTTAGTAGTTATGTGTTGGTATGACTAATTAACACAATCTACTTGAGAGTAGTTATATGAGTTTATGATAAAGTTCTAAATTATAAGTCGCTCTCTTCCTCTTATTCCCTCTATTCTCATTTCTCCTATCATTGTAAGGAATAGCATAGGCTTCTAATAGTGAATTCTCTTTTTTATTTAAATTTAGAGCAATTGGAAGCTCTTGAAGTTCTGAAGTTAAGATGAGTGATGAAGATGATTCCATAGAACAAGCTGCTGCCTCACGTAGAGAAAGGCTACGGGCGCTTAAAGCTGCTCAAGAATTGTTGAACACTCCTGATGAGGATGCTGCACAAGCTGATGATAAGACGAATGATGATGAAACTACTGAAGAGCAGTATGTATATTCTAATTTCTAATTCAAGAGCGCTATGTACATTTAGTGACTGAGCATGATGAAATTGTTTTAAAAGTTTAATTTGACTTGTTAAGAAGCTTTTGCATATTCAAATGGTAGAACACATTAAAAAATTTATCAAGTTTTCTTTGGTTAATCTTTCTGATATGGATTGGTTTTAAACATTTTAAATTTTCTGTCCATTGAGTTCCATATGCTTACTTGCAATTCATATGAGATGAATATTGGTGTTATTAACTCTTAACTGACAAGTTTCTTTTTTTTTTTTTGGGGGGGGTGTTACAGACCCATGAAATTTCGCAATTATGTTCCTCAGGACAAACACCTCCAGGAAGGGAAGCTTGCCCCTGCAGTGCTGCCAAAGTTTGAAGACCCTGTTGCTGCTGCCCCTCCGCCTGAGCAGGAGGTTATTGCTTTTGTTTCAATATGGTCTGTTCTTGCCATCTCTCAGCGATTTACTTGTGGCATATAAACTCATGTGTTTGGTGTCAAACTTGCAGGACCCTTTATTGAATATTGCTCCAAAGAAACCAAACTGGGATTTACGTAGAGATGTGCAGAAGAAGCTTGATAAGCTTGAAAAAAGAACTCAGAAGGCTCTTTTCAAACTTATGGGTACGTGGTTGGCATTTTCATGACTTGTCAGTTTCCAGTTGGTTAAATACTCTCACGATACCTCTTTGTACTGACTCTCCAAGTATTTGCTAATTATCAATACAAATGCTTAAATCATGTTGATGTCATGAATCATAAGTCAATTGTAAATTAATGATTTAATTCTCGAAAGATCACTCTCTTCAGTTTGGTTCTCTAACCCTGCAAGGTCACTCTTCTCTCAATTGGCTCTCAATTTAGTTCTTTTAACACTTCTAATAAAAAAGATCCTTTAAAAAGCCTCAAACGCTTCTTGTAGGGACTAAATTGAAAGGAAAGTGATTTTATTCGTACCAAATCATATTAAGCCGTTAACAGTCATGCAAAATCTTGTATTAGTGGTATAGTATTTTAGTGATTTGCCTTGTTATATAATAGTTGATTACGTCAAGAGTAAGCTTTCTTTTTACAGCTGGGGGCTTTCTTGATGCTCAGGTTATAGGGATCTCTATAACGTTGAGCATTCTATTTGTGGGAAGGAAAAAAGGGAAATCAATATTCAGCTTTTTTTTTCAGTCAGATTCTTTGTGAATCCCAGAGAGGCATGTAGCTATAATTTTAAGGGTTCTTAGCGGTTGTAAATATTACAATTTCTTCCTTGGTTTCAACTGGCAACGGTTGTTTGTCCTGATTCATGAACCTTCGCTAATTAATAATTAGTTCCATGCCATCCATGTGTAGGACTCTGAAATATGTTAAAAGTTTATAGACATCCCTTTGATAAGACTTGTGAACCTTTACATAATAACTACATGGGTTTGCATTTTTCTTCTTTGCAGAGGAGCAAGAAAAGCAGCAGCTATTGACTGAAGGAGATGATACAAATGGAAATGCAGATCAAGTGTAGCATCCCAAACAACCTGATTGACCCATGTAAAAGTTAATATGAATGCCCATGTCTTACTTTTGCAGTGTATAACCACTGTTATATTACTCATTCTGAATTTAGAGGTGAAAAATCATGGATTCTTGTAGTTCTATTTTGTTGTTCTCCATGTAGTAAAATATCTCTTCTAGACACTGAGCCAATTTTCATTTCCCTACTTGGGCAGTCCTATTTTGATTTAAGGGGATCAGATTATAGAATGTGGGAGTCTTGTAGATTGGACTGGGTATTCAGGGGTATACTAAAATTTTACTTCAAGATTGTTTTGATTTAATGATTACCTAATCCGATGTTTTAGAGCAAGATTTTCTTACTTTAAATATTTTTTTCCATTTTAAGGTAGAAAAAAGAGTCGTTTATGTTTTTTTTTTTTAAAATTTTTTGTTTAATGATTTCAAATTAAATATCTTTTATGATAATAACAATTTCAATATTTTTGATTTTCTAATCAAATGAAATGATTGTCATTTTTTATTCAAATTGAGAGATTTCTTGGCTATCTTTTTATCAACGTATAGCATATAAAAATCAATATCATTGAGGATGAAAAATTTGGTAATAAACGCTTTGTTTCATTGAGTACGCTGTACGCCCTTTGTCCTAGGGACTGAAGGTGAAATACTAATCGAAGAGTTTTAGGTTCACAATTGAAATAGAAGTTACAAGTTAAAAAAATTTGACTAGCTCAACACAAAATTGAGAATTTTCAATAAAGCTTAAGTGGCATTTCAATTTGTTTTGAAAAAACTTAATAAACACTATACAGAGACCATAATGATTTATCTTCAGACAACAGATTACTTGTACAAGAAAATGGAGAATTTGACTGGCTTTACTTTGAACTGAAATAGCAATCATGCTGTTTGGTTGGCAAGCAAACCTTTTTTTGCCTGCACGTGACGAATTTGCATTATAAACACACAAGTAACAACTCAGTTCGGAAGGCATTTCCTGACACGGTAGGGGCAAGCTGGAAATTGATTTGTAATGAAATAAAAATTATTATTATTTTTTATTTTTTATTTTTTATTTTTTTGGGTTAGGTGTGTTTGAATCTTGAATCTTGAATCTCAACCCACAACCCAGCCCCACCCTTACCACTTAAGTTGCTTCTGGTGGCAAAGAATACCCTTTAGTTCTTAAAGTTGGCGTCCTTCTTTTGCAGAAGGCAGCTCTCTGCAGTCTGAAAATCATTTGGCTTCATCTTTTTTCACTCTTGAGGAGGTTAGGGCCATTTTATTCCCCCTTTATGTTCTCCCCTGTCCAAGAGGGATCCACCTGAGGAAGTTGATACTCATCCGGCTTCAAGGCCAATGAAAAATCAGGTAAAGTTGGTGCTGCTTCCATGATTCTGTAACAAGTGTATGAAAACACACTGTTTTTTAATCATCCAAATAGTGAAACAAAAAGTAAGGCAACAATCATCAAATCTGGAAAACTTTACCTCTCATAAGAGTATAGATCGCGGTTTATTCGCACCTTGCTTGAAGTATCCTTCGGAATTTTTTCAGATAGATATTTCATGGTCCCCCAAAGTGGTGGATTTCTGCATGGCCCGGCCATAAAAAAAAAATTAACGCACTTGTCTTTAGTGTTGTTCATCATTAAAGGAACATTACAAATGAAGTCAAGCCCTGATGACTGAGAACATCAATTAAGTAGGTTCAACAAATATGGTAGGGAATGATATGAGCAAAATCCTCTCCCCAAATCTCAAGTTCTTATCAAAAAGCGTTGAACATGAGCACATGGCTAACACTAATGCAATATTTGGTACGGAGAAAAGTGTTTTTGAGAACAAAAATGAGAGATTGAAAACCCAAAAGAGAGCACAAAGGGTGTATACGTGAAATAATAATAACCTTGATAGTGGAGGTGCAGCATTGAATGCCTCGCATAGTTTCTTACTTTCTTTGAAATACTCGTCTGCTGCTTGCAAAGCGGCTACAGCTAGACCATTAGATTTCTCTGTATTCCCCTCATCAAGAATCAAGCCATGATAATAATACGCGGCAGCCTGGTAATTAATTACAAATTTATGACAGATATCAACGACATCAAATAATTAGTGTGCTGAGACTTGAGAGCAGAAGAAAGTAAAACCATAACAGACCTGTGCTCTTGGTGCCTTATTAGCAAGTTGTACATATGGTGTACAAGCAAGTCAAACTATTTGCATTGAAAATAAAATTTAGAACAAATCACTATTACTCAGCTTAGAATCACCAATATAAAAAATGGCCAGTATATAATACAAAGACCAATCAATCTTTCAGTTTGTGCATTTTATTAACCAAACTGAGATTTAATACCAAGGTAGTATGTGCATGTAATTAATCAAAATATATACTGGATCGTTAGATATAACATTAATAGCAATTTTTTTTTGAACTTTAATGAGTAAACTAAAACAATAAAATGAGTCTTCGTATATTTAATCATCAAACTTGAGTAACCTGCGGCTGATATAGCATACATGAACTGGTAGAACTCTAAAATTTACCAACATATTACTTGCATGCCATATCCACAAACATCATGGCAGGAAGGAGGCAGAGGAAAGTGAAAGTTTGAAATGCTCAAGTTTTGAAATAATTAAAAAAAATTTAATTAAAGATATACCTTCGATTCAACATACTTCCACTTCACAAAAAGACACTGCTTTTCACCCCAACCATTGGCTAATGGAAGGTTCATAATGTTGTCTTGAGCCTGTAAAATGTATGTCGAACAAATGTTACCACATACAATATTAATTCACCACCTATTCCCACAAAGTAATTAAAACAAAGTTTTTTTTTTGGGCTAAGGCAGAGAAACTTGTAAATGCTATATAAGTCAACAAAAAGAAATTAGATAGTTTCATAATAAATTTTAGATAAAACCAAAAACATACAAAGAACCCCAAAAGACAATACAGTAAACACAGCCAAAAACTAACTACACCTATTAGAGGAATAGAAAATAATGGCGAAGACTTAAAATTAAGGAGGGATTACTGCGAAGAAGGAAAACGAGCATCTGCAGAACAAACCTTAGCAATGAAATTCCAGAAATAACGAAACAGTATTGCAATGTTTGGTACGTAGAAAAGTGTTTTCCAGAAAGGAAATGGGAAAAGCATCAATCCCATTTTCTTTTTAGATGCATTTCCCATTTCGTTTTTAGAAAATGCTTTTCGGCATACAAAACATTGCCCATGGGAAAGATAAAAGTGCAGCCCCAGCATTTGTACCTGTTGCCGATACTTGACCATCTCACATGCAAGTCTACGCTTCACTGCAAGAGTGGCTTTGGTATCATCCATTGCTATTCCAAGCTGGATATCTACACCCTAAAATGACAATGGAAGAAATACACACATAAATCCAAATGGAATTGAAGCAAGGAGGGAGGGAGGGAGGATATCTATAAATTTGCCGTTCTCCAGTGTCAGGAGTATTGGTACCAGGCATGTGGATGAGTCACCCGCAGATGAATCTATAAAATTTTGAATCCATGAGTTCTATCCTAGGGCATAAATCATGAACAAAGCATATATCCACCTTAACCTTTACCCAATATTTAACTAAACTAAATTAACTTCTGAAAATGGCAGTGGCAAGTATCAGGATCTTGACTGCTCAACCATAAAAACTTTGGTTTCAAAATCTTTGGTGAGGGTTTCAGTTCTCAAGTCTAGATCAGCTGTCTTCCAATTTAAACAAGCTGGATGAAAGTTAGCAAATAATTCTTTCTTTATGTACATACAAAACACGACAATACCTGCCCCAATGCTTGCAGACAAAGCGCTCGAAGAACCCCTTCTGCCAGGTCTACTGGTAAATTTATCCTAAAATCAGAACCAGTAGTAAGGAGCATAAATGTTAAAAAAATGCATCGAGATTACCAAAATAAGTGTGCAGTTACAACATATTTGTACAGACCTGTGTTCAGCGGGCAACTGTGGAAGAACATGTTTGATTGCACAATCCAGATATCCAGCTGCCCTCAAGAAGATGTCAATTGAAATTCGTTGGCTCTCTGTTAGTAAGTACCGAAAGTCAAAATTCATTTGTGCAGCCAACATATAGCAGGGCAGCTATGTAAATAAACAGAATATAAACACCAGACGAACAACAAAATTATCGCCGAAGTTTTGTTATGTTATCCATGAATAATAAATTCCTTTTCCAGAATACAGGTAGATTGGCACAAAAACAGGAACATCATGTACTCCTTTCCCACACATCTAGTGCGTGGATCTCTGGTGTACTAGAGAGAGGAGAAGAGAATCCCATCTCTTGTCCAACAGCAAGCTAATTGGTAATTACTAGTAATCAAAATAACTTCTCTTCAGCATTAAATGTAATTAAGTTTTCGATGAAGAGATCATTTAAGTTAAAAATCATAAAACCATAGGTTGACATAAAAATGTGGGACATCTCCAAAGAAGCACAAAACTATTCAAAAATTTAATATATCCCAAAAAGAATATTTCACTAGAAGGAGAACACAAATACAGATGATGGGTGAAGGCCACACTTTCTAAAAATCAGTTTATGAGCAAAAAGGCATAAAATTGCGGGCAAGGACATAGCCAACAGATGGCCTAGACCAATCTGAAAGACTGAAAGTATGCTGTTTGTCAGATACGAGAAAAAACAAAAAGTTTAGAGAGAAAGGAGCAACAAACACTGTTATCATGGTCCATAAACTTTTTTTGGTATCACCCACCTTCTGATACTTTTGGCTGATAACCATCCGCAGATGTTCTAGGAAGAAGCAATAAATTGGCCTGTGATAGCGATAAAATTGCCATCAAGTGTAAAACTGACAAAACTTCATACCAAGCATTTGACATGGCTGTTTCCTACGAAGTAAAAAAAGTGCAAAATGTAAAAAAGATCTGCATTCATGAATATTGGCAAGAAAATAATAAATTCTCAAACCAAGACCTGTAAAACATATCCATTATAAGAATTACCTCTGCATCATCCTCCTGATTAATCCAAACAAATTGTACTTTGTGTTGCAGTTGACTTCCTGCACAATAAAGATATTTAGTAAATGTTAAGACATAGCCCAGATAGAGCATGCTTCAAGAACATATAGAGTAAGCATGCTTACCATCTTTAACTAATCCCAAAAGGACTGGCAAGTAGTCTTCAAGAGCCTGCTGAAGATCAGCCAGTGTTGAACCTCCTGCAGCAGATGGATTAATATGATGGATGAATAAATTTAGACAACATTCTTAAGTAAAATGTTTTCATATTTTTCAAAGCTTACCATGTTGAGTGACACTTTTTCTTTTTGTTCTTGTAATTGAAGGACCTTCTTGGCCAGTCATCACAACTACACGAGCTCTGAGAGCAGATAGACGTTCCACTGCATTCCTTGACAAGTAATTACCAAGATACTGAGCAAAATCAACAGGTTTGGGAATTCTTAGACCAGGAACATAGACTGAAACTTCGCCAATATTTCCTGGTTTTCTTCTATTTCCACTACATTCCCTTCGAGTGGACACTACGCAGCCCATATCTTGAGGTCTACTACACCTGCAGATCAGCTCAAATAAAATGATCGTCTCAGAATCTCATGCGGTTTCTTCATAATATAAGGAGAAAGTATCATCTTTGACATCAAGAAGTAATAATTTGATATAATAAGGTAACAAAGAATGTAATTTATCATACCTAAATCCAGGAACGAAAAAAGCCAGAGCTGAGAGATTAAAACATGACCAAGTAATTTTCAACCAATAAATAAGTCTACACGCAGCATAGCCCCAAAAAAACATAACTCTCCATTTTCTAAGGTGATGTTTATTCCAGAAATCAGTATTAATAATTCTCTTTTAAAAATTTCCATTACGTTAAGCCCCATCAAAAACAAGAGACAAAGGTTATCTAACCAACCTTATCCCTTACTCTTCTATGGCTCCAGTTGCCCAGTTAGGTCAGAAGTTCCAGTAATCTCTGTACAAACTATTCGAGTAATCTCTGCCAAAAACATTCACAAGATCTGACGGTTAGAAAGGCATACATTTAAAAGCCTTAAAATCACAAGAACAGCATGAGACATGACAAGTATTGTCAGGGTCAACGTTCTATTGTGATAACAAAAGAAAGACTCCAAAAGTTAACACCAGGCTAGCATTGCGATCAATCATAAAGGCAAGAATCCCCGTGCAACCTGTTACACTGACAACAAAAATCCAACTACGATAGGTAGAATTGATAGGATTCCAGCTCAACCAAAATAAGAAGTTGGGGAACTTCCACAAGGTAAAGTGGCGTTAAGTAAAAGTTGTTCGGTCATAAATCTCAACCAGGAAAACAGCTAAATTTCAGCAAAGAATGACACTTGCGAGTAAAGGATCCCCAAAGAGAAATAAACAAGCAACAATTGCAGAAACGCAAAGGAACATTAGCATTCTCTTGTCTCTTTCTCGCACTTTTTTATGACCAGTGTTTCGGCGGCTTTAAATCTCCCCGTCAAAAGGCACAGGATAAAGCGTAAAGCAATAATGAACCAGTAAACCAGTGATATTCCGGGGGGAAAAACTGCATTGCGTAAACAGAGAAAACACGGAATCCTCGGTTCCAGAAACGGCATTAAAACCAAAAAAAAAAAAAAAAAAAAACCCTTATCCGAATTCATCTTGACGCATAGACTAAACATAGCTTGACTGATTTTCCATCCAAAACAGCGCCCACTAAACATTTCTTTTGAAGAAGAATCATTTCTCCGATTGCAATTACTTTATTTTCACTCGTCTCACCCTAGCATTTACCATTTCCTAAAAATTAGCAACCAAAAAAAAAAAAAAACACAGCGCGAGCGAGTCCAGACCAGAATCATATGCTAATGGTTCTTAGTTCTTACCATAAAAAAGCGCAATCAGTTAATTTCAGGAACAAAACTACGCCATCGGTCAAATCAAAATCAAAGGAACCCTAAAAGTGAGCTGTTAGCTTGAAATCTTCAAAGCTAAAATTCAGAAGTGTGATTGTAGTCCATACTCTACACCATTCCCTCAAAGAGACGAACAGATGAGGAGAGATGGAATTTGCGACTACCGGAATTAGAATTAGAATCGGATTATAGATAACCAAGTAGAATTAGAATATATGGCACGAGATTAATTGTTTGTACGTAAACACTGCACCAAAAAAACTGCCGATCGAAACAGTGTTAGGTAGCATATCAGTTTAATTATAGTGAATTTAGTGATTAGTGATTGCGTTTCAATGGCGCTAAACTCAACGGCCGTCTTATAATTTCGAACAACTAACGGTTTTCGTTTAATTTTTTTAATTAATGCTCCTCCCGTCTTATAATTTTCTTTTTTATTTTCAGGGAAGATGCTATATTCTTATTTAGAAAAAAAAAATAGTAATTTCCCATCTAAGATTTGCCGTATTATATTTTTTTTTATTTTTCTCCTTTAAATTATTGGTTAAATTAATTATCTCACTCATTTTCTTCCTAAATAAGTATATTTTAAAAAGAAAGTTATATTTTTATATATTTATTGTCTTTAATTAATTTTAAAAAATTTTATATGCATAATTCAGTTATTTTCAACTTATAAGAGGTACATGAGGAAGTATTAAGTATTAATATTAATCATAGTAATGATGAAGAATCCAGAAAAGGGAACAACATTCTTAAATTATTAATCATTTAAGTAAACATCTCATATGCCAAATAAATCATATACAAAACAAAGATTAATAAAAAAAAATTGTGTCCTTAAAATCATTACTATTGAAAAATTAATGCCATCCTCTATATACATAAGAGTTAAGACCTAAAGCTATGGGAATTAAGAAAAGCTAGAATAAAGTATAAGCATAATTAATTAATTTTAAGAGTCAGGACTTGATTTTTTTTTTTTTTTTGGGGCCAGTAGAGTCAGGACTTGATTGATTCAATTTTAAGCATATCATCTAATCACTTCAATAGTTAAAGACTGAATTTAAAATCATGTTAGTGGCGGTTTTATTTAATAATGCATTAATTTCAATTATGGAATGGATGGTCAGTAGTAAGTTTGCAGGTAGTGCTTAATTGCTCACCGCCCAAAATGAATGAATATTATATAACATTACTCTGATCTTATTTATAAATCATTTTTAATTAATTCTCACATATCAAAGACAGTTAGTTAACTCATTAATTATGGGTTAAATTTTCTATTTTACCTATATTTATGATTTGTTCCAAAAATCAACATGAATAAATTCTTTTTATTTATTATAATTAACCAGAATAATAAAGTACAAAACGTATTTATTATCCTAAAATTAAATTTATAAATAAGATCAAATTTTTTATTCAAAATGACTTATAAATAAAACCAATGCTTTATGTCTTTTATATCAAATTGGCTTGAATTGAATCGGCCCCAAGCTTCATTGTTTTTTGGTTTTTTTTTTTTTTTTGGCCATCCCAAGTTTCATTTCTTTTTTTCTTTTTTTTTTTTTTTTTGCCTGCTCCCAAGTTTCGTTTCTATTGAACACGCACACGCAAACAATTACATAAAGAGTTTGTTTGGTTAAACCTCATTGCATGCATGTAATGATAATCATGATTATATTATTAAGATAAGAATATTTGGTTACTCTTTAGCATGGTAATAGGGTTTACCATGGTATTGATGATTATCAAAAAATTGATAACCCTCATTCATATCTCCCCCCTTATGAATCATCATTACCATCCCATTGTATGGTTTAAAAAGTCTAATTTACCCTTGAGTTTTCCGTATCTTTGTTTCACTTATCTTATTTCATTTGTCTCATCACACCACAACCTCCACCGCCACTACCTCCTCCTCCTCCGCTGCCTCCACAGTCACATGCCCCCCGCCGCCGCTGCCACTACCTCCTCCTCTACCACCACCCCCATCGTTGTTGACGTCACTACATCTTCTTCTTCCATATTTGCTACCGCCGACTCGTAACTATTTTTCTATAAAGATTATATTAAGGGTAAAATAGATTTTGTGAAATATATTAATTTTAAATAATTACTAAAATATTAACTCATTGTACCTTGTTTAAAAATCAAACCAAACACTACCTATGTAATTAATATTATATTGTATTACCATTGTATCGCATTATACTACACTACAAGGTATAATGGGATCGAACCAAATGAACCCAGAAATTTGGGTAAGTGAGCGTCAAGCATTCTAATATTATTTTCCAGTACCACCTCTATTTTTAAATCATATTCAGTATCAAAATCTTATTTATAGTTTATATTGTTAAATACATTATAAATAATATTATGACACTGGAAGTGCAAAATATCAAATATCGGGGGTGATAGATGTATCATAAATAAGATTAGAGTGCTAAATGTAACTAATAATTAACATTTGGGTGTTAGATTCTACTTTCCCCTAAAATGAAAGCCAAAAAATGACCGACTCAAATGATAAATGATACTCTAGTTCTAAATGTAAGACATAATTTAGGAGTGAATTTTGGTATTAAATGTAAGACATTTTTCATTTTATCTCTTATATTTATTTATTTTTTTAATTTATTTACCCAACTTATAAACTGATATACTATTTTCGTTCTTTAATGAAATATTTTTATATTAAGAACTGAAGATAGTATAATCTAATGTTACAACTTAAAAGTAATAAAAATATCACAAATGTAATTCTTTTTCTCAAACATACCCCTATTTATTTATAAGGAAAGTAAATGAGTAGTGCATGCTGATAATTAATGTAAAGATACATGTTTAATAGGATAAAAATGAAAATACAATTTCAAATTTCAGACACAAAAATGCTGTTTATACTAACAATTGCTTATAAAAAAGATTGGAGGGAATAGTTTTAAGAAGAAAAGATAAGAAAATATCACTTAAATTCAAAATCCTAATAAGTGATTTTCTTCTAAAATGAGTTGTTAATACCTATACTATTATAGGCAACAAGACTGATTTAAAATTTTAAAATTTAACTGATATTTTATTTTTTATTTTTTTTTTGATCAAAAGAACTGATATTTTATTTTCATTTTCATAGTTTTAATCATTTACATTCCTCGACAAAAAATCCCTTTTAATCAGAAAGTCTTCTCCGTGAACCATTGGCAGAAAAATAGGGGTACTCTCACAGTGAACACAGAAAATGAAAAATTGTGGTGTTGACGAATAGGAGCGAAATGAAGGAAACTTCCCAGAAAATAAAATAAAGGTAATTTTTGTTATAAAAGTATATGTAATAAGAGAGAAGATTGATAGAATTGAGAGAAAGGATTGATAGAATTTCTAGAGAGAAGTTAGAGAGAAGTTCAACTGAAACAATCGATTACAAGTCTTTATATAGAGTCAGAAATATAACCCTAGTTGTATGACCATGGTCATATTTAACTCTAGTTATATGACTATGGTTACTTTATATCTTCTCCAACGGACGAGAAGAAAATGTTCCAACGGTCATCACCAACATATCTATATATATGGGAACATCCAAACAGAGATAGTAGAACAAGAACACACACAAACATATCATCAAGTTCATTACTCTGTTTTACATCATATTTGTAATTTTATGCTTCAGTGATTCTTATTCACTCTGTGAGAGAGATATTTCATTCAAACTCAATATTTGTTATTGAGATAACTTAAGGTTGTGGAACCTTGAGTTGGGATTGGATTACAACTTGTAAGGGGGAGCGAGTGTCCAGGTAAAGGAACTTGCTTGTATTGAAGTGCCAAGAACCCACTGAATCTTGGAAGTTATAGTGAAAATCTCAGAGAAGCTCTGAGGACTGGACGTAGATCAAAGTGGTTGTGACCGAACCAGTATAACTCCCGGTGTATACTTCGGTGATATTTCTCCTTACTCTTTACTATTTTAATTTCACCGTTAAGTTTTATATTTGCAACGAAATTATTTAGTATCACCCAATTCACCCCCTTCTTGGGTGAAACACTTGCTCTAACAGTAAATTCATAAAGACAATAAATAATTCATAAGGCAAGATAATAAAATTAAAACATGTATGGCTTCGGGCCATTTAATCTCATGACTTCAGGTCATGTATGGCTTCGGGCCATTTAATCTCAAGATGAGGAATTAACTATTATCTTCAGGATAAAAGTTGTACATGACTTCTGGCCGTACAATAAGATAAAAGATGAAAAATATATATAACTTCTGGCCATATAATAGGAAAAGAGATATGGCTTCTGGCCATATTATAGGAAAATCAAATGGATATGGCTTCAGCCATATTATAAGAAATTAAAACATTATGACTTCTGGTCATAATTTCAATAATCAAATGTATATGGCTTCTGGCCATAATAATAATAATAATAATATAAAAGAACTTGTAAATAATATATTAAAACAATAACGATCTCCAATCTTAGCCATGGAACCCGATGTTACATAACAATCGGTAAAAGTATTTCTCTAATTTCATATAGTGTCTCAAATTATCCCAGATCTATAAAATAAAACAACATATATATAATCATTAAAGAAACCATAAGAAGATCATACCTTCTTTTAGAACTTCGTGCTGATAACGTGTTATAAAAGCATATGTAATAAGAGAGAAGATTGATAGAATTCAGAGAAATGATTGATAAAATTTCTAGAGAGAAGTTCTCATTCAGTTCAACTGAAACAATCGATTACAGGCCTTTATATAGAGTCAGAAATCTAATCCTGGTTGCATGACCATGGTTATATTTAACTCTGGTTACATGACTATGGTTACTTTATATCTTCTTTATGTCCTTGTCTTCTTTTGCTTTTGCTTTGTGTCAAATCTTCTTTTCTTCTTTATATCAAGTTGACTAGAAAAATAATATGAGTCAATGGACATTCACATATTTAATATTCACAACAATTTTCAGTTTGCCCTTTCATAAAGTTTTTTCTGGTGATTGAAAATATATCACTAATGTAGGGAGTGTTTGGATTCAATTTTTTTAATTGATTCTGGACCCAAACCATGGTTTCACCTAAAAATATCCAAACACTCATTTTTTTTAGATAATCCCGTTTCAGCCCAAACCAAGGTTTTGAATTGCAAAACCTTGATTTGGGCACAATCTGATTTTTTCTGCTTTTACACACTGCACAGCAAAGGCATCGCTTCCCCCGATGTTCTGCCTTTTCCCATTTCTGCTCTCTGCTCCTTTCTCTGTACCCACTCATATTCGTTTCGTTTTCTCATTGGCTAACACCAAAGTTGGTCAACACACTTTTTATTCCTTTTTTTCTGAGTGGATTATTACATTTGTTTTAATTAAACAAAATTAGCACATCCACTGAAATCACACAAATCATACTATCTGTGCTAGGCAATAGGTAATATTAGAGTCATTTGATTTTTTTAGAGAGATTAAAAAAATTATTTTAAAATATTTATATTTATCATTTTTATATTAAATTAATTTATTTAATTTATAAACTGATATATAACTACATGATACATAATATATTCTATGATTAACTTTTTTATTTGTCTTATTTAACCTCTCTAAAAAAAATAAACTGGGTTTTATATTAAGGATCGAAGGTAGTATCTCGTTTTTTTAATTAAAGAGTAGAAATTAATAGATTAGAGTTTTATGTGTAATCAAACATTGGAACCTCCTGTTTATAATGGACCTTCAACACAACATTCATCAATTGCATCTTCATCTGACATAGTTTCTCTTCGTGATTCTATAAGAGATCAAATCGTTTATTATATGCACGAAGCTTAGTCATGTATAGTTTCCTTCTTCTTACGTACGCTTTTATTGACAATCTGTTAAATGTTATTGTATTTACATTTTGCCGTATTCTATTTTTGCCATTCAGTGAAATGTATGCGTATCTCTACTCTGAACTTGTACTTTGGTATTTTGTAGTAGATTATTTTATATCCTAACTACTTATAATTAATTTTTTGTTACACAAGTTATTAC
The DNA here is from genome assembly GCA_963855925.1 of Inga laurina. Lineage (NCBI taxonomy): Eukaryota > Viridiplantae > Streptophyta > Magnoliopsida > Fabales > Fabaceae > Inga > Inga laurina. The sequence goes on from OY979702.1 coordinate 9,652,575, forward strand.
TATACATGCACACACACATATGTATATATATTTGACTAATTTTAAACCACATATGTTCACTCACATATGTTATTACTATATTAAACCACATTATAGACTAATAATATAATTTATAAAATAATTTTATATATTTTTTGATATTGTATATTTGACTAATTTTATTATTATAATTTTTGTAGAATTTATTTCGAATTTTTTTGTATTTATTAAACATTTAATGTTTAATAATGCATATAATATAAATTTATCCCTTACATGTAATTATTCAAAAAACTAATGTCTTTTTTAGTAATTTGACCATGAAAAAAGCTATTCTGACCATAACATCCAAACACTCTTACTTTATCAAAATCACTTTTTTCTCATAATCTATTCTGCTCATAATCTATTTTCTAAAAGCTATTCTTCACTTTTTCTCCAGAAGCTATTAAAAAAAGCTTTGCCAAACACACACGTAGTCGAAGTCTTCTCAGTCTACTGTTGGGGGAAGAAGTATTCTCTCAGTGAACCAAATCAACTGGAAAATTGTGATTTCTGATGAATGAGGGATAAAACCTTGGGGATCTTCCTTCACAGATCACCATTATTTATATATCGATTCTAACCTTTGGGCAAACCAAATGGTGAGAGTTCAAACACCACCCTCATCACTTTAAAAATATTAATTTCTGACGGGAACATTCCTCACCAGAGCTCTGGCAGTCAGACACCCACCAGAGCTCCAGCGGGGGGAGTTGTCAAGTGCCGGTAAGGGGTGGTTGCCGGTAAGGGGCGGTCACCAGCGGGCAGGCATCCAACGGAGCGCTGCTTGTAGGGGTAATATTTTTTTTTTAAAAAAATATATGTAAGTGCAATTTGGCCATTTCCTTTAATTTCAAAGGACAAATTAGATATTAACATCTCTATGATATTATGAATATTCAAAATACTATTTTGTCTTTTGGCATTTTTTTAAAGTTCTTTATAAAGAATTTTCCCTAAGAAGTTTGAAAAAGAGTAAATAAATGAATAGATAAAGAGAGCTAAGAAAGAAAATACTCTCTCCGTCCTTTTTATAAGAGTTTGAAATTTGAATCACCTTGATTTTTTTTTATAAGGTTCCACTTGAAATTGTCTGAATATTTAATATGTTTTTATCATTTTTGCCCCTAATTAATTTTAGTCTCTCTCCTCATTTTTTTTCCATGCTACATTCTTTTTCATATTAGCCAAGCTAATATTGATATCATATCACTGCACACAACGTTGTGTTGGTCATGAGCAATACTTTGGAAGTTTATGCTCTAGTTATTAGTGCAAATGATGTCTAGTAGCTTATGATTTGAAATCAAGAAAGCATGGCGCTAATAAATCCAATTAAGAGCTGATCAAAGGCACAAGAGTTGGGGGGGGGGGGATGTTGCACTAGGGGATCATTTTTTTTCCAACATAAATATCATAAAGGGAACCAAATTAAACCTGCAAATGAGAATTTGGCTTATATGAGATATTCTTTCTTTCTTCTATGTAAAATCAGAGTCCAGTTTTCCATATCTATATCTATGTAAAATCATAGTTTTTTTTAATAAAATATCAATTATATTTAAAATACAGCAAAATCATACCATTAAAGTTAATATGAAAGAGTCAGGGGCATGGGGATTAAGAAGTACATTTATTTTTTATGGAGAATAACAGAAAAAAAAATAGAAGTAAGGAATTAATATCTTCCAACGTGCCATTGAGATCAGATTGAAGGAGATTATTAAGCAGATTCTTGTTATATGTGACAATAGTAATATGACTCAAGGAAGCAATAGACATTGAGGTAGCCTGAATAATCCAAGGAGACATTAATCTTAGACCGGAGATGAAAATAGAGAAGGATAAGTAGATTGTGATTTTCCCAATGTGAAAACTCAGATTAAACTAAAGTTCTGAAACTCAGACGGATTATTGAACTGGTCAGGGTATTGGGTCAAGAGTTAAGGGTCAGTGACTCAATAGGGAGATTAGAGTCAAATAAGAGCTAACCTAAGGCCATATGAATGCGAAATTGAAGATTTTAGAGTTATTAATATGAAATTTTAAAAGAAAATAAAAAAAATCAATTAAAAAATATTTAAGATTTACAATTCCATGTGATCATTTCCATCTATTATCCTCCACTACCTTCAAAAAAAATAAAAAATAAAAAATTGAAGGATATTTTGATATTTTTATACAAAAATTAGATCTCATTCTCATGACATACCAAATATATTTTTAATCCCTATTTCCATATCCATTTCTAGCTCCATACTCCATCGTACCATTGAGTTTACATTGACATGGGAAATACTCCCGTGTATATCAATATTTTAGTCCAAGTCTCCTCTGGGAAAACCTGTTGCTTGGGAAAAACCGTCTTCAGTTAGCATAGAAACTGCTGGAAGATCAAGATTGTAATGTTCGATAAGAATCCGGCTTCTCTCCTTGCTCTTCCCGTCCCTTGCATTGAGCCGAAAATGAAAGGAAGCATCCTTCTTGGACACCCTTTGTCTCTCTATGCGTCAATCCTTTCAAGATTGCCACCCGTTCATCTTCCTCTCTGTTCTCAACTTCTGATTCTTTCGGCTGATATCAGAGGCATCGTCGTTCCCAGCAATACTGGTTCTGGAGTTAATTTATCATGGCAAATCATGGTCTGCCATTCTCTTCCTTCACCGGCGAATGGACTTACGACGTGTTCCTCAGTTTTAGAGGTGAAGATACCCGCACCAATTTCACCGGCCATCTCTACAATTCTCTGAATCAAAAGGGTATTTATACCTTCATTGATGATGTGGGGCTCCAAAGAGGGCAAGAAATCACACCAGCTCTTCGCAATGCCATTCAACAATCTAGGGTTGCCATCATTGTTTTCTCCCAAAATTATGCGTCCTCTACCTTTTGCCTCGATGAACTTGTCAGTATTCTTCACTACGTTAAGGGAGAAGGCCGGCTGGTCTGGCCAGTGTTCTACGGAGTTGATCCATCGGAAGTGCGACACCAGAGTGGGAGTTACGGAAAGGCGTTGGCTAAACACGAGGATCGATTCCAAGAAAACAAGGACAAAGTAGGAAAATGGAGGGAGGCTTTATGTGATGCAGCTAACTTATCTGGCTCGCATTTCCTACACGGGTACCTTAACCCCCGTTTTACTGTTAGAATTTTTCTCTATGTTGTTTCCATGATAATTTTCATAGCTGTTATTTCAAAATGGGAAAGAGATATTAATCTTTATTGCCGAAGCTCATTTTAAATTTGAGGATAGCTGCGATTAGTAAGGTCAATGAGCTCCATGGTTTCTCTTAACATGATTTTCTGTCCACTGGCAGGTCTGAGTGCGAATCTGAGTTTATAAGAACGATTGTTGAAGGGGTTTCCAAAAGAATTGACCGCACTCCTTTGCATATAGCTAATCACCCAGTTGGACTAGAGCCTTCTGTGCAAGAAGTTATCTCACTTTTGGGACTTGGATCTGATGAAAGAGTTATCATGGTAGGGGTTTATGGAATCGGTGGAGTAGGTAAAACAACAGTTGCACGTGCTGTTTATAACCTCATCGGTGATCAATTTGAAGGTCTATGTTTTCTTGCTGATATTAGAGAGAAGGCAATAAACATGCATGGACTTGTACAACTTCAAGAGACGCTACTTTCTGAAATTGTTTCAGAAAATGATATCAGACTTGGAGATGTTCATAGAGGGATCCCAATCATAAAAAGAAGGCTCTGCCGGAAGAAGGTTCTTTTGATTCTTGATGATGTTGATAGGCTTAAACAGTTACAGGCTATTGCCGGACGGCCTGATTGGTTTGGATTTGGCAGTAGGATCATTATCACAACAAGAAACAGACATTTGCTTACTACTCATGGGGTGAAAAAACTGTATGAGGTGAAAGAGCTAAATGTTAATAAATCCCTTGAATTGTTGAGTTGGAATGCCTTTAATAGTAACAAAGTTGATCCAAGATATGTTGATGTTTCAAATCGTGCAGTCTTTTATGCTGGTGGCCTTCCGTTGGCTTTGGAAGTAATTGGCTCTAACCTACTTGGTAAGAGAATAGAAGAGTGGAATTCTCTGCTAGACAAGTATGAAAGAATACCTAATAGAGAGGTCCATGAAATACTGAAAGTAAGCTATGATGGTTTGGAAGAGAATGAGAAGGAAATTTTCCTTGATATTGCTTGTTTCTTCAATAAATTAGAACTTAGTTATGTTAAAGGAATGCTCTATGCTCACGGATTAAATGAAGAAATTGGTATTCAAGTCTTGATGGACAAATCTCTAATCAAGATTGATGGTTCAAACTGTGTGAAAATGCATGACTTAATTGAAGACATGGGCAGAGAAATTGTTAGACAGGAGTCAACATATGAGCCTGGCAAACGTAGTCGATTGTGGTTTGACGAGGACATTGTTCATGTTCTGGAAGAAAATACGGTAAATCGAAACAGTCTCCTTTACTCTTCCTTTGAACTATTTTGATGCTTATGAACTGGATAACCAGGTTTTGGTTCTAGTTCACTTTATACCTCTGTCAACATATGTTAGAAGCTTGACATATCATAATCTAAAATTAGTTGAGAAGTTAATTTGACTGACTATGGAGGTGATATTCCTAACATATTGAATCTATTTGTCTTCCTAGGGAACTAAGAAACTCGAAGTCATTATGTTGCACTTATACAAAGATAGAGAAGTGCAATGGAGCGGAGAGGCATTCAAGAAGATGAAAAACTTGAGAATCCTTTATATTGGGAATGCACGCTTTTCCAAAGGCCCCAACTATCTCCCAGATACTTTGAGAGTATTGGACTGGAGCGGATATCCATCTGCATCTTTACCATCTGATTTTAACCCCAAGAAACTTGTCATACTTAGCGTACCTGAAAGCTGCCTTCAAATTTTCAGACCACTTATGGCATGTATAGATTTTATGTTTTCTTGCTACTTTCGCATCTTCTGCTGGTCTTATATTTAATTATTAGTAAATTTGCAATATGAATATTATTAAATTGATCTCTTGCTTTTGTTTTGCAGAAGTTTCTTTCTTTATCTTTTTTGGATTTTGAGGGCTGTAAATTCTTGACACATGTACCTAACCTATCTAGACTCCCTAACCTGTGCTCACTGTGTCTTGACAATTGCACCAATTTAATTAGAGTTCATGATTCAGTTGGGTCTCTTTACAAATTAAGACTATTGAGCGCCCAAGGATGCAATTCGCTCAAAATGTTGGTCTCTTGCATCAATTTGACTTCTCTTGAGACTCTTGATCTCAGGGAGTGCTTGAGCCTTGAGATTTTCCCAGAAGTATTGGGAATTATGGAAAATACAAGGGAGATTTATTTGGATCAAACTGCCATAAAAGAATTGCCATTTTCAATTGGAAATTTGATTGGGTTGAAACGACTATACTTGAGGCATTGTAGACAGCTTAAAGAGCTACCAAGCAGTGTATTATTTCTACCCAAACTTGATGTGGTATTGTCGCATGGGAGTAGAGGGTTTCGATTATTTAGAGGGAATGAAATTCAAGATAAGCAGAGGTCAGAAGTATCTCTATCTGCAATTTGTCTTTGTTTTTTGACACATGGCTGGAGGGAAGGGCCAATTCGTTACCGTAATTGTTTACTTAATGTGTATTCTATAAACAAGAGTGAAACTACTTTTGTCCAAGTATTTAGTCTTCAGAGGATTTTGGCTGTTGGATTTTATTCTGATTGGATTAAATTATACCGGAGTCAGAGGACAAATTCAGGCTCCTTCCATATGAACAGGGAATCATCAGTGTCTTTCTGGTTCCGTGAGAAATTCCCTCAGATAGCTGTATGTATGATTTGGGGATCAGGCACAGAAATAAAGAACTCAATCTTGGACATTAAGCTCAGTGTTCTTGTCAATGGTGCTGAACAACTTGTTTGTTTGTTTAATTACATAGATACTGAGGAAGCAAGAGTGGAAAAACATATAATTTGTTGTGGCCTACGACGTAAACATGAGGTGTTGATTTCAACGTCTGAATGGAATCATGTTGAGATTTCATGGGAGTTGAAGTATCATAGGCCATATAATCCTTCTGGGGCATTTTCAGGCCACAATGGAATCCCAACAAGGAATATAATTATGTCCGGAATTCGTTTCTATGAGGAAGAAAACAGCAGCATTGGAAATATCAGGTTCACAAATCCTGATGTGTGTCTCTGGCTAAATCAATGGAAAAGGACATGAAGATGATATGCTCTTCTGATTTGGCTTTGTCGGCTCTTAGAATAATTGTATAGGCACTATTACAATCATCTGGCCCCGATGAAGGCAGTCTCTGTAGTGACTAGTGACATCTAAATATTATGAATGGTGAGCATCTGATCTGTTTCTCTACTTTGCTTGAATCATCCATTTGTGTATATATTTTTATTTGCTTAAAAGAGATCTGTTATGGCAGGTATATCCCTTCAACAATGAGTGTTTCATATGAATGAATGAAATCCATTAGATTTGTATTTAATGTTGATCAAATGCTTTCTTTCTAGTTAAAATGGTTGGATTATTTGATGGGTTGAACTGTGCTCAAAAAGTTTTGTTCTGATTACAGTGATTCATATTTTCTTTCCTTAGAATGACCCTGTAACTTACTAGAAAGTGCTTTAGTTCATGATTGACAAGTTCCTGAGGGTTAATTGCTTTGGTACTATTGGTGACCTCGATCTCATCATGCTAGTAATGTTAAACACAGCCTCTAATGATGATATGGGGTTGCTATTTGCATCTTGGCCTCAATGCTTGCTTCTCGGCCCCTGAGTGAACTGTCTTACAATTGTTTCTTTTTATTTTTTTATTTATTATATCCTGGGTAACAGGCTTCTGCATTAATAAATTGTCCTTGTATCATGGTTAAATTTTTTTCCAGCTAGTGCTCCAAAGCTCATGCTGTATAATAAAGGCAATAAGCTGATGTCCTGTAGCCTTGTAGTGTGCAAACTCTTATTGAAAAGAGGAGATCGCAAGATGAATTCTGCTTGTTTTTGCCTACACCTCTATTTTTCTATTTTTTGGCCAAAGTAACAATTTTATTAATGACCAAAAAATGAGGTACAAACACCAATGGCCGAAGCCAAAAAAACCCCTTAAAAAAAAACCCATCGTACAAACTAACACAAAAAAAAAAAAAAAAAAAAAAAAACTCATCAAAAAACATATACTTAGGAAACAAACAAAACCGCAAAACCTATCCATTATATGCCGCATTAAACTCTATATCAATTAGCCAACACCTTTCTTCCTGCAACACTTTGATCTCATACCCAGAGAAGCCTGCACCTCTAATTAAAAAACAAGAAAAAAAGAAATAAAGGCAATAAAGTTGTTCAATCACATTGCTAGAATGCACAAGCATATTAAAAAAGAAGAAAGAGATAAAAAACAGAAAAGGAAACTTTAAAAGACATTAGGTTATTAAATTTAACAACACTTAAATCAAGACTCCATACTGCTTGATTGACTCTTCTCACCGGCGCACCCAATGGCTGTCATTGGACATGTCCGTACCACCTCAGACGATTTTCTACCATTTTCTTCTTAATAGGTGTCACTCCAACTCATTCGCGTATATGATCATTACGAATCTCATTTTTTCTTGTATGACGACACATCCATCTTAGCATCCTCATCTCGGTTACTCCCACTTTATGTTCATATTGTCCTTTTAAAGCCTAACATTCATTACCTTATAGCATTGCTAGTCTTATAGTAATACGATAAAACTTCCCTTTTACCTTACATTAAATCAAATGTTGAAATTTGTTTTTAAGGTTTTATCAAATGCTTTCTTTCTAGTTAAAATTGTTGGATTTTTAAATGGGTAGCACGGTGCACAAGCAGTTTTGTTCTGATTATAGTGATTTATATTTTCTTCCCTTAGCATGACCTTGTCTCTTAGTAGAAAGTGGTTTAGTTCATGATTGACAAGTTTCAGAAGGTGAAAAATGTGAGTTCAATACTATAATCCCCCCCCCCCCCCAAGAGATTTTACATGGACATGAAGGAGTCAGTTTCTTCGTTGCTACTGGTGAGCTTTTATCATGCTGGTAATGTCTTACAATTGCATGTAATGTAGGGAAACAGCCTCCACTGGTGGTAGAAGCATGTTGAGCACCCAGATATTGGTACGATGATATGGGGTTATGATAGAGTTGCTTTTGCGGTCAAAATTATAAAAGTAAAACTAGGAAGATACAGGAAAGAGGAAAGCCCCTTTCTGATGGCCAGAGCATTGACCTCAAGATATTTACTCTTTTGGGGAAAGAAACTAAGCATTAGAGTTGATTTAGGGTTGCTATAGGCCTGACCTAGGAAAGGGTTGTATTGGGGGTTGTGAGAGTCACTTTTTCGACTTATGATAGGTGTTGGTTTCTCCGGAGGAAGGCATGTACTTGTTTGGATTGAGACTTTGGTGGGAGAGCTTTGACCTCTCGAAAGTCAGATTGGGGGAGGAGGAAGATCATCTTTCTTTATCATTTTATCTTTATATAAGTTGGTGCATTTCAGTGTTAGTGAGAGTGATTGTGCTATCTTGTATCCTTTGTGTGTGTTGTTGGTGTGATATGTTGTATTGTGACCTGTTCTTCAGGAGGAAGTATCTTGTGATTTAATATAGTTTCAGTGTTGTTTCTCTACTTTTTGCACATTGGCCTCAATGCTTCCTTCTAGGCCACGGAGTGAAATGTCTTACAATATACAAGGCAAAGGAAGTTTACAAGCCATTGTCTGCGAGCTGCCTTAAGCTGGATATATCAGTGGGCATTTCATTTGGAATCAGAAGCTTTAGACATCATTATTGTCAAAAAACAATTTCATCTCACTCAGCAACATGATTTATCACAAAAAGGCACTCTATGGCAAGATATATTTCCCAAATGCTAGAAAGTCTTTGTCTTCGGTCTCTTTTAGGACTTGCCTTCAGGCTTATTGCTTTAGGATATGTAACCATAGCTTTTGTCCTATTTCTTCTTGTGGACCCCAACTTATCTTTTTCATTAAGATCATTGTGTCTTCTTTTCAAACAAACGTAAGTCTTACAATTGTTTCTTTTTATTTATTTATTTATTTCCTGGATAACATGCTCCTGCAGTAATGAATTAACCTTGTATCCCTTGTATATGCTTTCAAGGAGGGATCCCATTGCTTCAATTTGTTTGGAAGAATGATGGAGAAGCAAGATGTCTGCGCTCGGCTCTGATTTCGAGGTTCTTTCTGGAGAGTTGGTTCCTAGATTGACCATTGCATGTATGGACACAGGATTCCTCCTCGGCCTCATCTCGCCAACAATATCACCTGGCAGGAAATCTCGACTTTACTGAAGAAATTTGAACATCAGCCTGTTCAAATTATTTCCTCTGATTTATTTGTTTCTTATTTTCAGCTTTTTATTTGTTCTGTTACATTTGCATCTTTGGAGAACCTTACATTTCCTATTAATATCATTTTGTCCTTTTTATAAAAAGAAGAATTAACCTTGTGTCATGGTTAAACATTTTGCAGTAATGAACTGAGTGGAGAAAATAAGAGAAAAGACAAAAAGAAAGGGTGGGTGGGGATGATTGGAACTTAAAGATTGTGTTTCATTCATAGTTAGTTATATATATGATTCTAAATATATTTATTTTAAAATGTATTCAAATATTAATCTAATTAGATAAAAGTATGGGATAAAGTGCAAATCTACCCAAAGTCAATAAAGTTGTTCAATCACACTGCTTAAGGCCACGGGGACGACAAAAATAAAGAGAAAGAAAAGGGGGAAAACACAGGGTGGGAGGGGGGGACAGAAAAGACACGCACCAATCGAGAGAAGAGAGACAGAAAAGAAAAATAAGGCGTGTCGCAGGGTGAGAGGAGAAAAACAGAGGGTATGATTAATACATGCTTATTTATAAACAATTTTTTTTTATTACACAAAAACGAACTGGTAATTAAAAATAATAAGTGTGTCAAAAATGTCATATTTTTTCTTATACATGCCTCTATTTATGAAAAGAATATATAAGAGAAAATAGATAAAAAGTATGAGAAATAATGAGTGTAAGATATGAGAGAGAATGAATATTTAATAAGGGTAAAATAGAAAAAATAAGCTTACATTTTCAGACAAAAAGTGAAAGTTGCTTATAAAAAGGACCAACCCTATGAGAGAGAAAATTACTTATAAATAGGACCTCAGGAAGTATATTCTTAATATATTTTAGAAAAAAATTAATCTTTTGATTATATTGTTTTAAGTTAGTTGTAACTTAATCCTCTTATTACGAACTACAATTTAATCCCGATAATTTTAATTATTATATAATTTAGACTCTATATTTTAAAAAATAAAAGGGAGAATTACACTGTAGTCCAATAGAAGACAATATATAAAGAAATGGTCCCGGAAAATTCTGAAATTATTGTCAAGTCTCATAGGACCATTTTGTAATAAATTGCAAGTGACAAAAGACTGAAATACCCTTAAGAATTTGGCGAAAAGGCAGACATTCTGGAAAACTTTATTTCTCGTTGGACTCGACCGATATTCAGCTTGCTTGCTGATCCCCGACACCCAACATCAGCGGCAAACGGAAGCTGTCAACGTGAGTAGCGGTGTTTGTGGGTCCTCTTTCATTCTGTCCATACATCTTTTATTGTCACCCAAACCCAAAAAGGCGTCCCATTTTGTGCTTGGTTGGTTCTTCTTCGCTCGTAGGTAAATGGTGAATTTCGTTCATGTTGCTTTTTGTTCATATGATTCTTTTCTGTTCAATTTTCGACTATTCTATTGTTTAGCGATTATAGAAGAGTGAAGAGGAAGGGTATAAGCCACGTAGATGAATGTTAAGTGCTGGATTATGAGAAGCTGGAGATGTTTATTTCCAAAGTAGTGTTTTAGAAGAAGTTATTTGCGCTTTGTGGCGGTCTTCGAAGCCATCATTACCATTCCAGTGTTTTTGTATGGTTGAGGCCAGAGTTAATGATTTTTTATTGGTACTCTTAACAATCGTTAAATTGAAAACTTAGTGTTCATAGTTTAACCTTATTATTTATACCATGGAGTAAAAGGCAATTTGAGAACTTCTGTGTTATGTTCTGTATTTTATCATGCTACTTCCCATATGACATTGGAACTGAGGCGATTGAATTATTTTCTTTGAGGTCAAAATGACACTTATAACAGTGAAAAACTTGTCTAAAATAAATAAATTTGAAACTCCACTTCGAATAAGAGAAAAAAAAATTGGAGATTTCAATGAAGGTTGTGCTTCTCAGATTCTTGAAGGATCTATGAAGAGATTGAAGAAGAATTCATGTTGTAAGAGGGAACATTTATGACTTTGATTTTAGTCCATGCTCTTGTATTTATAGGACTACCTTTATTCCATGCATAATTGTTCATAGATGCAACCATGAACTAAATTTGCTTCTGATTCCCCCTGTCTTACTAATTCTTGATGTTATTTACTATTAACTGTTTTAATTTGTCTCTTTCATGTGGATGTTGATGGATCTAAAGTGCCACGCAAAAGAACAAGAAAAATTGAAGGTCCTGGAAAAAGCATGGATGACCCTGTTCAACGCAACATGGGGCAATTTTATGAAGGATCTAATTGGCCACCCCTGTGAGTTCTTCTTGTTGGTGGATTAGGTGAAATTGAGATGAATTGCATACTAGAATTCATGGGTATATTTATTGGCTAGTTGTGTTGGACAAGCTTAGCATACATCTCATATATGGTTACAAGTTCCCCCTCTTTTGCTGTGTAATGTTGTTTTCATTGCTTTGATTTGGTTTCCTTTTAAAATATTGTTGCTTACATAATAAAAGTTTTGAAGAAGGATGTGTTAGTTTCTTTATATTACTGCAAGTCCCATTTGTGCAGCCTTAATACATATAGATACTAAGTTTAGGTAGCCTACCACTTCCGTGTCTATTTTTAAGAGAGTATAGAGTCATTAATGAAAAAACAATTCTGCTAAAATTTTATTTCTGACTTTTTCTTTTAATTTGAATATCAGATTTCGCTCTTATATAATATCTTCTCTAACTATAATTATCTCCTGGCTTATTAGGTCATACCAGCGTTGGATGTTCATACACCAATTTTTGCTATGCTGATGGTATTATTCTTCATACTAGGGACTGGAAGGTTAGAATTCTACTTTACTCAATGCACTGTTTATTCCATTTAACTTCATTCTCTATCTGGAGGAACTCTAAAGAAGGAGTAATATTAGTAAGTCTACTTGCTCCTGCACTTAAATAATTTACGCAGAAAATTTTCATCAGACTCTAATATATGCTTTTTCTCTAAACTTGCACATGTTCTAGCCTCATGCACATTTTGTTGCATATTGTCAATGTTATTGTGAATGAATGAGTTATTGGTTTTGATTTGTTGAGGTCATTTTCTGCTACACGTTAAAAAATGTATGGCTTACTTGAATTGGGATGTAATGCTAAAGTGGTGAGAATTTTTTTTTCCAGGGAAGCAAGATGGATAAAGGAAAATCTGTCAAAGACAAACAAGGAAGAAAAAGCCCAACACGACTAAGGGCACCAAACTTTTTTGGGCACACTTTATTCAGTGAAGAACTTTTCATCCACAAGGAGGAGAGGCAAAAGGAAACGAAGAAGGAGAAATAGAAGGGAAAGGGGAATCACTCATTGTAAATATGATTGTATGGACATCATATTAGGGGATTATAATGACCATGTGCACACTCATTGTAAATATAATTACTTTTTTGTAATGATCAAGTGCAGTGACATTGTATAGATGTAATGTTTTTTGTTATAATCAACTTCAAACACATTGTACATTCCATTATGATGGTATGGACAACACATTAGGGAGTTGTAATGTTCATGTACACACTGATTGTCAATGTGGTAGGTTTTGTGTAATGATCAAGTACAGTCACATTATATGGATGATATATTTTTGGGTTTGAGCACCTTCAAACTTGTACTTGAGACGTGTTTGGGATTTTAATCTGTACACTGTTTACAACAAAGCTTTTCATTTTTGTACATAGGTTACTATATGAGACAAAACGTTGAATTGGATGCTGAATACAAGATCTTACCCCTTTTCTCAATGCAATAGGCCAACCTAGTTCTTCATGATTTAATCCCGAATTGGAGTTATGGTCATTCCTTTGAATGGGAGAGATGGTTCTACCAGTGTTCGATTCATCTTGAATTTGTAGTCTGGACTCTTCATCTCGTTGTTGTTCAGTATCCATACCTGAATTGATCTCAACATTTGTTTCCAATTCATTATGTGTCAGTTCAGGTTGAGGTGGAAGACATTCGGATTCATGATCAAATTGGATAAGACTAGGTTGGCTTGTGGAAGGTAGTGAGTCAATGATGGGTATAAGATTAGGTTGTGGTGGTGGTGGTTCAGGTTTGTTCAGGATTAGCCATTCAATATTAGAGTGCTCCCCCTGAATGGATAATTTGGGATAATACACTTCGTCTTCTGAGAAGACTGTATCTCGGGAGACAATAAGTTTCCTGGAAGTAGGACAATATCATTTGTACCCTTTTTGAGTCGGGAGTAGCCAAGAAAGATACATTTGTCAGCTCGAGCAACAAATTTGTTGCCATCATTTTTGTGAACAAAGACAACACAACCAAACACCTTTGGTGGTAATGAATTGATTAGTGGGCAATGTGGAAAGTGTTCAAGGAGTTTTTGGATAGGAGTGGAGTAATTGAGAACTTTGGATGGCATACGATTGATGAGATATGCTACGGTTAGTATAGCATCACCCCAAAAAATGGTAAGAACATTTCGTTCCATTAGTATGGTTCGGGTTACTTCTAACAGATGACGGTTCTTTCGTTCAGCCACTCCATTTTGTTGAGGGGTGTAAGGGCAGGAAGTTTGGTGATGAATTCCTTGCTGATCAAGAAATTCTTTAAAGGTGTTGCTCATGTATTCCTTGGCATTATCACTTCGCAATACCTTAATGTGAGCATTGAATTGGGTTCGCACAAAGGTATAGAAGTTTTGAAATACTTTGACGACTTCGGATTTGTCTTTCATTAAATAAACCCATGTGGTTCAGTTGTGATCATCTATAAAAGTAACAAACCATCTAGCATTGTTGAGGGTTTTTGTTCGTGCAGGACCCCAAATATCACTATGAATTAATGTGAATGGTAAGGAAGGTGTATAAGGCTGTTTGGGATATAAAGATCCAGTTTGTTTTGCAAGTTGGCAAGTTTCACAATGAAAAGGAAGTGAATTTTTATTGAATAAATTTAGAAACACATGTTTCATATAATCAAAACTAGGGTGGCCTGAGCGACAGTGCCACAAGTATGCTTCATGATTTTAAGAATTGGAGCTAACCAGTGCCCTTCTTGCCTTCCACGTGTTTTTCAAGTTTGATCCTTCAAGGTAGAACAGTCCATCCCATTTTCTAGAAGTTTCAATCGTCTTCCTCGTTTTTAAATCATGAAAGATGCAAAGATTATTATCAAATATAACTCGGCATATTTGACCTCTAGTTAATTTGCTTACAGATATGAGGTTACAAGTGAGTGCAGGCACATATAAAACATTTTTTATTTTCAAGTGATCAGATAATGTGACCGTGCCAATGCCCTCAACCTTGGTGAATACACCATTAGTTACTTTTACTTTGAGGTGTTCATTACAGAATTTAAGGTTTTGGAAAGTTTTGTTACCGGTCATGTGATCTGTAGCTCCGGATTCAATAATCCAAGTATCTTCCTAGTCACTACAGCATTAAGAGGTTCGACGCAATTACTTGATTGTACAAGATTCATACTAGGAACAAAGTTTGACTTATTTTGATTGTTAAGCATCTGGCGAAGCATTTGTAATTCTTCCTGGCTTAGGTAGTCGACATCTTTCACTTTCTGTTCAGTGGCAGTGAGGTGACTTTATTGGGCATGTTGTTTTCCAGTTGAAGGCTTGCCATGGAGTTTCCAGCATTCTTCCTTTATGAGGCCTTTCTTCTTGCAGTAATTGCACCATTTAGTGTTTTTCCTTTCATCTTGTGGCCCTTTCATCGCCAGAGCTGAGCCCTCAATGTACTTTTGGCTGCTTTGACTGAGGATTTTTCTGCTTTCTTCAAACTGCACATGGTTAACTACATCAAATAGATATGGTAGGGGTTTTAAACCCATAATTCTTCCTCTTATGTCTTCAAAGGAATTGTTGAGTCCAAGAAGAAAATCATGAATTCTTCCTTCTTCCAATATTTTCTGATACAATTGAGCATCCTTGACAACTTCCCATAGATGTACCTCAAATAGATCCTGTTGTTGCCAAAGTTTCAGCAAAGCATTATAGTACTCAGTCACCGACATATTTCCTTGTCTCAAGTCTCGGAGTTGACGTTTTAAATGGATCAAGGCTGCAGTGTTGTCTAGTGATGAGTATGTCCTTTTTGCTGCATCCCATATCTCCTTGGCCGTGTTGGCTAAGAGATATCCTTCGCTAATATCCACGGTCATAGAGTTGGATAACCAAGTCATAACTTGATTATTTTCTACAAACCATGTGTCGAAACTAAGATCATCAGAAGCTGGTTGAGGGGCTTCTCGATTAATATATTTTTCTTTTCTCCTTCCACGAATGTATTTCAACACACTTTGAGACCATTGAAGGTAGTTTTTCCTATTGAGTTTATGGTTAATGACCATAATCTGATTTTCTGGGAATTCTGGTAGAGTGGTGTTTATGGAAGGTACATGAGAAGACAGAGTGGAAGTAGTAGTACTAGAAGTGGAGGTTGTGGTTTGATTGTGACCATTGGTTTCTGACATAAAAACTTGTGGAATGGACCCAAACAAGGGAGGAAATTGCAAGGGATCCATAAAATCTGGTGAAAAATTGATCTGGAGTCGTCTGAGGGTTCTAGACTTGCCAATTTAACTAACTTGTGCGCATTGTGTCTTGACAATTGCACCAATTTAACTAGAGTTCATGGTTCAGTTGGGTCTCTTTACAAATTAAGACTATTGAGCGCCTAAGGATGCAATTTGCTCAAAATGTTGGTCCCTTGGATCAATTTGACTTCTCTTGAGACTCTTGATCTTAGGAAGTGCTTGAGCCTTGAGATTTTCTGTTCACTACCGCAAGTGCATGGATCGCGTCAAGTAATAAAGTGATAAGTAAAATCGTTCCCTCGAGGATTTGAGTAACAAATTAGTCAAGCAATGGGCTTAATGTGTTTGATTAAGTTGAACCAAAACAAATTGTTGAGTGTGGAAAAACGAATTTCAAAAGATATTTTGATAACAACTAAAAATTACTGAACAAAACTATGATTCTTGTGAATTCAATCAATTATAATAAACCTAGGATTGTTCGTTCCCTTTGTATTTCATAAACTTAATTTCCTTCCTCTTCAATATTACTTTCATGAAATATATATATGTCAATCTAAGGTTCAATAGCAATTGATTAAGCTCTCTCAAGTCATAACCAAACTTATATCCTCCATTAACATACACAATCTCTTGCTGTAGTTAAGGGAAAATAATCATTACATAGCCTCCTTAATTTGGCAATGCTAGGTTAATAACTATATCTCTATGTTATTAACAAACCATCCATTTAACTCTTAAACTTTAAGTCTAGCATAATTCTACCCAAGTTCTACAATTAGATTAACTCTCTCAAGCTTAATCTAATTGAACAGATTATCCATAGTGCTGGCCAGTCACGAATATAAGTGAAAACAGGGAAGAATTAACACATATATACCATTAGCTACTAAAAGAAAGAAGGATTCAAGTTTAATCCATACAAAGGTGTAGAACAATCCTAGAATGAAAAACCTAGCTACTCATGTTCAAAAACAAATCACAGATATCAGCGTTCAATGTAGCCATATCAGAATCACAATGGAGAAAGGGAATGAATACAGAAAGATCAAGATAAATGGAGATAAAATCTCTTTCAATCTTCAATCCCACTTTATTCTCCTTGATTTAATGCAAGCCCAAGCTCCCATGATGTTTCAGCCGCCTTCTCGGTCTTTTCCTAATTGGGGATCTCCCCTTCAAACCCTGGGTTTTGCTTTTTATAGCTCCTCAAATGACAGAACGCACAGCATCATTTGCGGGGGTTGGCCGCGGCCAGCCACTCTGTGGGCCGCGGTCGACAAGCTTCTGTTCATCTTTGGGCCGCGGCCCATGAGTGCTTGGCCACGGCCAGTGAGCTTCTGACCTCTTCTTGGCTCTTCTTGGCCGCGGCCCTTATCTTTCTGTTCCTCTGTTGGCCGAGGCCCATGCATAGGCTGGCCGCAGCCAAGAACCTTCCAGAGTTCATCTCTTTCTCTTTTTTGCTCTATTCTCCTCCCAGCTTGCCTTTCCTTGGCATGGTTCATGGCTTCAACTTCCTTCACCTCCTTTTTACTGTAATTAGCTTTCTCTGGACCAGCTATGACTGAATCTGTACCATTTCACACAAAGGACTCACAAACACAGTTAAACATTCATAGCAGTTAGTGAATAATGTCCTCCACATTTGCATTTTGTTGTGCCTAGCATGAGATAAACACATTTCATCACTTTAACACTCTCGAACGCCCACTAATATACCCAAAGTGAGGTAAAAACAGGATGAAATGTGAAATTCTAACAAGAATTTTATGAAGTTAACACACCCCCAAACTTGAACTTTTGCTCATCCTCGAGTAAACTCAGTCAATTGCTAGAAGTAAGGTTAAGTTAATCTCAGACATAATGCTCATGCATGACCCTCTCTTTTCTTAAGCTACTCATGACACCAAATATACATGCATGCCTGGTTCATAGTTTAAAAACGAATTCCCCAACATTTTTCAAATGAGTGTGTGTTCGACAAGAGTTGAATAACAATCGTCCTACATTTATCAAGATAAAAAACAACACTTCAACATGTATGATTCGGCCTCAATATCTAGACTTAATCCTTTTGCATTCTCTTTTCTCTTACTTACAACTCAATCCACACACCTTTAGTGCCAAAGGAACTTTATGGTTGCATGGAATTGTTCATTGTCATCGCTTGAAG
This sequence comes from Inga laurina, assembly GCA_963855925.1. Lineage (NCBI taxonomy): Eukaryota > Viridiplantae > Streptophyta > Magnoliopsida > Fabales > Fabaceae > Inga > Inga laurina. Next base: position 9,670,655 of record OY979702.1, read on the forward strand.
CTAACACAAAGTTTAGTATGAGGCAATGTAAAGGAATTAGGCTAAATCTCAATCAATCAAAGTTATGTGCACCAGAGAACACTCATGGATTTATGTGTTTAGCTCTCACAAATGAGGGTAATTTCGCTCAGTGCTACTTATAGTAGGTCCTGCCATAGGCTTGTAGAAACTCTCTCCACCACTTGTACACCTAGATTTATGAATCAAGGGGGCTTTCTAACAGGGTTGTAATGTTGGAAATAATCTAATAGAAAGGACTAATGGAACAAGTACTCTGCATGCATAAGCGTATATAATGACATCTCTTTCTCTTTCTCTCTTTTCTTTTTCTTTTTCTTTTTCTTTCTTTTTTTTATTTTTTTTGAATTCAACATATATATTGATTTTCTTTTACCCCTTCCTTCTTCTCTTTTGTAAATTGCATAACTAAGTGCTTATTGAAACAAAGAGTAAATCAAATGCTATTTCATTGCTTTTCTAAGTGTCAATCAATTGCAGAGCAAAAACATGCATGACTTGTTAAATGTTAGATTTTTGAAAAAATGAATGGCTCAAAGGGGGTCATCAATGGGTGAGTGCGAAAGGTTTGTGTTTAGGTCAATGGGTTCAGAAATGAATGCCCCTATCATTTTCATTAATCCACATGCATATATGATTTTGAAAAAGAATTTAAACAAGTTCTAGAGGTACGCTAGCATAAATGGCACGAACACTCTAATGAATGAAACTCAGGCTCAAAATCCTTCCAACAGAGGTTTTCCTCTCTCGTGCACAATCCCCAAGATTAATTCAACCTTAGCCTAATCCGAATGCATTAACTTAATTGATCCATATGCTAACTCTACGCGCCATAACCAGCCAATTCCTTACAACTCACCTAAGAACATAAGCAGTTCCATAAAAATGTAGCTCAAAGATAATGTCAATCATGCTCTCAATGTGTGTGAAATGCTAATCTCTTCCCAGAAATTCAAGTACATATTCAAAAGTCTTTCAATGAAAACAATTCATACATATTAATTAGCTATAAAATCCCCTGACAAAGCATTCGAATTATTCTCAACCCTCGTGCACAGTGTTTAATCAGGTAAGTATTAAGAATTAGCTTTTAAAATGAGAACCAAGCATTCATGAATATTCTGGTACCCCCAAACTTGAGGGAGACAGTGTCCTCACTGTCACAGGGCACACTGTGTGATAAATAACACCTGCAATGAAAGAGAACATACAACGATCCCCATATAAACAGTAACAGGTCCATCAAAAGGCACAATATCCAGTGAAATTCGACATCGGTCATTAGAAAAAGCAACTGTAACAATAGTACTGACTGAGCATTATCCGAAGGAAACAGAAAAGCAATTGTAATAGTTGAAACCAGTAAAGTATAAGCAATATCCAAAGGAAATAAAAACAGCAGTAAAAAACTCAATAACCATTGACTGAGCACTAATCCTCGCCATCATCGTCATTGGCAGCTGCATCGGCACCATCACCGTCATCATCATCATCACCGCCATCAACACTAGCGTCCTCACTATCATCACCACTGGCAGCTGCATCGGCACCATCACCGGCCTGAACCGCAGCAGGCATGTGGGCAGCAAATAACTCCTCCAACTGGGTCAGGCGAACACCATGGTCCTGCAGATATGTGAGGCATTGGACGGCAGTAGCCTCAGTGCGCTGGATGGCCGCGAAGATCACTTCTAATGTGACAGCAGACTGGGAAGAGGAAGGGGCACCGGATGGTTCACCCTGCTCCAGGGGAGATGGAAGGTCATGAGGAGGATGAGAAGGTCCTCCCTGCTGAAAGATAGGGTCGTTCGCTGTACGCTGAGAGGCTGGGACTTGCTCGTCTGGTTTCGGCTTGATGCTGAAGTAGTTGAATTTCTTAATAGGCTTGAACAGAACATCAGTAGCCACAGCAGCAACACCTACAGATGAGCAGAAGGAGGAAATAAGGTGCGGCAACATCAAACCCACCGAATGATCTCATGTATGGTCGCGAAGAGTTTGATAAATCAATGTGCCAAGATCAACAGGCTTCTTCTTCATAAGAAGGTAAATCAAGAGAGTCTGGTCTCTAGTGAGGCGATTCCTATTTGACGAAGGCCAAAAGTAGTCCTTGCCAAAATGCAGCCACACCCGAGCCTCAACTGATAACTGAGCGCGGGGTAAATATTTCTGAGCCCCTTCGCGACTCTGCCACGCCACCATATGGTTGTACACTAGCAACTTCGAAATTTCATCCTCAGGGATGTCATCGTCATTGTCCAATAATTGCTTGTATCTGCAATCATCAATAGCTGGGAGTGCTACAAATTGCCGAAAGCTATCCAGCGTAAAGTAAACGTCGACTCCACGAAGAGGAAATCGCCAAATGGGTCTCACACTGGCAGTGGCGTAGAATTCCTAGACAATTTGCAGATTCCCGTCAACCTTAGGCTCCATGAGCCTCTGCAAGCGGTAGGTACGGGTGGCTAGATCGTAAAACTTGTACGAGACGTTGAACGGGAATTCCCGCTCTTGCAGCAAGGGTCGGGTAATGATCTTGGCTTTGGCCTCAGCGATGGCCCTGGGACCCGTGCGGTCAGCAACACGCTTGGCAGGCATTGTGGTTGGAGCAGAAGCAATACGAAACCAAAATAGATGAAGAAACAAACTAAGACTCAATACCGACACCAGAGGTAAACAGGACACAAGGAACCTCCTCCCAACTTATAACCTAAGCAAGACGCAGTGCAATGTCAACAGACAGAGACAATTATATGAAACACTCAAATTAGCCATCAATTAGCTAGTAAAAGCATGTTTAGTGGCTTATAGCAGCATTCACATTTATATGCCAAATTTCAAAATCTACCAATACAAAACAGGCACCAAGAATATGCACACTAAGTATAAGCTAGCAGCAGATCAATCATAGGGCTAACTGGAGCGCAAACAAAACAGAGCAGCATTCGTCATGAAGTCTATAATATCCTAAACATATATAAAACAAGACTCAGCACAGGAAAATCAAATAAAAAGAAAAAATGTTGACCAAAGCTATCCTAAAACAAAGGAAAAATACCCCCAAACTTAAATTCTAACTAATCCAAAACTGTCCACTGGGATTCCAAGCTTAATCCTATTCCTCACTACCTCTTTCATAACCTAATCACCTCAGAAGAAGGAGTTAGATTAATATAATGTTGGCAAAATTGATCCCAGCATTGGAACCATTCCAAAACATTCAGCACAATTTGACTACTAAAGCGCATGTTCAAGAACAGTTGAAATTTTATGAAAAGCCTTGTAAATTTTGAAATTCAATGAGGCAATTTGCAATTTGTGGAGGTTAGGCAAAACATGGTTTTCAAAATCACAGGATTCACCTCCATGTACACATGATTATTTAAAGGGGAAAAGTGCAAAACTTGTCAACTTAGATCAAACTACCTAGAAATTTCAAAACTTAGTCAATTGGCCAAGTTACATGTGGAAGCGCTGAATGACTTGATTATGCAGAAAACAATTGGCACCTACCAGAGATGCACAAATCCCCAATCTGTCATGTACAAGTATGTTTCAAGACCAATATTTCCAAATTAGAAACTTTCATTTATAGAATCAGCAAAAGATTTCAATGCAACCAGCATAGACTAGCTAATCAAGAGAACAAACACAACCTTGAACAGTCATCCAAGTTCAGAAATGAATCAGGAAACCTTTGGAGTTCAATCAAAACATGATTTCCCATAACAGAGAACTTAAGTCCAGCTACAAACTAGTGTGTAAAAGAGCAGATCAACTTTTTCAGGACTCAATTAGTCAATATAATTACTCACCCAGTGACCAAAAGTTTCATAGCTTATCTAGACACCGCAGTTCTTAAATTAACCATTCATGTGCAGAATAATCTAGAACCATAAGAACTCATACTCCTTCAATTCAATAACTCTTTTAGCAAGCAATGCAATAGATTAACCCTCAACACATCCCATATCACTTCAAGCCTAATTTTCATGAAATTTTCAGCAATGCTTATCACTTGACAGAGCATCAATTCCAACACTACTCAGTTTATGCAAGTTATATAGAGACCTTGTAGCAGCAATTTCAGTTAGGCAACGTGCCTAAAAACAGGGCAACGGCACACAAGGCAATTCAAAGCGAATTGAAGTCAGCAATTGCTGTCAAAAGGACAGAAAAACTCTAAAAATCATGTACATTGCCCTCAAAACCAACAATTACAACAGATTAGCTACTCTTATGCCTAAATTCCCACTTCAAAGTTGAACTAAACTACCCTCAATGCGAGTAAAATAGCAAGAGCGGGACCTTTTTACCTCAGATGTTGAGAGAATTGAGGGATTAGAGGAGGAATCAAAGGGAAAAGACACTCGTTCAGTGCCCTAGGGACTCTTCTGCAGCAAAGAAGAGTAGACGACTCGCAGCACCTAAGCGCGATAGCAGAAGATGGGATTGAAGGGAGAACAAGGAGGGGAAGAAGGGGAAACAAGGAATTTTTAGGGTAAAATTTGGAAGGAGAAGGTTGGGGGGAATGGGTCGGCTCCAGGAGAGGAAGAGAATGGGAGAGGCGGCGGCTGGAAGAAGGGGAAATGAGAAAAGAGAGGCGCATAGCAGGGTTTTAAAAACCCTGTTATCGCGCTTGGGACGCGGCCCAACATGTGCTAGCCGCGGCCCAAAACTATCTGGGCTCAGTTGGCCACGGCCCACGCAGTGCTGGTCGCGGCCCAAAACTTTCTGGAATTCAATTGGCCGCAGCCCAACATGTGCTGGCCGCAGCCCAAAACCCTCTGAGCACTCTCTGGCCGCGGCCCACAAAGTGCTGGCCGCGACCCAGGACCTTCTGTGCTCTTTTGGGCCACGGCCCAGGACCTTCTTGGCCGTGGCCAGAGTGCAATTTCCAGCCTTATCAGTGACAACACAGTATACAGAGCCATTGAACACTCAAATAAGCATACCAGAACTGGAATCATTTGCGCCACACTTTCACATTGACTCTCACATAATCAACACCCCTTGTCCACACATTTCCTATGATTAAGATGCCTCCTTAATGCAGAATTTTCTAGGTGTAATCAGTAATTTGACAGAATGAAGCAAATTACAATGCATAATGCATCTCTAACATCCCTTACAATCCTTATATCACATCACAGGCATCAAAATACACAAGAAAGCATAAGAATTGAAGAACTTCCCTGGAATATGCCTATCCAAACCAAATGCCACCCCTTGCCTTTCAATCCTCTTGCTCTCGACTGCTTTCAGCTTGGATTCCCATTCTCCCTACAAAAGTTAAAAGACCAAACGTAAACCTACCAAATTATACTAAAATCAAAGAAACTAAAGAGATCAAGTTTAGAACTTGGGCTGCCTCCCAAGAAGTGCTTAGTTTATAGTCTTTAGCCTGACTTTTCCCTGTGGTCACTCTTCATTTGATAAGTAGATGGTGGATACTAGCCTATCCACATCTCCTCCCCAATAGTGCTTCAACCATTGACCATTAGCCTTGAATCTCTCTCCCTTATCATTCTCCAGCTCCACATCACCATATTTTGATGCCTGAATCACCTTGAATGGCCCAGACCATCGGGACTTAAGCTTTTCAGGAAAGAGCCTCAGTTTGGAGTTATAAAGAAGAACAGTTTGACCAGGTTCAAAGCTCTTAGGAATGATTTTGCTGTCATGGTCCCTCTTTGTCTTCTCTTTGTAAATCCTTGCACTCTCATAAACATTTAAGCGGATTTCATCTAACTCATTGAGTTGAAGTAGCCTCTTTTCTCCCACAGCTCGCGGATCAAAATTTAACTTATTGATAGCCTAATAGGCCCCATGTTCCAATTTCACATGCAAATGGCATGCTTTTCCAAACACCAATCGATATGGAGACATACCAATAGGCGTTTTATAAGCCGTTCGATAAGCCCACAAAGCATCATCTAACTTGGAAGACAGTCTTTCCTGGTAGTGTTCACCATCTTCTCAAGAATGTTCTTGATTTCCCGGTTGGAAATCTCAGCTTGGCCATTTGTTTGGGGATGGTAGGGCAATGCTACTTTGTGCCTAACACCATATTTCTTCATCAAAGCTTGAAATTGATGATTGCAGAAGTGTGATCCGCCATCACTGATAATTGCTCTTGGTGTGCCAATCCTTGTGAAGATGTGCTTTTTGAGGAATTTCATTACCGTCTTGGCATCATTAGTCACACATGCCATAGCTTCTACCCATTTTGATACATAGTCCACTCCAACTAAAATGTATTCATTGTTAAAAGACTTAGGAAACAGACCCATGAAATCAATCCCCCAAACATCAAAGAGTTCAACTTCTAGCATGCTATTCAGTGGCATCTCATTCCTCCTAGATATGTTCCCCACTCTCTGGCACCGATCACATTGGAGGACAAAAGCATAAGCATCTTTAAATAGAGAAGGCCAATAAAACCCACTCTGAATGACTTTCGCAGTAGCTTTCTCTCCTCCAAAATGACCACCATACTCAGACAAATAACAACAATGCAGAATACACTCTTGTTCATTTTCTGGAACACACCTTCGAATGAGTTGGTCGGGGCACCGCTTGAATAAGTAAGGTTCATCCCAAAAATACTTCTTCACTTCATGCAGAAACTTACACTTTTGATGAGAGTTGAACTCCGGAGGCAACACTCCACAAACCAAATAATTTACAAAATCGGCAAACCATGGTGTGGATGAATGATCAACAAAGAATAGTTGTTCATCCTGAAATGATGCTTGGATCATGTCAAAATCATCAAGTTGAGTCTCGGTGCTCAGCCTTGATAGGTGGTCGGCTACTTGATTCTCTGTACCTTTTCTGTCAATTATGTTCAGGTCAAACTCTTAAAGTAGGAGCACCCAGCGAATGAGTCTAGCCTTAGAATCCTTCTTGGTGAGTAGGTACTTTAGAGCTGAATGATCAGTGTAAACAGTAACCTTAGTACCCACAATATACGGTCTAAACTTCTCACACGCATAAACTATGGCAAGTAACTCTTTTTCAGTGGTGGTATAATTGAGTTGGGCATCATCAAGAGTTTTACTCGCATAATATATAGGGTGAAAGAGTTTCTTTGCCTTTTGCCTAAGAACAGCACCAACGACGTAATCACTCGCATCAGCCATGATAATAAAAGGTAAAACCCAATCCGGAGCTACTAAGATAGGAGCTGAAATGAGACGCTTCTTTAATTCTGCAAAAGCTCATAGACACTCTTTATCAAACTTGAATTCCACATCTTTCTCCAATAGCTTAGAAAGGGGTTTGACAATTTTTGAGAAATCCTTGATAAACCTCCGGTAGAACCCGGCATGTCCAAGAAAGCTTCGGATACCCTTTACATTCGTGGGCGGTGGTAATTGCTCAATAATAGTAATTTTAGCTCTATCTACTTCCAACCCGTTCTTGGATACTCTATGGCCAAGTACAATGCCTTCTTGCACCATGAAGTGACATTTCTCCCAATTGAGAATCAAGTTTGCCTCTTCGCATCTTTGAAGCACTGCATCTAAATTCTCCAAGCATGAGTCAAAAGATGGACCAAAGACAGAAAATTCATCCATGAATACCTCAATGGTCTTCTCAATCATATCAGCAAAAATGGACATCATGCACCGTTGAAAAGTGGCTGGTGCATTGCATAGTCCAAAGGGCATTCTTCTGAACGCAAAAGTGCCATATGGACAAGTAAAGGTGGTCTTCTCTTGGTCTTCTGGGGCTATGGCAATTTGGTTGTAACCGGAATATCCATTAAGGAAATAAAAGAATTCCTGACATGCTAGCTTGTCCAACATTTGATCTATGAATGGCAAAGGAAAATGATCCTTTCTTGTAGCTGTGTTGAGCTTCCGATAATCCATACACACCCGCCAACCAGTCACCGTGCGAGTAGGAATTAGTTCATTTTGGGTGTTAGCCACTACAGTCATGCCACCCTTCTTAGGGACACATTGGACTGGGCTCACCCATGAACTATCAGAGATAGGGTACACAATTCCAACAGAGAGCCATTTAAGGATTTCTTTCTTGACCACTTCTTTCATGATTGGATTCAATCACCTTTGATGCTCAATAGAAGTTTTATGATCATCTTTTAACAAGATTTTGTGCATACACATCGAAGGACTGATTCCCTTAATATCCGCTATTGTCCATCCTATGGCTTGCTTGTGTTCTTTCCAAACTCGTAGGAGCTTCTCTTCTTGCAAATTCGAAAGATCGGAAGACAATCACCGGTAGAGTGTTGGCATCCCCCAAATAAGCATACTTGAGATGAGATGGTAAAGGCTTCAACTCAAGAGATAGTGGGACTTCAATAGAAGGCTTCAAAGGAGTGCTCAATGCCTCAGCCACCTCAAGTGGCTCAAAATTCCTTTGTCTTGAGTAACGGAATGCTTCCATACGAAAAAGGTTTTCCATAGCTTCTTCATCAAATTCATCCAAACTCTTCTCCCCAATTAGAAATGCTTCTAAAGGGTCTTTGATCATAGGAGCAAATGACTCTTGAGGAACGAGAAAGTCCAATATATCCACAAATGAACATTGAGCTGAATCATCATGGAACTTCAAGGCTTTTGGCATGTTAAAGATCACTTTTTCATCGTCCACCCTTAAAGTGATTTCGCCCTTTTCCACATCAATAAGAGTCCTTGCTGTGGCTAAGAATGGACGACCTAGAATGAGTGGGATCTTCCAATCAACCTCGCAATCAAGCACCACAAAGTCTGCTGGGAAGATGAACTTGTCTACTTTCACTAAGACATCTTCAATGATTCCTCTAGGTTCAGAAATACTCCGATCAGTAAATAGAAGGGTCACTATGGTAAGCCTTGGCTCTCCTAACCCCAATTGGTTAAAAATAGATAAGGACATCAAGTTGATGCTAGTACCTAAGTCACATAGAGCTTTACCATAGAAACTCCCCGGATCCTTCAACTTGGTGGGTAACTTCCTTTAGATCACGGCACTACATTCTTAAGTTAAAGCCATAGTTTCAAATTCATTAAATCAGCTCTTCTTGGACAACACATCCTTTAGGAACTTGGCATATTTAGGCATACCCTCTAAAGCTTCGGAAAATAAAATGTTGACATGTAGTTGTTTAAACATATTCATAAACTTTTTGAACTGTGCATCTTCCTCCTTCTTTTTGAATCTTTGAGGAAATGGCAGAGGAGGCATGATAGTGGAGGTGGTTGGTTTGCTCTTCTTTTCATTATTCAGCTCTTGTTCCCTCTTCTTACTCTTGCTAACATCATCCAACCCGCCCTCAGTTTGCTTTCTCTTCTTGGTTTCATCGTCTTCCACCATAATTTTTGGAGTTATGACTTCCTCCTCTTCAATCTCAATGTCCACTTGCTCATCTTGCTTTGGTCCCGTTGTGCTCGAGCTAGGCATGTTCGAAAGCACCTTACCACTTCTCAAATGAATGGCCTTGCATTCTTCTTTTCCACCCCGCTTCGGATTAGGGATGGTATCACTTGGGAGACCGTTTCGAGCCATGGAATTTACTTGTATTGCTAATTGTCCCACTTGAACTTCTAGGTTCTTAATAGCAGATTCATGAAGAGAAAAGGTAGCCTTACTCTCACCCCTTAAAGATTCCACTTCTGTTAAGATACGGGACAACATCTTGTTTGTCTTAGATTCTTCTTCTTTTGCAGGAGCTTGCCTTGATGGCATTGGAAAACCCGGTGGAGGAACCGGCTTGGTGCCCAAAGTAAACTCATGAGGAGGGTTCAAGGTGTTACCTTGGCTCCAAGAAAAGTTGGGATGAGCTCTCCAAGCATGGTTGTAAGTTTGTGAGTATGGATTACCTTGAGAAGGTTGAAATTTGCCCATATAGTTAACAGATTTAGTGCCCATGTAGAGGGGCAATTATCAGGCATGTGGACGTCATTGCATTGCTCACATACAATAGGAGTGGATTGAACAGAATGCACCCCACGAGAAGTGCCCTTATGTATTTGAGACTCCAAGACATCAAAATGTTTGTTCAGTGCGGATAAAATTATGGCAATTTGTGATGAAGAGTCTTCTTTTGTGTTGAGTAAGGTTAGGGTAGTTCTTCTATCATTGCCTTGAGTGTTGTTTGCTGATAATTGATCCAAAAGTCTAAACACCTCATTGACAGGCACATTCCGGTAACCTCCATTAGTCATTGAGTCCACTATAGCCTTAGATTGAGGATTCAAGCGAGTGCAGAAAATTTGGATCACTACCCACTTGTCCACCCCATGATTAGGGCATTGTTTCATTAACATCTTGTACCTTTCCCAAGCGGCATACAAATGCTCATCTGGCTGTTGTCTAAAGCTTAGAAACTCGTCCCTTGCTTCCACTGACTTATCATCGGAGAAAAATCAAGCTCTAAATTTTGCTTCAAGATCAGCCCAAGAGGTTATGGATCCTTCTGGGAGATTTTTGAACCAATCTCTAGCTTTCCCTTGTAGAGAGAGAAGGAATAGCAGCAACCTTAGCACATCTTGGGGGACACCATTCTGCTTGAAGGAATCACACACCTCCAAGAAATACATCAAGTGCTTGTTGGCGTCTTCATTATAAAGGCCATGGTACAACCCATACATTTGCAACATCGTGATCATCACCGGTTTGATCTCAAAAGTGTGTGCTTGCATCTCCATCATTCAAATGCAAAATTGAGTTCCTCTCATATTCCGGTTGGCGAAGTCATTGACAGTGGCTCTATCATATTCATCCGCCATTGTTTCAGCTTCAGTTTCAGTTTCAGTCTCCAATTCAGATTCTGTTTCAGTTGTCTCAGACTCCGATTCTGTTGTTGAATCAGTTTCTTCTTCAATGTGCGGTAATCCGTCAAGTACCACTATCAATTCGTTCCCTTACAAATGTTGCATGAACTGATCTGAGACCTGCAAAAAGGCACAAGCCAGCAAGTATCAAGCTAAAACAACTAAAATTTAATGCAAAAAATAGTAAGAGAAAAATTATAAATCTAACTAAAGACCCAAGCGAAATCTACTAACACAAGCCTAAGGTCAACTAAAAGATTTGTTAAACCAATCCCCGGCAACGGCGCCAAAAACTTGTTCACTACCGCAAGTGCACGGATCGCGTCAAGTAATAAAGTGATAAGTAAGATAGTTCCCTCGAGGATTTGAGTAACAAATTAGTCAAGCAATGGGCTTAATGTGTTTGATTAAGTTGAACCAAAACAAATTGTTGAGTGTGGAAAAACGAATTTCAAAAGATATTTTGATAACAACTAAAAATTACTTAACAAAACTATGATTCTTGTGAATTCAATCAATTATAATAAACCTAGGATTGTTCGTTCCCTTTGTATTTCATAAACTTAATTTCCTTCCTCTTCAATATTACTTTCATGAAATATATATATGTCAGTCTAAGGTTCAATAGCAATTGATTAAGCTCTCTCAAGTCATAACCAAACTTATATCCTCCATTAACATACACAATCTCTTGCTGTAGTTAAGGGAAAATAATCATTACATAGCCTCCTTAATTTGGCAATGCTAGGTTAATAACTATATCTCTATGTTATTAACAAACCATCCATTTAACTCTTAAACTTTAAGTCTAGCATAATTCTACCCAAGTTCTACAATTAGATTAACTCTCTCAAGCTTAATCTAATTGAACAGATTATCCATAGTGCTGGCCAGTCACGAATATAAGTGAAAACAGGGAAGAATTAACACATATATACCATTAGCAACTAAAAGAAAGAAGGATTCAAGTTTAATCCATACAAAGGTGTAGAACAATCCTAGAATGAAAAACCTAGCTACTCATGTTCAAAAACAAATCACAGATATCAGCGTTCAATGTAGCCATATCAGAATCACAATGGAGAAAGGGAATGAATACAGAAAGATCAAGATAAATGGAGATGAAATCTCTTTCAATCTTCAATCCCACTTTATTCTCCTTGATTTAATGCAAGCCCAAGCTCCCATGATGTTTCAGCCGCCTTCTCCGTCTTTTCCTAATTGGGGATCTGCCCTTCAAACCCTGGGTTTTGCTTTTTATAGCTCCTCAAATGACAGAACGCACAGCATCATTTGCGGGGGTTGGCCGCGGCCAGCCACTCTGTGGGCCTCAGCCAACAAGCTTATATTCATCTTTGGGCCGCGGCCCATGAGTGCTTGGCCGCGGCCAGTAAGCTTCTGACTTCTTCTTGGCTCTTCTTGGCCGAGGCCCATGGATGCTTGGCCGTGGCTCATGACTTTCTGTTCTGCTGTTGGCCCTTCTTGGCCGTGGCCCATAGATGCTTGGCCTTGGCCCTTATCTTTCTGTTCCTCTGTTGGCCGCGGCCCATGCAAAGGCTGGCCGCGGCCAAGAACCTTCCAGAGTTCATCTCCTTCTCTTTTCTGCTCTGTTCTCCTCCCAGCTTACCTTTCCTTGGCATGGTTGATGGCTTCAACTTCCTTCACCTCCTTCTTACTGCAATTAGCTTTCTCTGGACTAGCTATGACTGAATCTGTACCATTTCACACAAAGGACTCACAAACACAGATAAACATTCATAGCAGTTAGTGAATAATGTCCTCCACATTTGCATTCTGCTGTGCCTAGCATGAGAAAAACACATTTCATCACTTTAACACTCTCGAACGCCCACTAATATACCTAAAGTGAGGTAAAAACAGGATGAAATGTGAAATTCTAACAAAAATTTCATGAAGTTAACATTTTCCCAGAAGTATTGGGAATTATGGAAAATACAAGAGAGATTTATTTGGATCAAACTGCCATAAAAGAATTGCCATTTTCAATTGGAAATTTGATTGGGTTGAAACGTCTATACTTGAGGCAGTGTAGACAGCTTAAAGAGCTACCAAGCAGTGTATTATTTCTACCCAAACTTGATGTGGTATTGTCGCATGGGAGTAGAGGGTTTCGATTATTTAGAGAGAAATGAAATTCAAGACAAGCAGAGGTCAGAAGTGTCTCTATCCGCAATTTGTCTTTGTTTTTTGCCATATGGCTGGAGAGAAGGGTCAATCCCTTATTATAATTGTTTACTTAATGTATATTCTATAAACAAGAGTGAAACTACTTTTGTCCAAGTATTTAGTCTTCAGAGGTTTTTGGCTGTTGGATTTTATGCTGATTGGATTACATTACACCAGAGTCAAAGGACAAAATTAGGTTCCCTCCATGCGAGCAGGGAACCGTCGGTGTCTTTCTGGTTCCGTGAGAAATTCCCTCTGATAGCTGTATGCATGATTTGGGGATTAGGCACAGAAATGAACTCAATCTTGGACATTAAGCACGGTTTTCTTGTCAATGGTGTTGAACAACTTGTTTGTTTGTTTAATTACATAGATACTGAGGAAGCAAGAGTGGAAAACATATAATTTGGTGTGGCCTATGGCGCAAGCATGAGGTGTTGATTTCAATTTCTGAATGGAATCATGTTGAGATTTCATGGGAGTTGAAGTATCATAGGCCATATAATCCTTATAGGTTATTTTCAGGCCACAATGGAATCCCAACATGGAATATAAATATGTCCAGAATTCATTTCTATGAGGAAGAAAACAGTAGCATTGAAAATATCAGGTTCACAAATCCTGATGTATCTCTGTCTCAGGCTGAATCAATGGAAAAAGACATGAAGATAATATGCTCTTCTGATTTGGCTTTGTCGGCTCTTAGAATAATTGTATAGGCACTATTACAATCATCTGGCCCCGATGAAGGCAACCTCTGTAGTGACTAGTGACATCTAAATACTCATTATGAATGGTGAGCATCTGATCTGTTTCTCTACTTTGGTTGAATCATCCATTTTTCTATATACTTTCCTTTGCTTAAAAGAGATCTGTTATTGCAGGTATACCCCTTCAACAATGAGTTATTTATTCATATGAATGAATAAAATCTATTAAATTTGTTTTTAATGTTGATCAAATGCTTTCTTTCTAGTTAAAATGGTTGCATCATTTGATGGGTTGAACTGTGCTCAAGAAGTGTTGTTCTGATTATAGTGATTCATATCTTCTTCCCATAGAATGACCTTGTGTGTGTTTGGAACCCACGTTTGGGTTGCTTTAAGCCCAATTGGAGGAACAAAAGCCCAACTGGTGGCAACATTTTTTTTTTGATGTTTGGTTGCTTAAATTTTGGATCGGGCTTTTGAGTGGATTGGCACTGTACACCCACGTTTAACAAAAGCTCATGGGTGCAGCTTTTGATAAAAGCCCAACTGATATAGTGTGTGTTTGGAACCCACGTTTGGGTTGCTTTAAGCCCAATTGGAGGAACAAAAGCCCAACTGGTGGCAACGTTTCTTTTTTTGATGTTTGGTTGCTTAAATTTCGGATCGGGCTTTTGAGTGGATTGGCACTGTACACCCACGTTTAACAAAAGCTCATGGGTGCAGCTTTTGATAAAAGCCCAACTGATATATTACCGTTTTTTTTCCCAGTCAATGCATGGAAATTACTGTTAAACGCATTTAATGCGTTTTAAATTTTTTACCAACCCAGCCCCGTTCTCTCGTCTCTTAGCTCCTGAGAATCACTCTCCCATTCTCCATTTGCACGAAGGACTCCATCTCGCGGCGGCACCTGATGCAGCTCGAGAAGGTCTGAAAAGTGGTGTCCCTTTTTCCGGCGTGGTGAAATCGGTGCTCTGTCGTTTCTCGGGTGTGGGTCTTCCTCTCGGTGGTCTTCGGTTGCAGCACCAGAAGCTCCGAATAGCTTCCATTGCAGTGGGTGACTTCGTTGCTCGGTGGTTTTCGTCGGGCCTGACTGTGGGTGTGGCCGATCTGGTGGCGGCGATCTTCTTCTACAAGACCTGGCGTTGAAGTCGCCATCTCCGGTTGAAGGTGCTCTGGTTGTAGATCTTGCCGTCGGCGTGGATCTATTCGGCTGCTGAGGTATTTAACTTCCTTTAACCTTAATCTGTTCGGTTGAAGGTGCTCTGGTGCTTTGGTTTGTAGATCTTGATGCACTGGAACTGAGTTCCAAGCATAAAACTTTAGAGAGAACAAAGAAAGTAAGCGTGGAAATTCATTCCTTTACTCTGATTCCCCATTCTTTCCAATTCCTCTGCCTTTTATACACTCTTTAACTTGGATACATAGCACTCCTCTGTGTGATTGTACAGAGCCGATCACCAATGGCTTCTCTGGTATCATCCCCTTCTACTTTGCCCAGCTCTAAAGCTGACCAGCTTTCCTCTCTTGCCCGAAAGCATTTCTTTCTCCATTCTTTTCTTCCCAAAAGAGCCAATTTTGTCAGTTCAAAGTTCCCCTTGAGAGTGAAATGTGCCGCGATTGGCAATGGCTTATTCACCCAAACATCCCCAGAAGTTCGTAGGATAGTTCCAGAGAAAGACACGAACCTTCCAAAGGTTAAAATTGTATATGTTGTTCTCAAAGCTCAGTACCAATCATCTCATGTTTTATCGACATTCTAAAGTTAAATTAAGTAAAAAAATTATAAAACACAAGAGAATATGTTGTTATCAAGCAAAAGGAGTATAACTTGATGCGTGTATGATATTCATATTGATGCCACAATTAGGCATTAGCCCTTTATTATGTGAAATTTGACAAATGAAAAGTGTCGTATCATCACAGTTTAAAATTACAACATATTATAAAGTATTATGTGTGCGTATGATAAGATTTAAATCTTAGAATATTAAGGTTCTGTTTTGTTTCCAAGAAAGATTGAATAATTCTGTTCTGCTTTAAATCTTAGAATATTTCTGTTCTGTTTTGTTATGCTACGGTGTAATGTGGCAACAAAAATAGAGAGTACTAAGAATCAATAATGTGAAGCTCTGAGAATTAGTTAGGGCAGCGATGAGTGTCGCTACGAACAAAAGCATGAGATTGATTGCAAAATTGGGTGGTTTAGCCTTCATATTAATTCCTATTAATGACGTTGTGTTTTAGCCTTCATATTAATTCATATTAAGAATCAAACATTTGTGATGCTCACTGTCATTTGCTCCAATAGTTGTTTTAATTTTTATTTGTTTGCGGTGGAAATAGTGTTGAAATAGTGGTATAGAAATATGGACAAAGCTGTTTGGGATGATGAAACAACGGAGATTTTCGTCAATGCCTGCGTTGAGCAAGTGTACAAAAAAGAACGCCGAGGGCAGGCATTTTCAAAGAAAGCGTGGGGAATTATTGTCTCTACGTTTAATGCGAAGACTGGGAAAGATTATGACAGAAAGAAATTGAAGAATAGGTTAGATATCCTGAAAAAGGATTTCAAGACTTGGGATTCTTTAATCAAAGAGACTGGGGTGGGGATAGACCCTGTGACGAAAAAAGTCATGGCAACAAATGAGTGGTGGCAACGAAAACTACAGGTAAAACAATACTGTTGTAACTTATACCTTTCAATTTTTCCCCTCATAAGTGATTAGTTTTAGTAAAGTAATTGTCACAAACGGGTTTCTTGTTTGCATACAGGAGAAGCCAGCATATAGAAAGTTTAGGCACACAGGCCTTAAGTTCGAGAATGAATTAAGAATAATCTTCAAGGATGCGATGGCAAGCGGCGAAGATGTAGTTGTACCCTCTGTCCCACAGCATCAGACACAGCAAGAGGATGAGGAGGAGGATGTGTATCGACCCACTATGGATGAAGAGGAAGGCTCAGGGGATAGTGAAGATGACATGTTTGGTGCTAACCCTGTGCCTAGTACCGGAGTGACGGATGAGCTAGCAAGCATTGGGTTAACAACAAGCACGCCATCAAATGGTGATACTGAGGAGGGAAGTCGGGGTAAGCGGAAGATGGGTGAAGGGTCTGGGAAGAGAAAGAAGCAGAAAATGCCAGCTTCAAGACAAATCGCTGATGCAATTAGTGTGATGGCAAATGCATCCAAGGACAGAACGGCAACATTAGATGCAATGAACGATGTTAGTGTCGATTCTGCTATGAGTGAACTGCTTGGCATTGAGGAAGTCATACGTGATAAGAGCTTTCGTAATCGCTGTATCAAGCTAATTGAGCATAAGACTCATCGGGAGACTTACATGTCACTCTGTAAACGAAACAAGGAGTTCGTGGTTTCGTGGTTGGAGTTTATGATTTATGATTCGTAGATGTACCTAAACTATGTTTTATTTGACTTCATGACATTATGCTTTGTGTAAACTACGTTATGCCAGTTATTATATGCTATTGAGTTCTTATTAGGAGTTTTTTCATTCAATTACTCATACTTGAATTTTTAATCACATTCAGGGTACATAATCAATGGCAAGTTCGAGTAATCAACACTTACCTGACATGGTGGAGGAAGATTGTAACATCCTTGTTTTTAGAATATAATTATAATTTAAAGATAATTATGGATTTAGTAGTAATTTTTTTTAAAATAATAATAATAATAATAATAATTAAAAAAAATTAATTAAAAAAAATAATAATAATATAATAATAATAAAATAATATATATATATATATATATATAACTGTGGGTGGCCCCACAGTTGAAATGAGGGAGGCACTTTCGGTGCCTCCACTCATTCAGAATTGGCGCCTTATGGCGCCAATTATTTGAGGAGAGGGAGGGGCGTATTATAAATACCCCCTCTCCCTTCTCACTTCACGCAGATCGTCTGCGTGAAGTGATTGTGTAGAAGGCGTATGGTGTATGGTGTGATACTGATAGGAGTATTTTCACATATTTGGGGATCAATAAGGTACTCAAATTCTTTTCTGATCACAACTCTTCTTTTGTGAAAATGTTCTAAATAATTTTTTCTTTCTTATAATAGTAATTTTGTGAGGATTAGAGAAAATTTTAAGATTAGGATTTTGGACAAATTTGAGTTTTGTTAATATAAGGCTATAATAATATAGAGGAGTATTAATAGTTAATTTTAATCAGGTTACTTTTGTTATGTAGTTGGTATATAATTTTATAATGAATTTTCTATATAATTAATCTATGAATAATTATATAATAGGCTTTTTATCCGATTAAATTTGGATTAAATAATTTATTTGGTTTGTTGGAGGTATTATAGAAATTCTAATCGGTTTAGTTTGGTAAATTTTGTTGTATAAGAAATTATAAATTGTAATTTGATATTAAGAATTAGATTTTTTATATGATTTTAATTATGTGGGAGTTTTAAATATTGTTTAATAATTAGATTATATTCATATAAATTAGAAAAAGAGATTTAGTTATTTTTAGAAGGTTGATATTGATGATTATATAATAATAGATATGTTAAAGGTGAAACTTTAATTATAAAAAAATTAAGTGGTTGACGAGAGAGAATGATATAGAGGTTGTTTAAGGATTGTTAAAAAAGTTAGAATATTTAAGGATAATAATAGTAGAGGAAATTGGAGATGAATTGTGTAAATTATTTATTTTAGTATTTCTTGGGGTTAATTGTTGCTTAAATTGATAATGTAGAGTTTTATTGGGATCGGTGATTGTTCGTATTTGGTATTCAAGATAAAGTTAAGCTTGGAATTGAGGTAACCGGGGTTAATTTATTTTATATGTTTGTTTTGGATTGTAAGGTGTTTACTAAACCTTACTTTCATCTATACCACTTGTATGTGTTCTGAAAGATTATGTGTATGTTTGAATATGAATCTAGTTTAGTGAAGCAGTGTATTTTAAAAATTGTATATATGAGCATAGATATTATTAAAATTGTTACTGTTGTGATGGTTATGATGTTTAAGATGGAATATTGTAGATGGTATAATAATTTGTATATGTTTAGAAAATTATATTGATATATTGTTTTTCTGTTATGGGAGATGGTGGGTTGTGTGGAAGAGATATGGTGAAATTGTGCCTATCGACTCTCTCATTCCTGGCCCGGATTTTGAGTTGAGTGTTTTGGGCGGACAACTCCCTGTTACGGTATATTGGTGGTGGCATGGGAGGGGCAGTATTCTTGAAGTGACTAGTCAACCTTTGGCCGGGTATACTAGCACTGATAGGCTGTACCACGTCCAGAAGTTATAAGGAGGAGCAGGATGGATGAGTGGGGATGATTTTAATTGTTGTACATATTATATGAAGTTTAATTATTGAGAATATTATTAATATTATGTTAGTTAAAGCTGCTTCACTGACTTACAATCTTTTCCTGCATATTTTGTAAATTAATTTTTGGTTACTGAGACTTTATGTCTCACCCCGTCGTTATAAATATTTTTCAGGCGAGACCTCTAATTTGGCTAGAGGCCAAGGGGAGCAACCAGAGGCATAGACGTTAAGAATCCTGTAGGTCTCTTGTGGTATTGGTGTTGTATTATTCTATATATATTGCCATTATAGGACATATCATGTTTTCGGAGATATCATATTTACTGTTTGGATAACTGTTTTAAAATCTTAATTGTGGGATTCTATGTCGTAAAACTCGTGAGCTGTAAGTTCTTCTGTTGTTATGTTTGCCCTGAGTAATAAATATCTTTGTAATGGGTTTGTGGGCGAGTTTGTGCCTTGAACTCTGATATGTTTTAAATGGGAAATTGTTTTCGATTATCACTGGTTAATCAGATTTTGTAAAAATCATTACGGTAAATTGTTGTTCAGAGAAAGGGTCGTTTCAAAGATGACCAGTCTCGACTTATAGATATTATAAATAATGAAGTAGATGAGTATGAGCAATTGGCTGCGTTGATCTGTGCATATTGGATGCCTTTTATATGTAAAGAACCGCGAAAAACAAGTACACGCACCGGTCATGACTGGGTGCAAGAGGTATTGGCAACACATGGTTCACGCTGTCATGACATGTTTAGAGTGGAAAAATATGTCTTTTATAGCTTGTGTCATAAATTGGTCGAACATGGCTTACAGATTTCAACGAATATTGGGATCGAGGAAATGGTTGCCATGTTCTTGCTCACCGTTGGCCATGGAGTAGGCAATAGGGTGGTTCAAGAGCTCTTTCAACATTCAGGGGAAACGGTCAGTAGGCATTTGCACAATGTATTAGATGTATTAGATGCATTTTTTAATTGTCTAATTTCCCAACTTAAACTATTATAAATTTTTTATAATTTTTAATTACATTTCTCTTTTATCATTATCACAAAAGCCCAATTGACAATCGTTGTTCCAAACACACCATTTTTTTCATTTCTGCAAAAGCCCAATTGACAATCGCCAATCCAAACACAAATCACATTACATAATTTAGCTTTTATCAAAAGTAATATCACAACAAGCCCAATTGAAACAAGTCCAATTGACAATCGTTGTTTCAAACACACCCCTTATCTACTTGCTAGAAAGTGCTTTAGTTCATGACTGAAAAGTTTCTGAGGGTGAAAAATGTGAGCTCAATGCAATACAGTAATATTGGTGCAGATTTGACATGGACATGAAAGAGTTAACTGCTTTGGTACTATGGGTGACCTCGATCGCTTCATGCTAGTAATGTTAAACAAACAGCCACTAATGATGGTATGGGGTTACTATTTGCATCTTGGCCTCGATGCTTTGCTTCTAGGCTCCCAAGTGAACTATCTTACAATTATTTCTTTTTGTTTATTTAGATTTGTTCTTTCTTTATCTATTTTTTTCTTCATTTTGGTCTTTAACTTCCAATTTTCCCTTTAAAAAAGCAACAAAAAAAAAATAAAATTTGAAACCGGTTCAACCGGTTGAACCACCGGTTTTACCGGTCCCCTGGTTCAACCGGTCAAACCGGCCAGTCCGGTCCGGTCCGATTTTTTGTACGGAGAAATCCCTTGGAAAAATCTATTATACAAACTAACGCACCAAAAAAAAAAACTCACCAAAAAACATATACTTGAGGAAACAAACAAAACGGCAAAACCTATCCATTGTGCAGCACTAAACTCAATATCAATTAGCCAACACCTTTCTTCCTGCAACACTTTGATCTCATACCCAGAGAAGCTGATACCTCTAACTAAAAACAAAAAGGAAATAAAGGCAATAAAGTTGTTCAATCCCATTGCTAGAGTACACAAGCAAATAAAAAAAAGAAGAAAGAGATTAAAAAAAAAGAAAAGGAAACTTTAAAAGACATTAGGTTATTAAATTTAACAAAACTTGAATTAGGACTCTATGCTGTTTGATCAACTCTCCTCACCGACGCATCCAATGATTGTCTTTGGACATGTCCATACCATCTCAGACGATTTTCTACCATTTTCTCTTTAATGGTTGCCACTCCAACTCGTACGCGTATATGATCATTACGCATCTTATCTTTTCTTATATGACGATACATCTATCTCAGCATCCACATCTCGGCCATTCTCACTTTATGTTCATGTTGTCCCTTTAAAACCCAACATTTACTACCATATAGTATTATTGATCTTATAGTAGTGTGATAAAACTTCCCTTTTACCTTACATCAAATCAAATGTTGAAATATGTTTTTAAGGTTTTATCAAATGCTTTCTTTCTAGTTAAAATTGTTGAATCATTTGATGGATTGAGCGGTGCGCAAGCAGTTTTTTTCTGATTATTGTTATTTATATTTTCTTCCCTTGGCATGACCTTGACTCTTAGTAGAAAGTGGTTTAGTTCATGATTGACAAGTTTCAGAAGGTGAAAAATGAGATTTCAATACTATAATTTTTTTTACCAGATTTTACGTGGACATGAAGGAGTCAGTTTCTTTGTTGCTACTGGTGACCTTTCATCATGCTAATAATGTCTTACAACTGCACGTTATGCAAGATGTCTGCGCTCAGCTCTAATTTCGAGGTTCTTTCTGGGGAGTTGGTTCCTAAAATGACCATTACATATGCGGACACAGGATTCCTCAGTCTTCCTCCTCGGCCTCACCTCGCCAACAATATCACCCGCAGGAGATCTTGACTTTTTTGAAGAAATTTGAACCTCTGCCTGTTCAGATTATTTCCTCTGATTTATTTGTTTCTTATTTTCAGCATTTTATTTGTTCTGTTACATGTGCATCTTTGTAGAACCTGACATTTCTTATTAGCATCATTCTGTCCTTTTTATAAAAAGAAGAATTAACCTTGTATCATGGTTAAGCATTTTGCAGTAATATACTCAGAGGAGAAAATAAGAGAGAAGACAAAAAGAAAGGAAGAGTGGGTGATGATGAATGGAACTTAGACATTGTGCTTAATTCATAGTTAGTTATATATATGATTCTAATAAATTTTGAATATATTTATTTTAAAATGTATTCAAATATGAATATAATTATATAAAAACAAGGGTTAAAATGCAAATCCATCATTAATATTTTCTCAAAATTGTACCTGAAACCATAAAATTTTATTGGGTGCAAAAATATAAATAAGCTTTTTAAAATAGAGAACAATGGCAAAACCGTTAATTTGGGCAAACATTCCATTACTAATACCAATCATGTTGCATGCTCTTCTTCGGACCAATGAACAAATCAATATAAATTAAAGTGGGGCATACATACAGTCATACACACGTACGGTGTGCAATTTTTTCCCGTCTTGATCCCAAATAAATTGGGATGGAATTTTCCCGTCCCGAAAATTTTGGAACGGGAAAAGTTCGGAATCGGGAATGAGACTTCCTGATCTCGAATATATATATATATATATTATGTACTATAATTTTTTAAAATATTTAAGAAAATAAGACCAAATGTAAAATAAAATGTGAAAATCCCTAACACCCTCAAGGTAATATCTATTCTTTTAGTTAATTTCGTTTATTATTTATTAAATAATTCTAATTTTTTGTTCTTGTCTTTATGTTTTTTGTAGCTAAATCGACAACTTTAAACCTATATTGGACTAATGATATATTTGTATTAGACTAATTTGGTACAATATGATATTAGACAAATTATATATTTATACTAGACTAAAGAAAATAAAACAAAAAAATTAATATAGGATTTTTTTTTAAAAAAAAAAGAAATGCGGGATCAAGAAATTCCCGATTCCGATCCCAAATATTTCCCGTCCCGTCGGGAGGGGAAATTTTCGGGATCGGGAATGATTTTCATTCTCAAACCCTTCGTGGGATCAGGATCGGGAATAACATTTCTCGATCCCGTCCCGATCCTGTACACCCCTACGTACACACTAAAACATGTTTTTGTCTTTCTCAATTTCTTCCTAATGTTCAATTTTGCTTGTCTTTGAAACGAGTATACAGAGAGAGAGAGAGAAGGTGAGTTATATATAAACTCTCAGCATTTTGTAATACTTCTCTCTCATTCCACACAAGTAATTAACATCCTTAATATACTCAAATTAATTAGGTCTCAGTAAAAAGAGTGTTATTTATTATTTGCTGGATGACATGCTTCTTCAGTAAGGAATTATCCTTGTATCATGGTTAAACATTTTTCAACCAGTATTTCTGAATTCACGCTGCACAATAATAAGGCATAATAAAGTTGTACAATCACACTGCTCAAACGCTCGAGGAAGACAAAAATAAAGGTTTGTTTGTGAAAACAGTGGAAAAAATTAAAGAAAGATTGTGCAGATTTTTTAACTTTCTTCATAATTAGTTATTAATACATATATTTTTAATATATTTTAGAAAAAATTAATCTTGATTATATTGTTTTACTTAAGTCAGTAATAACTCAATCCTCTTTTTACCAACTACAATTTAATTCCGATAATTTTAATTATTTTATAATTTAGACAGTATATTTTAAAAAATAAAATTATACACATTTAGGTACTTATTATAAGATCATTTTGAAGGAAATTTCTGTTCTCAAATATAAGCACACCTCAGAGGATTATTAATAACTTTTTTTTTTTAATTTTACCTCATTGCATGAAGAAAAAGGTAAGAGAAATTGTACAACATATTTTTTCAATACACATTTTTTAATAAAGGTAAACTTACGGATTTTATAAATTTAATATATATCCAATGACTTAATAGTCTTAACTGTCATGCCCTTACATGTGAAAATTAGTTGAAATCAATGTTTAAGTGATTTATATATAATGAAGGTCAACAATTAAATTATAAAATGGTTAAAATTACATGAATGATAAGTTTTGGTGAGTCAAAATTGTGTTGTTATTATTTACCTACATAATGCTATTTATACATTTAAAACAATTATTTCAGGAAAATATTTTATTTGTTATTTGTTTATAGCTATTTTATAAATATTTAATTAATTTTAAAATTAATTTCAAAACATAGAACATTTCTCACAAATTAATATAGTAGTATATATTATTTATAAATTTTTCACTAAGGAAAAAAAACTTAAATACCTTTTAAATTTAGCAAATTCCAAAATATCTGTTGAAAATGCAAAGTGATCAAAAGGTAATAGAGATCAATTTGAGATTTTAAAGTGATGCTATTTTACACTAACGAGCATCTCCTCGAGGAGTATTATTTTCAATAAAAAATTGTATTCATTAGTGAAATTAATTTCACCAAAACTTCAAAATCCCTAACATCATGACAAACAAATTGACATTTAATCACATGTAGAGTATTTTTTAAAAATGATTAAAATTCATATTTAATGGCTCAAGCTCCCAAAAATCTTCTTATACATTACATTTGCTCCTTTGAGGGGGAGAATGTTATTAAAAAAAACTTATTTTTTCATTCAAGTGAATTTACCATGCTAATATTAGTTGAGAATATTTCATTCAATATAATGATGAGAGAAATAAATATGACTCACTTAATTGACATGGAAAGTCATTAGAGCAATATAATATAATCTATATAAGTTCTATATGAGAGACAAATATATATATGATATGTGTAAAATGATTCTAATTGTCTATTATAATTTTTTTGAAGATAAGCGATTGATTACAATAGTTTAAGTATAATTTCAACTCTTCCTTATGCATGCATTAATATAATTTGACTTCATTCTAGAAATTCATTCCCTCTAAAACTTAACTGTTTATAAATAAGTATCTTCCTCCTTTTTCCATTACCTACACTTTTGACCCTTGAAATCTAGCATTGGTTATGAACAATTTTTTATCAACTCCTTCTATACCTTCCATATCTTTCATCAATCAATTTCACATCTTCTAATCTTACCTTTTGCCTTAATCCCATTTACACCAACACACATACTTAAGAAGAAGCTGCCATCTCTGGGCATCGTAGAAAGGCTAATCCTGATCAGAATTAAGTTCCAAACATTCACTTTAGAAACAAAAACGTTAACACCGCAGAGTAGAATGTTTATATATGAAAATGACCACATACAACAATTGAGTCCATCTAAGGTAATATAAAAATTCTCAAAATATTATATCAGTGATAAAAAACAAATAAATAGGTCCATAAGATACATGACAAATTACCTTAATGTATTTGTCCTTACAACTTTAGTTTCTTGACAATTCTACCTGAAAACCAATAATGTATTTGTTCTTACAACTTTAGAGAAAGAACATGATAATTCAAATATTTCTCAAACTAATTTTAGAAAAGAATGGACATACATCAGAATGGGGGTATTGGTAAGGAAGCTCAACCAATAAAAAGAAGGCAGAGACATACTTCTCATATAAAGTACAAACACAATATAAGAAGCATTTGTACATAACTGGTTGAACCTCAAATCAATATAAGAAGTCATAAGATTTTTTTTGGTTCGATTTGTTGAGGTTCTTTTCAGACAATTCTTTAGTATTCCTTCAGTAAAGAGTACAATAGTCTTGATTAGAAGCTTCTAAGTTGGGGTGAAAAAATCCTTGTCCTGGTACGGCCACCACCCCTGCTTCTACTATTTGTTTCTTGACAAATTCTACCTGAAAACCAATACTCTAAACTGAAAGGCAGGCATTCAATCCGTAAGAATACAGAAAAGTGATGAATAACTTGCTAAGTCACATATGTAGCCAATACTCTAAAAAGAAAGGCAAGCATTCAATCTGTAAGAATATAGAAAAGTGTATGCTAGCAAATTAAAAAGCTTCCAAAAAGAAAATGAAATTGTAGATGTCAAGTCACCTAATGACATTCAGCTGGGCAATTTACATGGAAGTTGCATACAGTGGGTCTTCATAAAACTTTTTGTTTGTTCAATGAAATAGCTTATAATTAATACAGATTTTTACATAAAAGGTCACCAAATTTAAAATGAATTTAAAATTTGAAATAGCTTTTAATCAATCAACTTGCCTTGCTACCATTTTCCTTATCACAAAAAGAGTTAGTCAGCTATTAAAACTAGCTCTGAAGCATTCAGGTTCATCTATCCTTATAATAAATTGAAGGTAGTAAGACCCCTGATCTTTCCCGTGTATTCTACTCCAGAAGTATGAAGACCATGAATATAATAAAAGCCCAAATAACTAAAACAGAAAGATAACACCGACTAATCTCATTTTTCTTTTTAGAGTTTCCACTATTGAGGAAGCTAAGCCTCACTAAAATATAATGCAGCTACTGCCATCAATGGAACAACACATTACATACAATGTAACCTATTCATCAATACCCTATTAGCATGTGAATTCAGATAGAAAGGGATATCAACTTGGGCAAGCTGTTCAAGTGTTTATATATATATATATATATAGACACATATAAGTACTTTATGAGTTGGTATCCCTTTCTGCAAAAGTGCAAAACTAATGGCACAGAATATGCTGAATAAATAATATGAATAGAAATTAAGCACATCTAGTAAACATGCATAAATGCCAAGTTGATCACAATAGCAGAAGAGCAGAAGGAATTTAAATCCAATTTTAAACACCCAAAACATACGAAGTTAGATATGCTTCCATTAAGACCCAAACAGTTTTCAAATACTTCTACAATTTCTTTCTATCATTTATACCCTAAGGTGATGATAATTTAATGAGACAAGATCACTACCATAAGGAACTAAATCTATTCCGCATTATGACTCACGAAAGCATTGACTTAAATTAGGATGCACTACGTTAGGAATGCCCGTCAATATATGGAAGGAAGCTTCTCATCTAATCTAAATAGCTTGAAAGCAAACGCGGGCTGTCACAGACTCACAGAAAACCTCTCATGCTGGCTTTATGACATGCAATATTGCATAAGTAGCCACACAACATGTAAAATCCCCAGATATCAATGATAAATCTCCTAAGTTTTATACGAGTATTATCCACAATAGAAGCTAATCACTAGATGTTGCTTGTAACAGTTAGGTGAAGCATCGGGCAGGATGAAATACTGAATTATAGGGATCAAATAAGGAGGAAATCTGTGGCAAATAAGCAGGACAAAATTAGATCAAAAATCAATAAATAGAGATTTCCATAAGCAGAAGACAGTCTGATTGTTTTTTTTTTAAAAAAAATGAATCGAGAAGAGATTATCTGAGATTACCTTCATTGATTTCGAACTCCTCAAACTCATCATTGTCTTCAAAGATATCAATCTTGATGTCTTCAGCAGGTTGCTTTGTTTTGGTCGCAATAACTAAAGCAGAGTCTGCAGTAAAGGCCAATGACGAAAACATAGCAAACATCGAGGACATCACCGTATGGCTCATCTGAGTATTAAATGCTCTGAACTCACTCTCACTCATTGACTTCATCACCGTTGTTTGTTGAGCTAGCGGCAATAATTTCTCAGTTTGCTTCAACTTCTTCACATCGTTCTCAACAGGAGGCTTTGCCACGGGCGGGTCAGGTGTAGATGGCGTCATTTCGGGAGAGAAATTGCAAGCTGGACCTGGTTTAATAACCACAATTTTTTGATTAGTGATGAAATCTTGGGCAAAATCTGAGAGATAGAAAGCCATCAGAGTCGTCACCAGCGGGACCGGAGCGACGAAGGTTTTGGTCTTGAAAGAGAGGGCAAATTTCTGGAACATCTTGGAGATTTGAAGCAGTTTGGTGGAGGAAATATCCATTTCAGGCATATTCTAAGTGAATTAAACCACGCAAATTAAAGACGTGAAAGCAAAGAAGGATAAAAAAACAAATGAGTATGAATGTAATAGAAGGGAAGGATAAGAATTTCACAGCTTTTTCTTCGCTTTGGATGCCTTCAAAGAAAAGCTGAGCTGGTGCGATTGGGTTAAACTGCCAATTTTTTCTTTCAATTGAAATTCAAATGATAGTATATGTGTTATGGGCGGAAAGCCAGTTGCCACAATTTGAAATTTAATCTTGCCTTCCAAATGGAGTCAGAGAGCC
Source organism: Inga laurina (assembly GCA_963855925.1). Lineage (NCBI taxonomy): Eukaryota > Viridiplantae > Streptophyta > Magnoliopsida > Fabales > Fabaceae > Inga > Inga laurina. The sequence continues at coordinate 9,698,806 of OY979702.1, forward strand.
TGCGTGGGGGATCAGTGATGGTGATGTGTCAATTCGACTCAGTTTTGATCAAGGTATTAAAACTCGGACTGGGTATTGAACTGGTCGGGGTACTGGGTTAAGGGTCAATGGGTCAGATTAGGGTCAAACCGGAGCTAAACCGAGACCAAACCGGTAAGAAATTAAAAATTTTAGGTTTATAGTATGAAAATTTTCGGGCCGCACCGGCCGATTCGGTCCGGATTCCATAACTTTGGTTTTGATCCCAAGGAGGGAGGAGTAAGAGCATGATTAAATTTAGGCAGTTGAATCCTTATAAACAGTATTTTGGTGAAAGAGTTTTTAATTAAAAAAAAGGAAAAGACACCTTTACATGAGTGCTGCTGCTAGCCAGTTGCCTGAGCTCTGGCGCCTACTGGCTAGCACCCTCCAACCATTAGAGCTTCAGATGCCTGACACCAGAGCTTTGACATTGGTTGCTAGTTTTTTTTTTTTTTGGATTAATTTTCTTTTAAAAAAAATTGAAGCTAAGGTGGTGAAGGTGGAACTTGAATACACCCCACCTTTGGTATCCAAAACGCCTGGTGACCATTCTTTGATATATATGTGTATGTATATACATAACGTTATATGTATATATAATACAAATAATGTATTACTCACTAACTATACTTATATAGTGTGACAATATTTATAAAGGTATACTTATATTGAAATGTATTTGCTAAATAAGTAAATGTATTAACTAAATTTAGTTAATACAATTAAAAATCCCAAATTGAACCGTTATCACTTTTTAGGTCATCTTGCATGTTTAAATACTTATATCGGTTCTAGGCTCTATTTTACTTTTTTCGGAAAATTTTTTTTTTTTAAGAAATTAAAGAAGTTAATTAAATTATTTTAGAATATTTATATTTATATATTTTTTTCTTCAAATAAATTATTTTAACTAATAAATTAATATATAATATAAGGATATATAATATATGATATGATTAAATAACTTATTTAGCTTCTTTAATCTCCATAAAAGAATCAACTTTAACTTATATTTATGACAGGAGTTAATAATTTCTTGCATCCTATTTCCCATCTCATCCCTGCACTTTCTTCCTTCTCCCGTCCTTCGTTTCCGATGGAAGCTGTTGGTGTCGGTGAACATGTGGTTGCCTGCAGCTTCAAGGTGGGCCTTTCACTTTCTTTTTTTAGTGCTAGTTTGGAATAGCTTATGTGCTTGTTGGAATAGCTTATTTTTGGGCAATAAGTACTAATAATTCGTGATTCACGGTATACGAGGTAAGTATGTGAGATGAGTCTTATCTCAGTTTATGTAATAAGGACTTATTTCCCAGATATAAGCTCTTCCAAACGCACACTATTTTTAGATAATAAGTATTTATAAATCGTGATTCACGATAAACGAGGTAAGTATATGAGAAGAGTTTCTCGACTTACATAATAATGACTTATTTATCCCTAAAACGTATTTCCAAACACAACCTTATTCATCTTTCATCCTTCTCTCTCTTCCTTCCGTTTATTTATCATATTTGCATAAAAAAAGTAAAAGTGGGATGTACACTTCGCACCCACATTAAAAAAAGAAAAGTAAATAGTATGTGATATGAAATATGATATCAGTATTTTAGTCAAGTCTTCTCGGTCAGCCGTTGGCGAGAAAAAGGCGCATTGTTACAGGGAACCACAAAAGCTGGAAAATTGTGATGTCCGATGGATGAGAGGGAAATGACAGGAAACTTCCTTCCTACTTCCTAGATCTCCATTGTTTCTGCGTAATGAGAGGGAAATGAAAGGAAAATTCCTTCCTTCTTCAGGGAAATGAAAGGAAAATTCCTTCCTACTTCCTAGATCTCCATTGTTTCTGCGTCAATTCTACGGCAGATTGTTAAGCTCTCATATTTTACCTTCCTCACAGATTTTGAGTTGAGGTTCTCAGCTGACACTAGAGGTATCCGTAGTTGCTAGCAAAGTAGCAATACTGGTCCCTCTGCGTTTAGTTATCATGGCACCTCAAGGACCACCATCCTCCGCATTCACCGGCAAATGGAAATACGACGTGTTCCTTAGTTTCAGAGGTGAAACCCGCACCACTTTTACCGACCATCTCTACAATTCTCTCCGTCGAAAGGGTATTCTCGCCTTCATTGATGATGTGGCGCTCCCGAGAGGCGAAGAAATCACTGCGTCTCTTGTTAATGCGATTCAAGAATCTAGGATTGCCATCGTTGTTTTCTCCAAAAATTATGCTTCCTCCACTTTTTGCCTTGATGAGCTTGCCCACATACTTCACTACGCCAGAGGAGAAGGTCGGCTGGTGTGGCCGGTGTTCTACGGCGTTGATCCATCGGAAGTGCGACACCAGCGTGGGAGTTACGGAACGGCGTTGGCAAAACACGAGGATCGATTCCGATCCAACCCGGAGAAAGTGAGAAAGTGGAGGGAGGCTTTATTTGAGGCGGCTAACCTATCTGGCTGGCATTTCAAACACGGGTAACTTTCAAAACAACTTTCTGTTATTGTTTTTGTCGATGATGTATGCATGATACTAAAAGTGAAATTGAAAGATGTAGGAGTATACAATAAATTTGACTACTAACTTCGGCCTCACTTCTCATGATTTTATGTCCTCTGGCAGATCTAAACCTGAATATGAATTTATAAGTGTCATCACTGAAGAGGTATCCAAAAAGATCAATCGCGCTCCTTTACATGTAGCTAATCACCCTGTTGGACTAGAAGGTTCTGCTCAGGAAGTGATCTCACTTTTGGGACTTGAATCTGGTGAAGGATTTATCATGGTAGGGATCCAAGGAATCGGTGGAGTGGGTAAATCAACAGTTGCACGTGCGGTTTATAACCTCATCGGCGATCAATTCGAAGATGTATGCTTTCTTGCTGATATTAGAGAGAATGCAAGTAACAATCATGGACTTGTACAACTTCAAGAGACGCTACTTTCTGAAGTCGTTGCAGAGAACAATCTCAGGCTTGGAGATGTTCATAGAGGGATTTCAATTATTAAAAGCAGGCTCTGCCGGAAGAAGGTTCTTTTGATTCTTGATGATGTTGATAAGCTTAAACAGTTACAGGCAATAGCAGGAGGACCTGATTGGTTTGGATCAGGCAGTAGGATCATTGTCACAACAAGAAACAAAGATTTGTTTGCTGCTCATGGGGTGGAAAAATTGTATGAGATGAAAGAGCTAAATGCTAATAAATCCCTTGAATTGTTGAGCTGGAATGCGTTTAAGAATAACAGAATTGATCCAGGTTACATGGATGTTTTAAACCGTGCAGTCTTTTATGCTGGTGGCCTTCCATTGGCTTTGGAGGTAATAGGCTCTAACCTATTTGGTAAAACAATAAACGAATGGAATTCTATGCTGGACAAGTATGAAAGAATTCCTAATAGAGAGGTCCATGAAATCCTAAAAGTAAGCTATGATAGTTTGGAAGACAATGACAAGGAAATTTTCCTTGACATTGCTTGTTTCTTTAATAATTTAGCACTGAGTTACGTCAAGAGAATGCTCCATGCACATGGCTTACATGAAGAAATTGGAGTTCAAGTCTTGATAGACAAATCTCTCATAAAGATTAATGATTCTAACTGTGTGAGCATGCATGACCTAGTTCAAGACATGGGCAGAGAAATTGTTAGACAGGAATCAACACTTGAGCCTGGAAAGCGTAGTAGGTTGTGGTTTGATGAGGACATTGTTCGTGTTTTGAAGGAAAATACGGTAAATGACATTGGTCTCCATGGTTTTACTTTTGCATTTGAAATATTTTGGTGAAATATGAAATGGATTGTTGTTCTCTTTCTTAGTTTTTCCCACCATTTGATCTTGCTTTCAACATTGGCTTGAAGCTTGACATACTATAAGTTAAAATTAGTTAAGTAGTTGATGTGACAATATGAATATGACATTCCTAATAAATCTGTGGTTTGTTTATGCTTTGGCATTCAAAGGGAACCGAGAAAATTGAAGTCATTATGCTGCGCTCACGCAAAGACAAAGAAGTGCAATGGAGTGGTGAGGCCTTCAAGAAGATGACAAACCTGAAAATACTTGTTTTTGAGAATGTGACCTTTTCCAGAGGCCCCAAATATCTCCCAATTACTTTGAGAGTATTGCACTGGAGTGGAGTATTAATATCTCCCAGATTATACCAATAAAAGTCGACATGTTGCTGATTTCAATGAATACCTTAATGGGTATTGTATAAGCAACAGTGAAACACATTTCATTCAAATATGCACTGTTTGGGAGGCTTCGCGTTGTTCGGATATGCTTTTCAGCCCTAGCACTGGAGTAGCTCATTATCCATGCTGCTTTAGAATCGTGCCATTTAAGGAGCTGCCAGGGACAGTTAAGAGCCTTCTATGCAAGAAGGGAATCATCAGTGTCTTTCTGGTTCTGTGAGAAATTCCCAAAAGTAGCCATATTTGTGATTGAGGGATCTGGCACGGAAATAGGCGATTCAATCTTGGATGTTAGGCTAAGAGTGTTTGTCAATGGTTGTGAACAACTTACGTGTTTGTGTAACTAGCTTGAACTCCCTCGAGCAAATTCTTTGGGCAAAAAAATTTCACTTTAAAGTATAATATTAGAGTTTTTTACTATCATAATTATTTATATAAACATATTTTACTATGCAACAAAGTCATAATGATATAATTTTTTCATCGACCAAACAATCTAAAATTTCTCTTGCTTCAAAACCTTTTTAAAGGCTTTGGAACTAAAAATTAATGGATTGATAAATCCAATTGTTGGGTAGATTTGTCACGTTTATTATTTAGCTACTTGAAGGTCTTTTAGCAAGCTGAGTGACATGGGCTCACCATGGGCAAATCATCAAATTCTTCTTCACTTTATGATCTTTATATGATTTTAAATGCTATTACAGCAGCTGAAAGTTGACAGAAATGTTCCATTATCTCAAATGACAAACAATATTGCACATATTATATTGAAAGTAAAGTGAATAAACAGATAGAATTAAATTTATTAAATGACATAATTAAGAAAAGTACAAGAGTACAGCTATAAATGAAATAACAAAAACAAATATTGCAGTACAATAAATCCAAGAGGCTGAGCCCATGAACAATTTCAAACAACCCATATGAACTGCATTTCTTAAATTATTACAGTACTATGTAGGCATTAAAACTTGCAATTCTCTACAATAATATGACAATAAGGTTCAAGATAGGTCACTCAAATCCCATTTAGCCCAAGGTTTGACGTATCTACCCTCAACTTTGTACAATGTACACCCAACCATACTCCAAAAAAAATTCAGCTTGAAATGCTCTCATGTTCTCAGCAGTTTTCTCAATGGACTTTGAGCAATACGAAATGCATATATATTTGGGAAAGATAAACTTCAAAAATATACAGTGCCCTATGAGAAAACGATTGCTCTCTAAGGAAGTGCATGCCTTCAAGTATTCACACAGATAACAATATTATAAAGCAGCTAGGCATGTCTTAGCTTGCAAATGATAGAAGCGTTTAGTTATAACATGTTTAAAGAATCTGCAAAAGCTAAGGTAAAGGTAAAAAAAGAGAGTCTAATGATGCGGGAAGATAATAAAACACATATACAACATTTAAAAGAAAAGGGAAAAAATGTTCATAACAGATTAATGACAACATCATGGCCACATTTCATGTTTTAAAGACCTGCATCTACAACTCATGAAAAAGAATCACGCAAGTGCATGAAGAAGTGTTACAACCAAAACCATATAATAATATACTTTATACATGACTATAAAAGACAAATCATATGATACATAAATTAATCCCATTTTACCCATAACAAAAGGTAGCAACATAATCCAGAAGCAAGCATGCATATCAGTTTCATAAAGATTTCTTTACACAGATTAATAGGACATCATCAAGTGAAATATCCATGTCCCAATATTCCTTATCTGTTTAAGACATGGAAAAGTTTGATCAAAACACTTCCAAAAAAAACAAGCTTTACAGTTACTAAACAACTCCAAAGAAGAGATTAGCTTGTAAAGAGTTAAAAAAAAAAAACAATTTCAACTAGAACTAAAATACTTCAAAATAAGGGATAAGTATGCTATTTAATTATCAGTTAAATGTCATGTCACTTAACCAATATTCATCAGTAGAAACTTGAGTATAACAGGATGCATACAGCCCTCAACTTAAGAAAATTCCAGAAAAACAATTTATTCAAAACATTAAGGAAAAAGAAATTAATCCATCTGGCAGTGTTGTGATTAAACTAAGCAAGAGTTGTTTAGTCATAAAATTATCCCATACAATGAGCATTATTGAACCTAAAAGTTTAATCACAAATCACGGGGAACAATAGTTCCTTGCAGCCATCGGTCCTTCAAGGTTTTGAATAAGTATCCCTGATTGTTGCTTCTTGCAACCAGCAAAAGAGGGTGGGACAGGAGTGAATTTAGATCTAAACCCTTATTTTTTCCTCATTAACATTTACCTTTCCAATGAAACAATAATTATATTTTCTGTGAAAAATATCTTAAAACAATGTCGGCTTATTTAATTATTGATTTAAAGCCTTTAGTCGCCTCAGGTTAAATCAAAATAAACCAAATTATGCAGTGAAGGGCACAACTCGGGTCGTATTCTCTTAAAGAGCCTTTTATTTAATTCCTAATCTAAACTAAGTGACAAAAAATATTAAGATGGGTTTTAAATTGATTTTTTTACTTTTTAATAATGGAAAATAACCTAAACTACTATTTTTTTGGATTTTTGAGAAATTGTTGTAATAATTAATGAAATTATGATTTAAACAAATTGATGATGAATGCTTCTTGGAAAAATGGAATATAGGCTATCATTGCTCAAATTGAATTGAGAGTTAAACCACTCACTAAGTCAAAAATTAAACCTCAACAACTCGCTAAGTCTAGTATATTAATTGGTGATTACCCCTAGAACTCTAGCTAGATAATTACCTCTTAATACACTATTAAATACCACTTAGTGTGCAATTTAGGATTGGATTCATGCAACTTGTTCCTCTATACAATGAATACTCAACTGAGATATTCAAACAAGATCTAAGCAGTCATAATATTCATTCAAACTATGAAAGAATAGACAACCACATTAAACCAAAAGGAAATATAAAAATTTAAATCTCAAACCACATAAACCAATTTAAATCACAATTGTTCAATCCTACTAAGATAAACAACTCGCAATCTCAGTAAATTAACCATATAACATAAAATCCTAACTCAGGAAATTCGTTACATAATTAAATAAAAAGATTAAAACAATTAACTCCCCTGAATGTATATCTGGAGCTCAAACCAATCTTCCATCTCCAAGAAGTAAGAAGGAATTTAGCCTCTCATGAAGCTTTTCACAGCTACAAGACACCAAGAATCCATGGAATTAAGATGAAAGAAGGAGGAGAGAGGTGTTATCGGTGATCTTTGTTCTCCTTCTCTATCGTTTGCCACCACGTCTGGTTCTGAGTTCTGTCTGTGTCTTCTGCGGCTGTGTGCGTCTTCTCTGGTTCTGGTCCAGATCTCCGCCCCCCAGGTTCTGATGCGTCTCTGGTTCTGGTGCGATGCGGTTCTCCTCCCTTCTCCTCTCTAATTTCAGATCCCTTTTATTAATTCCCTTTTCTATTTGAAATCTAGGTCAAATCTCTTTGAAGTTGAGATATGATCTTTCAAGATTATGTTTAGATCTGATTTTTCCCCAATAATCTGTGTGAGAATTCGAAAGAAATCAGTTCCAGAGGCGGCAGGCGTCAATTTCGGATTTTTAGACCAAAATGGAATTTTATAAATTCGGGGTCCTGTTCTGTAATATTCACTGATAGCCAAGTGAATCAGTTCCACGGTGATGTGCGTATTTCGGGACCCAAATGGTATTGTTTAATTTCGGGGTACTTTTCTGTAATTGTTTCTGATATTTCCCTCTCTGAAAGTGGCAGCTAATATTACAGAAAGGTACCCTTCTTTCTGTAAGAATTCCCTTGGAGACACATGTAGAATCTTATTTTCTGCTTCAGTCCTTCAAAATCTTTACTTTTTGGTCCCTCAGCTCCTCCTTTTCCAATGTGACCTACAATTCAGATCAATATCTTGTAATATCTTTATTCAAAATTCAAATTTTAAAAATTAATTACAAGATTATAACAAATATATCCTTTTAAGATTTATTTTCACACAATTATCTTTAATTCAATTTAATCATAATAAATGTTATTTAACCCAAAAATTAATGATAAAATCCCTAAATATAATATTAAATATTATGATAAAATCGGGATATATCAAGCTTGTTCATGAATCTGGTACACTTCTGACTCCTCTGTTCTTCAACTTGCCTTCATGCTATGTATTTTTCCTAGTTAAATTTTTGAGCTGACTCCTCAAGGATCCTAGAAAATCAAGGTAATAAATCGTTGAGGTTAAAAACTCTATTCAAATCATGCCAATGAAATCTTGAATGTGAAGGGTTATTTACCAACAAACAAAATGAAACATGAATGGTTTGTGTGAGGATGATAGGCACATTATGTCAGGATGATGGCAAAATCTGGCCCGTTGATACCTTATAAATAGTGATTTTGGATGGGAGAAGAAATCATAGTCGTTTATTGCTTGTGAACAGTGATTGTGGTGGAATAATATTATATGTTATATAGATATAGATATAAACGAGCATTTCCTCCTCCACGCGTTGCGTGGGGAGCATTATTTCCAACATACATTATCTATAATTAAAGAATTTAACTTTCCACATGTTTAACATTCGTTGATATTTTTGACGTCATGGATACTATACCATGATCAAACTATAAAACCTCACAAATTTATCAACATCTGGAATAAACATTTAAGATGTGGTCTTCCATGGCGCACACTTCCAAATGATATGGTCTATACTTGAGTGAGCCTACTGTAGCTAGATATAGAGCTTTCAAATGTCCATTGCAATTTTTTATCTGAGCTAATGAGTAGCTTTCACATTTGGAAGTCCACATGGACATAATGATGTTCAAGGTAATAGAATCTTGGTTAAATTAGACTGAACTTTCTGGCTAAATCATCAGGTTCCTCTCCCACATTTAATTTCTGTTAAAAATAAGTTTACTTATGCAATAAATATTTAATCATACTTGTTGAGCATAATAAAACTTGCATTGAAATAGCAAACAAACAAATAATGATACACACCTCAAAGGCCAATAAAATACAATTAACGAAAAAATAGGAAGTACAAAAACATCAACTTTAAAATTAATGTATAGGCATGGTGAAGCCATAATGCTGCTCTCATATTTTTGACCCCCAACAACCCTTATAACAGCGACAAAGTTAGTCAGCACAGCCACCCTGCAAGTGTATCCAAGTCTTGATATAATCAGCATCCAAGAAAAAATAAAATATCATTCTTAGAATACAAAGAAAAAAAAATCAAATGAAGATGTTACCTTCAACTGGTTATTGGTTGCATTGAGCATCCTTGATGACACTTCTCAGTATCGGATAAAATAGTAAAGTTGAAATGGACAGATTTCAACAACAGATATTAACCAACAACCAATAACCAAGGGGTAAGAACATAAAATAGTATCTAAATTGTTTATGTTAACTTTATATTTCAATAATATTAACTTATCTATGTTGACTATTTTCATGCAGCTGTCTAATGTGGTCAGTCTACTTCATACCTCATTTTATTTTTTTTAATATTCTCACAAAGGGGCATATCCATTGTTTTGTTCAATACCATAAACATGCTAACTTGCAACGTCAACTTTCAAAATATGGCTATTGTCATAACCATTTTCGTGCAACTCTGGGGCCTTCTGATGTTTATTTGTTTCTCCCAAGCTACTTTCTACACCATTGCTTTATTTTATCTTCTTCCATTGGTTATCTGCCAATGCAACCAAAGATAATGCGTTTCATCTTTGGGGTTCCTGTTCGACTGTACATAGGAAAGGCTGGCCCCACCTCTTTTTTGTCTACTACATTTGTCTCTTTACATTACATTGTTTTGTCTCCTTACAATAAATTCTTACAGCATGTTTATGGTAAGCCTATTACTCCCTCTTATAAAGCAGCTTATTTGTCTGGCTTTATCTATGTTAATTTTAATTGTATGATCAAGAAGTTATACCAGTTATGATAGTTGTTGATTTCTGATGTTGAGTCCTTTTTTTGGTGCCATAATGGTGAAAGTTATCTAACATCTATTATCCATCGTGTAAGAAAAAAATTAGTTTACTCCCAATCCTAAATTAACAAACGATCATTAGAGTTATAACTCAAATGATTTGTTATTGAAGTAGGTCCATGTAACTCAAATTTTAGTTTCTCCAAAAAAATGGCTGCATAAAGAAATAAATCATAGCTAATGGGTAAATAAATCATCCAGTTACATGGAGTCACTTCCAACTTGACGTTAATTAATTCAAGGAAAATCTCAACCATCTGTCAAGACATTACAAAAAAAAAAACAATAGTATAATCACATGTAAAAAACAGCAATTAGAACTTTGTAAATTAAGTGCATCAATGGAAGGGAAAGTGGCTTTGCAGCCACAAAGTTAGTTAACAATGGTTGCAGCCACAAAGTTAGTTAACAATGGCCTTAAAATCTAAGAGTCAATTAACTGGGATTTAAATTGAAGCTAGCAGATACTGTTGCCAAACCTGAAATTCAAACTCAAATTTACATGGAGCCCCATGAGTAAAAAATTCCAATCAATGGACTCGAACGCCTGAAACAAAAAAGTGTAACAGCAGGCAAGAAGATTACAAAACACCTTAACAACTTTTATAATGAAAGGACAAAAGGATGAAATCAGAATAATAAAAACTGCAGGATTTATATTTCATTTTATCAGAACCAACATCTGCAATCCCTTAAAAAGAAGAGTGTAAGTGCAGACCAAAAAGTTATATACAAAAAAAATATTTTCTATTCATGACGAGAAAAGACAAAATATTTTGTACATATCACATTGACTTCAATTGGACAAAAGTGACAACACAAGGAATACCACCTTTTAATGTTCAAATAGATGTCTTAGCCTACTTCTTTTACAGTAAATCATACTTGCCAGGTAATCCTAGTCACAACATATGGTATAAGGCTTTTGTTTAAGCTATCATACCCACCTTTCAAAAAGGACAAGAAAAGTATGAGTGAATATGAAAAAGTGACTTGTCGAAATCCAATTGCTTTTCATAAGGGGACAAAATATTATGCCTCAGTGTTGAATCCTCCTGAAGTTCCTTCTTGATATCAGATAAAGGACAACATTCTTGGACCACATTTAAAAGAAGGATATTAACCAACAGATAAAAGCATAACCCACAGAACATAAAAGTTGTTATTCATGATGCCCAATGCAACATACAAAACTCATAACACAATGCAGTAACTATATATCAGCCTCACTCAACTATTGAAGGTCATGAATTAGAAGACAGCTTGACTTTGCTTACTTCTTATGCACTGGGAAGGCAGCTGGGGTTTGTGAGTGATGATGAAGAAGATCCCAACTAGCCTTTAAGTAGTCCAACCTACAAATAGTTTAAGTTTACTGATTGTCTACAAATGTTTAAATTTTAGTCCAACATAATATTATCTTGCATGTCCACCTCTAACTATATTACTTCATATTCTATGTAATTCCTCTACTTTGTCATTGAAGAAACTAAATTAACTTAAGTTTTATTGGTTCTATTGTACGCTGATTAAATATTGGCCTCTGATGCCAATATATAACACATTTTTCTATTGTATTTTAGTATGTTGTTAATGCTATATTTAAAAGGACCCCAAGATGAAAGATCTTTCTAAATTAACTGAAGTTATTTTTTTCAGAGGGCTTGGAATTGTTTGTGGTCATGTTATTTTCATCAGGCCTGGTATTTAAGGACAAGATGTTCTTTTTACATTGCAGCTAGCAGGGAAACATGGAGATGTTTGATTAGATGGTACCAAAAGCAGTGAAACAATGAAGAAAATACACATTATGATCAGGTATGAATCATGGCATAACCTGAAGCAAACCAAATTTAAGTACAAGGTCCATACAAGTTGAAAAGAAAACCTACAAAAACTTGAAAAACGACAACATGGCAGTCAATTACATATTCCCTCCTTTCTCCGGTAACTTCATGGAAATTTGGATAAAAGAACATCATCAAACCCCATTAAGAAATACAAGTACTCATTAAGAAATACAAGTACTTAATTACATAATGATGATAAGTAAGAATTGAAAAAATCATAGAATATTTGGGATAAAAAAATATTATCTTCAACAAAATTCAATTTCCTATATGGGATGGAAAAAAGATCAATGTAACAAATCCACAATTGATAAAATCAGCCTTCACGTCAACAACAACACACCAGAAAAGTGAGAACAGAGAATTAATAAGGCACATGAGTACGGAGTAACTAAAATTGAAGTAAAAAGGATCTGATAAAGAGAAAGACATTGCTGCAATGTACAAAAATGTGAACACTCCTATAACTCTTGGATATGAAGAAGATGTTTAGGCTCAAGTTCTTCATGAATGGTTTAACTGCAAAAAGGTGACAAGGGAGCTAATAACATGCAACAACAGGAAATAAGTTGCCAAAATTGTGGGTAGCCTGGTGCTACACGTTTTAGTAGTTCAAAATATACAAAAGACAAAATATTCTTTATGCATTACCTCCATTTGTATGCCCTTACATCTCCAATAAAGAGACTTCAAGGCTTGTGTGGTCTTTTGTGGGAATATACATTACCTCAAATTGTGGGAAGATGCAACAACATACTTCTTTTAATTTGAATAAGTAGGCCTGTTTCTGGGCTAGAAATTAACTGATACAAATTGGTATTTGTAATATCGCGGAAAACAACCGAACTGAAAGGAAAGATTAATAAGCAGTCAACTGAATTAAACATGAGGAAGACATATAGGTGGATTAACTGAATTAAACAGAAAAAATTAGTGAGGATTTGCATGCACAATAACAAAATTACCAACTGACGTTTTTTCAGCCCTTTGAATAAGTCAAGGCAATAAGGGACAAAACATGGGATCTACAATAGGGAAGGTGCAAGGCCTATGTTGAGCACTAATAGAACAGGCCACTAAGTTATTTATCTTCTTCTACTTCTGTATACAACTGCATGCCTATCATTATTGTTTATAGATTTTCAAGCATAAGGCCTATTGTTTGAATTGGTTGATCACCAATTCAAACTATATATTGCTTCTCTGCCAGTGTCATCACCAGATCTGCCGATCGAAAGGCCATTTTAGGGCAAAGTGAGGGAATGAAGAAAAGGGGGCGAAGGCTAGGCGGAGAGAGCGAGATTGATACAGAATGCTCGAAAAGGAAGAAAGCTCGAGAAGAATGCTCGATGCAGAGAAGGAAAAAAGCTCGAGACATAAATATAAATGGAGAGAGAGAGAGAGGAAGGAAATAAAAAGAGATTCGGTGATATATTATTCAGGATCTCGAGGCATTGATGTGAGGAGGTCTGGAGAAATCTGAGCCGTAAATTCCTTATGAACAGTAATTTGGTGGAACAGTATTTATATATATATTGATTCATTTTTACATAAGTTACTTATCCAATTGTTATTCCAAACATTCATTATTTTATCCAATCTAACTTTTTTTCTAATTTTAAGATTCCATAAATCTAAGTAAAAATAAGTCACTTATCCAATCGTCAATCCAAACATACCCATAAATTGCATAGTTTATAAGCAAAAAAAAAAAAGGAAAAACATATGATTTTGTGTGGCCTACAATGCAAACACGAGAGGGCGATTTCAGAACATAAATGGAATCATGTTCAGGTTTCGTGGGCGTTCAAATACCACAGGCCTTATGATCCTTATAGGGTAATTTCATATGACAATGGAATCCTAACAATGAATATATATTTTTCTGGAATTCATGTCTTTGGGGAAGAAAATAGCAGCATTGAAAATATTAGGTTCACAAATCCTAATATCTCTCCAGCTCAGGCTGAATCAATGGAAAAGGACATGAACATATTGGTGCAGGTTTGACAAAGACAGGAGGAGTTAATTGTTTTGGTACTACTGGTGACCTCATCATGCTAGTAATGTTAAACAAACAGCCCCTAATGGTATGACAGAGCCACGTTGAGCACACAGATACAACATACAAGTAGTAGGATAATATGGGGTTACTATTTGCATCTTGGCCTCCATGCTTGCTTCTAGGCCACCGAGTGAACTGTCTTGTCTTACCATTGTTTGTTTTTATTTATTTATTATATCCGGGCTAACATGCTTCTGCATTAATGAATTACCCTTGCATCATGGTTAAACATCTTTCAGCTAGTACTCCTAAGCTCATGCTGTACAATAAAGGCAACTAGCCCATGTTTTACAGCCTAGTAGCATGTAAATTCTGCTTATAAGGGGAGGTTGTGGGATTGACTTCACTTGTAATTTCAAACTATTAGTGTATGGCAATGACGTTGTTTAATCACATTGCTGAAGTACACAATCAAATAAAGAAAGAAGAAAGAGAGAGAGAGACAAATTAAATGGGAGAATCATTGTCACATAGAAGGAATAAGGAATGTAATATCCAAAATGTTATAGTAACAAATAAGTAGTATGAACTAGTTGTCATTTATTACACCAACACTTATTATTACATGTTATTCACTTGTTGTAAAACTTACTAATTATTATATTACTTCTTTAGGACCTCATAGTTATTCTTTAAAAAAAAAGAGAGATACTCCCTTCTGTATTTTATACAAGACATATTTACCTATTTTGATTAGAATAAGAAAATTAGTTAAGTTAGTTAATATAATATGTATTTTCCAAAATACCGTAACTATTTTCCTTAACTCCCTCCTTCCCTCTGCTATTTGATTATTGTTGAAAGAACATCAATAGGGATAAATTATGAAAAGATTGACAAATATAAAAATTATATCTTATATTTATGATCAATATCAACTCCCTAAATATATCTTATATTGAGGATTGGAGGGAGTATGAATTATTTAATAATACAATAAAAAGTAAAAAATATTTTGTATGAACCAAAATGGCAATAGATGAGAAATGGCAATTGAGCATTCTCTTCTCCTTTGGATTTTTCAAAGGATCACGGTAGCATGTTACGTACACCATTGATAAGTACCATCTGCTTCTCTAGTTTGATTTAGTGAGTGTTTGGGAAGATCCCAAACCTAGGTTTCATACCTAGATTTGCACAACCCGAGATAAAACTCCTCTTACACACTTACCTCGTAAATCGTAAAAGCTATTTTCAAAAGCTAATCCAAACACACACTTAATCATGCTTATATCTGTTAGAACCTGGAAAATAGAAATAGAAATAGGAGAATAGGGAAGAAAGTGAAGAGAAAGTGTAGAGAAAAAGAAGAACTCTAGAACCAAAGTCTTTAATCTTAGATGAATAGAAGAAAAGAGGAGAGGAGAGGAAGGAAGAGAGAAGAAGAGAGAGACGAGAACCAGAATCTGAGTTATGAGTTATAGGGAAAGAAGAGAATTAATTCAATAATAATTTCATTCATCCATCCATATCAATAATTTCCTATCAGTACCTTGTTCTTTGCTTGAGGGATGTGTGCTTGCTGGCACACCACTTTAACAATGAGTTTTTAGTAGAAATGAAATCAGTTTGTTTGCTTGCCTTGAAATTGGTGTTTCATCTTGACACTAAAATTGGTACCATTCGCTGCAAAATCATTCTGTTTTTGACATCTCTTTTCAACCAGACTCAAATAATTTCATGTCATGTTTGATTAAAGAACTCAATTATTAATAGAGTTGATTAAGATTTTTAGGTGCTTTATGTATTGTTCAACACTTCCTATTGGTGTATATAATAACTACATAAGAAGTATGATACGAGCTTGCAAATTATTGTGAAGATGTTGAATGCTCTTTTATCAATAATTTACTAATTGAGTTCGAGTCAACTTTGGTGCTTTGAATTAATAAAACTATGTCTGCTGGCATCGATCTATGCTGCCTATTTTGCAGGAATATATTGTTGTCAGTTACATAAAACGAATACATCAGTTTATGTGTATGAATTGTCATCATATACTGAATGTATGCTAGTACATATCGATGTAACTGATAGTCATAATCTTTGGAACACTTCACCAATATAATGAAAAAGGCACCCTTGTTTGGGGAGCCATTACAATTTTGACTGATGGTGATTATGCAAAACCAGTGTTAAATACCCAATTTAGCAACAGTGTGGCCATGAGCACCAATGCATAACAGGTCGAATGTTCAAAGAAAACTTCAGTATCAGTTTTAGTGGTAGTTGCTGACAGACCGCTGCTGCAACACATTAGGAATGCAAATGGATGTTCTGGATAGCGGTTTGTCTCATAGGCACTGCTAAATTCTTAAAATTTGCAATGCATACACTCAAAATAATGTGTCAGAACTTTACTGTGTTTTACAGAAATGAACAGGTCATAGACACATTTATATCTCAAACCAGTAAAGAATATTTGGAGGGTCACAAGTGGTTTCAGATTTTGTTTTAATTTCGAGGTTCTTTCTGGGGAGTTGGTTCCTAAATTGACCATTACATGTGCGGACACAGGATTCCTCAGTCTTCCTCCTCGGCCTCACCTCGCCAACAATATCACCTGCAGGAGATCTTGACTTTTTTGAAGAAATTTGAACCTCAGCCTGTTCAGATTATTTCCTCTGATTTCTTTGTTTCTTATTTTCAGCATTTTATTTGTTCTGTTACATGTGCATCTTTGTAGAACCTGACATTTCTTATTAATATCATTCTGTCCTTTTTATAAAAAGAAGAATTAACCTTGTATCATGGTTAAACATTTTGCAGTAATGAACTGAGAGGAGAAAATAAGAGAGAAGACAAAAAGAAAGGAAGAGTGGGTGATGATGAATGGAACTTAGACAATGTGCTTAATTCATAGTTAGTTATATATATGATTCTAATAAATTTTAACTATGTTTATATTAAAATGTATTCAAATATGAATCTAATTATATAAAAACAAGGGTTAAAATGCAAATCTACCATTAATATTTTCTCAAAATTGTACGTGACACTATAAAATTTTATTAGGTGCAAAAATATAAATAAGCTTTTTAAAATAGGGAAAAATGATAGTAAAACCATTAATTTGGGCAAACATTCCATTACTAATACCAATCATGTTGCATGCTCTTCTTCGGACCAATGAACACACGTACACTAAAACATGTTTTTGTCTTTCTCAATTTCTTCCTAATGTTCAATTTTGCCTGTCTTTGAAATGAGTATACAGAGAGAGAGAGAGAGAAGGTGAGTTATATACAAACTCTCAGCATTTTGTAATACTTCTCTCTCATTCCACACAAGTAATTAACATCCTTAATATACTCAAATTAATTAGGTCTCAGTAAAAAGAATATTATTTATTATTTTCTGGATGACATGCTTCTTCAGTAAGGAATTATCCTTGTATCATCATGGTTAAACATTTTTCAACCAGTATTCCTGAATTCATGCTGCACAATAATAACTAATAAGGCATAATAAAGTTTTACAATCACACTGTTCAAATGCACGAGGAAGACAAAAATAAAGGTCTGTTTGAGAAAATGGTGGAAAAAATTAAAGAAAAATTGTGCAGATTTTTTAACTTTTTTCATAATTAGTTATTAATACAAATATTTTTAATATATTTTAGAAAAAATTAATCTTGATTATATTGTTTTACTTAAGTCAGTAATAACTCAATCCTCTTTTTACCAACTACAATTTAATCCCGATAATTTTAATCATTTTATAATTTAGATAGTATATTTTAAAAAATAAAATTATACACATTTAGATATTTTGAAGGAAATTTTTGTTCTCAAATATAAGCACACCTCAGAGGATTATTAATAACTATTATTTTTTTTTAATTTTACCTCATTGCATGAAGAAAAAGGTAAGAGAAATTGTACAACATATTTTTTCAATACACATTTTTTAATAAAGGTAAACTTACGGATTTTATAAATTTAATATATATCCAATGACTTAATAGTCTTAACTGTCATGCCCATACATGTGAAAATTAGTTGAAATCAATGTTTAAGTGATTTATATATAATGAAGGTCAACAATTAAATTATAAAATGGTTAAAATTACATGAATGATAAGTTTTGGTGAGTCAAAATTGTGTTGTTATTATTTACCTACATAATGCTATTTATACATTTAAAACAATTATTTCAGGAAAATATTTTATTTTTTATTTGTTTATAGCTATTTTATAAATATTTAATTAATTTTAAAATTAATTTCAAAACATAGAACATTTCTCACAAATTAATATAGTAGTATATATTATTTATAAATTTTTCACTAAAGAAAAAAAAACTTAAATACTTTTTAAATTTAGAAAATTCCAAAATATCTGTTGAAAATGCAAAGTGATCAAAAGGTAATATCAATTTGAGATTTTAAAGTGATGCTATTTTACACTAACGAGCATCTCCTCGAGGAGTATTATTTTCAATAAAAAATTGTATTCATTAGTAAAATTAATTTCACCAAAACTTCAAAATCCGTAATATCATGACAAACAAATTGACATTTAATCACACGTGGAATACTTTGTAAAAATGATTAAAATTCATATTCAATGGCTCAAGCTCCCAAAAATCTTCTTATACATTACATTTGCTCCTTTGAGGGGGAGAATGTTATTAAAAAAAACTTATTTTTTCATTCAAGTGAATTCACCATGCTAATATTAGTTGAGAATATTTCATTTAATATAATGATGAGAGAAAACATTTAATTATGAGAGAAATAAATATGACTCACTCAATTGACATGGAAAGTCAATAGAGCAATATAATATAATCTATATAAGTTTTATATATGAGACAAATATATATATGATATGTGTAAAATGATTCTAATTGTCTATTATAATTTTTTTGAAGATAAGCGATTGATTACAATAGTTTAAGTATAATTTCAACTCTTCCTTGTGCATGCATTAATATAATTTGACTTCATTCTAGAAATTCATTCCCTCTAAAACTTAACTGTTTATAAATAAGTATCTTCCTCCTTTTTCCATTACCTATACTTTTAACCCTTGAAATCTAGCATTGGTTATGAACAATTGTTTATCAACTCCTTCTATACCTTCCATATCTTTCATCAATCAATTTCACATCTTCTAATCTTACCTTTTGCCTTAGTCCCATTTACACCAACACACATACTTAAGAAGAAGCTGCCATCTCTGGGCATCGTAGAAAGGCTAATCCTGATCAGAACTAAGTTCCAAACATTCGCTTTAGAAACAGAAACGTTAACACCGCAAAGTAGAATGTTTATATATGAAAATGACCATATACAACAATTGAGTCCATCTAAGGTAATATAAAAATTCTCAAAATATTATACCAGTGATAAAAAAACAAATAAATAGGTCCATAAGATACATGACAAATTACCTTAATGTATTTGTTCTTACAACTTTAGTTTATTGACAATTCTACCTGAAAACCAATAATGTATTTGTTCTTACAACTTTAGAGACAAAACATGATAATTCAAATATTTCTCAAACTAATTTTAGAAAAGAATGGACATACATCAGAATGGGGGTATTGGTCAGGAAGCTCAACCAATAAAAAGAAGGCAGAGACATACTTCTCATATAAAGTACAAACACAATATATGAAGCATTTGTACATAACTGGTCGAACCTCAAATCAATATAAGAAGCCATAAGATTTTTTTTGGTTCGATTTGTTGAGGTTCTTTTCAGACAATTCTTTAGGGCCCGTTTGGTACACTGGAATTGGCCTCATGGAAATGGAATTGGAGGCCAATTCCATACTTTTGTCATGTTTGGTACAAATCTAGGAACATGGAAATCATTTCCATGTGGAGGCTAATTCCATCAAGATTGATGGAAATGATTTCCATGCCAAAAGCTAGGATTTGTCAATTCCACCTAGAAAAATTATTTTTGCCAAAACTCCATGCTTTCATTTTTTTGTGGTAATAGGATTTTGTGCAAGATTCTTTTATTTTTTAATTTAAGGGGGTATTTTGATATTTTCATACAAAAATTATATCTCATTTCCATGGCATACCAAACACACTTTTAAACCTCATTTCCATATCCATATCCATTTCCATTTCCATATCCATATCCATATCCATATCCATATCCATATCCATATCCATTTCCATTTCCATCAAAATCAATTATGCGTACCAAACGGGCCCTTAGTATTCCTTCAGCAAAGAGTACAATAGTCTTGATTAGAAGCTTCTAAGTTGGGGTGAAAAAATCCTTGTCCTAGTACGGCCACCACCCTTGCTTCCACTATTTGTTTCTTGACAAATTCTACCTGAAAACCAATACTCTAAACTGAAAGGCAGGCATTCAATCCGTAAGAATACAGAAAAGTGATGAATAACTTGCTAGATCAAATATGTAGCTAATACTCTAAAAAGAAAGGCAAGCATTCAATCTGTAAGAATATAGAAAAGTGTATGCTAGCAAATCAAAAAGTTTCCAAAAAGAAAATGAAATTGTAGATGTCAAGTCACCTAATGACATTTAGCTGGGCAATTTACATGGAAGTTGCATACATTGGGTCTTCATAAAACTTTTTGTTTGTTCAATGAAATAGCTTATAATTAATACAGATTTATACATAAAAGGTCACCAAATTTAAAATGAATTTAAAATTTGAAACAGCTTTTAATCAATTAACTTGTCTTGCTACCATTTTCCTTATCACAAAAAGAGTTAGTCAGCTATTAAAACTTGCTCTAAAGTATTCAGGTTCATCTATCCTTATAATAAATTGAAGGTAGTAAGACCCCTGATCTTTCCCATGTATTCTACTCCAGAAGTATGAAGACCATGAATATAATAAAAGCCCGAATAACTAAAACTGAAAGATAACACCGACTAATCTCATTTTTCTTTTTAGAGTTTCCACTATTGAGGAAGCTAAGCCTCACTAAAATATAATGCAGCTACTGCCATCAATGGAACAACACATTACATACAATGTAACCTATTCATCAATACCCTATTAGCATGTGAATTCAGATAGAAAGGGATATCAACTTGGGCAAGCTGTTCAAGTGTTTATATATATATATAGACACATATAAGTACTTTATGAGTTGGTATCCCTTTCTGCAAAAGTGCAAAACTAATGGCATAGAATATGCTGAATAAATAATATGAATAGAAATTAAGCACATCCAGAAAACATGCATAAATGCCAGTTGATCACAATAGCAGAAGAGCTGAAGGAATTTAAATCCAATTTTAAACACCCAAAACATACGAAGTCAGATATGCTTCCATTAATACCTAAACAGTTTTCAAATACTTCTACAATTTCTTTCTAACATTTATAGCCTGAGGTGATGATAATTGAATGAGACAAGATCACCACCGTAAGGAACTAAATCTATTCCGCATTATGACTCACGAAAGCATTGACTTAAATTAGAATGCACTATGTTAGGAATGCCCATCAATATATGGAAGGAAGCTTCTCATCTAATCTAAATAGCTTGAAAGCAAACGCAGGCTGTCGCAGTCTCACAGAAAACCTCTCATGCTGGCTTTATGACATGCAATATTGCATAAGTAGCCACAAAACATGTAAAATCCCCAGATATCAATGATAAATCTCCTAAGTTTTATACGAGTATTATCCACAATAGAAGCTAATCACTAGATGTTGCTTGTAAGAGTTAGGTGAAGCATCAGGCAGGATGAAATACTGAATTATAGGGATCAAATAAGGAGGAAATCGTTGGCAAATAAGCGGGACAAAATTAGATCAAAAATCAATAAATAGAGATTTCCATAAGCAGAAGACAATCTGATTGTTTTTTTTTAAAATGAATCGAGAAGAGATTATATGAGACTACCTTCATTGATTTCGAACTCCTCAAACTCATCATTGTCTTCGAAGATATCAATCTTGACGTCTTCAGCAGGTTGCTTTGTTTCGGTCGCCATAACTAAAGCAGAGTCTGCAATAAAGGCCAATGACGAAATCATAGCAAACATCGAGGACATCACCGTATGGCTCATCTGAGTATTAAATGCTCTGAACTCACTCTCACTCATTGACTTCATCACCGTTGTTTGTTGAGCTAGCGGCGATAATTTTTCAGTTTGCTTCAACTTCTTCACATCGCTCTCAACAGGAGGCTTTGCCACGGGCGGGTCAGGCGTAGATGGCGTCGTTTCGGGAGAGAAATTGCAAGCTGGACCTGGTTTAATAACCACAATTTTTTGATTAGTGATGAAATCTTGGGCAAAATCTGAGAGATAGAAAGCCATCAGAGTCGTCACCAGCGAGACCGGCGCGACGAAGGTTTTGGTCTTGAAAGAGAGGGCAAATTTCTGGAACATCTTGGAGATTTGAAGCAGTTTGGTGGAGGAAATATCCATTTCAGGCATATTCTAAGTGAATTAAACCGCGCAAATTAAAGACGTGAAAGCAAAGAAGGATAAAAAACAAATGAGTATGAATGTAACAGAAGGGAAGGATAAGAATTTCACAGCTTTTTCTTCGCTTTGGACACCTTCAAAGAAAAGCTGAGCTGGTGCGATTGGGTTAGACTGCCAATTTTTCTTTCAATTGAAATTCAAATGATAGTATATGTGTTATGGGCGGAAAGCCAGTTGCCACAATTTGAAATTTAATCTTGCCTTCCAAATGGAGTTAGAGAGCCTGCGTGGGGGATCAGTGATGGTGATGTGTCAATTCGACTCTGTTTTGATCAAGGTATTAAAATTCAGACTGGGTATTGAACTGGTCGGGGTACTGGGTTAAGGGTCAGTGGGTCAGATCGGGGTCAAACCGGAGCTAAACTGGGACCAAATCGGTAAGAAATTAAAAATTTTAGGCTTATAGTATGAAAATTTCCGGACCGCATCGGCCGATTCGGTCCGGATTCCATAACTTTGGTTTTGATCCCAAGGAGGGAGGAGTAAGAGCATGATTAAATTTAGGCAGTTGAATCCTTATAAACAGTATTTTGGTGAAAGAGTTTTTAATTAAAAAAAAGGAAAAGACACCTTCGCATGAGTGCTGCTGCTAGCCAGTTGCCTGAGCTCTGGCGCCTACTGGCTAGCACCCTCCAACCATTAGAGCTTCGGATGCCTGACATTGGAGCTTTGGCATTGGTTGTTAGTTGTTTTTTTGGATTAATTTTCTTTTAAAAAAAATTGAAGCCAAGGTGGTGAAGGTGGAACTTGAATACACCCCACCTTTGGTATCCAAAACGCCTGGTGACCATTCTTTGATATATATGTGTATGTATATACATAACGTTATATGTATATATAATACAAATAATGTTTTACTCACTAACTATACTTATATAGTGTGACAATATTTATAAAGGTATACTTATATTGAAATGTATTGGCTAAATAAGTAAATGTATTAACTAAATCTAGTTAATACATTTATATCTTTAGTTAATAGTGTTCATCATTTAGTTAATATCATTACTTATTTAGTTAATATGTTTACATCTTTAGTCAATATCATTATTTATTTAGTTAATATGTTTACACCTATAGTCTATACCTTTCATCATTTAGTCAATACGCTTATGCTTTTGGTCAATACATTTCATTATAAGTATATCTTTACAAATGCTGCTTATTGAAATGGCGAACACCATTGCAAATTGAGGGAAACTATGAAAAGATTTCCAACAATTAAAAATCCCAAATTGAACTGTTATCACTTTTTAGGTCATCTTGCACGTTTAAGAGACATCATTACAGGATTGCTTAAATTCAAAAGTTAATCTTTCTCCCTTTTAAATACTTATATCGGTTTTAGGCTCTATTTATTTTTTTCGGTCTTAATTATAAGATAAAATTAATTTTTTTAAGAAATTAAAGAAGTTAATTAAATTATTTTAGAATATTTATATTTATAGTTTTTTCTTCAAACTAATTATTTTAACTAATAAATTAATATATAATATAAGGATATATAACATATGATATGATTAAGTAACTTATTTAACTTATTTAGTGCTCGTTTGGAAGAGTTTATTTTTGAGCAATAAGTGCTTATAATTCGTGATTCACGGTATACGAGGTAAGTATGTGAGAGGAGTTTTTTCTCGGCTTGCGTAATAAAGACTTATTTCTCAAATTTAAGCTCTTCCATAAAAAAAAATCAATTTTGACTTTTATTTACGAAATTTCTTGCATCCTATTTCCCATCTCATCCCCGCTCTTTCTTCCTTCTCCCGTCCTCCGTTTCTGATGGAAGCTGTTGGTGTCGGTGAACATGTGGTTGCCTGTAGCTTCAAGGTGGGCCTTTCACTTTCTTTTTCTTATTCATCTTTCATCCTTCTCTCTCTTCCTTCCGTTTATTTATCATAGTTGCATCAAAAAAGTAAAGGTGGGATGTACACTTCGCACCCACATTAAAAAAAAGAAGGGACAATTACACTGTAGTCCCATGGAAGCTAAAATACGAAGAAATGATTCCGGAAAAATCTGAAATTACTCTCAAGTCCTATGGGACCATTTTGTAATAAATTGAAAATGCTAAAAGTCCAAAATACCCCAGGGTATAATCCCAATTCTCAAAACTTGATTTAGGTCAAAAAGTTCTCAGAACTAGAAAATCAAATATACCTCCCCTGGACATCTCACCAATTCGTCCTCTCACACTCGGAGTCTGATCATTCTTGATAATCCCTTTGTTTCATCGCCTCTCAATTTTTCTGTCCCACTGTTAATCGATGGCAACAACCATGGTAGAGGATAGCGGCTTCGAAGATGGCCAGTTGGCGTCAATGGCCATTGACGACGTTGTACGGGCTTCTCGTTTACTCGATAATGAGATTCGAATTTTGAAGGTCTAATATCTCTCTAGTAATCTCTTTTCATTTGTATATACTATTCTTGCCTATTGCTTCTGGTTGCTGTTTAGCGTAGCTGTTAGGCTTGTTGATTATTCTAGCCAGTTTCAAATATGTTAATCTTGGAAAAATCAGTTTTTTTGCTTTTTTTTTTTTGGGTTAAGGTGCAAAAATAGCAAAGAACTATTTCGCTAAGTGCACTCAGCACAATTAACTATTTTTTGGTGCAAAAGTAGACATAAATAATATTTTTGGGTGCAAAAGTAGCAACGCCGTTAATTCAGGATAACTTCCGTTACTTTAATATAATTTTAGAATGGTTAAGGTGCAAATTTGGCAACAAACTCTTTTCTTATGAACACCCAACACAATAATTTTTTACACGAGCATTTACAAGACAAATATGAGCATTTACATTAATGATCTTACTTTATTTTTTTCACAAGAGCATTTATAAGACAAATAAAGGGATTTCAAAGAATCCGGGGAATTAAAAAATTTTGGTCTTTCATATATTTATCTTGTAAATGCCTATATTTATCTTTCCACTGACAAAACCTAACTTTTACTTGGCCGAATGGGGTGCAGCAAAATTTTGTTAACTCACTATATTCTTTTAAATCTCTTTATTTGTCTTGTAAATTCTCTTATTAGAAAAAAAGTAAATGCTCTTATGTAAATACTCATATTTGTCTTATAAATGCTCTTAAGAAAAACAATTGCGTTAGTGCCCATAGGGAAATAATTCATTGCTAAATTTTCAACTTAACCATTTTAGAAAATATGGGTGCCACCAATTTTCTAATAAGAGAATTTACAAGACAAAATAAAGAGATTTAAAAGAATACAGTGAGTTAACAAAATTTTATTGCACCCCATTCAATCAAGTAAAAGTTAGGTTTTGTCAGTGGAAAGATAAATATAGGCATTTATAAGATAAATATATGAAAGACCAAAATTTTTTAATTCCCCGGATTCTTTTAAATCCCTTTATTTGTCTTATAAATGCTCTTATGAAAAAAGTAAGATCATTAATGTAAATGCTCTTGTGTAAATGCCCATATTTGTCTTGTAAATGCTCGTGTGAAAAATAATTGTGTTGGGTGTTCATAAGAAAATAGTTTGTTGCTAAATTTACACTTTAACCATTCTAAAATTATATTAAAGTAACGGAAGTTATCCTGAGTTAATGGCGTTGCTACTTTTGTACCCAAAAATATTGTTGATGTCTAGTTTTGCACCAAAAAATAGTTAATTGTGCTGAGTGCACTTAGTGAAATAGTTCTTTGCTATTTTTGTACCTTAACCCTTTTTTTTTGGAAATCTTGTGGTGAATTCTTCATATTCGTAGACATCAGAATTTTATTGATTGCGGAAAAATGATTTTTTCCCCATTCATATACTTCTCACCTTGCTATTGAGTCAAAATGTTCACTTTCTATATCCTGGTAAATAGAGAACTGGTATAATTGATATTAAGTTTCTGATTTTGACTTGTATCATTTTGGGATGAAGGAAGAGTTGTAGAGGACTAATCTGGTGTTAGAATCACACAAGGAGAAGATAAAAGAGAATCATGAGAAAATCAAGCTCAATAAGCAATTACCATACCTTGAAGAAATATTGTGGAGGTAGTTCACTGCTCTTACTCTCTTTCTTATTGTGCATCAGTCTTATTTTCGTTAGCAGCAGTGGTGGCTATCATTCTGTTGTTTTTTTTTTGGCATTTTATTATCCATAAATGAGTGATTGATATCTCTTTTTATTGTCATGGCATGTTAAAGCACTTGTCCATATGGCGATAAATGAGTGATGCTAAGCTCCAGGAAGAAGGTTTTCTTGGCGAATATATTTGGACCTGCATTTATTAAAGTAGACATTGTTTGATTTCTTTTCCTTCAAGCCTTACCTAAATGAAGATGAAGGCCTTTAACCCATTTGAGTCTTGTTACAGTTCAAAGGGGTTTAATGAGAATTTAGTGCCAAGATTGGTTTTTCATTTTGAAGGTGGTGCAAGGTTTGAGCCCCCAGTGAAGAGCTATGTGATAGATGTGGCACCAGAACAGAAGTGTATTGGGATTATTGGAGTTGCTTGGCCTGGTCTTTCAATTATAGGCAATATTATGCAGCAAAATCATTTGTGGGAATTTGATTTGGTTCATAACACTCTGCGGTTTGCTCCATCTCTGTGCTGATTGATACCATTATTTTATATTGTTTGCTTTTCTTCGTCATTTGCAAGAGAAGAAAAAAACACAAAAACACCAAACAAAACAAAGATAAGCAAGTGATTATTGGGAGACCTATTTTAGTTGCTTTTTTGTTATTATTGTGATGTGACTATGGTGATGATTATTAATATATTCTTTCAATTTTACCTCTCTTTTCTTTTTTGTTTAATAATACATACAAATGTGTATCATAGAGCAAGAGAAAGTTTCTTTTGTGTGACCCAGAACAATGTTTCCCTCAAAACGTATGATCCCTCAGTTTGGCCTCATTTTAAAGTTAGTGGAGAAGGTGATACAGTATATGTTGGGGGAACGGTAAGATTAGAAGGCCCTTACAGTGACACAGCTGATAACACAAAACTTGTTGCGACCACCAATCACTACAAGGACCCCGGGAAGGCCAAAAAAAAAGAAAGAAAGATTGAATATCAGTTTCAAAACAAAAGGGTTTATTATTATAGCAGGTGCAATGAGGCTAGCCACACTGTAAAGACTTGGAAGAATCCTAATTCAAGATGATCAATTATGGTGACTTGGGTTCTTTTGATTTTGGAAAGTGCATGTCATATTATTTTTGTAAATATGATTACATAGAAATCCTGACCACTTTTTTCTTGCCCACGTCCGTGAATTTGTTGTTACTTCCTTGTACATGCATTTTCATATGTAAATGAAGGTTGCATATAATATGGTTTTATATCCCACTTTCATTTATGAAAATTTGTAATCTGATGTAAATTCAGTTGTCAATGTATAGAGCCGGGTTTCACCTGGGCAAAAGTACATGTACAACATGACACGTGAGTTGCCTTTGTGGTTTTTGTTCATAGTTTTACATTGTATGAAAAATGACTGTTGTGGTTTGGTACCTGTTAATGTGTTTGTGTAGAGATTCTTGTGGTGTGCATGTACTATCATGGCTACAGATGTGGGATGGCACTGAGCAAGGCCAAGACGGATACACCATGTCATACTATACCGCTGAAGAGCTCCAAGAAATGAAGGTGGGGTTCTTATGGTGGCTCGTGACTCATCCACTGAACAAACATGTAGACAAGGTTATGTCTTTGGTTAGAGGCATGCATAAGAGGACTAGAACCAATTAGGTAATCATTGAACCTCTTTGTTAGCTCCGATCCATGTTACTGTTCTTATAATGCATGCACAAATTCCATTTCCAGGTTATGTTTATTATGTTTTTGTGGAAGATTTTTTTGTACTCATTTGGTTCATGGTTTTGAAATCTGGATTTTAACATATTCAATTATTGTTCATTCCCTTCCATTCTAATGTATGATGATTTTACATAGTGGCTACTGGCAAATTATTTTAGGTCTGAAGTTTTCATTCCCTTTGTATGTTTTATTTTTCATGTTGAGGTCTTATTGAGTGAATGAATTATTTAGGTGACATTTTTTGGCTGGTTTATTGCCAATTCTAATAACCAGCAATTATATTGTGTATGAGAATTGTATTAGCAATGCATGTTTTTGGTGTTGGCGAGTCTCTGCTTAATGTTGCAAATTGTGGAATTCCTATGTTTTGACATATTTGATAGTAAGCATTAAATTTAATTTCAGCAGGCACGAATGCATTTGACTCCAGTTCTGGATGACTGATTCTTCTCCTCTCACTGACAACTGATATAGCAAAGAAAGCTCCATTTCAAGTGCTAAGTCTGGCCTGTCCATTGTACTTGACCTGTAAATTTGAAGCCAAATAAAGCTGGAATATGTGACTTGATTGCTGGCCATCCCTTGTGCAGAAGTTAGTAGTCACCTCTCTGAAGAACATGCCTTGTTATCTGGAGCTACAATCATTAACATTAACCTTTGTAGTCATGTTCATTTTGCCATTTATGCACTGAAGAAGAAGCTCTATATTGTTTTTCTCTTTAATGGTCGCCTCGTAGTATGTTGTAGAAACTTTGTAGCCTTATTTGAATTGACAATTTATGTATACAAAGAAGCTACTTGTTTATTCAGTGAAAGGAAAAAGAAGCTTTGTAATGTTTTCTTTTTTATGGTCGTGTCCTAGTATGTTATTGAAACTTTGTAGCCTAGTTGAATTTCTAGTTTATGAAATAAAGGTGATACTTTATCTGTTGAAATACAAGAGATGGTTCTAGTTTATTCATATATGCACGTTTTTCATTATCTCAGTAGCTTTTCTTTAATTAGTACCATATCGTACTGCATCGCTTGCCATTGGACCAACCCATTGCGTGAGTGTTTCGGAATTTTTCAAACCTAGGTTTCACCTCGTTAGTCATAAAGGTAAACCAAACACACACTGAGACTCACTTGACAATTCATAACAGCATAAGTGTGTTAACAACTCGAGGGGCTCCACTAACAACTCTAGGGGCATTCACTGACAACTAAAGGGATGTTCAGTAACAACTCTAGGGGCCTTCACTGATAACTGAAGGGGCCTCTACTGATAACTGAAGAGGCCTTCACTGACAACTCTAGGGGCCTTCACTGACAACTCAAGGTGCCTCCACTGACAACTCTAGGGCCATTCACTGACAACTCTAGGGGCGTTCATTAACAACTGATAGGGCCTCTACTGACAACTCTAGGGGCCATCAGTGACAACTCCAGGGGCCTTCACTGACAACTCCAGGGGCATTCATTAACAACTCCATAGGCCTACAATAACAACTTGACGTCCCTTCGTTGACAACTCAAGGGGCCTTCACTGACAACTCTAGGGGCCATCAGTGACAACTAAAGGGGCGTTCATTAACAACTCAAGGGGCCTTCATTGACAACTCTAGGGGCCTTCACTGACAACTCCAGGGGCGTTCATTAACAACTCCATGGGCATACACTGACAACTCCATTGGCCTACAATAACAACTTGACGTCCCTTCTTTGACAACAAAATTTACATCAGCTTGAAACATTCAAAACATGACAGTGGTTTACACAAATGTCAACATTACTGCATAAATATATATTAACAACTCCATGGACATACACTGACAACTCCATGGGCCTACAATGACAACTTGACGTCCCTTCGTTGACAACAAAATTTACATCAGCTTGAAACATTCAAAACATGACAGTGGTTTACACAAATTTCAACATTACTGCATAAATATATTTATTAACAACTCCATGGGCATACACTGACAACTCCATGGGCCTACAATGACAACTTGACGTCCCTTCGTTGACAACAAAATTTACATCAGCTTGAAACATTCAAAACATGACAGTGGTTTACACAAATGTCAACATTACTGCATAAATATATATTAACAACTCCGTGGGCATACACTGAAAACTTTAGGTCCATACATTGACAACATAATTTACAACTCATTACAACCTTCCATAAATGAAAGTGGGATACCAAGCCATATTATATCCAACCTTCATTTATAGTGAGGAATTCTGTATCTTGTCGTTCACCCATTGAATATGCTCCCAAGTACCATGGACATCCATCAACCATGCATTTGGCGATGATCTCTTCCTTGTTGTTTTTTACATATTTACATGCAAACTTGTGGGCAATGCCATACTTGTATAATGTTTGTCGAAGGCCATCCACATTGACAAAAACTTGTCCCTCCCCGATTATAAGATCCTTCCACTTTGTAGAGTTCATTTCAGGTGTTCCTATTGGCACCATTTGGACAACGCATTGCAATGCAGGTGAATCTTCAATAGACATAGTGGCGGATCCTCCATCCCAACCTTCTGACAAGTTATCAAACCTGCACCATATTGCAAAGTAAAACATGTTACTAATGACAAGCTCATTTGCATTCGTTTACAAGCTTTTTCTTATAACGATTTTACACTTACACATATTGCTCATCACTTCGATCATCCCTTATTGCCGTTGTATTATCATCTTCATTTTGTCCTTCATCTACATAGACATGCCCACTTTCTCCGCTATAATTGATTAAATGTTCAATTGCTTCATCATCTACTATGTCCACAAATGTTGTTCTATCACACGGCAATATGAACTTCATAACAAGTCCTCCACTCTCTTTTCCCACAATGGAGGATATCATTATTTTAAACTCTTCTAAACTTGTTCCTTCCTTAATGGTTCTAGATCTGACGCTTCCACCAACATATGTTAAATCACCATCTCTGCTGACTTCAAACCTTCCCCTTATATGAAGGAAACATAGTAGAATCTTGCCGGACGTCGTAGCCATCTCCGCTGTCTACTGCACAAAAAAGTTGTCATTAACAATGTCAGCAACCTTAGTAACAAATGCAACAGCCCCTATTAACAACACTTTCTTACTACATAATCAACACCGCCAACCACACATATTTCACACCTTGTTCATTAAATCCCACTTATAATGACTGAAAACGGCACAATATACTGAAAAACATTCCAAACTTTTCAGCCCCATTCTAAACACCATTACACCACAAGGAAGGAACATTTAAATATGACCTCTAGTTGTTATTAACAAGTTATGGAGCCTCCATTAACAACTATCGCTGCTGCCATTAACAACTCTTTTTTCCCTACGCAAATCAGGTTATGTAGCCCCTAACTTTTGACCCTCATCTTCATTCCTTACCTCTTTTATTGTAGAAACACACCACCATACACCAGAAAACAGAGCATAATGACTAAAAAAACAGAGCACACAAAATCATATCAAAACGCATTGAAACCTTAGCCATAACATATCCATTGCATTTACAAGACCTTCCTTTACAGCTTGCAAGCATATGGACGACAATTCCCACAAAAATCTTTACCAAAACAAATATAAATAAAAATACCTTTAGTTGTCACAAAAATCATTTAAATATGATCTCTAGTTGTCATTAACAACTTGAGGCGCCTCCATTAACAACTATCGCTGCTTGCATTAACAACTCTTTTTTTCCTACGTAAATCATGTCATGTAGCCCCAAACCTTTGACCCACATCTTCATTCCTTACTTCTTATATTGTAGAAACACAGCACCATACACCAGAAAACAGAGCTAATAACACCAAAAACAGAGCATACAAAATCATACCCAAACACAATGCAAACTTTGTCAAACCATATCCATTGCATTTAATAGATCTTCCTTGTTAATTTGCAAGCATATACAGGACAATACCCATCAAAAGTAGATAACTTTTTCCATTTTCATTATCAAAACGAACATGACTCAACAAAACCTAAAGCTATGTTTACCAACTAAATAGAATATGTGAGTCAGATGCAATAATCAAGACAAGAGAGTGGATGCCATAAATTCCCTACCTTAATTTTCAACCATGGATGCTGATCTTCGCTGCGTTTTTCCTGCCTTCTCCATACTTTTTCCGGACATAACATGCGTGATTCACAGTATTTAATCACATATTTTGCTGTTTGTCTGACAGGGGCAATTGTGACATTTCTCACATGGATTTTATTACAAAATGGTCCCTTGGGACTTGAGGGTAATTTCAGATTTTTCCGGGACCATTTCTTCGTATTTTAGCTTCCATGGGACCACACTGTAATTCTCCCAAAAAAGAAAAGTAAATAGTATGTGATATGAAATACGATATCAGTATTTTAGTCAAGTCTTCTCGGTCAGCCGTTGGCGAGAAAAAGGATCATTGTTACAGTGAACCACAAAAGCTGGAAAATTGTGATGTCCGATGAATGAGAGGGAAATGACAGGAAACTTGCTTCCTACTTCCTAGATCTCCATTGTTTCTGCGTAATGAGAGGGAAATGAAAGGAAAATTCCTTCCTACTTCCTAGATCTCCATTGTTTCTGCGTAATGAGAGGGAAATGACAGGAAAATTCCTTCCTACTTCCTAGATCTCCGTTGTTTCTGCGTAATGAGAGGGAAATGAAAGGAAAATTCCTTCCTACTTCCTAGATCTCCATTGTTTCTGCGTCAATTCTACGGCAGATTGTTAAGCTCTCATATTTTACCTTCCTCACAGATTTTGAGTTGAGGTTCTCAGCTGATACTAGAGGCATCCGTAGTTGCTAGCGAAGTAGCAATACTGGTCCCTCTGCGTTTAGTTATCATGCCACCTCAAGAACCACTATCCTCCGCCTTCACCGGCGAATGGAAATACGACGTGTTCCTTAGTTTCAGAGGTGAAGATACCAGCACCACTTTTAACGGCCATCTCTACAATTATCTCCGTCGAAAGGGTATTCACGCCTTCATTGATGATGTGGCGCTCCGGAGAGGGGAAGAAATCACTGCGTCTCAACCTGAATATGAATTTATAAGTGTCATCAGTAAAGAGGTATCCAAAAAGATCAATCGCGCTCCTTTACATGTAGCTAATCACCCTGTTGGAGTAGAAGGTTCTGCTCAGGAAGTGATCTCACTTTTGGAACTTGGACATTATCAAGCGAAATATCCATGTCCCAATATTCCTTATCTGTTTAAGACATGGAAAAGTTTGATCATAACAGTTCCAAAAAAAAAATGCTTTACCGTTACTAAACAACTCCAAAGAAGAGATTAGCTTGTAAAGAGTAAAAAACATAACAAGTTCAACTAGAACCAAAATACTTCAAAATAAGGGATAAGTATGCTATTTAATTATCAGTTAAATGTCATGTCACTTAACCAATATTCATCGGTAGAAACTTGAGTATAACAGGATGCATACAGCCCTCAACTTAAGAAAATTCCAGAAAAACAATTTATTCAAAACATTAAGGAAAAAGAAATTAATCCATCTGGCAGTGTTGTGATTAAACTAAGCAGGAGTTGTTTAGTCATAAAATTATCCCATACAATGAGCATTATTGAACCTAAAAGTTTAATCACAAATCACGGGGAACAATAGTTCCTTGCAACCATCGGTCCTTCAAGGTTTTGAATAAGTATCCCTGATTGTTGCTTCTTGCAACCAACAAAAGAGATTTTAAAACTTGCAACCAGCAAAAGAGGGTGGGACAGGAGTGAATTTAGATCTAAACCCTTATTTTTTCCTCATTAACATTTACCTTTCCAATGAAACAATAATTATATTTTCTGTGAAAAATATCTTAAAACAATGTCGGCTTATTTAATTAAGGTTGTTCATGAATCTGGTACACTTCTGACTCCTCTGTTCTTCAACTTGCCTCCATGCTATGTATTTTTCCTAGTTAAATTTTTGAGCTGACTCCTCAAGGATCCTAGAAAATCAAGGTAATAAATCGTTGAGGTTAAAAACTCTATTCAAATCATGCCAATAAAATCTTGAATGTGAAGGGTTATTTACCAACAAACAAAATGAAACATGAATGGTTTGTGTACCTGTGGTTTCACTAAACATTTTTCAGGCTTCCTGACTATGTATATCTGATCTCCAGCAGTATTATACATGTCCTAATTATGGTGCCATGTCCACAATGAGTGAGTATCATTTTTCACCTGCATGTAACCTAAACTGTTACTCATACTTCGATTCAAATGATTCATACCTTTGCATGTAAAATTAAACCAATCAGAGCAAATGAAAGCGAAATGTGCATTCATTTGCTTTACAGTTATTAAACAACCTGATTGTGTTAAACCTAGCAAAAGAGATTCGATGACACATGTAATAAAACCATGACCTGATTGTTAACGGGTTTTTTACCTTATCTCTGCCTCCCCACCATCACCGACAACCTGATTGTTGCTTCTCCGTGGGTTCACCAACCCGGTGCAAAAGCAGTCGCTCGTTTCTCTCTAAAAAATGCGAATAACCTTTTCTGTATTTGATAAACATTGATTCACACTTCATCCTCTAGCATAGCTAATGGAAAAGGTGGTGGTGGCCTGAACGACGTCTCTCCAGGCTCCTCAGCCTCTCGATCACTCAGAAAGAAGAAGAAAAGCGAGACCTTGATGGACGGCAATGAAAGTAGAGTCTGGGTCAGTGCTGGGAGAGATTAGAACGAAGGCGAGAGAATAATGTTGGGAGAGATTATACTGAGTCGGGGCCCCTCAATCCCTCCATTCAATAACCTTAGAGTGAGCTGGACCCACCAGAACCAACTGCCTCTGAGTCAGAATTTCAAATTTCAAATTCACGAAGCCAAATCCCAACTTTTTGGAGCCTACGGCTTGGATCTGCTTTGCTGATCTCTGACTGGCTGGTTTTTACTGATCTCCGACTGATTCTCCATTATCGACGTGTTTTCGTCACAGTTTGGAGCAACGGTTTGTTCATCGACCAATGTCGGCGTTTTTGTCACAGTTTTTGTCATAGTAGCTGGTTTTCAGTCTTCACAGTGGTCTCTGCCTTAGAGCCGTTCCCGTCAACCAGTATCGGACCTGGGCTTGATTAGCTGCCTTAGAGAAGGAATAAGGAATGTAATATCCAAAATGTTAGAGTAACAAATAAGTAGTAGGAACTAGTTGTCATTTATTACACCAACACCTATTATTACATGTTATTCACTTATTGTACTGATTATTATATTTCTTCTTTAGGACCTCATAGTTATTCTTTAAAAAAAAAAAACAGAGAGAGATACTCCTTTCTATATATTATACAAGACATATTTACCTATTTTGATTAGAATAAAGAAATTAATTAAGTTAGTTAATATAATATGTATTTTCTAAAATACCATAATCATTTTTGTTACCTCCCTCATTCCCTCTACTATTTGATTATTGTTGAGAGAACATCAATAGGGATAAATTATGAAAAGATTGACAAATATAAAAATTATATCTTATATTTATGATCAATATCAACTCCCCAAATATATCTTATATTGAGGATTGAAGGGAGTATGAATTATTTAATAATACAATAAAAAGTAAAAAATATTTTGTATGAACCAAAATGACAATAGATGAGAAATGGCAATTGAGCATTCTCTTCTCCTTTGGATTTTTCAAAGGATCACGGTAGCATGTTACGTACACCATTGATAAGTACCATCTGCTTCTCTAGTTTGATTTAATTATGCTTATATCTGTTAGAACCTGGAAAATAGAAATAGAAATAGGAGAATAGGGAAGAAAGAGAAGAGAAAGTGTAGAGAAGAAGAAGAACTCTAGAACCAAAGTCTTTAATCTTAGATGAATAGTAGAAATGAAATCAGTTTGTTTGCTTGCCTTGAAATTGGTGTTTCCTCTTGACACTAAAATTGGTACCATTCGCTGCAAAATCATTCTGTTTTTGACATCTCTTTTCAACTAGACACAAATAATTTCATGTCATGTTTGATTAAAGAACTCAATTATTAATAGAGTTGATTAAGATTTTTAGGTGCTTTATGTATTGTTCAACACTTCCTATTGGTGAATATAATAACTACATAAGAAGTATGATACTAGCTTGCAAATTATTGTGAAGATGTTGAATGCTCTTTTATCAATAATTTACTAATTGAGTTCGAGTCAACTTTGGTGCTTTGAATTAATAAAACTATGTCTGCTGGCATCGATCTATGCTGCCTATTTTGCAGGAATATATTGTTGTCAGTTACATAAAACGAATACATCAGTTTATGTGTATGAATTGTCATCATATACTGAATGTATGCTAGTACATATCGATGTAACTGATAGTCATAATCTTTGGAACACTTCACCAATATAATGAAAAAGGCACCCTTGTTTGGGGAGCCATTACAATTTTGACTGATGGTGATTATGCAAAACCAGTGTTAAATACCCAATTTAGCAACAGTGTGGCCATGAGCAACAATGCATAACAGGTCGAATGTTCAAAGAAAACTTCAGTATCAGTTTTAGTGGTAGTTGCTGACAGACCGCTGCTGCAACACATTAGGAATGCAAATGGATGTTCTGGATAGCGGTTTGTCTCATAGGCACTGCTAAATTCTTAAAATTTGTAATGCATACACTCAAAATGAACAGGTCATAGACACATTTATGTCTCAAACCAGTAAAGAATATTTGGAGGGTCACAAGTGGTTTCAGATTTTGCTTTTGTTCGTTGAGAATGAAATGCGTTATCATCTTAGTGACATTGTAGTGACTTGGAAACTCTAGTTAGTGGACAAGTGAAGAGCTTTTTGTAGAAATTATATGATTAATGCATATAGTTGGTGATGTATTTATGTGATGTCCATAATAATTATGTGATGGTCTTTTAGTTTTTCCTGCCACTTTATTCAACATTTGATTGAGGCTTAACATATTATGAGTTTAAATTAGTTTAGTAGTTATTGTTGGCGATAGCTCATAGATTGTCATGTAACTTAGTGGATTCTTCAGCTCCTCCTAGTGCGATGTAGATCCTGTTAACGGTAGCGCCTGCAAATGATAGTTAGAATTGATTCGAGTTGTGCCTAAGGACATCGTTCTTAAGAGCTATTCCGCAACTACTGGTAGATAAGAAGCGGCACTTCCCAGGATAAAACGAAGCCATCCTACAAAACAGGATGAGCAGAACTACGGAAAATAATAGTACTCAGAAGGTATGAAAATATGCTAGAGGAGGAAGAGAGGTGCTCGAGAGTAGAGCAAAAGTGTATTCTGACCTCCTACAAACATCTCCTTATATAGAAAAAGAATAGAGACGTTGGGCAACTTAAAAACATGTAAATGCTAGTTGAATCATCATAACCGTATAACAGATATTAAGCAAGCGTTTTTGGACGTTGGAAGCAATAAAAAGCCAAACTGAATATGTTTCATGCTTTATGCAATAAATGGATTTCAAGGCAATTAAATAGTAATAAAATATTGAAAGAAAACATGTTTCCAAGCTCAAAATCTTGCAACGTCCGTATTTCACAATATCACAAGCAACAAATGGCAATAAGGCAATTTGGCAATTCGGTTTACATGACATTAAAAAACCGCATAGTATTTAATGTACATATTTCACAAATAACACTAGCAAAAACAATTTTCAGAAAATCATTTATGTTTAAAGATAAACCTGAATTTTTTAAGAGGTCGCTCATAAAAACACTTATTCCACTTTTAGCTCGCATGTAGCACTATTACAAAAAGGTTGACAGGTGGCGCACATTTTGTGGCACTTCTTTAAAGAAGTGCCACAGCTGCCCCTTTTTTTTCTATTTAATTTTTTTTTAAATTTTGGGGACCTACTGTGGCGCCTGGTACAGTTGGGGGGACAATTGTGGCGCCTAGTGGACCAGGCGCCACAGTTGGTCCTACCCAAGGGTGGCGCCTGCCTTGGCAGGCGCCACAATTGGCCCCCCAGCTGTGGCGCCTGGTCCAAAGGTCCCCAAAATTTTAAAAAAAAATTAAATAGAAAAAAAAGGGGTAGCTTTGACACTTCTTTAAAGAAGTGTCACAATTGGTTGGATTTGAATTTTCAACTCTCCCGTCAATCAAATTTCTCTCCTTTAACTTTACTTTTTATCTTTTCCCTCCCTTTTTCCTTTTTATTCCCTCTTCATCATCTCACATTGACGCCCCTCCCTCTGTAAAAGATATCACTTTCTCTTGCACAACAAAAACACACACTCGTCTTCTTCATTAAATTCTCTTATCCCTTTTTCCATTTTTGTTTCGTCCGTCCCTACTTTTGTTCCTAGTTGTTCCCTTTTCTTCATACTCTCTCTGTCTCTCTTCCTCTTTTGAACCCCAATCCACTTGATCTCTCCTCCACTCCACAACTCACATTTGCTCATCCTCGTCACTCACGCTAGCGTCACCAATGTAAGAAGAAGATTGTTTCATTCTAGCTTGCTTTGTTTAAATTTTTTTTTAGTACAGTA
Source organism: Inga laurina (assembly GCA_963855925.1). Lineage (NCBI taxonomy): Eukaryota > Viridiplantae > Streptophyta > Magnoliopsida > Fabales > Fabaceae > Inga > Inga laurina. The sequence continues at coordinate 9,737,687 of OY979702.1, forward strand.
AAGATAAACCGTAATATAACGTTTGCCTTTTTGCTTTGTTTAAATTTTTTGGCCGACAAGCTTGCATTTTTTAGTAATATTTTAATTTACTTAATTAGTTGTTGATGTACTGTGTTCACATATCAAGTTTTTGTATTGTGATATTTTTTATGTTAGCTTTGGAGAGTATTAATGTAAGAACATTATTGTTAGGAAAATGACAATAAATATATTGTTGTGTAAGAACATTATTGTTGGGGAACTTGAATTTTTAAATGTGAAAATTATATATATATATATATATATAATAGGTTGAAATATAAAATAGAAAGATTGACAATCTGAGAGATGATAAACATGAAAGAAACTCATTTTATATAAAGCTTCACAATCAGGAAGCATAAAAAAGGGCCACAGGAAAGAAAAGAAAAAGCAAAAAAAAAAGGACCCTCCTGTGGCTCTTGTTAGAGGAAGTGCCACAGGAGGGTGCCACAGGAGGGGGGTCTCCTGTGGCACTTGCTGATGTAAGCGCCACAGTAGGTCCCCCCTCCTGTGGCACTTCCTCTAACAAGCGCCACAGGAGGGTATTTTCTTTAAAAAAAAAAATTAAAATGTTGTGGCGCTTCCAAGCGCCACAACTATTTTTAGTAGCGTCTAGATATGTGGCACTTCTCTAGCGCCACAATTAATACAATTATAAGCGCCACAGCTTTAGTTTTTTGTAGTAGTGTAGGGAAATTATCGGATTTCTATGTGGTTCGTCATTGTGCGAGTTCACTCCTCTTCTTAGCTCACACAATCTCAAGTGGGACTTATTTCTTATGACACACCCACTCATTATCTCCAACAATTATTGTCTCAATATGGATACAACATTCCTAATAATTATGTGGTTTGTTTATGCTTCGGAATCCAAAGGGAACTGAGAAAATTGAAGTCATTATGTTGCTCTCATGCAAATATAAACAAGCGCGTTGGAGCGGATTGGCGTTTGAGAGGATGAAAAACTTGAGAATCCTTATTTGTTGAGGATGTGTGCTTTTCCAGAGGTCCCAAATATCTCCCAAATACTTTGAGAGTATTGGACTGGAGTGGAGTATTAATTATTATTTGCTGGATGACATGCTTCTGCAGTAAGGAATGATTGTATCATCATGGTTAAACATTTTCCAGCCAGAATTCCTGAACTCATGCCGTACAACTTTATAGGTAAGTTTGTAAGAGGAATTTTGTCTTGACTTACGTGAACGTGCTTTTCCAACGCTTTCTTAAACAAACCATTTATTATTTTAAGCTTGTTGTAAGTTGTAACTCAATCCTCTCATTACCAACTACAATTTAATCTCTATAATTTTAACCATTTTATAATTTAGACGCTATATTTTAAAAAATAAAATTATACATACTTGAGTCCTTATTATAAGTCCATTTTGAAAGAAATTTTTCTTCTCAGATATAAGCACACCTAAGAGAATTATTAATAACTTTTTTTTTAATTTTACCCATTTCATGAATTAAAAGGTAAGAGAAATTGTACACATATTTTTTCAATACACATTTTTTTAATAAATGTAAACTTAGGGATTTTATAAATTTAATATATATCAATGACTTAAATAGTCTTAACTGTCTCTTCTTTGCATGTGAAAATTAGTTGAATTCAACGTTTTGAGTGATATATATATAATAAAGGCTAAGAATTAAATTATAAAATAGTTAAAACTACATGAATGATGAGTTTTGGTTAGGGCTGAGCATGTCACCTACGGCCCAGTAAGCCCACTCATGTCCAATGAAAAATTGCCCATTTTGGCTCACCCAATAAAGGCCCATAACGGGCAGGCTTAAATGGACAGACATGTGTACTAAACGGGACGGGTCATGGGCACACCCTCAGGTTGCCCATTTATGTGTGTATATATATAATATTTATTTAAATATGAATATATAATATATTTTGTTTGCCAATATATAAAATATATATTGTAATATATACTATTATATTATATATAATGTTTATTTAAGTATAAAAGATAATGTAATTCTATAGGACAAATCTCCAAGCAAGTTAAATAATATAATCACACACACACACACACACACATCATGAATCAATGATTATATTATGTTTATGTTTCATAAATCAGAATCATGATCATGATATATACATTTTATATATAAGCTATAATTTTATATATAATATTATAAATTGCTCTTACTCTAAAGATTTTTTTTTTAAATTTTAATTAAGGATTAATTAAATTATTAAATAAATTATCTCATGAGGAATGATTATGATTATGGTGCTTTATTAATTATTGTTTTTAGTAATTTATATTGAGAAATTAGTAACAACAAAATAATAAGGTAGAAATACAGTTTTTGAAAAAGATACACTAATGGACAGCTCAAGCCCATTCTACCCTGTACGGGTTTAGCCCAGTCCAATTATCACAAGCATAAGTGAGCTTTTAGTGGGCATGAGTTAGTTAAAAAATAAATGGGCGGGCAGCGGGCAAACCACCGGGCAGCCCATATCGCCCATTGCTCACCCTTAGTTTTGGTGAGTCAAAATAACAAGTATTGGGAAAAAATTAATTATATATATATATATATATATATTTATAATTATTCAAATAATAAAATCATATTATATATAATTAGAACTTAGTTATGTTAAAGGAATGCTTTATGCTCACGGCTTAAATGAAGAAATTGGTATTCAAGTCTTGATGGACAAATCTCTAATCAAGATTGATGGTTCAAACCGTGTGAGAATGCATGACTTAATTGAAGACATGGGCAGAGAAATTGTTAGACAGGAATCAACATTTGAGCCAGGCAAACATAGTCGATTGTGGTTTGATGAGGACATTGTTCATGTTCTGGAAGAAAATACGGTAAATTGAAACAGTCTCCTTCACTCTTCTTTTGAACTATTTTGATGCTTATGAACTGGATAACTAGATTTTAGTTCTAGTTCACTTTATACGTCTGTCAACATCATAATCTCAAGTTAGTTAAGAAGTTAATTTGACTGACTATGGAGGTGACATTCCTAACATATTAAATCTATTTGTCTTCCTAGGGAACTAAGAAAATTGAAGTCATTATGTTGCACTTATACAAAGATAGAGAAGTGCAATGGAGTGGAGAGGCATTCAAGAAGATGAAAAACTTGAGAATCCTTTATATTGGGAATGCACGCTTTTCCAAAGGCCCCAACTATCTCCCAGATACTTTGAGGGTATTGGACTGGAGCGGATATCCATCTGCATCTTTACCATCTGATTTTAACCTCAAGAAACTTGTCATACTTAGCCTACAAGAAAGCTGCCTTCAAATTTTCAGACCACTTATGGCATGTATAGATTTTATGTTTTTTAGCTACTTTTGCATGTTCTGCTGGTCTTATATTTAATGATTAGTAAATTTGCAATATGAATATTATTAAATTGATCTCTTTTGCTTTTGTTTTGCAGAAGTTTCATTCTTTATCATTTTTGGATTTTGAGGCCTGTAAATTCTTGACACATGTACCTAACCTATCTAGACTCCCTAACTTGTGCGCATTGTGTCTTGACAATTGCACCAATTTAATTTGAGTTCATGATTCAGTTGGGTCTCTTTACAAATTAAGACTATTGAGCGCCCAAGGATGCAATTCGCTCAAAATGTTGGTCTCTTGGATCAATTTGACTTCTCTTGAGACTCTTGATCTCAGGGAGTGCTTGAGCCTTGAGATTTTCCCAGAAGTATTGGGAATTATGGAAAATACAAGAGAGATTTATTTGGATCAAACTGCCATAAAAGAATTGCCATTTTCAATTGGAAATTTGATTGGGTTGAAACGACTATACTTGAGGCAGTGTAGACAGCTGAAAGAGCTACCAAGCAGTGTATTATTTCTACCCAAACTTGATGTGGTATTGTCGCATGGGAGTAGAGGGTTTCAATTATTTAGAGGGAATGAAATTCAAGATAAGCAGAGGTCAGAAGTGTCTCTATCCGCAATCTGTCTTTGGTTTTTGCCACATGGCTGGAGAGAAGGGTCAATTCCTTATTGTAATTGTTTACTTAATGTATATTCTATAAACAGGAGTGAAACTACTTTTGTCCAAGTATTTAGTCTTCAGAGGCTTTTGGCTGTTGGATTTTATGCTGATTGGATTACATTACACCAGAGTCAGAGGACAAAATTAGGTTCCTTCCATGCCAGCAGGGAATCATCGGTGTCTTTCTGGTTCCGTGAGAAATTCCCTCAGATAGCTGTATGTATGATTTGGGGATCAGGCACAGAAATGAACTCAATCTTGGACATTAAGCTCAGTGTTCTTGTCAATGGTGCTGAACAACTTGTTTGTTTGTTTAATTACATAGATACTGAGGAAGCAAGAGTGGAAAAACATATAATTTGGTGTGGCCTACGGCGCAAGCATGAGGTGTTGATTTCAATGTCTGAATGGAATCATGTTGAGATTTCATGGGAGTTGAAGTATCATAGGCCATATAATCCTTATAGGTTATTTTCAGGCCACAATGGAATCCCAACATGGAATATAAATATGTCCGGAATTCGTTTCTATGAGGAAGAAAACAGCAGCATTGAAAATATCAGGTTCACAAATCCTGATGTATCTCTGTCTCAGGCTGAATCAATGGAAAAAGACATGAAGATAATATGCTCTTTTGATTTGGCTTTGTCGGCTCTTAGAATAATTGTATAGGCACTATTACAGTCATCTGGCCCCGATGAAGGCAACCTCTGTAGTGACTAGTGACATCTAACTACTCATTATGAATGGTGAGCATCTGATCTGTTTCTCTACTTTTGGTTGAATCATCCATTTTTGTATATACTTTGCTTAAAAGAGATCTGTTATTGCAGGTATACCCCTTCAACAATGAGTTATTTATTCATATGAATGAATGAAATCTATTAAATTTGTTTTTAATGTTGATCAAATGCTTTCTTTCTAGTTAAAATGGTTGCATCATTTGATTGGTTGAACTGTGCTCAAGAAGTGTTGTTCTGATTATAGTGATTCATATCTTCTTCCCATAGAATGACCTTGTCTACTTGCTAGAAAGTGCTTTAGTTCATGACTGACAAGTTTCTGAGGGTGAAAAATGTGAGCTCAATGCAATACAGTAATATTGGTGCAGATTTGACATGGACATGAAAGAGTTAACTGCTTTGGTACTATTGGTGGCCTCGATCGCTTCATGCTAGTAATTTTAAACAAACAGCCACTAATGATGGTATGGGGTTACTATTTGCATCTTGGCCTCGATGCTTTGCTTCTTTTTTTTTTGAATGAAATACTGGAATTCATTAAGTTACAACTAAGAACTTAATACAATCAGAAGGGAGAACCCCTAGTCAATCATCAACAACCGCCTCCGCCAATGAAGGTGGTGGTTGATCAAAGAAGACAAAAACCCCCGCATTAGAGTGCCCTAACCTGGCAAGATGATCTGCATCCCTATTCTGTTCTCTAGGAATATAAGTTAACAAAACATGTCAATTCCTAGATAACCATAATCTAGCTTCTACAATAACAACACCGAAAGGGTGGTATTGCTCGCCACCTCTCGTTAACAAATTGATTGCCTCAATACAATCAGTGTGAATCCGAATGTTTCTGTAACCTCTGCTCCAACAAATCTGAAGACCTTGGATAATTGCTAATATCTCTGTGATTCGATGCTTTGCTTCTAGGCTCCCAAGTGAACTGTCTTACAATTATTTCTTTTTGTTGATTTATTTATTTATTATATCCTGGGTAACATGCTTCTGCATTAATAAATTATCCTTGTAAAATAAAGGCAACAAGCTGATGTCCTTGTAGACTTGTAGTGCGTAAACTCTTTTTGGAAGGAGGAGGTCGTGAGATCAATTCCGCTTGTATTTGCCTACACCTCTAATGTTTATTTTGGCCGAAGTAACAACTTTATTAATCACCAAAAAATTAGGTACAAGCACCAATAGCTGAAGCAAAAAAAAAAAAAAAAAAAAAAAAAAAAAGAAAAAAGAAAAGAAAGAAATCCCTTGGAAAAATCTATTGTACAAACTAACGCACCAAAAAACATATACTTAAGGAAACAAACAAAACGGCAAAACCTATCCATTATGCAGCACTAAGCTCAATATCAATTAGCCAACACCTTTCTTCCTGCAACACTTTGATCTCATACCCAGAGAAGCTGATACCTCTAACTAAAAAAACAAAAGAAATAAAGGCAATAAAGTTGTTCAATCCCATTGCTAGAGTACACAGGCAAATAAAAAAAAACAAGAAGAAAGAGATTAAAAAAAAAAGAAAAGGAAACTTTAAAAGACATTAGGTTATTAAATTTAACAAAACTTGAATTAGGACTCTATGTTGTTTGATCAACTCTCCTCACCGGCGCATCCAATGATTGTCTTTGGACATGTTCATACCATCTCAGACGATTTTCTACCATTTTCTCTTTAATGGATGCCACTCCAACTCGTACGCGTATGTTCGGCTACTTTCACCTTATGTTCATGTTGTCTCTTTAAAACCTAACATTCACTACCATATAGCATTATTGGTCTTATAGTAGTGCGATAAAACTTCCTTTTTACCTTACATCAAATCAAATGTTGAAATATGTTTTTAAGGTTTTATCAAATGCTTTCTTTCTAGTTAAAATTGTTGAATTATTTGATGGGTTGAGCGGTGCGCAAGCAGTTTTTTTCTGATTATTGTTATTTATATTTTCTTCCCTTAGCATGACCTTGTCTCTTAGTAGAAAGTGCTTTAGTTCATGATTGACAAGTTTCAGAAGGTGAAAAATGCGAGTTCAACACTATAATTTTTTTTACCAGATTTTACGTGGACATGAAGGAGTCAGTTTCTTTGTTGCTACTGGTGACCTTTCATCATGCTAATAATGTCTTACAACTGCACGTTATGCAAGATGTCTGCGCTCAGCTCTAATTTCGAGGTTCTTTCTGGGGAGTTGGTTCCTAAATTGACCATTACATGTGCGGACACAGGATTCCTCAGTCTTCCTCCTCGGCCTCACCGCGCCAACAATATCACCTGCAGGAGATCTTGACTTTTTTGAAGAAATTTGAACCTCAGCCTGTTCAGATTATTTCCTCTGATTTCTTTGTTTCTTATTTTCAGCATTTTATTTGTTCTGTTACATGTGCATCTCTGTAGAACCTGACATTTCTTATTAGTATCATTCTGTCCTTTTTATAAAAAGAAGAATTAACCTTGTATCATGGTTAAGCATTTTGCAGTAATGAACTGAGAGGAGAAAATAAGAGAGAAGACAAAAAGAAAGGAAGAGTGGGTGATGATGAATGGAAACATTCCATTACTAATACCAATCATGTTGCTTGCTCTTCTTCGGACCAATGAACAAATCAATATAAATTAAAGCGGGGCATACATAGACACGTACACTAAAACATGTTTTTGTCGACACGTACACTAAAACATGTTTTTGTCTTTCTCAATTTCTTCCTAATGTTCAATTTTGCCAGTCTTCAGTAAAAAGAGTATTATTTATTATTTGCTGGATGACATGCTTCTTCAGCAAGGAATTATCCTTGTATCATCATGGTTAAACATTTTTCAACCAGTATTCCTGAATTCATGCTGCACAATAACAAGGCATAATAAAGTTGTACAATCACACTGCTCAAACGCTCGAGGAAGACAAAAATAAGGGTTTGTTTGAGAAAACAGTGGAAAAAATTAAAGAAAGATTGTGCACATTTTTTAACTTTCTTCATAATTAGTTATTAATACATATATTTTTAATATATTTTAGAAAAAATTAATCTTGATTATATTGTTTTACTTAAGTCAGTAATAACTCAATCCTCTTTTTACCAACTACAATTTAATCCTGATAATTTAACCATTTTATAATTTATACAGTATATTTTTAAAAATAAAATTATACACATTTAGGTACTTATTATAAGATCATTTTGAAGGAAATTTTTGTTCTCAAATATAAGCACACCTCAGAGGATTATTAATAACTTTTTTTTTTTAATTTTACCTCATTGCATGAAGAAAAAGGTAAGAGAAATTGTACAACATATTTTTTCAATACACATTTTTTAATAAAGGTAAGCTTACGGATTTTATAAATTTAATATATATCCAATGACTTAATAGTCTTAACTGTCATGCCCTTACACGTGAAAATTAGTTGAAATCAATGTTTAAGTGATATATATAATAAAGGTCAACAATTAAATTATAAAATGGTTAAAATTACATGAATGATAAGTTTTGGTGAGTCAAAATAATAAGTATTAGAAAAAAAATTATATATATATATATATATATATATATATATATTTAAATTTATTCAAATAATAAAATCATATTATATAAAAATAATATTTAAATAGTTCCATACGCTAGTCTAAACCTTTTAAAATCTTAAAAAATTTTGTTGTTATTATTTACCTACATAATGCTATACATACATTTAAAACAATTATTTCAGGAAAATATTTTATTTGGTATTTGTTTATAGCTATTTTATAAATATTTAATTAATTGTAAAATTAATTTCAAAACATAGAACATTTCTCACAAATTAATATAGTAGTATATATTATTTATAAATTTTTCACTAAGGAAAAAAAACTTAAATACGTTTTAAATTTAGAAAATTCTAAAATATTTGTTGAAAATGCAAAGTGATCAAAAGGTGATAGAGATTAATTTGAGATTTTAAAGTGATGCTATTTTACAATAACGAGCAACTCCTCGGGAGCATTATTTTCAAAAAAAAAATTGTATTCATTAATAAAATTGATTTCACCAAAACTTCAAAATTCTTAACATTATGATAAACAAATTGATATTTAATCACACCTGGAGTACTTTTTAAAAATGATCAGAATTCATATTCAATGGCTCAAGCTCCCAAAAATCTTCTTATACACTACGTTTGCTCCTTTAAGGGGGAGAATGTTATTAAAGAAAAATTTATTTTTTTCATTCAAGTGAATTCACCACGCTAATATTAGTTGGGAATATTTCATTTAATATAATGATGAGAGAAAACATTTAATTATGAGAGAAATAAATATGACTCACTCAATTGATATAGAAAATCAATAGAATAATATAATATAATCTATATAATTTCTATATGATTGACGAATATATGTATGATATGTGTAAAATGATTCTAATTGTGTATTATTATTTTTTTAAAGATAAGCAATTGATTACAATAGTTTAATTATAATTTCAACTCTTCCTTGTGCATACATTAATATAATTTGACTTCATTCTAGAAATTCATTCCCTCTAAAACTTAACTGTTTATGAATATGTATCTTCCTCCTTTTTCAATTACCTACACTTTTGGCCCTTGAAATCTAGCATTGGTTATGAACAATTTTCTATCAACTCCTTCTATACCTTCCATGACTTTCATCAATCAATTTCACATCTTCTAATCTTACCTTTTGCCTTAGTCCCATTTACACCAACATGCATACTTAAGAAGAAGCTGCCATCTCTGGGCATCTTAGAAAGGCTAATCCTGATCAAAACTAAGTTGCAAACATTCACTTTAGAATTAGAAACATTAACACCACAAAGTAAAATGTTTACATATGAAAATGACCATATACAACAATTGAGTCCATTTAAGGTAATATAAAATTCTCAAAATATTATATCAGTGATCAAAAACAAATAAGTAGATCCACAAGATACATCACAAATTACCTTAATGTATTTGTTCTTACAACTTTAGAGACAGAACATGATAATTCAAATATTTCTCAAACTAATATTAGAAAAGAATGGACATACAATAGAATGGGGTATTGGTCAGGAAGCTCAGCCAATAAAAAGAAGGCAAAGACATACTACTTATACAAAGTACAAACACAATATAGGAAGCCTTTGTATATAACTAGTCGAACCTCAAATCAATATAAGAAGCCATAAGATTTTTGTTTGTTCGATTTTCTGAGGTTCTTTTCAGATAATTCTTTAGATTCTTTCAGCAAAGAGTACAACAGTCTTGATTAGAAGCTTCTAAGTTGGGGTGAAAAAATCCTTGTCCTGGTACGGCCATCACCCCTGCTTCCACTATTAGTTTCTTGACAAATTCTACCTAAAAACCAATACTCTAAACTAAAAGGCAGGCATTCAATCTGTAAGAATACAGAAAAGTGATGAATAACTTGCTGGATCACATATGTAGCCATTACTCTAAAAAGAAAGGCAAGCATTCAATCTGTAAGAATATAGAAAAGTGTATGCTAGCAAATCGAAAAGCTTCCAAAAAGAAAATGAAATTGTAGATGTCAAGTCACCTAATGACATTCAGCTGGGCAATTTACATGGAAGTTGCATACATTGGGTCTTCATAAAACTTTTTGTTTGTTCAATGAAATAGCTTATAATTAATACAGATTTATACATATAAGGTCACCAAATTTAAAATTTGAAACAACTTTTAATCAATCAACTTGCCTTGCTACCATTTTCCTTATCACAAAAAAAGTTAGTCAGCTATTAAAACCAGCTCTAAAGCATTCAGGTTCATCTATCCTTATAATAAATTGAAGGTAGTAAGACCATCGATCTTTCTTGTGTATTCTACTCCAGAAGTATGAAGACCATGAATATAATAAAAACCCAAATAACTAAAACAGAAAGATAACACCGACAAATCGCATTTTTCTTTTTTAGAGTTTCCACTATTGAGGAAGCTAAGCCTCACTAAAATATAATGCAGCTACTGCCATCAATGGAACAAAACATTACATACAATGTAACCTATTCAGCAATACCCTATTAGCATGTGAATTCAGATAGAAAGGGATATCAACTTGGGTAAGGTTGTTCAAGTGTTTATATATATATAGACACATATAAATACTTTATGAGTTGGTATCCCTTTCTGCAAAACTAATGGCACAGAATATGCCGAATAAATAATATGAATAGAAATTAAGCACATCCAGAAAACATGCATAAATGCCAAGTTGATCACAATAGCAGAAGAGCAGAAGGAATTTAAATCCAATTTTAAACACCCAAAACATACGAAGTCAGATATGCTTCCATTAATACCCAAAAAGTTTTCAAATACTTCTACAATTTCTTTCTATCATTTATACCCTGAGGTGATGATAATTTAATGAGACAAGATCGCCACGTAAGGAACTAAATCTATTCCGCGTTATGACTCACAAAAGAATTGACTTAAATTAGGATGCACTACGTTAGGAATGCCCATCAATATATGGAAGGAAGCTTTTCATCTAATCTAAATAGCTTAAAAGCAAACGCAGGCTGTTACAATCTCACAGAAAACTTCTCCTGCTGGATTTATGACATGCAATATTGCATAAGTAGCCACACAACATGTAAAATCCCCAGATATCGATGATAAATCTCCTAAGTTTTATACAAGTATTATCCACAATAGAAGCTAATCACTAGATGTTGCTTGTAACAGTTAGGTGAAGCATCGGGCAGGATGAAATACTAGATTATAGGGATCAAATAAGGAGGAAATCAGTGGCAAATAAGGAGGAAATCGGTGGCAAATAAGGAGGACAAAATTAGATCAAAAATCAATAAATAGAGATTTCCATAAGCAGAAGACAGTCTGATTGTTTTTTTTAAAAAAAAGAATGAATTGAGAAGAGATTATCTGAGATTACCTTCATTGATTTCAAACTCCTCAAACTCATCATTGTCGTCGAAGATATCAATCTTGATGTCTTCAGCAGGTTGCTTTGTTTCAATCGCCATAACTAAAGCAGAGTCTGCAGTAAAGGGCAACGATGAAATCACAGCAAACATCGAGGAAATCACCGTATGGCTCATCTGAGTATTAAATGCTCTGATCTCACTCTCACTCATTGACTTCATCACCGTCGTTTGTTGAGCTAGCGACGATAATTTCTCAGTTTGCTTCAACTTCTTCACATCGCTCTCAACAGGAGGCTTTGCCACGGGCGGGTCAGGCGTAGACAGCGTCGTTTCGGGAGAGAAATTGCAAGCCGGACCTGGTTTAATAACCACAACTTTTTGATCGGTGATGAAATCTTGGGCAGAATCCGAGAGATAGAAGCCATCAGAGTCTTCACCAGCGGCACCGGAGCGGCGAAGGTTTTGGTCTTGAAAGAAAGGGCAAATTTCTGGAACATCTTGGAGATTTGAAGCAGTTTAGTGGAGGAAACATCCATTTCAGGCATATTCTGAGCGAATTAAACTGCGCAAATTAAAGACGTGAAAGCAAAGAAAGATTAAAAAACAAATGAGTATGAATGTAATGGAAGGGAAGGATAAGAATTTCACAGCTTTTTTTTTTATTTGGATGCCTTCAAAGAAAAGCTGAGCTGGTGCGATTGGGTTAAACTGCCAAGTTTTTTTTTCAATTGAAATTCAAATGATAGTATATGTGTTATGGGCGGAAAGCCAGTTGCCACAATTTGAAATTTAATCTTGCCTTTCAAATGGAGTCAGAGAGCCTGCGCGGGGGATCAGTGATGGTGATGTGTCAATTCGGCTCAGTTTTGATTCGGAGGAGGAAGGAGTAAGAGCGTGATTATATCTAGGCTGTTGAATCCTTATAAACAGTATTTTGGTGAAAGAGTTTTTAATTAAAAAAAAGGAAAAGGCACCTTCACATGAGTGATGTTGCCAGACAGTTGCCTGAGCTCTGGCGCCTACTAGCTAGCCGCCTCTAGCCACTAGAGCTTCAATTGCCTGACATCGGAGCTTTGGCGTCGGTGGCTAGTTTTTTTTTTTTTTGGATTAATTTTCTTTTAAAAAAAATTGAAGCCAAGGTGGTGAAGATGGAAGTTGAATACACCCCACCTTTGGTATCCAAAAGGCCTGATGACCATTCTTTGATGTATATGTGTATTTATATGCATAACATTATATGTAAATATAATATAAATAATGTTTTACTCACTAACTATACTTATATAGTGTGACAATATTTATAAAGGTATACTTATATTGAAATGTATTAACTAAATAAGTAAACCTATTAACTAAATTTAGTTAATACATTTATATCTTTAGTTAATAGTTTTCATCATTTAGTCAATATGTTTACGTCTTTAGTCAATATCATTACTCATTTAGTTAATATGTTTATATTTTTAATCAATATCATTACTTATTTAGTTAATTTGTTTACACCTATAGTCAATACCTTTCATCATTTAGTCAATACGCTTATGCTTTTAGCCAATACATTTCATTATAAGTATATCTTTACAAATACCGTTTATTGAAATGGCCAATACCATTGCAAATTGAGGGATACTATTAAAAGATTTCCAACACTTAAAAATCCCAAATTGAACCGTTATCACCTTTCAGGTCATCTTGCACGTTTAAGAGACATTATTACAGGATTGCTTAAATTCAAAAGTTAATCTTTGTCCCTTTTAAATACTTATATTGGGTCTAGGCTCTATTCTATTCCCTCCGGTCTTAATTATAAGGTAAAATTAATTTTTTTTGAAGTAATTAAAGAAGCTAATTAAATTATTTTAAAATATTTATATTTATATTTTTTTCTTCAAACTAATCATTTTAACTAATAAATTAATATATGATATAATTAAATAATTTATTTAGCTTCTTTAATTTTTATAAAAAAATCAACTTTGACTTATATTTAGAACAAGATAATGTTCGTGTTTGTTTCAACGTTTGAGGATGAAAACGGGCTTTAATAGTGTAACAAACGGACTTAAACAGTGAAACTGCTAAAATGGGTGTTTGTTTCAGCGATTGGATTTAAGGTAAAAAAAGTCATAAGTTGGAAAAAGTCATAAGCCTCAAAATGAAGCTTATTGGAGCTTATGTGCATGTGTGTGTATAAAAAATATTGATAGGAGTATTTTCATATTTTTGGGGATCAATGAGATACTCAAAATCACTTCTAATTACAAAACTTCTTTTATGAAAAATATTCTAAATAATTTTCTCTTTCTTTAGATAGTAATCTTCTGCTAATTAGAGAATACTTTGGGATAAGAGTTTAGGCAAATTTTGAGTTTTGTTAATATATGACTGTAGAAATGTAGAGAATAATTAATAATTAATTTTAATCAGTTTATATTTATTATTTAGTTGTTTTATGATTTTATAATCAATATTTTTTTTATAAACATGTCATAAATTAATTTCTAGACAAGTTTTTTACCCATTAAATTTAGTTTAAATAATTTATTTGGATTATTGGAGGTATTATTGAGGTTTTAATCGATTTATTTTGTTAGATTTTGAGTTATGTGAAAATATGAGTTAGGATTTAATATTTAAATTAGAGTTTGATATAATTTATAAAATTTAAGCTTGAGGTGCACAATAGAAAAGACTTTTGGAGTGTACCAATTTAAATTAGAGTTCGATATAATTTTATTTAAAATTGTACCATTGCCAAATTTTCAAATTTAATTTTTGAGAAAATTGTGAAAAAATCCCTTTGTGTGTAGATATCTTCCCAGGTCCCATTTGACAATTAAGTTGCCAATGAAGGCTTTTTTCATAATTATCCCTTCATTTTTTCATTTTTCATAATTTTTTTAATTTTTTTTCTCTTAATTAATACAAAAGTCACTTATACATATTGATTTTTATATAAGTCATTTTAAGTTACTTATCCAATCGTTAATCCAAACACTCATTATTTTACCCAATCTAACTTTTTTCCAATATTAATATTCTATACATTTAAATAAAAATAAGTTACTTATCCAATCACCAAAACAAATACACCCCAAACATGTGTTTGCCTGCAGCTTCAAGGTGGGCCTTTCACTTTCTTTTTCTTATCCGTCTTACATCCTTCTCTCTCTTCCTTCCGTTTATTTATCATATTTGCATCAAAAAAAGTAAAAGTGGATTTACACTCCGCACCCACATTAAAAAAAGAAAAGTAACTAGTATGTGATATGTAATACGATATCAATATTTTAGTCAAGTCTTCTCGGTCAGCCGTTGGCGAGAAAAAGGAGCATTGTCACAGTGAACCACAAAAGCTGGAAAATTGTGATGTCCGATGAATGAGAGGAAAATGAAAGGAAACTTGCTTCCTACTTCCTTGATCTCCATTGTTTCTGCGTAATGAGAGGGAAATGAAAGGAAACTTCCTAGATCTCCATTGTTTCTGCGTCAATTCTACGGCAGATTGTTAAGCTCTCATATTTTACCTTCCTCACAGATTTTGAGTTGAGGTTCTCAGCTGATACTAGAGGCATCCGTAGTTGCTAGCGAAGTAGCAAGACTGGTCCCTCTGCGTTTAGTTATCATGGCACCTCAAGGACCACCATCCTCCTCCTTCACCGGCAAATGGAAATACGACGTGTTCCTTAGTTTCAGAGGTGAAGATACCCGCACCACTTTTACCGGCCATCTCTACAATTCTCTCCGTCAAAAGGGTATTCTCACCTTCATTGATGATGTGTATCTCCAGAGAGGGGAAGAAATCACTCCGGCTCTTGTTAATGCGATTCAAGAATCTAGGATTGCCATCGTTGTTTTCTCCGAAAATTATGCTTCCTCCACTTTTTGCCTTAATGAGCTTGCCCACATACTTCACTACGTCAGAGGAGAAGGTCGGCTGGTGTGGCCGGTGTTCTATGGTGTTGATCCATCGGAAGTGCGACACCAGCGTGGGAATTACAGAACGGCGTTGGCAAAACACGAGGATCGATTTCGAGCCAACCCGGAGAAAGTGGGAAAGTGGAGGGAGGCTTTATGTGAGGCAGCTAACCTATCTGGCTGGCATTTCAAACACGGGTAACTTTCTCCACAACTTTCTGTTATTATTTTTGTCGATGATGTATGTATGATACTTATTTCTTCAAATAGTGGAATTGAAAGATGTAGGAGTATACAATAAATTTGACTACTAACTTTGGCCTCACTTCTCATGATTTTATGTCCTCTGGCAGATCTCAACCTGAATATGAATTTATGAGTGACATCATTGAAGAGGTATCCAAAAAGATCAATCGCGCTCCTTTACATGTAGCTAATCACCCTGTTGGACTAGAATCTTCTGTTCAGGAAGTGATCTCACTTTTGGAACTTGGATCTGGTGAAGAATTTATCATGGTAGGGATCCATGGAATTGGTGGAGTGGGTAAAACAACAATTGCGCGTGCAGTTTATAACCTCATTGGCGATCAATTTGAAGGAGTATGTTTTCTTGCTGATATTAGAGAGAAGGCAAGTAACAAGCATGGACTTGTACAACTTCAAGAGACGCTACTTTCTGAAGTTGTCGCAGAAAACAATCTCAGGCTTGGAGATGTTCATAGAGGGATCCCAATCATTAAAAGAAGGCTCTTCCGGAAGAAGGTTCTTTTGATTCTTGATGATATTGATAAGCTCAAACAGTTAGAATCAACTGCCGGAGGATCTGATTGGTTTGGATTTGGCAGTAGGATCATTGTCACAACAAGAAACAAAGATTTGCTTACTACTCATGGGGTGAAAAAATTATATGAGGTGAAAGAGCTAAATTTTAATAAATCCCTTGAATTGTTTAGCTGGAATGCCTTCAAGAATAATAGAGTTGATCTTGGTTACATGGATGTTTCAAACCGTGCAGTCTTATATGCTGGTGGTCTTCCGTTGGCTTTGGAAGTAATAGGCTCTAACCTATTTGGAAAAACAATAGAACAATGGAATTCTATGTTAGACAAGTATAAAAGTATTCCTAACAGTGAGATCCATGAAATCCTGAAAATAAGCTATGATAGTTTGGAAGAGAATGAGAAGGGAACTTTCCTTGACATTGCTTGTTTCTTTAATAAATTAGAACTGAGTTACATCAAGGAAATGCTCTATGCTCATGGCTTACATGGAGAGATTGGTATTCAAGTCTTGAAGGACAAATCTCTCATCAAGATTAATGGTTCAAACCATGTGAGAATGCATGACTTGATTCAAGACATGGGCAGAGAAATTGTTAGGCAAGAATCGACGCTTGAGCCTGGCAAGCGTAGCAGGCTATGGTTTGATGAGGACATTGTTCATGTTTTGGAAGAAAATACGGTAAATTAGAATGGTCTCCATAGTTTTACTTTTTAATTTGAACTATTTTGATGTATGTAAATGGATTGTTGGTTTTTTTGTCGTAGTTTTTCCCACCACTTTATCTTGCTTTCAACATTTGCTTGAATCTTGACCTATTATAAGTTAAAATTAGTTAAGTATGAGTAGGTTATGTGACAATATGGATATGACATTCCTAATAAATCGGTGGTTTATTAATGCCTTGGCATTCAAAGGGAACTGAAGACGTTGAAGTCATTATGATGCACTCGTTCAAATATAAAGTGCAATGGAGTGGAGTGGCATTCAAGAAGATGAAAAACCTGAGAATCCTTATTATTGGGAGCGTGTGCTTTGCCAGAGGCCCCAAATATCTCCCAAATACTTTGAGAGTATTGGACTGGAGCGGATATCCATCATCGTCATTACCATTTGATTTTAACCCAAAGAATCTTGTCGTACTTAGCCTACCTGAAAGCTGCCTTCATATTTTGAAACCATCAAAGGCATGTATAGATTTTATGGTTTCGAGGTAACTTCATATATTCTACTGATTTATATGTTAGTGATAAGTTAATTTTGATCATTTTGCAGGAGTTTCGTTCTTTATGTCTCTTGGATTTTAAAGGCTGTAAATCCTTAACACGAGTACCTAACCTATCTGAACTGCCTAACTTGGGGGCTCTGTGTCTTGATTACTGTACAAATTTGATTAGTTTTCATGAATCAATTGGGTCTCTTGATAAGCTCAGATTGTTGAGTGCCCAAGGTTGCAATCAGCTTGAAATGTTGGCACCTTACATCAATTTGACATCTCTTGAAACTTTGGATCTCAGGGATTGCTCAAGTCTGTGGATTTTCCCAGAAGTATTGGGACCTATGGAGAATACAAGAGACATTTATTTGGATCAGACTGCCATACAAGAACTGCCATTTTCAATTGGAAACCTTACAGGGTTGAAAGGGCTATACTTGAGGCATTGTGCAGGGCTTAGACAGCTTCCAGGCAGCATATTAAGAATCCCCAACCTTGAGGTGGTGCTGGCTTATGGGAGTAGAGGGTTTCAATTATTTGGGGGGCATGAAATTCTAGAAAAACAGTGGTCAGAAGTGTCTTTAGCCATGATTCTTCTCGATCCTCTAAAAGGTTTTAGTAATATAATAATTCAACCAGGTGCTTATTTCAATGAATTCCTTAGTGGGTGCTGTATAAGCAACAGCGGAACAAATTTCATTGAAATATTTGTTCCTTGGGAGGATTTGGGTCGTTTGGGTCGTTTGGATCCGCTTCTCACTGGTAGCGTTGAAGGAGATTGTTTTTCGGGTTGGTTTAGATTCTCGTCTAGATTGATCCCATGGACAATGTCAAGGGCCTTCTTCTATGCAAGAAAGGAATCATCAGTGTCTTTCTGGTTCTGTGAGGAATTCCCAAAGATGGCCATATTTTTGATTTGGGGACCTGTCACAGAAATTGGCGACTCAATCTCGGATATTAGGCTGAGAGTGTTTGTCAATGGTTCTGAACAACTTATGTGTTTGTGTAATTACATAATTTATAATCAAAAAAAGGAAAAAAAATTGATTTGGTGTGGTCTACAACGCAAACACGAGAGGTTGATTTCAACACATAAATGGAATCATGTTCAGGTTTCGTGGGAGTTGAAATACCACAAGCCATATGATCCACGTAGGGTAATTTCAGACGACAATGGAATCCCAAAAGTGAATGTAGATTTTTCTGGAATCTACTTCTTTGGGGAAGAAAACATCATGATTGAAAATATCAGGTTCACAAATCCCGATATCTCTGTCTCAGGCTGAATCAATGGAAAAGGACACGAAGTTATGCTTGTCTGATTTGGCTTTGTCTCAGGCTGACATCTTTCTGGAATTGTAAGGGCACGATTAATCAAGGAGTGCAGTAACGGCCTGGACTGGCCCAGTTGAAGGCAACCTCTGCAGTGACATATAAATACGATGAATGGTGAGCATCTGATCTGTTTCTCTTTTTTGCTTGTATAGTCCATTTTGTATGTTTTTATTCGCTCAAGAGATCTGTTATTGCAGGTATCCTACTTCAACAATGAGTTTTTCATATGAATGAAATCCATTTCTTTGCTGGACTCGGAACTGATATTTCACACAACATAAAACTTAACGAAACAAATTAACATCAAATCAAATGTTGAAATTTGTTTTTAATGTTGCTTTCTGTCTAATTAAAATGGTTGGATTATTTGTTGGGTTGAATGGTGGTGCTCAAGAGGTTTTGTTCTGGTTGTAGTGATTCATATCTTCTCCCCTTTAGCATGACCTTGTCACTTATTGGAAAGTGGTTTAGTTCATGATTGACAAGTTTCAGAAGGTGAAAAATGTGAGTTCAATAATACAATAGTAATATTTGTGCAGATTTGACATGGACATGAAGTAGTTGATTGCTTTGGTACTACTGGTGAGCTCTCATCATGCTTGAATGTTAAACAAACAGCCTCTAATGATGATATGGGGTTACCATTTGCATCTTGGCCTCAATGCTTGCTTCTAGGCCCCCAAGTGAAATGTCTTACAATTGTTTCTTTTTATTTATTTATTTATTTATTTATTATATCCTGGGTAACATGCTTCTGCATTAATAAATTATCCTTGTATCATGGTGAATTTTTTTTCAGCTAGTGCTCCTAAACTCATGCTGTATAATATAGGGCAATAAGCTGATGTCCTTGTAGCCTTGCAGGGTCTGTTTGGTGTGAGGGATTTGGAGGGGAAGGGAGGGGAGGGAAAATTTTTATGAGTTGCATTTTAAAAGATTGAAGAAGTGGGGTAATAAAATTTGAATAAAGAGAATATATAAGATAAAAGAGTAAGAAAAATTATTAAAAATTTTTAACCCCACTTCTTTAATTTTTTTAAATTCAACTCAAAAAATTTTTCTCTCCGCCCACTTTCCCTCCCCTCCCCTCAAACTAAACAAGCCCTATGTGTAAACTCATTCTTGGAAGGAGGAGGTGGCGAGATCAATTGCACTTGCATTTGCCTACACCTCTAATGTTTTTTTTGGCCAAAGTAACAACTTTACTAATCACCAAAAAATTAGGTACAAACACCTATAGCTGAAGCAAAAAAAAAATCCCTCAGAAAAAACCTATTATCCAAGTAGTACGATGACATGGGATTATTATTTGCATCTTGTCACACTCTTATCTTATTTTTACCTATTTTAGAGTATTTACGGAAAACGATATGTTGTTCGATGGGTAACACAGGAATAGTATAAATATAATGATATTATGTGCAAGAATATGGACATTCCCCATAGAGGTTCGTACTTGATAATTACAATTAATATAACCTCGCAGCGCTACGTGGGTGTCTGAACCTGCCCCAGGGAAAATAGAGACATCTTTCAGTCTTTGTTCCACCTCGACATTCCTCTCATACGGTTCTTTTCGTTGCTCTTAGCATAGCTTCTATCTTCATCTGTCTAAATTGTTGGTAGGGGAGGGTAAGATTTGAGAGAATCTTAGTAGAAAAAAAATAACAATATGCATGCAAGATAAGTGTTTAATGCATGACATGCTTGCATTATGTAACTCATGTTCACACAATGACATATCTGTGTGCTCAATGTTTCAAACAACATACATATGACCATAACATAAACAGAAACAAAGCTTCAATTATTTATATACGTTTCATATAATCAAGCAAAGTAATAACATGTATCAATACATCATCACAAATATCAAATACATGCAGGAGAGGTAAGTTCCCTACCTTAACCGCCCTTTCTTGATCCTTAAATAACGTGCCTCAATTTGCGTGCTAATCCCTCAAGCTCTCTACTCGGTCCTAAAACGTTAAATGTACAGTTTAGACACTTCGATAGTGTTTCAAGGGATTATATGAGTCTATGTTGAAAAATGACGAAAATGCCCCTGGGAACCCGACCTGGCCCCGCATTACCCGATTCAACCATACTTTTCTCAAAATTTTGACTAGAGCTAACCTAACATATCTTTTCCCAAGGAATCCATTTTCAAGCTCGAAATTGTCAAATTCAATGTCAAATTATGAAAATACCCTTGACAGACCTGATTTAGGATTTTTGGGGTGTTTTCGTAATTACGTTTTTCCGGCCTTTTCCAAAAAAGTGACTAATTATAACCCCACCTAAGAAAATGGAAATATGCTCTTTTGTGTTTTGGCTTCCAAAACTTATACTTTTCCACTTCTAATCCTTTATTAACTCATTTAAACGTATCTTAACAATGATTTAAAGAAATTTGAGTAGCATAACCCCTTAGGATTAGAACTTTCCAAATTTACAAACTTGAGAAAAATCACCAAAACTAACCACAAACCTCAACAACAACTTCATACAAGAATGGATCTAAGGTTTGTGAGGTTACTTCTTGAGATCTTGAATTCTCTCTCTAGGCGTCTCCCCTCTCTCTCCTTGAGCTCAAGAATGTGTCTTCAAGATCATAGATTCCATGAAGAGAAAGGTTTAGAGAATATTTATAAGCAAAATCACAAGAAAACTCTTAAGAAATCACACTTACCTTAAATGTTTTCTTCTTCCTTCTCTCTAGAACTTGAGAGCTCTTCGAGCTCTCTCTCACTCTTCTTTCTTTAGCTTAGGATAAAAATGTAAAGGGAAGAGGAAGGAAGTGCTTCATAAACTTTCTCCCTTCATCCTATATCATTTGATTTCATCAAGGGACCATAATGTGACAATTGTCACAATCCTCCCTTCCTTTAAGTTTATGTCATAATGCCTCCATTTAGCTTCCCATTAGGTTTGAACTAATTTTTCCTCCCCTTGGTTGGCCTCACAAAACCGTCCCCCTCTCATGCTCACTAACCAAATTACTTTCCTCCAACTAATCCAAACTTGCACTCAACTATGGACTCAAGTAATGAATTGAGTTTACTCCATCTAATTCCCATCATGCATTAAATCATGCCTTCATGTAGTGTACACTCAACCTTGCATTCAAGTTAGTCCAACCTTACACTCAAGCAAATTTCACCCTTACACTCAAGATAAATCCTTACCATCATCAATCATGATTGTTATGTTCATGTAGTATTATTTTAATGCAATTGGACATGTGCTCATCTTCATAAATCATAACCTACTTGCCTCTTCCTATGATAATGACACTTGGTATCCTTATTTCCACAATTTACACAATTACTAACACATTTTATTTTCAATTTTTAGAATTATGCCAATTCTGGCAGATTTTCTGCCTTAACTTTGAAAAATCATAACTAAATTTATAGACATTATTTTAGAGTGATTCCAAAGGCTATAGAACCCTTATTGAGTCTAGTTTTAAGGAAAAATATGGACTTTAGCCAGTTCGAAGTATATCATTCCCAGATTTCATTTCTTTGACCGTTACTCCAGAGACTTTCTAGATTTTCTGGGCTAATTTTAAAAATTCATAACTCTCAATCCACTGGTCGAAATGACTTATAATATCTATCAAATTAAAACCCTGGAGGTCTACTTTCAACCTGTAAAATTTCATAATTTTGAACATCATTTGATCATCCAAAATCCCAAGACAATCTCACTACCTCGCAGGAAATTTCAATAGAAGCATAATCACATTCTTCAAAATTCACCATTTCATTTTCTTTAATACCCCAAAGATATAAAAAAATTAAGGAATAAATTTGGGGCTCATGCTAAATCGAGGTTTGACAGTCCACTTATTTCAGGTTTATTCACTAACCTCAAATCCCAAAATTCGGGGTATTATACATCTTGGCCTTAATGCTTTCTTCTAGGCCACAGAGGAACTATCTTATCTTAGTGTGTGTTCGGATGCAACTGAAAAAGCGCTTTTTTTGTGAAAACCTTGGTTTTGTAAAAATTCTGCCGAACACCCATGAAAATGTCACAATCCCTTTTTGAGTCAAAACCTTGGTTTTGGGGTCAAAACCAAGGTTTTTGCATAATCTATTCTTTTCCTCTTTTTCCATGTGGGCCCCACGCCATTCTCCCTCTCTCATCTTTTTTTTTTTTTTTAATTTTAATGTTCCCTCTGTTCGCTCTCATCTGTTTTTTTTTAATTTTAAAATTTTTGTGTTCCCTCCTATTTTTAATATAAGATATATTTATCTAATTTGATTATATTAGAAAAATTAGTTAAATTAATTAAAATTATATATAGACAAATTTATTTCATTTTTTGTATTAATTATGAAATTTAATATTAAATAATGGGTTAAGATGTATCTTTTTTAATGCCGTCAGGGGTTTTCTTCTTTTATAATTTAACGCCGTTAAGTCAAATTTAACGGTTTTGTTAAATTTACATCATTTTTAATTGTTTCTTATTATTTTTGCATCTTTCAGAACTTATTTATATCAGACGGCCCTTAGAAAAAACTTAACTATTAAATTTGGACCTTAACCCTTAAATAATACATAAAATATAATTTTAGAAACTAGGCAGGAGTGGTAAAAAAAACAGAAATTAAAGACACAGACACACTTGCAAAAATCAAAACCATTCCAAAGAATTTAATGAAGAATAATAATATATATATATCTTTAGACACTAGGCAGGAGTGGTAAAAAAACAGAAATTAAAGATACGGACACAATTACAAAAATCAAAACCATTCCAAAGAATTTAATGAAGAATAATACAGTGGGTTTGGCAAGAGATAACCCAGGTTGTCAAAGGAGATGAAAATTAATATAGTGTACGCCTTCAATATGTACGTTTGATCTAATTTTATAATTTACTACATAATTGACTAATGTTATAATTTTTGCATCTATTTTTTTATATTACATAATTGAAAAATGTTATAATTTAAAAATTTTTGGACAAATTTATTTCATTTATTGTAATTATTATGCAATTTAATGTCAAATAATACTTAAAATATAATCTTATCCTTTATATGTAATTATCATAAAAGTTAATGTCTTTTTTAGTCATTTGACCATGAAAAAAGCTATTCTGATAAAATCATCCAAACACTCTCATTTTATCAAAATCACTTTTTCCCATAATCTATTTTCCTATAATCTATTCTGCAAAAGCTATTCTCTCCAGAATCTATTCTCCAAAAGCTAATAAGAACACACCCTTACTATTGTTTCTTTCTATTTATTTATTTTCTGGGTAACATGCTTCTGCATTGATGAATTATCCTTGTATCATGGTTTTTTTTTTCCAACTAGTGCTTCCAAGCTCATGCTGTATAATAAAGGCAAGGCAATAAGTTAATATCTTTGTAGCCTAGTAGTGTGTAAACTCCTTCTGGAAGAAGGAGGTGGCAAGATCAATCCTATTTGTAATTTCAAACCGTTAATGTCTATACCTTTATTTTTTTTAAAAAAAATAGAGGTAATAAAGTTGTTCAATCATATTGCTGGGATACACAAGCAAATAAAAAAAGAAGACAGGGATAAGAAAATAAAAGGATAAATCGTTTTAAAAGATAGTTAAATTACCCAAATTTTAAGTTTAAACACTAAATTTAATAAATGTTAAATTAGGTCGTTTTTTCATAAATGGGAATTTATAATTTGATATTTTACCTTACTATCTCTCGTTTGATTTTCTCCTTATCCTTTTCATCAATCTCTTGTGAAAAATATATTTTAAAATATAATTGAAGTAAGAGGGGTAAAACGAGGCCAAAATAGACATAGTCGTCATTTAGCCTTTGTCATCTTCTTCATGCTTCGCTCTCTCTTTGCGTCATACCCTCTTTCCCAAGTTCTCCAAATCCAAAAAAAAAAAAAAAAAAACTTCTCTTTTTAATTCTTAAAAAGAAAAAGAGAAAGGACACACTAATTTTTGAATCACTTAACTTAAATTAAATGGAAAAAATATAAAATATATATGATACATTATGAAATGAAAATAATCTCTAATCCGTATTTTTAAATCATTATGAATTATAACATCATTTTAAAACCCGTATGAATAAATAGATTTCTAATATTATAAAAAAAATTATTATTTTAACCACAGTACAATTTGTAATTAAGTTGAAAGTTTTATTATGTTATTATCAAAAACTTATAATTTTAATGAGAAATACTTACATATACCAAGAGTATCACATTATTTCAAATTTTATCTTATTTTTAAGAAAAATATTGGTCAAACATTTTATTTTAGCTTTATTTTTCAAATTAAGATATTTTTTTCCTTCAACACAAGATAAGATTTGAATTTTCTTAGATGAATCATCAACTAACTAGGATTAAAATGATATAAGTTGTTATGTTTTCATTAAATAAAGTTTAGAGTACTCCTATAGTATGTAAGTATTTCTCTAATTTTAATATAATAATATAACATTTACATTTAAATATAGTAGCGAAAGGTAAATAGTGGTGGAAATGGTGGCTGAAAAGGGGGAGGTTATGATCAAGAGGGGCAATAAGGTAAAATTATCCAATTATAAAATTTCATTCAAGTCATCTGATCTTATTAAGGATTTTCTAAATTTTGTGACCCAATTTAGAAGTAAGGTAATTCAACTATCTTTTTTATAGGAAACTAAATAAGAGAATCATTGTTCCAATAGATAGAAGGAATGTAATATCCAAAAAGTTATAAGAAAAATCCTTTTAAAAGACAATTTAATCACACAAATTCTAAATTGGATCAGTAAATTTCACAAATGAGTGAAGATGGTGAACAGGATGAGCCTATAATCAATAGAGGAAGGTCACAGACATGTAGATGCAAATAGGTAGATTGATCCTACACAGAGCCCGCAATACCCTGCACGGACACAACGATGATGACAATGCCGCCGAACAAAAGTGGCAACTGCAGAATCTTCTAAGTCTGAAATGGAGAGATGGGCAAATCTGCAGTCATGAAGGAGATGGAACAGTGGCTACTATTTGAGAGAGAGCTACAAGAGAATCAAATGGGGTAGTAAAGTAAAATTATCAAATTTTAAAATTTTATTTAGGATATCTGACCTTATTTATAATTTGTTAAATTCAATTGTCTTTTAAAGAGATTTCCCAAAGTTATAATAACAAATGAGTAGAGAATCAACCATTTGTCATTTATTGTATCAAAATTTGTTACTCCCTCCGGTTCTAATTATAAGATAAAGTTGACTTTTTTGGAGAAATTAAGGAAGCCAATTAAATTACTTTAGAGTGTTTATATTTTTAGTATCCTTAGATTATATATTAGTTTATTAGTCAAATTAATTAGTTTGGAGAAAAAAATAAAAAATATAAATGCTCTAAAATAATTTAATTGGCTTCCTTAATTTCTCCAAAAAAGTCAATTTTATCTTATAATTAGGACTGGAGGGAGTATTAGATGTCATTCACTCGTTGTGAGACTTATTGATCATAATAGGGAAAAGGACAAAAAAATATCTTTGAAAAATTAAAAGACAAATAAGGGTGTTAAATTTCAATAATTCTAAATGAACTAGTTTAGAATTTTAAAATGTTGAGAAATGACATCATTGCCCTAACCTTTTTAATAAATAACACTTAAAGTCCTCTAGTGCTAGCAACCCCCACCGGCGGTTAGCCACTGGAGCTTCGACCACATCATAGTTAGACTTATAGGAAATTTTCCCACCTCTTTAAATTTCTTGGGGAGAGGAAGGAACCTTCCTTCCTAAAAAATAAAATAAATGTAATTTTCATTTGTCCCTTTCATATATATATATATATATTTTGTCTTGTAATATTGACTAGGATCGGAGATGTTCATAGAGGGATTCCAATCATAAAAAGAAGGCTCTATAAAAAGAAGGCTCTGTCGGAAGAAGGTTCTTTTGATTATTGATGATGTTGATAATCTTAAACAATTACAGGCAATTGCAGGAGGATCTGATTGATTTGGATGTGGCAGTAGGATCATTGTCACAACAAGAGACAAACATTTGCTTACTACTCATGGGGTGGAAAAAATTTTTGAGGTGAAAGAGCTAAATGTTAAAAAATCCCTTGAATTGTTGAGTTAGAATGCCTTTAAGAATAATAGAGTTGATCCAAGTTATAGGGATGTTTCAAACCGTGCAGTCTTTTATACTGGTGGTCCTCCGTTGGCTTTGGAAGTAATAGGCTCTAACCTATTTGGTAAAAGAATACAGGAATGGAATGCTTTGCTGGACAAGTATAAAAGTATTCCTAACAGAGATGTCCTTGAAATCCTGAGAATAAGTATGATAGTTTGGAAGAGAACGAGAAGGAAAGTTTCCTTGACATTGCTTGTTTCTTTAATAAATTAGAACTGAATTGCATCAAGGAATTGCTATATGCACATGGTTTACATGGAGAGATTGGTATTCAAGTTTTGAAGGACAAATCTCTCATCAAGATTGATGGTTCAAACCGTGTGAGAATGCATGACTTAATTCAAGACATGGGGAGAGAAATTGTTGGGCAAGAATCGACACTTGAGGCTGGCAAGCGTACCAAGTCGTGGCTTGATGAGGACATTGTTCATGTTTTGGAAGAAAATATAGTAAATTATATTGGTCTCCATGGTTTTACTTTTTATTTGAACTATTTTGGTGTATGTAAACGGATTGTTAGTTTTTTGCCCCCTCCACTTTATCTTGCTATCAACATTTGCTCGATGCTTGACCTATTATAAGTTAAAATTAGTTAAGTAGTTGATGTGACAATATGGATATAACATTCCTAATAAATCTTTTGTTAATTTATGGTTTGGCCTTCAAAGAGAACTGAGGAAATTGAAGTAATTATGCCGCACTCATGCAAGTATATAGTGCAATGGAGTGGAGTGGCTTTCAAGAAGATGAAAAATCTGAGAATCCTTATTATTGAGAATGTTTGCTTTTCTAGAGCCCTCAAATATCTCCCAAATACTTTGGCAGTATTGGACTGGGGTGGATATCCATCATCGTCTTTACCATATGATTTTAACCCCAAGAAACTTCTCATAATTAGCCTGCCTGAAAGCTGTCTTCAAGTTTTCATAGTCTTTCTGGTATTGTGAGAAATTCCCAAAGATAGCCATATTTGTGATTGGGGGATCTAGCGCAGAAATAGACGATTCACTCTTGGATATCAGGCTGAGAGTGTTTGTCAATGATTCTGGGCAACTTATTTGTTTGTGTAATTACATAGTCTATAAACAAAAAATGGCGAAACATATAATTTGGTGTAGCCTATGATGCAAACAGGAGAGGGTAATTTCTACACGTAAATGGAATCATGTTCAGGTTTTGTGGGGGTTGAAATACCAAAGGCCGTATGATCCTTGTAGGGTAATTTCATACTACAATGGAATCCCAATTTCTGAATATAGATTTGTCTGGAATTCATGCCTTTGAGAAAGAAAACAGCTGCATTGACAATATCCGGTTAACAAATCCTGAGACGATGAGAAATGGCTATAGAATATTCTATTCTCTATCGGATCTTTCAATGGACCGCTGTTTCCAGTTACTTGAACAATTGAGAGGTACTATCTGTATCTCTAGTTTGATTTGTTTATCTTGCTTGTATCTTGTTCTTTGCTTGAGGGGTGTGTTCTTGCTGGCTCACCACTTTAACAATGAGTTATCCAAATATAATTACTGCATAAGAAATATGATACCAGCTTGCAATTTATCGTTAACATGAATGCTCTTTTATTAATAAATATTCCAACTAATTTACTAATCGAGTTCGAGTCAATTTGAGCATTTGAAATTAAAAAACTAATGTCTGCAGGCATCGATCTATATTTCTTCTGTTGCAAGACGTAAATGAATATATCAATTTGTGTATGTATTTTTATTATATTGTGAATATCTGCTAATTACTCCTCCGGTCCTAAACCTCTCTCTTCTTATAATGTAAGTTGGGCTCCCCTTTGACTTATATTTGCAATTTGAGATGTTAGTATTAATCTTGCTTGGTATTTTATATTAATTTTATATGTTTTGATTTGTTCAAAATTTTTAAATTTGTTTAGTTACATATTTGAAGTTGAAACTTGAAAGAACTTTGGTATTGTTTTCAATGTTATATTTATTTATTATTAACTGCGTTGTTAGTGTGTAGTCATCTGGTCCTAATATAATAAAACATATTTGGAGAGTTGACCTTCGTCTTAAATATAAGATATAGTTTTCTTATTTTTCAATATTTTCCTAATTTACCCCAATTGATTCTCCCTCAACAATAATTAAGAAAGAAAGAGAATTAAGGAAGGTGACTAGGGTGTATTTGAAAATATATGTCATATTAACTAACTCAACTAACTTCCTTATCCTAATTAAATTTGATAAATATATCTTATATTAAGGAGCGGAGGGAGTATTTAGTATGTAATTAACTAATTACTAAGAATTTGACATATAGGCTAATAATGAAATGAGTAATCGCAGAATAGTGAGATGTTTGCAATGCAGCTCAAAATGGTCTATCAGAACATAATTAAGCATGTTTTACAGAAATGGACAGGTCATAGAAACTTTTATCTCAAACCAGTAAAGAATATGTGGAGGGTCGAAAGTCGTTTTCAGATTTTGCTTTTGTTCTTGGAAATGCTAGGGATGAAATTGTTTGTTGTGTCCAAAATTTAATTTTTAAAAAGTGACAAGTGAGAATGAAGTGTGTTATCATCTGGTAACTAAAATTGTGTAACTGCAAGGTTATATAATGCTCGGGAAGAAAGAAAATGATGTGCATTGGTGGTATCTGGTAAACTGACAAGTGAAGAGATTTTTGTAGAAAGGATGTGATTAATGGATGTAGTTTGCGTTGTTTTTATTTTGATGGTTCATAACAATAATATATAATGTAATATTTGGATATTTGCATTTTCTGACTTCCTTAATTTTTAGTATTTTGCTTATAAGGATAATGGTGATATGTAACTTTATGTAGATATCCTAAGGATGAGCTATCTTGGCTCTGGTCCCGCAGCTGGTGATCTTAAAATGGAGTTCCTTTAACTTAATTTTGAAGAACTTAGGTGCATGTTTCAGGAGGCATTGACTGCTATGGCGCCAAGTTTGCATGTTTAAATTAATTTTTGAGAATAGCTTTTTGAAACCACAATTTTGTGATTTGCCAAACATATACTTAGTACCCCTGCTTCAACGCTATATATGTGAGATGGAAGGTAAAGTGGACCACAATTTATCCGATTTTAACCAAAAATTTCTAGTAGATTGCTGGATTTGATTATCTACATTATTAGTTTTGATGATATCAGATATTGGAGTATAAAGTTTACATGATATATGTATTTCATGTTCTTTATATTTTATATCATGCTTAAGAGATTTAACTAGCTACTAAATTCAATATGAATATCTTGTCTTCTTAAGTTCAGTAAGAAAAGGAAGTTTTGGAGAAAGAAATTGGAAAATCAAATTGGAAAATCAGGATTCAAGTTATTAAGTTTTTGTAGAGATTATTTATATGTAAGTAGTTGATAATGCTTGATCCGAAAATGTTTTCCTAACAATTTTAGAACATTTCAAATTTTTTAGAAAAGTTTAAGTCCAATATCCCCTCATCAGCCTAACTTAAGTTGTCAGCTTGCCTACGCTTGAGTTTGTAATCACTAATCTTTCAAAAATCAAGTTTACGCTCTTTTTTTAATCAAGTTCAAATGGGTGTTTGTGATTTAGTGAGTCATCCTAAGTTATCAGTCTTTAAAATTGAGCTTATTCCATCGTTCTATCTCTCAACCTCGAGTTTTCACCCAAGCAAAATCGATTTTAATATATTTTATTATTCTCTTTTTTCATTTCATTCTGGAGTTGATTCAATCTTTCACTTATAATGTGGATTAAGTTACAAAGAACAACTTGCGGATGCACAAACTCAATAAATGCTTTAGCTCTTAATTGAGTTTATACTTGTAAAAATTTGCAACGGTTAGTTCAACAGTTAGTTTCTTCTGAATTACAGTTAGTTAATTATGTCTAATGACTGCCCAACTCTGTCTACATATGGAGAATCATTTATGTTGAAAACAAGAAAGATGAATGGTCCGAAACTGTCACAATGACTCAAATGCTTTAAACTTATGGTCAAACATTCTCAGCTACACTTGGAGCTTCAATCTTCGCATCAACTCATTAGGTGAGGAAATCTCAGTCTGATCATTAGGTGATCATAATTTTTCTTTAGTTTGAGAAGTAAACTCAAGATTTGTGGGAATATTGAGTGGGTTTCTTGTTTACCCGTGTAAGGGGAGTGAGTACAGACTTGAGAGGTTTGAGA
Source organism: Inga laurina (assembly GCA_963855925.1). NCBI lineage: Eukaryota > Viridiplantae > Streptophyta > Magnoliopsida > Fabales > Fabaceae > Inga > Inga laurina. The sequence goes on from OY979702.1 coordinate 9,768,965, forward strand.
TTGTTGTATTGTGGTTTCATAAGTGCCCATAGCTAATAAATCATTAATGAAAGATTGTTGTATTGTTACATGATGTACAAGAGCAAGATGAGCACGGAAGGCTTTTTTTTCTTTTCTTTTTTTTTTTTTTTTGCCTTCTGAGAAAAGGAAAAGTGCAGAGGACAACCCAATTTCGTTGCCAAAATTTATATCCTTTACAATTACAATAAATTTACCATATTGTAGCCACACGTACACTGAAACATGTTTGTGTCTTTCTCAATTTCTTTTTAATTTTCAATTTAGTCTGTCTTTCAGATTAATTGCATATGATGCAATAATGAAGCGAGAAGAAAAGGACAAGCGAGAAGAAAAGGACATCAGTATACAGAGAGAAGGTGAGTCATGTACGGATTATCAGCATTTTGTATTACTTACTCGTACTACACAAGTGTATAACAGTAAATAATTTCATTTTTATTTGTCACTGAGTTGATTCCATAAAGAATGATGATAAATGATACGATTTTTATAATTGAGACATTTCTTCATGTAGCTCCATGTTTTAATTTAGTTACATCCTTTTATGAAGCTATTTCGTTCTTTTTCAAAAAGAGCATAATGTTTCCTACAAGAAAAACAGTGACTAAACAAGATAGTAATAAAGAAGCTGAGGCATCTCCCATGCAGATTCCACAACCTACAGCTATTCAACAATAATAGGTAAAAGATCAGATTTCGGTTGAAGCATTTTATGCTTCCCTGGAAGCAGAGACTGCAATACTGTCAGATCGAGAAAATTTCATAGTGAAATCTGCAAGTGCAGAAATATAAAAAGTTGAAGAACTGAAAGGGGAGTTTGCAGGTAATGTGAGAGAGTCCCCAGAATTGGGGTAATAGGAAATGGAATATGGAAACAGATGGGAGATTTGGAAGAAGCAAAAGAGAGACCTCAGAATCTGATCTCACCTCAGAATCTAGTTGCCTAATTCAAATCACTAAACGTACAACACTTGAAAAAAAAGTTTTATTGTGGGATTGACATTGATTACCTTAAAAGCATGTTACCCCTCCCAACATATATTGACTCCTTATATGTCATTTCCCCTTTCTCTAATTGTTAAAATCACTTCTTCATTAAAAATCTTAAACAAACTGGCCCTTAACTCATTACACAAAGTAATATGGAGTATTGGTAACAGCAATCAGATCCTACTTTCTTTGTTGCCACATGAATTTTTAATGTGGTCCTTAAAATAATGCAAGGAACTATCAACTCACTTTATGAAATAAAGGACAATATTGTATATGCAACTCTAATTCAAGAGCAGAAATAAGATGTACCAGAAAGGTTACAAGTCAAAATCAGAATAAAGAAGGAACAAAGTCATGTTCAAGACATACTATTCATTTACTAATAAACAGATAGTCAAAATAAAGATGTCAAACATACTGCTGGAACGAAATTTCTTCAACATCATTTACTTGACTATATAAACAAGCAATTTTAGGGGGAAAGAAACAAAAATTTGCCAGCGATTAAAGTAAAATTTCAACATTTACGCAACTATAATATATATTAGAGCCAGTGCATCCAACCCTATTTCATCATCTCAGAAGACCACCACCAGTCATTTCATCTAGAAGCTTCTCAGCCTTATCATTCTCTCTTTTCTCCAAAAGAGCTTCAATAAGTATCTTATATGTTACTGAATTAGGGAGACAGCCACTCCCCTTCATTCTTCGGAGCAAGGACATACCTTCATCAAACAAGCCTTTTCTACAAAGCCCACTGATCATAATGTTATATGTGTATACATCTAGACAATAACCACTGACCAAAAGGTACTGAAAAATCTCTAGAGCATCATTTAGTCTACCACCTTTGCACAAGCCATCAATAAGTATATTGTATGTGTACACAGTCAGTTGAATTCTCTGGGCAACCATTTGCCTAAATAATGCAATCCCCTGATCAAGATTTTGACCTTTACAAAATGCATCTAACAGAATATTATAGGTGATTATATCAGGGGTCTGACCACTTTCTTGCATCTCATCAACAAGATCTCGCACATCTGACATTCTCCCAGATTTGCACAAGCCATCGATGAGAGAATTATAAGTTATCACATTAGGAATCAAGGTTTTGTGACGCATTTCTCTAAAGAGATCTAAAGCCACATCAACCATTTTAATCTTACAAAATCCGTTGATCAATGTGTTATAACTAACAACATCAGCTACTAAACCACTTTGAACCATCTTATTGAATAGTTCCTTTGACTCACTCACATTATTCATCACACAGTATCCATCCATTAAAGAATTATACGTTACAACATCTGGTCTCTCACCAAATTTCATCATTTTAGCCAACACAGTTTGAGCTTCAACGATCCTCTTCTGGTTACAAAAAGCATCAATCAATACATTAAATGTATAAACATTAGGCTTTATGGTTTTCAATACCATTTCATTGAGCAATTGGGTAACTGCTTTCCACTGTCCCATGACAGAATAGCCATGGATTAGGGAAGTAAAAGTAATAACACATGGCACAATTCCTTGATCAATCATTGCTAAGTACAATTTGTGCCCCTCAATGACACGACCACATTTGCAAAGGCTATCTATGATAGTATTGTACATGACTACATTAGGCTTCATTACCTTCTTCTCCATCAGATGGACCAATTTAATGGCAGACCTTATTTTCCCTACTTTACAAAGTCCACTGATCAGGGTGGCATAACTGATTTCATCAAATTGAAATCCTTTTACAGTTAAGTCATCGTAAAAGTCTAGTGCTTCCCCAACCTTGCTACTAACACAGAGTCCTTTTAATAAAGTGGTCAAGGTTATCGTATCTGGTTGAAGACCCATCTTGAGAATCCTCCCCAATGACGAGAAAGCAGAACTCATCTGACCAATATTGCAGTAACAGTTTATCAAGATGTTCAGTGTAATAAAAGAAGGTGTAAATCCCTTTAAGTCCCCTTGTGCAAACAATGAGATCGCAATTCGATTGTGTTTAGCCTTGGCAATGGATCCTAGAATCTTATTAATTTGGATGATAGAAGGCGGGGGAAGCATATGGAGTAAGCGATTGAATGAGGCGACGGCGTCGTTGATGTCGAATGCATTTAAGGTTTGGGAATGAGCAAGGAACTTGGGATTGAGGGAATAACAGAAAGAGGGAAGCAAGAGAGACGAAGAGGGTGGAAGAAAGTGAGCAACTATGGGAAAAGCATACCTTGAAACAGGAGGCAAACGGTGGAGATGTTGCATGGCTAAGCAGATGAGGCACAAGCACGACGAACTCCGATAGCTTCGAATCGATAAGAAGCAGATGATGGAGAGGGAAGAAGGAGTCAAGGGTTTATTTTGGTAATTGGACGAAGCTTGTCAATGGTACCACCAAACGGACCGTTTGATCCAATCTTGAGACTTCTCTACAGTCTTTCATTTCCAAGAGACCATAGGATCCGAGAAAATCAAATAGTGATAATTTTAAAAATTATCATATTCTGTTGAAAGCAATTCTCCTCATATGACCTTTTTTTTTCCCATATTTTGTTTAGTGTACTTTTTAGTAAAACTATCATATTAATTTGGGTTAAAGTGTAATTTTGACACGGAAGTAATCACTAATGAGTGTGTTTGGTTCAACAGAGGTTAGGTTAGGTGAGGTTTATTTAAGTTAGATTAGAGGAAGTTATAAAGTTGTTTGGTTCAAGAAGAGGGTAGGGGAGGTTTAGTATCTTGTTTGGTTCGGGAGGTTAGGTTAGTGGAGTTAATTATAAATGGACAAAAATGTCCTTCTACATATTTTCCTTTTTCCTTTATAATATATTTATTAATAATAATTGTTTGTAAAATTATTATTATAAAATAATTATTCTAACAATTATATACACTTCTTTCACATATCCTTCTCTTTTTATAATACATAAAAAGATGAGTTATAATAAAAAAAAATTGGATTTAAATTAGTTAAAGACCATAAATATAAAAAATATATATATAACTTACTTTTAAAAAATGTCCTTGTTTATAGGATAAAAAAATGACTGCAGTCCCCCCCCCCCCAATCACACCCCCCAGCTCTTTGTCGAACAAAGAAGAAAAATACCAGGAGGGCAGTGCTATAATTTTTAAAAAATTGTTATGGGCAAATTAATCACAATTGGGCACAAATATTATCTCACATAGAAAAGACCCCAAATTTGAAGGTTTTGTAAAGTGGGGGAGGTTACCACTAAAGAACAAAAAAAACCTCCTACACCTAACCTAACCTTCTTCTAACTAAACATCTATTTTTGATCTCCAACCCCACTCCAACATAACTTAACCTAACAAAACCTCCAACCAAACAAAGCTTAAAGAGTACAAGGTATCTGAAAATTTTTGAGGAGCAATTTTGCTCCAAACGTATTTAAAAATAAACAAATTCACCATTATTATTAAATAGTTGATGTTAACTTTTAACATTTTTAACGACAAAGAATAAAATTGCTATGTTTTTGTTACTTTTCAAGATAAAATTGTTTATGGAAAAACTTCTAAATACCCAACGCTTCTAAATGATTATATTTGGAGGAAAATTGCTCCCTAACCCTTTTAATTTTTATACTTTTGGGTGACATTAGTTTTCTGATTAGTATCTATATTGTTTAAATTATGATAATGAATTTGTGATTATACGTCTGTGTGTGTGTGTGTGTGTGTGTTAATGTATATGTTTTTCACATGGATTATGCATTTATATTGCTCAATTACCATAGAGCTTTCTCCAAAAAAAAAAAATGTAGAAGAGGTCTCTAAAAATACTAAATATAGTGTAAACTTGATATGAAAAAGTACCATTAATTATATCACTAGAAGATGGTTAATTAATTAAAATGTAACTCATTTATCTAATTTCGGATTCTCTTCACTAAATTTTCCTCTTAACATTTACCATACTATATAATACTCAATTTTCTAAATAATTATAATTATAATGTATTCATATTTTGTTGTGTTAATTTGTTTGTGCGTCCATATGTGATGATCATGGAGCTATATGTGATGTGGTATCTGCGCTAACCATTTTTTACACTCCCTCTGGTCTTTAATATAAAGTTCACCTTGTAGTTCAATTTTTTGTTCATTAAAAGGGGTCTTATTTTCAAGAATCAAAGAGAGAAATATATTTGCCATTTAAAAAAATCTCTCTATATATATAACATGGGGAAAATGACATAAAAACAACCTCAAAAATACAAAAGTTGTTAATAGCGGAAGAAATAAAAAAATAGCTATGTAAAAATTATGAATGACATGAAAGAGTGATTTGATAAACGAAAGTTGTTAACAGCTAATGATATGTAGTAAATAGATATACAAAAATTGTGAATGGCTTGAAAAGTGGATTTCTTGGTAAGCAAAAAATTTTAGTAACTAATGAAATATAGTGAATATCAAAACAAAACTTATGAATGATCTACAACTCTGCTACCAACATACATAGATGCTTGCATCTTTTGCAAGAAGGAGTGGAAAATAGGTCATCGCCTACATTCCATGGCAATGGAGATTCAAGCTATTGGTGCAGATCTACAACTGTGTAAAACTCTGGGATTGAAGAAAGTAAATGTGTACTCTGATTCTACCAAGGCCCTACAATTATTGTTGATGGATTTTGAGTTGTATCACCCTCTAAAGGAAGAGATCAATGAGGTTCAGTTATTAATATTCTCTAACTAGGATCTTGAAATTATTTATTCTCACAAGGAAACACTGCAATGTAAGGATTACTTAGACAAAATGGCTCAGGAAGCGAACAATGAGCTGACCATAATTTCAGGTTCTACCAGCATTTTGTTTGAATCAAATCTTAGATGATAGAAGTTGAGATTTGAGTTGTCCCGCTTGGTTGTGAGGTTGCAATGCTGATATAATTCATAAAATTAGTTCTTGCCGGTTATATTAAAAACAAAGTTGTGATTGACTTGAAAGAGTGGCCTTGTTACTTGCTAAATAAAAGTTGTTAATAACAAATTAAATATAGTGAATAGCAATATAAAACATGTGAATGGGTTGAAATCAAAACTAAGAAATTAATCTGCACAATTTTTATTTTATTATACTAAATGATAATCATTTGCTCAAAGCTTACCTATATTTTATTATTTTTAGCATATAAATGGTGGAGCGATCAATCCTCACATTCACCACTTTGCGGGAATTAAAAAACTTCAAAACTTAAATTGCTTCAACTTTACTTCATAACCCTTTCTGTTTTCCTAGTTTAGTGTGTGGCAATGTTCACAAAAAGTCACAAAGATAGTGTTTTGATTGTCTTCTAGATTTTTAACCAATAAGTCAAATGTATTTCTCTAAATTAATCTTTTCTAAAAGTTTATTAACTGATATTTTTCAAGGTGCGAAATTATATTTATTTCCTATATAAAGTGCAATGGAGTCGAGTGGCCTTCAAGAAGATGAAAAACCTGAGAATCCTTATTGTTGAGAATGTGTGCTTTTCCAAAGACCCCAAATATCTCCCAAATATTTGAGAGTATTGGATTGGAGTGGATATCCATCATCGTCTTTACCATCTGATTTTAACCCCAAGACACTTCTCATAATTAGCCTTCCTGAAAGCTGTCTTCAAGTTTTCATAGTCTTTCTAGTATTGTGAGAAATTCCCAAAGATAGCCATATTTGTGGGGATCTAGCACAGAAATAGACGATTCAATCTTGGATATCAGGCTGAGAGTGTTTGTCAATGATTCTGAGCAACTTATTTGTTTGTGTAATTACATAGTCTATAAACAAAAAATGGCGAAACATATAATTTGGTGTGGCCTACGATGCAAACAGGAGAGGTTGATTTCTACACATAAATGGAATCATGTTCAGGTTTCCTAGGAGTTGAAACACCACAGGCCGTATGATCCTTGTAGGGTAGTTTCAGACGACAATGGTATCCCAACAATGAATATAGATCTGTCTGGAATTCATGTCTTTGAGGAAGAAAATAGCTGCATTGAGAATATCCGATTCACAAATCCTGAGACGATGAGAAATGACTATAGAATGTTCTATTCTCTTTCATATCTTTCAAGGGACCGCTGTTTCCAGTTACTTGAACAATTGAGAGGTACTATCTGTTTCTCTAGTTTGATTTGTTCATCTTGCTTGTATCTTGTTCTTTGCTTGAGGGTTGTGTTCTCGCTGGCTCACCACTTTAACAATGAGTTATCCAAATATAATTACTGCATAAGAAATATGATACCAGCTTGCAATTTATTGTTAACATGAATGCTCTTTTCTTAATAAATATTCCAACTAATTTACTAATCGAGTTCGAGTCAATTTGAGCTTTTGAAATTAAAAAACTTATGTCTGCAGGCATCAATCTATATTTCTTCTGTTGCAAGACATAAATGAATGTATCAGTTTGTGTATGTATTTTTATTATATACTGAATATCTGCTAATTACTCCTCCTGTCCTAAACCTCTCTCCTCTTCTTATAATGTAAGTTGGGCTCCCCTTTGACTTATATTTGCCTCTGAGATGTTAGTATTAATCTTGCTTGGTATTTTATATTAATTTTATATGTTTTAATTTGTTCAAAATTTTTAAAATTGTTTAGTTACATATTTAAAGTTGAAACTTGAAAGTACTTTGGTATTGTTTTCAATGTTATATTTATTTATTATTAACTGCACTATTAGTGTGTAATCATTTGGTTTTAATATAAAACATATTTGGAGAGTTGACATTGATCTTAAATATAAGCCATAATTTTCATATTTGTCAATATTTCCTAATTTACCCCTATTGATGCTTCTTCAACAATAATTAAGGAAGAAAGGAAACGAGGGAATTAAGGAAGATGAGTAGGCTGTATTTTAAAATATATGTTATACTAACTAAGTCAACTAACTTCCTTAACCTAATCAAATATGATAAATATGTCTTATATTAAGGAGTAAAGTGAGTATTTAGTATGTAATTAACTAATTACTGAGAACTTGACATATAGGCTAATAATGAAATGAGTAATAGCAGAATAGTGAGATGCTTGCAATGCATAAACTCAAAATGGTCTATCAGAACATAATTAACCATGTTTTACAGAAATGGACAGGTCATAGATACTTTTATCTCAAATCAGTAAAGAATATGTGGAGGGTCAAGAGTTGTTTTTAGATTTTGCTTTTGTTCATGGAAATGCCAGGGATGAAAATTGTTTACTGTTTCCAAAATTTAATTTTTAGAAAGTGACACGTGAGAATGAAGTGTGTTATCATCTGGTAACTAAAATTGTGTTACTGCAAGGTTATATAATGTTCAGGAAGAAAGAAAATGATGTGCATTGGCGGTATCCAGTAAACTGACAAGTGAAGAGAATTTTGTAGAAAGGATATGATTAATGGACGTAGTTCGTGGTGTTTTTATTTTGATGATTCATAACAATAATATATAGTGTAATATTTGGATATTTACATTTGTTGTCTTCCTTAATTTTTAGTATTTTGCTTATAAGGATAATGGTGATATATAACTCTATGTAGATACCCGATTTTAACCAAAAAAATTATAGTAAATTGTTAGATTTGATTATCTATATGATTAGTTTTGATGATTCCAGATATTGGAGTAAAAAGTTTACATGATATATGTATCTTTTGTTCTTTATATTTTAAATCATGCGTAAGAGATTTGACTAGCTACTAAATTCAATGTGAATATCTTGTCTTCTTAAGTTCCTTCAGAAAAAAGAAGTTTTGGGGAAAGAAATTGGAAAATCAAGATTCAAGTTAGTGTATAAGTTTGATGTCACCCATTTCACCTCCTCTTGGGTGACCAGTGCATCTAACATAATTGCCTACAAGTTTAATATTAGTGTTATTGACAACATGGTTTTGGTTGTCGCCATTATTAGCCTGTTGAGGTCATCAGATGGCTGAGCCAGCTCATTAGCAATGATAGTGAGTTTTTGATTTGTTCTACTTCTATCTTGTACCTCATCAGGGAACACACTACGCAATAAAACTTTGTGTGCATGGAATACTGCATTTAATCATCTAGTAACTCATTAATCATTAATGAGAGAATGTATTTTATAAGTGTGTATATATAGGAGGAGATATTTGGTCTTCCAATGTCCTGGAGAGAGGTGCCCAGAGGCACAATATCTGTAATGTTGAAAGGATCCTTGTAAGTTGCAAATAGACAGTGAGTAGTTAAGTAATGAGAAATTAAGAAGGGTTAAAATAATTTTTTATCTCTCAAGTTACGTTTAGTTGAAAACATTGGTCCTTATAACTCAATAAAAATCTGGACAAGTTTTCTCATAAAGGGATTAAAACTAATGATTTAAAACTTAAGGGACCAAAAATTGTATTAACCCAATTAAAAATGTATTATGAAGTCTTATTAATACCCGTGAATCATCAAAGCGTAACTTGTCTCAAATTCTGTGTGAACTAGAGACCTACATATTCTAGTTGAGCTTAATACGTGGAAGCATCTTGCGAATGCATCAACAGTTTTTTATAAAGAATGATGATAATGATACGATTTTTATAATTGAGACATTTCTTCATGTAGCTCCATGCTCTAATTTAATTACATCCTTTTATAAAGTTATTTTGTTCTTTTTCAAAAGAGCATAATGTTTCCTGCAAGAAAAATAGTGGCTAAACAAGATAGTAATAAAACCAAGTCTATAGAGTCATATTTAACTTTACAAAAGCAGGTCAAAAGCAATAGAACTTGTTCTTCATTTTCTTCCTCACTTATCCTTGAAGTTTAAGTCAAAACGCTTGTCCTTACTATGATGCTCTACTTTCAAAACCAACAAAACAGAGTTTTTCCATGTAGAATCAATTCTAGAAATTAGGCTCTAGAAAAAGTGAGAGAAAAAAAACCCTCACGCTTTAAGTAAAAATGTGGCATCAAATCCTTTTATACATTTTCTTAACACAATCTAATTTCTCAATTCCAAGGGGAAAAATCAAGGTATTAAAACCCGGATCGGGTATTGAACTGGTCGGGGTACTGGATTAAGGGTCAGTGGGTCAGACCGGGGCCAAATCGGGACTAAACCGGTGAGAAATTGAAAATTTTAGACTTACAGTATGAAATTCTAAAAGAAAATTTTAAACTTTTTTTTTTTTAAATAGTAACCCGGACCGGACCGGGAATGGGACCAGTTTACCGGCCGGTTCGTCGGGTTACATAACCGGACCGGCCGGTCCGGGTTACATAACCCTGGAAAAAACAACCTTGTTAACCTCTTTTCTTACAATTTCCCTCTGCATGTGGTCAGGGTCACCTCGCTTTACCTTATGCAAGCACAAACAAGGGAAAACCCGACATTGGTGTCTCCAACTTTAAGATCCCTCAAGTCACATTTACAATAAACAACCCAGAAACTGAGGCATCTCCCATGCAGATTCCACAACCTACAGCTATTCAACAATTAGAGGTGAAAGATCAGATTTCGGTTGAAGCATTTTATGCTTCCCTGGAAGCAGAGACTGCAATACTGTCAGATCGAGAAAATTTCATAGTGAAATCTGCAAGTGCAGAAATATAAAAAGTTGAAGAACTGAAACAGGGGATTGCAGGTAATGTGAGAGAGTCCCCAGAATTGGGGGAATAGGAAAATGGAATATGGAAATAGATGGGAGATTTGGAAGAAACAAAAGAGAGACCAATTGAGTGTACAGTGTAAAGAAACAATTTGACCACTGTACAATGATTATTATGTTATTAAAATTATATCTGATCTCACCTCAGAATCTAGTTGCCTAATTCAAATCACTAAACGTACAACACTTTATGGAATTAATTTGGGTAATTTAAAAAGCCCAATATTAAGGTCCAAAAATGAAGTAATATTAGAGAAAATATTTGGTCCAAAAATAGATGGAAATTGGCCAAAGAAAAATAAGAGAATAAATTGGATTAGAAAGATAATGGCAAAATCGTAATTTTGCCAAAATAGCACAAAATAAATTATTTTCCAATTAATTTAAGTTAATTTCAATTAATTAAGGAAAATAAAGGTTAAAAATATATTTAGAAAATTTTGGTCAATTTAATATGAATTTATTGAAAATTTGAGCAAAAAGTGCAATTTTGACCAAAATCGAGACTTTACGTGTATACGTAACCGGAACAAGTTGTGAAGCCAATTGAGAACATAGGGAGGGACCTATAGGTGTCTCCTGCACATTGCAAGAGGAAGGAAATATTGGTTAGGCTTAATGAGCTTAGTTACATGTACTTAGGGTTTATGTACATAAAATTGATTTTGGAATTTTTGGAAATTCCATAAATCATTAAAAAAATCATATAATATAATAAAAACACTTTACCATCATCTTCCTCAGCTAATTTTCGTGCCCAACCAGATCTGAACTAGTGAGAGAAAGGGTGAAATTCTAGAGAGAGAAAAAGAAGAAAAACTTGCAGAGGTAAGTGATTTCTTTGGTAAATCGGTTCCTAATACGTATAATTTCGTTCCTAAGCTACTCTACTATGTTATTCAAGGTTTGGAAAGCTCAAATTTGGTGTTCTAAAGGTTAGGTTTCATCCATTTTTGGGAAAAGCTTGTGGGAGCTTGAGGTAACTTCCAAACCTTCGTATATTAACTATTCTGGCTGTTGTGGGCAATTTAATCGGTGAAATTTCGCCGGATTGCCATTGATTTTAAATTTTGGAAAAGTGTGTGCCTAAGGGTTATGCTATCCAATTTTAGTTCAAATGGTTGTTATAACTCAATTAGATGGTTAATAAAGTGATTAGGAGAAGAAAGGAACGCGTTTACGGAGTCGAAATCACAAAACATCGATTTTGCCGGAGGACTCCATTATTTCGGCCAGGGATGTTTGAGGGCCTTAGAGTTGGATTTTAAATAATTTGATGATTCCATTGGATTCAGTGGCCAAAAATATGTGGGGTTACAGTTAGGCACTTTTTCGGAAAAGGCCGAGAAAGCATAATTACGGAAACGCCCCTAAAACCCTAAAAGTAGGCACTTTGAACCCAGAAATGGATTCCTTGGATGAAAATACGTCAAAATAGCCCTAGTTAAAAATTTAGAAAAATGTGCCATCGGGCCGGATACGGTGGGGCCGGGCTGGCCGGGGTCCCGGGGGCATTTTGGTAAATTTTCACCATAGGCTAATATAACCACAAAAAACACTATGGAAGAGTCTAAAATGATACTTGGATAGGTTATGACCTATTTCTTGTATATTTAATATTTTAGAACCGAATCGGGAGATGAAAGTCGACACGTTTCACGAGGCACACAAAAAGGGGTCGATAGAACTTCGAGGTAAGGACATAATCTTTCATACATCATGCCATAGTTTTATGATTGTGTGGATGCCATTGTTTGTAAATGCGCTTTATTAATCAACATGTTTTACCTAGAGAGGGGCCAGTAGTGCTAGAGGCATTTACACTGGAGTTGGCGGAAGACCAACCGGTGCAGATTAGTGGGGCTGGGCCCTACTCATGTATACATGCAGATGATATTTTTATATTGTTCATTAATTGGTGCATACATGGCATATATCATATTTAACTTTCGCATTTTCTATGAACGATAGCATGTTTCTACAGGATTCTTCATAATCTCACCCCTTTTTCTAAACCAAACATCTCAGCGAGCGCCAGTGGATCAAAAGGCAAGAATGTAGACCAAGGGAAGTGACTGGCATGTGCCTCGAGGCAACACAAAGTTCGTGGTTATAGATAGTCTATGTCTAAAATTTTTTTGGATATTTTGGTAATAGTGGTGTATATTGTCGCATTCTGTATGGTTGACTTTAGGCTGTAAACAAATACTTTTATCAGTATATATGTACTCTTCTGTATGCATGTGGAACTTGATCTTTATTACTCTGTGTATATCGAAATGAAAACGGGTGTTGACAACAAGTACAGTAATGGAATTTACAAAACACTAGATTTTTACTAACAGCACCTATCTAAAACATTGTCAACAAAAAATTTAGCATTACTCATTCCACCTACACCCAATGCATAGAAGTCATTAACCCAAAAGAAGGTGTTCCTTCATGTGCACTTTAATTACATCAACTGTCACCATTAACAACTGTTTCAATGGAAATGACTAGTACAGTAATGAAATTTACAAAACACCAAATTCTTACTGACAACAACAACCAAATACATTGTCCAATGACAAGTGAACATTACGATTCCACCAGCATCTAATGTTTTCTTGTCATTCCCAGGGCATAACCTATTGTTTTAACAAAAAACAATACTTACATAAAGCACATCATATATGTCATAACCCTTCTAACCAAAATATCTGAAGGGATCCAAATCATTGCACATAAACCAAAAGATGACTTTAAAATAGCTACTCCTAGATCTGCACACCCAGGCTTAAGTTCAGTTTTCTAGATCCCCCTCCGACAGAACCAAAAGGAACGACAGAAAACCCTTCTGCGATAGAACCGAAAGGAACGACAAAGGAGTGATTCAGTTTTCTGGAGCCCTTCTGCAACAGAACCGAAAGGAACGACATGGAGTGATTCAGTTTTCTGGAGCCCTTCTGCGACAGAACCAAAAGGAACGATATGGAGTGATTCAATTTTCTGGGGGTGAGTGTGAGTAAATGAGTTGATGGGCATTTTGGTCTTTAGCCTTAAACTTCAGTAACCCAGATTGGTCCTTGATCACCTATCTGTCTTTTCCAAGTTATAAGAGACTTTTTTTTTTACAATTGAAATGATATTTATATAGAATTTTCCCCTATTTTTTAAAGTGTTTTACATCAATATTTTTAAAGAGTCAACTTATACTCCAATTTTTCATCTATTTTTTTTAATAAAAAACTTTCATCTATTTTAAAGACTTTTACTCGAAACATGTCATTTGATGGATATGGTAAGATCATTTTATATAGTATATAGTATTACGTAAAATTTTAACCGCCATAGTCAAAACGCAAGTCAGTACAGTATTTTGGGAAAATCTCATATAAAGCTATTTAAAATAGAACAGTTTTAAATTAGATTGGTAAATTCAACAAATCCTTAATTCAATCATCAACCTAATTTAGGATTTCAAAATGTAGGTAAAATGACTTTAATGACATTTCCTCTCTCCTCTTTAAAGAGTTTCATTACTTTGTAACTTATGTTTTTCAATATATATATATATCAATATTAATATTTAATAAACCAAAATATGATTCATCTATAGTTTAAATATATTAATTATCATGGTAAGAATAAAAACTTACAATATTTTCAAGTAAGGAGTTCATTTTATTAAAATGAACATATTTTTTCAATATATATCTATATATATATGTCACTATAAAAAATATTTTTTAAATAAATATATTAATTATAAATTTTACTATATTTATTTCATATATAAATTTTTTCTTAGAAAGTTCTATATTTCAATAAGCATTTTATGAAATTGTAAGTGTATTTAATATTTTTATCTAAAATATCCTTAGAAGCACATCAAAGTTGAACGCCTTTCTAATAGAAACAAATAATTAATATTAATAATTTATATTAAAGAATAGAAAAGTTAAAAATGTGAAATCTTAAATAAATTGTTTTTTTAAAAACTCCGGTTTATGCATTAGGAAAAATTATTTAGAGTTTGTTCAGATTAATGTTGCTAAAAATAGCTTTTATTTCAATTGATTTTTGTAAATTGAAGTTTGGCAAGTGTTATCCTTTCATTTTTCTTTTAATTTGTCTCACTTGATAAAAATAACTACATTATTTTTTTAAGAAAACTAAAAATTTTTTATTATATTTTTGTATCTTTGACATCAATTGAATGATTTTTTGTTGAAAAAAAAAATCAATTTTTTTAATATCAATTAAATGATTTTCAGTTGGTATGTATCATGGTTTCATTTTTTTTTTTTTTGCTTGAATTATTTTTTATGATCCATTTAGAACATAAAAAAAAATCCTTTAATTTAGAAAAATTATATTTTATTTGATTATATATTAATGTTGATATATATAGAGCAATAAAGTCATATAACAATAAAACTCTTTTAAGAGTGAGAGAAGAAAGGAAAGGGCATTAAAGTTATTTTGCCCACATTTTAAAATCCCAAATTAGGTTAATGACTCAATTAAGGATTTGTTGAATACACTAACCTAATTTAGAATTTTCCTATTTTAGGAAGCTTTATTGGGATTTTCCCTAGTATTTTAGTTCTCTTATGTGTACTTTTTTTTAATATCATTTTGCCTTTTATAATGAAAAGAGAATAATATAATTTTATTAAAAATATTTTTGCATGTATATTATAAATATAGTTTTTAAAAAATTCAAAAATATCATATTTTGGGGGGGGGGGGGAATCTATTCCAAGAAGCAATTGCTCATTTCACAAAATGAAAAGATTTGATTTGCATTTAAAATACCAAAGGCACTATTAATACAAATGATAATGTACATAACTTTCATAAGAAACGAGCATGTGAAATCCGTGTGTTACACGGATTGTTTGTGCTTCCGGGATAATATTTATATTTATATTACCAAATGAACTTTGACAGGAATGTGAGGGATCATATACAAAGGTTTATGTAGAGAAAGTCTCACATGAATATGGTGAAAGCCTGCCATAGTGAATAGTTAAGGCAGGATATTCAACAAAATAAAAATACATGAAACGTGGGAAAGGTAGCAGTTGAGCATTATATAGAAGCAGAGATAATTGTCATCATAGACTCTCTTTCAGCACTGACTCAAGTAAGTGGCAACAAAATGATAATTGAACTATGAAAGCATAGCAATTAAGGAGGCAGTAAGTTATGTCAGTGACAAGGGAGAGGAGGAGTTTGTTGAGCCACGTACATTAGTAATTGCTATGGTACTCACCAAGTATGAGAAGATTAGTAATTAATAATTTATTTATTAAATTGAAAGTGCATGATGGACAATATCTACGATTATATAAGAAGGAGATGAGTACCTTAATCAGAATTGCCACTTGAAAGTAATTGATATGTTCAATTAAAGATAGACATACTTAACAACACGGCAATATCTACTGATATTTTCACAAAAGACTAGAATGAAACG
The DNA here is from genome assembly GCA_963855925.1 of Inga laurina. Classification (NCBI taxonomy): domain Eukaryota; kingdom Viridiplantae; phylum Streptophyta; class Magnoliopsida; order Fabales; family Fabaceae; genus Inga; species Inga laurina. The sequence continues at coordinate 9,785,068 of OY979702.1, forward strand.
AACTGAAAAGAATGAAATGAAAGCAGCTCCATGAAATGGAATGATTTAAAATGCATTGAGTAAATTGAATTTAAACATCATTGAAGTGTAAGACTAATTAGAAAACTTAAAAGACTAATAAGAATATTAATGGTAATAAGAACTGTTAAAAAGCAAACAAAGCAAGACAACATGGGAGGAAGGAAAAAGGGAAGAATTTAAACTATCTTTTGGCTGGGGTGAAGGGTCAATTCCTTAGTGTAATGGTTCCCTTAATGTGTATTCCATAAACAAAAGTGAAACTACTTTTGTCCAAGTATTTAGTCTTGAAAGATTTTTGGCTGTTGCATTTTATGCTGATTGGACTACATTATGAGCTTTGTTTGGTTGGATGGGAGGGAAGGGGAAGAGAGTTTTTGTTTGATTCAGGAGGTGAAGGGATGTGAGTCAATTAAATATTGACAATTATGCCCTAATACTTTATTTAGATATCAAAGTTATTATTTTTTAATTTATAAATCGTAAAAAACCTTTGTTACCTAACTTATATGTGATAAAAAAAAACCTTATATACATTTGAAATGATGATTTTAATAATTTTAATATGTTAACTCATCAAATTTAATATGTTTTTAAATTTGAATATAAATCCTAAATCAAATTATAATACTAAGATAACAAAGGTAATTATGGTATAATCCAGATATCATATTTTATTGAGATATTTGTGATAATGTTAAAAACACATAAACTTATCTAACTTATCTAAGATTATTCTAGGTATATACTTGTGATCATGTTATAACATTAAAACATATTTAATTAGAACATAAATCAATAAACTAATCTAAAGTGATGTATCATACAAAAGAAATATATAAATAGACATCTGTAGTCTGAAAGAAGGTTTGGAGGGCTAGAAGGACAACTTGTGGTAGCAACAGGTAGAGGAGTGAGTGGCGTTCACAAAGAGCGGGGAGGAGAGGGGAAGCATAAATACTGACATGAGGGAGAAAGATAACCGATTTGAATAAGTTTAATAATATTTAGTAAGATATGATTTGATTAGTTAGATTCGATCAGATATATTTTTATTAAATAGATTTTTTTATTTATTTGGCTTATCCTAGTAATATCATATGTGTTTTATAATCAAATGGGTAAACTTGGGATAATGATTAGCATTGGCATTTTTGTCAGAATAAGACATAATATTTCTCACCCCTAAAAAAGGCCCAAATTTGGAGGGGCGCGAAAAGAGGGGAAGGGAGTACTAAAAGACAAAATTTCTCCCCTCTCCTCCCTCTCACTTTTCCCAACCAAACACGCTCACCCTCACACCATCCCTCCCCTCCCTGCTCCTCCCTACAAAAAATATGAAACCAAACAATGCCTTAATGTGTATTTATAAACAACAGTGAAACTACTTTTGTCCAAGTATTTAGTCTTTAGAGATTTTTGGCTGTTGCATTTTATGCTGATTGGATTACATTATACAAGATCCAGAGTAAAAAATTAGGTTCCTTTCATGCGAGCAAGGAATCATCGGTGTCTTTCTCATTCGATGAGGAATTGTGTGATTGGGGGATCAAGCACAGAAATAAACAACTCATTAAGCTCAGTGTTCTTGTCAATGGTGCTGAACAACTTGTTTGTTTGTCTAATTATATAGCTACTAAAGAAGCAAGAGTGGAAAGACATAATTTGGTGTGGCTTACGGTGCAAACACATGAGAGGTTGATTTCAGAGTCTGAATGGAATAATGTTGAGATTTTATGGGAGTTGAAGTTTCTGAGGCCATATCATCTTTATAGGTTATTTTCAGGCCACAGTGGAATCCCGACATGGAGTTTAAATTTGTTTCGTGTACCATCCTTAATTTTTAGGAATTAAAAAGTCATTTGAGGCTTGGGATGTATACAATTAGAGAGTATGAAGTGGGTTGTGAGAAATTCAAAAAAATAATAATTATTATAAAAAAATTTATTTAAGTTTAGTAATAATGATAAACGATTCTGAAAAAAAAAAAACTCTAGGAGTGATATCTTTATAAAATAATCCAGATTAATATGTACAAAATGAAGGAAAAAAACAAAAAAAGAAAGAAGAAAGAGAATAATTATATATTATTACATTTTTAAAAAAAATAATATTATTTTAATAAAAAGGATGGTGAAGGGATAAAAATATTCATAAACTTTTTTCAAAATTGCATCCACTAACGTAAACATTTTTTTTGGTGTAAAAGTAACCATGAACTTTCAAAAAGGGGGTAAAAGTGACACTTCCATTAAAACTAACTAACAGGCGTTAACTTCAATGTAAAAGTACCAAAATACTCCTATCTAAACAAAAGTTAGGGGGCAAAAATACTTATAAACTTTTCTTAAAAGTGCGTCTACTGCCATAAACTTTTTTTAAGTATAAAAGTAACTATGAACTTTCAAAAAGGGGATAAAAATGACATTTCCTTTAAAACTAACTAACAACCATTTATTCTGGTATAAAAGTACCCAAGTCCAAAACAGATGGGAGGAGAGGGTTTCAATTATTTTGGGGGCATGAAATTCCAGAAAAACAGTGGTCAGAAGCGTCTTTAGCCACTATTCATCTCTATTCTCTAGCAGATTTTAGGAATACAAGTCAAATAGCTGCTCATTTCAAGCAATACCTTAATGGGTATTGTATAAGAAACAACGAAACATTTTATAAAAATATTTGCTCTCCAGGAGGCTTTGCGCTGTGTGGATGTGTGTCTCACAGCTAGTGTTGAAGTAGGTCGTTTTTCGGGGTGTTCTAGATTCGTGCCATTTGAGGAGATCCCAGCGACAATGTCAAGAGCCTTGTATGCAAGAAAGGAATCATCAGTGTCTTACTGGTTCTGTGAGGAATTCCCAAAGATAGCCATATTTGTGGTTGGGGGATCTGGCACTGAAATTGACGATTCAATCTCGGATATTAGGCTGAGAGTGTTTGTCCATGGTTCTGAACAACTTAAGTATATGTGTAATTACATAGTTCATAATCAAAAAAAGGATAAACATATAATCTGGTGTGGCCTACAATGCAAACACGATAGGGTGATTTCAATACATAAATGGAATCAATGAGTTGTTATTGCAGGTATACCCCTTCAACAATGAGTTATTAATATGAATGAAATCCATTTTTTTGCTTGCCTTGGAACTGATATTTCACACTTAGATCAAATCAAATGTTGAAATTTGTTTTTAATGTTGATCAAATGCTTTCTTTCTAGTTAAAATGGTTGCATCATTTGATGGGTTGAACTGTGCTCAAGAAGTGTTGTTCTGATTATAGTGATTCATATCTTCTTCCCATAGAATGACCTTGTCTACTTGCTAGAAAGTGCTTTAGTTCATGAATGACAAGTTTCTGAGGGTGAAAAATGTGAGCTCAATGCAATACAGTAATATTGGTGCAGATTTGACATGGACATGAAAGAGTTAACTGCTTTGGTACTATTGGTGGCCTCGATCGCTTCATGCTAGTAATTTTAAACAAACAGCCACTAATGATGGTATGGGGTTACTATTTGCATCTTGGCCTCGATGCTTTGCTTCTAGGCTCCCAAGTGAACTGTCTTACAATTATTTCTTTTTGTTTATTTATTTATTTATTATATCCTGGGTAACATGCTTCTGCATTAATAAATTATCCTTGTATCATGGTTTTTTTTTTTTTTTCCAGCTAGTGCTCCTAAGCTCATGCTGTATAATAAAGGCAACAAGCTGATGTCCTTGTAAGATCAATTCGGCTTGTATTTGCCTTCACCTCTAATGTTTATTTTGGCCAAAGTAACAACTTTATTAATCACCAAAAAATTAGGTACAAACACCAATAGCTGAAGTTAAAAAAAAAAAAGAGAAAGAAATCCCTCGGAAAAATCTATTGTACAAACTAACGCACCAAAAAAAGCCTCACCAAAAAACATATACTTAAGGAAACAAACAAAACGGCAAAACCTATCCATTATGCAGCACTAAACTCAATATCAATTAGCCAACACCTTTCTTCCTGCAACACTTTGATCTCATACCCAGAGAAGCTGATACCTCTAACTAAAAAAAAAAAAAAGAAAAGAAATAAAGGCAATAAAGTTGTTCAATCCCATTGCTAGAGTACACAAGCAAATAAAAAAAAGAAGAAAGAGATTAAAAAAAAAAGGAAACTTTAAAAGACATTAGGTTATTAAATTTAACAAAACTTGAATTAGGATTCTACGCTGTTTGATCAACTCTCCTCACCGACGTATCCAATGATTGTCTTTGGATATGCCCATACCACCTCAGATGATTTTTTACCATTTTCTTTTTAATGGATGCCACTCCAACTTGTTCACATATATGATCATTACGAATCTCATCTTTTCTTATATGACGACACATCCATCTCAATATCTTCATTTCGGCTACTCTTACTTTATATTCATGTTATCCCTTTAAAGCCCAACATTCACTATCATATAGCATTATTGGTCTTTTAGTAATGCGATAAAACTTCCCTTTTACCTTACATCAAATCAAATGTTGAAATATGTTTTTAAGGTTTTATCAAATGCTTTCTTTCTAGTTAAAATCGTTGAATTATTTGATGGGTTGAGTGGTGCGCAAGCAGTTTTGTTCTGATTATAGTTATTTATATTTTCTTCCCTTAGCATGACCTTGTCTCTCAGTAGAAAGTGCTTTAGTTCATGATTGACAAGTTTCAGAAGGCGAAAAATGAGATTTCAATACTATAATTTTTTTTACCAGATTTTACGTGGACATGAAGGAGTCAGTTTCTTTGTTGCTACTGGTGACCTTTCATCATGCTAATGATGTCTTACAACTGCACGTTATGCAAGATGTCTGCGCTCAGCTCTAATTTCGAGGTTCTTTCTGGGGAGTTGGTTCCTAAATTGACCATTGCATGTGCGGACACAGGGTTCCTTAGTCTTCCTCCTCGGCCTCACCTCGCCAACAATATCACCTGCAGGAGATCTTGACTTTATTGAAGAAATTTGAACCTCAGCCTGTTCAGATTATTTCCTCTGATTTCTTTGTTTCTTATTTTCAGCATTTTATTTGTTTTGTTACATGTGCATCTTTGTAGAACCTGACATTTCTTATTAGTATCATTCTGTCCTTTTTATAAAAAGCAGAATTAACCTTGTATCATGGTTAAGCATTTTGCAGTAATGAACTGAGAGGAGAAAATAAGAGAGAAGACAAAAAGAAAGGAAGAGTGGGTGATGATGAATGGAAATTAGACATGGTGCTTAATTCATAGTTAGTTATATATATGATTCTAATAAATTTTAAATATATTTATTTTAAAATGTATTCAAATACGAATCTATTTATATAAAAACAAGGCTTAAAATGCAAATCTATCATTAATATTTTTGCTCAAAATTGTATCTGACACTATAAAATTTTATTGGGTACAAAAATATACATATATTTTTTAAAATAGGGAAAAATGACAAAACCGTTAATTTAGGCAAACATTCCATCACTAATGCCAATCATGTTGCATGCTCTTCTTCGGACCAATGAACAAATCAATATAAATTAAAGTGGGGCATATATACACACGCGTACACTCAGGGGTGTGCAACTTTTTCCCGTCCCGGACTTCTCGTCCTAATTTTGAACAAATCGGAATGGGATTTTCCTGTCCCGAAAATTTCGGGACGGGAAAAGTTCGGGATCGGGAATGAGACTTCCTGATCCCTAATATATATATATATATTATGTATAATTTTTTAAAATATTTAGAAAGTAAGACTAAATGCAAAATAAAATGTGAAAATCCCTTACACCCTCAAGGTAATATCTATTCTTTTAGTTAATTTAGTTAATTTCATTTATTATTTATTAAATAATTCTAATTTTTTTGTTCTTGTCTTTGTGCTTTTTGTAGCTAAATCGACAACTTTAAACCTGTATTGGACTAATGATATATTTGTATTGGACTAATTTGACACAATATGATATTAGATAAATTATATATTTATACTAGACTAAAGAAAATAAAAAAAATTAATATAGGATTTTTTTTTTTAAAAAGGAAATCTGGGATCGGGAAATTCCCGATTCCTATCCCAAACATTTTCCGTTCCGTCAGGATGGGAAATTTTCGGGATCGGGAATGATTTTCATTCCCGAATCTTTCTTGGGATCGGGATTGGGAATGGCATTTCTCGATCCCGCCCCGATCTTGAACACCCCTACGTACACACTAAAACATGTTTTTGTCTTTCTCAATTTCTTCCTAATGTTCAATTTTGCCTGTCTTTGAAACGAGTATACAGGGGGACAGAGAAGGTGAGTTATATACAAATTCTCAGCATTTTGTAATACTTCTCTCTCATTCCACACAAGTAATTAACATCCTTAATATACTCAAATTAATTAGGTCTCAGTACAAAGAGTATTATTTATTATTTGCTGGATGACATGCTTCTTCAGTAAGGAATTATTCTTGTATCATCATGGTTAAACATTTTCCAACCAGTATTCCTGAATTCATGCTGCACAATAATAAGGCATAATAAAGTTGTACAATCACACTGCTCAAATGCACGAGGAAGACAAAAATAAGGGTTTGTTTGAGAAAACAGTGAAAAAAATTAAAGAAAGATTGTGCAGATTTTTTAACTTTCTTCATAATTAGTTATTAATACATATATTTTTAATATATTTTAGAAAAAATTAATCTTGATTATATTGTTTTACTTAAGTCAGTAATAACTCAATCCTCTTTTTACCAACTACAATTTAATCCCGATAATTTTAATCATTTTATAATTGAGACAGTATATTTTAAAAAACAAAATTAGACACATTTAGGTATTTTGAAGGAAATTTTTGTTCTCAAATATAAGCACACCTCAGAGGATTATTAATAACTTTTTTGTTTTTAATTTTACCTCATTGCATGAAGAAAAAGGTAAGAGAAATTGTACAACATATTTTTTCAATACACATTTTTTAATAAAGGTAAACTTACGGATTTTATAAATTTAATATATATCCAATGACTTAATAGTCTTAACTGTCATGCCCTTACACGTGAAAATTAGTTGAAATCAATGTTTAAGTGATATATATAATGTGATCGTTTGGATGAGCGATTCGATTGCTTATAAGTTACTTTTTAATAGTGATTTACGGTATACGAGGTAAGTATGTGAGAGGAGTTGTGTCTCGATTTACGTAAAAAGCAACTTATAAGCAAGTCTAAACCTTTTAAAATCTTAAAAAATTACATGAATGATAAGTTTTGATGAGTCAAAATGATAAGTATTGGAAAAAAAATTATATATATATATATATATATATATATTTAAAGTTATTCAAATAATAAAATCATATTATATAAAAATAATATTTAAATAGTTCCATACGCTAGTCTAAACCTTTTAAAATCTTAAAAAATTTTGTTGTTATTATTTACCTACATAATGCTATACATCAAGGTATTAAAACTCGGACCGGGTATTGAACCGGTCGGGGTACTGGGTTAAGGGTCAGTGGGTCAAACCGGGACCAAACCGGTGAGAAATTGAAAATTTTAGACTTATAATATAAAATTCTAAAGGAAAAATCAAAATTTTTTTTTTTTTAAATTAGCAACCCGGACCGGACCGGTTCACCGGCCGGTTCGTCGGTTCCCGGGCTGGACTGGCTGGTCCGGTCCGGGTTAATGAACTATGCTATACATACATTTAAAACAATTATTTCAGGAAAATATTTTATTTGGTATTTGTTTATAGCTATTTTATAAATATTTAATTAATTGTAAAATTAATTTCAAAACATAGAACATTTCTCAAAAATTAACATAGTAGTATATATTATTTATAAATTTTTCACTAAGGAAAAAAAACTTAAATACGTTTTAAATTTAGAAAATTCTAAAATATTTGTTGAAAATGCAAAGTGATCAAAAGGTGATAGAGATTAATTTGAGATTTTAAAGTGATGCTATTTTACAATAATAAGCAACTCCTCGGAAGCATTATTTTCAACAAAAAATTGTATTCATTAATAAAATTAATTTCACCAAAACTTCAAAATCCGTAACATTATGACAAACAAATTAACATTAAATCACACCTGGAGTACTTTTTAAAAATGATCAGAATCCATATTCAATGGCTCAAGCTCCCAAAAATCTTCTTATACACTACATTTGCTCCTTTAAGGGGGAGAATGTTATTAAAGAAAAATTTATTTTTTCATTCAAGTGAATTCACCATGCTAATATTAGTTGGGAATATTTCATTTAATATAATGATGAGAGAAAACATTTAATTATGAGAGAAATAAATAAGACTCACTCAATTGATATAGAAAGTCAATAGAACAATATAATATAATCTATATAATTTCTATATGATTGACGAATATATGTATGATATGTGCAAAATGATTCTAATTTTTTTTTTTGACCTGGTGATTCTAATTGTCTATTATAATTTTTTTGAAGATAAGCAATTGATTACAATAGTTTAATTATAATTTCAACCCTTCCTTGTGCATACATTAATATAATTTGACTTCATTCTAGAAATTCATTCCCTCTAAAACTTAACTATTTATGAATATGTATCTTCCTCCTTTTTCCATTACCTACACTTTTGGCCCTTGAAATCTAGCATTGGTTATGAACAATTTTTTATCAACTCCTTCTATACCTTCCATATCTTTCATCAATCAATTTCACATCTTCTAATCTTACCTTTTGCCTTAGTCCCATTTACACCAACAGGCATACTTAAGGGCCCGTTTGGTACACTGGAATTGATTTTAATGGAAATGGAAATGGATATGGATATGGAAATGGAAATGGAAATGGAAATGGGGACTAAAAGTATGTTTGGTATGTCATGGAAATGAGATGTAATTTTTGTATAAAAATACTAAAATGTCCTTCAATTTTTTATTTTTTATTTTTTTTGCAGGTAGTGGAGGGTAATAGATGGAAATGATCACATGGAATTGTAAAAAATGAGGGGTAAAAAAAAGATTCCATGGAATTTCTCCTGATTCCACATGTTTTTTTATGGAACCCAAAATGAGACTAATTCCATGTCTTGGCTTCCACATGGAATTTAATTCCATGATCTTTCTTTGTACCAAACAAACTTATATGGTGGAAATGAATTCCATTTCCATATCCACCCCCTCAATTCTTACATACCAAACGGGGCCTAAGAAGAAGCTGCCATCTCTGGGCATCATAGAAAGGCTAATCCTGATCAGAACTAAGTTCCAAACATTCACTTTAGAATAAGAAACATTAACACCGCAAAGTAGAATGTTTACATATGAAAATGACCATATACAACAATTGAGTCCATTTAAGGTAATATAAAATTCTCAAAATATTATATCAGTTATCAAAAACAAATAAGTAGATCCACAAGATACATCACAAATTACCTTAATGTATTTGTTCTTACAACTTTAGAGACAGAACATGATAATTCAAATATTTCTCAAACTAATATTAGAAAAGAATGGACATACATTAGAATGGGGTATTGGTCAGGAAGCTCAGCCAATAAAAAGAAGGCAAAGACATACTACTCATACAAAGTACAAACACAATATAGGAAGCCTTTGTATATAACTATTTGAACCTCAAATCAATATAAGAAGCCATAAGATTTTTTTTGGTTCGATTTTCTAAGGTTCTTTTCAGATAATTCTTTAGATTCCTTCAACAAAGAGTACAACAGTCTTGATTAGAAGCTTCTAAGTTGGGGTGAAAAAAATCCTTGTCTTGGTATGGCCACCACCCCTGCTTCCACTATTAGTTTCTTGACAAATTCTTCCTGAAAACCAATACTCTAAACTAAAAGGCAGGCATTCAATCCGTAAGAATACAGAAAAGTGATGAATAACTTGCTGGATCACATATGTAGCCAATACTCTAAAAAGAAAGGCAGTCATTCAATCCGTAAGAATACAGAAAAGTGTATGCTAGCAAATCGAAAAGCTTCCAAAAAGAAAATGAAATTGTAGATGTCAAGTCACCTAATGAAATTCAGCTGGGCAATTTACATGAAAACTGCATACATTGGGTCTTCATAAAACTTCTTGTTTGTTCAATGAAATAGCTTATAATTAATACAGATTTATACATATAAGGTCACCAAATTTAAAATGAATTTAAAATTTGAAACAACTTTTAATCAATCAACTTGCCTTGCTACCATTTTCCTTATCACAAAAAGAGTTAGTCAGCTATTAAAACCAGCTCTAAAGCATTCAGGTTCATCTATCCTTATAATAAATTGAAGGTAGTAAGACCCCCGATCTTTCCTGTGTATTCTACTCCAGAAGTATGAAGACCATGAATATAATAAAAACCCAAATAACTAAAACAGAAAGATAACACCAACAAATCATATTTTTCTTTTTTAGAGTTTCCACTATTGAGGAAGCTAAGCCTCACTAAAATATAATGCAGGTACTGCCATCAATGGAACAAAACATTACATACAATGTAACCTATTCAGCAATACCCTATTAGCATGTGAATTCAGATAGAATGGGATATCAACTTGGGTAAGCTGTTCAAGTGTTTATATATATATAGACACATATAAGTACTTCATGAGTTGGTATCCCTTTCTGCAAAACTAATGGCACAAAATATGCCGAATAAATAATATGAATAGAAATTAAGCATATCCAGAAAACATGCATAAATGCCAAGTTGATCACAATAGTAGAAGAGCAGAAGGAATTTAAATCCAATTTTAAACACCCAAAACATACGAAGTCAGATATGCTTCCATTAATACCCAAACAGTTTTCAAATACTTCTACAATTTATTTCTATCATTTATACCCTGAGGTGATGATAATTTAATGAGACAAGATCGCCACCGTAAGGAACTAAATCTATTCCGCATTATGACTCACGAAAGAATTGACTTAAATTAGGATGCACTACGTTAGGAATGCCCATCAATATATGGAAGGAAGCTTTTCATCTAATCTAAATAGCTTAAAAGCAAATGCAGGCTGTTACAGTCTCACAAAAAACCTCTCTTGCTGGATTTATGACATGCAATATTGCACAAGTAGCCACACAACATGTAAAATCCCCATATATCGATGATAAATCTCTTAAGTTTTATACGAGTATTATCCACAATAGAAGCTAATCACTAGATGTTGCTTGTAACAGTTAGGTGAAGCATCGGGCAGGATGAAATACTGAAGTATAGGGATCAAATAAGGAGGAAATCGGTGGCAAATAAGCAGGACAAAATTAGATCAAAAATCAATAAATAGAGATTTCTATAAGCAGAAGACAGTCTGATTGCTTTTTTTAAAAAAATAATGAATCGAGAAGAGATTATCTGAGATTACCTTCATTGATTTCGAACTCCTCAAACTCATCATTGTCGTCGAAGATATCAATCTTGATGTCTTCAGCAGGTTGCTTTGTTTCGGTCACCATAACTAAAGCATAGTGTGCAGTAAAGGGCAATGATGAAATCATAGCAAACATCGAGGAAATCACCATATGGCTCATCTAAGTATTAAATGCTCTAATCTCACTCTCACTCATTGACTTCATCACCGTCGTTTGTTGAGCTAGTGGTGATAATTTCTCAGTTTGCTTCAACTTCTTCACATCGCTCTCAACAAGAGGCTTTGCCACGGGCGGGTCAGGCGTAGACGGCGTTGTTTCGGGAGAGAAATTGCAAGCCGGACCTGGTTTAATAACCACAACTTTTTGATCGGTGATGAAATCTTGGGCAGAATCCGAGAGATAGAAGCCATCAGAGTCTTCACCAGTGGCACCAGAGCGGCGAAGGTTTTGGTCTTGAAAGAGAGGGCAAATTTCTGGAACATCTTGGAGATTTGAAGCAGTTTGGTGGAGGAAACATCCATTTCAGGCATATTCTGAGTGAATTAAACTGCGCAAATTAAAGACGTGAAAGCAAAGAAGGATTAAAAAACAAATGAGTATGAATGTAACGGAAGGGAAGGATAAGAATTTCACAGCTTTTTCTTTAATTTGGATGCCTTCAAAGAAAAGCTGAGCTGTTGCGATTGGGTTAGACTGCCAATTTTTTTTCAATTGAAATTCAAATGATAGTATATGTGTTCTAGGCGGAAAGCCAGTTGCCACAATTTGAAATTTAATCTTGCCTTTCAAATGGAGTCAGAGAGCCTGTGCGGGGGATCAGTGATGGTGATGTGTCAACTCGGCTCAGTTTTGATTCGGAGGAGGAAGGAGTAAGAGCGTGATTATATCTAGGCTGTTGAATACTTATGAATAGTATTTTGGTGAAAGAGTTTTTAATTAAAAAAAAAGGAAAAGGCACCTTCACATGAGTGCTGCTGCCAGGCAGTTGCCTGAGCTCTGGCGCCTACTGGCTAGCACCCTCTAGCCACTAGAGCTTCATATGCCTGACACCGGAGCTTTGGTGACTGTGGCTAGTTTTTTTTTTTGGATTAATTTTCTTTTAAAAAAAATTGAAGCCAAGGTGGTGAAAGTGGAAGTTGAATACACCCCACCTTTGGTATCCAAAAGGCCTAATGACCATTCTTTGATGTATATGTGTATGTATATGCATAACATTATATGTAAATATAATATAAATAATGTTTTACTCACTAACTATACTTATATAGTGTGACAATATTTATAAAGGTATACTTATATTGAAATGTATTGACTAAATAAGTAAACGTATTAACTAAATTTAGTTAATACATTTATATCTTTAGTTAATAGTTTTCATCATTTAGTCAATATGTTTACGTCTTTAGTCAATATCATTATTCATTTAGTTAATATGTTTATATCTTTAGTCAATATCATTACTCATTTAGTTAATATGTTTACACATATAGTGAATACCTTTCATCATTTAGTCAATACGCTTATGCTTTTAGCCAATACATTTCATTATAAGTATATCTTTACAAATACCGTTTATTAAAATGGCCAATACCATTGCAAATTGAGGGATACTATTAAAAGATTTCAAACACTTAAAAATCCCAAATTGAACCGTTATCACCTTTTAGCAAGGAACAAAAAACCAGACCGGACAATGAACCGGTCACGGAACAGGTTTAAGGGTTAATAGGTCAATCGGGGTCTAACCGGTGATCTAACCGGTCATATTAAAATATTACAATTTATTAGTAATAATATATATATTAATATATTTTTAAACTTCTATAGATAAAATTAATTGATTATATTAGATTTGATTACTTGAAGTAAAATTAAAATTGTTAAAAATTTAATATAAAAATAGATAATATTAAAAATGTTTAACTTTTCAAATATATATTGATATATGAAACCTATTTATATTGGGAAAAAAATAAAACATATTTATAAAAACATTACTAAAATCGTGAGAGAGAGAAACTGACTTAATAGTACAATTCCTACTTTCTGCACTCTAGTTCTAGTGTCAGCCTTCACTTATCCCAAAACACGATTTCCTATATGACAATTTGAAAAGTAATGGATCCCAATAATCAACACAAAAAGTTTAATGGCATTAATAAATATTTTTTCTCTTTCTTCTTCTTCACTTCCACATTTTCACTTCTCCTTCCTTCTTCTTCTTGGTCTCCGGTCGCTGTATTTCTTCCATGGGCGTGGGTTAATGTCAGGAAGGGAAATGTTCAAACAAACAAAGACTACATGAGGGAACGAATAGAAGAGCACGAGCTGCTGAAACGTCTCATCTTTTTCCCTCCCTGTTTTTTTTTCATTTTTCTACATCCTTCCAGAGATATCTCATTTTTTTTTTTAAAAAAAAAAGCAAAACGGTTGAACCAGTAACTCACCGGTTTTGATCGGTTTTTTACCGGTTCAACCGGTTTCCACTAGTTCAACTCTTCCCCCCTCTCAAGCAACGAACCGGACCGGACTAAGGACCGGTTCACTCGTTTTCCAATCGGACCGGCCGGTCCTGTTCGATTTTTTGTTCCATGCCTTTTAGGTCATCTTGCACGTTTAAGAGACATTATTTCAGGATTGCTTAAATTCAAAAGTTAACCTTTCTCCCTTTTAAATACTTATATCAGGTGTAGGCTCTATTCTATTCCCTCCGATCTTAATTATAAGGTAAAATTATTTTTTTTGAAGTAATTAAAGAAGCTAATTAAATTATTTTAAAATATTTATATTTATATTTTTTTCTTCAAACTAATCATTTTAACTAATAAATTAATATATAATATAATTAAATAATTTATTTAGCTTCTTTAATCTTTATAAAAAAATCAATTTTGACTTATATTTAGAACAAGATAATGTTCGTGTTTGTTTCAACGTTTGAGGATGAAAACGGGCTTCAATAGTGCAACAAATGGACTTAAACAACGAAACTGCTAAAATGAATGTTTGTTTCAGCGATTGGATTTAAGGTAAAAAAAGTCATAAGTTGGAAAAAGTCATAAGCCTCAAAATAAGCTTATTGGAGCTTATGTGCCTATGTGTGTATAAAATATTGATATGAGTATTTTCATATTTTGGGGATCAATGAGGTAGTCAAAATCACTTCTAATCACAAAAATTCTTTTATGAAAAATATTCTAAATAATTTTCTCTTTCTTTATATAGTAATCTTCTGCTAATTAGAGAATACTTTGGGATAAGAGTTTAGGCAAGTTTTGAGTTTTGTTAATATATGACTGTAGAAATGTAGAAAATAATTAATAATTAATTTTAATTAGTTTAGATTTATTATTTAGTTGTTTTATGATTTTATAATCAATTTTTTTATAAACATGTCATAAATTAATTTATATACAGTGTTTTTACCCATTAAATTAATTCATAAACATTTTATAATTAATTTATTGGAGGTATTATTGAGGTTTTAATCGGTTTATTTTGTTAGATTTTGAGTTATGTGAAAATATGAGTTAGGATTTAATATTTAAATTAGAGTTTGATATAATTTATAAAATTTAAGCTTGAGGTGCACAATAGAAAAGACTTTTGGAGTGTACCAATTTAAATTAGAGTTTGATATAATTTTATTTAAAATTGTACCATTACCAAATTTTCAAATTTAATTTTTGAGAAAATTGTGAAAATATCCCTTTATGTGTAGATATCTTCCCAGGTCCCATTTGACAATTATCCTTTCATTTTTTCATTTTTCATAATTTTTTCAATTTTTTTCTCTTAATTAATATAAAAGTCACTTATGCATATTCATTTTTATATAAGTTACTTTAAGTTACTTATCCAATCACTAATCCAAACACTCATCATTTTACCCAATCTAACTTTTTTCCAACATTAAAATTTCATAAATTTAAGTAAAAATAAGTTACTTATACAATCACCAAAATAAACACACCGAACATGGGTTTGCCTGCAGCTTCAGGGTGGGCCTTTCACTTTCTTTTTCTTATTCATCTTACATCCTTCTCTCTCTTCCTTCCGTTTGTTTATCATATTTGCATCAAAAAAGTAAAAGTGGATGTACACTCCGCAGTCCGCACCCACGTTAAAAAAAGAAAAGTAACTAGTCTGTGATATGTAATACGATATCAGTATTTTAGTCAAGTCTTCTCGGTCAGCCGTTGGCGAGAAAAAGGAGCATTGTCACACTAAACCACAAAAGCTGGAAAATTGTGATGTCCGATGAATGAGAGGAAAATGAAAGGAAACTTGCTTCCTACTTCCTTGATCTCCATTGTTTCTGCGTGATGAGAGGGAAATGAAAGGAAACTTCCTTCCTACTTCCTAGATCTCCATTGTTTCTGCGTCAATTCTACGGCAGATTGTTAAGCTCTCATATTTTACCTTCCTCACAGATTTTGAGTTGAGGTTCTCAGCTGATACTAGAGGCATCCGTAGTTGCTAGCGAAGTAGCAATACTGGTCCCTCTGCGTTTAGTTATCATGGCACCTCAAGGACCACCATCCTCCTCCTTCACCGGCAAATGGAAATACGACGTGTTCCTTAGTTTCAGAGGTGAAGATACCCGCACCACTTTTACCGGCCATCTCTACAATTCTCTCCGTCAAAAGGGTATTCTCACCTTCATTGATGATGTGTCTCTCCAGAGAGGGGAAGAAATCACTCCGGCTCTTGTTAATGCGATTCAAGAATCTAGGATTGCCATCGTTGTTTTCTCCGAAAATTATGCTTCCTCCACTTTTTGCCTTAATGAGCTTGCCCACATACTTCACTACGTCAGAGGAGAAGGTCGGCTGGTGTGGCCGGTGTTCTACGGCGTTGATCCATCGGAAGTGCGACACCAGCGTGGGAATTACAGAACGGCGTTGGCAAAACACGAGGATCGATTTCGAGCCAACCCGGAGAAAGTGAGAAAGTGGAGGGAGGCTTTATGTGAGGCGGCTAACCTATCTGGCTGGCATTTCAAGCACGGGTAACTTTCAAAACAACTTTCTGTTATTATTTTTGTCGATGTTGTAAGCATGATACTTAGTTCTTCAAAAAGTGGAATTGAAAGATGTAGGAGTATACAATAAATTTGACTACTAACTTTAGCCTCACTTCTCATGATTTTATGTCCTCTGGTAGATCTCAACCTGAATATGAATTTATAAGTGACATCATTGAAGAGGTATCCAAAAAGATCAATCGCGCTCCTTTACATGTAGCTAATCACCCTGTTGGACTAGAATCTTCTGTTCAGGAAGTGATCTCACTTTTGGAACTTGGATCTGGTGAAGAATTTATCATGGTAGGGATCCATGGAATTGGTGGAGTGGGTAAAACAACAATTGCGCGTGCAGTTTATAACCTCATTGGCGATCAATTTGAAGGAGTATGTTTTCTTGCTGATATTAGAGAGAAGGCAAGTAACAAGCATGGACTTGTACAACTTCAAGAGACGCTACTTTCTGAAGTTGTCGCAGAAAACAATCTCAGGCTTGGAGATGTTCATAGAGGGATCCCAATCATTAAAAGAAGGCTCTTCCGGAAGAAGGTTCTTTTGATTCTTGATGATATTGATAAGCTCAAACAGTTAGAATCAACTGCCGGAGGACCTGATTGGTTTGGATTTGGCAGTAGGATCATTGTCACAACAAGAAACAAAGATTTGCTTACTACTCATGGGGTGAAAAAATTATATGAGGTGAAAGAGCTAAATTTTAATAAATCCCTTGAATTGTTGAGCTGGAATGCCTTCAAGAATAATAGAGTTGATCTTGGTTACATGGATGTTTCAAACCGTGCAGTCTTATATGTTGGTGGTCTTCCGTTGGCTTTGGAAGTAATAGGCTCTAACCTATTTGGAAAAACAATAGAACAATGGAATTCTATGCTAGACAAGCATAAAAGTATTCCTAACAGTGAGATCCATGAAATCCTGAAAATAAGCTATGATAGTTTGGAAGAGAATGAGAAGGGAACTTTCCTTGACATTGCTTGTTTCTTTAATAAATTAGAACTGAGTTACATCAAGGAAATGCTCTATGCTCATGGCTTACATGGAGAGATTGGTATTCAAGTCTTGAAGGACAAATCTCTCATCAAGATTAATGGTTCAAACCATGTGAGAATGCATGACTTGATTCAAGACATGGGCAGAGAAATTGTTAGGCAAGAATCGACGCTTGAGCCTGGCAAGCGTAGCAGGCTATGGTTTGATGAGGACATTGTTCATGTTTTGGAAGAAAATACGGTAAATTAGAATGGTTTCCATAGTTTTACTTTTTAATTTGAACTATTTTGATGTATGTAAAAGGATTGTTGGTTTTTTTGTCTTAGTTTTTCCGACCACTTTATCTTGCTTTCAACATTTGCTTGAATCTTGACCTATTATAAGTTAAAATTAGTTAAGTAGGAGTAGGTTATGTGACAATATGGATATGACATTCCTAATAAATCGGTGGTTTATTAATGCCTTGGCATTCAAAGGGAACTGAAGACGTTGAAGTCATTATGATGCACTCGTTCAAATATAAAGTGCAATGGAGTGGAGTGGCATTCAAGAAGATGAAAAACCTGAGAATCCTTGTTATGGGGAGCGTGTGCTTTGCTAGAGGCCCCAAATATCTCCCAAATACTTTGAGAGTATTGGACTGGAGTGGATATCCATCATCGTCATTACCATTTGATTTTAACCCAAAGAATCTTGTCGTACTTAGCCTACCTGAAAGCTGCCTTCATATTTTGAAACCATCAAAGGCATGTATAGATTTTATGGTTTCGAGGTAACTTCATATATTCTACTGATTTATATGTTAGTGATAAGTTAATTTTGATCATTTTGCAGGAGTTTCGTTCTTTATGTCTCTTGGATTTTAAAGGCTGTAAATCCTTAACACGAGTACCTAACCTATCTGAACTGCCTAACTTGGGGGCTCTGTGTCTTGATTACTGTACAAATTTGATTAGTTTTCATGAATCAATTGGGTCTCTTGATAAGCTCAGATTGTTGAGTGCCCAAGGTTGCAATCAGCTTGAAATGTTGGCACCTTACATCAATTTGACATCTCTTGAGACTTTGGATCTCAGGGATTGCTCAAGTCTGTGGATTTTCCCAGAAGTATTGGGACCTATGGAGAATACAAGAGACATTTATTTGGATCAGACTGCCATACAGGAACTGCCATTTTCAATTGGAAACCTTACAGGGTTGAAAGGGCTATACTTGAGGCATTGTGCAGGGCTTAGACAGCTTCCAGGCAGCATATTAAGAATCCCCAACCTTGAGGTGGTGCTGGCTTATGGGAGTAGAGGGTTTCAATTATTTGGGGGGCATGAAATTCTAGAAAAAAAGTGGTCAGAAGTGTCTTTAGCCATGATTCTTCTCGATCCTCTAACAGGTTTTAGTAATATAATAATTCAACCAGGTGCTTATTTCAATGAATTCCTTAGTGGGTGCTGTATAAGCAACAGCGGAACAAATTTCATCGAAATATTTGTTCCTTGGGAGGATTTGGGTCGTTTGGATCCGCTTCTCACTGGTAGCGTTGAAGGAGATTGTTTTTCGGGTTGGTTTAGATTCTCGTCTAGATTGATCCCATGGACAATGTCAAGGGCCTTCTTCTATGCAAGAAAGGAATCATCAGTGTCTTTCTGGTTCTGTGAGGAATTCCCAAAGATGGCCATATTTTTGATTTGGGGACCTGTCACAGAAATTGGCGACTCAATCTCGGATATTAGGCTGAGAGTGTTTGTCAATGGTTCTGAACAACTTATGTGTTTGTGTAATTACATAATTTATAATCAAAAAAAGGAAAAAAAATTGATTTGGTGTGGTCTACAACGCAAACACGAGAGGTTGATTTCAACACATAAATGGAATCATGTTCAGGTTTCGTGGGAGTTGAAATACCACAAGCCATATGATCCACGTAGGGTAATTTCAGACGACAATGGAATCCCAAAAGTGAATGTAGATTTTTCTGGAATCTACTTCTTTGGGGAAGAAAACATCATGATTGAAAATATCAGGTTCACAAATCCCGATATCTCTGTCTCAGGCTGAATCAATGGAAAAGGACACGAAGTTATGCTTGTCTGATTTGGCTTTGTCTCAGGCTGACATCTTTCTGGAATTGTAAGGGCACGATTAATCAAGGAGTGCACTAACGGCCTGGACTGGCCCAGTTGAAGGCAACCTCTGCAGTGACATATAAATACGATGAATGGTGAGCATCTGATCTGTTTCTCTTTTTTGCTTGTATAGTCCATTTTGTATATTTTCATTGGCTCAAGAGATCTGTTATTGCAGGTATCCTACTTCAACAATGAGTTTTTCATATGAATGAAATCCATTTCTTTGCTGAACTCGGAACTGATATTTCACACAACATAAAACTTAACGAAACAAATTAACATCAAATCAAATGTTGAAATTTGTTTTTAATGTTGCTTTCTGTCTAATTAAAATGGTTGGATTATTTGTTGGGTTGAATGGTGGTGCTCAAGAAGTTTTGTTCTGGTTGTAGTGATTCATATCTTCTCCCCTTTAGCATGACCTTGTCGCTTATTGGAAAGTGGTTTAGTTCATGATTGACAAGTTTCAGAAGGTGAAAAATGTGAGTTCAATAATACAGTTGTAATATTTGTGCAGATTTGTCATGGACATGAAGTAGTTGATTGCTTTGGTACTACTGGTGACCTCTCATCATGCTTCAATGTTAAACAAACAACCTCTAATGATGATATGGGGTTACTATTTGCATCTTGGCCTCAATGCTTGCTTCTAGGCCCCCAAGTGAAATGTCTTACAATTGTTTCTTTTTATTTATTTATTTATTTATTTATTATATCCTGGGTAACATGCTTCTGCATTAATAAATTATCCTTGTATCATGGTGAATTTTTTTTCAGCTAGTGCTCCTAAACTCATGCTGTATAATAAAGGGCAATAAGCTGATGTCCTTGTGGCCTTGTAGTGTGTAAACTCATTCTTGGAAGGAGGAGGTCGCGAGATCAATGCCGCTTGTATTTACCTACACCTCGAATGTTTTTTTTGGCCGAAGTAACAACTTTACTAATCACCAAAAAATTAGGTACAAACACTTATAGCTGAAAAAAAAAAAAAAACCCTAAGAAAAAACCTATTATACAAGTAGTACGATGACATGGGGTTACTATTTGCATCTTGTCATACCCTTATTTTATTTTTACTTATTTCAGAGTATTTACGGAAAATGATACGCAATTCGATGGACAACACATGAATAACATAAATATAATGGTATTATGTACACGAATACGGATATTCCCCATAGGGGTTCGTACTTGATAATTGCAATTAATATAGTCTCGCAGCGCTACGTGGGTGTTTAAACTCGCCCCAGGGAAAATGGAGACATCTTCCAATTTTTCTTCCACCTCAACATTCCCCATAGAAGCATAATCACATTCTCCAAAATTTACCATTTCATTTTCTTTAATACCTCAAAGATATAAGAAACATTAGGGAATAAATTTGGGGCTCATGTTAAATCGAGTCTTGACAATCCACTTATTTTAGGTTTATTTACTAACCTCAAATCCCAAAATTCCGGCTATTATACATCTTGGCCTTAATGCTTTCTTCTAGGCCACAGAGTGAACTGTCTTGTCTTACCATTGTTTCTTTCTATTTATTTATTTTCTGGGTAACATGCTTCTGCATTGATGAATTATCCTTGTATCATGGTTTTTTTTTCCACCTAGTACTTCCAAGCTCATGCTGTATAATAAAGGCAATAAGTTAATATCTTTGTAGCCTAGGAGTGTGTAAACTCCTTTTGGAAGAAGGAGGTGGCGAGAGCAATCTTGTTTGTAATTTTAAATTGTTAGTGTCTATACCTTTAATTTTTTTAAAAAAATAGAGGTAATAAAGTTGTTCAATCACATTGCTAGGGTACACAAGCAAATAAAAAAAGAAGATAGGGATAAGAAAATAAAAGGATAAATCATTTTAAAAGATAGTTAAATTACCCAAATTTTAAGTTTAATCACTAAATATAATAAATGTTAAATTAGGTCGTTTTTTCATAAATGGGAATTTATAATTTGATATTTTACCTTACTATACCTCATTTGATTTTCTCCTCATCCTTTTCATCAATCTCTTGTGAAAAATATATTTTAAAATATAATTGAAATAAGAGGGGTAAAACGAGGCCAAAATAGACACAGTCGTCATTCAACCTAGGGAGATTTACACTTAGGTCCCATGCAAGAAAAAAAATAAAAAAATGGTCCCTATAGATTGCAAAATGAAAAAATGGTCCCATGGAGTTGTCAATACAGGCTCCTGGAGTTGTTAATGACAACGCCAGGAGCCTGTATTGACAACTCCATGGGACCATTTTTTCATTTTGCAATCTATAGGGACCATTTCTTCATTTCTCCTCTTCCTTGGGACTTCACTGTCATTCTCCCTTCAACGGGAGATTTACACTTAGGTCCCATGCAAGGAAAAAAATAAAAAAAATGGTCCCTATAGATTGCAAAATGAAAAAATGGTCCCATGGAGTTGTCAATACAGGCTCCTGGAGTTGTTTCTTTACATCATACCCTCTTTCCCAAGTTCTCCAAACCCCCAAAAAAAAAAAATTACTTCTCTTTTTAATTCTTAAAAAGAATAAAGAGAAAGGACACACTACTTTTTGAATCACTTAACTTAAATTAAATGGGAAAAATATAAAATATATATGATCCATTATGAAATGAAAATAATCTCTAATCCGTATTTTTAAATCATTATGAAATATAACATCATTTTAAAACCCGTATGAATAAATAGATTTCTAATATTATAAAAAAATTATTATTTTAACCACAGTACAATTTGTAATTAAGTTGAAAGTTTTATTATGTTATTATCAAAAATTTATAATTTTAATGAGAAATACTTACATATACCAAGAGTATCACATTATTTCAAATTTTATCTTGTTTTTAAAAAAAATATTGGTTGAACATTTTATTTTAGCTTTATTTTTCAAATTAAGATATTTTTTTCCTTCAACACAAAATAAGATTTGAATTTTCTTAGATGAATCATCAACTGACTAGGATTAAAATGATATAAGTTGTTATGTTTTCATTAAACAAAGTTTAGAGTACTCCTATAGTATGTAAGTATTTCTCTAATTTTAATATAATAATATAACATTTACATTTAAATATAGTAGCGGAAGGTAAATAGTGGAGGAAATGTTGGCTGAAAAGGGGGAGGTTATGATCAAGAGGGGCAATAAGGTAAAATTATCCAATTATAAAATTTCATTAAAGTCATCTGATCTTATTAAGGATTTTCTAAATTTTGTGACCCAATTTAGAAGTAAGGTAATTCAACTATCTTTTTTATAGGAAACTAAATAAGAGAATCATTGTTCAAATAGATAGAAGGAATGTAATATCCAAAAAGTTATAAGGAAAATCCTTTTAAAAGACAATTTAATTACACAAATTCTAAATTGGATCAATAAATTTAACAAATGAGTGAAGATGGTGAACAGGATGAGTCTATAATCAATAGAGGAAGGTCACAGACATGTAGATGCAAATAGGTAGATTGATCCTACACAAAGAGCCCGCAATACCCTGCACGGACACAACGATGATGACAATGCCGCCGAACAAAAGTGGCAACTGCAGAACCTTCTAAGTCTGAAATGGAGAGATGGGCAAATCTGCAGTCATGAAGGAGATGGAACAGTGGCTACTGTTTGAGAGAGAGCTACAAGAGAATCAAATGGGGTAGTAAAGTAAAATTATCAAATTTTAAAATTTTATTTAGGATATCTGACCTTATTTATAATTTGTTAAATTCAATTGTCTTTTAAAAAAAATTTCTCAAAGTTATAATAACAAATGAGTAGAGTATCAACTATTTGTCATTCATTGCATCAAAAATTGTTATTAGATGTCATTCACTCGTTGTGAGACTTCTTGATCATAATAGGGAAAAGGACAAAAAAATATCTTTGAAAAATTAAAAGACAAATAAGAGTGTTGAATTTCAATAATTCTAAATAGACTAGTTTAGAATTTTAAAATGTTGAGAAATGACATCATTGCCCTCACCTTTTTAATAAATAATACTTAAAGCCCGCTAGTGCTAGCAACCCCCACCGGCGGTTAGCCACTGGAGTTTCGACCACATCATAGTTAGACTTATAGGAAATTTTCCCACCTCTTTAAATTTCTTGGGAAGAGGAAGGAACCTTCCTTCCTAAAAAATAAAATAAATGTAATTTTCAGTTGTCCCTTTCATATATATATATATATGTATATATGTATATTTTGTCTTGTAATATTGACTAGGAGATGTTCATAGAGGGATTCCAATCATAAAAAGAAGGCTCTGTCGGAAGAAGGTTCTTTTGATTATTGATGATGTTGATAATCTTAAACAGTTACAGGCAATTGTAAGAGGATCTAATTGGTTTGGATGTGGCAGTAGGATCATTGTCACAACAAGAGACAAACATTTGCTTACTACTTGTAGGGTGGAAAAATTTTTTGAGGTGAAAGAGCTAAATGTTAAAAAATCCCTTGAATTGTTGAGCTAGAATGCCTTTAAGAATAATAGAGTTGATCCAGGTTACAGGGATATTTCAAACCGTGCAGTCTTTTATACTGGTGGTCCTCTGTTGGCTTTGGAAGTAATAGGCTCTAACCTATTTGGTAAAAGAATACAGGAATGGAATTCTTTGCTGGACAAGTATCAAAGTATTCCTAGCAGAGAGGTCCTTGAAATCCTGAGAATAAGTATGATAGTTTGGAAGAGAACGAGCAAGAAATTTTCCTTGACATTGCTTGTTTCTTTAATAAATTAGAACTGAATTACATCAAGGAATTGCTATATGCACATGGTTTACATGGAGATATTGGTATTCAAGTTTTGAAGGACAAATCTCTCATCAAGATTGATGATTCAAACTGTGTGAGAATGCATAACTTAATTCAAGACATGGGGAGAGAAATTGTTGGGCAAGAATCGACACTGGAGGCTGGCAGGCGTACCAAGTTGTGGCTTGATGAGGACATTGTTCATGTTTTGGAAGAAAATATGGCAAAGTATATTAGTGTCCATGGTTTTACTTTTTATTTGAACTATTTTGGTGTATGTAAACGGATTGTTGGTTTTTTTTTTTTTTAGTTTTTCCCTCCACTTTATCTTGCTATCAACATTTGCTCGATGCTTGACCTATTCTAAGTTAAAATTAGTCAAGTAGCTGATGTGACAATACGGATATGACATTCCTAATAAATCTTTGGTTAATTTATGGTTTGGCCTTCAAAGGGAACTAAGGAAATTGAAGTAATTATGCTGCACTCATGCAAATATAAAGTGCAATGGAGTGGAATGGCCTTCAAGAGGATGAAAAACCTGAAAATCCTTATTATTGAGAATGTGTATTTTTCCAGAGGCCCCAAATATCTCCCAAATACTTTGAGAGTATTGGACTGGAGTGGATATCCATCATCATCTTTACCAGCTGATTTTAACCCCAAGAATGTTGTCATGCTTACCCTTCCTGAAAGCTGCCTTAAAGTTTTCATAGTCATTCTGGTATTGTGAGAAATTCCCAAAGATAGTCATATTTGTGATTGGGGGATCTAGCACAGAAATAGACGATTCAATCTTGGATATCAGGCTGAGAGTGTTTGTCAATGATTCTGAGCAACTTATTTGTTTGTGTAATTTCATAGTCCATAAACAAAAAATGGCAAAACACATAATTTGGTGTGGCCTACGATGCAAACAGGAGAGGGTGATTTCTACACATAAATGGAATCATGTTCAGGTTTTGTGGGGGTTGAAATACCATAGGCCGTATGATCCTTGTAGGGTAATTTCATACTACAATGGAATCCCAATTTCTGAATATAGATTTGTCTGGAATTCATGCCTTTGAGAAAGAAAACAGCTGCATTGACAATATCCGGTTCACAAATCCTGAGACGATGAGAAATGGCTATAGAATATTCTATTCTCTTTCAGATCTTTCAATGGACCGCTGTTTCCAGTTACTTGAACAATTGAGAGGTACTATCTGTATCTCTAGTTTGATTTGTTTATCTTGCTTGTATCTTGTTCTTTGCTTGAGGGGTGTGTTCTTGCTGGCTCACCACTTTAACAATGAGTTATCCAAATATAATTACTGCATAAGAAATATGATACCAGCTTGCAATTTATTGTTAACATGAATGCTCTTTTATTAATAAATATTCCAACTAATTTACTAATCGAGTTCGAGTCAATTTGAGCATTTGAAATTAAAAAACTAATGTCTGCAGGCATCGATCTATATTTCTTCTGTTGCAAGACATAAATGAATATATCAGTTTGTGTATGTATTTTTATTATATACTGAATATCTGCTAATTACTCCTTTGGTCCTAAACCTCTCTCCTCTTATAATGTAAGTTGGGCTCCCCTTTGACTTATATTTGCAATTTGAGATGTTAGTATTAATCTTGCTTGGTATTTTATATTAATTTTATATGTTTTGATTTGTTCAAAATTTTTAAATTTTTTTAGTTACATATTTGAAGTTGAAACTTGAAAGTACTTTGGTATTGTTTTCAATGTTATATTTATTTATTATTAACTGTGTTGTTAGTGTGTAGTCATCTGGTCTTAATATAATAAAATATATTTGGAGAATTGACCTTCGTCTTAAATATAAGACATAGTTTTCTTATTTTTCAATATTTTCCTGATTTACCCTCATTGATATTTTATTTTCCTAATTAATAAATATAATATTTTCTTAACTGCGTTGTTAGTGTGTAGTCATCTGGTCTTAATATAATAAAATATATTTGGAGAGTTGACCTTCGTCTTAAATATAAGACATAGTTTTCATATTTTTCAATATTTTCCTAATTTACCCCCATTGATGCTTCCTCAACAATAACTAAGAAAGAAAGAGAATAAGAGAATTAAGGAAGATGACTAGAATGTATTTGAAAATACATATCATATTAACTAACTCAACTAACTTCCTTATCCTAATTAAATTTGGTAAATATGTCTTATATTAAGGAGCGGAGAGAGTATTTAGTATGTAATTAACTAATTACTAAGAACTTGACTTATAGGCTAATAATGAAATGAGTAATCGCTGAATAGTGAGATGTTTGCAATGCACAAGCTCAAAATGGTCTATCAGAACATAATTAAGCATGTTTTACACAAATGGACAGGTCATAGAAACTTTTATCTCAAACCAGTAAAGAATATGTGGAGGGTCGAAAGTCGTTTTCAGATTTTGCTTTTGTTCATGGAAATGCTAGGGATGAAATTGTTTGTTGTGTCCAAAATTTAATTTTTAAAAAGTGACAAGTGAGAATGAAGTGTGTTATCATCTAGTAACTAAAATTGTGTAACTGCAAGGTTATATAATGCTCGGGAAGAAAGAAAATGATGTGCATTGGTGGTATCTGGTAAACTGACAAGTGAAGAGATTTTTGTAGAAAGGATGTGATTAATGGATGTAGTTCGCGTTGTTTTTATTTTGATGGTTCATAACAATAATATATAATGTAATATTTGGATATTTACATTTTCTGACTTCCTTAATTTTTAGTATTTTGCTTATAAGGATAATGGTAATATGTAACTTTATGTAGATATCCTAAGGATGAGCTATCTTGGCTCTGGTCATGCAGCTGGTGATCCTAAAATGGAGTTCCCTTTACTTAATTTTGAAGAACTTAGGTGCATGTTTTAGGAGGCGTTGACTGCCATGGCGCCAAGTTTGCATGTTTGGATTAACTTTTGAGAATAATTTTTTGAAACCACGATTTTATGGTTTGCTAAACATATATTTAGTACCCCTGCTTCAACGCTATATAGTTGAAATGGAAGGAAAAGTGGACAACAATTAACCAAAAATTTGTAGTAGATTGTTAGATTTGATTATCTACATTATTAGTTTTGATGATGTCAGATATTGGAGTATAAAGTTTACATGATATATGTATCTCATGTTCTTTACATTTTATATCATGCTTAAGAGATTTAACTATAGGTACTAAATTCAATGTGAATATCTTGTCTTCTTAAGTTCAATAAGAAAAGGAAGTTTTCGAGAAAGAAATTGGAAAATCAGGATTCAAGTTCTTAAGTTTTTGTAGAGATTATTTATATGTAAGTAGTTGATAATGCTTGATCCAAAAATGTTTTCCTAACAATTTTAGAACATTTCAAAGTTTTCAGAAAAGTTTAAGTCCAATATCCCCTCATCAACCTAACTTAAGTTGTCCGCTTGCCTACGCTGGAGTTTGTAATCACTAATCTTTCAAAAATCAAGTTTACGCTCTTTTTTTTAATCAAGTTCAAATGGGTGTTTGTGATTTAGTGAGTCATCCTAAGTTATCAGTCTTTAAAATTGAGCTTATTCCATCGTTCTATCTCTCAACCTCGAGTTTTCACCCAAGCAAAATCGATTTTAATATATTTTATTATTCTCTTTTTTCATTTCATTCTGGAGTTGATTCAGTCTTTCACTTATAATGTGGATTAAGTTACAAAGAACAACTTGCCGATGCACAAACTCAATAAATGCTTTAGCTCTTAATTGAGTTTATACTTGTAAAAATTTGCAACGGTTAGTCCAACAGTTAGTTTCTTATGAATTACAGTTAGTTAATTATGTCTAATGACTGCCTAACTCTGTCTACATATGGAGAATCATTTATGTTGAAAACAAGAAAGATGAATGGTCCGAAACTGTCACAATGACTCAAATGCTTTAAACTTATGATCAAACATTCTCAGCTACACTTGGAGCTTCAATCTTCGCATCAACTCATTAGGTGAGGAAATCTCAGTCTGATCATTAGGTGATCATAATTTTTCTTTAGTTTGAGAAGTAAACTCAAGATTTGTGGGAATATTGAGTGGGTTCCTTGTTTACCCGTGTAAGGGGAGTGAGTACAGACTTGAGAAGTTTGAGATTGTTGCATTGTGGTTTCATAAGTGCCCATAGCTAATTAATCATTAATGAAAGAATGTATTTTATATGTGTGTGTGTAAATAGGAGGAGATATTTGGTCATCCAATGTCCTGAAGAGAGGTGCCCAGAGGCACAATGTCTGTAGTGTTGAAAGGATCCTTGTAAGTTGCAAATAGGCAGTGAACAATTAAGTAATGAGAAATTAAAAAGGATTAATATAATTTTTGATCCCTCAAATTTGCTTCATTTTGATTTTAATCTCTCAAGTTACGTTTAGTTGAAAATATTGGTCCTTATAGCTCAATAAAAACTTAAACCATTTTACCCTTAGAAAAACTAGAACTAATGATTTAAAACTTAAGTGACCAAAAATCGTATTAACCCAATCAAGAATGTATTGGGAAGTCTTAATACCCATGAATCGTCAAAGCGTAACTTGTCTCAAATTCTGTGTGAACTAGAGACCTACACATTCTTAGTTGAGCTTAATTTGTGGAAGCATCTTTTGAATGCATCTACAGTTTGTTACATGATGTACAGGAGCAAGATAAGCACGGAAGCTTTTTTTTTTTTTTGCCTTCTGTGAAAAGGACAAGTGCAGAGGACAACCCAATTTTGTTGCCAAAATTTATATCCTTTACCATTACAGACAGAAGGTGAGTCATCTCCCATGCAGATTCCACAACCCAGAGCTATTCAACAATAATAGGTAAAAGATCAGATTTCGGTTGAAGCATTTTATGCTTCCCTGGAAGCAGAGACTGCAATACTGTCAGATCGAGAAAATTTCATAGTGAAATCTGCAAGTGCAGAAATATAAAAAGTTGAAGAACTGAAAGAGGGGTTTGCAGGTAATGTGAGAGAGTCCCCAGAATTGGGGTAATAGGAAAATGGAATATGGAAACAGATGGGAGATTTGGAAGAAACAAAAGAGAGACCAATTGAGTGTGCAGTGTAAAGAAACAATTTGACCACTGTACAATGATTATTATGTTATTAAAATTATATCTGATCTCACCTCAGAATCTAGTTGCCTAATTCAAATCACTAAACGTACAACACTTGAAAAAAAAGTTTTATTGCGGGATTGACATTGATTACCTTAAAAGCATGTTACCCCTCCCAACATATATTGACTCCTTATATCTCATTTCCCTTTTCTCTAATTGTTAAAATCACTTCTTCTCTAAAAATCTTAAACAAACTGGCCCTTAACTCCTTACACAATCTAGAATGGAGTATTGGTAACAGCAATCAGATCCTATTTTCTTTGTTGCCACGTGAATTTTTAATGTGGTCCATAAAATAATGCAAGGAACTATCAACTCACTTTATGAAATAAAGGACAATATTGTATATGCAACTCTAATTCAAGAGCAGAAATAAGATGTACCAGAAAGGTTACAAGTCAAAATCAGAATAAAGACGGAACAAAGTCATGTTCAAGACATACTACTCATTCACTAACAAACAGATAGTCAAAATAAACATGTCAAACATACTGCTGGAACGAAATTTCTTCAACAACATTTACTTGACTATATAATCAAGCAATTTTAGTGGGAAAGAAACAATAATTTGCTAGCCCTTAAAGTAAAATTTCAACATTTACGCAACTATAACATATATTAGAGCCAGTGCATCCAACCCTATTTTATCATCTCAGAAGACCACCACCAGTCATTTCATCTAGAAGCTTCTCAGCCTTATCATTCTCCCTTTTCTCCAAAAGAGCTTCAATAAGTATCTTATATGTTACTGAATTAGGGAGACAGCCACTCCCCTTCATTCTTCGGAGCAAGGACATACCTTCATCAAACAAGCCTTTTCTACAAAGCCCACTGATCATAATGTTATATGTGCAGACATTTAGACAATAGCCACTGACCAAAAGGTACTGAAAAATCTCTCGAGCATCATTTAGTCTACCACCTTTGCACAAGCCATCAATAAGTATATTGTATGTGTACACAGTCGGTTGAATTCTCTGGGCAACCATTTGCCTAAATAATGCAATCCCCTGATCAAGATTTTGACCTTTGCAAAATGCATCTAACAGAATATTATAGGTGACTATATTGGGGGTCTGACCGCTTTCTTGCATCTCATCAACAAGATCTCGCACATATGACATTCTCCCAGATTTGCACAAGCCATCGATTAGAGAACTATAAGTTATCACATTAGGAACCAAGCTTTTGTGACGCATTTCCCTAAAGAGATCTAAAGCCACATCAACCATTTTAATCTTACAAAATCCGTTGATCAATGTGCTATAACTAACAACATCAGCTACTAAACCACTTTGAACCATCTTATTGAATAGTTCCTTTGACTCACTCACATTATTCATCACACAGTATCCATCCATTAAAGAGTTATACGTTACAACATCTGGTCTCTCACCAAATTTCATCATTTTAGCCAACACAGTTTGAGCTTCAACAATCCTCTTCTGTTTACAAAAAGCATCAATCAATACATTAAATGTATAAACATTAGGCTTTATGGTTTTCAATACCATTTCATTGAGCAATTGGGTAACTGCTCTCCACTGTCCCATGACGCAATAGCCATGGATTAGGGAAGTATAAGTAATAACACATGGCACAATTCCTTGATCAATCATTGCTAAGTACAATTTGTGCCCCTCAATGACACGACCACATTTGCAAAGGCTATCTATGATAGTACTGTACATGACTACATTAGGCTTCATTCCCTTCTTCTCCATCAGATGGACCAATTTAATGGCAGACCTTATTTTCCCTACTTTACACAGTCCACTGATCAGGGTGGCATAACTAATTTCATCAAATTGAAATCCTTTTACAGTTAAGTCATCGTAAAAGTCTAGTGCTTCCCCAACCTTGCTACTAACACAGAGTCCTTTTAATAAAGTGGTCAAGGTTATCGTATCTGGTTGAAGACCCATCTTGATAATCCTCCCCAATGACGAGAAAGCAGAACTCATCTGACCAATATTGCAGTAACAGTTTATCAAGATGTTCAGTGTAATTAAAGAAGGTGTAAATCCCTTTAAGTCCCCTTGTGCAAACAATGAGATCGCAATTCGATTGTGTTTAGCCTTGGCAATGGATCCTAGAATCTTATTAATTTGGATGATAGAAGGCGGGGGAAGTATATGGAGTAAGCGATTGAATGAGGCGACGGCGTCGTTGATGTTGAATGCATTTAAGGTTTGGGAATGAGCAAAGAACTTGGGATTGAGGGAATAACAGAAAGAGGGAAGCAAGAGAGACGAAGAGGGTGGAAGAAAGTGGGCAACTATGGGAAAAGCATACCTTGAAACAGGAGGCAAACGGTGGAGATGTTGCATGGCTACGCAGATGAGGCACAAGCACGACGAACTCCGATAGCTTCGAATCGATAAGAAGCAGATGATGGAGAGGGAAGAAGGAATCAAGGGTTTATTTTGGTAATTGGACGAAGCTTGTCAATCGTACCATCCAAACGGACCGTTTGATCCGATCTTGAGACTTGTATACAGTCTTTCATTTCCAAGGGACAATAGGATCCGAGAAAATCAAATAGTGATAATTTTAAAAATTATCATATTCTGTTGAAAGCAATTCTCCTCAGATGACCTTTCCCCCCCATATTTTGTTTAGTGTACTTTTTAGTAAAACTACCATATTAATTTGGGTTAAAGTGTAATTTTGACATAGAAGTAATCACTAATGGGTGTGTTTGGTTCAATAAAGGTTAGGTTAGGTGAGGTTTATTTTAGTTAGATTAAAAGAATTTATAAAGTTGTTTGGTTCAAGAAGAGGGTAGGGGAGGTTTATTATCTTGTTTGGTTCATGAGGTTAGGTTAGTAGAGTTAATTATAAATGGACAAAAATACTCTTCTACATATTTTTTTTTTCTTTTATAATGTATTTATTAATAATAATTATTTGTAAAATTATTATTATAAAATAATTATTCTAACAATTATATACACTTCTTTCATATATTCTTCTCTTTTTATAATACATAAAAAGATGATTTATAATAAAAAAATTGAATTTAAATTAGTTAAAGACCATAAATATAATATATATATATATATATATATATAACTTACTTTTAAAAAATGTCCTTGTTTATAGGGAAAAAAAGTGACTGCAGTCCTCCCCCCCATCACACCCCCAGCTCTCTGTCGAACAAAGAAGAAAAATACCAGGAGGGCAGTGCTACAATTTTAAAAAATTGCTATGGGTAAATTAATTACAATTGGACACACATATTATCTCACCTAGAAAAAACCTTAAATTTGAAGGTTTTGTAAAGTGGGGGAGGTTATCACTAAAGAACAAAAAAACCCCCTACACTTAATCTAACCTCCTTTTAACCAAACATCTATTTTTAATCTCCAACAAAACTTAACTTAACAAAACCTCCAACCAAACAAAGCAGTATAAGGTATCTGAAAATTTTTGAGGAGCAATTTTGCTCCAAACGTATTTAAAAATAAACAAATTCACCATTATTATGAAATAGTTGGTGTTAACTTTTAACATTTTTAACTACAAAGAATAAAATTGCTATGTTTTTGTTACTTTTTAAGATAAAATTGCTTCTGGAAAAACTTCTAAATAGCCAATGCTTCTTAATGATAATATTTGGAGGAAAATTGCTCCCTAACCCTTTTAATTTCTATACTTTTGGGTGACATTAGTTTTCTGATTAGTATCTATATTGTTTAAATTATGATAATGAATTTGTGATTATACGTGTGTGTGTGTGTGTGTTAATGTATATGTTTTTCACATGGATTATGCATTTATATTGCTCAATTACCATAGAGCTTTCTCCAAAAAAAAATGTAGAAGAGGTCTCTAAAAATATTAAATATAGTGTAAACTTGATCTGAAAAAGTACCATTAATTATATCACTAGAAGATGGTTAATTAATTAAAATGTAACTCATTTATCTAATTCCGGATTCTCTTCACTAATTTTTCCTCTTAACATTTACCATACTATATAATACTCAATTTTCTAAATAATTATAATTATAATGTATTCATATTTTGTTGTGTTAATTTGCTTGTGCGTCCATATGTGATGATCATGGAGTCATATGTGATGTGGTATCTGCGCTAACCATTTTTTACACTCCCTTCAGTCTTTAATATAAAGTTCACCTTGTAGTTCAATTTTTTTTCATTAAAAGGGGTCTTATTTTCAAGAATCAAAGAGAGAAATATATTTGCCATTTAAAAAAAAATCTCTCTATATATATAACATGGGGAAAATGACATAAAAACAACCTCAAAAATACAAAAGTTGTTAATTGCGGAAGAAATAAAAAAAATAGCTATGTAAAAATTATGAATGACATGAAAGAGTGATTTGTTATTTGATAAACCAAAGTTGTTAATAGCTAATGATATGTAGTAAATAGATATACAAAAATTGTGAATGGCTTGAAAAGTGGATTTGTTACTTGGTAAGGAAAAATTTTTAGTAACTAATGAAATATAGTGAATATCAAAACAAAACTTATGAATGATTTGCGACTCTGCTACCAACATACATAGATGCTTGCATCTTTTGCATGAAGGAGTGGAAAATAGGCCATTGCCTACATTCCATGGCAATGGAGATTCAAGCTATTGGTGCAGATCTACAACTGTGTAAAACTCTGGGATTGAAGAAAGTAAATGTGTACTCTGATTCTACCAAGGCCCTACAATTATTGTTGATGGATTTTGAGTTGTATCACCCTCTAAAGGAAGAGATCAATGAGGTTCAGTTATTAATATTCTCTAACTAGGATCTTGAAATTATTTATTCTCACAAGGAAACACTGCAATGTAAGGATTACTTAGACAAAATGGCTCAGGAAGCGAACAATGAGCTGACCATAATTTCGGGTTCTACCAGCATTTTGTTTGAATCAAATCTTAGATGATATAAGTTGAGATTTGAGTTGTCCCGCTTGGTTGTGAGGTTGCAATGCTGATGTAATTCATAAAACTAGTTCTTGCCAGTTATATTAAAAACAAAGTTGTGATTGACTTGAAAGAGTGACCTTGTTACTTGCTAAATAAAAGTTGTTAATAACAAATTAAATATAGTGAATAGCAATATAAAACATGTGAATGGGTTGAAATCAAAACTAAGAAATTAATCTGTACAATTTTTTTGTATTATACTAAATGATAATCATTTGCTCAACGCTTACCTATATTTTATTATTTTTAGCATATAAATGGTGGAGCGATCAATCCTCACATTCACCACTTTGCGGGAATTAAAAAACTTCAAAACTTAAATTGCTTCAACTTTACTTCATAACCCTTTCTGTTTTCCTAGTTTAGTGTGTGGCAATGTTCACAAAAAGTCACAAAGATAGTGTTTTGATTGTCTTCGAGATTTTTAACCAATAAGTCAAATGTATTTCTCTAAATTAATCTTTTCTAAAAGTTTATTAACTGATATTTTTCAAGGTGCGAAATTATATTTATTTCCCGTATAAAGTGCAATGGAGTGGAGTGGCCTTCAAGAAGATGAAAAACTTGAGAATCCTTATTATTGAGAATGTGTGCTTTTCCAGAGGCCCCAAATATCTCCCAAATACTTTGAGAGTATTGGACAGGAGTGGATATCCATCATCGTCTTTACCAGCTGATTTTAACCCCAAGAATGTTGTCATGCTTACCCTTCCTGAAAGCTGCCTTAAAGTTTTCATAGTCTTTCTGATATTGTGAGAAATTCCCAAAGATAGCCATATCTGTGATTGGGGGATCTAGCACAGAAATAGACGATTCCATCTTGGATATCAGGCTGAGAGTGTTTGTCAATGATTCTGAGCAACTTATTTGTTTGTGTAATTTCATAGTCCATAAACAAAAAATGGCAAAATACATAATTTGGTGTGGCCTACGATGCAAACAGGAGAGGGTGATTTCTACACATAAATGGAATCATGTTCAGGTTTTGTGGGGGTTGAAATACCATAGGCCGTATGATCCTTGTAGGGTAATTTCATACTACAATGGAATCCCAATTTCTGAATATAGATTTGTCTGGAATTCATGCCTTTGAGAAAGAAAACAGCTGCATTGACAATATCCGGTTCACAAATCCTGAGACGATGAGAAATGGCTATAGAATATTCTATTCTCTTTCAGATCTTTCAATGGACCGCTGTTTCCAGTTACTTGAACAATTGAGAGGTACTATCTGTATCTCTAGTTTGATTTGTTTATCTTGCTTGTATCTTGTTCTTTGCTTGAGGGGTGTGTTCTTGCTGGCTCACCACTTTAACAGAGTTATCCAAATATAATTACTGCATAAGAAATATGATACCAGCTTGCAATTTATTGTTAACATGAATGCTCTTTTATTAATAAATATTCCAACTAATTTACTAATCGAGTTTTAGTCAATTTGAGCCTTTGAAATTAAAAAACTTATGACTTCAGGCATCCATCTATATTTCTTCTGTTGCAAGACATAAATGAATATATCAGTTTCTGTGTATGTATTTTTATTGAATACTGAATATCTGCTAATTACTCCTCCGGTCCTAAACCTCTCTCCTCTTCTTATAATGTAAGTTGGGCTCCCCTT
This sequence comes from Inga laurina, assembly GCA_963855925.1. Classification (NCBI taxonomy): domain Eukaryota; kingdom Viridiplantae; phylum Streptophyta; class Magnoliopsida; order Fabales; family Fabaceae; genus Inga; species Inga laurina. Next base: position 9,821,058 of record OY979702.1, read on the forward strand.
TGACTTATATTTGCCTTTTAGATGTTAGTATTAATCTTGCTTGGTATTTTATATTAATTTTATATGTTTTAATTTGTTCAAAATTTTTAAATTTGTTTAGTTGCATATTTGAAGTTGAAACTTGAAAGTACTTTGGAATTGTTTTCAATGTTATATTTATTTATTATTAACTGTGCTGTTAGTGTGTAGTCATCTGGTCTTAATATAATAAGACATATTTGGAGAGTTGACATTCGCCTTAAATATAAGATATAATTTTCATATTTGTCAATCTTTTCCTAATTTACCCCTATTGATGCTTCCTCAACAATAATTAAAGAAGAAAGGGAATAAGGGAATTAAGGAAAATGACTAGGATGTATTTAAAAATACATATCATATTAACTAACTTAACTAACTTTCTTAACCTAATCAAATTTAGTAAATATATCTTATATTAAGGATCAGAGAGAGTATTTAATATGTAATTAACTAATTACTAAGAACTTGACATATGGGCTAATAATGAAATGAGTAATCGCAGAATAGTGAGATGTTTGCAATGCATAAGCTCAAAATGGTCTATCAGAACATAATTAAGCATGTTTTACAGAAATGGACAGGTCATAAGAAACTTTTATCTCAAACTAGTAAAGAATATGTGGAAGGTCGAAAGTCGTTTTCAGATTTTGCTTTTGTTCATGGAAATGCTAGGGATGAAATGGTTTGTTGTGTCCAAAATTTAATTTTTAAAAAGTGACAAGTGAGAATGAAGTGTGTTATCATCTGGTAACTAAAATTGTGTAACTGCAAGGTTATATAATGCTTGGGAAGAAAGAAAATGATGTGCATTGGTGGTATCTGATAAACTGACAAGTGAAGGGATTTTTGTAGAAAGGATGTGATTAATGGATGTAGTTCGCGTTGTTTTTATTTTGATGGTTTATAACAATAATATATAATGTAATATTTGGATATTTACATTTTCTGACTTCCTTAATTTTTAGTATTTTGCTTATAAGGATAATGGTGATATGTAACTTTATGTAGATATCCTAAGGATGAGCTATCTTGCCTCTGGTCACGGATCTAGTGATCCTAAAATGGAGTTCCTTTTACTTAATTTTAAAGAACTTAGGTGCATGTTTCAGGAGGCATTGACTGTCATAGCGTCAAGTTTACATGTTTGGATTAGCTTTTGAGAATAGTTTTTTGAAACCACAATTTTGTGGTTTGTCAAATATATACTTAGTACCCTTGCTTCAACGCTACATAGTTGAGATGGAAGGTAAAGTGGACAACAATTTAACCGATATTAACCAAAAATTTGTAGTAGACTGTTAGATTTGATTATCTGCATTATTAGTTTTGATGATGTCAGATATTGGAGTATAAAGTTTACATGATATATGTATCTCATGTTCTTTATATTTTATATCATGCTTAAGAGATTTAACTAGCTACTAAATTCAATATGAATATATTGTCTTCTTAAGTTCAGTAAGAAAAGGAAGTTTTGGAGAAAGAAATTGGAAAATCAAATTGGAAAATCAGGATTCAAGTTCTTAAGTTTTTGTAGAGATTATTTATATGTAAGTAGTTGATAATGCTTGATCCAAAAATGTTTTCCTAACAATTTTAGAACATTTCAAAGTTTTTAGAAAAGTTTAAGTCCAATATCCCCTCATCAGCCTAACTTAAGTTGTCAGCTTGCCTACGCTTGAGTTTATAATCACTAATCTTTCAAAAATCAAGTTTACGCTCTTTTTTTAATCAAGTTCAAATGGGTGTTTGTGATTTAGTGAGTCATCCTAAGTTATCAGTGTGTGTTTGGTTGGGCTTATATTTGGACAATAAGTCCTTATTACGCAAGCCGAGATAAAATTTCTCTCACATACTTACCTCGTATACCGTGAATCACGATTTATAAGCACTTATTGCCCAAAAATAAGCTATTCCAAACGAGCACTCAGTCTTTAAAATTGAGCTTATTCCATCGTTCTATCTCTCAACCTCGAGTTTTCACCCAAGCAAAATCGATTTTAATATATTTTATTATTCTCCTTTTTCATTTCATTCTGGAGTTGATTCAATCTTTCACTTATAATGTGCATTAAGTTACAAAGAACAACTTGCGGATGCACAAACTCAATAATGCTTTAGCTCTTAATTGAGTTTATACTTGTAAACATTTGCAACGGTTAGTTCAACAGTTAGTTTCTTCTGAATTACAGTTAGTTAATTATGTCTAATGACTGCCTAACTCTGTCTACATATGGAGAATCATTTATGTTGAAAACAAGAAAGATGAATGGTTCGAAACTGTCACAATGACTCAAATGCTTTAAACTTATGATCAAACATTCTCAGCTACACTTGGAGCTTCAATCTTTGCATCAACTCATTGGGTGAGGAAATCTCAGTCTGATCATTAGGTGATCATAATTTTTCTTTAGTTTGAGAAGTAAACTCAAGATTTGTGGGAATATTGAGTGGGTTTCTTGTTTACCCGTGTAAGGGGAGTGAGTACAGACTTGAGAGGTTTGAGATTGTTGTATTGTGGTTTCATAAGTGCCCATAGCTAATAAATCATTAATGAAAGATTGTTGTATTGTTACATGATGTAAAAGAGCAAGATGAGCACGGAAGCTTTTTTTTTTTTTTTTTTTTGCCTTCTGAGAAAAGGAAAAGTGCAGAGGACAACCCAATTTCGTTGCCAAAATTTATATCCTTTACAATTACAATCAATTTACCATATTCTAGCCACACGTACACTGAAACATGTTTGTGTCTTTCTCAATTTCTTTTTAATTTTCAATTCAGTCTGTCTTTCAGATTAATTGCATATGATGCAATAATGAAGCGGGAAGAAAAGGACATCAGTATACAGAGAGAAGGTGAGTCATGTACGGAGTATCAGCATTTTGTTTTACTTACTCATACTACACAAGTGTATAACAGTAAATAATTTCATTTTTATTTGTCACTGAGTTGATTCCATAAAGAATGATGATAAATGATACGATTTTTATAATTGAGACATTTCTTCATGTAGCTCCATGTTTTAATTTAGTTGCATCCTTTTAGGAAGCTATTTCGTTCTTTTTCAAAAAGAGCATAATGTTTCCTACAAGAAAAACAGTGACTAAACAAGATAGTAATAAAGAAGCTGAGGCATCTCCCATGCAGATTCCACAACCTACAGCTATTCAACAATAATAGGTAAAAGATCAGATTTCGGTTGAAGCATTTTATGCTTCCCTGGAAGCAGAGACTGCAATACTGTCAGATCGAGAAAATTTCATAGTGAAATCTGCAAGAGCCGAAATATAAAAAGTTGGAGAACTGAAAGGGGGGTTTGCAGGTAATGTGAGAGTCCCCAGAATTGGGGTAATAGGAAATGGAATATGGAAACAGATGGGAGATTTGGAAGAAACAAAAGAGAGGCCAATTGAGTGTACAGTGTAAAGAAACAATTTGACCACTGTACAATGATTATTATGTTATTAAAATTATATCTGATCTCACCTCAGAATCTAGTTGCCTAATTCAAATCACTAAACGTACAACACTTGAAAAAAAGTTTTAGTGTGGGATTGACATTGATTACCTTAAAAGCATGTTACCCCTCCCAACATATATTGACTCCTTATATGTCATTTCCCCTTTCTCTAATTGTTAAAATCACTTCTTCATTAAAAATCTTAAACAGACTGGCCCTTAACTCATTACACAAAGTAATATGGAGTATTGGTAACAGCAATCAGATCCTACTTTCTTTGTTGCCACATGAATTTTTAATGTGGTCCTTAAAATAATGCAAGGAACTATCAACTCACTTTATGAAATAAAGGACAATATTGTATATGCAACTCTAATTTAAGAGCAGAAATAAGATGTACCAGAAAGGTTACAAGTCAAAATCAGAATAAAGAAGGAACAAAGTCATGTTCAAGACATCCTATTCATTCACTAACAAACAGATGGTCAAAATAAACATGTCAAACATACTGCTGAAACGAAATTTCCTCAACAACATTTACTTGACTATATAATCAAGCAATTTTAGTAGGAAAGAAACAAAACTTTGCTAGCCCTTAAAGCAAAATTTCAACATTTACGCAACTATAATATATATTAGAGCCAGTGCATCCAACCTTATTTTATCATCTTAGAAGACCGCCACCATTCATTTCATCTAGAAGCTTCTCAGCCTTATCATTCTCTCTTTTCTCCAAGAGAGCTTCAATAAGTATCTTATATGTTACTGAATCAGGGAGACAGCCACTCGCCTTCATTCTTCGGAGCAAGGACATACCTTCATCAAACAAGCCTTTTCTACAAAGCCCACTGATCATAATGTTATATGTGTATACATCTAGACAATAGCCACTGACCAAAAGGTACTGAAAAATCTCTAGAGCATCATTTAGTCTACCACCTTTGCACAAGCCATCAATAAGTATATTGTATGTGTACACAGTCGGTTGAATTCTCTGGGCAACCATTTGTCTAAATAATGCAATCCCTTGATCAAGATTTTGACCTTTACAAAATGCATCTAACAGAATATTATAGGTGACTATATCAGGGGTCTGACCACTTTCTTGCATCTCATCAACAAGATCTCGCACATCTGACATTCTCCCAGATTTGCACAAGCCATCGATGAGAGAATTATAAGTTATCACATTAGGAATCAAGCTTTTGTGACGCATTTCTCTAAAGAGATCTAAAGCCACATCAACCATTTTAATCTTACAAAATCCGTTGATCAATATGGTATAACTAACAACATCAGCTACTAAACCACTTTGAACCATCTTATTGAATAGTTCCTTTGACTCACTCACATTATTCATCACACAGTATCCATCCATTAAAGAATTATACGTTACCACATCTGGTCTCTCACCAAATTTCATCATTTTAGCCAACACAATTTGAGCTTCAACAATCCTCTTCTGTTTACAAAAAGCATCAATCAATACATTAAATGTATAAACATTAGGCTTTATGGTTTTCAATACCATTTCATTGAGCAATTGGGTAACTGCTTTCCACTGTCCCATGATGCAACCGCCATGGATTAGGGAAGTATAAGTAATAATACTTGGCACAATTCCTTGATCAATCATTGCCAAGTACAATTTGTGCCCCTCAATGACACGACCACATTTGCAAAGGCTATCTATGATAGTATTATACATGACTACATTAGGCTTCATTCCCTTCCTCTCCATCATATGGACCAATTTAATGGCAGACCTTATTTTCCCTACTTTACACAATCCATTGATCAGGGTTCCATAAGTATATACATTGAATTGGAATCCTTTAGCTGTTAAGTCATCGTAAAAGTCTAGTGCTTCCCCAACCTTGTTGCTAAAACAGAGCCCTTTTAATATCGGATTCAAAGTTATCGTACCTGGTTGAAGACCCATCTTGAGAATCCTCCCCAATATCGAGAAAGCAGAAATCATCTGACCAATATTGCAGTAACAGTTTATCAAGATGCTTAGTGTAATTAAAGAAGGTGTAAATCCCTTTAAGTCCGCTTGTGCAAACAATGAGATCGCAATTCGATTGTGTTTAGTCTTGGCAATGGAACCTAAAATCTTGTTAATTTGGATGATGGAAGGTGGGGGATGCAAAAGGAGTAAGCGATTGAATGAAGCGACGGCGTCGTCGATGTTGAATGCATTTAAGTTTTGGGAATGAGCAAAGAACTTGGGATTGAGGGAATAACAGAAAGAGGGAAGCAAGAGAGACGAAGAAGGTGGAAGAAAGTGAGAAATTTTGGGAAATGCATACCTTAAAACTGGACGCAAACGGAGTAGATGATTCATGGCTAAGCAGATGAGGGACGAGCACGGCGAACTGAATGGAAGTTGATGCAGAGAAGAAGGATTCAACTTTCAAGGGGTTTTTCTTCTACAGTGCTTTTCCCTGGTAATGGTACCACCCAAACGCATCTTTTCTGTGAATTTGCGGCTGCGTGGTTGACGTGTCTTAATGATGTCCGTTGGATCCAATTTTGGGACTTTTATGCATTCTTTCAATTCCAACTTCCTAGAGGTCTTGGTTCATTCATTTGAGAGCGCTTTTTATTAAAAAAAATTATACCTCAGTTCAAAATATAAGACCCAACTAATTAAATTGTGTAATTTAAAAAATGAGTTAAAATTGGTTAAAGATAATAAATATGTAAAAAAATAACTAACTTCCCTAAAAAATCCTTATTTATTTAGAGGGTGAGTAAGAGAGAATGAGTGGAAATAGATACGAGAGCAAGGGTGTTCATCAATTTCCCGTCCTAATCTTGAGAAAATCGGGCCGGGATGAAAATTTGGGGATCGGGATCGGGAATGAGACTTCCCGATCCTGACTTTTTCCCGATCCTGAATATATATATATATATATATATCTGTGTGTGTACATTTTTTTAAAGTATTTAAGAAAATAAGACCAAATGTAAAACAAAATGTGAAAATCCCTAACATCGTAATATCTATTCTTTTAGTTTATTTAGTTAATTTTGTTTATTATTTATTAAATAATTCTAATTTTTTATTCTTGTCTTTGTTCTTTTTGCAGTTGAATCAATAACTTTAAGCATGTATTATACTAATTATATATTTGTGTTAGACTTATTTGATACAATATGATATTAAACAAATTATATATTTATACTAGACTAAAGGAAACACAATAAAAAATTGAATATAGAGATTTTTTTTTAAAAAAAGGAAATTGGAGATCGGGAAATTCCCGATCCCGAAAATTTCCTGATTTTCAGGATCGGGATTGGAAATGAAACTCCTTCCCGAACACTTTTCGTGATTGGGATCGGGAATGGTATTCCCGATCTAGAATAGCCCTAGATGAGAGAGAAGGAGTGGAAAAAATAGATGAGAGAGGCATATAATTAATTAAAGATAAATTTGGAAAAAAATATTAAATGATGAGATAAAAGTAAAACCGCCTTATTAACTTCTTATAGTTCCACAATATACAGCAAGTAATTATCAACCCACTTTATGTAATACAATAAAACTATATTGCGTGGCGATTTGGCAGGAAAATAGGATTTGAACAGTGGTCAATTGGATTTGAACAGTGTTTTGATAAAAAATAGGTATTTGTTTCAGCGATTGGATTTAAGGTGAAAAAACTCATAAGTTGGAAAAAGTCATAAGCCTCAAAATGAAGTTTATTAGAGCTTATGTGCCTGTGTGTATAAAAAAAAATTGATAGGAGTATTTTCATATTTTTGGGATCAATGAGATACTCAAAATTACTTCTAATCACAAAATTTCTTTTATGAAAAATGTTCTAAATAATTTTTTTTTTCTTTAGATAGTAATCTTCTGCTAATTAGAGAATACTTTATGATAAGAGTTTAGGCAATTTTTGAGTTTTGTTAATATATGAGTGTAGAAATGTAGAGAATAATTAATAATTAATTTTAATTAGTTTAGATTTATTATTTAGTTGTTTTCTAATTTTATAATCAATTTTTTTTTTATAAACATGTCATACATTAGTTTCTATATAGTGTTTTTACCCATTAAATTTAGTTTAAATAATTTATTTGGATTATTGGAGGTATTATTGAGATTTTAATTGGTTTATTTTGTTAGATTTTGAACTATGTGAAAATATGAGTTAGGATTTAATATTTAAATTAAAGTTTGATATAATTTATAAGATTTAAGCTTGAGGTGCACAATAGAAAAGACTTTTGGAGTGTACCAATTTAAATTAGAGTTTGATATAATTTTATTAAAATTGTACCATTACCAAATTTTCAAAGTTAATTTTTGAGAAAATTGTGAAAAAATCCCTCCGTGTGTAAATATCTTCTCAGGTCCCATTAGCAATTAAGGTGCCAATGAGGACCTTTTTCACAATTATCCCTTCATTTTTTTCATTTTTCATAATTTTTTCAATTTTTTTCTCTTAATTAATAGAAAAGTCACTTATGCAAAAGTCAAACCAAACATCCTAACTTTTACATAAGTTACTTTAAGTTACTTATCCAATCGCTAATCCAAACACTCATCATTTTACCCAATCTAACTTTTTTCCAATCTTAAGATTCCATAAGTTTAAGTAAAAATAAGTTACTTATCCAATCGCCAAAACAAACACACCCATTATAGTTGAAAGTCGGATCACTCAAACTCTAGTACAAGAACAGAACCCTAGATGCACCCCTAAGTTCATAAATTAAATTCTGAACAAACGAACTACGAAGCATGAAGTTACAAAATCATGCTCTGAACTAAAATTTTTCACTAGAAACAAATGCACAGTCAAACATATGTCTTGAACAATATTTCCTCAACACCGTTTAGGACATTGAAGTGATTGAACCATCCAACAACTTTAATTGGAAATAAACAAGAATTTGCTAGCCCTCAAGGAGAGACTTCAACATTTATACAAGTATAGCATAAATTGTGACCAGTGTATCAACCTTATTTTATCATTTTAAAAGGCCTCCACCAATCATGTCGTGAATAAGCTTTTCAGCCTTTGCATTCTCGCTTTTTGCTAAAAGAGCATGAAGAAGTGTTCTGTATGATACCAGATTAGGGGGACAGCCATTTGCTCTCATTTTAGGAAGCAAGGTCATAGCTTCATCAAACAAGCCTTTTCTACAAAGCCCACTGATCATAATGTTATATGTGCAGACATCAAGACAATAGCCACTGACCAAAAGGTACTGAAAAATATCTCGAGCATCATTTAGTCTACCACCTTTGCACAAGCCATCGATAAGTATATTGTATGTGTACACATGAGGTTGAATTCTCTGGGCAACCATTTGCCTAAATAATGCAATCCCCTGATCAAGATTTCGAACTTTGCAAAATGCATCTAACAGAATATTATAGGTGACTATATCAGGGGTCTGACCACTTTCTTGCATCTCATAAACAAGATCTCGCACATCTGACATTCTCCCTGATTTGCACAAGCCATCAATAAGAGAATTATAAGCTATCACATTAGGAACCAAGCTTTTGTGATGCATTTCTCTAAAGAGATCTAAAGCCACATCGACCATTTTAATCTTACAAAATCCGTTGATCAATATACTGTAACTAACTACATTAGCTACAAACCAACTTTGAACCATCTTATTGAATACTTCCTTTGACTCACTCACATTATTCATCACACGGTATCCATCCATTAAAGAATTATACGTTACAACATTTGGTCTCTCACCAAATTTCATCATCTTAGCCAACACAATATGAGCTTCAACAATCCTCTTTTGTTTACAAAAAGCATCAATCAACACAGTAAATGTATAAACATCTAGTTTGATGCTTTTCAATACCATTTCATGGAGCAAGTTGTTAGCCACTTTCCACTGTCCCATGATGCAACAGCCATGGATCAGGGAAGTATAAGTAATAATCCTTGGCACAATTCCTTGATTAATTATTTCTAAATACAATTTGTGCCCGTCAATGACAGACCACATTTGCAAAGGCTATCAATGATAGTATTTTACATGACTACATTAGGCTTCATTCCCTTCTTTTTCATCAAATGGACCAATTTAATAGCAGACCTTATTTTCCCTTTTTTCCAAAGTCCACTGATCAGGGTGCCATAACTAATTTTATCAAATTAAAATCCTTTCATAGCTAAGTCATCGTAAAAGTCTAGTGCTTCCCCAACCTTGCTACTGACACACAGTCCTTTTAATAAAGTGGTTAGGGTCATGGTATTTGGTCGAAGACCTAATTTGAGAATCCTCCCCAATGTCGAGAAAGCAGAATTCATCTGAGCAATATTGCAGTAGCAATTGATCAAGATGTTCAGGGTAAATAAATCAGGTATGAGTCCCTTGAACTCCGCTTGAACAAATAGTGATATCGCAATTCGATAGTTTCTAGTCTTGGCAATGGATCCTAAAATCTTATTAATTTGGAAGATGGAAGGTGGGGGATGGATATGGAGTAAGCGATTGAATGAAGCGACGACATCGTTGATGTTAAATGCATTTAAGGTTTGGGAATGAGCAAAGAACTTGGGATTTAGGGAATAATGGAAAGATGGAAGCATGAGATACGAATGCGGAAGAAAGTAGGCAATTCTGGGAAATGCACACCTTGAAATTGGATGCAAACGGTGGATATGATGCATGGCTAAGGAGATGAGGCACAAGCATGGCGAACTCCGACAGCTTCGAATCGATAAGTCGATGTAGCGAGAGAAGAAGGAATCAAGGGTTTATTTTGGTAATTGAACGAAGCTCGTTAATGGTACCAACCAAACGGACCGCTTCTGATGTATCCAAAGTTCTGGAATTGGGATTGACTACTAAACTAATCGGGATGTTGGATTAAAGGTCAGTGGATCAGATCGGAGTCAAACCTCAGTTAACCGTGACCAAACCTGTGAGAAATTAAAAATTTTAAAGTTATTAATATAAAATTCTAAAGAAAAATTAAAAAAAAAATCCATTTTTTAAAAAAATTACTAAATTGGATCGATTTCTTGGCCAGTTTGCTAGTTCCTGGGCCAGAATGGCCAATCCGATCCGAGTTTCAAAACATTGGATGTATCTTAAATCTTATTGTTATTCGTTTGATCCAATCTTGAGACTTCTATGCATTCTTTCTATTCCAAGAGACAAATGACAAAATCAAATAGTGATAATTTTAAAATTATCATATTTTGTTGAAGGCAATTCTCTTCAGATGATTTTTTTTTCTTTTTATATTATGTGTTTAGTGTACTTTTAAGTATAACTACCATATTAATTTGGGTTAAGGTGCAATTTTAACACGGATGTGATCACTAAAGAGTATGGGGTATCTAAAAATTTTCGAGGAGCAATTTTTCTCCAAACGTACTTAAAAATGAACAAATTTGCCTTTACCGTTAAAAAGTTGATGTTGAATTTTAACATGTAGAGGTTTCTCCAAAAAAAATGTAGAAGAGGTCTCTAAAAATACTAAAAATAATGCAAACTTGATATGAAGAAGTATCATTAATTATATCTATAATGCCTCAAAATGTGATTAAGGGCTAATGACTCCAAAAGTGAATGTAATTATTATTAAACAAACACTTTTGGAGAATACGATGTGTATTACGGTTTGAATGTGTTACAATCAGTGTCTAAACCCTATATGTGAGCTCAATTGTGGAATTAGCACCTAAATTGAAGAAAATAGATTGGATGGCGCATGGAAGTGTTATTTGGGGCTAAAGAATGTGTTAAGGGGTGATTCGACAGAAATTGCCATAGTCAGGGGCGAAGTGGGAAAAAGAAAAGTTACCGACCAAATAGTCAGCAACTAAAGAAGGAACTCGTTAGTAACATAAGAGATTAAGAGGTGTGACAAATTCTTATGTGATATAGAAAGAATCATCTTATGCTTGCATGTGCATGGAAGAAATGGTGAGATGTGGACACTTGGCCCAATCTTGTGGAGTCAAAAGGTCCAACATGTATTTTTTAATTCAATTTCTCTTCTATCTCCCTTTCATAGTCGGCTAAATGGGCAACTGAAGGGCTAAAATTCTGCATCATCCTCTTCATCTCATTTTCTCTCTCCCAAGACTCCATTTTCGTCCCAACCAAAGAAGAAAGAAAAAAAGAAAAGGTGAGTTTTTCACCCTAGAGATGACCTTGTATGTTCAAATGCTATTCTTTAATGTTGTTCATGTTGATGAGAACTTCATCTCTATGGTTTTAGATTTTTGAAAAAAGGTGTTTGAAAGCTTGTGAAAATTTGAAAGTGGTGGAATCAAGAACCTAGCTTGAGGAAGTAAAAGAGGCGAGAAATAGCTTCCTTTTGGTATATACATTGTGCTCATTGGTTGAACTTTGAAATTTCTAGATTTTAGCCCTAATTTTTGTGTCATTAGGGTCTTGTGTATTGTATGGTGTTTTGATAGTGGAATAGGTGTCTTGTTGCATGGTTTGAACTATGAATTTGGTTTAGATTAGTTTGGATCATTGAATGGAAAGTTGGCAATTTGGTGGTTTGTGTTGCAATGTGGTCAAAACAGAACATAAGTGGATGTGATGTGAATTTGGATGTTTTAGTAATCCCAATGGTTTCCTTGTGAAAAATTGTGTGGGAATAGATTTTGTTGTTGATTTTGGAGCCATTGGACACATTGGTTGAAAATTGGAAATTCTGTCAAGTGTAAACTCTATGCAAGGCAGTCGGTTTGCATGGTAGTTTTGAATAAGTAAATGATGTCTAAAAATTCTGAAACTTTCTAGTATAATAGTACACATGCCAAGCTTCAAAATGGATATATAATAAGGTTAAAGTGCAGATTTAACAACAAGCTTTTACTTAAGGAGCATCTGGCACAAATATCTTTTAAAGGGTGCTAAAATACACATAGTGAAATTAAAATGGTGTAAAAATAACAACGCTGTTAAGTGAGGCAAAACGTCCGTTATTTCTTTATGTGGGCCCCACGAAGTCAGTGAAATTTTCTCCCTCTTTCCACGTCATCTCTCCTACCCTCATCTTCTCATCCTTCCCCTAGCTCTCTCTCTCTCTCTCTCTCTCTCTCTCTCAGAGTACGCTAATTCATTGCTAGCTAGAGATAGAAATAGAATTTTTATAGCTTGTATTTTTTTTATATTGCAAATTCTTGGCAGCAGTCTCCTTCGTGATTTTGACGAATGTCATTTATAGCTCTTGATATGATTTTAGTATTTTATATGCTTTATAAATATTTTTTTTGTCAACTATATGCTTAATAAATAACACACATATATTGATTATTTGCGAATTATTACTCTCATTTCCTCAACTGTTTACTTACAATTGATGCTTCTCTCTCAACGGTGGTGGTTGTGATACACTGGAATCCCCTCGGTAGGTCTCAGTCGGACGTCCGATGGCGATGGATTCATGTGGTTGAAGTGAGAAGTTGTGGTGGGGTTGTGATTTTGGGGATGATAATGATGAGGAGGAGGAAGTTGATTTGTGCAGAAATTGGCTGCTTGAAAGAGATCACGAGCTTGAGTTGTTAAAGAAGAAGAAGAATTAGGAGGGCTGTTGCAGAAATAGAAACTCATTCTTTTTTTGATCTTTTGCTTTTTTTCAGAGTCTTTCTTTGGCAGCTAGCAAAAGAATCTAGAAAGCCATGTAGGAATATAGCGAAAGAGAGTGAAGAATAGGGAGATGGAATCTGGAGAAAGTAGCAGAGAGGGGCAGTGGTCCATTTTGGTTTTGTCGAGAGTATATGTCGAAAAATGACAGTTGCTATAGGGAACAAACAAGTGAAAAAGAAGAAGAGCAAGAGAAGATGATTTTTATAATTAATTATGTTGTCCTTTTCTGGTTTGGCCTATGTAATCTGATATGGCCTTGGTTTTGAATTTGAATTTGTTTTGGGGCGCCGGATTCCACGTATTCAGATCTGGATTGGAAGTAAAAATTTTGCCTTCTCAAGGTCCATGTTTGCATCGCTGCCTTAAGATTGCTCCCATTTGCAAAATCTATGCTTCTTCAAGGTAGTGAAATCACGCCTTTTTCATTAAGGAGGGGGTGAGTGGCCGGTAGTGTCAAGTTAAGTGAGAGAGAAAGAGAAAGAGAAGGGGAAGGGTGCGATGAGAGGATGGGAGGAAGAGAGATGACGTGGAAAGAGGGAGAAAAATTTCACTGACTTTGTGGGGCCTACATATAAAAAATAATGGACATTTTACATCGATTAACAGCGTTGTTATTTTTGCACCATTTTAAATTCACTATGTGTATTTTAGCACCCTTTAAAAGATATTTGTGCCAGATGCTCCTCGAGTAAAAGCTTGTTGTTAAATTTGCACCTTAACCCTATATAATATGTGTCATTTTGATGTGTGTGCTGGAAGTTATGTATTTCCAATGTTTGGGGTTGAAATTGAAAGCTATTATGGAGCAGTAAGGGATTTCGTGTAATTTTGTATTTTTGTGGTTATGAACAGTAGTGATTCATATTTTTTATGTATAGATGACTTCAATAGCTTTCCATAGAACTTGAGATCACCTCATTTTGATTTTTATAGAATTAGTTATGATTTTTTGAAGTTCAGCCAAGAAATAGAATTTTTTTTTGTCGCAGCCCAAAAAATTTCTGACATGCTTTTGGCCACAGCCAGAAAATTTTTGGCTGCAGCCAAAAACTCTCTGAGCTGTTTTTGGCTGCAGCCAAAGATTGCTTGGCCGTGACTAAGCCCTAAAAATCAATATTTTCACTTTTGAAAGGTGGTCTTTGGTATAGTCTTTCCCAAATCTTTTAGGCTTTCGTTGAACTTGTCATAGCCACCTAAGGGACTCAAATGATAATCAACTTTAAGTGTTTTAAAGTTAAGGAATTGGAAAAGGGAATGACACTATGTCCTTGATTTTGGTTGATAGGATTCGATATTTGCCCTGAACGTGAGCAATATGTGCCAAAGCACACCCAAAAAGAATAAGGTAATGACGCTTTCTCTTATACTATGTGTAATGCATTGTATGTTTGTCATATCATTGAATTGTGTATTATGAATGCTACGAAGTTTGCTACTTTTAAAACTATGTGAAAGCCGTGAAGGCTATGTGTAAGCCGTGAAGGCTATGTGTATGCCATGAAGGCAATGTGTATGCTGCGAGAATAATGTGTAAGTCGTGAAGGCGATGTGTATTATAGCGTGAGCAGTCGTGGATGTGAAGCAAGTCACACCTACCCCTTGCCGTTGTAAATGTGTAAGCCGTGAAAGCTATGTGTATGCTATGAAGATTATGTGTATGATGCTGCTGTTTGGTGATTTACTTGTATGCTATATGATTATATGTTGTATGAGTGATTTGTTACTACTAGGATTTTCTTGAATCTCATTCTTTTCATTGACTAACCTACAGTCAGGGCAAGCGGCTTGAAGGAGAAACAACCAGCTAAGGGCGGCTAGTTTTCTTTAGTTTGATGGATGATTGTTATATTTTGATTGGGATTACTGTAAATTTTGTAAATGTTATTTTGGATGAAGATATGTAATCCCTTGAAAGGGAAACTGTAAGGGGTGAATATGCCCCGTAAACCCTTTAGTTAATATATGAAAACCCAGGGGTTGCCGGGAATTTTGGTTTACATTCTGATATGTATGAATGTAAATTAAATGCACAGGTTAATTATATTCGAAATGTGAGTATAAGACCGGATTGAACAACTTTTGAAAGAAATTTTGAAAACCCACTTTATTTCAGGCGGGTCCTTGTCTTGAAACGGGAACTTAAACAGATTTTGTATTAATCATCGATCTCTAATTTAACTTAGTTATGCATTTTCGAATTATAATTTTGGATTATAAGGTAAGGGGTTACAATATCACTAGATTATTGTTAATTAATTAATATGTAACTCATTTATCAAATTCAGATTCTCTTCACTAATGTTTCCTCTTAATATTTACCGTACTATATAATACTCAATTTTCTAAATAATTATAATTATAATGTGTTCATATTTGTTTGTGTTAATTTGCTTGTGCGTCCATGTGTGATGATCATAGAGCAATATGTGATGTGGTATTTGTGCTAACCATTTTTATTTACTTCCACTAGTCTTTAATATAAGGTCCACCTTATAGTTCAATTTTTTTTCATTAAAATGGGTCTTATATCATGGATCGAAGAGAGAAATATATTTGACATTTTAGAGAAAAAAAATCTCTATATATAAAATATAGTGAAAATGACATAAAAACAAACTCAAAAATACCAAAGTTGTTAACAGCAGAAGAAATATAAAAATAGCTATGAAAAAATTATGAATGGCATGAAAGAGGGTTTGTTATTTGATAAACAAAAGCTGTTAATAGCTAATGATATGTAGCGAATAGAAATACAAAAATTGTGAATGGCATGAAAAGTGGATTTGTTACTTGGTAAACAAAAATTTTTAATAACTAATTAAATGTAGTGAATATCAGTACAAAACTTATATATGAATTATCTGAAATAGTCTGCAACTCCGCTACCAACACACTACATAGATGCTTGCATCTTTTGCATGAAGGAGTGGAAAATAGGCCATTGCCTACATTCCATTATGGAATTTCCATAGCGGTGGAGATTCAGGCTATTGGTGCAGGTGTAAAAGTGTGTAAATTCTAGGATTGAAGAAAGTAAATGTGTACTCTGATTCTATCAAGGCCCTACAATTATTATTGATGGATTTGAGTTGTATCACCCTCTAAGGGAAGATATCAATGAGGTTCGGTTAGTAATATTCTCTAGCTAGGATCTTGAGATTATTCATCTTCACAAGGAAGCGCTGCAATGTATGGATTATTTAGCCAAAATAGCTCAAGAAGCAAACAACGAGCTGACCATAATTTTGAATTCTACCAGCATTTTGTTTGAATCAAATCTTAGCTGGTATAAGTTGAGATTTGAGCAGTCCTTATATTCTGCTTGGTTGTAAGGTTATAGTGCTTATGTAATTCATAAGACTAGTGCTTGCCAGTTGTATTAAGAATAAAAGTTGTGATTGACTTGAGAGAGTGGCCGTGTTATTTGTTAAATAAAAGTTGTTAATAGCAAATTAAATGTAGTGAATAGCAATATAAAATATGTGAATGGGTTGAAATCAAAACTAAGAAATTAATTTGTATAATTTTTTTGTATTATAGTAAATGATAATCATTTACTCAAAGCATACCTATATTTTATTATTTTTAGTATACGGTGGGGGGATCAATCCTCACATTCACCAATTTGTGGGAAAAGGGGAAAAAAACCTTCAAAACTTAAATTGCTTCAACTTTACTTCATAACCCTTTTTGTTTCCCCAGTCTAGTGCGTGACAATGTTCACAAAAAGTCACAAAGATAGTTTCTTGATTGTCTTCAAGACTTTTAATCAATAAGTCAAATATATTTCTCTAAATTAATCTTTCCTAAAAGTTTATTAACTAACATTTATCAAATTATATTTATTTTCCCATATATAATATTTTTTAGGGAAAATCCCATATAAATACCATTTCAATTGTCAAAACCCACAAAAGTTTCTTATAACTTGAAAAAGATAGATATGTGATCAATAATCAATCTGGGTTACTGAAGTTTAAGATTAAAGACCAAAATGCCCCTCAACTCATTTATTCACACTCACCTCCAGAAAACTGAATCACTCCCTGTTGTTCCTTTTAGTTCTGCCGCAGAAGGGCTCCAGAAAACTGAATCACTCCTCTGTCGTTTCTTTCGGTTCTGTCACAGAAGGGTTTTCTATCGTTCCTTTCGGTTCTGTCGGAGAGGGGCTCCATAAAACTGAATCACTCCTTTGTCCTTCCTCACTCCTTTCGGTTTTGTCATAGAAGGGTTCCAGAAAATTGAACACTCCTTTCGGTTCTCTACTAGAAGGGTTTCATTCGCTAGCAAGGCTCGTCGTCGTCCCCAAATCCGAAACAATTATTTTTTTAGAATTCATCATTGTTGTAAAGAGCTCAAAACCTGCTATCTAACTTAGTAAGCAAGCACTACATTTTGGTGTGACGTAGTAATGTTTTTATTTTGGTAAACGAGTTTGTATATTACTTCATAGCATTAGCCTTTTGTGATGTATTGTTATTGTGTATGTAAATTTAGTAAAGCTATAGTCCATTTATTCCCACAGTTTGATAATATGCATTATTGTTGCACACGAAGCAAGTAAATCAAGAAATATTGTGTGTTAAGTGTTGGCCCAAAAGGGGTGGCCTCTGACAGGTTGAATAATAGAAATGACAAAGTTTTTAATGCTTTAGCTAGAATGGTACTGGGAATGACAAATTAGTCCAACCAAATATTATGTGTGGATTGGCCAAAAGGGGTGGCCTCTGACAGGTTCAATAATGGGAATGACAAGGTATTTAATGGTTTTGACGAGAATAGTAATGGGAATGACAAGTTTCATAATGGTTCCAAACTTAATGTGAGCCAGTGTTTGCCTAAAGGAGGGGACGCTGACAAATTCACTAATGAAATTAATAAAGTCTTTAATGGTTTTGACGAGAATGATAATGGGAATGACAAGTTTCATAATGGTTCCAAACTTTATGTGAGCAAGTGTTTACCCAAAGGAGGGGACGCTGACAAATTCACTAATGGAATTAACAAAGTCTTTAATGGTTTTGACGAGAATGATAATGGGAATGACAAGTTTCATAATGGTTCCAAACTTTATGTGGGCAAGTGTTTGCCTAGAGGGAGATGCTAACAAATTCACTAA
The DNA here is from genome assembly GCA_963855925.1 of Inga laurina. Taxonomy (NCBI): domain Eukaryota; kingdom Viridiplantae; phylum Streptophyta; class Magnoliopsida; order Fabales; family Fabaceae; genus Inga; species Inga laurina. The sequence continues at coordinate 9,839,273 of OY979702.1, forward strand.
TAGAATTAACAAAGTCTTTAACGGTTTTGACGAGAATGGTAATGGGAATGACAAGTTTCCTAATGGTTCCAAACTTTATGTGGCCAAGTGTTTGCCCAGAGGGGGGAGACACTAACAAATTTACTAATGGAATTAACAAAGTTTTTAATGGTTTTGACGAGAATGGTAATAAGAATGATAAGTTTCATAATGGTTCCAAACTTTATATGGCCAAGTGTTTGTCCAGAGGGGGGATGCTGACAAATTCACTAATGAAATTAACAAAGTCTTCAATAGTTTTAACGAGAATGGTAATGGTAATGACAAGTTTTATAATAGTTCAAAACTTTATGTGGCAAGTGTTTCCCCAGAGGGGGGGACGCTGACAAATTCACTAATGGAATTAACAAAGTTTTTAATGGTTTTGATAAGAATGAGAATGGGAATGACAAGTTTCATAATTGTTCCAAACTTTATGTGGGCAAGTGTTTGCCTAGAGGAGGACGCTGACAAATTCACTAATGGAATTAACAAAGTCTTTAAAGGTTTGAACGAGAATGGTAATGAGAATGACAAGTTTCATAATGGTAAAGACAAGTTCTGATGACATTGACAAAAACAACCAATGTTTATCACAACAACTACCAAGTAAAGGGTTTAAATGACAATTTAACATTACTCATTCCATCTATACCCAATGCATACAAGCCATGAACCCAGAAGAAGGAGTTCCTTCAACTATAATTAAATGGTTGGAATCTGTCACCATTAACAACTGTTTCAATGGAAATGACAAGTACACTAATGAAATTTATAAAACACTAGATTCTTACTGACAACACCTACCAAAAACATTGTCAACAAAAAATTTAACATTACTCATTCCACCTACACCCAATGTATATGAGTCATTAACCCAAAAGAAGGTGTTCTTTCATGTGCACTTTAATTACATCAATTGTCACCATTAACAACTGTTTCAATGGAAATGACAAGTACAGTAATGGAATTTACAAAACACTAGATTCTTACTGACAACAACAACCAAATACATTGTCCAATGACAAGTGAACATTACGATTCCACCAGCATCTAATGTTTTCTTGTCATTCCCAGGGCATAACCTATTGTTTTAAAAAAAAACAATACTTACATAAAGGACATCATATATGCCATAACCCTTCTAACCAAAATATCTGAAGGGATCCAAATCATTGTACATAAACCAAAAGATGACTTGTAAAATAGCTACTCCCATATATGCACACCCAGGCTTAAGTTCAGTTTTATAGAGCCCTTCTCTGACAGAACCGAAAGGAACGATAGAAAACCCTTCTACGACAGAACCGAAAGGAATGACAAAGGACTGATTCAGTTTTCTAGAGCCCTTCTGTGACAGAACCGAAAGGAACGATATGGAGTGATTCAGTTTTTTGGGGGTGGGTGTGAGTAAATGAGTTGGTGGGCATTTTGGTCTTTAGCCTTAAACTTTAGTAACCCAGATTGGTCCTTGATCACCTATCTGTCTTTTCCAAGTTATAAGAGACTTTTGTGGGTTTTGACAATTGAAATGGTATTTATATGGGATTTTCCCTATTTTTTAAAGTGTCTTACATCAATATTTTTGAAGAGTCAACTTATACTCCAATTTTTCATCTATTTTTTTTAATAAAAACTTTCATCTATTTTAAAGACTTTTACTCGAAACATGTCATTTAATTTGATGGATATTGTAAGATCATTTTATATAGTATATAGTATTACGTAAAATTTTAACCCCCATAGTTAAAATGCAAGTCAGGATAGTATTTTGGGAAGATCTCATATAAAGCTATTTAAAATAGAACAGTTCTAAATTAGATTGGTAAATTCAATAAATCCTTAATTCAATCATCAATCTAATTTAGGATTTCAAAATGTAGGTAAAATGACTTTAATGATATCTCCTCTCTCCTCTCTAAAGAGTTTCATTACTTTGTAACTTATGTTTTTCAATATATATATATATATCAATATTAATATTTAATAAAACAAAATATGATTCATCTATAGTTTAAATATATTAATTATCATGGTAAGAACAAAAACTTACAATATTTTCAAGTAAGGAGTTCATTTTATTAACATGAACAAATTTTTTCAATATATATATATATATATATGTCACTATAAAAAATATTTTTTTAAATAAATTTATTAATTATAAATTTTACTATATTTATTTCATATATAAAGTTTTTCTTAAAAAGTTCTATATTTCAATAAGCATTTTATGAAATTGTAAGTGTATTTAATATTTTTATCTAAAATATCCTTAGAAGCACATCAAAGTTGAACGCCTTTCTAATAGAAACAAATAATTTATATTAATAATTTATATTAAAGAATAGAAAAGTTAAAAATGTGAAATCTTAACTAATTTTTTTTTTTTCAAAAACACCCGTCTATGCATTAGGAAAAAATATTTAGAGTTTGTTTAAATTAATGTTAGTAAAAATAGCTTTTATTTCAATTGATTTTTGTAAACTGAACTTTGGCAAGTGTTATCCTTTCATTTTTCTTTTAATTTGTCTCACTTGATAAAAATAACTACACTATTTTTTTAAGAAATCTAAAATTTTTTTATTATATTTTTGTATCTTTAACATCAATTGAATGATTTTTTGTTGAAAAAAATTAATTTTTTTTAATATCAATTAAATGATTTTCAGTTGGTATGTATCATGGTTTCATTTTTTTTGCTTGAATTATTTTTCATGATCCTTTTAGAACATAAAAAAAAATCCTTTAATTTAGAAAAATTACATTTTATTTGATTATATATTAATGTTGATATATATAGAGCAATAAAGTCATATAGCAATAAAACTCTTTTAAGAGTGAGAGAAGAAAGGAGAGGGCATTAAAGTTATTTTACCCACATTTTAAAATCTCAAATTGGGTTAATGACTCAATTAAAGATTTGTTGAATATACTAACCTAATTTAGAATTTTCCTATTTTAGGAAGCTTTATTGGGATTTTCCCTAGTATTTTAGTTCTCTTATGTGTACTTTTTTTTTAATATCATTTTTCCTTTTATAATGAAAATAGAATAATATAATTTTATTAAAAATATTTTTGCATGTATATTATAAATATAGTTTTTAAAAAATTCAAAAATATCATATTTGGGGGGGGGGGAATCTATTCCAAGAAGCAATTGCTCATTTCACAAAATGAAAAGATTTGATTTGCATTTAAAATACCAAAGGCACTATTAATACAAATAATAATATACATAATTTTCATAAGAAACGAGCATGTGAAATCTGTTTGTGCTTCTGGGATAATATTTATATTTATATTACCAAATGAACTTTGACGGGAATGTGAGGGATCATATACAAAGGTTTATATAGAGAAATGAAACGAACTGAATAGAATGAAATGAAAGCAGCTCCATGGAATGATTTAAAATGCATTGAGTAAATTGAATTTAAACATCATTGAAGTGTAAGACTAATTAGAAAACCTAGAAGACTAATAAGAATATTAATGGTAATAAGAACTGTTAAAAAGCAAACAAAGCAAGACAACATGGGAGGAAGGAAAAATGGAAGAACTTAAACTAGCTTTTGGCCGGGGTGAAGGGTCAATTCCTCATTGTAATTTCCCTTAATGTGTATTCTATAAACAAAAGTGAAACTACTTTTGTCCAAGTATTTAGTCTTCAAAGATTTTTGGCTGTTGCATTTTATGCTGATTGGATTACATTATACAAGATTCAGAGTACAAAATTAGGTTCCTTCCATGCGAGCAGGGAATCATCGGTGTCTTTCTCGTTCCATGAGAAAATGTGTGATTGGGGGATCAGGCACATAAATGAACAACTCAATCTTGGACATTAAGGTCAGTGTGCTTGTCAGTGGTGCTGAACAACTTGTTTGTCTGTCTAATTATATAGCTACTGATGAAGCAAGAGTGGAAAAACATATAATTTGGTGTGGCTTACGGTGCAAACATGAGAGGTTGTATGAGAAAAATATAACTAAAAAGGAGATTAGGCGTACCTGGACGAATCCATGTTCGGATCCGGGTCAAAGTTCCAATACTCCATACTTGTGCCCACACAAATATTTGACTACTAGAGCTTAATTGTGATTTGCACAGCAGATCACCAGAACCATAAAGATGGTAGGAGAGAAGAGAATTGCCAGAAAACTCAATGGCGGGGTGAATTGCAATTGAGGAGGCACACCCTATTTATAGTGGTTTATGGAGGCCACTAATTAGGAAACGTGTGCACTCCTTCTTGCCCTCCAAGATAACAATTAATTGTCTCTCAATTAATTCCCTAATTATGGTGATTTGTTCCTCTTTTAACAAATCCATAATTATTACTGAATTATTCTCCAATCTGCATTTTATGCTGATTTTATTCTTATTTGATTAGGCTACTTATTTCCTAATCAAATAGTCCGACCCATCAAGGGAGGATTTGAACCCAAAGTCCAACAGGTTGATTTCAAAGCCTGAATGGAATCATGTTGAGATTTCATGGGAGTTGACGTATCAGAGGCCATATCATCCTTATAGGTTATTTTTAGGCCACAATGGAATCCCAACATGGAATATATTAATTTGTCCGGGATTCATGTGTCTATGAGGAAGATAACAGCGTCACTGAAAATATCAGATTCACAAATCCTGAGTTGTGTCTTAGGCTGAATCAATGGAAAAGGATATAAAGGCATCCTCAACGAGTTATTTATATGAATGAAATCCATTTCCTTGCTTGACTCAGAACTGATATTTCACACAACACAAAACTTAACAAAACAAATTAACATCAAATCAAATGTTGAAATTTGTTTTTAATGTTGCTTTCTTTCTAGTTAAAATGGTTGGATTATTTGATGGGTTGAATGGTACTCAAGAAGTTTTGTTTTGGTTGTAGTGATTTATATCTTCTTCCCTGAAGCATGACCTTGTCACTTATTGGAAAATGGTTTAGTTCATGATTGACAAGTTTCAGAAGGTGAAAAATGTGAGTTCAATACTGTAGCAATATTTGTGCAGATTTGACATGGACATGAAGAAGTTGATTGCTTGGAATTCTATTTGTTACTTCCTCCGGTCCTAATTATAAGATAAAGTTGACTTTTTTGGAGAAATTAAGGAAACCAATTAAATTATTTTAGAATATTTATATTTTTATTTTGTTTTCAAAACTGATTAATTTGACTAATAAACTAATATATAATCTAAGGATACTAAAAATATAAACATTCTAAAGTAATTTAATTGACTTCCTTAATTTCTCCAAAAAAGTCAACTTTATCTTATAATTAGGACCGGAGGGAGTATTTGCTTCTAGTAGTGTGTAAGCTACTTTTGGAAGGAGGAGATGGTGAGATCAATCCCGCTTATAATTCCAAACCGCTAGTGCTTACACCTCTAAGTTGAAAAAACAAATAGAGGTAATAAAGTTGTTCAATCACATTGCTGGAGTACACAAGCAAATAAAAAAAAGAACATAGGAGCAAGAAAAGCAAATGATAAATCATTTTAGAAGATAGCTGAATTACTCGAATTTTAAGTTCGATCACTAAATTTAACAAATGTTAAATCATGTCATTTTTTCATAAATTGTGGAGTGCTTAGTGCTTTTTATTATGTGGACATTGTAGGATGCAATGACTAAGAAGCAGAGGGAGGTGGCATCTTCTTGCCTGTCCACCGGCAACGTTGCGATCACCGTATGATTGGGTTTGGATTGCCCAATGAACTTGTTGCGTGGCTTCATAATATAGCAACCATAGCGATTCTCAGAAGGAGGTCCAAGTACTTAATACTCATGCTAATTTTATCTATTGTTCTTCCTTAGTTCACTGCTTTAGTGCCTGTTTGGATTAGCGTGAAGAAAAAGTTTTTTTTTTTTTTGCAAATGAGCTTTTGAAAAAGTCATATAGAAAAAAAGTTAGATTGTAAATGTGATTTGTGTTTGGATTGACGATAACAGAAGTGACTCTTTTTTTTTATCTCCATCTGAGTAAAAGTAGCTTTGATCTTCATCTGATAAAAACTCCATTTTCTATAGAAGCTCAGCCATCATCAACGTTCTCCCAAACACATCAAATGAGCTTTTGGGGCTTCTAACCCCCAAATAGACTCTTTTAGCCTCCAAACAGATTCCTAAACAGACCCTTAGTGGATTTAAAACACCAATGACCAAATGAATATATCATCGTCGTTGTCGTTGTCAATACTACCTCCTATTCGTCCTTGATATAAGACTCAGTTTAATGAACAAAGTGGGTCTTATATATGTCCTAGAGAGAGTATATTAAAACCTATATAAATGAAGATCTTATTACTCGTGAAGCATGAATGTGTAACGTGTCTCAAATTCTGTGTGAACTAGAGGCCTACATATTCTAGTTCGAGCTTAATTTGTGGAAGCATCTTGTGAATGCATCAATAGTTTGTTTTCTCAAACATGATGTAGAAGTTGAAAAAAATCTGACCATGTGCCAGGGGGAGCTTTATATGAACCAAGCGCGCCCTTTATATCCTGATACTTTCAACAAAATAGTTTAGATCCAGAGATTTTTTGTTATTAAAAAAGGATTTGGAGGGAGTACTTATTTGAAGAGTTGATCTTGATCCTAAATATAATATATACTTACAATATTGGTCAATCTTTTCCTAATTTACCCCTTTGATACTTCCTCAACAATAATCAAGGAAGGAGAATGAAGAAATAAAAGAAGATAATTAGAATATTTTAGAAAATATATGTCATAATTAACTGATTTAACTAACATTCTTAATTTAATCAAATTAAATAAATAAGTCATATGTTAATATGTTAAGGACATGGGGGAGTATAAAAGTAAGAAAGCAAAAAAACCTAATCCTTAATGTTAAGGAAACAAGTGGCATCAAATCCTTTTATATATTTTCTTCACCAATTCTAATGAAGAAGATCACTGAGCATGTAAGTATCAAATTCACTGATGCCATGCCCAAGTGGATCATGAGTATTTCATATATTTTCACACGCAACTTATATGCATTATGTCGAACCAGAAGGGAATCCACGCCTTCAGAGAAAACGTCAACATTTTATATATATATATATATAACAACGAACCAGAAGGGAATCCACACATTGGATTATAAATATAAGACCTAGTTAATTTTTTTGGAAAGGTTAAAGAAGTTAAATAAATTATTTTAAGGTATTTATATTTATAATTTTTCTTTAAATTAATTTGTATGATTTCTAAATACTTTATTTAGTTTTCTTAGTATCTTTAAAAAAAGTCAAGTAGGTCCTATATTTAGAACCGGAAAGAGTATATATCTTTGTACTAAAGATGTTCATATTAATGATTAAACTAAATCATCCAAAAACTGTCCGGAACAAAAGCACAAAACCATCAAAACACCCACAATACATCAGCTGAAACAAAACCAAACTATGAAACAGACAGAAGCTATTAGACAGAAAATTCAGCTCCATGTTTTGCTTTTCTGGGACAATTCTAGAGTGCTGTCGTTTATATTATCTTTGGATGGAGAGAAAAGTGAGAGGAAAATTAGGGGAATGGATACTATATTGGAAAATTTCAAAAAATGGTAAAAACATTTACTATTTTTGGGAGTTTTCCCTCCTAGTTTTCTTTTCCCTTAATTTTCTCTTCATCCAAACATAGGAGAACCTAGAGACAAAGTTAAAAGCCTCACTTGTTGGAGGGGTTGGATCTTTGAGTAGTATAAGAAGAAGAGATGAAGAAGAAAGTAATACACAATATCTTCAAGGTACAGGCAACACTTTTCTTTATGCTTAATTCGCCCCCACCTATTTCTATCTAATAGGATGTAATTTGGATTAACGGACAAATGTTCTGTGGGATACAATAAAGACCCTTATATTTCTAACACTCAAGGCAAGACGAAAATGGTTTTTACAAATTGATAAATTGGTTTTATCTTTGTATGCATTCAAGGACAAAGGCAATGAGTTTGATCTCTTGTTATTGTGTTATTTTTAATGTGTCAAAATGACAGATGGTGCTGGGTATTTATAGGCTATGAATTGATACCTTGAAGTGGTGCCTCTTAAAACAATACATCTTCAATTAAAAGTCATAACAATTTGTTAAATTCATGAATCTCATATGTTGATTCATTAACAGACATATGAAGAATTATCCCTTTATATTATGTAAAGTTTTCTCATAAACATAACACAATTTTTCATCAAGTAGTGATTGTCACACCTTTAGCTATAAACTTTAATATATGTCTCTAAAAACTAAAGAGGCATAACTTTGATGACTGTTAGTCTTATAATTTCTTATGCAATTCTCACATCATTTGCACACATGGAATCATCAGTGTCCTTATGGCACTGTGAGAAATTCCTAAAGATAGCCATATAACCCTTGTAGGTTAATTTCATACCACAAAGGAATTCCAACATGGAAAACAAAGTTGTCCGGAATTCGTGTCTATTAATGAAAGAAGGACAAAAGAAAAGAAAGAAGAAGAAGAGAGAGAGAGAGAGAGAGACAAAAAAAAAAAAAACAGAGAGAGCGTGTAGCAAAGGTAAGAGGGAAAAAGGCAGAGAAGAAAGGTGAGAAAAGAAAAGAAAAGGAAAGTGAGAGGAAAAGTAGTAAATACTAAATAGGGTCCATTTTATTAAGTAATTTTTAATAACTATTTTTGTTTTGCTATTTACTACTCTAATTTTAGTATTAACTACTCTTATTTTGAAAATTCAAAAAATATATTAAGAACTTTATTGGTAACTAACCAAAGTAATCAGTATTAAAACTAAAGTAGTTAATAGCGAAACAAAAGTAGTTATTAGGAAATGTTCAGCAAATACGTTCTTTATTGCTTTAATTTCGCTATTAATTACTCAAGTTTCCAAATTTACTTCTTTTGATTGAGTAATTTTTAAAAAAAATATTAGATCGTTAGAGCTCTAGGGATTGATTGCCGATGCTGGAGCTCCGGCAGTCGATCACTGGAACTCTAGTGAGAGGCTGCCGTTGGCGGTCACCAATGCTGAAGCTCTGATTGCTAGCAAAGGTTTTTAAGGATTTTTTTTATTAAAAAAAGTAATAGTAATTATATAATTTCTCATATTTTTCAACATTTCAAATATCAAATTAGTCCATTTGAAATTATTGAAATTCAACACTTTTCTTAATCTATTGTATATTTTAAATGTATTTTTTTTTGTCGTTCTCCCATATATATATATATGTAGCTTTAATAAATTTTAAGTATTTTTATTTTAAAATTTATTCAAATGTCAACATCTAATTGGATATAAATCTTTAAATAGTTCCATATGCCTATTTGGGAAACCCCAACTATGATTTCAGAAGTCCTTTTTCACAAGAAATACTTATTTAATCTAGGAGCGCCACTTCATCTATGTTCTAATTAAAAAGCATAAGCTTCTTAATTTGCCAGCTATATTCTAGGAGCGCCACTTCAGCCTATTCTATGATTTTAAAAAGCATAAGCTTCTTAATTTAGAAAAGCAAAAAACGTAATTCCCTCCCATCATCCCGAAAATCATAAAATTTGAATTTCTCCGATGATTTATCTGCCATGTAAAATTAAAATAAGATGAGTTGTTATATTTTAATTAGTTAGATTACAGATGAGATGACGCTTTTAGAGTATGTAAGTATTTCTCCTTTTCTACAAGTCGAGATAAAACTTCTTTCACATACTTACCTCATAAATCATAAAAACACTTCTAAAAAGCTAAGACAAATAGGCACTAAAGTCTTTTAAGATCTCAAAAATTTTGGTAGTTATTTTTCACGTACTATAATATTACCTTGACTACTTAATATAAGATTTTATTCATAGTGTAAACTACATAAATGAAATCTTATATTAAGGATCCAAAATAGTATTACTCTTTAATCAATTCTTAGTTATTGTTACACACAGAACAGGAAGAGAAAGTGAGAAAGAAAATGACATCCACATCTGATATGTGATAATATATTTTGATGAAAAGGATGTGAAAGGAAATACACATTTGGTAGGCAAAAGGCAAAAGGAAAGAAATGGAAATGATGAATTAAAAAAAAAGTAAAATACAAATATAAAATCACCAAATATGGGAGGCATCGCTTAGACCAAAAAATATCCTCTCTCCTCAGCTTGTAAATAAGACTAGTGGAGTCCATGGGAAGAAGGAGGAGCTCATTCTTGGGAAGCCAATCTCTGCCTACCAAAACGCGCTATGGAAAAATAATGTGGCACCTTCTTCCTCCCACCGTTTCCAATCAGACGCCGTCGGTGAACATGTCATTGCTTGTCGTTTCAAGAATTCAAGGTGCGCCTTTCGTTTTCTTCTCTCTTATTCATCTCTCATCCTTCCCCTTTATTTATCATATTTGCATAAAAAAATGTAAAAATGGTAGCTACATTAAAAAAAGTTAAACAGTAAAATAAAGTAAACGAATTTTCCACTTGATATTTATCTTGTGATATGAAATATAATATCAATATTTTAGTTTAGTTTTCTCAGTCAACCGTTGGCGGGAAAAGGGAGTATTGTGGGCAAACATAGAAGCTAGAACATGGTGATATCTGATGAATGAGAGGGAATTGAAAGGAAGCTTCCTTGCTTGATCACCATTGTTTCTGCGTCAATTCTTCGGCAGATTGCTAAGCTTTCATTTGTAACCCCGCTACCAAATTTTCAGTTTCTCAGCCGATACCAGAGCCATTCCTAGTTTCTAGCAAAGTGGCAATACTGGTCCCAGCGCTTATTAATCATAGCACGTCAACAACTACCATCCTCCTCCTTCACCAGCGAATGGACTTACGACGTGTTCATTAGTTTTAGAGGCGAAGATACCCGCACCAATTTTACCGGTTATCTCTATAAATCTCTAATTCAAAGGGGTATTCTCACCTTCATTGATAATATGGATCTCCAAAGAGGGGAAGAAATCAATCCAGCTCTTGTCAATGCCATTCAAGAATCTAGGATTGCCATCGTTGTTTTCTCCCAGAATTATGCTTCCTCAACTTTTTGCCTTGATGAACTTGTCCACATACTTACTACGTCAGAGGAGAAGGCCGGTTGGTGTGGCTGGTGTTCTACGGTGTTGATCCATCGCAAGTGCGACACCAGCTTGGGAATTACGGCGAGGCATTGGCAAAACATGAGGATCGATTCCAAGCTAACCCGGAGAAAGTGAGAAAGTGGAGGGAGGCTTTAGGCGTGGCGGCTAACATGCGTGGGTACCTTTCACCACAACTTTCTGTTACTATTTTTGTATGCGTGGTAATTATCATACTTGTTCCTTCAAAAAGTGGAAGAAATTTTTCTCTTGCTTCTGTTGTTGTTCTTCTTCAAAAAGTGGGACTGAAATGAACCTTGATGTAGGAAGTGTACACTAAATTTGGCTACTAACTTCTGCCTCACTTCACATGATTTTCTTCCCTGTTGCAGGTCTCAACCTGAATATGAATTTATAAATGGTATCATTGAAGAGGTTTCCAAAAAGATCAAATTGCCCTCTCCTTTGCATGTAGGTAATCACCCTGTTGGACTAGAATCCCTTGTTGAGGAAGTGATCTCACTTTTGGAACTTGGGTCTGATAAGAGGGTTAATATGGTAGGAATATATGGAATCGGTGGAGTAGGTAAAACGATAGTTGCATGTGAAGTTTATAACCTCATCCGTCATCAATTTGAAGGTGTATGTTTTCTTTTTGATATTAGAGTGAAGGCAATTAACATGGATGGACTTGTAGAGCTTCAAGAGGCGCTACTTTCCGAAGTTGTTGCAGAAAACAATATCAAGCTTAGAGATGTTCGTAGAGGGATTCCAATCATAAAGAGAAGGCTCTGTCGGAAGAAGCTTCTTTTGATTCTTGATGATATTAATGAGCTTAAACAGTTAAAGGCAATAGCCGGAGGACCTTATTGGTTTGGACTTGGCAGTAGGATCATTGTCACAACAAGAAACAAAGATTTGCTTACTACTCATGGGGTGGAAAAATTATTTGAGGTGAAAGAGCTAACTTTTAATAAATCCCTTGAATTGTTGAGTTGGAATGCATTTAAGAAGAATAGAGTTGATCCGGTTACATGCATGTTTCAAACCGTGCAGTGTTTTACGCTGGTGGCCTTCCATTGGCTTTGGAAGTAATAGGCTCCAGCCTATTTGGTAAAACTGTAGAAGAATGGATTCTCTGATGGACAACTATGATAGAATTCCGAATAGGAAAGTCCATGACATCCTGAAAGTAAGCTATGATAGTTTGGAAGAGAACTAGAAGAAAGTTTTCCTTGACATTGCTTGTTTTTTTAATAAATTAGAACTGAGTTACATCAAGGGAATGCTCTATGCACATGGCTTACATGAAGACATAGGTATTCAGGTGTTGAATGACAAATCTCTCATCAAGATTGACAGTTCAAACTGTGTGAGAATGCATGACTTAATTCAAGATATGGGCAGAGAAATTGTTCGACAAGAATCAACATTTGAGCCGGGCATGCGTAGCAGGTTGTGGTTTGGTGAGGACATTGTTCATGTTTTGGAAGAAAATACGGTAAATTGATATGGTCTCCATGGTTTTACATTTTTTATTTGAACTATTTTGGTGAATATGAAATGGATTGATGGTTTTTTAGTTTTTCCCACCGCTTTATCTTGCTGTCAGCATTTGCTTGAAGCTTGACACAATATAAGTTATAATTAGTTATGTAGTTAACGTAACAATATTGATATGGCATTCCTGATAAATCTGTGGTTTGTGTATGCCTTGGCATTCAAAGGGAACTGAGAAAATTGAAGTCATTAGGCTGCACTCATGCAAAGATAAAGAAGTGCGATGGAGTGGAATGGCGTTCCAGGAGATGAAAAACCTGAGAATCCTTATTATTGAGGATGTGCCCTTTTCCAAAGGCCCCAAATATCTCCCAAATACTTTGAGGTTATTGGACTGGAGTGGATATCCATCATCATCTTTACCATCTCATTTTAACCCCAAGAAACTTCTCATAATTAGCCTGCCTGAAAGCTGCCTTCATACTTTCAAACCACTGAAGGCATGTATACATTTTATGGTTTCTTGCTCCTTTCATATATTCTATTGGTCTTATATATTCGTGATAAGTTAATTTTGATCATTTTGCAGGTGTTTCATTCTTTATGTCTCATGGATTTTGAAGGTTGTAAGTTCTTAACACAAGTACCTGACCTGGACTACCTAACTTGGGGGCGTTGTGTCTTGATGCTTGTACAAATTTGACTAGTGTTCATGAGCCAATTGGGTTTCTTAATAAGCTCAGATTGTTGAGTGCCCAAGGTTGCACTCAGCTTGAAATGTTAGCATCTCGCATCAATTTGACTTCACTCAAGACTATGGATCTCAGGGGTTGCTCAAGTCTTTGGATTTTCCCACAAGTATTGGGAGTCATGGATAATATAAGGGACATTTATTTGGATCAGACTGCCATAAAAGAACTGCCATTCTCAATTGGAAACCTTATTGGGCTGAAACGGCTATACTTGAGGCATTGTGCAGGGCTTGAACAACTACCAAGCAGCATATTTACAATCCCCAAACTTGAGCTGGTGCTGTCGTATGGGAGTAGAGGGTTTCAATTATTTAAAGGGTATGACATTCAAGAAAAACAGAGATTGGAGGTGTCTGTAGCCACGGTTTTTCTCCATTCTCTACCAGAATGTAGGAATAAAAGTCCAACTCGTGCTCATTTCAATCATTACCTTAATGGGTACTGTATAAGCACAAGTGAAACAAATGTCATTCAAATATTTACTCTTCCAGATACTTCGGTTTGTTTTTCTCTGCTTCCCAAAGCTAGCACTGGAGGTCCTCATGTTTCAAGCTGCCCTAGAATCCTGCCATTTGAGGAGAAACTAGGGAAAATGTCAAGAGCCTTCTATGCAAGAAGGGAATCATCAGTGTCTTTCTGGTATTGTGACAAATTCCCAAAAATAGCCATATGCGTGATTGGGGGATCAGCCACAGAAATAGACTATTCCATCTTGGATATCAGGCTGAGAGTGTTTGTCAATGATTCTGAGCAAAGTATTTGCTTGTGTAATTACATTGTCTATAAACAAAAAATGGCAAAACATATAATTTGGTGTGGCCTACGATGCAAACAGGAGAGGGTGATTTCTACACATAAATGGAATCATGTTCAAGTTTCCTGGGAGTTGAAATACCACAGGCCTTATGATCCTTGTAGGGCAGTTTCAGACGACAATGGTATCCCAACAGTGAATATAGATTTGTTCGGAATTCATGTCTTTGAGGAAGAAAATAGCTGCATTGAGAATATCCGGTTCACAAATCCTGAGATGATGAGAAATGACTATAGAATATTCTATTCTCTTTCAGATCTTTCAAGGGACCGCTGTTTCCAGTTACTTGAACAATTGAGAGGTACTATCTGTTTCTCTAGTTTGATTTGTTCATCTTGCTTGTATCTTGCTCTTTGCTTGAGGGGTGTGTTCTCGTTGGCTCACCACTTTAACAATGAGTTATCCAAATATAATTACTGCATAAGAAATATGAAACCAGCTTGCAATTTATTGTTAACATGAATGCTCTTTTATTAATAAATATTCCAACTTATTTACTAATCGAGTTCGAGTCAATTTGAGCCTTTGAAATCAAAAAACTTATGTCTGCAGGCATCGATCTATATTTCTTCTATTGCAAGACATAAATGAATGCATCAGTTTGTATATGTATTTTTATTATATACTGAATATCTGCTAATTACTCCTCCGGTCCTACACCTCTCTCCTCTTCTTATAATGTAAGTTGGGCTCCCCATTGACTTATATTTGCCTCTGAGATGTTAGTATTAATCTTGCTTGGTATTTTATATTAATTTTATATGTTTTAATTTGTTCAAAATTTTTAAAATTGTTTAGTTACATATTTGAAGTTGAAACTTGAAAGTACTTTGGTATTGTTTTCAATGTTATATTTATTTATTATTAACTGCACTATTAGGGTGTAATCATTTGGTTTTAATATAAAACATATTTGGAGAGTTGACATTGATCTTAAATATAAGTCATAGTTTTCATATTTGTCAGTATTTCCTAATTTATCCCTATTGATACTTCTTCAATAATAATCAAGAAGGAAAGGAAACGAGGGAATTAAGGAAGATGAGTAGGCTGTATTTTAAAATATATGTTATACTAACTAATTCATCTAACTTCCTTAACCTAATCAAATATGATAAATATGTCTTATATTAAGGAGCAGAGGTAGTATTTAGTATGTAATTAACTAATTACTAAGAACTTGACATATAGGCTAATAATGAAATGAGTAATCGCAGAATAGTGAGATATTTGCAATGCATAACCTCAAAATGGTCTATCAGAACATAATTAAGCATGCTTTACAGTAATGGACAGGTCATAGATACTTTTATCTCAAACCAGAAAAGAAGTAAACTGACAAGTGAAGATATTTTTGTAGAAAGGATATGATTAATGGACGTAGCTCGTGGTGTTTTTATTTTGATGATTCATAACAATAATATATAGTGTAATATTTGGATATTTACAATTGTTGTCTTCCTTAATTTTTAGTATTTTGCTTATAAGGATAATGGTGATATATAACTCTATGTAGATACCCGATTTTAACCAAAAAAATTATAGTAAATTGTTAGATTTGATTATCCAATGTCCTGGAGAGAGGTGCCCAGAGGCACAATATCTGTAATGTTGAAAGGATCCTTGTAAGTTGCCAATAGGCAGTTAGTAATTAAGTAATGAGAAATTAAGAAGGGTTAAAATAATTTTTTGTCTCTCAAGTTATGTTTAGTTAAGTCCCTATAACTAAATAAAAATCTGGACAATTTTTCTTATAAAGGGACTAAAACTAATGATTTAAAATTTAAAGGACCACAAAACTCGTATTAACCCAATTGAAAATGTATTGTGAAGTCTTTTTAATACCCGTGAATCATCAAAGCGTAACTTTGTCTCAAATCCTGTGTGAACTAGAGAACTACATATTCTAATTGAGCTTAATCCGTGGAAGCGTCTTGTGAATGCATCAACATTTTTTTATAAAGAATGATGATAATGATACGATTTTTATAATTGAGACATTTCTTCATGTAGCTCCATGCTCTAATTTAATTACATCCTTTTATAAAGTTATTTTGTTCTTTTTCAAAAGAGCATAATGTTTCCTACAAGAAAAATAGTGACTAAACAAGATAGTAATAAAGAAACAAGGTATGATAAAACCAAGTCTATAGAGTCATATTTAACTTTACAAAAGCAGGTCACAAGCAATAGAACTTGTTCTTCATTTTCTTCCTCACTTATCCTTGAAGTTTAAGTCAAAACGCTTGTCCTTACTATGATGCTCTACTTTCAAAAGCAACAAAACAGAGTTTTCCATGTAGAATCAATTCCAGAAATTAGGCTATAGAAAAAGTGAGAAAAAAAAATCCCTAACGCTTTAAGTAAAATTGTGGCATCAATCTAATTTCTCAATTCCAAGGGGAAAAACCAACCTTGTTAACCGCTTTTCGTACAATTTCCCTCTGCATGTGTTCAGGGTTCAGCTCGCTTTACTCTATGCAAGCACAAACAAGGGAAAACCAGACATTGGGGTCTCCAACTTTAAGATCCCTCAAGTCACATTTACAACAAACAACCCAGAAGCTGAGGCATCTCCCATGCAGATTCCACAACCTAGAGCTATTCAACAATTAGAGGTGAAAGATCAGATTTCGGTTGAAGCATTTTATGCTTCCCTGGAAGCAGAGACTGCAATACTGTCAGATCGAGAAAATTTCATAGTGAAATCTGCAAGTGCAGAAATATAAAAAGTGGAAGAACTGAAAGAGGGCTTTGCAGGTAATGTGAGAGAGTCCCCAGAATTGGGGGAATAGGAAAATGGAATATGGAAACAGATGGGAGATTTGGAAGAAGCAAAAGAGAGACCAATTGACTGTACAGAGTGTAAAGAAACAATTTGACCACTGTACAATGATTATTGTATTATTAAAATTATATCTGATCTCACCTCAGAATCTAGTTGTCTAATTCAAATCACTAAACGTACAACACTTGAAAAAAAAGTTTTATTGTGGGATTGACATTGATTACCTTAAAAGCATGTTACCCCTCCCAACATATATTGACTCCTTATATCTCATTTCCCTTTTCTCTAATTGTTAAAATCACTTCTCTAAAAATCTTAAACAAACTGGCCCTTAACTCCTTACACAATCTAGAATGGAGTATTGGTAACAGCAATCAGATCCTATTTTCTTTGTTGCCACGTGAATTTTTAATGTGGTCCATAAAATAATGCAAGGAACTATCAACTCACTTTAGGAAATAAAGGACAATATTTTGGATGCAACTCTAATTCAAAAGCAGAAATAAGATGTACCAGAAAGGTTACAAGTCAAAATCAGAATAAAGACGGAACAAAGTCATGTTCAAGACATACTACTCATTCACTAACAAACAGATAGTCAAAATAAACATGTCAAACATACTGCTGGAACGAAATTTCTTCAACAACATTTACTTGACTATATAATCAAGCAATTTTAGTGGGAAAGAAAAAAAAATTTGCCAGCGATTAAAGTAAAATTTCAACATTTACGCAACTATAACATATATTAGAGCCAGTGCATCCAACCCTATTTTATCATCTCAGAAGACCACCACCAGTCATTTCATGTAGAAGCTTCTCAGCCTTATCATTCTCTCTTTTCTCCAAAAGAGCTTCAATAAGTATCTTATATGTTACTGAATTAGGGAGACAGCCACTCCCCTTCATTCTTCGGAGCAAGGACATACCTTCATCAAACAAGCCTTTTCTACAAAGCCCACTGATCATAATGTTATATGTGCAGACATTTAGACAATAGCCACTGGCCAAAAGGTACTGAAAAATCTCTCGAGCATCATTTAGTCTACCACCTTTGCACAAGCCATTGATAAGTATATTGTATGTGTGCACAGTTGGTTGAATTCTCTGGGCAACCATTTGCCTAAATAATGCAATCCCCTGATCAAGATTTTGAATTTTGCAAAATCCATCTAACAGAATATTATAGGTGACTATATCAGGGGTCTGACCACTTTGTTGCATCTCATTGACAAGATCTCGCACATCTGACATTCTCCCCAATTTGCACAAGCCATCAATAATAGAATTATAAGTTATCACATCAGGAACCAAGCTTTTGTGACACATTTCTCTAAGGAGATCTAAAGCTGGATCGACCATTTTAATCTTACAAAATCCGTTGATCAATATATTATAACTAACTACATTAGCTACAAAACCACTTTGAACCATCTTATTGAATACTTCCTTTGACTCACTCACATTATTCATCACGCAGTATCCATCCATTAAAGAATTATATGTTACAACATGTGGTCTCTCACCAAATTTCATCATCTTAGCCAACACAGTTTGAGCTTCAACAATCCTCTTCTGTTTACAAAAAGCATCAATGAATATAGTAAATGTATAAACATTTGGTTTGATGCTTTTCAATACCATTTCATGGAGTAAGTTGTTAGCCTCTTTCCACTGTCCCATGATGCAACAGCCATGGATTAGGGAAGTATATGTAATAATACATGGCACAATTCCTTGATCAATCATTGCCAAGTACAATCTGTGCCCCTCAATGACACGACCACATTTGCAAAGGCTATCTATGATAGTATTGTACATGACTACATTAGGCTTCATTCCCTTCCTCTCCATCATATGGACCAATTTAATGGCAGACCTTATTTTCCCTACTTTACACAATCCATTGATCAGGGTTCCATAACTATATACATTGAATTGAAATCCTTTAGCCTTTAAGTCATCGTAAAAGTCTAGTGCTTCCCCAACCTTGTTACTAAAACAGAGCCCTTTTAATATCGGATTCAAAGTTATCGTACCTGGTTGAAGACCCATCTTGAGAATCCTCCCCAATATCGAGAAAGCAGAAATCATCTGACCAATATTGCAGTAACAGTTTATCAAGATGCTTAGTGTAATTAAAGAAGGTGTAAATCCCTTTAAGTCCGCTTGTGCAAACAATGAGATCGCAATTCGATTGTGTTTAGTCTTGGCAATGGAACCTAAAATCTTGTTAATTTGGATGATGGAAGGTGGGGGATGCATAAGGAGTAACCGATTGAATAAAGCGACGGCGTCGTCGATGTTGAATGCATTTAAGTTTTGGGAATGAGCAAAGAACTTGGGATTGAGGGAATAACAGAAAGAGGGAAGCAAGAGAGACGAAGAAGGTGGAAGAAAGTGAGAAATTTTGGGAAATGCATACCTTAAAACTGGACGCAAACGGAGTAGATGATTCATGGCTAAGCAGATGAGGGACGAGCACGGCGAACTGAATGGAAGTTGATGCAGAGAAGAAGGATTCAACTTTCAAGGGGTTTTTCTTCTACAGTGCTTTTCCCTGGTAATGGTACCACCCAAACGCATCTTTTCTGTGAGTTTGCTGCTGCATGGATGACGTGTCGTAATGATGTCCGTTGGATCCAATTTTGGGACTTTATGCATTCTTTCAATTCCAACTTCCTAGAGGTCTTTTGTCCAAAAAAAAAAAAAAAACTTCCTAGAGGTCTTTCATTCATTTGAGAGCGCTTTTTATTAAAAAAAATTATACCTCAGTTCAAAATATAAGATCCAACTAATTAAATTGTGTAATTTAAAAAATGAGTTAAAATTGGTTAAAGATAATAAATATGTTAAAAAAATAACTAACTTCCCTAAAAATTCCTTATTCATTTAGAGGGTGAGTGAGAGAGAATGAGTGGACATAGAGATGAGAGCAGGGGTGTTCATCAATTTCCCGTTCCAATCTTGAGAAAATCAGGACGGGATGAAAATTTCAGGATCGGGATCGGGAACGAGACTTCCTGATCTCGATTTTTTTCCGATCCTGAATATATATATATATATATATATCTGTTTGTGTGTACATTTTTTTAAAGTATTTAAGAAAACAAGACCAAATGTAAAACAAAATATAAAAATCTCTAATATGCTTAAGATAATATCTATTCTTTTAGTTTATTTAGTTAATTTCGTTTATTATTTATTAAATAATTCTAATTTTTTATTCTTATCTTTCTTCTTTTTGCAGTTGAATCGACAACTTTAAGTATGTATTGGACTAATTATATATTTGTATTAGACTTATTTGGTACAATATGATATTAAACAAATTATATATTTGTACTAGACTAAAGGAAACACAACAAAAAATTCAATATAGAGATTTTTTTTTTAAAAAAAAAGGAAATCGGAGATCGGGAAATTCCCAATTCCAAAAATTTCCTGATTTTCAGGATCAGGATTGGGAATGAAACTCCTTCCCGAACACTTTTCGAGATTGGGATAGGGAATACCATTCCCGATCCCGAACAGCCCTAGATGAGAGAGAAGGAGTGGAAAAAATAGATGAGAGAGGCATATAATTAGTTAAAGATAAATTTAGAAAAAAAAAACATTAAATGATGAGATAAAAGTAAAATGGCTCTTATAAAAAAACTTACACCCCTCCCAAATTTGACTCATATTTTGAACAAGAGGGAGGAGTTTATATATGATCTACAGTATTGCTACATCCGGTTTAAAAATTATCATATTCAATTGGTTGGAGCCTGTTTGTCCAAAGAAAAAAACAAATTGGTTGGAGCCTTGAAGGTAGTTCACCTAAGATGATTTTATTTTCATTTTATATTATGTATTTATTGTACTTTTAACTAGTAAAACAACCGTATAAAGTTTTATATACTTAAACTTCTTTTTCGGTTATTTTCCACATAATATATGTGTATAGTAACTTGTTTTTTCATATGTTAAGCAATGGTTTTTCCGATTAAAATGTAAAAACTACTCCAAAACTCAAATTGCTTCAACTATTATTATTGAAGGGATAAACTAGAGTTCTATGTTCTCACTTCATAACCCTTTTTGTTTTCCCAGTCTAGTGGCATTGTTTAGACAGTCACAGAAAAAGTACTTTGATTGTCTTTGAGATTTTTAACCAATAAACCAAATACTCTTTTGGTTGTTAATATAAGACATATTTAGAGAGTCAATCTTGATTCTAAATATAAAACATTATTTGTCGATCTTTTATTTACTCCAATCGATACTCACTTAACAATAACCAAGGAGAATAATGAATGAGAGAATTAATAGAGATGAGTAGGCTGTATGGAGTCCTCTTGTCAAGGAAGATCAAAATGAACACTTAACAAGGGAACATAAATCTAGCAGAATGATCAGAAATTACAACATGAAAACTAGCAGCAAAAAGATTAACAAGGGAACATAAATCTAGCACAATAATGGCACTTATATACTAGAAGAGCTGAAAGAAGAGGGATACATTAACTTTCTCTTCAAGGCATTTAATCCAAAATAATGTTAGCCTGAGACAAGTAATATGAATCGGAGACAAGTCAAAGATGACATAAACTAAACAATTAACAGCAATTAACATTTCTTCTCTTCACCTTTTTAACCCAGATGGCTAAGAGTAGGATCTAATAATAGAATGTGCCAGAGAAACTCCATGGAGATACCTGTATCTGACATGTAAATGCAATGATATCCGATAATATTCAATATCTTCCAAATAGATAAAAACCTGATTCATTTGGAAGAAGGTTACAAGCATCACATATTCATGATAGTTAACCTGACCTTCTCTTGGAGCAGCTATCCCAAAGGACTTTGAACTAAGACCAAAAAAAAAAAAACCTGATTCATTTGGAAGAAGGTTACAGGTTGACACGTTGGATCCGTGGGCTTTAAAAGTTTTCATGGACAAAAGCCATAAATTAACAATCAAAAGTTTATGACTATAATTTCACAATAAAGAACTGCGGACTACAGTGGTAAGAGCATATGCGGCTAGTCCAATAAGATGCTGAGAACCTCAACCCAAACCATCCTAGAAGCAAGGGAAATACAGCGACACCGGCAATTTCCCTGCAAGAAAACATATTTGCCTAAAATTAGAAATGCAATGAAATCACAACAGGTCAACCTGCTAACAAAATTATTTTCTATTATATGTCAAATTATATATTTCAAGGAGATGCAAGGATCCAAGCATCACATATTCAGATAGTTAACCTGACCTTCTCTTGGAGCAGCCATCCCAAAGGACTTCGAACTAGGACAAAAAAAGAAAAGGAAGAAAGGATATCCATTCAATTTTACAAAAGAAACAAACATTGGGAAACCATTCAAGACATATTA
The DNA here is from genome assembly GCA_963855925.1 of Inga laurina. NCBI lineage: Eukaryota > Viridiplantae > Streptophyta > Magnoliopsida > Fabales > Fabaceae > Inga > Inga laurina. The sequence goes on from OY979702.1 coordinate 9,861,583, forward strand.
TTCACTAAGAAACAGATTGTCGAAATAAATGTGTCAGACATATTGTTTGAACAAATTTCTCCAACATCATTTACTTCACTGAATAATCAAACAATTTTAGTAGGAAAGAAGCAAGAAATTGCTAGCCCTTAAAGGCAAAGTTCAACATTTACACAACTACTACAATATATATTAGGAATAGTGCATCCAGCCATATTTTATCATTTTACAACACCACCACCAATCATTTCGTGAAGAAGTTTTCAGTCTTCTCATTCTCGCTATTCTTCAAAAAGCTTCAAGAAGTGTTCCATGTGTTACCAAATCAGGGATGCATCCATTTGCTCTCATTATTGAAAACAAGGTCATAGTTTCATCGAACAAGTCATTTCTACAAAGCCCAAGGATCATAATGTTAATAGTGTGAACAAAATGTCATGCAAAGCAGAATTATGGTATTGCTACTGACCCAGAGTCCTTTTAATAAAGTGGTCAGGGTTATGGTATTTGGTCGAAGACCCATCTTGAGAATCCTCCCCAATGTCGAGAAAGCAGAATTCATCTGAGCAATATTGCAGTAGCAATTGATCAAGATGTTCAGGGTAAATCAATCAGGTATGAATCCCTTGAACTCCGCTTGAACAAACAGTGATATCGCAATTCGATAGTTTCTAGTCCTGGCAATGGATCCTAAAATCTTATTAATTTGGAAGATGGAAGGTGGGGGATGCATATGGAGTAAGCGATTGAATGAAGCGACGGCGTCGTCGATGTTGAATGCATTTAAGGTTTGGGAATGAGCAAAGAACCTGGGATTTAGGGAATAATGGAAAGATGGAAGCATGAGAGACGAATGCGGAAGAAAGTAGGCAATTCTGGGAAATGCATACCTTGAAACTGGACGCAAACGGTGGAGATGATGCATGGCTAAGGAGATGAGGCACAAGCATGGCGAACTCCGACAGCTTCGAATCGATAAGTCGATGCAGCAAGAGAAGAAGGAATCAAGGGTTTATTTTGGTAATTGAACGAAGCTCGTTAATGGTACCAACCAAACGGACCGCTTCTGATGTATCCAAAGTTCTGGAATTGGTACTGACTACTAAAGTGGTCGGGATGTTGGATTAAGTGTCATTGGATCAGATCGAAGTCAAACCGTAGTTAATCATGATTAAACCTGTGAGAAATTAAAATTTTTAGAGTTATTAATATAAAATTCTAAGGAAAAATTAAAAAATCCATTTTTTAAAAAAAATTACTAAATTGGACCGATTTCTTGACCAGTTTGCTAGTTTCTGGGCCAGAATGGCCAATCCAATCCGAGTTTCAAAACATTGGATGTATCTTAAATCTTATTGTTATTCGTTTGATCCAATCTTGAGACTTCTATACATTCTTTCATTTCCAAGAGACAAATGACAAAATCAAATAGTGATAATTTTAAAATTATCATATTTTGTTGAAGGCAATTCTCTTCAGATGATTTTTTTTCTTTTTATATTATGTGTTTAGTGTACTTTTAAGTAAAACTACCATATTAATTTGGGTTAAGGTGCAATTTTAACACGGAAGTAATCACTAAAGAGTATGGGGTATCTGAAAATTTTCGAGGAGCAATTTTGCTGCAAACGTACTTAAAAATGAACAAATTTGTCTTTACTGTTAAAAAGTTGATGTTGAATTTTAACATGTAGAGGTTTGTCCAAAAAAAATGTAGAAGAGGTCTCTAAAAATAGTGGAAACTTGATATGAAGAAGTATCATTAATTATATCTGTAATGCCCTAAAACGTGATTAAGGGTTAGTGACTCCAAAAGTGAACGTAATTATTGTTAAACAAACACTTTTGGAGAATACAATGTGTATTACGGTTTGAATGTGTTACAATCAGTGTCTAAACCCTGTATTTGAGCTCAATTGTGGAATTAGCACCTAAATTGAAGAAAATAGAGTGGATGGTGCATGGAAGTGTTATTTGGGGCTAAAGAATGTGTTAAGTGGTGATTCGACAGGAATTGCCATAGTCAGGGGCAAAGTGGGAAAAAGAAAAGCTACCGACCAAATAGTCAGCAACCGAAGAAGGAACTCATTAGTAACATAAGAGATTAAGAGGTGTGACAAATGCTTATGTGATATAGAAAGAATCATCCTATGATTGCATGTGCATGGAAGAAATTGTGAGATGTGGACACTTGGCACAATCTTGTGGAGTCAAAAGGTCCAACATGAATTTTTTAATTTAATTTCTCTTCTCTCTCCCTTTCATAGTCGACTAAATGGGCAACTGAAGGGCTAAAATTATGTATCATCATCTTCATCTCATTTTCTCTCTCCCAAGACTCCATTTTCGTCCCAACCAAAGAAGAAAGAAAAAAAAGAAAAGGTGAGTTTTCCACCCTAGAGATGACCTTGTATGTTCAAATGCTATTCTCTAATGTTGTTCATATTGATAAGAACTTTATCTCTATAGTTTTAGATTTTTGAAAGAAGGTATTTGAAAGCTTGTGAAAAGTTGAAAGTGGTGGAATCAAGAACCTAGCTTGAGGAAGTAAAAGAGGTAAAGAAATAGCTTCCTTTTGGTATATACATTGTGCTCCTTGGTTGAACTTTGAAATTTCTGAATTTTAGCCCTAATTTTCATGTCACTAGGGTCTTGTGTATTGCATGGTGTTTTGATAGTGGAATAGGTGTCTTGTTGCATGGTTTGAACAATGAATTTGATTTGGATTAGTTTGGATCATTGAATAGAAAGTTGGCAATTTGATGGTTTGTGTTACAATGTGGTCAAAACAAAACATATGTGGATGTGATGTGAATTTGGATGTTTTAGTAATCCCAATGGTTTCCTTGTGAAAAATTGTGTGGGAATAGATTTGGTTGTTGATTTTGGAGCCATTGGACACATTGGTTGAAAATTGGAAATTCTATCAAGTGTAAACTCTGTGCAAGGCAGTCGGTTTGCATGGTAGTTTTGAATGAGTAAATGGTGTCTAAAAATTCTGAAACTTTCTAGTATAATAGTACACATGCCAAGCTTCAAAATGGATATATATAATAGGGTTAAGGTGCAGATTTAATAAAAAGCTTTTACTTAAGGAGCATCTGGCACAAATATCTTTTAAAGGGTGCTAAAATACACATAGTGAATTTAAAATGGTGCAAAAATAACAACGCTGTTAAGTGAGGCAAAACGTCCGTTATTTTTTTTACGTGGACCCCACAAAGTCAGTGAAATTTTCTCCCTCTTTCCACATAATTTTTTTTTTAAATTCACTATGTGTATTTTAGCACCCTTTAAAAGATATTTGTGCCAGATGCTCCAAATAACGGACATTTTACATCGAAAAACTTGTTGTTAAATATGCACCTTAACCCTATATAATATGTGTCATTTTGATGTGTGTGCTGGAAGTTATGTATTTCTAATGTTTGGGGTTGAAATTGAAAGCTATTATGGAGCAGTAAGGGATTTCGTATAATTTTGTATTTTTGTGGTTATGAACAGTAGTGATTCATATTTTTTTTTATAGATGACTTCAATAGCTTTCCATAGAACTTGAGATCACCTCATTTCGATTTTTATAGAATTAGTTATGATTTTTTGAAGTTCAGCCAAGAAATAAAATTTTTTTTGCCGTAGCCCAAAAAGCTTTTGACATGCTTTTGGCTGCAGCCAGAAAATTTTTGGCTGCAGCCAAAAACTCTCTGAGCTGTTTTTGGCTGCAGCCAAAGATTGTCTGGCTGCGGCCAACCCCCAAAAATCAGTATTTTCATTTTTGAAGGTGGTCTTTGGTATAGTCTTTCCCAAATCTTTCAGGCTTTCGTTGAGCTTGTCATAGCCACCTAAGGGACTCAAATAATAATCAACCTTAAGTGTTTTAAAGTTAAGGAATTGAAAAAGGGAATGACACTATGTCCTTGATTTTGGTTGATAGGATTCGATATTTGCTATGAACGTGAGCAATATGTGCCAAAGCACACCCAAAAAGAATAAGGTAGTGACACTTTCTCTTATACTATGTGTAATGCATTGTATGTTTGTCATATCATTGAATTGTGTATTATGAATGCTACAAAGTTTGTTGCTGTGAAAGCCGTGAAGGCTATGTGTAAGCTGTGAAGGCTATGTGTACGCCATGAAGGCAGTGTGTATGCTGCGAGAACAATATGTAAGTCGTGAAGGCGATGTGTATTACAACGTGAGCAGTAGCCCCTTGCCGTTGTAAATGTGTAAGCCGTAAAGGCTATGTGTATGCTGTGAAGATTATGTGTATGATGCTGCTGTTTGGTGATTTACTTGTATGCTATATGATTATATGTTGTATGAGTGATTTGTTACTATTAGGATTCTCTTGAACCTCATTCTTTCCATTGACTAACCTACAGCCAGGGCAATCGGCTTGAAGGAGAAACAACCAACCAAGGGCTGTTAGTTTTTTTTAGTTTGATGGATGATTGTCATATTTTGATTGGGATTATTGTAAATTTTGTAAATGTTATTTTGGATGAAGATATGTAATCCCTTAAAAGGGAAACTGTAAGGGGCGAATATGCCCTGTAAACCCTTTAGTTAATATATGAAAACCCGGGGGTTGCCGGGAATTTTGGTTTGCACTCTGATATGTATGAATACAAATTAAATGCACAGGTTAATTATATTCGAAATGTGATTATGAGACCGGATCGAACAGCTTTTGAAAGAAATTTTGAAAACTCACTTTATTTCAGGGCGGGTCCTTATCTTGAAGCGGGAACTTAAACAGATTTTGTATTAATAATCGATCTCTAATTTAACTTAATTATGCATTTTCGAATTATAATTACGGATTATAAAGTAAGGGGTTACAATATCACTAGATTATCGTTAATTAATTAATATGTAACTCATTTATCAAATTCGGATTCTCTTCACTAATTTTTCCTCTTAATATTTACCATACTATATAATACTCAATTTTCTAAATAATTATAATTATAATGTGTTCATATTTTTTTGTGTTAATTTGCTTGTGCGTCCATGTGTGATTATCATAGAGCAATATGTGATGTGGTATTTGTGCTAACCATTTTTATTTACTTCCTCTAGTCTTTAATATAAGATCCACCTTATAGTTCAATTTTTTTCAATTAAAATGGGTCTTATATCATGGATCGAAGAGAGAAATAAATTTGACATTTTAGAGAAAAAAACTCTCTATATATAAAATATAGGGAAAATGACATAAAAACAACCTCAAAAATACAAAAGTTGTTAACAGCAGAAGAAATATAAAAAATAGCTATGCAAAAATTATGAATGGCATGAAAGAGGGTTTGTTATTTGACAAACAAAAGCTGTTAATAGCTAATGATATGTAGCGAATAGAAATACAAACATTGTGAATGGCATGAAAAGTGGATTTGTTACTTAGTAAACAAAAATTTTTAATAACTAATTAAATGTAGTGAATATGAATACAAAACTTATATATGAATGATCTGAAATAGTCTGCAACTCCGCTACCAACACACTACATAGATGCTTGCATCTTTTGCATGAAGGAGTGGAAAATAGGCCATTGCCTACATTCCATTATGGAATTTCCATAGCAGTGGAGATTCAGGCTATTGGTGCAGGTGTATAAGTGTGTAAATTCTGGGATTGAAGAAAGTAAATGTGTACTCTGATTCTATCAAGGCCCTACAATTATTGCTGATGGACTTTGAGTTGTATCACCCTCTAAGGGAAGAGATCAATGAGGTTTGGTTAGTAATATTCTCTAGTTAGGATCTTGAGATTATTCATCCTCACAAGGAAGCGCTGCAATGTATGGATTATTTAGCCAAAATAGCTCAAGAAGCAAACAACGAGTTGACTGTAATTTTGAATTCTACCAGCATTTTGTTTGAATCAAATCTTAGCTGATATAAGTTGAGATTTGAGCAGTCGTTATATTCTGCTTGGTTGTAAGGTTATAGTGCTTATGTAATTCATACGACTAGTGCTTGCCAGTTGTATTAAGAATAAAAGTTGTGATTGACTTGTGAGAGTGGCCTTGTTATTTGTTAAATAAAAGTTGTTAATAGCAAATTAAATGCAGTGAATAGCAATATAAAATATGTGAATGGGTTGAAATCAAAACTAAGAAATTAATTTGTATAATTTTTTTGTATTATACTAAATGATAATCATTTTCTCAAAGCATACCTATATTTTATTATTTTTAGTATACAAATGGTGGGGGGATCAATCCTTTTGCGGGAAAAGGGGGAAAAACCTTCAAAACTTAAATTGCTTCAACTTTACTTCATAAACCTTCTTGTTTCCCCAGTCTAGTGCGTGGCAATGTTCACAAAAAGTCACAAAGATAGTTTTTTTATTGTCTTCGAGACTTTTAATCAATAAGTCAAATATATTTCTCTAAATTAATCTTTCCTAAAAGTTTATTAACTAACATTTATCAAAGTATATTTATTTTCCCATATATAATATTTTTTAGAGTGTTTTACATCAATATTTTTAAAGAGTCAACTTATACTCCAATTTTTCATCTATTTTTTTTGATAAAAAAATTTCATCTATTTTAAAGACTTTTACTCGAAACATGTCATTTGATGGATATTGTAAGATCATTTTATATAGTATATAGTATTACGTAAAATTTTAACCCCCATAGTTAAAACTCAAGTCAGTATAGTATTTTGTGAAAATCTCATATAAAGCTATTTTAAATAGAACAGTTCTAAATTATATTGGTAAATTCAATAAATCCCTAATTCAGTCGTCAACCTAATTTAGGATTTCAAAATGTAGGCAAAATGACTTTAATGACATCTCCTCTCTCTTCTTTAAAGAGTTTCATTACTTTGTAACTTATGTTTTTCAATATATATATATATCAATATTAATATTTAATAAAACAAAATATGATTCATCTATAGTTTAAATATATTAATTATCATGGTAAGAACAAAAACTTACAATATTTTCAAGTAAGGAGTTCATTTTATTAACATGAACAAATTTTTTCAATATATATATATGGGTTAATATAACTTTTGGTCCTTGAAGTTTGATCCAATTTTGGTTTTGGTCCCTCAAGTTTGAAATTGATAGTTTTGGTCTCTGAAGTTTCACCCAATTTTGGTTTTAGTTCCTCAAGTTTGAAATCGGTGGTTTTGGTCCCTGAAGTTTCACCCGATTTTGGTTTTGGTCCCTCAAGTTTAAAAAGGATTTGGTTTTTTTTCTGGGTCAGGTCGGGTTTAAAAAACGGGTCGCCAAGTCCTTTTCAAATTTAAGGGACTAAAACCAAAATCGGGTGAAACTTCAGAGACCAAAATCACCGATTTCAAACTTGAGGGATTAAAACCAAAATTGAGTGAAACTTCAAGAACCTAAACCACCGATTTCAAACTTGAAGGACCAAAACCAAAATTGGATCAAACTTCAGGGACCAAAAGTTATATTAACCCTATATATATATATGTCACTATAAAAAATGTTTTTTAAATAAATATATTAATTATAAATTTTACTATGTTTATTTCATATATAAAGTTTTTCTTAGAAAGTTCTATATTTCAATAAGCATTTTAAGAAATTGTAAGTGTATTTAATATTTTTATTTAAAATATCCTTAGAAGCACATCAAAGTTGAACGCCTTTCTAATAAAAACAAATAATTAATATTAATAATTTATATTAAAGAATAGAAAAGTTAAAAATGTGAAATCTTAACTAAATTGCTTTTTTAAAAACTCCCGTTTATGCGTTAGGAAAAATTATTTAGAGTTTGTTTAGATTAATGTTGGTAAAAATAGCTTTTATTTCAATTGATTTTTATAAACTGAAGTTTGGCAAATGTTATCCTTTTATTTTTCTTTTAATTTGTCTCACTTGATAAAAATAACTACATTATTTTTTTAAGAAAACTAAAATTTTTTTATTATATTTTTGTATCTTTAACATCAATTGAATGATTTTTGGTTAAAAAAATCAATTTTTTTAATATCAATTAAATGATTTTCAGTTGATATGTATCATGGTTTCATTTTTTTGCTTGAATTATTTTTTATGATCCTTTTATAACATAAAAAAAATCCTTTGATTTAGAAAAATTTTATTTTATTTGATTATATATTAATGTTGATATATATAGAGCAATTAATTTATATAGCAATAAAACTCTTTTAAGAGTGAGAGAAGAAAGGAGAGGGCATTAAAGTTATTTTGCCCACATTTTAAAATCCCAAATTGGATTAATGATTCAATTAAGGATTTGTTGAATATACTAACCTAATTTAGAATTTTCCTATTTTAGGAAGCTTTATTGGGATTTTCTCTAGTATTTTAGTTCTCTTATGCGTACTTTTTTTAAATATCATTTTGCCTTTTATAATGAAAATAGAATAATATAATTTTATTAAAAATATTTTTTCATGTATATTATAAATATAGTTTTTAAAAAATTCAAAAATATCATATTTTGGGGGGGGATCTATTCCAAGAAGCAATTGCTCATTTCACAAAATGAAAAGATTTCATTTGCATTTAAAATACTGAAGGCACTATTAATACAAATAATAATATAGATAATTTTCATAAGAAACGAGCATGTCAAATCCGTGTGTACACGGATTGTTTTTGCTTACGGGATAATATTTATATTTATATTACCAAATGAACTTTGACAAGAATGTGAGGGATCATATACAAAGGTTTATGTAGAGAAAGTCCCATATGTATATTGTGAAGGCCTACTATAGTGAATAGTTAAGGCAGGATATTTAACAAAATAAAAATACATGAAATGTGGGAAAGGTAGCAAAACGTGGGAAAGGTAGCAATCGAGCATTGTATAGAAGCAGAGATAATTGTCATCATAGACTCTCTTTCAGCTCTGACTCAAGTAAGTGGCGACAAAATGATAATTGAACTATAAAAGCTTAGCAATTAAGGAGGCAGTATGTGATGATGTCAGTGACAAGGGAGAGGGCAAGTTTGTTGAGCCACGTACGTTAGTAATTGCTATGGTACTCACCAAGTATGAGAAGATTAGTAATTAATAATTTATTTATTAAATTGAAAGTGCATGATGGACAATATCTTCGATTATATAAGAAGGAGATGAGTACCTTAATCAGAATTGCCACTTGAAAATAATTGATATGTTCAATTAAAGATAGACATACTTAACAACATGGCAATATCTACTGATATGTTCGCAAAAGACTAAATGAAACGAACTGAATAGAATGAAATGAAAGCAGCCCTATGAAATGGAATGATTTGAAATGCATTGAGTAAATTTAATTTAAACATCGTTAAAATGTAAGACTAATTAGAAAACTTTGAAGACTAATAAGAATATTAATGGTAATAAGAACTGTTAAAAAGCAAAATAAGCAAGACAACATGGGAGGGAGGAAAAAGGGAAGAATTTAAACTATCTTTTGGCTGGGGTGAAGGGTCAATTCCTTAGTGTAATGGTTCCCTTAACGTGTATTCCATAAACAAAAGTGAAACTACTTTTGTCCAAGTATTTAGTCTTGAAAGATTTTTGGCTGTTGCATTTTATGCTGATTGGACTACATTATGAGCTTTGTTTGGTTGGATGGGAGGGAAGGGGAAGAGAGTGTTTTTGTTTGATTCCGAAGGTGAAGGGATGCGAGTCAATTAAATATGTTGACAATTATGCCCTAATACTTTATTTATATAGCAAAGTTATTATTTTTTAATTTATAAATCGTAAAAAACCTTTGTTACCTAACTTATATATGATAAAAAAAACCTTATATACATTTGAAATAATGATTTTAATATGTTAACTCATCAAATTTAATATGTTTTTAAATTTAAATATAAATCCTAAATCAAATTATAATACTAAGATAACAAAGGTAATTATGGTATAATCTAGATATCATATTTTATTGAGATATTTGTGATAATGTTAAAAACATATAAACTTATCTAAGATTATTCTAGGTATATACTTGTGATCATGTTATAACATTAAAACATACTCCCTCCGGTCCTAAATATAGGACATAGGTTGTAGTGCAATTGCACTACAAACTATGTCCTATATTTAGGACCGGAAGTAGTATTTAATTAGAACATAAATCAATAAACTAATCTAAAGTGATGTATCATACAAAAGAAATATATAAATAAACATCTATAGTCTGAAAGAAGGTTTGGAGGGCTAGAAGAACAACTTGTGGTAGCAACAGGTAGAGGAGTGAGTGGCGTTCACAAAGAGCGGGGAGGAGATGGGAAGCATAAATACTGACATGAGGGAGAAAGACAACCGATTTGAATAAGTTTAATAATATTTAGTAAGATATGATTTGATTAGTTAGATTCGATCAGATATATTTTTATTAAATAGATTTTTTTTTATTTGGCTTATCCTAGTAATATTGTGTTTTATAATCAGATGGGTAAACTTGGGATAATGATTAGCATTGGCATTTTAGTCAGGATAAGACATAATATTTCTTACCCCTAAAAAACCCCCAAATTTGGAGGGGCGCGAAAGGAGGGAAGGGGAGTACTAAAAGACAAAATTTCTCCCCTCTCCTCCCTCTCACTTTTTCCAACTAAACACGCTCACCCTCACACCATCCCTCTCTCCCTGCCCCTCCCCTCAAAAAACATGAAACCAAACAATGCCTTAATGTGTATTTATAAACAAAAGTGAAACTACTTTTGTCCAAGTATTTAGTCTTTAGAGATTTTTGGCTGTTGCATTTTATGCTGATTGGATTACATTATACAAGATTCAGAGTAAAAAATTAGGTTCCTTTCATGCGAGCAAGGAATCATCGGTGTCTTTCTCGTTGGATGAGGAATTGTATGATTGGGGGATCAAGCACAGAAATAAACAACTCAATCTTGGACATTAAGCTCAGTGTTCTTGTCAATGGTGCTGAACAACTTGTTTGTTTGTCTAATTATATAGCTACTAAAGAAGCAAGAGTGGAAAGACATAATTTGGTGTGGCTTACGGTGCAAACACATGAGAGGTTGATTTCAGAGTCTGAATGGAATAATGTTGAGATTTTATGGGAGTTGAAGTTTCTGAGGCCATATCATCCTTATAGGTTATTTTCAGGCCACAGTGGAATCCCGACATGGAGTATAAATTTGTTTCGTGTACCATCCTTAATTTTTAGGAATTAAAAAGTCATTTGAGGCTTGGGATGTATATAATTAGAGAGTATGAAGTGGGTTGTGAGAAATTCAAAAAAATAATTATTATTATAAAAAAATTTATTTAAGTTTAGTAATAATGATAAACGATGCTGAAAAAAAAAACTCTAGGAGTGATATCTTTATAAAATAATCCAGATTAATATGTACAAAATGAAGGAAAAAAACAAAAAAAGAAAGAAGAAAGAGAATAATTATATATTATTACATTTTTAAAAAAATAATATTATTTTAATAAAAAGGAGGGTGAAGGGATAAAAATATTCATAAACTTTTTTCAAAATTGCATCCACTACCATAAACATTTTTTTGAGTGTAACAGTAACCATGAACTTTTAAAAATGGGTAAAAGTGACACTTCCATTAAAACTAACTAACATCCGTTAACTTCAATGCAAAAGTACCAAAATACCTCTATCTAAAAAAAAGTTAGGGGGCAAAAATACCTATAAACTTTTCTAAAAAATGCGTCCACTACCATAAACTTTTTTTAAGTATAAAAGTAACTATGAACTTTCGAAAAGGGGATAAAAATGACATTTCCTTTAAAACTAACTAACAAACATTTATTCTGGTATAAAAGTACCCAAGTCCAAAACAGATGGGAGGAGAGGGTTTCAATTATTTTGGGGGCATGAAATTCTAGAAAACAGTGGTCAGAAGCGTCTTTAGCCACGATTCATCTCTATTCTCCAGCAGATTTTAGGAATACAAGTCAAAACTAGCTGCTCATTTCAAACAATACCTTAATGGGTATTTTATAAGCAACAACGAAACATTTTATAAAAATATTTGCTCTTCAGGAGGCTTTGCGCTGTGTGGATGTGTGTCTCACAGCTAGTGTTGAAGTAGGTCGTTTTTCGGGGTGTTCTAGATTCGTGCCATTTGAGGAGATCCCAGCGACAATGTCAAGAGCCTTGTATGCAAGAAAGGAATCATCAGTGTCTTACTGGTTCTGTGAGGAATTCCCAAAGATAGCCATATTTGTGGTTGGGGGATCTGGCACTGAAATTGGCTATTCAATCTTGGATATTAGGCTGAGAGTGTTTGTCCATGGTTCTGAACAACTTTTGTATATGTGTAATTACATAGTTCATAATCAAAAAAAGGATAAACATAGAATCTGGTGTGGCCTACAATGCAACCACGAGAGTGTGATTTCAATACATAAATGGAATCAATGAGTTGTTATTGCAGGTATACCCCTTCAACAACGAGTTATTCATATGAATGAAATCCATTTTTTTGCTTGCCTTGGAATAGATATTTCACACTTAGATCAAATCAAATGTTGAAATTTGCTTTTAAGGTTTTATCAAACGCTTTCTTTCTAGTAAAAATGGTTGGATTATTTGATGGGTTGAACTGTGCTCAAGAAGTTTTGCTCTGATTATAGTGATTCATATCTTCTTCCCATAGAATGACCTTGTCTACTTGCTAGAAAGTCCTTTAGTTCATGATTGACAAGTTTCTGAGGGTGGAAAATGTGAGCTCAATGCAATACAGTATTATTGGTGCAGATTTGACATGGATGTAAAAGAGTTAACTGCTTTGGTACTACTGGTGACCTCGATCGCATCATGGTACTAAGGTTAAACAAACAGCCTCTAATGATGATATGGGGTTGCTATTTGCATCTTGGCCTCAATGCATGGATCATGGAACTGGTTTTGGTCCTTTATCCCAAAGAAAAAAGGAGGGTCATTTTTCACCTATGGGTTGTTGGATTAAGATCTCAACAGGCCAAAATTAATATATTATAGTAATATATTATAAAAATATTATAATATATTAAGATCTTGATAATAAAAATGTTATAATTAAAATATTTTTATAATATATTAAATATGGACCATTGAGATTTTGATCCAACGGCCCATAGGAAAAAAATGACCTCCTTTTCTTTGGGGTAAAGGATCAAAGGCGGGTCCCTTCTAAACCCCCAAATGAATTGTCTTACAATTATTTCTTTTTATTTATTTATTTATTACATCCTGACTAACATGCTTTTGCATTAATAAATTATCCTTGTATCATGGTTAATTTTTTTTTTCAGCTAATGCTTCTAAGCTTATGCTGTATAATAAAGGCAATAAGCTGATGTCCTTGTAGCCTTGTAGTGTGTAAACTCTTTCTGGAAGGAGGAGATCGCAAGATCAATTCGTTTTTGCCTACACCTCTATTTTTTTTTTTTTTTTTACCAAAGTAACAATTTTATCAATCATCAAAAAATTGGGTGCAAACACCAATGGCCGAGGCAAAAAAAAAAAAAAAAACCCATCGTACAAACTAACAGAGAAAAAAAAAAACTCACAAAAAAATATATGCTTAGGAAACAAACAAAACCGCAAAACCTATACATTATATGCCGCATTAAACTCTATATCAATTAGCCAACACCTTTCTTCCTGCAACACTTTGATCTCATACTCAGAGAAGCCTAAACCTCTAATTAAAAAAAGAAAAAAAAGGTAATACAGTTGTTCAATCACATTGCTAGAGTACACAAGCAAATTAAAAAAGAAGAAAGAGATAAAAAAAAAAGAAGGGAAACTTTAAAAGACATTCGGTTATTAAATTTAACAAAACTTAAATTATGACTCCATACTACTTGATTGACTCTCCTCACCGGCGCATCCAATGGCTGTCTTTGGACATGTCCGTACCACCTCAGACGATTCTATATCATTTTCTCCTTAATAGGTGTCACTCCAACTCATTTGTATATATGATCATTACGAATTTTATCTTTTTTTTGTATAACGACACATCCATCTCAGCATCCTCATAAGCTACTCCCACTTTATGTTCATGTTGTCCCTTTAAAGTCCAACATTCACTACTATGCGGCATTGCTAGTCTTATAGCAGTACGATAAAAATTTCCTTTTGTTGTAAATATTGTGTGTGAATATGTCAAAGGAAGAAGTCTCATATAACTCAAGATTAGGAACGCCCTAATATACAATTAAATATGAGCTTGAGTTAGTAAAAGGGCTGATAAAATGAGTCTTTGAACTGACCGTTGAAGATGACTGTTAGAATTTTAATTGATCGGTTTCAATGACATTTAAAAGGTTTTATTACATTAAATTGTCATTAACACTTGTTTTGTAACTCTCGTTATAATTGTCATTAAACCGTTATTAATTTTCATTATAACTCCCTAACGATCACATGTTTTTGCCTATAAAAGGCAATGTTTTGTTCACGATTAATATACACGGAAGTCCCCGATCTCCTCTTCCCTTTCCATTCTTCTGAGTTACACTGATATCTTTCTACAGTTCTGTCACCTTGCTTTCTACAAGAAGGGTTTGTTTTATCCCAGGGAGAGCCGCTTCCTAATCTACTAGGAGGGTTGCGGAATATCTCCTAAGGACAGTGTCCTTGGACGTGACTCGAACTATTTATTTGTTGAGTTTCAACAAGTGCTTTGGCTAACAATCTGTACGGTGTGAGATGGTGACACCAACAATCTCAAGAGATATTACTTGTTATCTTTAAAATTTCAAAGTTGGGAGTACAGAATATTTTTGTGAAAAGAATAGAGTTTTGCTTTCCTTCCCAATTTGGGTGAAGTGGATTTTGATGGGATCACGAGATATTGTCGTACTTGCATCTCTCAAGGTCGCTGTATCATTTAGGCTTGTGACGGAGGCTTGGGCTCCGTCACAGGTACGCATATCTTTAGTTTGAAGCTTGGATTTGAAACCCGTGGTACTTTTTGATTGTTTTGTGAACAAGCTGAATCATTAGACATATAATTAATTATCTGAAAATGATTATTTGTGGTGAAATTGAGGTTTGATGCTTCTTCTACATTAATAGGTGGAAGTTGTTTTTTTCCTATGATCATTAGTTTAGTATATATGCCAACCGGTGGAATTAGTTTTAAGGATCCTTTAATACTTTTTTTTTATGGAATATTAAATGTGGAACATGATTGCATATTGAATTGGGATAATTACATTGCTTGGCATATAATAAAATCTTAGTTTTGTGGTTACAACTTTTAAATTGATATGTGAAATAAAATCAAGATATTATTTATTTTGTTTATACATGAGGAATAACAAAACATAAGGAGAAATAATAGTTCAATATATTATTTAATTATTTATGGAATTTGATTTCGGTGAGCTTATTTCTGTTAGAGGCGTTATTATGAATGAAGATATTATTTTGATTGATAGTTACTAAATTCTCTACATTTTCATATATTCCGATTATTATGTGAAGAATAATCAATTTATTAATTTGGTTTTAATAGTTGCTGGCACCCTATTTTTTCTCCTTCAATTTGGCTAGTCTCCTATTATCTCTCCTATTATTTTAATGAGGATTTAATGAATATTAAATTCATAAATTGATCGAAGATAACGATTATCACATAAAGTTTTGGTGATAGAGTATTATCTTAATTTATTTCTCATGCTCGTTATGGTCGATAATAAAATTTTCTGTTACGAATTTGTGATATTTATGATGCTCAATAATTTTTAGGGAGAATTACACTTAGGTCCCATAGAAGAAAAAAAATGAAGAAATGATCCCTGTAGATTGCAAAATGAAAAAATGGTTCCATTAACAACTTTATGAGCCTGTATTGACAACTTGTTAACAACTCCAGGAGCCTGTATTGACAACTCCATGGGACCATTTTTTCATTTTGCAATCTATAGGGACCATTTCTTCATTTCTCATTTTCCTTATGACCTAAATGTAATTCTCCCTAATTTTTATAGTAAGAATGGGCGATACAGTTGCTCTCCTATTTTGTATGTGTTTATAGCTTGGAAATATTGTTTTATAGGTTTTAATATGGTGATTTGTTATATAAGGTGAAGATATATAAAATAATTGTTGCCGAATAAAGCTTGTGGCATTTAGTCGTCTTATTCACATGATTTTTTAGGCTGAGAAGCTTGTGGCGTTTAGTAGTCTTATGCACATGATCTTCTAGGCTGAGTTTCTATGTACTGGTTAAAGGCAAAGCATCATTTGGGTTTTTCAAATTTAATGGCGGTATTGATTGATTTGTAATTATAATGTTTATCAAAGAAATAAATACTTATAATTTGGCACATGAATTGGCAAGAATTCAATTGCCTATGTGTTGTTAAGGTGTCTATTTTAATTAACGTCTATCATTGACATATATAAATTGTATGTGTTGATTTTTTTTTTTGTTACAAAAAAAAAAAACACAACATTTCCTACTGTTGGTGAATTTGTTTTGGAGGTTTTATTGTTTTTATTAATGAATTGGAGTAATACTTAATATTTTGGTAACCTCCTTGTCATAATTCAATCAATGGTAATTTTTGAGAGAAATACTTACATACTCCCAGAGTATCATCTCATCTGTACTCTGATTAATAAAAATATAATAACTTATCTTATTTTAATCCTACATGACAGATGAGTCATATGAAAAAATTCAAATTTTATAATTTCGAATAACATAAACTTCATAATTTAGAAAAACAAAAGACGTAACCCTCCCATGAGTTGTTGTTTTTTGAAAATTATAAAATTTGAATTTCTCCAGATGACTCATTTATCATGTAGGATTAAAATAAAATGAGTTGTTATATTTTAATTAGTTAGAGTACAGATGAAGTGATACTCCTTGAGTATATAAGTATTTCTCAATTTTTGAAGAGTACAACAATCACCTCAACAGTGATAAAGTGTATAGTGGGGTGATTGGGGTTTTAATCAAGGAATAAAAAATCGGACCGGGCAATGAACCGGTCACAACACAGGTTTAAGGGTTAATGGGTCAACCAGGGTCTAACCGGTAGTTGAACTGGTTATATTAAAATATTATAATTTATTAGTGACAATATATATTAATATATTTTTAAACTTCTATAGATAAAAATGAAGATTTTTAGAAAAAAAATACTTAAAATCTATTAGTATGAGTTATAATACCTATACTTATGTAATGATATCTCCTTTTATATAATTATTATATCTTTTTAAATAATTTTTTTCATTATCTTCTTCATTTTTTTTTTAGATTTTTTTTTCTTTACCTATTTTTCTCTTCATTTTGGTCTTCAACTTCCAATTTTCCCCTAAAAAAAGCAAAAAGAAATTATAAAAAAAATAAAACCGGTCTAACCGGTTGAACCACCGGTTTTAACCGGTTCAACCAGTTTCAGACCGGTTTGACCAGTTCCCTGGTTTAACCATTAAACCAGACCGGACTACTGACCGGTTCCCGATTCAACCGGCCGATCCGGTCCGGTTTTTTATACCGTGGTTTTAATTCATTGAATGAGAGCTTGATGATTATTAAATTGGTGAAAATAAAATTATTAAGATGGATATGATTGCAAATTCTTGGCGGCTTATTACTACTGCTCATTGAGATTGACAATATAGTACTTATTGATTTTTTTTTATTAAAGAATATATTTAATGGTTTTTTTATAACGTCTTGTGATGGTTTCATAAACATTGTCTACTCTTAATTCATGGTTAAGTGTACGATTGATTTTGTGATTTTATGGGTTTTGAGCAAAACTCATGAAAAATAAAATTATATTAAATGTGAGCTTGTGGGTTTTCAAATAAATGTAGCATTTGAAAAATTGAGGCATCATATGCATTGGTGATATGGAACCATGTTTAATATAACATACATTTGTGAGTTTTTTTTTTGCTTCTGTGGACGTTTTTGGAGAAATTCTAAAGTAATTAGAATGAAAGGGGATATGTGGTGATATTCTAATTTAATTAGATTTATTATTGTAAAGCTGTGAAATATTTTTAAGATATTTGAAAGTGTGGGGGTGTTTAGCATGTGGGGTATCTTATAAATTTTTAAATTTGCAAATTGTTTCTAGCCTCATTTGATAAAGTCATGTTGTGGTTTAAAATTAATTATAAGGAGGTTTTGTTATTTGCTGCAGAGAATTAATTATAAGTCATGGTGTGGGGGTGTTTAGCATGTGGGGTATCTTATAAATTTTTAAATTTGCAAATTGTTTCTAGCCTCATTTGATAAAGTCATATTGTGGTTTAAAATTAATTATAAGGAGGTTTTGTTATTTGCTGCAGAGAGCAAATTTGTGAATTATTCGTGTGGCATAGAAATTTAATCATTTATCTAGTGTAGAAATAAATGTGTTTAAATTTCATGATTTTCAAGTGTATATTTATAGTGGTATAACATGACTACTGTGAATATTGAATTTTTTAATGTAGATGGCATATGTTTTATAATATGTCTTACAAAATTATATATTGCTGCCTCATTTTATAAATATAAGATGTGAGCTGCAAATAATTGATTGAGTGGAGGCTTTGCTATATTTGCTAATGCGAGCAAATTTTGTGGATTATCAATTTTGCTTGAAATAAGCATTATATGGCATGAAAATTTTGACCATTTATCTATGATAGATAAATGTAATTTTCATAATTTGAGGCTATATAATTATCTTGGTGTAAGGAAATATATATGAATATTTCTTATGACATTAACACGTTATTTGAAGCGATTTTGCAACTTATGCGAGGTATGCACAAATTGTTGAGAATTTGTTGCATTAATATTAATTGTGTGATATAGCTTATGCTACATGATGGTTGAGCATATATATAAATATGCAACCCTATGACGGAAATGAAATATTTGAGATACACATATGCTAATTGAATTTTAGTTTTATCTGAGAAAATCCACTAGTAGCGACAATTACAATATTATGCAAACCAGAGCTTATTACTGTAAAGTTAGCTACAATTAAAGGCTGAGTTGTTAAAAACCTCTTAGCAAAAATTTTTTGGTGTAAAACCGACATTTAATGTCGACGAGTTATGATTACTAAATAGCAATAGCCATTGTAGAAAGAGCAATGGTGTAAGTAAACATCGTTTGAGATATTATGTTAATAATCTAGCTTAAAATTGTGGAGTGTGAGGTCAAAAATTGACCTGCAGATCCGTTAATAAACTCAAGGAAGAATTAAATTAGCCAAGGGGAATGAGACTAAAGCCAATACAAAATTAACAGCAATAGCAACCCAACTTCTGTGGTTGGTGATCCCATGAAGGAGGTTCAATGGGTAAGAACAAGTCGTTTGTTAGTTCTGTTAGCACTAAAATAAATGATCAGTCCCTTCCTATAGCAAGATAAAGTGCTAGAATGTATTTTGGTGAGGCTGAGTGAAAGCTCTTAATGATTTCATAATCCTACGGGATGATGTGCTCATTGCAGGTACATTTCATGAAATCACCTACACAAATGAGGAGTGGGGCCGCTCCTATGAGATTGTGGCAAAATCTATAGAGCATTCATTAACTACCAGGACAAGCGCATCGCCGTTTTAATGTGCAAAACCACGTTAACAGTGGGAAATGTGGGGTTATAATCTAACTCTTAATGCCTCTAGTATACACCTAAGAGGTGCTGGTTCATAGTCTATAGGACTACTAGTATCTCTGTGTACTAAGTGTTATTAGTCTAGGTCTGGTTCATAATCCAAAGGACCACCAGATAATTTGGTTATATCCACATGACTCAGCTAATGAGGCTACGAGCTCCCTTTGACACATGTGGGGGATTGCTGTAAATATTATATGTGAGTGTGTTAAAGAAAGAAGTCTCATATCATTCAAGATTAGGAACACCCTAGTATACAATTAAATATGAGCTTGAGTTATTAAAAGGGCTGATAAGAGGAGTCTTTAAACTGACCGTTGGAATTTTAATTGACCGGTTTTAATGAGATTTAAAAGGTTTTATTACATTAAATTTTCATTAACACTTATTTTGTAACTGTCGTTTTAATTGTCATTAAAACTTTGTTAATGGTCATTATAACTCCCTACCAGTCATATGTTTCTGTCTATACAAGGCAATGTTCTGTTCATGGTTAATATACACGAAGGTCCCTGATCTCCTCTCCTCTCTCCATTCTTCTGAGTTACACTGATATCTTTTTGTAGTTCTGTCACCCTGCTTTCTACAAGAAGGGTTCGTTTTATCCTAGGGAGAGCCGCTTCCTAATCTACTAGGAGGGTTGCGGAATATCTCATAAGGACGGCGTCTTTGGACGTGACTCGAACTATTTGTTTGTTGAGTTTGAACAGGCGCTGGGCTAATGATCTGTACGGTGTGAGATGGTGACGCCAACACCTTTAACCTTATATTAAATCAAATGTTGAAATTTGTTTTTAAGGTTTTATCAAATGCTTTCTTTCTAGTTAAAATTGTTGAATTATTTGATGGGTAGAACGGTGCCCAAGTAGTTTTGTTCTGATTATAGTGATTTATATTTTCTTCCCTTAGCATGACCTTGTCTCTTAATAGAAAGTGGTTTAGTTCATGATTGACAAGTTTCAGAGGGTAAAAAATGTGAGTTCAATACTATAATTTTTTTTCTCTAGATTTTACGTGGACATGAAGGAGTCAGCTTCTTTGTTGCTACTAGTGACCTTTCATCATGTTAGTAATGTCTTACAATTGCATGTAATGTAAGGAAACAACCTCTACTGGTGGTAGAAGCACGTTGAGCACCCAGATATTGGTACAATGATAAGGGGTTATGATAGAGTTGCTTTTGCAAGTCAAAATTATAAAATTAAAACTATGAAGATACAGGAAAGAGGAAAGCCCCTTTCTGATGGCCAGGGCATTGACCTCAAGATATTTACTCTTTTGGAGAAAGAAACTAAGCATTAGAGTTTCTTTAGGGTTGTTATAGGCTTGACCTAGGAAAGGGTTGTATTGGGGGTCGTGTGAGAGTCACTTTTTTGACTTATAATAGAGGTTGGTTTCTCCGGATGAAGGCATGTACTTGTTTGAATTGAGACTTTGGTGGGAAAGCTCTGACCTCTAGAAAGTCAGATTGGGGGAGGAGGAAGATCATCTTTCTTTATCATTTTATCTTTATAAGTTAGTGTATTTTAGTGTTAGTGAGAGTGATTGTGCTATCTTATATGCTTTGTGTGTGTTGTGTTGGTGTGATATGTTGTATTAGGGTTGATCATGGACCAGACCGAACCGATTTAGACCTTGACCCGAGGTTTGGTCTGTACAATACCTTGGGTTGAACAAGACAGCCTGAGGTCCGGTCTGGTCCAGTACTAGCTCGAGCTGGACCAGACTAGGCCAATGGATTGTCCAGGCAGTCCAGTTCCTTTTAGGTATTTTTTTCTTAATTTTTTTACATATTTTTTTCATAATTACCTTCTGCACAAACGTTTGCACACAATTAAAATACAGTCTGCACAAAATCGCAACTACCTTCTACACAAAAGCCAGTACTTATCGCAACTACATGCTGCACACTCACAACTACAATATGATAACAGAGTAATGAGTAATTAGTAATGAGTAATCGCAACTACAAGAGTGAAGACACAAAGTGGACAACAGAATGAACGCAGTGAAGACGAGAGTCCGACGGAGACCATAAGCAGAGAACAGAGTTCGACAGAAAATTTAGAGATTCCTGAAATTAGACAGAAAATCGACGGAGACGGAAAGCAAAGAATAAAGTTAGACTGAGCCCGACGGTTACCATAAGCAGAGATCAGAGTTCGACTCAATCGGACGGAGAGCAGCAATAGATCTAAGCAAAGAGGAGAGGTGATGAGCTCAGGAGAGGCGCCTGACGAAGACTAGACAGGCTCGACGGAGACTAAAAACGCCCGACGAGACTACACATGGGAGACGGTGAGAGGCGCAAGAGACCTAAGGTTCCACTTCCAGTCTTCCACATTCCACTATTCGAAACTCAAGACTCAAGTGAGGCTTCCCACTTCACTTCTGCAGTTCTTGCTTTCGCTGACTGAAGACTGAGGGCTGGGGCATTTGGGCTTCAGACTGAAGTGATGAAATAAAGACTGGGCTTTGGGCTCAGAGCTCAGTGGAGAAGAGTTTTGTCCAAAGGAGGAAAAAAATGATACTACTCAGGTCAGACCAGACCAGTCCAAGGGGTATGAGGCCTTGGTTCGAAGTCCAGTCCGACCGATAAGACCAATCTGGTCTGGTCTGTCAGAATATGCTTCAGGCTTTTTTTTTTAATATGACTGGGTCGAGTCAGACCATACCATTGGACTACTTGCTCATCCCTAGTTTAAAGTTGTATTGTGACCTCCTTCTGTTCTTCAGAAGGAAGTATCTTGTGATTTAATGTAGTTTTAGTGTTGTTTATCTACTATTTCTATCTGGGTACTCTCAGGTTTCTATTTGCATCTTGGCCTCTGCTTTTTCTAGGGCACAGAGTGAAATGTCTTACAATATATAAGGCAAAGGAAGTTTACAATCCATTGTCTGCATACTGCCTTAAGCTGGATATATCAGTCGGCATTTCATTTGGAATCAGAAGCTTTAGACATCATTATTGTCAAAAAGCAATTTAATCTCACCCAATAACATGATTTATCACAAAAAAGGCAATCTATGGCAAGATATATTTCCCTAATGTTAGAAATTATTTGTCTTCGGTCTCTTTTAGGACTTGCAGTCATGCTTATTTCTTTAGGATACGTAACCATAGCTTTTGTAGTATTTCTTCTTGTGTACCCCAACTTATCTTTTTCATTAAGATCATTGTGTCTTCTTTTCAAACAAGAATAAGTCTTACAATTGTTTCTTTTTATTTATTTATTTCCTGGATAACATGCTCCAGTAGTAATGAATTAACCTCGTAGCCCTTGTACATTCTTTTCAAACAAGAATAAGTCTTACAATTGTTTCAGCTCTATTATGGATCTCTAATTAGGAGGTTCGTTCTAGGGAGTTGGTTCCTCAATTGACCATTACATGTGCGGACACTGTAACCCCCTTCCCACCATAGGCCGAGATTTAGTTCATAAACCCGTAATTGATGTAGAATTAGAGACCTTAGTTGATTTGGGAATTCAGGAAGTAAAATTACCCAAAATCAGAATTTACAAAACTTTTCTAAGTTTCCTTCAATAGCGGTCTCATATTCACATTTCAGTATACAAATGGCCTATACGAATTTGATTCCATTCATCAATATCAGAGTACACAGTAAATTCCCGACTCACTCGGGTTCCATTCATTCATCAAAAGGGTTTATACACAGGCACAAGCCTATAATTCACACCCTTTACTTAGGGATTACACCAAACTATACAAACTATCCCAAAACATATACAATTGATCCAAAAGTATTCAAAAGATATACAATGATAACCATTAACCAAAAATAAACTCCTACACGGAGCTCTAGCCGCTCTTTGTCACTCGTTTTCCCTTTGATCCTTCTGCCCTGTCTAAACATTGATTTTGGGAGAGTGAGATTCTAGAGAATCCCCGTAGTGTTAACTCACTCAGAATGTGTACAACAATAAGGCATGAAAGCAATCATATCACACAGACATTGCAACTACAACAGCAGTTACAGCAGCAAAGGCAAGTATGACTCATGTCACCCTTGCGTTTGCTCACGCTGAAGTGCTCACGCTATATCGCACCCATCACAGTTCACAAACACATATATACTTCACCACAGCTGGGTTTCATATAACAATTCACAATGCACAGCCATACTGGCCGGTTTACAATTCACAATAAATCCACGTCAATTACAACGGCAGTTCAACGGCCGAGCTAGAGATGATCACATTCACTCCCTAAACGGCTCCCGCTGAAGTGCTCACGCTATAAAGGACCATGGCACATTTTCATTCACATTTCACCAAGCACAAATTTCACATTTCACAAACACTATGATAAATCATGCATACCACATATCATACACAATATGAGAGAGAAATCACTACCTGCTCTTTCCTTCCGTGCACGCTCCGGCACTAGTCGCTCCCAAGGGCAATTGTCGTATCCTATATTCATATTGAGTGACAAAGTGTCAATTCTCTATTCCAATTCTCAATAGCTTCTTAACACTTAATTGGTTATCAATATTGCTCTTTTAATACCCAAAATACCTCTAACAATAGCCCTAAGGGGTTGGAAAGCAAACCCCAAAGATCCCTTTTTGGAAGGCAAAACACTGATTTCTGACGGCCTCACTCGAGCAAAGACGACCTCACTCGAGTGATGGTACGGACGACACTCGGGCACAAGAGAGTGAGAGACAACGAGTGCATACCCGAGAGCACAACAAAACTTTTCAGAGACAGGATCACTCGAGCACACTAGACCTCACTCGAGTGAAGGCCAAATGCCTCACTCGAGCACCCACGAGTGAAGTTCAGGAAGTGAGAACCTGAGAGCATAAGAGAAATGGCAGTAGCCCAAATGGCTCACTGCACTCGAGCACAACACGGCTCACTCGAGCAGATACCCCATACCCGCGAGTGAGAAGGCATACTCTTGCACCATGCCCGCGAGTGACAACCTGAGAAGCAAGACTTGGTGTCAAATACACCAGTCACTCGAGCAATGTTCTTCACTCACTCGCAAGTGAGGTAACACTCTTGCCTCACCCTCGGAAGTGCAACATGAACTAGAAGCAGAAATGGAAAGTTGCACAACCGCACTTGAGCAGGATCTCCCTCACCCTAGTGATATTCATCCAGCACTCGAGCAGACCTCAGACTACTCGAGTGAATCTATCAGATACCAGAAAACGCAGAAAAACTTATCACATTTCCTACCACTTGTCCAAATGATCCAAATGGACCCAAAACTTCTACCAAAACTACTCCCACTCAAAAACACCCAATGAATCCAATAAAACCATCAAAACAACCAAAATCCCACTACATTAGCATGCTTTGGTCTAGGGCAATATAATAATCAATTTTCCAAAATCACTAACCTCAAACATTTCAATACCAAATCCATTATGTCTATTCAAAACTCATTCCAAGACACCGTTTCTATAACCATATCATGCCAAACTACCCATTAACCCATATTTTCGAAACTAGGGCAAAATCCCAGAAATTCCAACTTATTCATTTGGCACCAAAACATAGGTAGAATGGTTGGTTTCACATACCTTATTAACTTTCTCAAAGGCACTCTTTGATTCTCCAAACTTCAGGTTTTCGTGATCCTTCAAATCACCACCAATGGAGAAGCTACAACCACCAAATTGAAGCTCTCACTCCAAGGAACAACATTAGTGAAAAGGATTTGAGCAAATGAGACCATTTTCCTTACCTTTTCTCAAGCTTTTCCTTTCCTTTCTTTCTTCTACCATGCGCACAAGAGAGAAAATGAGAGAGATGAGATGGAGTGTGAGGAAGAAGAAAACAATAACACTCCCCCATACCTCCAGCCGAAACACAAGGGAAGAAGAGAGAGAAAATATGCTTCTTTATTCCCTTTTGACTTTTACACACACCTTTGCCACATGTCACAAGCCTATTGGCTTTCACACAAATAAGTCACCAATTAGCTACTTTAATTCCTCTCAATAGCCAATTAATCACACCTCTTATTTTCTCTTAGCTAGTAATTAATTTCTCTATTAATCACTAACTAATTGCCCAACAATTTCATTCTTTCACTTTCCACTAATTATGGCATATTAACTAATATAGCCACCAAACCCATCATTATTCCACTTTAATTCGATAATTATCCTCAATAATTATCATTAGCCCTTAATCGAAAATCGAGGTGTTACAGGCACAGGATTCCTCAGTCTTCCTCCTCACCTCACCTCGCCAGCAATATCACCTGGCGGGAAATCTAGACTTTATTGAAGAAATTTGAACATCAGCCTGTTCAAATTATTTCCTCTAATTTATTTGTTTCTTATTTTCAGTATTTTATTTGTTCTGTTAAATTTGCATCTTTGTAGAACCTTACATTTCTCATTAATATCATTGTCCTTTTTATAAAAAGAAGACTTAACCTTGTGTCATGCTTAAACAATTATTTCAGGAAAATATTTATTTGATATATGTTTATAGTTATTTTATAAATATTTAATTAATTATAAAATTAATTTCAAAACATAGAACATTTCTCACAAATTAATATAGTAGTATATATTATTTTTAAATTTTTAAATTAAAAAAAACACTTAAATAACTTTTCATGTAGAAAATTCTAAAATACTTGTTGAAAATGCAAAATGACCAAAAGGTGATAGAGATCAATTTGAGATTTTAAAGTGGTGCTATTTTACAATAATGCTCCTCAATTTTTAATTAAAAGAAAAAAGAAAAAGACACCCTCTTAGGACTGTCACTGCCGGCTAGCTTCTAGAGCTATGGCACCGACTGGGTAGCACCCTCCAACCACTGGAGCTTTGCCCGTTGGATGCCAGAGCTTCAACGCCGGTGGCTTTCTTTTTTTGGGATTAATTTTCTTTAAAAGAAAATTGAAGCCAACGTGGTGAAGGTGGGACTTGAATCCACCCCCGGGCATCCAAAAGGCTTGGTGATCATTCTTTGATATATAAGTGTATGCATAACATTATATATATAATACAAATAATGTTCTACTCACTAAGTATACTTGAATGACAATATTTATAAAAGTATACTTATATTAAAATATATTGATTAAATGAATAAAAGTATTAACTAAATTTAGTCACTACATTTATGTCTTTAGTTAATACTTTTCTTCATTTAGTTAACATGTTTATGTCTTTAATTAATATCATTACTCATTTAATTAATATTTTTATTTCTCTAATAAATATCATTATTTATTTAGTTAATATTTTTATGCCTATAGTCAATACCTTTCTTCATTTAGTCAATACGTCTATGCTTTTAATCAATAAATTTACTCATTTGCTTAATACATTTCAATACAAGTGTACCTTTACAAATGCCGTTTATTGAAATGGTGAATACGATTGCAATTGAGGAACCCTATTAAAAGATTTCCAACACTCAAAAATCCCAAATTGAACCGAACATTATAGGGTTGCTTAAATTTAAAAGTTAATCTTTCTCCCTTTTAAATACTTATATCGGGTCTAGGCTCTATTCTAATTTTTGCAAGGTATTAAAACCCGGATCGGGTATTGAACTGGTTGGGGTACTGGGTTAAGGGTCAGTGGGTCAGATCGGGGCCAAACCGAAGTTAAATCGGTATCAAACCGGTGAAAAATTGAAGATTTTAAGCTTATAGTATGAAATTCTAAAAGAAAAATTAAAATTATTTTTTTTAAAAAAATTATAACCCGAATCGAACCGATCTACCGGCCGATTGCTGGTTTCCGGGTCGGACCAGCCGGTTCGATCTGGGTTACACAACATTGAATTTTTTGTATCCTTTTTCCCACCTATTCCCCGCACTTTCTTCCGCCTCCCGTCCTCCGTTTCCGATGGAGGTTGTCGCTGTCGCTGTCGCGTCGGGGTCAGTGAACATGTGGCAGCCTGCAGCTTCAAGGTGGGCCTTTCACTTTCTTTTTGTCTTATTCATCTTTCATCCTTCTCTCTCTTCCTTCCCCTTATTTATCATATTTGCATGAAAAAAGTAAAAATGGTATGTACACTTCGCACCCACATTAAAAAAAGAAAAGTAAATAGTATGTGATATGAAATACTAAATCAGTATTTTAGTCAAGTCTTCTCGGTCAGCCGTCTGTAGGAAAAAGGAGTATTGTCACAGTGAACCTCAAAAGCTGGAAAATTTGTGGTGTCAGATGAATGAGAGGGAAATGAAAGGAAACTTCCTTTCCACTTCCTAGATCTCCATCGATTCTGCGTCAACTCTACGGAATTGGCTCTTAGCCTTTTTGTTTTTTTTAAATGGTCATTTTTTTTTGAATATAAATCTGGAATACATTAATCTAGCAGAGATTAATACAAGCCTCCCACAAAAGGAAGTTCAAAGATTTTTCATCAACCACCGCCTACCAACAGCGGAGGTGGTGGGTGATCAAAAATGACAAAATTGTCACTACTTGAATGAGCAAACCTAGCCAAAAAGTCAGCCTGATGATTCTCATCTCTAGGAATATGACTAATAAGTACATGCCAATCCTTAGTTAGCCATAATCTAGTCTCGTCAATAACATCTCTAAAGGATGCAAATAATCACAACCCCTAGTGAGTAAATTAACCGCTTCAATTTTTCTTTATATCAATAGTTAGATTAAAATTTCAACAATTTAAATTTAAAAACATTACAATTAAAATAATAATAATTTTATAATATATTAAATATATATCATTAATATCTTAATCCAATAACCTATATTCAAAAAAAAATCATTTTCTTAAAAAAAAAAAAAGATGGGAGCCAAATCCCAATTCTACGGCAGGTTGTTAAGCTCTCATCTTTTACCTTCCTCACAAATTTTGAGTTGAGGTTCTCAGCTGATACCATAGGCATCCGTAGTTGCTAGCAAAGTAGCAATACTAGTCCCTCTGCGTTTAGTTATCATGGCACTTCAAGGACTACCATCCTCCTCCTTCACCGGCGACTGGACTTGGGACGTGTTCCTTAGTTTCAGAGGTGAAGATACCCGCACCAATTTTACCGGCCATCTCTACAATTCTCTCCGTCAAAAGGGTATTATCACCTTCATGGATGATGTGGGTCTCCAAAGAGGGGAAGAAATCACTCCAGCTCTTGTTAATGCCATTCAACAATCTAGGATTGCCATCGTTGTTTTCTCCAGAAATTATGCTTCCTCGACTTTTTGCCTTGATGAGCTTGCCCACATACTTCACTACGTCAGAGGAGAATGTCGGCTGGTGTGGCCGGTGTTCTACCGCGTTGATCCATCGGAAGTGCGACACCAGCTTGGGAGTTATGGAACGGCGTTGGCAAAACACGAGGATCGATTCCGATCCAACCCGGAGAAAGTGAGAAAGTGGAGGGAGGCTTTATGTGTGGTGGCTAACCTTTCTGGCTGGCCTTTCAAAGAAGGGTAACCTTCACCACAACTTTCTGTTATTATTTTTGTCGATGATGTACGCAAATAAGTGGAATTGAAAGATGTAAGAGTATAAACTAAATTTGACTACTAACTTCGGCCTCAGTTCTCATGATTTTTGTCCTCTGGCAGATCTCAACCTGAATATGAATTTATAAGTGAGATCATTGAAGAGGTATCCAAAAAGATCAAACGCGCTCCTTTACATGTAGCTAATCACCCTGTTGGACTAGAATCTTCTGTTCAAGAAGTGATCTCGATTTTGGAACTTGGATCTGGTGAAGGATTTATCATGGTAGGGATCTATGGAATCGGTGGAGTGGGTAAATCAACGGTTGCACGTGCGGTTTATAACCGCGTCGGCGATCAATTTGAAGGTGCATGTTTTCTTGCTGATATTAGAGAGAAGGCAAGTAACAAGGATGGACTTGTACAACTTCAAGAGACACTACTTTCAGAAGTTGTTGCAAAAAACAATCTCAGGCTTGGAGATGTTCATAGAGGGATTCCAGTCATTAAAAGAAGGCTCTTCCAGAAGAAGGTTCTTTTGATTCTTGATAATATTGATGACCTTGAACAGTTACAGGCAATTGCAGGAGGACCTGATTGGTTTGGATCAGGAAGCAGGATCATTGTCACAACAAGAAACAAAGATTTGCTTGCTGCTCATGGGGTGGAAAACTTATATAAGGTGAAAGAGCTAACTGCTGATAAATCCCTTGAATTGTTGATCTGGAATGCCTTTAAGAATAACAGAGTTGACCCAGCTTACATGGATGTTTTAAACCGTGCAGTCTCTTATGCTGGTGGTCTTCCGTTGGCTTTGGAAGTAATAGGCTCTAGCCTATTCGGAAAAACAATAGAACAAAGCATTTCTATGCTAGACAAGTATAAAAGTATTCCTAACAGAAAGGTCCATGAAATCCTGAAAATAAGCTATGATAGTTTGGAAGAGAATGAGAAGGGAACTTTCCTTGACATTGCTTGCTTCTTTAATAAATTAGAACTGAGTTACATCAAGGAAATGCTCTATGCTCATGGCTTACATGGAGAGATTGGTATTCAAGTCTTGAAGGACAAATCTCTCATCAAGATTGATGGTTCAAACCGTGTGAGAATGCATGACTTGATTCAAGACATGGGCAGAGAAATTGTTAGGCGAGAATCGACACTTGAGCCTGGCAAGCGTAGCAGGCTGTGGTTTGAGGAGGACATTGTTCATGTGTTGGAAGAAAATATGGTAAATTAGAATGGTCTCCTTAGTTTTACATTTTTATTTGAACTATTTTGGTGTATGTATATGGATTGTTGGTTTTTTCTCATAGTTTTTCTCGCCACTTTATCTTGCTGTCAACATTTGCTTGAAGCTTGACCTATTATAAGTTAAAATTAGGTAAGTAGTTGATGTTACCATATGGATATGACATTCCTAATAAATCTGTGGTTTATTTATGCTTTGGCCTTCAAAGGGAACTGAGGAAATTGAAGTCATTATGCTGCACTCATGCAAATATAAAGAAGTGCATTGGAGTGGAGTGGCTTTCGAGAAGATGAAAAACCTGAGAATCCTTATTATTGAGGATGTTTGCTTTTCCAGAGGCCCCAAATATCTCCCAAATGCTTTGAGAGTATTGGACTGGAGTGGATATCCATCATCGTCTTTACCATATGATTTTAACCCAAAGAATCTTGTCATACTTAGCCTACCTGAAAGCTGCCTTCAAATTTTGAAACCACCAAAGGCATGTATAGATTTTATGGTTTCCAGGTACCTTCATATATTCTCCTGGTTTATATGTTAGTGATAAGTTAATTTTGATAATTTTGCAGGAGTTTCGTTCTTTATGTCTCCTGGATTTTGAAGGTTGTGAATTCATAACACGAGTACCTAACCTATCTGAACTGCCTAACTTGGGGGCGTTGTGTCTTGATTACTGTACAAATTTGATTAGTTTCAATGAATCAATTGGGTTTCTTAAAAAGCTCAGATTGTTGAGTGCCCAAGGTTGCAGTCAGCTTAAAATGTTGGCACCTTGCATCAATTTGACATCTCTTGAGACTCTGGATCTCAGGGATTGCTCAAGTCTTTGGATTTTCCCTGAAGTATTGGGACCAATGGAGAATATAAGAGACATTTATTTGGATCAGACTGCCATACAAGAACTGCCATTGTCAATTGGAAACCTTACTGGGTTGAAACGGCTATACTTGATGCATTGTCCGAGGCTTAAACAGCTTCCAAGCAGCATATTAAGAATCCCCAACCTTGAGGTGGTGCTGTCTCATGGGAGTAGAGGATTTCTATCCTTTGGGGGGCATGAAATTTTAGAAAAACAGCGGTCAGAAGCGTTGTCGCCAGATTTCGTCTCTATCCTCTGGTAAAATTTTGGATTCCACTAATTCAACCAGGTACTCATTTCAATGAGAAGTCAGAGATTTTTTTTAATATTTTATAAGATATTAATTTGAGGTTTGATTTGTGGAATTTCAATTTAAAATAGAAATTTTTAAGTTTAGGAAAAAAACAATAATAATTGAAAGTTTTCTCGAATTAAAAAATTTTTCATTTTATTATCATTATTATTAGGATTAAGGTGTGAATTATATTTCTCGAATAATAATTGAAAGTTTTTTGAGAATGAAGTGTGTTATCATTTGGTAATTAAAATTGTGTTACTGCAACGTTATAGAATGCATGGCGAGAAAGAAAATGATGTGAAATGTTGGTATCTAGTAAACTCTAGTGAATGGACAAGTGAAGAGGTTTCTGTAGAAAGGATATGAGTAATGGATGTAGATCGTGCTGTTTTTATTTGATGGTTCATGACAATAATATATAATGTAATATTTGTATATTTACTGTTTTCGCTTCCTCAATTTTTAGTATTTTGCTTATAAGGATAATGGTGATATATAAATTTATGTAGACATGCTAAGGATGAGCTATATATTCGCTCTGGTCACGCAACTGGTGATCTTGAAATGGAGTTCCCTTTATTTAGTTTTCAAGTACTTAGGCAGATGTTTCAGGAGGCGTTGACTGCCAAGGCGCCAGGTTTAGAACCCCTGCGTCAATGCTTTATTCAACGCTTTAGAGTTAAGATGGAAGGTAAAGTGGAGAATTATCTATCCGATTTTAACCAATAGCTTATACTAGTAATTTGTTAGATTTGATTATCTATATGATTAGTTTTGATGATGTCAATTGGAGCAAAAGGTTTGCATTATATATTTTATATCATGCTTAAGTGACTTAACTAGCTACTAAATTCAACGTGAATATCTCAAGTTAAGAAGAAAAAACAAAGTTTTGGAGAAATGAAGTGTGTTTTCATCTGTAATTCACTGCATTCTATGTGAATATCTTGTCTTCTTAAGTTAAGAAGAAAAACAGAGAGTTTTTGAGAAACAAGAACTTGCAAACTCAAATTGAAAAATCAAGGTCAAGTTCTTAAGTTTGAATATGGAGATCATTTATATGCAAGTAGTTGACAACGCTTGATCAAAGTGTTTCACAAATAGTTTTAGAACATATCAATGTTTCAGAAAGGTTTCAAGTCCAATATCCTCTCATCAACCTCTCTTAAGCTTACAGCGTGCCTATTCTCAAGTTTGTATCCTCTGATCTTTTTGTCAGATAGTGAGAGCCTACTCTCCATTTTTTTTAGATTTAAAATGTATTTTGTTATATTTGGGAAGTCATCAATACTAATTTAAGGAAATTTTTTTGATATTTTATAAGATATCAATTTAAGGTATGATTTGTGGAATTTCAATTTAAAATAGAAGTTTTTAAGTTTATTTTATAAGTTATTAATTTGAGGTTTTTTTTATGGAATTTCAATTTAAAATTGAAGTTTTTAAGAAAGTTTTCTCGAATAAAAAAAATGTTTCAGTTTATTATCATTAGTAATAGGATTAAGGTGTAAATTTATTCTGGAAGTTTTCATTAAGGAACAATGTTGCCCTAAAAAATTTTTCAAGTTCAACGTCACTCCGGCATTCTCAAAACATAGCATTGTTATCCCTACCATTAAAAAACTGACTTAACCGTTAAACAGTTAACGGAAAAGGGCAATATTACTCTATTTTAACATTTTCGTGTTTTGAAGCAATATTAAATCTAAAAAAACTTTCAGGTAATATTACTTCTCAGTAAAAATTTCTGATATCATTTGTATTATACGACTCCTATTTTTATTACTATTATATTATTTCTTTTTTTCCATTCATAGGAACGGTGTCGGTTTTGAAGTTTCTGGGAAGTCCCGATTGAGAGGATAAGAAGGGCAGAGGAAGCTCGGCTGGGGCACCGCATCTCTTGACCAACAGCTCCTTCTTCTTGAAGTAACGTGGCGCCCAAGAGGTCGACCTGAGGAGACACCGACTTCCATTGTTGATTCATCTTCATCTGCGACGGTGAGAGAGCGGGAGAGAAAGAGAGTGATATCGTGAGTCTTGAATCAGAGGAGGGCAGCGAGCTACATTTCTTCTTTCACTAAAACAACTGAACCAGAGAATCTTCATTCTACGTTTTGTACCTCACTTTGATTTTCATTGTGATGTTGAATGTGAATTTTGATGGTGTTGTGATGGACTGAATTAAAGGCACGTGTGGCTATATTTTTCTTGCAACCTAAGGGATTTATAAACTTATTTGCGGTTTAGAGATTATTCCTATTAATTTAGTTTATTTAATCTTGTTATTATCGTTTGTTACTTAGTGATTGATTGGTCATTATTGGACATGTTTTGGGAATTTATGATTGAACTTGATAAAAGGAATCTTAAATTAATTATAAAATTAAATAATGTGGAATTAGATTTTAATTTAACAAGCATTTACACCCCGAAAGAAATTTTTATAAGCCCCCCACCTAAACAGAAACTCATAAAAAGAAAATAATATAATTAAATGTAGAAATAAACTACATCACCAAAAATCAAGGGATATGTTGTTGGAGGTGTGATTTCTCCATATGCACATGCATCAAATATGGATTTAGCCAATATTACACTTAGAGATTGAAGTTAACAGTAACAAATCTCTATATCCATTTATAAAATAGCGGAAGTTTCCCAGAGCTAGCACTGGAGTTCCTCGTGTTTCGGGCTGCTCTAGAATCCTGCCATTTGTGGAGAAACCAGGGAAAATATTAAGAGCCTTCTATGCAAGAAGGGGATCATCACTGTCTTTCTGGTATTATGAGAAATTCCCAAAGATAACCATATGTGTGATTGGGGGATCAGGTACAGAAATAAAGGATTCAATCTTGGATATCAGGCTGAGAGTGTTTGTCAATGATTCTGAGCAACTTATTTGTCTGTCTAATTACATAGTCTATAAACAAAAAAATGGCCAAACGTATAATTTGGTGTGGCCTACGATGCAAACAGGAGAGGTTGACTTCTACACATAAATGGAATCATGTTCAAGTTTCCTGGGAGTTGAAATACCACAGGCCGTATGATCCTTGTAGGGTAGTTTCAGACGACAATGGTATCCCAACAGTGAATATAGATTTGTTTGGAATTCATGTCTTTGGGGAAGAAAATAGCTGCATTGAGAATACCTGGTTCACAAATCCTGAGACGATGAGAAATGACTATAGAATATTCTATTCTCCTTCGGATCGTTCAGTGGACCGTTGTTTCCAGTTACTTGAACAATTGAGGGTAGTATCTGTTTCTCTAGTTTCATTTGTTCATCTCGCTTGTATCTTGTTTTTTGCTTGAGGGGGCGTGTTCTTGCTGGCTCACCACTTTAACAATGAGTTATCCAAATATATATAGATATAGATATAATTACTGAATAAGTGATACCAGCCTGCAATTTATTGTTAACATGAATGCTCTTTTATTAATAAATATTCCAACTAATTTACTAACCTAGTCAATTTGAGCCTTTGAAATTAATAAACTTATGCCTACAGGCATCGATCTATATTTCTTCTTTTGCAAGAGAATATTTTTGTCAGTTACATAAATGAATATATCAGTTTATGTGTATGTATTGTTATCATATACCGAATATCTGCTAATTACTCCTCCGGTCCTAAACCTCTCTCCTCTTCTTATAATGTAAGTTGGGATCCCTTTGACTTATATTTGCCTTTGAGATGTTAGTATTAATCTTGCTTGGTATTTTATATGCTTTAATTTGTTCAAAATCTTTAAAAATTTTTAGTTACATATTTGAAGTTGAAACTTGAAAGTACTTTGGTATTGTTTTCAATGTTATATTTTTTATTATTAACTGCGCTGTTAGTGAGTAGTCATCTGGTTTTAATATAAGACATATTTGAGAAATTGATCTTGATCTTAAATATGAGACATAATTTTCATATTTGTCAATCATTTCCTACTTTATTCCTGTTGATGCTTCCTTAACAATAATCAAGAACAAAAAAGAATGAGGGAATTAAGGAAGACGACTAGAGTGTATTTAAAAATATATGTCATATTAACTAACTCAACTAACTTTATTATCCTAATCAAATTTGGTAACTATATCTTATATCAATGAGCAAATGATGTATGTAGTATGTAATTAACTAATTACTAAGAACTTGACATATGGGCTAATAATGAAATAAGTAATCGCAGAATAGTGAGATGTTTGCAATGCATAAGCTCAAAATGGTCTATCAGAACATAATTAAGCATGTTTTACAGAAATGGACAGGTCATAGATACTTTTATCTCAAACCAGTAAAGAATATGTGGAGGGTCGAAAGTCGTTTTCAGATTTTGCTTTTGTTCATGGAAATGCTAGGGATGAAATTGTTTATTGTGTCCAAAATTTAATTTTTAAAAAGTGACTCCTGAGAATGAAGTGTGTTATCATCTGGTAACTAAAATTGTGTAACTGCAAGGTTATATAATGCTCGGGAAGAAAGAAAATGATGTGCATTGATGGTATCTGGTAAACTGACAAGTGAAGAGATTTTTGAAGAAATGATGTGATTAATGGATGTAGTTCACGTTGTTTTTTTTTTTTTATGGTTCATAACAATAATATATAATGTAATATTTGGATATTTACATTTTCTGACTTCCTGAATTTTTAGTATTTTGCTTATAAGGATAATGGTGATATGTAACTTTATGTAGATATCCTAAGGATGAGCTATCTTGGCTATGGTCACGCAGCTGGTGATCCTAAAATGGAGTTCCTTTTACTTAATTTTGAAGAACTTAAGTGCATGTTTCAGGAGGCATTGACTGCCATGGCGCCAAGTTTGCATGTTTGGATTAGCTTTTGAGAATAGTTTTTTGAAACCACGATTTTGTGGTTTGCCAAACATATACTTAGTATCCCTACTTCAACGCTATATAGTTGAGATGGAAGGTAAAGTGGACAACAATTTATCCAATATTAACCAAAAATTTGTAGTAGACTGTTAGATTTGATTATCTACATTATTAGTTTTGATGATATCAATATTGGAGTATAAAGTTTACATGATATATGTATCTCATGTTCTTTATATTTTATATCATGCTTAAGAGATTTAACTATAGCTACTAAATTCAATGTGAATATTTTGTCTTCTGAAGTTCAATAAGAAAAGGAAGTTTTCGAGAAAGAAATTGGAAAATCAGGATTCAAGTTCTTAAGTTTTTGTAGAGATTATTTATATGTAAGTAGTTGATAATGCTTGATCCAAAAATGTTTTCCTAACTATTTTAGAACATTTCAAAGTTTTCAGAAAAGTTTAAGTCCAATATCCCCTCATCAGCCTAACTTAAGTTGTCAGCTTGCCTACGCTTGAGTTTGTAATCACTAATCTTTCAAAAATCAAGTTTACGCTCTTTTTTTAATCAAGTTCAAATGGGTGTTTGTGATTTAGTGAGTCATCCTAAGTTATCAGTCTTTAAAATTGAGCTTTTTCCATCGTTCTATCTCTCAACCTCGAGTTTTCACCCAAGCAAAATCGATTTTAATATATTTTATTATTCTCTTTTGTCATTTCATTCTGGAGTTGATTCAATCTTTCACTTATAATGTGGATTAAGTTACAAAGAACAACTTGCCGATGCACAAACTCAATAAATGCTTTAGCTCTTTATTGAGTTTATACTTGTAAAAATTTGCAACGGTTAGTTCAACAGTTTTGTTTCTTCTGAATTACAGTTAGTTAATTATGTCTAATGACTGCCTAACTCTGTCTACATATGGAGAATCATTTATGTTGAAAACAAGAAAGATGAATGGTCCGAAACTGTCGCAATGACTCAAATGCTTTAAACTTATGGTCAAACATTCTCAGCTACACCTGGAGCTTCAATCTTCGCATCAACTCGTTAGGTGAGGAAATCTCAGTCTGATCATTAGGTGATCATAATTTTTCTTTAGTTTAAGAAGTAAACTCAAGATTTGTGGGAATATTGAGTGGGTTTCTTGTTTACCCGTGTAAGGGGAGTGAGTACAGACTTGAGAGGTTTGAGATTGTTGTATTGTGGTTTCATAAGTGCCCATAGCTAATAAATCATTAATGAAAGATTGTTGTATTGTTACATGATGTACAAGAGCAAGATGAGCACGGAAGCTTTTTTTTTTTTTTTTTGCCTTCTGAGAAAAGGAAAAGTGCAGAGGACAACCCAATTTCGTTGCCAAAATTTATATCCTTTACAATTACAATCAATTTACCATATTGTAGCCACACGTACACTGAAACATGTTTGTGTCTTTCTCAATTTCTTTTTAATTTTCAAGTTAGTCTGTCTTTCAGATTAATTGCATATGATGCAATAATGAAGCGGAAAAGGACATCAGTATACAGAGAGAAGGTGAGTCATGTACGGACTATCAGCATTTTGTTTTACTTCTCACTCGTACATACTACACAAGTGTATAACAGTAAATAATTTCATTTTTATTTGTCACTGAGTTGATTCCATAAAGAATGATGATAAATGATACGATTTTTATAATTGAGACATTTCTTCATGTAGCTCCATGTTTTAATTTAGTTGCATCCTTTTAGGAAGCTATTTCGTTCTTTTTCAAAAAGAGCATAATGTTTCCTACAAGAAAAACAGTGACTAAACAAGATAGTAATAAAGAAGCTGAGGCATCTCCCATGCAGATTCCACAACCTACAGCTATTCAACAATAATAGGTAAAAGATCAGATTTCGGTTGAAGCATTTTATGCTTCCCTGGAAGCAGAGACTGCAATACTGTCAGATCGAGAAAATTTCATAGTGAAATCTGCAAGAGCAGAAATATAAAAAGTTGAAGAACTGAAAGGGGGGTTTGCAGGTAATGTGAGAGTCCCCAGAATTGGGGTAATAGGAAATGGAATATGGAAACAGATGGGAGATTTGGAAGAAACAAAAGAGAGGCCAATTGAGTGTACAGTGTAAAGAAACAATTTGACCACTGTACAATGATTATTATGTTATTAAAATTATATCTGATCTCACCTCAGAATCTAGTTGCCTAATTCAAATCACTATACGTACAACACTTGAAAAAAAGTTTTATTGTTGGATTGACATTGATTACCTTAAAAGCATGTTACCCCTCCCAACATATATTGACTCCTTATATGTCATTTCCCCTTTCTCTAACTGTTAAAATCACTTCTTCATTAAAAATTTTAAGCAAACTGGCCCTTAACTCATTACACAAAGTAATATGGAGTATTGGTAACAGCAATCAGATCCTACTTTCTTTGTTGCCACATGAATTTTTAATGTGGTCCTTAAAATAATGCAAGGAACTATCAACTCACTTTATGAAATAAAGGACAATATTGTATATGCAACTCTAATTCAAGAGCAGAAATAAGATGTACCAGAAAGGTTACAAGTCAAAATCAGAATAAAGAAGGAACAAAGTCATGTTCAAGACATACTATTCATTCACTAACAAACAGATGGTCAAAACAAACATGTCAAACATACTGCTGAAACGAAATTTCCTCAACAACATTTACTTGACTATATAATCAAGCAATTTTAGTAGGAAAGAAACAAAAATTTGCTAGCCCTTAAAGCAAAATTTCAACATTTACGCAACTATAATATATATTAGAGCCAGTGCATCCAACCTTATTTTATCATCTTAGAAGACCGCCACCAATCATTTCATCTAGAAGCTTCTCAGCCTTATCATTCTCTCTTTTCTCCAAGAGAGCTTCAATAAGTATCTTATATGTTACTGAATTAGGGAGACAGCCACTCACCTTCATTCTTCGGAGTAAGGGCATAGCTTCATCAAGCAAGCCTTTTCTACAAAACCCACTGATCATAATGTTATATGTGTAGACATCTAGACAATAGCCACTGACCAAAAGGTACTGAAAAATCTCCCAAGCATCATTTAGTCTACCACCTTTGCACAAGCCATCAATAAGTATACTGTATGTGTACACATCAGGTTGAATTCTCTGGGCAACCATTTGCCTAAATAATGCAATCCCCTGATCAAGATTTTGACCTTTGCAAAATGCATCTAACAGAATATTATAGGTGACGATATTGGGGAGCTGACCACTTTCTTGCATCTCATCAACAAGATCTCGCACATCTGACATTCTCCCAGATTTGCACAAGCCATCGATGAGAGAACTATAAGTTATCACATTAGGAACCAAGCTTTTGTGACGCATTTCTCTAAAGAGATCTAAAGCCACATCGACCATTTTAATCTTACAAAATCCGTTGATCAGTATATTGTAACTAACTACATTAGCTACTAAACCACTTTTAACCATCTTATTGAATAGTTCTTTTGACTCACTCACATTATTCATCACACAGTATCCATCCATTAAAGAATTATACGTTACAACATCTGGTCTCTCACCAAATTTCATCATTTTAGCTAACACAGTTTGAGCTTCAACAATCCTCTTCTGTTTACAAAAAGCATCAATCAATACATTAAATGTATAAACATTAGGCTTTATGGTTTTCAATACCATTTCATTGAGCAATTGGGTAACTGCTTTCCACTGTCCCATGACGCAATAGCCATGGATTAGGGAAGTATAAGTAATAATAGTTGGCACAATTCCTTGATCAATCATTGCTAAGTACAATTTGTGCCCCTCAATGACACGACCACATTTGCAAAGGCTATCTATGATAGTACTGTACATGACTACATTAGGCTTCATTCCCTTCTTCTCCATCAGATGGACCAATTTAATGGCAGACCTTATTTTCCCTACTTTACACAGTCCACTGATCAGGGTGGCATAACTAATTTCATTAAATTGAAATCCTTTTACAGTTAAGTCATCGTAAAAGTCTAGTGCTTCCCCAACCTTGCTACTAACACAGAGTCCTTTTAATAAAGTGGTCAAGGTTATCGTATCTGGTTGAAGACCCATCTTGAGAATCCTCCCCAATGACGAGAAAGCAGAACTCATCTGACCAATATTGCAGTAACAGTTTATCAAGATGTTCAGTGTAATTAAAGAAGGTGTAAATCCCTTTAAGTCCCCTTGTGCAAACAATGAGATCGCAATTCGATTTTGTTTAGCCTTGGCAATGGATCCTAGAATCTTATTAATTTGGATGATAGAAGGCGTGGGAAGCATATGGAGTAAGCGATTGAATGAGGCGACGGCGTCGTTGATGTCGAATGCATTTAAGGTTTGGGAATGAGCAAAGAACTTGGGATTGAGGGAATAACAGAAAGAGGGAAGCAAGAGAGACGAAGAGGGTGGAAGAAAGTGAGCAACTATGGGAAAAGCATACCTTGAAACAGGAGGCAAACGGTGGAGATGTTGCATGGCTAAGCAGATGAGGCACAAGCACGACGAACTCCGATAGCTTCGAATCGATAAGAAGCAGATGATGGAGAGGGAAGAAGGAGTCAAGGGTTTATTTTGGTAATTGGACGAAGCTTGTCAATGGTACCACCAAACGGACCGTTTGATCCAATCTTGAGACTTCTCTACAGTCTTTCATTTCCAAGAGACCATAGGATCCGAGAAAATCAAATAGTGATAATTTTAAAAATTATCATATTCTGTTGAAAGCAATTCTCCTCATATGACCTTTTTTTTTTTCCCATATTTTGTTTAGTGTACTTTTTAGTAAAACTACCATATTAATTTGGGTTAAAGTGTAATTTTGACACGGAAGTAACACTAATGGGTGTGTTTGGTTCAACAGAGGTTAGGTTAGGTGAGGTTTATTTAAATTAGATTAGAGAAAGTTATAAAGTTGTTTGGTTCAAGAAGAGGGTAGGGGAGGTTTAGTATTTTATTTGGTTCAGGAGGTTAGGTTAGTGGAATTAATTATAAATGGACAAAAATGCCCTTCTACATATTTTCCTTTTTCCTTTATAATATATTTATTAATAATAATTGTTTGTAAAATTATTATTATAAAATAATTATTCTAACAATTATATACACTTCTTTCATATATCATTCTCTTTTTATAATACATAAAAAGATGAGTTATAATAAAAAAAATTGGATTTAAATTAGTTAAAGACCATAAATATTAAAAATACATATATAACTTACTTTTAAAAAATGTCCTTGTTTATAGGATAAAAAAATGACTGCAGTCCCCCCCATCACACCCCCCAGCTCTTTGTCGAACAAAGAAGAAAAATACCAGGAGGGCAGTGCTATAATTTTTAAAAAATTGTTATGGGCAAATTAATCACAATTGGGCACAAATATTATCTCACATAGAAAAGACCCCAAATTTGAAGGTTTTGTAAAGTGGGGGAGGTTACCACTAAAGAACAAAAAAAACCTCCTACACCTAACCTAACCTTCTTCTAACTAAACATCTATTTTTGATCTCCAACCCCACTCCAACATAACTTAACCTAACAAAACCTCCAACCAAACAAAGCTTAAAGAGTACAAGGTATCTGAAAATTTTTGAGGAGCAATTTTGCTCCAAACGTATTTAAAAATAAACAAATTCACCATTATTATTAAATAGTTAATGTTAACTTTTAACATTTTTAACGACAAAGAATAAAATTGCTATGTTTTTGTTACTTTTCAAGATAAAATTGTTTCTGGAAAAACTTCGAAATACCCAACGCTTCTGAATGATTATATTTGGAGGAAAATTGCTCCCTAACCCTTTTAATGTTTATACTTTTGGGTGACATTAGTTTTCTGATTAGTATCTATATTGTTTAAATTATGATAATGAATTTGTGATTATACGTGTGTGTGTGTGTGATTAGTATCTATATTGTTTAAATTATGATAATGAATTTGTGATTATACGCGCGCGCGCGCGCGCGTGTGTGTGTGTGTGTGTGTGTGTGTGTGTGTGTGTGTGTGTGTGTGTTTCACATGGATTATGCATTTATGTTGCTCAATTACCATAGAGCTTTCTCCAAAAAAAAAATGTAGAAGAGGTCTCTAAAAATACTAAATATAGTGTAAACTTGATCTGAAAAAGTACCATTAATTATATCACTAGAAGATGGTTAATTAATTAAAATGTAACTCATTTATCTAATTTCAGATTCTCTTCACTAATTTTTCCTCTTAACATTTATCATACTATATAATACTCAATTTTCTAAATAATTATAATTATAATGTATTCATATTTTGTTGTGTTAATTTGTTTGTGCGTCCATATGTGATGATCATGGAGCCATATGTGATGATCATGGAGCCATATGTGATGTGGTATCTACGCTAACCATTTTTTACACTCCCTCCAGTCTTTAATATAAAGTTCACCTTGTAGTTCAATTTTTTGTTCATTAAAAGGGGTCTTATTTTCAAGAATCAAAGAGAGAAATATATTTGCCATTTAAAAAAATCTCTCTCTATATATAACATGGGGAAAATGACATAAAAACCACCTCAAAAATACAAAAGTTGTTAATAGCGGA
This sequence comes from Inga laurina, assembly GCA_963855925.1. Taxonomy (NCBI): domain Eukaryota; kingdom Viridiplantae; phylum Streptophyta; class Magnoliopsida; order Fabales; family Fabaceae; genus Inga; species Inga laurina. Next base: position 9,904,427 of record OY979702.1, read on the forward strand.
AGAAATAAAAAAATAGCTATGTAAAAATTATGAATGACATGAAAGAGTGATTTGATAAACGAAAGTTGTTAACAGCTAATGATATGTAGTAAATAGATATACAAAAATTGTGAATGGCTTCAAAAGTGGATTTCTTGGTAAGCAAAAAATTTTAGTAACTAATGAAATATAGTGAATATCAAAACAAAACTTATGAATGATCTACAACTCTGCTACCAACATACATAGATGCTTGCATCTTTTGCATGAAGGAGTGGAAAATAGGTCATTGCCTACATTCCATGGCAATGGAGATTCAAGCTATTGCTGCAGATCTACAACTGTGTAAAACTCTGGGATTGAAGAAAGTAAATGTGTACTCTGATTCTACCAAGGCCCTACAATTATTGTTGATGGATTTTGAGTTGTATCACCCTCTAAAGGAAGAGATCAATGAGGTTCAGTTATTAATATTCTCTAACTAGGATCTTGAAATTATTTATTCTCACAAGGAAACACTGCAATGTAAGGATTATTTAGACAAAATGGCTCAGGAAGCGAACAATGAGCTGACCATAATTTCGGGTTCTACCAGCATTTTGTTTGAATCAAATTTTAGATGATATAAGTTGAGATTTGAGTTGTCCTTATATTCTGCTTGGTTGTGAGATTGCAATGCTGATGTAATTTTGTGAGAAATTACATCAGAGATATTACTAGCTTCCTGGCCGAGTGGAGTCTTCTAGTGGTGAATCCTTGCTAGGAGATTGATCATCTCCAAACAGATCATCGGACTATAAGACTAGCGGCGGAGTAGTACACTAAGCGTCTTCGAACCTTAGCACGCGGCATTGAAGTCAAATCATTCATCGGCATGAGGAACTAGTCCGATCTTTTGCTATTCATAGGAGTATAGATAAGACGCGGGCGCGGGCATAGCTTATTTGTTCTACGTAGTTGGGAGTAACGCTTCTTATATAGTCTCTTACCCCGGAACTATAGAAGAGAATAGGAGCGGGAATCCCCAGGTTTCTAACTTAGTTAGCCTTTCTCGAGACTTTCGTTGTAAATCCTAATTACCCACGGAGGGGAAATAGAATGATTTGATGCTTTGTACCTTCTCTGTCTTCAGGAAGCACTAAGTCTTCTTTCATCCCGGGGGACAAAGTAAAAGATGAAATAGTAAGTTCATGGCCTACTTTCTTCCAATGGTTTTCCCTTTCTTGCAACTTCTGCGCTTTCCCGCTCTTAGCAGCTCAGGTCGGGATTTTAACAACAAGATAAATAGGAAGCTTCAGGAAGGGCTTTGACAACAATAGCATACGTAATTCATTCTCAACATCGATCTGAATATGCTATTTAGGCTTGGAAAGCCATATAGGAGGCATCTTCTTGACTTGAAACTATCCTTTCCTTGCTTTTATGATGCTGTAATGGCGTGTAAAGAGTAAGATAGAGGAATCAAGCACTTTGGTATTGTTTTCAATGTTATATTTATTTATTATTAACTGCACTATTAGTGTGTAATCATTTGGTTTTAATATAAAACATATTTGGAGAGTTGACATTGATCTTAAATATAAGCCATAGTTTTCATATTTGTCAATATTTCCTAATTTACCCCTATTGATGTTTCTTCAACAATAATCAAGGAGGAAAGGAAACGAGGGAATTAAGGAAGATGGGTAAGCTATATTTTAAAATATATGTTATACTAACTAATTCAACTAACTTCCTTAACCTAATCAAATATGATAAATATGTCTTATATTAAGGAGCAAAGGGAGTATTTAGTATGTAATTAACTAATTACTGAGAACTTGACATATAGGCTAATAATGAAATGAGTAATAGCAGTACAGTGAGATGCTTGCAATGCATAAGCTCAAAATGGTCTATTAGAACATAATTAAGCATGTTTTACACAAATGGACAGGTCATAGATACTTTTATCTCAAAACAGTAAAGAATATGTGGAGGGTCAAAAGTTGTTTTCAGATTTTGCTTTTGTTCATGGAAATGCCAGGGATGAAATTGTTTATTGTTTCCAAAATTTAATTTTTAGAAAGTGACACGTGAGAATGAAGTGTGTTATCATCTGGTAACTAAAATTGTGTTACTGCAAGGTTATATAATGCCTGGGAAGAAAGAAAATGATGTGCATTGGCGGTATCTGGTAAACTGACAAGTGAAGAGATTTTTGTAGAAAGGATATGATTAATGGACGTAGTTCGTGGTTTTTTTTATTTTGATGATTCATAACAATAATATATAGTGTAATATTTGGATATTTACATTTGTTGTCTTCCTTAATTTTTAGTATTTTGCTTATAAGGATAATGGTGATATATAACTCTATGTAGATACCCGATTTTAACCAAAAAAATTATAGTAAATTGTTAGATTTGATTATCTATATGATTAGTTTTGATGATTCCAGATATTGGAGTAAAAAGTTTACATGATATATGTATCTTTTGTTCTTTATATTTTAAATCATGCCTAAGAGATTTGACTAGCTACTAAATTCAATGTGAATATCTTGTCTTCTTAAGTTCCTTAAGAAAAAGAAGTTTTGGGGAAAGAAATTGGAAAATCAAGATTCAAGTTAGTGTATAAGTTTGATGTCACCCATTTCACCTCCTCTTGGGTGACCAGTGCATCTAACATAATTGCCTACAAGTTTAATTTTAGTGTTATTGACAACATGGTTTTGGTTGTCGCCATTAGCCTGTTAAGGTGCAGCTTGATTTCTTGTACCCCTGGTGAGGTCATCACATGGCTTAGCCAGCTCATTAGCAATGATAGTGAGTTTTTGATTTGTTCTACTTCTATCTTGTACCTCACCAGGGAACACACTACGCCAACATATGATCCCATTATGCATGTCTATATTAGTAGTCTTGTAAGCAGTAAAACTTTGTGTGCATGGAATACTGCATTTAATCATCTAGTAACTCATTAATCATTAATGAAAGAATGTATTTTATAAGTGTGTATATATTGGAGGAGATATTTGGTCATTCAATGTCCTGGAGAGAGGTACCCAGAGGCACAATATCTGTAATGTTGAAAGGATCCTTATAAGTTGCAAATAGGCAGTGAGTAGTTAAGTAATGAGAAATTAAGAAGGGTTAAAATAATTTTTGGTCTCTCAAATTACGTTTAGTTGAAAATATTAATTCCTATAACTCAATAAAAATCTGGGCCATTTTTCCTATAAAGGGACTAAAACTAATGACTTGAAACTTAAGGGACCAAAAATGGGATTAACCCAATTGAAAATGTATTGTATACCCGTGAATCATCAAAGCGTAACTTGTCTCAAATTCTGTGTGAACTAGAGACCTACATATTCTAGTTGAGCTTAATATGTGAAAGCATCTTGTGAATGCATCAACAGTTTTTTATAGAGAATGATGATAATGATACGATTTTTATAATTGAGACATTTCTTCATATAGCTCCATGCTCTAATTTAATTACATCCTTTTATAAAGTTATTTTGTTCTTTTTCAAAAGAGCATAATGTTTCCTACAAGAAAAATAGTGACTAAACAAGATAGTACTAAAGAAACAAGGTATGATAAAACCAAGTCTATAGAGTCATATTTAACTTTACAAAAGCAGGTCAAAAGCAATAGAACTTGTTCTTCATTTTCTTCCTCACTTATCCTTGAAGTTTAAGTCAAAACGCTTGTCCTTACTATGATGCTCTACTTTCAAAACCAACAAAACAGAGTTTTTCCATGTAGAATCAATTCCAGAAATTAGGCTCTAGAAAAAGGAAAAAAAATCCCTAACGCTTTAAGTAAAAATGTGGCAACAAATCCATTTATACATTTTCTTAACACAATCTAATTTCTCAATTCCAAGGGGAAAAAATCAAGGTATTAAAACCCGGATCGGGTATTGAACTAGTCGGGGTACTGGGTTAAGGGTCAGTGGATCAGACCGGGGCCAAATCGGGACTAAACCGGTGAGAAATTGAAAATTTTAGACTTACAGTATGAAATTCTAAAGGAAAAATTTTAAATTTTTTTTTAAAATAGTAACCCAGACCGGACCGGGAATGGGATCAGTTTACCGGCCGGTTCGCCTGGTTACATAACCGGACCGGCCGGTCCGGGTTACATAACCCTGGAAAAAACAACCTTGTTAACCTCTTTTCTTACAATTTCCCTCTGCATGTGTTCAGGGGTCACCTCGCTTTACCTTATGCAAGCACAAACAAGGGAAAACCCGACATTGGTGTCTCCAATTTTAAGATCCTTCAAGTCACATTTACAATAAACAACCCAGAAACTGAGGCATCTCCCATGCAGATTCCACAACCTACAGCTATTCAACAATTAGAGGTGAAAGATCAGATTTCGGTTGAAGCATTTTATGCTTCCCTGGAAGCAGAGACTGTAATACTGTCAGATCGAGAAAATTTCATAGTGAAATCTGCAAGTGCAGAAATATAAAAAGTTGAAGAACTGAAACAGGGGATTGCAGGTAATGTGAGAGAGTCCCCAGAATTGGGGGAATAGGAAAATGGAATATGGAAATAGATGGGAGATTTGGAAGAAACAAAAGAGAGACCAATTGAGTGTACAGTGTAAAGAAACAATTTGACCACTGTACAATGATTATTATGTTATTAAAATTATATCTGATCTCACCTCAGAATCTAGTTGCCTAATTCAAATCACTAAACGTACAACGCTTTAAAAAAAAGTTTTATTGTGGGATTGACATTGATTACCTTAAAAGCATGTTACCCCTCCCAACATATATTGACTCCTTATATCTCATTTCCCCTTTCTCTAATTGTTAAAATCACTTCTTTAAAAATCTTAAACAAACTGGCCCTTAACTCCTTACACAATCTAGAATGGAGTATTGGTAACAACAATCAGATCCTATTTTCTTTGTTGCCACATGAATTTTTAATGTGGTCCATAAAATAATGCAAGGAACTATCAACTCACTTTATAAAATAAAGGACAACATTTTAGATGCAACTCTAATTCAAGAGCAGAAATAAGATGTACCAGAAAGGTTACAAGTCAAAACCAGAATAAAGAAGGAACAAAGTCATGTTCAAGACATACTATTCATTCACGAACAAACAGATAGTCAAAATAAACATGTCAAACATACTGCTGGAACGAAGTGTCTTCAACAACATTTACTTGACTATATAATCAAGCAATTTTAGCGGAAAAGAAACAAAAATTTGCTAGCCCTTAAAGCAAAATTTCAACATTTACGCAATATTAGAGCCAGTGCATCCAACCCTATTTTATCATCTCAGAAGACCACCACCAATCATTTCATCTAGAAGCTTCTCAGCCTTATCATTCTCTCTTTTCTCCAAGAGAGCTTCAATAAGTATCTTATATGTTACTGAATTAGGGAGACAGCCACTCACCTTCATTCTTTGGAACAAGGACATACCTTCATCAAACAAGCCTTTTCTACAAAGCCCATTGATCATGATGGTATATGTGTAGACATTTAGATGATAGCCACTAGCCAAAAGGTATTGAAAAATCTCTAGAGCATCATTTAGTCTACCACCTTTGCACAAGCCATCCCTAAGTATATTGTATGTGTACACATGCGGTTGAATTCTCTGGGCAACCATTTGCCTAAATAATGCAATCCCTTGATCAAGATTTTGAGTCTTGCAAAATGCATCTAAAAGAATATTATAGGTGACAATATTAGGGGTCTGACCACTTTGTTGCATCTTATCGACAAGGTCTCGCACATATGACATTCTCTCCGATTTGCACAAGCCATCGATGAGAGAATTATAAGTTATCACATTAGGAATCAAGCTTTTGTGACGCATTTCTCTAAAGAAATCTAAAGCCACATCAACCATTTTAATCTTACAAAATCCGTTGATCAATATGTTATAACTAACAACATCAGCTACTAAACCACTTTGAACCATCTTATTGAATAGTTCCTTTGACTCACTCACATTATTCATCACACAGTATCCATCCATTAAAGAATTATACGTTACAACATCTGGTCTCTCACCAAATTTCATCATTCTAGCCAACACAGTTTGAGCTTCAACAATCCTCTTCTGTTTACAAAAAGCATCAATCAATACAGTAAATGTATAAACATTAGGCTTTATGGTTTTCAATACCATTTCATTGAGAAATTGGGTAGCTTCTTTCCACTGTCCCCTGACGCAACAGCCATGGATTAGGGAAGTATAAGTAATAATACATGGCACAATTCCTTGATCAATCATTGCCAAGTACAATTTGAGCCCTTCAATGACACGACCACATTTGCAAAGGCTATCTATGATAGTATTGTACATGACTACATTAGGCTTCATTCCCTTCCTCTCCATCATATGGACCAATTTAATGGCAGACCTTATTTTCCCTACTTTACACAATCCATTGATCAGGGTTCCATAAGTATATACATTGAATTGGAATCCTTTAGCCGTTAAGTCATCGTAAAAGTCTAGTGCTTCCCCAACCTCGTTACTAAAACAGAGCCCTTTTAATATCGGATTCAAAGTTATCGTACCTGGTTGAAGACCCATCTTGAGAATCCTCCCCAATATCGAGAAAGCAGAAATCATCTTGAAACAGAAACAGAACAGAGAGTCAGAACAGAGAGTGTGAACATTGCAAGCAGCCATCGTTGACATTGCTCATGATGTGAGCACTGACGTTGTAGGGGGTTGGTGTGTGTTGCCAAATCTGACTTCTTCATTATTTTAAGCATTTATGGAGGTTTCGTTTTTAGTATAAATAGATGTTGGTTTTTCATTGTAAACACATATGAGATTGAATAAACACATTGAGTTTGGTTTCTATACCATTTTGGTACCAGAGCTGAGTTCTAGAGAGCCAGAGAGCGAAAGAGTGAGGAGTGGGTGAGAAAAAAAAACGTGAGAAAAAGGGGGTGTCGGATTTTCACTCTCGGAGCGTTTTTTGAAGAAACCGACCTCACCATCGTGATCAGAAGGCCGAAAAACCTAGGAATAGCCTCGGTCCCCGCCGTAAAACACCTCCACGCGCCTCCACGGACGTCGCCGGAAAATCGCCGGAAAAGTCGACGGAATTTTAGACGGTCGTCGGAGTCCAGAGGTTGAAGACGACCCAGTCAGCTGCCACGTCATCACTGTTGACCAGTCAACGCCACGCTGTCCAATCAGATCGCACCACGTGTCAACATCGCCACGCCAGCAGCACCGTCAGCCTTGCCACGTCACCGTGTCCAGTCAGCATCCACGTCATCGGTCAACGCAACGTGTCACTGTAGCCACGTCAGCACACGGTCATCTTGAATTTTGTTAAAATTACCATTTTGGGCCCTAAATTTTGTGATATTTACATTTTGACCCCTAGAAAATTGCCAAAATTGTATTTAGGTCCCTGAACTTTAGGAAATTACATTTTGACCCCCAAATTCTGCCAAAATTACATTTCAGACCCCACAAACTTTCTGAAATTGCATTTGGATCCCCCAGATTCTGCCAAAATTACATTTCAGACCCCACAAACTTTCTTAAATTGCATTTTGACCCCCAGATTCTGCCAAAATTACATTTCAGCCCCCCAAACTTTCTGAAATTGCATTTTGACCCCAGATTTTGCCCAAAAGTACATTGTTGCCCCTATTTACCCAAATTTCCTATTTTACCCCTGACTTTTCCATAGACACAAATCCTTCCCCTACCCTTCTACCTTGTACCTAATAGCTGCATACTCAAAGTCATAACCTGTGAAACAAACTGCAAAATGCCTCCAAGACGCAGAAATAGACATGAAATTGAGATGGAGGAAATGAGACGCCAGATTCAAGAATTAGAAGCCATTATAGCAGAACAGCAAGCCTTGCTCGAAACTCGTAGAGGCCACTCAAAAGATGATTTGAATAGCTACAGTTCGTCATCCTCTGACTACCGTCATCATCCTCGCCAACAACCATTCCGCTTCAATGACATTAAGGTAGACATTCCTGAATTCGAGGGAAGACTCCAACCTGACGAATTCATTGACTGGCTACAAACAGTTGAACGAGTCTTTGAGTACAAAGAGATTCCAGATGAGCAGAAAGTTAAAATTGTTGCCATCAAATTGAAGAAACATGCTTCCATATGGTGGGAGAATCTCAAAAGAAGGCGTGAAAGAGAGGGAAAGAACAAGATACGAATGTGGGACAAGATGCGACGCGAGCTCTCACGTAAGTTTCTACCAGAAAATTATTATCAAGATAATTTCCTTCAGTTACATCATCTTCGCCAAAAGGCTATGTCTGTAGAGGAATATACGAGGGAATTTGATAAGCTCATGATGAAGTGTGATATCCAAGAAAGGGAGGAGCAAACAATAGCTCGTTATCTTGGAGGGTTGAATACTAACATTGCCCATCCAGTGCAGCTCCAACAATACTGGATTCTAGATGACGTCATTCGTCTAGCCATCCGTATTGAGAAACAGTTCCCCAAAAGGTTTCCGTTTCAACCGTCTTCCTCCACTGAAATTCCTTTTGATGAACATGAAGTACACATGCATCGGCCTACACAAATGCATCAACATAACTCTTCAAGCAAGCCTACACAAGAATATCAGTCTAACTCTTCAAGCAAGCCTTTAGCTCTAAAGCACCTAAGTGCTTCAAATGCCAAGGGTTCGGTCATATCGCTTCAGAATGTCCTACCCGCAGAGTTGTTACTATTATTGAAGGGGAAACTTCTGCAGTTTTTGAAGAAGAAAAGGAGCTCATACCCGACAAAGAACCTGTTTTTGATGAAGAGCCAATTTTTGATGAAGAAGTCATTCCTCCTGATCAAGGTGAAATACTTGTGATTAGACAAAGCTTGCATACAGCCACAGTAAAAGAAGAGCCGTGGCTACGTCACAACATTTTTCATACTCGCTGCACTACTCAAGGTAAAGTCTGTGACGTCATTATTGACAACGGAAGCTGTGAAAATGTAGTCTCTAACTACATGGTAGGAAAGTTACAACTACCAACTCACAACCATCCGTACCCATACAAGCTCCAATGGTTCAATAAAGGAAGCGCAGTGAAAGTGTCAAAACGATGCCTTGTTACTTTTTCTATTGGAAAAAGGTATCACGATGAAGTTTGGTGTGATGTTGTTCCGATGGACGCTTGTCATCTTCTTCTGGGAAGACCTTGGCAATATGATCGACGAGCTCTATACGACGGTTATGCAAACACATATTCCTTTCAGAAGGATGATGTGAAGATTCAGCTCGAACCATTGCCACCAGATAAACACATCAAAATCAAAAATAAGTCCAAGTCATTTTTACTTAAGCATAAGGTTTCGGATTTATCTCCATTTATTGATGATGATGTTGTTTGTGACTCGAGGACGAGTCTTGTCCAACCCCGGGAGAATGAAACAGAAACAGAACAGAGAGTCAGAACAGAGAGTGTGAACATTGTAAGCAGCCATCGTTGACATTGCTCATGATGTGAGCACTGACGTTGTAGGGGGTTGGTGTGTGTTGCCAAATCTGACTTCTTCATTATTTTAAGCATTTATGGAGGTTTCGTTTTTAGTATAAATAGATGTTGGTTTTTCATTGTAAACACATCTGAGATTGAATAAACACATTGAGTTTGGTTTCTATACCACATCTGACCAATATTGCAGTAACAGTTTATCAAGATGCTTAGTGTAATTAAAGAAGGTGTAAATCCCTTTAAGTCCGCTTGTGCAAACAATGAGATAGCAATTCGATTGTGTTTAGTCTTGGCAATGGAACCTAAAATCTTGTTAATTTGGATGATGGAAGGTGGGGGATGCATAAGGAGTAAGCGATTGAATGAAGCGACGGCGTCGTCGATGTTGAATGCATTTAAGTTTTGGGAATGAGCAAAGAACTTGGGATTGAGGGAATAAAAGAAAGAGGGAAGCAAGAGAGACGAAGAAGGTGGAAGAAAGTGAGAAATTTTGGGAAATGCATACCTTAAAACTGGACGCAAACGGAGTAGATGATTCATGGCTAAGCAGATGAGGGACGAGCACGGCGAACTGAATGGAAGTTGATGCAGAGAAGAAGGATTCAACTTTCAAGGGGTTTTTCTTCTACAGTGCTTTTCCCTGGTAATGGTACCACCCAAACGCATCTTTTCTGTGAATTTGCTGCTGCGTGGTTGACGTGTCGTAATGATATCCGTTGGATCCAATTTTGGGACTTTTATGCATTCTTTCAATTCCAACTTCCTAGAGGTCTTGGTTCATTCATTTGAGAGCGCTTTTTATTAAAAAAAATTATACCTCAGTTCAAAATATAAGACCCAACTAATTAAATTGTGCAATTTAAAAAATGAGTTAAAATTGGTTAAAGATAATAAATATGTAAAAAAAATAACTAACTTCCCTAAAAAGTCCTTATTTATTTAGGGGGTGAGTGAGAGAGAATGAATGGAAATAGAGATGAGAGCAGGGGTGTTCATCAATTTCCCGTCCCAATCTTGAGAAAATCAGAACGGGATGAAAATTTCGGGTTCGGGATCGGGAATGAGACTTCTCGATATATATATATATATATATATATCTGTGTGTGTGTACATTTTTTTAAAGTATTTAAGAAAACAAGACCAAATGTAAAACAAAATGTGAAAATCCCTAACACCCTTAAGGTAATATCTATTCTTTTAGTTTATTTAGTTAATTTCGTTTATTATTTATTAAATAATTTTAATTTTTATTCTTGTCTTTGTTCTTTTTGCAGTTGAATCGACAACTTTAAACATGTATTGAACTAATTATATATTTGTATTAGACTTATTTAGTACAATATGATATTAAACAAATTATATATTTGTACTAGACTAAAGAAACACAACAAAAAAAAATTTAATATAGAGATTTTTTTTTAAAAAAAAAGGAAATCAGAGATCGGGAAATTCCAGATCCCGATCCCAAAAATTTCCTGATTTTCAGGATCGGGATTGGGAATGAAACTCTTTCCCAAACACTTTTCGGGATGGGGAATACCATTCCCGATCCCGAACAGCCCTAGATGAGAGAGAAGGAGTGGAAAAAATAGATAAGAGATGCATATAATTAGTTAAAGATAAATTTGGAAAAAAACATTAAATGATGAGATAAAAGTAAAATGGCTCTTATAAAAAAACTTACACCCCTCCCAAATTTGACTCTTACATTTTGAACAAGAGGGAGAAGTTTATATATAATCATATGATCCACAGTTCTGCTACATCCATTTTAAAAATTATCATATTCAATTGGTTGGAGCCTTTTTGTCCAAAGAAGAAAGCAAATTGGTTGGAGCCTTGAAGGTAGTTCACCTAAGATGATTTTATTTTCATTTTATATTATGTATTTATTGTACTTTTTACTAGTAAAACAACCGTATAAAGTTTTATATACTTAAACTTCTTTTTCGGTCATTTTCCTCATAATATATGTGCATAGTAACTTCGTTTTTTCATATGTTAAGCAACGGTTTTTCCGATTAAAATGTAAAAACTACTCCAAAACTCAAATTGCTTCAACTATTATTATTGAAGGGATAAACTAGAGTTATATGTTCTCACTTCATAACCCTTTTTGTTTTCCCAGTCTAGTGGCATTCTTTTTGTTTCCCCAGTCTAGTGGCATTGTTTAGACAGTCACAGAAAAAGTATTTTGATTGTCTTTGAGATTTTTAACCAATAAACCAAATACTCTTTTAGTTGTTAATATAAGACATATTTAGAGAGTCAATCTTGATTCTAAATATAAAACATAATTTTCTTATTCGTCAATCTTTTATTTACTCCAATCGATACTCACTTAACAATAATCAAGGAGAAAAATGAATGAGAGAATTAATAGAGATGAGTAGGCTGTATGAAGTCCTCTTATCAAGGAAGATCAGAATGAACACTTAACAAGGGAACATAAATCTAGCAGAATGATCAGAAATTACAACATGAAAACTAGCAGCAAAAAGATTAACAAAGGAACATAAATCTAGCACAATGGCACTTGTATACTAGAAGAGCTGAAAGAAGAGGGATACATTAACTTTCTCTTCAAGGCATTTAATCCAAAATAATGTTAGCCTGAGACAAGTAATATGAATCGGAGACAAGTCAAAGATGACATAAACTAAACAATTAACAGCAATTAACATCTCTTCTCTCCACCTTTTTAACCCAGACGGCTAAGAGTGGGATCTAATAATAGAATGTGCCAGAGAAATTCCATGGTGATACCTGTATCAGACACGTAAATGCAATGATATCCGATAATATTCAATATCTTCCAAATAGATAAAAACCTGATTCATTTGGAAGAAGGTTACAGGTTGACACGTTGGATCGATGGGCTTCAAAGTTTTTCATGGACAAAAGCCATAAATTAATAATCGAAGTTCATGACTATAATTTCACAATAATGCATTACGGACTACAGTTGTAAGAGCAAATGCGGCTAGTCCAATAAGATGCTGAGAACCTTAACCCAAACAAAACAATCCTAGAAGCAAGGGAAATACAACGACACCGGCAATTTCCCTGTAAGAAAACATATTTGCCTAAAATAAAAATGCAATGAAATCACAACAGGTCAACCTGCTAACAAAATTATTTTCTATTATATGTCAAATTATATATTTCAAGGAGATGCAAGGATCCAAGCATCACATATTCAGATAGTTAACCTGACCTTCTCTTGGAGCAGCCATCCCAAAGGACTTCGAACTAGGACAAAAAAAGAAAAGGAAGAAAGGATATCCATTCAATTTTACAAAAGAAACAAACATTAGGAAACCATTCAAGACATATTATTCACTAACAAACAGCTTGTCGAAATAAATGTGTCAGACATATTGTTTGAACAAATTTCTCCAACATCATTTACTTCACTGAATAATCAAACAATTTTAGTAGGAAAGAAGCAAGAAATTGCTAGCCCTTAAAGGCAAAGTTCAACATTTACACAAGTACTATAATATATATTAGGAATAGTGCATCCAGCCATATTTTATCATTTTACAACACCACCACCAATCATTTCGTGAAGAAGTTTTCAGTCTTCTCATTCTCGCTATTCTTCAAAAGAGCTTCAAGAAGTGTTCCATGTGTTACCAAATCAGGGATGCATCCATTTGCTCTCATTATTGAAAACAAGGTCATAGTTTCATCGAACAAGTCATTTCTACAAAGCCCAAGGATCATAATGTTAATAGTGTGAACAAAATGTCATGCAAGCAGAATTATGGTATTGCTACTGACCCAGAGTCCTTTTAATAAAGTGGTCAGGGTTATGGTATTTGGTCGAAGACCCATCTTGAGAATCCTCCCCAATGTCGAGAAAACAGAATTCATCTGAGCAATATTGCAGTAGCAATTGATCAAGATGTTCAGGGTAAATCAATCAGGTATGAATCCCTTGAACTCCGCTTGAACAAACAGTGATATCGCAATTCGATAGTTTCTAGTCTTGGCAATGGATCCTAAAATCTTATTAATTTGGAAGATGGAAGGTAGGGGATGTATATGGAGTAAGCGATTGAATGAAGCGACGGCGTCGTCGATGTTGAATGCATTTAAGGTTTGGGAATGAGCAAAGAACCTAGGATTTAGGGAATAATGGAAAGATGGAAGCATGAGAGACGAATGCGGAAGAAAGTAGGCAATTCTGGGAAATGCATACCTTGAAACTGGACGCAAACGGTGGAGATGATGCATGGCTAAGGAGATGAGGCACAAGCATGGCGAACTCCGACAGCTTCGAATCGATAAGTCGATGCAGCAAGAGAAGAAGGAACCAAGGGTTTATTTTGGTAATTGAACGAAGCTCGTTAATGGTACCAACCAACGGACTGCTTCTGATGTATCCAAAGTTCTGGAATTGGGACTGACTACTAAAGTGGTCTGGATGTTGGATTAAGTGTCATTGGATCAAATCGGAGTCAAACCGTAGTTAATCATGATCAAACCTGTGAGAAATTAAAATTTTTAGAGTTATTAATATAAAATTCTAAAGAAAAATTAAAAAATCCATTTTTTTTTAAAAAAATTACTAAATTGGACCGATTTCTTGGCCAGTTTGTCAGTTCCTGGGCCAGAATGGCCAATCCGATCCGAGTTTCAAAACATTGGATCTATCTTAAATCTTATTGTTATTCGTTTGATCCAATCTTGAAACTTCTATACATTCTTTCATTTCCAAGAGACAAATGACAAAATCAAATAGTGATAATTTTAAAATTATCATATTTTGTTGAAGGCAATTCTCTTCAGATGATTTTTTTTTCTTTTTATATTATGTGTTTAGTGTACTTTTAAGTAAAACTACCATATTAATTTGGGTTAAGGTGCAATTTTAACACGGAAGTAATCACTAAAGAGTATGGGGTATCTGAAAATTTTCGAGGAGCAATTTTGCTGCAAACGTATTTAAAAATGAACAAATTTGTCTTTACTGTTAAAAAGTTGATGTTGAATTTTAACATGTAGAGGTTTCTCCAAAAAAAAATGTAGAAGAGGTCTCTAAAAATACTAAAAATAGTGGAAACTTGATATGAAGAAGTATCATTAATTATATCTGTAATGCCCCAAAACGTGATTAAGGGTTAATGACTCCAAAAGTGAACGTAATTATTGTTAAACAAACACTTTTGGAGAATACAATGTGTATTACGGTTTGAATGTGTTACAATCAGTGTCTAAACCCTGTATTTGAGCTCAATTGTGGAATTAGCACCTAAATTGAAGAAAATAGAGTGGATGGTGCATGGAAGTGTTATTTGGGGCTAAAGAATGTGTTAAGTGGTGATTCGACAGGAATTGCCATAGTTAGGGGCGAAGTGGGAAAAAGAAAAGCTACCGACCAAATAGTCAGTAACCAAAGAAGGAACTCATTAGTAACATAAGAGATTAAGAGGTGTGACAAATGCTTATGTGATATAGAAAGAATCATCCTATGCTTGCATGTGCATGGAAGAAATTGTGAGATGTGGACACTTGGCACAATCTTGTGGAGTCAAAAGGTCCAACATGAATTTTTTAATTTAATTTCTCTTCTCTCTCCCTTTCATAGTCAACTAAATGGGCAACTGAAGGGCTAAAATTATGTATCATCATCTTCATCTCATTTTCTCCCTCCCAAGACTCCATTTTCGTCCCAACCAAAGAAGAAAAAAAAAAGGTGAGTTTTCCACCCTAGAGATGACCTTGTATGTTCAAATGCTATTCTTTAATGTTGTTCATGTTGATAAGAACTTCATCTCTATGGTTTTAGATTTTTGAAAGAAGGTGTTTGAAAGCTTGTGAAAAGTTGAAAGTGGTGGAATCAAGAACCTAGCTTGAGGAAGTAAAAGAGGTGAGAAATAGCTTCCTTTTGGTATATACATTGCGCTCCTTTGTTGAACTTTGAAATTTCTGAATTTTAGCCCTAATTTTCGTGTCATTAGGGTCTTGTGTATTGCATGGTGTTTTGATAGTGGAATAGGTGTCTTGTTGCATGGTTTGAACAATGAATTTGATTTGGATTAGTTTGGATCATTGAATAGAAAGTTGGCAATTTGATGGTTTGTGTTACAATGTGGTCAAAACAGAACATATGTGGATGTGATGTGAATTTGGATGTTTTAGTAATCCCAATGGTTTCCTTGTGAAAAATTGTGTGGGAATAGATTTGGTTGTTGATTTTGGAGCCATTGGACACATTGGTTGAAAATTGGAAATTCTATCAAGCGTAAACTCTGTGCAAGGCAGTCGATTTGCATGGTAGTTTTGAATGAGTAAATGGTGTCTAAAAATTCTGAAACTTTCTAGAGTAATAGTACACATGCCAAGCTTCAAAATGGATATATATAATAGGGTTAAGGTGCAGATTTAATAACAAGCTTTTACTTAAGGAGCATCTGGCACAAATATCTTTTAAAGGGTGCTAAAATACACATAGTGAATTTAAAATGGTGCAAAAATAACAACGCTGTTAAGTGAGGCAAAACGTCCGTTATTTTTTTTTACGTGGGCCCCATAAAGTCAGTGAAATTTTCTCCCTCTTTCCACATAAATTTTTTTTAAATTCACTATGTGTATTTTAGCACCCTTTAAAAGATATTTGTGCCAGATGCTCCAAATAACGGACATTTTACATCGAAAAACTTGTTGTTAAATATGCACCTTAACCCTATATAATATGTGTCATTTTGATGTGTGTGCTGGAAGTTATGTATTTCTAATGTTTGGGGTTGAAATTGAAAGCTATTATGGAGTAGTAAGGGATTTCGTGTAATTTTGTATTTTTGTGGTTATGAACAGTAGTGATTCATATTTTTTTTGTATAGATGATTTCAATAGCTTTCCATAGAACTTGAGATCACCTCATTTCGATTTTTATAGAATTAGTTATGATTTTTCGAAGTTCAGCCAAGAAATAGAATTTTTTTGGCCGCAACCCAAAAAGCTTCTGACATGCTTTTGGCCGCAGCCAGAAAATGTTTGGCTGCAGCCAAAAACTCTCTGAGTTGTTTTTGGCTGCAGCCAAAAACTCTCTGAGTTGTTTTTGGCTGCAGCCAAAGATTGTCTGGCTGCGGCCAACCCCCAAAAATCAGTATTTTCACTTTTAAAAGGTGGTCTTTGGTATAGTCTTTCCCAAATTTTTTAGGCTTTCGTTGAGCTTGTCATAGCCACCTACGGGACTCAAATAATAATCAACCTTAAGTGTTTTAAAGTTAAGGAATTGAAAAAGGGAATGACACTATGTCCTTGATTTTGGTTGATAGAATTCGATATTTGCTATGAACATGAGCAATATGTGCCAAAGCACACCCAAAAAGAATAAGGTAGTGACATTTTCTCTTATACTATGTGTAATGCATTGTATGTTTGTCATATCATTGAATTGTGTATTGTGAAAGCCGTGAAGGCTATGTGTAAGCTGTGAAGGCTATGTGTACACCATGAAGGCAGTGTGTATGCTACGAGAACAATATGTAAGTCGTGAAGGCGATGTGTATTACAGCGTGAGCAGTCGTGGATGTGATGCAAGTCACACCTACCCCCTGCCTTTGTAAATGTGTAAGCCGTGAAGGCTATGTGTATGCTGTGAAGATTATGTGTATGATGCTGCTGTTTGGTGATTTACTTGTATGCTATATGATTATATGTTGTATGAGTGATTTGTTACTATTAGGATTCTCTTGAATCTCATTCTTTCCATTGACTAACCTACAGCCAGGGCAAGCGGCTTGAAGGAGAAACAACCAACCAAGGGCTGTTAGTTTTTTTTAGTTTGATGGATGATTGTCATATTTTGATTGGGATTACTGTAAATTTTGTAAATGTTATTTTGGATGAAGATATGTAATCCCCTAAAAGGGAAACTGTAAGGGGCGAATATGCCCTGTAAACCCTTTAGTTAATATATGAAAACCCGGGGGTTGCCGGGAATTTTGGTTTGCACTCTGATATGTATGAATACAAATTAAATGCACAGGTTAATTATATTCAAAATGTGATTATGAGACCGGATCGAACAGCTTTTGAAAGAAATTTTAAAAACTCACTTTATTTCAGGGCGGGTCCTTATCTTGAAGCGGGAACTTAAACAGATTTTGTATTAATAATCGATCTCTAATTTAACTTAATTATGCATTTTCGAATTATAATTACGGATTATAAGGTAAGGGGTTACAATATCACTAGATTATCGTTAATTAATTAATATGTAACTCATTTATCAAATTCGGATTCTCTTCACTAATTTTTCCTCTTAATATTTACCATACTATATAATACTCAATTTTCTAAATAATTATAATTATAATGTGTTCATATTTTTGTGTGTTAATTTGCTTGTGCGTCCATGTGTGATTATCATAGAGCAATATGTGATGTGGTATTTGTGCTAACCATTTTTATTTACTTCCTCTAATCTTTAATATAAGGTCCACCTTATAGTTCAATTTTTTTTTCATTAAAATGGGTCTTATATCATGGATCGAAGAGAGAAATAAATTTGACATTTTAGAGAAGAAAACTCTCTATATATAAAATATAGGGAAAATGACATAAAAACAACCTCAAAAATACAAAAGTTGTTAACAGCAGAAGAAATATAAAAAATAGCTATGCAAAAATTATGAATGGCATGAAAGAGGGTTTGTTATTTGACAAACAAAAGCTGTTAATAGCTAATGAAACTCCGTTACCAACACACTACATAGATGCTTGCATCTTTTGCATGAAGGAGTGGAAAATAGGCCATTGCCTACATTCCATTATGGAATTTCCATAGCAGTGGAGATTCAGGCTATTGGTGCAGGTGTATAAGTGTGTAAATTCTGGGATTGAAGAAAGTAAATGTGTACTCTGATTCTATCAAGGCCCTACAATTATTGCTGATGGATTTTGAGTTGTATCACCCTCTAAGGGAAGAGATCAATGAGGTTTGGTTAGTAATATTCTCTAGTTAGGATCTTGAGATTATTCATCCTCACAAGGAAGCACTGCAATGTATGGATTATTTAGCCAAAATAGCTTAAGAAGCAAACAAAGAGCTTACCGTAATTTTGAATTCTACCAGCATTTTGTTTGAATCAAATCTTAGCTAATATAAATTGAGATTTGAGCAGTCGTTATATTCTGCTTGGTTGTAAGGTTATAGTGCTTATGTAATTCATACGACTAGTGCTTGCCAGTTGTATTAAGAATAAAAGTTGTGATTGACTTGTGAGAGTGTCCTTGTTATTTGTTAAATAAAAGTTGTTAATAGCAAATTAAATGCAGTTAATAGCAATATAAAATATGTGAATGGGTTGAAATCAAAACTAAGAAATTAATTTGTATAATTTTTTTGTATTATACTAAATGATAATCATTTTCTCAAAGCATACCTATATTTTATTATTTTTAGTATACAAATGGTGGGGGGATCAATCCTTTGCGGGAAAAGGGGAAAAAAAACCTTCAAAACTTAAATTGCTTCAACTTTACTTCATAACCCTTCTTATTTCCCCAGTCTAGTGCGTGGCAATGTTCACAAAAAGTCACAAAGATAGTTTTTTGATTGTCTTCGAGACTTTTAATCAATAAGTCAAATATATTTTTCTAAATTAATCTTTCCTAAAAGTTTATTAACTAACATTTATCAAAGTATATTTATTTTCCCATATATAATATTTTTTAGAGTGTTTTACATCAATATTTTTAAAGAGTCAACTTATACTCCAATTTTTCATCTATTTTTTTTGATAAAAAAAATTTCATCTATTTTAAAAACTTTTACTCGAAACATGTCATTTGATGGATATTGTAACATCATTTTATATAGTATATAGTATTACATAAAATTTTAACCCCCATAGTTAAAACTCAAGTCAGTATAGTATTTTGGGAAAATCTCATATAAAGCTATTTAAAATAGAACAGTTTTAAATTATATTGGTAAATTCAATAAATCCCTAATTCAGTCATCAACCTAATTTTGGATTTCAAAATGTAGGCAAAATGACTTTAACGACATCTCCTCTCTCTTCTTTAAAGAGTTTCATTACTTTGTAACTTATGTTTTTCAATATATATATATCAATATTAATATTTAATAAAATAAAATATGATTCATCTATAGTTTAAATTTATTAATTATCATGGTAAGAACAAAAACTTACAATATTTTCAAGTAAGGAGTTCATTTTATTAACATGAACAAATTTTTTCAATATATATATATGGGTTAATATAACTTTTGGTCCTTGAAGTTTGATCCAATTTTGGTTTTGGTCCCTCAAGTTTGAAATCGGTAGTTTTGGTCCCTGAAGTTTCACCCAATTTTGGTTTTAGTTCCTCAAGTTTGAAATCGGTGGTTTTGCCTAAAGTTTCACCCGATTTTGGTTTTGGTCCCTCAAGTTTGAAAAGGATTTGGTTTTTTTTTCCGGGTCAGGTCGGGTTTCAAAAACGGGTCGCCAAGTCCTTTTCAAATTTAAGGGACTAAAACCAAAATTGGGTGAAACTTCAGGGACCAAAATCACCGATTTCAAACTTGAGGGACTAAAACCAAAATTGGGTGAAACTTCAGGAACCTAAACTACCGATTTCAAACTTGAGGGACCAAAACCAAAATTGGATTAAACTTCAGGGACCAAAAGTTATATTAACCCTATATATATATATGTCACTATAAAAAATGTTTTTTAAATAAATATATTAATTATAAATTTTACTATGTTTATTTCATATATAAAGTTTTTCTTAGAAAGTTCTATATTTCAATAAGCATTTTAAGAAATTGTAAGTGTATTTAATATTTTTATTTAAAATATCCTTAGAAGCACATCAAAGTTGAACGCCTTTCTAATAAAAATAAATAATTAATATTAATAATTTATATTAAAGAATAGAAAATTTAAAAATGTGAAATCTTAACTAAATTGTTTTTTTAAAAACTCCTGTTTATGCGTTAGGAAAAATTATTTAGAGTTTGTTTAGATTAATGTTGGTAAAAATAGCTTTTATTTCAATTGATTTTTATAAACTGAAGTTTGGCAAATGTTATCCTTTCATTTTTCTTTTAATTTGTCTCACTTGATAAAAATAACTACATTATTTTTTTAAGAAAACTAAAATTTTTTTTATTATATTTTTGTATCTTTAACATCAATTGAATGATTTTTGGTTAAAAAAAAAATCAATTTTTAATATCAATTAAATGATTTTCAGTTGATATGTATCATGGTTTCATTTTTTTGCTTGAATTATTTTTTATGATCCTTTTAGAACATAAAAAAAAAAAATCCTTTGATTTAGAAAAATTTTATTTTATTTGATTATATATTAATGTTGATATATATAGAGCAATAAAATCATATAGCAATAAAACTTTTTTAAGAGTGAGAGAAGAAAGGAGAGGGCATTAAAGTTATTTTGCCCACATTTTAAAATCCCAAATTGGGTTAATGATTCAATTAAGGATTTGTTGAATATACTAACCTAATTTAGAATTTTCCTATTTTAGGAAGCTTTATTGGGATTTTCTCTAGTATTTTAGTTCTCTTATGCGTACTTTTTTTAAATATCATTTTGCCTTTTATAATGAAAAGAGAATAATATAATTTTATTAAAAATATTTTTTCATGTATATTATAAATATAGTTTTTAAAAAATTCAAAAATATCATATTTTGGAGGGGGGAATCTATTCCAAGAAGCAATTGCTCATTTCACAAAATGAAAAGATTTCATTTGCATTTAAAATACTGAAGGCACTATTAATATAAATAATAATGTAGATATTTTTCATAAGAAACGAGCATGTAAAATCCGTGTGTTACACGGATTGTTTTTGCTTCCGGGATAATATATATATTTATATTACCAAATGAACATTGACAGGAATGTGAGGGATCATATACAATGGATTATGTAGAGAAAGTCCCATATGTATATTGTGAAGGCCTGCTATAGTGAATAGTTAAGGCAGGATATTCAACAAAATAAAAATACATGAAACGTGGGAAAGGTAGCAGTTGAGCATTGTATAGAAGCAGAGATAATTGTCATCATAGACTCTCTTTCAGCACTGACTTAAGTAAGTGGCAACAAAATGATAATTGAAATATGAAAGCACAATGTTGTAGTTTGAAGTTGCTCTCTCTTGGGAAACTCGCCTGGGAAACTTGACTGGTTCTTAATCCGGTATGGGAGATATTCATAACCTCCGGAAGCTACCACCGGATCGGCCTTCTGATCTACTAGCTTGTGGAAGTAATAAGAAGAAGAAAAATGAAAATTTTTCTCAAGTAGTCATGGATATTCAAATGACAGAGGAAGGTTCTCCTGAGAATGTACCAGAGGAGACGATCTCCATCGAACCAGAACACATAGATAACACTATGGAGGATCATCAAGCAAAGAAGCCTGTATCTTATAAAGACTCACTTCTAGGATTCAATGGGATTGAAAACTCAGGGGAATGTCTGGAGGATGAGGCTTTGTCGTCAGATATTCTAAACAGAGAATGGGATATGCCTGAGCTCACAGAGGAGATTAGAAAGCTTATGGACACTCATCCAGTTGTCCCGATTACAACCGAAGAGTATAGTGATTGGTGTAAGCCTTGGAATGGGGCTTTAATCCTTACAGTATTGGGTAAGAAATTTAATATCTACAGTCTAAAGACTCATCTGAGCAGACTCTGGAAGACTTCTGAATTTGATATAATTGATCTAGCAAACAATTATTTCATCATTCGGTTCATACAGAAGGAAGGCTGGGCACAGCGATATCATAATGTGCTGTATGATGGTCCATGGGTGATTCAACAACACACAGTTCTTGTTCAGCGTTGGTCACCTCATTTTGATCCTTTTAATAATCCGTTGGGTCGAGTGGTGACGTGGGTGAGAATCCCTAATATCCCAATGCAATGTTATAACAAGACTTTCATAACAAGATTGGGAAACAGGATTGGGAAAACAGTTAAAGTTGATCTTCTTACCCCTTCCGAGTCACCTTCTGAATCAGCCAAGGTCGAACAGGGGAGGTACGCACGCATTTGTGTGGAACTTGATCTTCGCAAGAGACTGGTTTCATGGGTAATCGTTGCTAATTCGGCTTATCCAGTAGAATATGAGGGATTGAATCTTATCTGCTTTACCTGTGGAAGGTATGGGTACCGAAAGGAGGCTTGCTCGTGGACGTACGCGAAGGAGAGCCATGGAAGTGGAACTCATCAAAATGCACAGCAGCCGAGTAGCTCACAGACAGCGCCGGTGAGACAAGAACTGGGGGTGGAGGAAAAGTTTGGAGCTTGGATGATTGTGAATAGATCCAGCAATCAGCAATCCGTGAGAAACCAGCAAACTCGGCAGCATGGATTTGAACAAAGCACGGGTGCGAGGAACAATAGAGGGGCGATGAAGGGGAACGTCCAGTCTCGGTTTAGTGCTCTTGCTGAGCTTGATGACGAGGAGGAGATGGCGGAGCCGGAGATTCGGCGACAGGCCTGGGTGCCGGTCAGAGTGAAGGCGACACCAAACCAGCCGAGCTCGGTCAACGAGGTCGAAGTGATGATAGCGAAACAGGGTAGGAGTATGGTGCTGGCAGAATCGGTTCAGCCTAGAGAAAAAGTGGAGAGAGTGGTGGTGGGTCCCACCAAGAAAGGAAAAGTCAAACAAGCCTCAAAGCAACCTCATGCCATTAGTGGGCCAAAGCACACGGATTGGTCAGACAAGGCCCAAACGATTTCCAATGGCCAGCATAGCGTGGAGAATGGTTCAAGGATGGGCCGAAAAAATGTGGTGGGGTCCTCTCACCTTAATGTGGGCCGCCGAGTACATAATGTGGTGGGAGGCAATGTAAATCAATTGGGCTCAATTCCTCTACAATCTACTCATGATGAGAATTTAACCATTAATGGTTGTTTACTATTAGAAGGCCCATACAATCCTAATAGTGAACCTGATGCCTTTTTGAAGGAAAAATTTGAGCATAGCATAGATGGAGTTATGGATACATCTATGGTGCCATATTTAGAGGATGATATTGGGGATGATTACATGCAGGCCGAACAGCAGGAGGGGGCTTGTGATTCAGGGAGACATCAAGAGTTGCAAGTTCATGAGCACCTACGTGATCAGTAAGTGCTTGTATTTTCTTCTTTTTGGATTATCAATGATTATCGCTTCATGGAATTGTAGGGGTGCGGGAAATAGAATTTTTCCTAGCACTGTTAAGCGAATAGTAAATAAGTACAATGTTGATATTTTGTGTTTGATTAAGACTAGGATAAGTGGTACTAGGGCGGATAGGGTGGCTTGCAATCTAGGGTTTAGTAATTGGCTTCGTCTTGAAGCCTCCAGCTTTGCTGGAGGTATTTGGATTTTGTGGGATGACAGAAAAACCTCAGTGGAATATTTTTTCTCTAGTACTCAATTTATACACTGTAAGCTTGTTGACAAAATGAATAATGATGACTTTATGACCACCTTTTGTGTATGGGGAGCCGATAGCTTTAAGAAGAGTGGCTCTTTGGAGAGACCTTGAGAATATTGCTTTTAATATGGTTGATCCGTGGCTGGTAATAAGGGATTTTAACTCGTTTCTGGAACCTACAGATAAATTAGGTGGTTCTGAACCCTCTGTGCGGGCAATGGAACAATTTTCAGAATGTGTGAGGACCACCCAACTTATGGAAATTCCCTTTGTTGGGGAACGGTTTACATGGGAGAAGATAGGGGTGAAAGAGAGATTAGACTGGGGGTTTAGTAATACTTTTTGGGAAATGAGACATCCTCAAAGTAAATTCTTCCACTGCCTTCGGTTTAAATCGTATCATCGAATCTTGGTGGTCTCTGATGAGTCCCGTCTAAATCAAAGTAGGGGTCATTATCCTTTCAAATATCAATCGGCATGGGCCTTGGAGGAGACGTTCCAGGCTATAGTTACTAAATCCTGGGAAAATAATGATTGGTGTGGAGGAGTAACTAAATTTGTACAAGAGGCTAAATCATGGAATGTTGAGGTGATTGGCAGTATCCCTAGAAAAAAACAGAACATTCTTAGAAGGTTGGAGGGCATTGATAAAGCACGAGCGCATAGTACTTCTAACGGTTTGTATAAATTAGAGAGAGCTCTTTAGAAGGAGTACAGTAAATTAAGCGCTCAAGAGGAATTAATCTGGTACCATCAATCTAGGAGCAAATGGCTGGCTTGGGGGGATAAAAATACCAGATTTTTCCACGCCTCCACGGTTATTCAGCGAAAAAGAAATCAGGTTCAAGCCTTGCAGAATGACGCAGGTCATTGGATTAATGATCAAGAAGAGCTGAGGCACATGGTTGGAAGTTTTTTCTAGGATTTGTATACTAAGGATGATTTCCTCATGCCTTCGTCAGATTGCCCTTTGGATTTTCCTCCCTTATCAAGTCAGGATGATATTTTCATTCATAAGGATGTTGATGACCTTGAGTTTAAGAATGCGGCGTTCATGATTGGTGTGTTCAAAGCACCAGGCCCTGATGGTCTGAACGCTCATTTCTTTCAATCTCAATGGGAGCGGGTAGGTATGAAGGTGTGTGATTATGTCAAATCTATTTGGCATAACCCTTCACGGGTTAAGGATATTAATCAAACGAACATTGTGCTTATCCTAAATAGCGATAATCCACAGTCTGTGCGTGATTTTCGGCCTATCTCCCTGTGCAACATGGTTTTCAAGATAATCACGAAGATTATTGCTGGTGGCTTGAAGAAAGCCATGAATTATTTGATTAAGCCTCAACAGTGTAGCTTTATTGAAGGTAGACATAGCTCTAATAATGTCATCATAGCACAGGAGGTCATCCATACAATGCGTCAGAGACGTAGGAAGAAAGGGTATGTGGTGGTGAAGGTCGATATGAAAAAAGCATACGACCGCCTCGATTGGGATTTCTTAAGATCGACCCTTCTTGGACTTGGATTAAGAGGAAGTATTGTTAATATCATCATGAACTGTATCTCGACGGCCTCTATGAAGGTTCTTTGGAATGGGGTTGAATCGGCTTCTTTCTTGCCATCTCGGGGTCTTAGACAGGGTGATCCCCTAAGCCCTTATTTATTTGTGCTATGTATGGAAAGGTTGGGTCACCAAATCCAGCGTGCTGTTAACACTGGCCAGTGGTCTGGATTTAAATTTAATCGAAATTCCCCTGTGCTATCTCATTTATTCTTTGCAGATGACCTGCTTCTTTTTGGAGAAGTGTCAGCAAGTCAAATAGGAGTGATGAAGCAAGTTATGAAGAATTTTTGCGGAGTCTCAGGACATCGAGTCAACTTGGCAAAATCGAAAGCTTTCTTTTCTAAAAATATGAATTTTCATTGAGTACTTGAACTCAGTACCGATTTGGGTAAAGGTATGACTGGGAATCTGGGGAAGTATTTGGGAGTGCCATTACTCCATGAGCGTGCTACGAAGCTTATCTATTTCCCTATCATCCAGAAAGTTAGGAAGAGGTTAGCAGGGTGGAAGACCAGGTTTCTTAGTATGGCAGGTCGGTCGGTCCTCATTAAGGCCGTTCTGTCAGCATTGCCAGCTTACCAAATACAAACTACCCTTCTTCCTAAAAGTGTTTTACACGAATTGGAAAAGATTAGCCGTTCATTTCTTTGGAATCAGGGTAATGATGGGAAGAAGATGCATCTCATCGCTTGGGATCAAATTAAGCAAGAGAAAGTAAAGGGCAGGCTGGGAATTAAGGATATGTATAACCAGAATGTGGCTTTTATTATGAAACTTTGCTGGGGGCTGTTAACAAATTCTGATGCCTTATGGGCCAGGTGCCTCAAGGCGAAATATGGGTGTTAGGACGGAATTTACCCGATGGTATATACCAGACATAATACCTCCAGAGTGTGGCGTAGTATTTCTTTAATTTGGGGGAGATTTTATTCAAGGGTCGGTAGAAAACTGAATGATGGCAGGTCTAGCAATGCTTGGTGGGACCTTTGGACCCCAGTTGCTGTGCCTCTTATTCACTTGGTGGACCGAAATATACAGGAAATAAATCCAGGAGCCAAAGTTCGGGACTTTGTGTTATCAGATGGTAGTTGGAATTTCCAATTATGGAGGCAGTTTCTCACGAAGTGGGTGATTGATATCATAGCCCATATTCCTCCCCCGAGGGGGCATGTAGCTGATACTTTCTACTGGAGACCATCTTCCGATGGAAATTTTAGTGTTCGTGCTGCTTACGAATTTATTTCCACACAACGTGATCAGAAAGTTCAATTCCAGTGGCAAAAGGTGTGGAAACTCCCAGTACCGGAAAAAGTAAAATTTTTCCTATGGCAAGTAATTCATGACCGACTTCCTACAAACTACCTCAGAGCTAGGAGAGGGTTGACCCAGAGTGACGAGTGTCCTTTTCATTGTCAGAGAGTGGAAAACACAATACATATCCTTCGTGACTGTGAGCTAGCCAGAAATGTGTGGTTATATTTTGTTCACCCTAATTCTCGTTTTCGTTTTTTCCAAACTGACTTGCAGGGTTGGCTTAGGATGAATATGGCTCACCATATGGGAGTTAAGCGCTACAGGAGATGGTCTTGGTTCAAGATTTTCAGTCTTATTTGCTGGCTCTTGTGGAAGAACAGATGCAAAGGAGTAATGGAGGGAACTCGCATGCATGCACAAGATGTTGTTCATCAGGGGATTTTTTCTTTGATGGATAGCAGTACGTTTGCGACTTCAAGAACAGCTTGTTCCAGTCAGAGCGTGTGTTGAATTCTAGATGGCAACCTCCGATGCCTGGGTACGTCCGCTTAGATACTGACGCCTCTGTTGACGGAGCAAGGTGGGCGTCCTGTGGAGGGGTGATTCGAGATGACCATGGCAGATAGGTGGTTGGCTTCCAGCGTCATTTAGGTGTTGTACCGATCGCAGGAGCTGAATTATTGGGGATTGTGACGGGCCTAAACCTCTGCAAACAGTTAGGTTTTCAGAAGGTGCAGGCTTATACAAATTCGTTGCAGGTTTACCAGTGGATTGTACATGATGCCACATGCCATCCTCTTCATCCACTTACAGGGGAGATCCAGGAAGCTCGGGAACTGCTCTTCTCAGGTTGGAATGCACGATTGCATTATACTTCCAGGGAGGCACTTAGATGCGCCGATTTTTTGGCCAGAGATGCTCAACAGTTAGTTGGTGGTCTAGTAGTGTTACCTCTGGTACATCCGGGGTGTTTGGGGTATATGCGTGATGATATGCTAGGTGGTCATGTAACCTAGATAATTTTTTCTATTTCCAAGCTTTCGTCTTGGCCGTTTTGTATAAAAAAAAAATGAAAGCACAACTACTAAGGAGGCAGTATGTGATGTCAATTATAAGGGAGAGCGGAAATTTGTTGAGCTACGTACGTTGGTAATTGCTATGGTACTCACCAAGTATGAGAAGATTAGTAATTAAAAATTTATTTATTAAATTGAAAGGGCATGATGGATGATATCTACGATTATATAAGAAGATGAGTACCTTGATCAAAATTGCCACTTGAAAGTAACTGATATGTTCAATTAAAGATAGACATACTTAACAACATGGCAATATCTACTGATATGTTCACAAAAGACTAAATGAAACGAACTGAATAGAATGAAATGAAAGCAGCCCTATGAAATGGAATGATTTGAAATGCATTGAGTAAATTTAATTTAAACATCGTTAAAGTGTAAGACTAATTAGAAAACTTAGAAGACTAATAAGAATATTAATGATAATAAGAACTGTTAAAAAGCAAAATAAGCAAGACAACATGGGAGGGAGGAAAAAGGGAAGAATTTAAACTATCTTTTGGCTGGGGTGAAGGGTCAATTCCTTAGTGTAATGGTTCCCTTAATGTGTATTCCATAAACAAAAGTGAAACTACTTTTGTCCAAGTATTTAGTCTTGAAAGATTTTTGGCTGTTGCATTTTATGCTGATTGGACTACATTATGAGCTTTGTTTGGTTGGATGGGAGGGGAGGGGAAGAGAGTGTTCTTGTTTAATTCAGGAGGTGAAGGGATGTGAGTCAATTAAATATGTTGACAATTATACCCTAATATTTTATTTAGATATCAAAGTTATTATTTTTTAATTTATAAATCGTAAAAAACCTTTGTTACCTAACTTATATATGATAAAAAAACCTTATATACATTTGAAATAATGATTTTAATAATTTTAATATGTTAACTCATCAAATTTAATATGTTTTTAAATTTAAATATAAATCCTAAATCAAATTATAATACTAAGATAACAAAGGTAATTATGGTATAATCTAGATATCATATTTTATTGAGATATTTGTGATAATGTTAAAAACACATAAACTTATCTAACTTATCTAAGATTATTCTAGGTATATACTTGTGATCATGTTATAACATTAAAACATACTCCCTCCGGTCCTAAATATAGAACATAGTTTGTAGTACAATTGGTCCTAAATATAGGACATAGTTTGTAGTGCAATGGAGGTAGTATTTAATTAGAACATAAATCAATAAACTAATCTAAAGTGATGTATCATACAAAAGAAAAATATAAATAGACATCTATAGTCTGAAAGAAGGTTTGGAGGGCTAGAAGAACAACTTGTGGTAGCAACAGGTAGAGGAGTGAGTGGTGTTCACAAAGAGTGGGGAGGAGAGGGGAAGCATAAATACTAACATGAGGGAGAAAGACAACCGATTTGAATAAGTTTAATAATATTTAGTAAGATATGATTTGATTAGTTAGATTCGATCAGATATATTTTTATTAAATAGATTTTTTTTATTTATTTGGCTTATCCTAGTAATATCATATGTGTTTTATAATCAGATGGGTAAACTTGGGATAATGATTAGCATTGGCATTTTAGTCAGGATAAGACATAATATTTCTCACCCCCTAAAAAACCCCCCAAATTTGGAGGGGCGCGAAAGGAGAGGAGGGGAGTACTAAAAGACAAAATTTCTCCCCTCTACTCCCTCTCACTTTTCCCAATCAAACACGCTCACCCTCACACTATCCCTCCCCTCCCTGCCCCTCCCCTCAAAAAACATGAAACCAAACAATGCCTTAATGTGTATTTATAAACAAAAGTGAAACTACTTTTGTCCAAGTATTTAGTCTTTAGAGATTTTTGGCTGTTGCATTTTATGCTGATTGGATTACATTATACAAGATTCAGAGTAAAAAATTAGGTTCCTTTCATGTGAGCAAGGAATCATCGGTGTCTTTCTCGTTGGATGAGGAATTGTGTGAATGGGGGATCAAGCACAGAAATAAACAACTCAATCTTGGACATTAAGCTCAGTGTTCTTGTCAATGGTGCTGAACAACTTGTTTGTTTGTCTAATTATATAGCTACTAAAGAAGCAAGAGTGGAAAGACATAATTTGGTGTGGCTTACGGTGCAAACACATGAGAGGTTGATTTCAGAGTCTGAATGGAATCATGTTGAGATTTTATGGGAGTTGAAGTTTCTGAGGCCATATCATCCTTATAGGTTATTTTCAGGCCACAGTGGAATACCGACATGGAGTATAAATTTGTTTCGTGTACCATCCTTAATTTTTTGGAATTAAAAAGTCATTTGAGGCTTGGGATGTATATAATTAGAGAGTATGAAGTGGGTTGTGAGAAATTCAAAAAAATAATTATTATTATAAAAAATTTATTTAAGTTTAGTAATAATGATAAACGATGCTGAAAAAAAAACTCTAGGAGTGATATCTTTATAAAATAATCCAGATTAATATGTACAAAATGAAGGAAAAAAACAAAAAAAGAAAGAAGAAAGAGAATAATTATATATTATTACATTTTAAAAAAAATAATATTATTTTAATAAAAAGGAGGGTGAAGGGATAAAAATATCCATAAATTTTTTTCAAAATTGCATCCATTACCATAAACCTTTTTTGGTGTAAAAGTAACCATGAACTTTCAAAAAAGGGGCAAAAGTGACACTTCCATTAAAACTAACTAACAGTCGTTAACTCCAATACAAAAGTATCAAAATAGGTGCTACCTAATTCTAGGTCCTTGTAAACTTCAAGCATTGCTTGCCTTTGTACTCAAAAAAAAAAAAAAAAAGTTAAGGGGTAAAAACACCCATAAACTTTTTTCAAAAGTGCTTCCACTATCATAAACTTTTTTTAAATATAAAAATAACTATGAACTTTAAAAAAGGGGATAAAAGTGATATTCCTTTTAAAACTAACTAGCAGCCATTTATTCTGGTATAAAACTACCAAAGTCCAAAACAAATCGGAGGAGAGGGTTTTGATTACTTTGGGGGCATGAAATTCTAGAAAAACAATGGTCAGAGGCGTCTTTAGCCACGATTCATCTCTATTCTCTAGCAGATTTTAGGAATACAAGTCAACTAGCTGCTCATTTCAAGCAATACCTTAATGGGTATTGTATAAGCAACAACGAAACATTTTATAACAATATTTGCTCTTCAGGAGGCTTTGCGCTGTGTGGATGTGTCTCACAGCTAGTGTTGAAGTAGGTCGTTTTTCGGGGTGTTCTAGATTCGTGCCATTTGAGGAGATCCCAGCGACAATGTCAAGAGCCTTGTATGCAAGAAAGGAATCATCAGTGTCTTGCTGGTTCTGTGAGGAATTCCCAAAGATAGCCATACTTATGGTTGGGGGATCTGGCACTGAAATTGACGATTCAATCTCGGATATTAGGCTGTTGTTTGTCCATGGTTCTGAACAACTTATGTATATGTGTAATTACATAGTTCATAATCAAAAAAAGGATAAACATATAATCTGGTGTGGCCTACAATGCAAACACGATAGGGTGATTTCAATACATAAATGGAATCAATGAGTTGTTATTGCAGGTATACCCCTTCAACAATGAGTTATTAATATGAATGAAATCCATTTTTTTGCTTGCCTTGGAACTGATATTTCACACTTAGATCAAATCAAATGTTGAAATTTGTTTTTAATGTTGATCAAATGCTTTCTTTCTAGTTAAAATGGTTGCATCATGATGGGTTGCACTGTGCTCAAAAAGTGTTGTTCTGATTATAGTGATTCATATCTTCTTCCCATAGAATGACCCTGTCTACTTGCTAGAAAGTGCTTTAGTTCATGACTGACAAGTTGCTGAGGGTGAAAAATGTGAGTTCAATGCAATACAGTAATATTGGTGCAGATTTGACATGGACATGAAAGAGTTAGCTGCTTTGGTACTATTCGTGACCTCGATCGTTTCATGCTAGTAATGTCAAACAAACAGCCTCTAATGATGATATGGGGTTGCGATTTGCATCTTGGCCTCAATGCTTGCTTCTAGACCCCCAAGTGAACTGTCTTACAATTATTTCTTTTTATTTATTTATTTATTATATGCTGGGTAACATGCTTCTGCATTAATAAATTATCCTTGTATCATGGTTAATTTTTTTTTCAGCTAATGCTTCTAAGCTTGTGCTGTATAATAAAGGCAATAAGCTGATGTCCTTGTAGCCTTGTAATGTGTAAGCTCTTTTTGGAAGGAGGGGGTCGCAAGATCAATTCGTTTTTGCCTACACCTCTATTTTTTTTTGTCAAAGTAACAATTTCATCAATCACCAAAAAATTAGGTATAAACAACAATGACCGAAGCCAAAAAAAAACCCCTAAAACAAACTCCTAAATAGGTGTCATTCCAACTCGTTTACGTATATGATCATTACGAATTTTATCTTTTTTTTATATGACGACACATCCATCTCAGCATCCTCATCGGCTACTCCCACTTTATATTCATGTTGTCTCTTTAAAGCCTAACATTCACTACTATATAACATTGCTAGTCTTATAAAAGTACGATAAAACTTTCCTTTTTGTTGTAAATATTATGTGTGAGTGTGTCAAAGGAAGAAGTCTCATATAACTCAAGATTGGGCATGCCCTAGTATACAATTAAATATGAGCTTGAGTTAGTAAAAGGGTTGATAAGAGGAGTCTTTGAACTGACTGTTGGAGATGATTGTTAGAATTTTAATTGACCGGTTTTAATGACATTTAAAAGGTTTTATTACATTAAATTGTCATTAACACTCACTACAAAAAAAGGTATTTTGTAGCGGTGAAATTGTAACGGTTATAATTACCCGCTACAAATATTAACATTTGTAGCGGTTTTAACCTAAACCGCTACAAATTTGTAATGGCAAGCTATGCGCCAAGTGGCGCAATAGATTATCTATGTTTTTTGTAGCGGTTACCTACGAAAAACTGCTACAAATATGGCGCGAATTTCCCGCCAAAATTTGTAGCGGTGTAATTGTAGCGGTTAATAAATAATAACCGCTACAGTTTTCGCGCCATATTGCGCAACAACAGTGTAGCAGTTATTTGTAACGGTTTGACCAATCAAATCGCTACAAAATTCCAAACGTCGCGTATTTTGTAGCGGTTACTAGAGCCGGGAATTCGGGCTGAGCCCGTCGGGCGGCCAGTTTAGGCCCGAGCCCTTCAAGGGCCGGGCTTATGATTTAGAGGCTAAAAAGAGAAGCGGGCCTAAAAGGGCCGGCCTGTAGCCCGTTTAATATTTTTTTAAAATAAATTAATAAATAAAATATCATTATATCAAATTATCAATATGAAAAACACTTAAGTATCCAATAAAGTATTAATAACAGGAAAACATTTATTAATTGGTTTGATTTATTTTATTTTCTACAATGATTTATTAATTTAAACTTTAAAAACTAGGCTAATTTGGATATTAGATGATTATTTTAACTTAAAATTTATGAGTTTTAAAAATAATGTATCTCAATTTAAAGCAAAATAATAAATAAATTGTAAAACTTGAAAAAGAAATTTTTTTGAATTAAAATGAGTTTAAGCCCGTTTAGGCCCGAGCCCATGAAGGGCCGAGGGCCTAAAAAATATTATACTTAGCCCGTTTAGGCCCGAGCCCGTGAAGGGCTGGCCCTACAGCCCGTATTCCCGGCTCTAGCGGTTACTAGGTTGTAACCGTTACAGAATTTCAAAGGTCCCAAATTTGTAGCGGTTCTATACCTTAACGGCTATAGAACTCCGAAGGTTTTTGTGCTTTGTAGCGGTTATCTTAGAACCGCTACAAAGTTTAGCCGCCCTAAGTTATTTGTAGCAGTTTATGTAGCGGTTATTTCAATAACCGCTACAAACGTTCCGCCTATATAAACTCACCTCCCTCCTTCATTTTTTGGTTTGCTCATTTTGTTTTCTGAAGTTTCTCTGAGTGTTTTCTTTAGATTTGAGCATTCAGACGTCTGTGAAAGAGTTTTTGCTGCAGTATTTCTTGGTATTTGTACTTGAGGTAAGGAGATAAGTCGTATTTTATTTGTATTTATATTTTTATTATATTTTTGCATAATAATGTGACTAAAATATTTTTTTTTGAATTTTCACAGTTGATATAGCTTCGAGAGAGGATAAGGGGAAGGCACTTGAGGTCCCCAGACCGATTTTACGGGGTGGCAGCAGCAGAGCAGGGGGCAGAGGGAGGGGGCAGCACGGAGGGAGGGCGACCGTGGCATTTCAGCCCATCCCCCCACAGGAGTCGGCCCTACCATAGGCACCGCAGACGATCCCACAAGAGACGACCACACCAGAGGTGCTTGAGTTTGGGGGGCAGATATTAGCATCGAGTACTACGACGAGGAGGACTTCGAGATCCCGATTGGACTCAGGAGATGGAGTAGTTCCTCGATGAAGATGAGGCTCGGGAGTAAAACAACCCATGAGGGTCGTCTTTGCGGTCCACTGAGTTTGAGGTGCATGTCCAAGGTAAATAATTTTTTTAATTTAATAAATTATTTATTTAAATTTAAAATTTTAAATTTGAATTACAATTTATCTAACGTGCGGTAAATTGTGCAGATGAGCAGGGGAACGTGTCGACGAGGAAGCTGAACGTGGTCGGTCTGAACAGCATGGACCGGACACTGCGAGTTATAGTGTCGTGGAATGAGGGCACGGACCAACCCATCAACAATGGGGGTCACCTGTTCAATCGCTTCCTGAACGACCTGGGCGTGAATTGGATGCGGTTCCCCCTGCACTTCAGGACGTGGAGGCACGTTCCGAAGGGGTCGAAGGACCAGGCTTGGGAGGAGGTCGTTCAAGTAATTAATAGTATTTAATTAATATTTTTTGTAATTAATTATATTTAATTAATATTTTTAATAGGATTTTGTAATTATTGATATTTAAATAATTTTTTGTAGCTGCGGTTTGCCGTCCGGGCCAACCGGAATAGGTACACCATTGTGAAGATGGGTGACGACTGGAGGAACAAGAGGAACCGTCTCTTCCACAAGGTGGATAAGAACGGGACGATGCCTCAGGAGGAGCGCTGATGGGCAGGTAATGTATTTATTAGATTATTTATATATAATTTTGTAATTGTTAATTATTAAATTATAATTTAAATGTAATTAAATTTAAATATTTTATATTGTTTAAATACATTTAATATTGGTACGATGATAAGGGGTTTAAATAGAGTTGCTTTTGCTGGTCAAAATTATAAAAGTAAAATAGGAAGATACAGGAAAGAGGAAAGCCCCTTTCTGATGGCCAGAGCATTGACCTCAAGATATTTACCCTTTTGGAGAAAGAAACTAAGCATTAGAGTTGATATAGGCCTGACCTAGGAAAGGGTTTTATTGGGGGTTTTGAGAGTCACTTTTTCGACTTATAATAGGGGTTGGTTTCTTCAGAGGAAGGCATGTACTTGTTTGGATTGAGACTTTGGTGGAAGAGCTGAGAGCTCTGACCTCTAGAAAGTCAGATTGGGGGAGGAGGAAGATCATCTTTCTTTATCATTTTATCTTTATAAGTTAGTGTATTTTAGTGTTAGTGTGAGTGATTGTGCTATCTTATATGCTCTCTGTGTGTTGTGTTGGTGTGATATGTTGTATTAGGGTTGATCATGGATCAGACCGGACTAGGTTAGGTTCTGACCTGAGGTTTGATTTGTATAATTCCTCGGACTAAATAAGATAGTCCAGGGTTCGGTTTAGTCCAACACCAGCTTGGGTTGGACCAGACTAGTCCAATGGATTGTTCAGGCAGTCCAGTTCTTTTTAGATGTTTTTTTTCTTAGTTTGTTTTACATATTTTTTTCATAATTACCTTCTGCACAAAAGCTTGCACACAATTAAAATACAGTTTGCACAAAATCGCAACTACCTTCTGCACAAAAGCCAGTACTTGATTTAAAATCGCAACTACATTCTGCACAAACTCGCGACACAATCTGATAACAGAGTAATGAGTAATCGCAACTACAAGAGTGAAGACACAAACTAGACAGTAGAATGAACGCAGTGAAGACAAGAGTCCAACGGAGACCATACGCAGAGAACAGAGTTCGACGAAAAATTTAGAGATTCCTGAAATATAGAAGAAAATCGACAGAGACGGAAAGCAAAGAACAAAGTTAGATTGAGCCCGACGGTTATCGTAAGCAGAGAACAGAGTTCGACTCAGTCCAACGGAGAGCAGCAATAGATCTAAGTAGAGAAGAGAGGTGATTGTTGGATGTGGGAAATATGTCCCACATCGATAGAATTGCAAAGGAGGAGGCGCTCCTTATGCTATAAAAGGAGCTCTACTCCTTCCTTTTAATCTTACCCCTCAACTTACCTATTTCCTTCTATAAGGCATTTTGTATTTCCTCTTCTCTTATAGAATTTCACTTGTAAATTATTTAGAGTGAAATTAGATTCTGGTATTTCCCTTATTGGTGTCCTATTTATTATTTATTAGCTGTTATTAGATATAGTAGTTGTGATTTATTATATTATTAAATTACGTCTAGAGACTTTGTTTCTAGTTTGTGATTTTTTAGTATAATTGGTTACGATCAAGGAAAGGAAGATCCAAATCGAGGTCCAAACCCGGTAAAGATGAATGTGCCTTTTGTCGAGAAAAAGGCCACTGGAAGAAGAATTGTCCGAAATTGAAGAACAAATCCAAACACAACAATGAGAAGGCTGCTATGGATTCAAATGTAGCTGACTGTGATGATGAAAATTCAGATTTTTCACTATCTACAACGACGTCGTCAAAATCGTTAGGCGTATGGTTGTTAGACTCAGCTTGCAGCCATCATATGTGTCCCGACCGAGACTGGTTCACTGATTTCCAAGAAGGAGGATGTGGAGTTATTCACACAGCAGACAACACTTCACTTACCGCATATGGAATTGGTTCAATTCGTTTGGGGAACCATGATGGACTGATCAGAACATTGACTGATGTTCGATATGTACCGGATTTGAAGAAAAATCTCATTTTCGTAGGAACTCTGGATTCAAAGGGATTCAAAATCACCATAGAAAGTGGAGTAATGAAGATACTTTCCGGTGCACTGGTGGTAATGAAGGGTATACGGAAGAACAATAACACGTACCACTATCAAGGTAGTATGGTTATTGGAACAACAGCAGTAACATCCAGTGATGAGAAGGAAGTAGAAGCGATGAGGTTGTGGCATATGCGCTTGGGACATGCTGGAGGTAAATCCTTAAAAACTCTATCAGATCAAGGGTTGTTAAAAGGATTAAAGCATTGCAGTTTGGATTTTTTTGTGAGCACTGTGTAAAGGGGAAGCAGACAAGGGTTAAGTTCGGAACAGCTATTCATAATACAAAAGGTATTTTGGATTATGTTCACTCTGATGTTTGAGGTCCTTCCAAAGCACCGTCATTGGGAGGAAAGCATTATTTTGTAACTTTTGTTGATGATTTTTCCTGAAGAGTCTGGGTGTATACAATGAAGACCAAGGATGAAGTGTTGGGAATCTTTCTCAAATGGAAGGTGATGATAGAAACACAAACAGGCAGGAGGATCAAATGTCTTCGTACAGATAACGGAGGAGAATACAGAAATGATCCTTTCTAGAAGATTTGTGAGGAAGATGGCATTGTCAGACACTTCACAGTCAGGCATACACCACAACAGAATGGAGTGGCAGAACGTATGAATCGGACTTTACTGGAGAAGGTTCGGTGTATGTTGTCCAATGCTGGCTTGGGCAAAGAATTTTGGGCTGAGGCAATTACATATGCGAGCCACCTCATTAATCGTCTACCATCTTCTGCTATTGGTGGTAAGACACCATTGGAACAATGGTATGAAAAACCTGCTACAGATTATGATTCTTTACATGTATTTGGCTCAACTGCATATTACCATGTGAAAGAATCAAAATTGGATCCGAGAGCAAAGAAAGCCATTTTTCTGGGAATCACTTCTGGAGTCAAAGGATATCGTTTATGGTGTCCAGAGACAAAGAAGATTGTATTCAGTAGGGATGTTACCTTTGATGAATCTGCCATGGTGAGAAAGGTAGCAGCTGAAGATACCAAGCAAGATGATGGTGTTTCAAAGCAGGTGGAGTTTGAAGGAAAATTGATTTTCCCAATACAAGGTGCAGACGAGGAAACAAGAGAAGACTTTCCTGTAGCAGATGAAGAGCCAGTTGAAAGGGAGGTTTCAACTCATGAACCTCAACAGCAACGTGAATCAATAGCAACCAGCAAGCCAAAACGAACAATAAGAAAGCCTACTCATTTCGCGGACATGGTGGCTTGTGCAACCTCAATTACAGCTGATGATATTCCTTCAACTTACAAGTGGGCTACCCAGAGCTCAGAGAAGGATAAGTGGAGGAATGCCATGAATGAAGAAATGCAGTCCCTTCATCATAATTGTACGTGGAAATTGGCCAAACTCCCGAAGGGTAAGAAGGCAATTGGTTGCAAATGGGTATATGCAAAGAAAGAAGGATTTCCTAACCAAGGTGATGTATGCTACAAAGCAAGATTGGTAGCTAAAGGCTATGCTCAGAAGGAGGGAATTGATTACAATGAGGTATTTTCTCCAGTTGTGAAACATTCCTCCATTAGAATTTTGTTGGCTTTGGTAGCACAGTTGGATTTGGAACTAGTTCAGATGGATGTTAAAACTGCATTTCTGAATGGAGACTTGGAAGAGGAAATCTACATGACTCAACCGGAAGGATTCAAAGTTGCTGGAAAGGAGAATATGGTGTGTAAACTTGAAAAATCGTTATACGGATTGAAACAATCTTCAAGACAATGGTATAAACGATTTGACAAGTTTATGTTGCGGCATAAGTACAAAAGAAGCAGATACGATCATTGTGTTTATTTGCGAAAGCTTGAAGATGGATCCTTTATATATCTCCTCTTATATGTTGATGATATGTTGATAGCTTCAAAAAATCAGGCAGAAATTGAGAAGCTAAAGATTCAACTAAAAGGGGAATTTGAGATGAAGGACTTAGGAGAGGCAAAGAAGATTCTCGGCATGGAGATAACAAGAGATAGACAATCAAAGAAACTCTTTTTATCTCAGAAAGAATATTTGAAGAGAGTGCTAAATCGATTTGGTATGGATGAGAGAACGAAGCCAGTTAGCACTCCACTTGCCCCTCATTTTAAGCTTAGTGCTGATATGTCGCCGAAGGATGAAGATGAACGAGAATATATGTCAAGGGTACCATACGCAAATGCTGTTGGTAGCTTGATGTATGCAATGGTTTGTACGAGACCTGACATTTCACAAGCTGTTGGAGTTGTGAGTAGGTATATGCATGATCCAGGAAAGGAGCATTGACAAGCTGTGAAATGGATTCTACGGTATATATGTAATACTGTGGATGTTGGTTTGGTTTTTGAGCAGGAAGATGACTGATCTTTAGTTGGGTATTGTGACTCAGATTTTGCAGGTGATTTGGACAAACGAAGATCAACTACTGGTTATGTGTTTACTCTTATAAAGGCACCAGTTAGTTGGAAGTCGACTTTACAGTCAACAGTTGCTTTGTCTACCACAGAGGCAGAGTACATGGCAATTACAGAGGCTGTGAAGGAGGCAATTTGGCTTCAAGGACTGCTAGGAGAACTCGGTGTTGGTCAAGAAGACATTGTAGTATTTTATGATAGCCAAAGTGCTATTCAATTAGCAAAGAACCAAGTTTACCATGCAAGGACGAAGCACATTGATGTTAGATATCACTTCGTACGAGAAATTTTAGAAGAAGGTAGAGTCATGATACAGAAGATACGGACGAGTGAGAATCCTGCTGATATGCTGACACAGGTGGTGACCTCTGTCAAATTTCAACATTGTTTGGATCTAATCAACATTGTTGAACATTGATTGTTGAATTGTAAATAGAATTTGTATGTGGGAATTTTCCCAAGGTGGAGATTTGTTGGATGTGGGAAATATGTCCCACATCGATAGAATTGCAAAGGAGGAGGCGCTCCTTATGCTATAAAAAGAGCTCTCCTCCTTCCTTTTAATCTCACCCCTCAACTTACCTATTTCCTTCTATAAGGCATTTTGTATTTCCTCTTCTCTTATAGAATTTCACTTGTAAATTATTTAGAGTGAAATTAGTTTTTGGTATTTCCCTTATTGGTGTCCTATTTATTATTTATTAGCTGTTATTAGATATAGTAGTTGTGATTTATTATATTATTAAATTACGTCTAGAGACTTTGTTTCTAGTTTGTGATTTTGTAGTATAATTGGTTACGCTCTATATATCCCGCTTCCACAATAGTGATAAGCTTAGGGGAGGCGCCTGACAGAGACTAGACACGCTCGATGGAGATCAGCAATGCCCGACGGAGATTGCACATGTGAGACGGTGAGAGACTCGAGAGACCTAGGGTTCCACTTCCAGTCTTCCACATTCCACCATTCGAAACTCAAGACTCAAGTGAGGCTTCCTACTTCACTTCTACAGTTCTTGCTTTTGCTGACTGAAGACTGGGGGCTGGGGCATTTGGGCTTTAGACTGAAGTGATGAAATAAAGACTGGGCTTTTGGCTCAGAGCTCAGTGGAGAAGAGTTCTGTCCAAAGGAGGAAAAAAATGATACTACTCGGGCCAGACTAGACTAGTCCGAATGGTTTGAGGCCTTGGTCTGAAGTCCAGTACGGTCCGATAAGACCAGTCTAGTCTGGTTTGTCAAAATATGCTTCAAACCGGACCACTGGACTACTTGCTCATCCCTATGTTGTATTGTGACCTCCTTCTGTTCTTCAGGAGGAAGTATCTTGTGATTTAATATAGTTTCAGTATTGTTTATCTACTATTTCTGTCTGGGTACTCTCAAGTTTCTATTTGCATATTGGCCTCAATGCTTTCTTCTAGGCCACGAAGTGAAATGTCTTATAATATATGAGGCAAAGGAAGTTTACAAGCCATTGTCTGCGAGCTGCCTTAAGCTGGATATATCAGTCGGCATTTCATTCGGAATCAGAAGCTTTAGACATCATAATTGTCAAAAAGCAATTTAATCTCACCCAGCAACATGATTTATCACCAAAAAAAGTCACTCTATGGCAAGATATATTTCCCTAATGTTAGAAAGTATTTGTCTTCGGTCTCTTTTAGGACTTGCAGTCAGGCTTATTTCTTTAGGATACGTAACCATAGCTTTTGTAGTATTTCTTCTTGTGTACCCCAACTTATCCTTTTCATTAAGATCATTGTGTCTTCTTTTCAAACAAGAACAAGTCTTACAATTGTTTCTTTTTATTTATTTATTTCCTGGATAACATGCTTGTGCAGTAATGAATTAACCTCGTATCCCTTGTACATTCTTTTCAAACAAGAACAAGTCTTACAATTGTTTCAGCTCTATTATGGATCTCTAATTAGGAGGTTCGTTCTGGGGAGTTGGTTCCTAAATTGACCACTGCATGTGCGGACACAGGATTCCTCAGCCTTCCTCCTCAGCCTCACCTCGCCAACAATATCACCTGGCGGGAAATCTAGACTTTATTAAAGAAATTTGAACATCAGCCTGTTCAAATTATTTCCTTTGATTTATTTGTTTCTTATTTTCAGCATTTTATTTGTTCTGTTACATTTGCATCTTTGTAGAACCTTACATTTCTTATTAATATCATTTTGTCCTTTTTATAAAAAGAAGAATTAACCTTGTATCATGCTTAAACATTTTGCAGTAATGAACTGAGAGGAGAAAATAAGAGAGAAGACAAAAAGAAAGGAAGAGTGGTTGGGGATGAATGCAAATTAAAGATTGTGTTTAATTCAGAATTAGTTATATATATGATTTTGATAAATTTTAAATATATTTATTTTAAAATGTATTCAAATATTAATCTAATTAGATAAAAAATAAGGGTTAAAATGCACATCTACCGATAATATTTTCTCAAAATTGTACCTGATACCAAAAAAATTTATTAGGTACAAAACTACGTATAAACTTGTTGAAAAGGAGAAAAATAACAAAACCATTAATTTAGGCCAACCTTCTATTACTAATACCAATCATGTTGCTCTTCTACGGACCAATGAACAAATCAATATAAATTAAAGTCAGGAATACATACAGACGTACACTAAAACATGTTTTTGTCTTTCTCAGATTCTTCCTAACGTTCAATTTTGCCTGTCTTTGACACGAGCATACACAAAGAGAGATAGAGAGAAGGTGAGTTATATACAAACTCTACGGATTTTATAAATTTCATTAATATATATCGAATGACTTAATAGTCTTGTATGTTTGGTTTGGGGGGAGTGTAGG
This sequence comes from Inga laurina, assembly GCA_963855925.1. NCBI lineage: Eukaryota > Viridiplantae > Streptophyta > Magnoliopsida > Fabales > Fabaceae > Inga > Inga laurina. The sequence continues at coordinate 9,946,506 of OY979702.1, forward strand.
GAAGGGAGGGGAGGAGAAGGGGTTAAATTATCTTTTTGGAGATGAAGGTATTTAAATTTTGGACGGGAATTCAAAATTTAGAAGAATTGAGAGGATAAATTTTGGACAGGAATCCAAAATTTAAAAGAATGAGAGAGTAAATTTTGGATTTTTTTTTTGTCCAAAATTGTAATTGACCAACCATTCCCTCCCCTCCCTCCTCTACCCTCACCTCAAACCAAATACACCCTTAGTGCCTATTTAGATTGGCGGTATAAGCTGTTTTTTTTAATGTGATTTACGGTGTACGAAGTAAATATGTAATAGGAGTTTTATCTCGATTTGCATGAACGTACTTTTCCAATACTAATCCAAACATGCCCTTAACCATTAATCCTTTTCACGTGAAAATGAGTTGAAATCAACGTTTGAGTGCTATATATAATAAAGGCCAAGAATTAAATTATAAAATGGTTAAAACTATATGAAAAATGAGTTTTGGTGAGTCAAAATAATAAGTATTGGAAAATAATTAATTATATATATATATAAACTTATTCAAATAACAAAATCATATTATATATAAATAATATTTAAATAGTTCCACACGCTAGGCTAAACCTTTTAAAAGCTACAAAATTGTTTTGTCATTATTTACCTACATAATACTACACATACATTTAAAACAATTATTTCAGGAAAATATTTTAGTTGATATCGGTTTATAGTTATTTTATAAATATTTAATTAATTGTAAAATTGATTTCAAAACATAGAACATTCCTCACAAATTATTATAGTAGTATATATTATTTATAAATTTTTAAATAAGAAAAAAAAACACTTAAATAACTTTTGAATGTAGAAAATTCCAAAATATCCGTTGAAATGCAAAATGATCAAAAGGTAATAGAGTTCAATTTAAGATTTTAAAGTGATGCTATTTTACAATAATACTTCTCAATTTTTGATTAAAAAAAAAAAAGAAAAAGGCATCCTCTTAAGACTGTCACTGTTGGCCAGCGACCAGAGCTATGGCACAAACTGGCTAGCACCCTCCAGCCACTACAGCTTTGGCCGCCCGACGTCAAAGCTTCGGCGCTGGTAGCTTTTTTTTTTTTTTGGGATTAATTTTCTTTAAAAGAAAATTGAAGCCGTGGTATGTACACTTGGCACCCACGTTAAAAAAAGGAAAGTTAATATTATGTGATATGAAATACTCTATCAGTATTTTAGTCAAGTCTTCTAGGTCTGCCGTTGGCGGGAAAAAGGAGCATTGTCACAGTAAACCACAAAAGCTGGAAAATTGTGATGTCCGATGAATGAGAGGGAAATGAAAGGAAACTTCCTTCCTACTTCCTAGATCTCCATTGTTTCTGCCTCAATTCTATGGCAGATTGTTAAGCTCTCATCTTTTACCATCCTCACAAATTTTGAGTTGAGGTTCTCAGCTGATACCAGAGGCATCCTTAGTCTCTAGCAAAGTAGCAATATTGGTCCCTCTGCGTTTAGTTATCATGGCACCTCAAGGACTACCATCCTCCTCCTTCACCGGCGACTGGACTTGGGACGTGTTCCTTAGTTTCAGAGGTGAAGATACCCGCACCAATTTTACCGGCCATCTCTACAATTCTCTCAGTCAACATGGCATTATCACCTTCATTGATGATGTGGGTCTCCAAAGAGGGGAAGAAATCACTCCAGCTCTTGTTAATGCCATTCAACAATCTAGGATTGCCATCGTTGTTTTCTCTGAAAATTATGCTTCCTCGACTTTTTGCCTTGATGAGCTTGCCCACATACTTCACTACATCAGAGGAGAAGGTCGGCTGGTGTGGCCGGTGTTCTACGGCGTTGATCCATCGGAAGTGCGACACCAGCGAGGGAGTTACGGCGAGGCGTTGGCAAAAGTCGAGGATCGATTCCGATCCAACCCGGAGAAAGTGAGAAAGTGGAGGGAGGCTTTATGCGAGGCGTCTAACCTATCTGGCTGGCATTTCAAACATGGGTAACTTTCTCCACAACTTTCTGTTATTATTGTTGTCAATGATGTATGCATGATTCTTATTTCTTCAAAAAGTGGAATTGAAAGATGCAAGAGTATACACTAAATTTGACTACTAACTTCGGCCTCACTTCTCATGATTTTATGTTTTCTGGCAGATCTCAACCTGAATATGAATTTATAAGTGGGATCATTGAAGAAGTATCCAAAAAGATCAATCGCGCTCCTTTACATGTAGCTAATTACCTTGTTGGACTAGAATCTTCTGTTCAGGAAGTGATCTCACTTTTGAAACTTGGATCTGGTGAAGGATTTATCATGGTAGGGATCCATGGAATCGGTGGAGTGGGTAAATCAACAGTTGCACGTGCGGTTTATAACCGCGTCGGCGATCAATTCGAAGGTGTATGCTTTCTTGCTGATATTAGAGAGAAGGCAAGTAACAAGCATGGACTAGTACAACTTCAAGAGACGCTACTTTCTGAAGTTGTTGCAGAAAACAATCTCAGGCTTGGAGATGTTCATAGAGGGATTCCAATCATTAAAAGAAGGCTCTTCCGAAAGAAGGTTCTTTTGATTCTTGATGATATTGATGAGCTCAAACAGTTAGAGGCAATTGCTGGAGGACCTGATTGGTTTGGATCAGGCAGTAGGATCATTGTCACAACAAGAAACAAAGATTTGCTTGCTCCTCATGTGGTGGAAAAATTATATGAGGTGAAAGAGCTAACTGCTGATAAATCCCTTGAATTGTTGAGCTAGAATGCCTTTAAGAATAACAGAGTTGATTCAGGTTACATGGATGTTTTGAACTTTGCAGTTTCTTATGCTGGTGGTCTTCCGTTGGCTTTGGAAGTAATAGGCTCTAGCCTATTTGGAAAAACAATAGAACAATGCATTTCTATGCTAGACAAGTATAAAAGTATTCCTAACACAAAGGTCCATGAAATCCTGAAAATAAGCTATGATAGTTTGGAAGAGAATGAGAAGGGAACTTTCCTTGACATTGCTTGTTTCTTTAATAAATTAGAACTGAGTTACATCAAGGAAATGCTCTATGCTCATGGCTTACATGGAGAGATTGGTATTCAAGTCTTGAATGACAAATCTCTCATCAAGATTGATGGTTCAAACCGTGTGAGAATGCATGACTTGATTCAAGACATGGGCAGAGAAATTGTTAGGCAGGAATCGACGCTTGAGCCTGGCAAGCGTAGCAGGCTGTGGTTTGATGAGGACATTGTTCATGTGTTGGAAGAAAATACGGTAAATTAGAATGGTCTCCTTGGTTTTACATTTTTATTTGAACTATTTTGGTGTATTTATATGGATTGTTGGTTTTTTCTCTTAGTTTTTCCCACCACTTTATCTTGCTGCCAACATTTGCTTGAATCTTGACGTATTATAAGTTAAAATTAGGTAAGTAGTTGATGTGACCATATGGATATGACATTCGTAATAAATCTGTGGTTTATTTATGTTTTGGCCTTCAAAGGGAACTGACGAAATTGAAGTCATTATGCCGCACTCATGCAAATATAAAGAAGTGCATTGGAGTGGAGTGGCGTTTGAGAAGATGAAAAACCTGAGAATCCTTATTATTGAGGATGTGTGGTTTTCCAGAGGCCCCAAATATCTCCCAAATACTTTGAGAGTATTGGACTGGAGTGGATATCCATCATCTTCTTTACCATCTGATTTTAACCCCAAGAATCTTGTCATACTTAGCCTACCTGAAAGCTGCCTTCAAATTTTGAAACCACCAAAGGCGTGTATAGAATTTATGGTTTTCTAGCTACTTGCATATATTCTGCTGGTCTTGTATACAAGTGATGAGTTAATTTTGATCATTTTGCAGGTCTTTCATTCGTTATGTCTTCTGGACTTTGAAGGTTGTAAATTCTTAACACAAATACCTAACCTATCTGGATTGCCTAACTTGGGGGCATTGTGCCTTGATAACTGTACAAATTTGATTAGTGTCCATAAGTCAATTGGGTTTCTTGATAAGCTCAGATTGTTGAGTGCGCAAGGTTGCAGTCGGCTTGAAATGTTGGCATCTTGCATAAAATTGACTTCTCTTGAGACTCTGGATCTCAGGGATTGCTCAAGTCTTTCGATTTTCCCAGAAGTATTGGGAGTCATGGAGAATACAAGAGACATTTATTTGGATCACACTGACATAAAAGAACTACCATTTTCCATTGGAAACCTTATTAGGTTGAAACGGCTGTACTTGAGGCAATGCACTGGGCTTGAACAGCTGCCAAGCAGCATATTATTAATCCCCGAACTCGAGGTGGTGCTGGCTTATGGGAGTAGAGGGTTTCAATTATTTGGTGGGTATGAAATTCAGGAAAAACTGAGTTCAGAAGTGTCTTTAGCCATGATTTTTCTGTATACCCTACCGTATTTTATTAATAAAAGCCAACCAGTTGCTTATTTCAATCGACACCTTAATGGTTACTGCATAAGCAACAGTGAAACAAATTTCATTCAAATATTTGCTCTTCCGGAAACTTGGTTTGGTTTCTTTCCGGTTACCAACACTAACTCTCAAGTTCCTCGTTTTTGGAACAAGTGTAGAATCCTGTCATTTAAGGAGAACCCTGAGACAATATCTAAAACCTCACTTGCACCCTGGAAATCATCAGTGTCTTTCTGGTTCCGTGAAAAATTCCCTAAGGTAGCCCTATTTGTGATTGGGGGATCTGGCACAGAAATAGGCGATTCAATCCTGGATATTAGGCTGAGAGTGCTTGTCAATGGTTCTGAACAACTTATGTGTTTGTGTAATTACATAGTTTATCATCAAAAAAAGGAAAAAAAAATGATTTGGTGTGGCCTACAATGCAAACACGAGAGGCTGATTTCAACACATAAATGGGATCATGTTCAAGTTTCATGGGAGTTCAAATACCACTGGCCATATGATCCTTATAGGGTAATTTCAGACGACAATGGAATCCCAACAATGAATGTAGATTATTCTGGAATTCATGTCTTTGAGGAAGAAAACAGCAGCATTGATAATATCAGGTTCACAAATCCTGATCTGTCTCAGGCTGAATCAATGGGAAAAGACATGAAGATATACTCTTCTGATTTTGCTTTATCCGTTCTTGGAATAACTGTATAGGCACGATTACAATCATGGAGTTGCAGTAATGGCCTGGACTGACCCCAATAAAGGCCACCTCTGTACTGACATCTAAATACGATTGAATGGTGGGCATCTAATCTGTTTCTCCATTTTGCTTGAATAATCCATTTTTTATATATTTTATTTGGTCTTGAGATCTGTTATTGCAGCTATACCACTTCAACAATGAGTTCATATGAATGAAATCCATTTCTTTGCTTGCCTTGGAACTGATATTTCACACTTTTTTTTTTTACCAGAGATATTTCACACTTGGATCAAATCAAATGTTGACATTTGTTTTTAAGGTTTTATCAGATGCTTAATTTCTAGTTAAAATTGTTGGATTATTCAATGAGTTGAACAGGAGCTCAAGAAGTGTTGTTCTGGTTATAGTGATTTATATTTTCGTCCCTTATCATGACCTTGGCGCTTACTAGAAGGTGGTTTAGTTCATGATTGACAAGTTTGAGAGGTGAAAAATGTGAGTTCAATATTGTAATATTTTTGCATATTTTACATGGAGTTAGTTGCTTTGGTACTACTGGTGACGTCTCGTCGTGCTAATAATGCTTAGCTCCTTTGTTGGGAAACAGCCTCTAATGATGTGTTAATGCTTGCTTCTAGGCCACTTAGTGAATTGTCTTGCAATTGTTTCTTTTTATTTATTTATTTCTTGGGTAACATGCTTCTGCATTACTCAATGAATAGTCCTTGTATTCAGCTGGTATTCCTAAGCTCACGTTCTACAATAAAGGCAATAAGCCCATATGGCCTTAGAGCTTGGTTGCATGTAAATTTCTCTTGCAAGGGGAGGTTGTAGGACTGATTCTACTTGTTATTTCAAGCTGTTAGTGTACATCCTCTAATTTTTTAAGAAACACTAAGTGTGTGTTTGGATTGACTTTTAAGAATAGTTTTTACGATTTACGAGGTAAGTGTGTGAGAGAAGTTTTGTCTTGGGTTGCACAAACCTAGGTTTTGTAAATTACCAAACACTTAGTAAGACCATAAAGTTGTTCAATGCAAATAAATAAAGAAGACAGAAAGAAAAGCAAAAAAAAAAAAAAAAAGTGACTTCCAAGAACTTGGTTCAACTAGTGGTATAGAACTTTGTCATCCTTGTAGTCCTACTCCTATAAATCCTCCAGTTATTTTATTTGGCATTAGTTCATAGTCTTTTTATAAATATTACATTATTTGTAAAATTAATTTTAAAATATAAAGCATCTCTTGTGAATCACCACTATACATGTTTGTATTTTAAATACTTGTATCCGGTCTTGGCTGTACGGACTTGGTTTCTCTTTACTAATCTTACTCTCCTCTTCCCATTTATTTTAATTTTACTTGTTAAATTAAGATTTGAGTGGTTTGATTGAATTTAATGTTTTATAAAATTATTAATAAAATATTAAATTGCTTAGAAGTATATAAATAAGTTTAAAGTTTCTAATTTTAGTGGCAAAAGTTTAATACCACAATTAAAAATATTTAAAAATAAAACTAACAAGAGCAGCGGGACTGGGAGAGGAACTCTCATTTTTTCTTTGGGTTAAGGTGCAAAAATACACATATGATTGTCCTCGAAGTGCACCCAACACCAAATGCTTTTTTTAGGTGCAACAGTGACTATGTGGTTATAAAATAGGTGCAAAAATACCATTTGACCGTTAGTTTGACTTTTTTATCCTGAAAGTGATGATGTGTACAATGACATGGATGCTGGAGTGACATTCTGAAAAAAAAAACTTGCTGAAAATAAAATTTTCCTAATAAATCATATAATTTAATAAAAATTAGTAATATAATATATGTATTATAATGATTTTAATTTAATAATATTGGGAATCTGGGGTTAGGAAAAAATTGAGCAATCAGTATGTTTTTTAAGGTAACAACTCTGCTAAGTGAGTTAAGCATTCTGCACTCAGATTTGAATCTACTTCAGCGAAAGTGGTACTAAAATAGTGAAATGTGGGTAATATTAATTGCAAAGTTTTACCAGTCAGCAAGTTTTTTTTCCCAAAATGTCACTCTAGCATCCATGTCATTGTACATGTCATCACTTTCAAGGTCAAAAAGTCAAACTACCGGTCAAATGGTATTTTTGCACCTATTTTGTAATCACATAGTCACTATTGTACCTAAAAAAAGCATTTGGTGTTGGGTGCACTTCGAGGACAATCACATGTGTATTTTTGCACCTTAACCCTTTTCCTTTTTACAACTTTTGTAACTATTAGATTAACTTGGTCTGTGATGGCAAAAAAAAAAAAAAAAAAAAGATTAACATGGTGTGTACTTCGTATTTGATTTTTCTTATAAAATTATTATCAAAATATTAAATTATAAAAATAAGTAGTTAAATTTCAATTACTAATCTTTGATATAAATAATTTCATACTACCAAAAAAAAATATTTTGTATAAACCCAAACCCGTACCATCAAAATATTAATTAATCTTTTAATTAGAAAAGGGCGAGGAAGAGGAAGGAAAATTGTGAAGAATGAAAAACGGAAAATTGTGACAAAAGTCTTCTTTCAGATGACTGAGAAGACTCCAGTGTGCACTAATTAATATTCCCTCCGAACTAATTATAATATAAAATTAATGTTTTTAGAGAAATTAAGGAAGGTAATTAAATTATTTTAGAGTATTTTTAGTTTTATTTTTTTTCTTTAAACTATTTAGTTTAATTAATAAATTAATATATAATTTAAAAAAATATAACATATGATATGATTAAATAATTTTTTTAAATTTTTAAATTTTTTTTAAAAAAATCAGTTTTATCTTATAATCAAAGGTAGCAATTATGACAGAATAGAGAAGCTAACAAGTCTAAAAATTAGGAAAAGTGAACCAATACGGCACTACATTCACACATTTTCAGCAAAGCAGTAGGAAAGGTTCAAGCGTTGGCGGGAACAGTGAACCGTAGAAACCAACTCAATAATAGTCAAGTCTTCTCAGCCACCCGTTCGAAAATTGTGGTGTCCGATGAATGAGAGGTCCTAGATCTCCATTGTTTCTGCTTCAATTCTAGGGCTGATTTGGTTGCTAAGCTCTCAAAGTTTGAGTTGAGTTTCTCGGCTGATGACAGAGCCATCCCTAGTTTTTAGCGAAGTGCTAATACTGGTCCGAGCGTTTACTTATTATGGCGCTTCAAGGAGTACTATCCTCCTCCTTCACAGGCGAATAGACTAACGACGTTTTCCTTAGTTTTAGAGGCGAAGTTACCCGCACCAATTTTACCGGCCATCTCTACAATTCTCTGAATCAAAAGGGTATTATCACCTTCATTGATGATGTGGGTCTTCAAAGAGGGGAAGAAATTACTCCAGCTCTTGTCAATGCCATTCAAAAATCTAGGATTGCCATCGTCATCTTCTCCCAAAATTATGCTTCCTCAACTTTTTGCCTTGATGAACTTGTCAACATACTTCACTACGTCAGAGGAGAAGGGTGGTTGGTGTGGCCGGTGTTCTACGGTGTTGATCCATCGGAAGTGCGACACCAGCGTGGGAGTGACGGAACGGCGTTGGCAAAACTCGAGGATCGATTCCGAGCCAACAAGGAGAAAGTGAGAAAGTGGCGGGAGGCTTTAGGCGTGGCGGCTAACCTATCTGGCTGGCATTTCCACCATGGGTGGGTGCCTTTCACCACAACTTTCTGTTACTATTTTTGTATGCATGGTAATTATCATACTCCTTCGAAATGTGGAAGAAATTTTGCTGTTGCTTGTTCTTCTTCTTCTTCAAAAAGGGGGACTGAAATGAATCTTCATGCAGGAAGTGTACACTAAATTTGACTACCAACTTCGGCCTCACTTCACATGATTTTCTGCCCTGTTGCAGGTCTCAACCTGAATATGAATTTATAAATGGGATCATTGAAGAGGTTTCCAAAAAGATCAAATTGTCCTCTCCTTTACATGTAGCTAATCACCCTGTTGGACTAGAATCTCCTGTTGAGGAAGTGATCTCACTTTTGGAACTGTTAAGCTGGAATGCATTTAAGAAGAATAGAGTTGATCCAGGTTACATGGATGTTTCAAACCGGGCAGTGTTTTACGTTGGTGGCCTTCCATTGGCTTTGGAAATAATGGGCTCTAGCCTATTTGGTAAGAGTGTAGAAGAATGGAATTCTCTGCTGGACAACTATGATAGAATTCCGAATAGGAAAGTCCATGGCATCCTGAAAGAAAGCTATGATAGTTTGGAAGAGAATCAGAAGAAAGCTTTCCTTGACATTGCTTGTTTTTTAATAAATTAGAACTGAGTTATATCAAGGGAATGCTCTATGCACGTGGCTTACACAAAGACATTGGAATTCGGGTGTTGAAGGACAAATGTTTAATCAAGATTGACAATTCAAACTGTGTGAGGATGCATGACTTAATTCAAGACATGGGTAGAGAAATTGTTCGACAAGAATCAACATTTGAGCTGGGCGTGCGTAGCAGGTTGTGATCTGATGAGGACATTGTTCATGTTTTGGAAGAAAATATGGTAAATTGATATGGTCTCCATGGTTTTACATTTTTATTTGAACTATTTTGGTGAATATGAAATGGATTGATGGTTTTTTAGTTTTTCCCGCCACTTTATCTTGCTGTCAGAATTTGCTTGAAGCTTGACACAATAAAAGTTATAATTAGTTAAGTAGTTAACGTGACAATATTGATATGGCATTCTTGATAATTCTGTGGTTTGTGTATGCCTTGGCATTCAAAGGGAACTGAGAAAATTGAAGTCATTAGGCTGCACTAATGCAAAGATAAAGAAGTGCGATGGAGTGGAATGGCGTTCCAGAAGATGAAAAACCTGAGAATTCTTATTATTGAGGATGTGTGCTTTTCTAGAGGCCCCAAATATCTCCCAAATACTTTGAGAGTATTGGATTGGAGTGGATATTCATCATCTTCTTTACCATCTGATTTTAACCCCAAGAATCTTGTCATACTTAGCCTGCCTGAAAGCTGCCTTCATACTTTCAAACCCCTGAAGGCATGTATAGATTTTATGGTTTCTAGCTCCTTTCATATATTCTACTGGTTTTATATATTGGTTATAAGTTAATTTTGATCATTTTGCAGATGTTTCATTCTTTATGTTTCTTGGATTTTGAAGGTTGTAAATTCTTAACTCAAGTACCTAACCTATCTGGACTGCCTAACTTGGGGGCGTTGTGTCTTGATGCTTGTACAAATTTCACTAGTATTCATGAGTCAATTGGGTTTCTTAATAAGCTCAGATTGTTGAGTGCCCAAGGTTGCACTCAGCTTGAAACGTTAGCATCTCGCATCAATTTGACTTCTCTCGAGACTATGGATTTCAGGGTTTGCTCAAGGCTTTGGATTTTCCCAGAAGTATTGGGACCAATGGAGAATACAAGAGACATTTATTTGGATCAGACTGCCATACAAGAACTGCCATTTTCAATTGGAAACCTTACAGGGTTGAAATGGCTATACTTGAGGCATTGTATGGGGCTTAAACAGCTTCCAAGCAGCATATTAAGAATCCCCAACCTTGAGGTGGTGCTGTCTTACGGGAGCAGAAGGTTTCAATTATTTAAAGGGTATGAAATTCAAGAAGAACAGAGATCAGAGGTGTCTATAGCCACGGTTTTTCTCCATTCTCTACCAGAATGCAGGAATAAAAGTCCAACTCCTGCTCATTTCAATCATTACCTTAATGGGTACTGTATAAGCAAAAGTGAAACAAATTTCATTCAAATATTTACTCTTCGGATACTTTGGTTAGTTTTGCTCTGCTTCCCAGAGCTAGCACTGGAGGTCCTCATGTTTCAGGCTGCTCTAGAATCCTGCCATTTGAGGAGAAACTAGGGAAAATGTCAAGAGCCTTCTATGCAAGAAGGGAATCATCAGTGTCTTTCTGGTTTTGTGAGAAATTCCCAAAGATAGCCATACGTGTGATTGGGGGATCAGGCACCATAAGAGGCGTTTCAGTCTTGGATATTAGGCTAAGAGTTTTTGTCAATGGTTCTGAGTAATTTATTTGTTTGTGTAATTACATAATCTATAAACAAAATATGGCATCAGAACATATAATTTGGTGTGGCCTACAATGCAAACATGAGAGGGTGATTTCAACACATAAATGGAATCATGTTCAGCTTTTGTGGGAGTTGAAATATGACAGGCCGTATGATCCTTGTAGGTTAATTCCAGATGACAATGGAATCCCAACAGTGAATATAGATTTGTCTGGAATTCATGTCTTTGAGGAAGAAAACAGCTGCATTGAAAATATCCGGTTCACAAATCCTGATATCTCTCTGTTTCAGTTTGAATGAGAGATGACTATAGAATATTCTATTCTCTTTCGGATCTTTCAAGGGGCCGCTGTTTCCAGTGACTTAACCAATTGAGAGGTACCATCTGTTTCTCTAGTTTGATTTAATATCTTTCCTGCATCTTGTTGTTTGCTTGAGGTATTTGTTCTTGCTGGCACACCACTTTAACAGTGAGTTAGTCATATAAATGAAATCAGTTTCTTTGCTTACCTTGAAATTGGTGTTTCACTCTTGATGCTAAATTGGTACGTTTCGCTGCAAGATAACTGCGCTTTTTCACTCCTTTTCAACTGGACTCAAATAATTTCTATCAAGTTTGATTCAAGAATTCATTTATTTAGTACTTATCAAATAAAAAAAAGAATTCATTTATTTAGTAGAGTTTAATTTTGAATTTTTATGTGCTTTATGTATTCTTCATGTACAACAACACTTCCTATTGGTAAATATAATAACTGCATAAGAAATATGATACCAGCTTGCAATTTATTGTGGACATGAATGCTCTTTTCTTAATAAATATTCCAGCTAATTTACTAATCGAGTTTGAGTCAAATTTGAGCCTTTGAAATTAATAAAACTATGTCTGGAGGCATCAATCTATTTCATCTTTTGCAGGAGCATATTTTTGTCAGTATTTTCCCCCAGAAAAGCATATTTTGGTCAGTTACATACATGAATATATCAGTTTATGTACATGTATTGTTATCATATACTGAATATATGCTAGTTACTCCTCCGATGTTAAATATAGGAGCTAGATCAGCTTACTTTGGCCCTAAATATAAGGGAGATGGCTTCTCTCCTTTGCCGCTAACATCCGGTATCATCCTTTTCTTTAAAACGGCACCGTTTTGTGTGTGAAGTTATTGATATTGACCACTTCTTTTTAACAAAGCCGTATGGAAAATTACTGGTAACATTAAAAAAAAATATATTTTAATCACTTTTAAGAAGTTAAAAATTACAATTTAAGTCCTTGGCTAGCTACTAAATTCAATGTGAATATCTTGTCTTCTATAGTTAAGAAGAAAAACAAAAAGTTTTTGAGAAATGAAGTGTGTTATCATCTGGTAATTAAAATTGTGTTCCTGCAAGGTTATATAATGCATGGGGAGAAAGAAAATGGTGTGAAATGGTGGTATCTGGTAAACTCTTGTGAATGGACAAGTGAAGAGGTTTTTGTAGAAAGGATATGATTAATGGATGTAGATCGTGTTGTTTTTATTTGATAGTTCATGGCAATAATATATAATGTAATATTTGGATATTTACTGTTTTTGTCTTCCTCAATTTTTAGTATTTTGCTTATAAGGATAATGGTGATATATAACTTTATATAGATATGCTAAGGATGAGCTATATTCACTCTGATCATGCAACTGGTGATCCTAAAATGGAGTTCCCTTTACTTAGTTTTGAAGAACTTGGGCGGCTTTGCTGCCGGGCGCAGCCCGGGACTGCCTAGATGCCAGGTTTTGTACTCTGGCTTCGACGCTCTAATGTTGAGATGGGAGGTAAAGTGGAGAATCATCTATCCGATTTTAACCAAAAACTTATACTAATAATTTGTTAGATTTGATTATCTAGATTATTAGTTTTGATGATGTCAATTGGAGCAAAAGGTTTGCATTATATGTTTTATATCATGCTTAAGTGATTGAACTATCTACTAAATTCAATGTGAATATCTGAAGTTAAGAAGAAGAAAAAAAGTTTTGGACAAATGAAGTGTGTTATCATCTGGTAATTCACTATATTCAATGTGAATATCTTGTCTTCTTAAGTTGAGTTTAAGAAGAAAAACAAAAAGTTTTTGAGAAAGAAGAACTTGCAAACTCAAATTGAAAAATCAAGGTTCAAGTTCTTAAGTTTGAATATGGAGATTATTTATATGCAACTTGTTGACAACACTTGATCAAAACTTTTTACTAACAGTTTTAGAACATATCAGAGTGTTTCAGAAAAGTTTTAAGTCCAATATCTCCTCATCAACCTCTCTTGAACTCAGGCTTACAGCTTGCCTACACTCAAGTTTGTACCCCCTAATCCTTTTGTCCGATAATGGGAGTCTACTCCCTATTTTTGATAGATTTGAAATGTATTTTGTTATATTTGAGAAGTCATAGGTGCTGATTTAAAGAGATTTTTTTTTTTGATATTTTATAAGATATCAATTTGTGGAATTTCAATTTAAAATGGAAATTTTTAAGTTTAGGAAAGAAACAATAATAATTGAAATTTTTCTTGAATAAAAAAAAAGTTTCAGTTTATTATCATTAGTATTACAGTTAAGGTGTGATTTTGTCCTAAAAGTTTTTGCTGAGGAACAATATTACTCTAAAAGTTTTTTTAGGTTCAACGTTACCCTAGAAGTCTTAAAACGTAGAAATGTTGTCGTATACCGTTAAAAAGCTAACGTTGATCGTTACCGTTAGCTTTTTAACGGAAAAGAGCAACATTGCTCCATTTTAACACTTTCAGAGCAATATTAAACCTAAAAAAACTTTTAGGGCAATATTGTTCCTTAACAAAAACTTCTGAAACAAATTTGTGTCTTGACTATTTGTATTATACTAATTACTATTACTATTATATTATTTCTTTTTTCTATTCATAGGAATGGAGCCGGTTTGGGCGGTTTGGGAAGCCCTGAATGAGAGAAAAAGAAGAGGCCGTTGGGTTGGGGCATTGACCAACAGCTCCGTCTTCATGGAGTAATGTGGCGCCCAAGAGCTCAACCTGAGGAGACACCACTTGCGCTATCGATTCATCTTCATCAACGACGATGAGAGAGCTGAAGAGAAAGAGAGAAAGAGAGTGATAATGCGAGTCTGAATCAGAGGAGGACATCGAGCTACTGTTCATCTTTCGCTAAAACAACTGAACCAGAGAATCTTCATTCTACCTTTTCTTCCTCTGTTTTCCATTCACTTCCTCATTTTGATTTTCATTATGACGTTGAATGTGAATTTTGATGGCGTTGTGAGGGATTGGATTGAAGCCATGTGTGGCTAGATTTTTCTTACAACCTAGGGATCTATAAACTTATTTGAGATTTGTATATTATTCCCACTAATTAGTTTTGCTTAATATTACTTTAGTTTGTTTAATCTTGTTATTATCGTTCATTACTTAGTGATTGATTGGTTATCATTGAGCATGTTTTGAGAATTTATGATTGAACTTGACAAAAGGAATCTTAAATTAACTTTGAGATTAAATAATGTGGAATTAGATTTTAATCTAATTTTCCTCTAGGATAGACATAAACTTGGAAGATTGGCTTAATCAATACCTACACCCCACAAAAGTTTCTGTAAATATAATTGTCATTAAATTGATAGCCAAAATCAGGCAACTCACAATGTAATAAAATTAACCAAAACCATAAAGTAATCATCGGATGAAAAATAGAGATGGAAATAAAAATAAAATGGTTGGCCGTAATTCTAACAATGACCATACGTCACCCTACAGATAAATGGGAAAAAATGCAAGGGAAAAGAGCAATGGCAACAAGATACAAACTATAGTTGGGCAGCAAGTAATTCTTTACAAACAGTACTTAAAGAATTGGCCAAAAACATCTCTTTAAACCAGATTGGGGAAAATAATGATAATAATAAGAGAGTCAACAAAATACAGTCATGATACTAGCATTTTATCTACAGCAAGAGCCCTGGGGTCCCCAATTTAAGGTAAATATCACCGCTGAGCATGGACTGCGCACGTGCTCGAAATGAGGGATGTTCTAGACCGCAAAACCGAAAGTATTTGAAGGGTGTTACACGTCTAAATGATGTATTAAATAGTGTAAATGTACACTGTCATAATCAAGTAATATAAAAATGAGTAGAGTATTGTTCTTACGAGGATTGATCACTAAGTACTAAAATAGGTAATTTTAATTCTATTTAATCGATCGATTAGTTAGTGATTGAAAGTACAAAATAAAGAAATGATTAAATATGAGTGCAAATAATATTAATTTTGATCACTAAGTACCAAAATAAGTAATTTTTATTTGATAGTTCATGGCAATAATATATAATGTAATATTTGGATATTTACTGTTTTCGTCTTCCTCAATTTTTAGTATTTTGCATATAAGGAAAATTACGAAATATAACTTTATGTAGATATGCTAAGGATGAGCTATATTCACTCTGGTCACGTAGCTGGTGATCTTAAAATGAAGTTTCCTTTACTTAGTTTTCAAGAACTTGGGTGCATGTTTAAGGACGTGTTGACTGCCAAGGCGCCAAGTTTAGTAGCCCTGCTTCAACACTTTATAGTTGAAATGGAAGGTAAAGTGGAGAATTATCTATCCGATTTTAACCAAAAACTTATACTAGTAATTTTGATTATCTACATGATTCGTTTTGATGATGTCAATTGGTTTGCTTAATATATTTTATATCATGCTTAGGTGATTTAACTAGCTACTAAGTTCAGTGTGAATATCTTGTCTGAAGTTAAGAAGAAAAAACAAAGTTTCAGAAAAATGAAGTGTGTTATCGTCTGGTAATTCACTATATTCAATGTGAATATCTTGTTTCTTAAGTTAGGAAGAAAGACAAAAAGTTTTTGGGAGAGAAGAACTTGCATACTCAAATTGAAAAATCAAGGTTCAGGTTCTTAAGTTTGAATATGGAGATTATTTTTTCGACCAAAGACAAAATATGGAGATTATTTGTATGCAAGTAGTTGACAACACTTGATCAAAACGTTTTACAAACAGTTTTATAACATATCAGCGTGTTTCAGAAAAGTTTAAGTCCAATATCCGCTAATCAACCTCTCTTAAGCTTACAGCTTACCTACACTCAAGTTTGTACGTACGCTCTAATATTTTTGTCAGATAATGGGAATCTAATCCCCATTTTTTATAAATTTGAAACGAGTTTTCTTATATTTGAGAGGTCATCAGTGCTAATTTAAAGAGAATTTGTTTATATTTTATAAGATATCACTTTGAGGTAGATTTGTGGAATTTCAATTAAAATAGAAGTTTTTTAAGTTTAGGAAAGAAACAATAATAATTGAAGGTTTTCTCGAATAAAAAAAAAGGTTTCAATTTATTATCATTAGTATTAGGGTTAAGGTGTGAATTTGTCTAAGAAGTTTTTGCTGAGGAACAATATTTCTTTGGAAGTTTTTTGTCATCCCAGAAGTCTCAAAACGTATCAATATTGCCCTATACCATAAAAAAAAATATATCGTTGACTATTACGGAAAATGGCAACATTGTTCCATTTTAATATTTTTGAGGCAATATTAAATTTTAAAAAACTTTTAAGAAAAATATTAAATTTTAAAATTTTTTTAAATTTAAAAAATTAAAGGATTTTATAATTTTAAATTTTTTGTTTTTAATTCCCAAATTAAAGGCTTTTTTAAAATTTTTTAGGAAAAATACTCTATACACTAAAAATTAATTAGCTTAAGATATTGGGTGGTGAAAAAAATATTTTAGATATTAGGTGCTGCTGGAAAAATATTTATGAATGCATGATTAGAAATTAATTAATTTGAGATATCGAATGTCAACAATATTCCAGAATGAAGCATACAATTTAATCCAAATAAGTAAGAATACATAAAAAAAAAAAAAAGTCACTCAACCAAATTAAAATTAGGGGATGAGTATGCCTTGCTCATAGATGCGATGAGCAAGACATGTAGACCCCTCAAAATAGTATATCAAAGCCTAATACATGAAGAATGGAATATAGAGAGAGAGAGAGAGAGTAACGAGTATACCCAAAAAATCATAATACTAAAAAATGAAGTTTCTAGATGTAATTTAATAACATAATAAATCATAATTATTATATTTAATAATAGCTAATAAATAATAAATAACATAACAATAAAAAAAATATCAGAATCTAATTTTACTCTAAATAATTTTTATAAGTGAAATAATATAAGAGAAGAGGAAATACAAAATACCTTATATACAGAGGAAATGACAATTTGAGGGATGAAGGAAAAAAAAAAAAAAAGAGGGAGGGGGCTTCACTCTTATATCACAAGGTTCCCCTCCCTTGCAATATTCTCCGAACTTTTGCCATTTTCAGCATCCCTTTCATGCAAAACATGGTCGTCAAAACTTCCATATTGAACAAACACAATATAATCAGCTGACCAAATGAACAAAGTTGCAAATTAATTAATACCCAGAAAGCAAACAATCTAATATCCGGGCCAACAACAGAATCCAAATAAGAAAAGAAAGCCGCCTGCGCGACGGAGGCCAATAAAGAAGATTGAATCAGAAAAAGAAAGAACAAATGAAAAGGAGGAAACCCTTGAGGGCAGCATGCATGTGACGGAGCGGCGACTCAGCCGCCTAACACGATAACAGAACAAATATCAGCACCATTCTCGTCAAGTTTACCTGTAGGGGAAGCCAACGCCGGTGGACGATTGCTTCTGAGCTTTTTCACTCCGATAGTGTGGCCATGAGCACCACTACATAGCTGTCGGCGTTAGCACCTTACACCATATTGATTGTTAGCCGCAGCATCTATTGAAACACAACAAATAAATAGTTCAAGCCACGTCTAAGGATATTGTCCTTAGGAGATATTCCACAACCCCCTAATAGATCAAGAAGCAGCACTCCTCAGGATAAAGTGAACCCTTCCTGCTGAAAGTAGGGTGACAGAACTGTAGAAAGATATCGGTGTAATTCAGAAAGAGAGAGAGAGAGAGAGAGAGAGGGAGAGGAGCTTGATGACCTCGGTGTACTAGACCTCGGTACTCTCATCTTGATACTTTGAACTTACTCCGTACATTGCCTTTTATAAGCAGAAATCATGTGACCGTTGAGCAGTAATGACCATTAACGGTGATTTAATGACAATTAAAATAATAGTTACAAAACAAATATTAGTGACAATTTAGTATAATAAAATCTTTTAAATGTCATTAAAATCGTTCAATTAAAATTCCAACTGTCAGTTCAAAGACTCCTCTTCTCAACCTTTTTACTAACTCAAACTCATATTTAATTATATATTAGGGCGTTCCCAATCTTGAGTTATATGAGACTTCTTCCTTTGACACACTCACACATAATATTTACAACAATCCTCCACATGTGTCAAAGGGAGCTCGTAGCCTTATTACCTGAGTTACACATATGGATATAACCATTGTATCTGGTGATTTTTTGGACTATGAACCAAACTTAGACAAAAAACACTTAGTACGCAGAGATGTCAGTGGTCCTATAGACTATGAACTAGCACCTCTTAGGCGTATACTAGTGGCATTAAGAGTTAGATTAAACCCCCACATTGCTCGCTGTTAACGCGCTTTTGCACGTTAAAATAGCCATGCGTGTGTCCTAATATTTAACGAATGCTCTAGAGATTTTGCCACAATTTTATATATAGGAGTGGCCCCACTCCTCATTCGTATAGATGATTTCATGAAATGTACCTGCAATGAGCACATCATCCTGTGCGATTATGAAATCATTAAGAGCCTTCAATCTGCCTCATCAAAATGCGTTATAGCACTTCCTCTTGCCATAGTAAGGGACTGGTCATTTGTTTTAATGCTAATAGAACTAACATACGACTTATTCTTACCCATTGAACCTCCTTCATAGGATCACCAATCACAGAGATTAGGTTGTCATCGCTGTTAATTTCGTATTGGCTTTAGTGTCATTCCCCTCGGCTAATTTAATTCTTCCTGAGGTTTGTTAACGGATTCGCAGGTCAACTTTTAACCTTACAAAATCGATTGAGATAACTCCTCAATTTTTAAGTTAACTTATTCATATAATATCTCAAACGATTTTCACTTACACCATTGCTCTTTCTACAATAGTTATTGCACTTTTTTTAAACCAACATTTATGGTACCCCTCAAATATTTTATTTCCACATATCTATATATATATGCCCAATCTCTATATATGCTCAAATGATTTTCACTTACACCATTGCTCTTTCTCAAATATTTTATTAAATTTTCACACCACACGAATAATTCACAAATTTGCTCTCTGTAGCAAATAACAAAACCTCCATATAATCCCTTTAATATAATAAATGTGCATGCCATAATAGCCGAGCCGAGCTAGTGTTTTTGGTGGCTTAGCTTCTCTCTCATTTCACTATTCATATGAACAGTGCCAGCTTGCCTCTGGCTTCATGTCATGCTCTTGAATTGCAATTCTTTCAAACATAGTCAGCTTGCCTCTAGGTACCAGATTTTCCCTTCACAGATTTTAAAACCTCCCACCTTTTCCTACTTTTACAACTTCTTTCTAATTCTAATTTTAAAATTTGAAATTCAAACTCTAAAATCGTTATACTACTATAGATATAGATTCTCTACAAAATCCAAGAAGGCGCTTACAGGCTCTCAGCATCTTGCCTCCACCACCACTCTGCTTCTTCTTCCTCATCACCGATCTTCTTCCTCCATTTGATTCTCCTTCACCGTCCTCTCCATTCGGCAGTGCTAATGCCATGTACTAGTCATGGATCCTTCAATACATCTCCGACACCGACGACGATCTTCTCATTGAGAACGCCCTCTTCATTGTTCCCTGAATCCCTATCGCTGACGATGAAGACACCAATGCACTCCGACCTAGAGCCACACAGAATATCTCTCCATCTCAATGCTCACCGACAGCTTCACCGCCTTATCTTCTTCCGCTTTCTCAAGTGACGATTTCTTTGCCTTTTCCTTTCTTCCTCTCAACACCCTCCTTCATCTTCGCTGATGGAATTTTCTTTAACATCAAAGCCTCCTTCATCTTTTTCTTTTTTTATAGGTGACAGAGGAGGAAGAGACGAACAACCGCCACTGAAGAAGAAAGCAAGAACTACTATAGGTCTATTTTCCTTTCTACCCTGCTTTTGGTTTTATCTTTTTTTCATTTATTTAATAAACGCAGCATGCAGGAATGTGGTGGAGGATGTAAAAGATAGAAACGACACCGAAATCTGCAGAAAAGGGCGGTGAAGTTTGGTCTGTGATTGTGAGGGAGAGAAAAGAGAGAGAGAGATCGACAGTCCCAGGTCCAGCCCTTCCTCCTCCCTCCGCGAATTAAGGTCTCTCGCTCTGATGTGTCTCGGGTGCTGTGTCTCTCCGTATAAAGTGTGGAAGGTGATACATGTGTCAAGATAAGAGAGGGAAAGTGACGGTGGTGATGGAGATGACAAAAAATGAGCCTGGTTCATCCTCTCTCACAGTGAATCTGTCTCTCATTGATCTTTGAAACCCAGAGACTCACTGAAGTTCGCCGACGTGGTGAGAGTGAAAGGATGATGGAAGTGAGTCGGTGAGTTGGTGATTTGTGCTTTAGTTCCTAAGCCTGAATCAACCCATGTGAAGTCCTAAAAAAAATATAGTAGCCACTTGCATTTGTTTAATTATCACTTTCTTCTTTTTCTTTATGCTTTAGTTTTTTAATCGTTTAATGGTAATGTCATATTCTTATTTTTTTACTATTCATCACATCATCTTTATATCACTTATCGGTCCACCATTTCTTTATCTCCACCTCTCACTTTTTTAAAATTCACATGCTCTTGTCTATTCCACATACTGTGCCTTTTTGTTTTCTCTTCATGTAATCTTACCTACATCCAACACTTTTTTGGTTATTTCCTTGATGACTATGGCTTTCCATATATGTACCAGGTCTAAATCAAAAGCCTGGATCTTCTTTCTGGGATGCTTTGTCAGAACTCTCAGATGTTTGCCAACTTGGGTTGATAGCTGAATTTCATAATTGACTGGAAATTTCTTGAGCATACTCAATGCATCAAGGCATCGATTTTCTTCGTGTTGGCTCTCAATTGAGGTCACCGCCGCATCCGCCACCTTTTTCATCGCGTCATCCAATCACATCAATTCTTTCTCCATCGTTGAATCCTAAAATTAAAATATTGCATAGAAGTTTGATTAATATAAATGTAAAATATTTTGTTGATTTTTTCGACTTAACTTCTGTTCATTCTAATTTTAAACAAATTATATTATTTCCTTTGGTGAAGAATCTGAGGCAATGAAATTTAATTTTTAATTTAATTCTTTTTTTAATGATGAAAAAACTCAGATCATGACATGATTTAACCACCATGGAGGGAAATGAAATTAAAAAGTAAAAAAAAAAAACAAAAAGAAAGAGGTAGTCATATGATAGTTGTGGGGAACAAAATCAATTATAAGTAACAGGAGAACAATTTGTGCATAGTCATCTTCGTGTTGGTTATGGCTTCATATTTTAGAAAGCAAGATGGCCTTTTGATTTTATGGATTATTTAATATTTTGATAAGTAATTTGAATAATAAAATATGTGTAAGTGGAGAATGATGGTGACTTTCAAGAGAAACAATAGGCGACAAGGAAACAACCTAGGAATTAGGAGGCTGTTCATGTACACAAATTCATGATTTTAAAGTGCTAGGTCATGTGAGCTGCAAAATTATTTGCCCCTTATTTTGTAATGAAATTTATTAATATGAAAAATTAATTATATGGTTTATCAATGAATCTCTATTATTAAGCACATCATGTAAAAAATATTAAGCTTCCCTCTACACCTTAACCTTAGAGAAAAATATTTATTTTTATATGCAAAGGCAGCCGAAATAGCATATAATCAATTGCTTATGTTTAAATAAATCATATTTGAATAATTAGAACCAATTTACATATATTTTAGACATATTCATTTCTCAAATAGAACCTATGAACATATATCCATCCAATGTTATCTTTGTTGTTATACAAATTTTTTATACTTCAGCAAACTGAAGAAGCTATTGTATCTGTTTTTATTTAAATTTGAGTCGCGTTGTTTTATGTTAAGAAACAAATAAGCATCATTTGTTGTTGAAGGTGTATCAAATTATGTGATGGGTTAACATGGGTTGAAAACAAATGTAACATTGCTTTAATAAAATGCTCCCTGCGCAACACATGGAGGAGTAAATTCTAGTTAATTTTAAACCACAACTTGGCTTTATTAAATGAGGCTAGAAACAGTTTACAACTTTAAAATTTTATAAGGTATCCCCACATATTAGGCACCCCCACAATTTTAAATATCTCAAAAATATTTTCACACCTTACAAATAATAATTCTAATTTAATTAGAATCTCGCCACATATCCCCTTTCATTCTAATTACATGAGAATTTCTCCAAAAAAAAAAGCTTCCATCGCAAAAAAAAAAAAACTCACAAATGTATGCTAAACGTTCCATATCACCAATGAATATGATGCCATAGTTTTTCAAATACCTTTTTTTCCCCTTGCCAACAAAGAAACAGATTATATTGAAATCAACTGAAATTACAATAGCTTAGTAGCAAAATAGAACAACCTATAAACTAAGAATCCAAGTTAAACTTCAAACATACAGAAGCTAAAACTATAAACATAAGCCAATAAAATGTCTTCACTGTAGCGAGAACATAGATCTTGATTAGAAGAAACATTCGCAACACCAATAGCCAAGAAGGCCTACAACTGTGACAGAGGTCAAAATACCTAATGCATAGGGCAAGACCATCCAATGAAGCTTTGGCAATCCACACGGCTATCAAATCTACTTCCATGGGAATCTATATACAAGAATGGTTCCTAATAAAATTCCATATGATAAGATAATTCTCAAAGAGGACAACAAACATAAAAATAGCACGCAGAGCACAATCAGTGTGACGGTAAATGAGAGAATCACAACTCCAGCCCGTTGATGTCTAATGTCTCCATAACCACTGAACAGGCACATGTTGAAGCCAAAAATGAACAGTGTTGATATGTAGACTAGACTGGCACATGACTACCCAACGAAGAACAATGTGTTGGAATTCACTAAACAGACTCAAGTTGATAATTCTATCCTCTAATAACCACACATAACAATTCAGAGCAACAATTCTAATCAGACTAAAATTCTCAAAGCACATTCCCAAATCACCAGTTTCATAAAATCTTTGAATCTTGAGAAACCCACTAAACACAGGAACCATGGATCGTAGTAGAAAAGAATACATAGTGGAAAACCTAGTTAAGCTTATAGCACTTCCACGATGGTTGCATATGCATTTGGGGTTGATCTTTTTGAAATTTTGACAGGAAGGAATGCTCAGAGATAAGCAAAGATTGGGTTGGATCTGGTTTGGTGGATTAACCTCTGATTTACTTACATAAGCTAAAAATCCCCAAATCCCACCTATCAATTTACCTGGTAGTGGCTTCCATTTGACTGAGCTTTCCTCATATTCCATGGCCTGAGACGCTTTGCCCTTTGAGCTCCCCAGATCCTCTGCCATTGATTGAGAACGAAACTGACCTCTCAGTGCCGCCGACAGAGGCCTCCGCAACGCCTTGAACACCACCAATGACCATGGAGGCATGCACCGGAGATCACTTTCCGAGTCCATCTCCCATATTTGAGAGCTCCAAGCCTTCGCACATTGACCCTCTCCCTCTCCCTTCACGCCTTCGCCAACTGCTGCCCTCACAACCAAAGCAATCAAAGGCCATGAAATAGGGAAAACGCCGGAAGGCTCCCCCGGACAAGGAGAGACGAGTGCCCACCACGTCGGAACAATCATCTTGACAAAGCAAGAACCAAAACCTATGGCAGGGAAGAGAAACCCCAGTCTATAGTTTTTCAAATACTACATTTATTTGAAAAGCCACAAGTTCACATTTAATATAATTTTATTTTTTATGAGTTCTGCTCAGAACTCACCAAATAGCATGATAGTCGTTGTCTTCTCAAAACATTATTGTTGCCCAAATAAATTCAGGGCATAGGACACTCATGGAATTATAATGACAAGGAGGTTACACTCTATTAAAACTCATATATTCATTAACAGAAATAAATCCTCCAACAAGTATGAAAAAGTTACCAATGTCATAATTCTTCCTCTATTAAAATACTGTTAGATCCCAAGTTTTGATGATAACAATAATTCAATTATGTGCAAAACATGTTTTTAGAAGGTTAAGAAAAGTTTTGAAGTTACCAAATGCATATTTGATGTTTGCTGATATCTGCTGTGAAAATGCACTTGAGTGCTCGAGCATGAAATCTGCACTCGAGCACAAATCACTTCTGTACTCGAGCAGGTGTGAGAGAAAGCCAAGAAGTAAGTGCCCGAGAAGCATTCTCCCTCTGTAATCAATGGATCACTCGAAGCACAAAGTATGCACTCGAGCAGAGAAGTCATTCTCACTCGAGCACGGATGCGAGTGATGGTATGCGAGTGCTTGGCCGAGAGCAAGTAATGGTATGCTTCCTATATTCACTCGAGCAAGGGTATGCGAGTGCTTGGCCGAGAGCAAGCAAAGGCATGCTTTCTTCTCTACTCGAGCAAGGCACTGCGAGTACTTGGCCGAGAGTCTTGAAGTTCAGATATGCTTGCGAGTAATTTGTCCATCCCTCTCAAGATCAGTTGCGAGTGCTTGTTCAAGAGAGCATATTCCTTGAGAATATGCTTCTCACTCGAGCAGAGGTAAGTGTGCTCGAGTGAGGACCAAAATCACTTGCGAGTGAAAATTCTATCCCTCTGGAATTCTGATGCGAGTGATGGTTTAGAGAGCATATTCCTTGAGAATATGCTTCTCACTCGAGCAAAGGTAAGTGTGCTCGAGTGAGGGTCCATATCACTCGCGAGTGCAAATTCTCACTCGTGTCAAAATGGAATGCGAGTGATGACCCGAGAAGACATTCCCAGTGTAAAGTGCAAAGATCACTCGAGCAGAGATTTTGTGCTCGAGTGAGGCCTCTCTTCACCCGCGAGTGAAGATCTTTTCTCTCTAATTTTCCATGGAAGCACAACCCGATAGCAGAGGTATATGAAGAAAAATAGGAGATCACTCGAAGTAAATTTTTCATGCTCGAGTGATGCCCTGCTTGACCACCGAAAATGCTAAGAATCACAACGTTCATTCCGAATATGATTGATTATTGTTTATTCATATCATCACTACTCTTTATCATTGTTTAACATTGTTTTGATTATTTTAAAAGTATAATACAGGAATATAAATGTTGGAAGTGGACCACATGAGGAAAAGTCAAATAACGGCAGACAATATGATTATATACACGCTGTCACCGACCACACTCAGATTATTCAACATGCGCATGTCTGCCAATATTTTCAAATGTCCCGCTCCACAAACTGAAGAAATTCCAAACGGGCAAAAGTTGGAGCAACTATATATATACACAGAGACTCACGGAGAAACAGAAGAACAGAGCGCAAGAACTCACAAGCTCATATCAATTCTCTGTTATTCATCTGTTTTCTCTGTATACACTTTTGATCTTCAGTGTTTATTCATTTACTCTGTAAGAGAGTCTTCATACAAACTCAAAATTCTATGTTTGTGTAATCTCAAGGTATTGGGATCTTGAGAGGGTAGTTATTCCTTACGAGAGAAGCAGTTGAGAGAATTCCTTGTAGTATCTTTCACTCATAAGCCTTATAAGATACAAGCAGGAGAGAACGTTGTTGTTCATAAGACTTACAGTGGTGTAAGCGGAAGAAAACGTTGCTGCTCATAAGTCTTGTATACATAAGCAAGTGAGAAGAATCATAGGTTGTTTCTCTGCACATAAGCCTTGTCGTAAGGGGGAGAGAAGTTTCTTGTTGAGAGAATATTTCTGCTCGTAGTCCATTCAAGGACGATTGTTGTCTTGTGGCGTTCTGAGAGCCCATTGAATCTTGGAGATATTGTGAAAATCTCAGTAGGTCTTGATCTCTGAGGACTGGACGTAGGCATTGTTGTTAGGCCGAACCAGTATAACTCTCTGTGCTCAAATCTTCTCTACTCTACTCTATCCACTATATTTACATATCACCATCTCAAACGAAAAATTTATAACATCACCCAATTCACCCCCCTCTTGGGTGAAGCTTGCCTCTTACATTTGGTATCAGAGCCTTGTCTTCTCCGAAGAAGCCTAACAGCTTGAGAAGGATCCGTCAAATGGCAACAATGGGTGAAAATATCCTTCCTGATGGAGCCTCAATCACTAGACCTCCTGGTTTTGCTGGAGAACATTTTTCGTTCTGGAAAGCCAAATTTAGAGTGTTCGTGATGGCCAACGAGTATGGATTGTGGAATGTTATACAAGATGGTGACTATGTTCCAATGAAGAAAATCGAAGATAGAACTGTTAAAAAGAGCCCAGATGAGTTTGACGAGAATGACAAGAGGTTAGTAACATTAAATAGCAAAGCCATTTTAATGATACAGAGTGCTCTTAGTCAAAAAGAATATTTTCGTATATGTACTTTACCTACTGCCAAAGATATGTGGGATGCTCTTGAAATTGCTCATGAAGGTACATCTGGAATTAAAGAGAATAGAATCAATACTTTAATTACAGAATATGATTTATTTCGTATGAAATCTGGAGAAAGTATATCAGAATTTGAACTAAGGTATACTCATCTTGTTAATCAATTATCTGCTCTTGGAAAGTCGTTTGATCAAAATTCCCAGGTAAGAAAGATTCTTAATATTCTTACAAAAGAGTGGGAAGCTAAGGTGACAGCCATTGAAGAAGCCAAAGGAGAGTCTATGAGATCCGTAGCTGCTCTCTTTGGAAGTCTTTCTGAATATGAAGGTAAGTTGAGATTCAAAAAGGAACTTGAAGAATTCGATGATAAAAAGAAAAAGGGAGTTGCACTTAAAGCTATCAAAGAACAAGAAGAAACTTCCGAAAATGAAGATGTTCCTAGTGATGATGAAATGGGAATGATAGTGAGAAAGTTCAAGAAATTTTACAGAAGAGGACAAAGGAATTTCAAGAACTATCAAGGTGGATCAAGCAAGAAAGAAAACAAAGAACAACAAATAGTGTGCTATGAATGTGGGAAACCAGGACACATCAAATCTGAATGCTTCAGAAATAAAGACAAAAGGAAGCAGAAAAAGAAAGCATATATATCATCTATTTGGGGTGATAGTTCGTCAGACGAAGAAAATGACAACGACGAAGTAGCCAATCTATGCTTGGTAGCTAAGGAAGAAGAATCAGACTCTGAGGTAAGTGACTCCGAACCCTCTTATAATGAATTATTATCTGAATATAATGCATTGCATACTGAGTTCATTAAAGTTGCTAAAGAAATGGTTAGTTATAAGAAGAAAGTAAAAGAATTAGAAAGTAATGTCATATCATCACATGAAATGTGTAAAGAGAAAGATAAGAAAATAGAAGACTTAACAAAGATTGTTGAAAAATTTACTAAAGGAAGTGAAACTCTCAAGGTTATCTTAAATTCTCAGAAAGTTTCCTTTGATAAATCTGGAATTGGATATAATGCTGTGCATAATAAGAATAAGAAGAGTAGTAGAGACTATATTAAATATTTTAGGAATTCTGTGCATACATCAAATCCATTTGTGTCATGCAATTTTTGTAATAGGAAAGGACATTATACTTCATCATGTTACTTCAAAAAGGGAAAGGTTGTTGGAACATATAAATGGGTTCCGAAAGGGACACATATTCCAAATACTAACCACAAAGGACCCAAGAAAGCGTGGGTACCTAAAACTTGATCATCTTATTCTAGGTATGTCTCAAGGCATCTCGAGCGAACAAATGGTATATCGATAGTGGATGTTCGAGACACATGACTGGTGACAAAAATAAGTTCACCATGTTTGAACCTAGAGAAGGAGGAAAGGTGACTTTTGGAGGAAATCAATCCGGTCGTATTGCTGGAATTGGTGAAGTGGGAAGAACAGATGGCTTTCAAATCAACGGAGTATATTATGTTGAAGGTTTATGCCACAATCTCTTAAGCGTGAGCCAAAGCACTGACAAAGATAACTGGGTGATCTTCGACTCAAAAGAATGCTTGATAGTCAGTAAGAAAGATCTACCTCTAAACAAAGAAACTATCAAGGCAAAAATCCGAGCTCAAAGGGACGGTAATTGTTATACAATTGATTTTAATTCAAATTCCTCTGAAAATTGTTTTCTGAGTCGATCAGAGGAAAGTTGGTTATGGCATAAGCGTTTGGCTCATGTCAATATGAATCAACTTGACAAATTGATCAGAAAAGATTTAGTTGTTGGCCTTCCTAAGCTAAAATTCAAAGATAACATGATTTGTGAAGCATGTCAAAAAGGAAAACAAACTAAATCTTCTTTTAAAACAAAATATGAAATTTCTACTTCAAAACCTTTACAATTACTTCATATGGATTTGGTAGGACCTGCAAGAGTAAAAAGTTTTGGAGGAAATTTATATACGTTAGTAATTGTAGATGATTTTACTAGATTTGCTTGGACCATATTCATTGGCTCAAAAGATGAAACTTTTGCTGAATTTATTATGTTTGCCAAAAAGGTTCAAAATGAGAAAGGTGTTGCTATTGTTTCTATTAGAACAGATCATGGAGGAGAATTTGATAATCAATTGTTTGAAGATTACTGCAACAACGAAGGGATAGATCACAACTTCTCAGCTCCAAGAACACCTCAACAAAATGGAGTAGTGGAGAGGAAGAACAGAGTGCTTACAGAAATGGCAAGAGCCTTACTTAATGAAAAAGAAATGTCACAAGTGTTCTGGGCAGATGCAATGAGTACTGCATGCTATATCTCAAACAGAGCATATATTCGCAAATCTCTTGGAAAGACACCATATGAACTTTACAAAGGAAGGAAGCCAAACATTGCTCATCTTCATATCTTTGGGTGTAAGTGCTTCATTCATAACAATGGTAAGGAAAATTTAGGTAAATTTGATTCTAAGTCTGATGAAGGTATTTTTCTAGGATACTCTAATAGAAGTAAAGCTTATAGAGTTTTCAATAAAAGAACATGTACTATTGAAGAATCTATTCATGTTGTGTTTGATGAAATTGAATCTCAGACAAAACTTAATGATGAAGAAGAAATGGATTCAATCAAGAAAAACAAATCCATTTCAAATCAGGATGATTTTGAAACAAATGATTTTCAAAATATAGAAGATGTCGATGATCATGCTCAACCCAAAGCATGGAGACATATGAAAGATCATCCAATTGATCAAGTTATAGGAGATATTCATGAAGGTGTCAAAACCAGAAATAGAATCCTTAATGAGGTAACTTTTTCAGCTTTTATTTCTGAAATTGAGCCTTCTAATATAGAAGAAGCTTTATCTGACAATGATTGGGTGATTGCTATGCAAGAAGAACTAAATCAATTTCAAAGAAATCAAGTTTGGGATTTGGTTCCTCGACCTAAAGACCATACGGTTATAGGGACCAAATGGGTTTTCAAAAACAAACTTGATGAATCAGCAATCATTGTAAGAAATAAAGCAAGATTGGTTGCCAAAGGCTATAATCAAGAAGAAGGTATTGATTATGAGGAAACATATGCTCCAGTGGCAAGATTGGAAGCAATACGAGTACTCTTAGCTTTTGCTTGCATCAAAAGTTTCAAACTTTATCAAATGGATGTAAAAAGCGCTTTTCTAAATGGTTATATTATGGAGGAAGTTTACGTCGAACAGCCTCCGGGTTTTGAAGATGAAACAAAACCTGATTATGTCTTCAAACTTAAGAAAGCACTATATGGTTTGAAACAAGCACCCAGAGCTTGGTATGAAAGACTAAGCAAATTTCTTCTTGATCAAGGTTTTGTCAGAGGTAAAGTCGATACAACTCTATTCATCAAACATAACAAAAGTGATATTCTAATAGTTCAAATTTATGTTGATGATATTATTTTTGGTGCTACTAACGAATCTATGTGTCAAGATTTCTCTAAGATCATGCAGGGTGAATTTGAAATGTCCATGATGGGAGAATTGAACTTCTTCCTTGGACTTCAGATCAAACAAAAGAAGAATGGCATATTTATATCTCAGACAAAGTATTTGAAAGAGTTGCTGAAGAAATATGGACTAGATAATACTAATGGAGCTGATACTCCAATGAGTTCTACAACATTGCTGGATGCTGATGCAAAGGGACCAAGCTTCAACATCACAAAGTATAGAGGAATGATTGGTTCATTACTCTATCTTACAGCAAGCAGGCCAGATATTCAGTTCAGTGTAGGAATGTGTGCAAGGTATCAATCCAATCCTAAAGTATCTCATGCAGAGACAGTAAAAAGAATTTTCAAATATCTAGGAGATACTTCAGAGCTTGGACTTTGGTATCCAAAGAGAGGGAACGAGTATCTAATGGCATATTCAGATTCAGATCACGGTGGATATAAAACTGACAGAAAGAGTACCAGTGGACAATGTCAATTTCTCGGAGGTTCTCTAGTGTCATGGTTCAGCAAGAAGCAGAACACGGTTTCATTATCTTCGACTGAAGCTGAATATATAGCTGTAGCAAGCTGCTGTTCTCAAGTGCTATGGTTAAAACAACAACTTCAAGATTTGGGAATTTATTTAAAAGAAATCCCAATCTATTGTGATAATACTAGCACGATAAGCTTGGCAAAGAATCCTGTACAACATTCAAGAACCAAGCATATAGACATTCGACATCATTTCATTCGAGATCATGTTCAAAAGAAAGATGTCAAAGTGGAATTCATACCAACTCATCTTCAACTTGCGGATATTTTCACGAAACCGATTGCAAAAGAGCAATTTCTCTATATTCGAAGAGAATTGGGAATGGTTAATCCCAATGAGTTGTAAGTTTTCTTATTAAAAAGTTTAATTAAATGTTTGTTTTGATGATAATCATACTGACTTTGGCATCGGAGTGGCCAAAATGTGTTTTTGCAGGAGTCTCACTCGAAGCACAGGAGGTACTGCTCGAGTGAGGAGCTGTGTCACTCGAGCACAAGAAGCTCTGCTCGAGCACAGCACTATTCATGATACTCTGTTCTCTTTTAGTTAGAACAGAGGTTAGCAGAGGAGTTAAAAATATCAGGGAATACATCATATACAACAGTGAGAATTGAGCTCACTCGCGAGTGAGGAATTCTCACTCGAGCATGGGATGAACATGCTTGAGGTGAGGAATGCCTGCTCGAGTGAGAAAGAAGAATCTCTGTGCAAAAGCTATCCAAATTATGGTTACTCAAATGATCTTGGAGGATTTGAGTACAAAGAAGCAAAAATATGTCAAGAAATTCACAATCCAGGTACGTTTTAATTGCTTCTTTATTTTTTCCAGAAAATCACTCGAGCACAGATAGAACACTCGCGAGCACAGTATGAACATCACTCGAGCACTAGGGTTCATGCTCGAGCACTGTCACTTATATCAGTTACTGGGGAGCTCAGAACGTCGCACTTCCTTCTCTCACTCGAAGTGCTCTCTCACTCGAAAGACACAACTCTTCACCTTCAACCGTTCTCTCACCATTCAATCACGTCTTTCTACTTTAAATCACCGTTACAACTCTTCAATCTTCCATAAAAGGTGATTTTTACCTTCTGCATTTCTCATTCAAACCCTAATTTCTCTTTTCTCTTAACATTCGAAAGTTGTGCGTTTTTATCTTTCTTTCTTGATTCTCCAATGGCAAGAACCAAAACACCTTCTATTCCTCAAAGATCCCATTCTCCATCTCCTACTCAGTCTGCTGGCAGTAAATCGGGTACCCCTGAACCAACACCTCCATCTCCTAAAATTTCATCTTCACCGTCACCTCCTCCTAAACCCAAGACCAAGAAGAGGACTCCGGCTAAGAAACCTCACCCAAAACCTCGAGTTTCAAAGAAAGATCAACCTCCTCAAAAGAAACCCAAGGGTGTGGCATTCAAGGAACCTATAATCACCCGGTCTCAATCCAAAGAAGTGCAAGGAAAAGGGAAGAAGAAGGATTCAGAGCAACCCCAATCATCCTCTTCCTCTGATGATACATTGGGGAGACAACTCAGAGAAGCAATAGAAAAATCCAAATTGGATAAGATAGTTGGGAAGATTGCATCTCAGGTTGGTGCTTCAAGTTCACATAAAGTTAAGCAACCCAGTGTTTCTGCCTCTAGAGCACCTTCGGCCTCCCAAGCACCAGTGGATGACCAACTCACTAGCCCTCCTGAGGGATTCAATGTGACAGAACTTAAGGCAGTATCTCAGCAGGTATATGATGATGAATTCAAACATAGGCATTTCTGTCCAGTAGTATATGTTGATTTGGATTATCTGAAAAAGAATTGTCATTTGGACTTGTATCCTTATCTTCAGTACTATGCTCCCTGGCTAAACATTCATATGCCATATTCCCCCACTGTTGTAAAGACATTTTATTCCAACATGAAAATTCATAATATCATGTCTAGATCCGGTGATTTGATTGAAGAAGCTGTATCTACAACCATTAGAGGGAAATTCATTATGATCTCTGCCAAAATCATAAATGATTTACTTGGTTATGTGGTACCTCTTACTGATCCACCCTTTTTCTCTGCCAATGAAACTTTTAAAATCTTAAGACCTAAAGACCCAATTGGCCCCCTTACTTTCAAGCCTATTGAGATGCCTGATAATCACAGAATCCTTCATTACATTTATTCTCGGAGCATAGTCAATAAATCCAGGAACTTTACTCACTTTGCTCAAAAAGATTATTATCTCTTGGCTTCTTTGGTTGCTAAACAACAAAGGAATGTAGGGGAGATCATTTTTAATGAAATAAGAAGGTTTAGATTCTCTTCAACAAAATCTGCAACCATTCCTTACCCTCAACTTGTTTCCTTCATCTTGATGAAAAACAAAATTTGGTATTTGGAAGGAAAAGAAAGGGTCCTAATCTCACGGTTTGGTAAGACTCAATTAACTCACATGGGTATCAATCTTCCGGTGAGTCGGACCAAAGCCACATCAAAGAGGGAAGCCACTCCATCCAGAGGAGATGAGGCACAATCATCTGCACAAGGGCCTATTCCTCCTCCTTCCTTTCTCAATGCCTCTTTGTCTAATCATCTGACTGAGGTAATTAATCAAGCTGTATCAAGTTTGAAGAAGGAGTTGGTAGATGAATATGAGAAGCTTGTGGAGAAGATGGAAACACAAGTCATTAAATTGGTAGACCAGGCCAATCTTAACTTTGAACTAATGTTCAAAGCACAAGATGAGATGTCACAGAGGATCACCAAGATGGAGACTTTCCTGCACTCACATTTTCCCTCCTCATCTTCCGGGGTGCCTCCAGAGACCACTCATACCTCACCAACTCATCCACAGACTCATGTACTTTTCACTGATCTAGAGTCTAATGTTGCTGTTACCTTTGATCGGTCGCCTTTACCACAGCCAACATCTCCTTCTGATCCGCCTATTGACCCTCTCACTGCCATGGTCCCCCCTTCTGATGTTGACAAAACGGGGGAGAAGGGTGTGTGATGTTTTCTGAGCTTCTGAAGGGTGTATATGGGTGTTTTGGGTAGATTTTCTGTAATGGGTAGGATTTTGAGAAATATGTCATGTTACTATTTTGAAGTTATATTCTGGTATTATGTGTTGTTCAAGTTTGTTACAATTAATGACATGGTTCAAGTTTTCAAAATTTCAATGTTTCAAGTTATTAAATTCTTGTTAAGTTATATACCTCACACTATACTTATCTTGGCTGTTAAGTGTCCAAAGGAAACATTGCAGGAAAACTTGAATTTGGAACTTCACCTTGATATGCATTTTGGAAACTTTGAAGAAATTTCAAAATTTTTCAATTTCATTCAATTTCTTTTAAACCTTCATCACAAAGAGTTTTGTCATCATCAAAAAGGGGGAGAATGTTAGATCCCAAGTTTTGATGATAACAATAATTCAATTATGTGCAAAACATGTTTTTAGAAGGTTAAGAAAAGTTTTGAAGTTACCAAATGCATATTTGATGTTTGCTGATATCTGCTGTGAAAATGCACTTGAGTGCTCGAGCATGAAATCTGCACTCGAGCACAAATCACTTCTGTACTCGAGCAGGTGTGAGAGAAAGCCAAGAAGTAAGTGCCCGAGAAGCATTCTCCCTCTGTAATCAATGGATCACTCGAAGCACAAAGTATGCACTCGAGCAGAGAAGTCATTCTCACTCGAGCACGGATGCGAGTGATGGTATGCGAGTGCTTGGCCGAGAGCAAGTAATGGTATGCTTCCTATATTCACTCGAGCAAGGGTATGCGAGTGCTTGGCCGAGAGCAAGCAAAGGCATGCTTTCTTCTCTACTCGAGCAAGGCACTGCGAGTACTTGGCCGAGAGTCTTGAAGTTCAGATATGCTTGTGAGTAATTTGTCCATCCCTCTCAAGATCAGTTGCGAGTGCTTGTTCAAGAGAGCATATTCCTTGAGAATATGCTTCTCACTCGAGCAGAGGTAAGTGTGCTCGAGTGAGGACCAAAATCACTTGCGAGTGAAAATTCTATCCCTCTGGAATTCTGATGCGAGTGATGGTTTAGAGAGCATATTCCTTGAGAATATGCTTCTCACTCGAGCAAAGGTAAGTGTGCTCGAGTGAGGGTTCATATCACTCGCGAGTGCAAATTCTCACTCGTGTCAAAATGGAATGCGAGTGATGACCCGAGAAGACATTCCCAGTGTAAAGTGCAAAGATCACTCGAGCAGAGATTTTGTGCTCGAGTGAGGCCTCTCTTCACCCGCGAGTGAAGATCTTTTCTCTCTAATTTTCCATGGAAGCACAACCCGATAACAGAGGTATATGAAGAAAAATAGGAGATCACTCGAAGTAAATTTTTCATGCTCGAGTGATGCCCTGCTTGACCACCGAAAATGCTAAGAATCACAACGTTCATTCCGAATATGATTGATTATTGTTTATTCATATCATCACTACTCTTTATCATTGTTTAACATTGTTTTGATTATTTTAAAAGTATAATACAGGAATATAAACGTTGGAAGTGGACCACATGAGGAAAAGTCAAATAACGGCAGACAATATGATTATATACACGCTGTCACCGACCACACTCAGATTATTCAACATGCGCATGTCTGCCAATATTTTCAAATGTCCCGCTCCACAAACTGAAGAAATTCCAAACGGGCAAAAGTTGGAGCAACTATATATATACACAGAGACTCACGGAGAAACAGAAGAACAGAGCGCAAGAACTCACAAGCTCATATCAATTCTCTGTTATTCATCTGTTTTCTCTGTATACACTTTTGATCTTCAGTGTTTATTCATTTACTCTGTAAGAGAGTCTTCATACAAACTCAAAATTCTATGTTTGTGTAATCTCAAGGTATTGGGATCTTGAGAGGGTAGTTATTCCTTACGAGAGAAGCAGTTGAGAGAATTCCTTGTAGTATCTTTCACTCATAAGCCTTATAAGATACAAGCAGGAGAGAACGTTGTTGTTCATAAGACTTACAGTGGTGTAAGCGGAAGAAAACGTTGCTGCTCATAAGTCTTGTATACATAAGCAAGTGAGAAGAATCATAGGTTGTTTCTCTGCACATAAGCCTTGTCGTAAGGGGGAGAGAAGTTTCTTGTTGAGAGAATATTTCTGCTCGTAGTCCATTCAAGGACGATTGTTGTCTTGTGGCGTTCTGAGAGCCCATTGAATCTTGGAGATATTGTGAAAATCTCAGTAGGTCTTGATCTCTGAGGACTGGACGTAGGCATTGTTGTTAGGCCGAACCAGTATAACTCTCTGTGCTCAAATCTTCTCTACTCTACTCTATCCACTATATTTACATATCACCATCTCAAACGAAAAATTTATAACATCACCCAATTCACCCCCCTCTTGGGTGAAGCTTGCCTCTTACAAATACATCACAACCTTGTAAACCGGAAACATACCATATCCATTGTATATGGTTGCAAAACTGAGTTTATAGTTTGAATAGATTTAAAGTTGGATGACTCACACATGAATGATGCAACAATAGCATAGTAACAACAATTTAATGTGGAAATCCATAAAACCAATACATCAGAGAGCCCAAAAAAACTGTGGTAAAAATGATAACAAGAGCATTTTTTCTGACTAACAGCTTGACAAAATTGTCAATAAACCTTACATGGGATGGAATTGAATTTACCAATGATAAACAATGCAACAACATAGCTAAACTTGTGACACAATAATATATTTAGTATTAAAATCAAATTAAGGTATTTGTTGACCAAATTTCCTAAACCTTTCAATGGAAAGGAAATAAATTACTAATGTAACTGTTCATTAAATCATTCCACAACACCACAGCTTGTAAAACTGATTCAAATTCTTGTGCCATTGGCAATGCCTTTTTTTTTTCCAAATAATGACATTTCCGTCTTTTAATACCAGTAACGTAACTAAGACAGTTATCTCCACCGTAAATATATTTACATCAGTAAAACTGCATAGTTTACCACACTACTCAAACATATGTAATCCCCACATATCATCAGCCATGGCTTTATAATATACTTATTTTTAAACAAATCAGTTACTCAGGACAAACATATTTACTTTTACAGAACCACATCACAAGTCACACCATTTGTTTTCCCACGGTTCCTCAATTATTAATGATTAATAATATATGAGATAAATTATATTTAAAACCCATAAGAACCCAAACACATGGCATTTATGCTGTGGCAAAAAAGAAGGCATATGTCATAACCATAGCAACCAATGAGTAGCACACACAGCTAGGAATAACATAGGTCTAAACCATGAACTATGTTGTAGAATGGAAAATCACGTACCATTTGCTCAAATCCACTGGGTGTAGTAACAAGAAACTCAATTGCAGATTGAACCGTAGATCCCCATCTCTATTGTGGCTTGATTAGTGCAAAACCCACTGCTTCTAGAGTTCAATCTCACAGTTTTCTCCATGATTTTTTACCACTTTTCATTTAGCTCATGACCCAAAAGATCATAATAGAAAAGGCTTTATTTCAACATATGTTGATTAGCTCTTCGTTTAAATTCATTTCAGTTTAAATCTTTATTCTCATGCGCATCTCCACACACTCGGCCTTCCTGCATATTCTCAACACACGAACACTAGATCATAGGTAAAAAAACCAGATGTCTTGCTAAATTCTCTAGGTAAATAAAATGTGACGAAAAGTTAAATAATAAACTCATCTCATTTTCTTTGTGATCAACCAACTAGATTGGAGAAGACCACATCATCATGCTTACAAAATCAGCAGGAATTATCTCCTAAGATTGTTGGTGTCAGCACCTCACACCATACTGATTGTTAGCGTTATCACTTATTGAAACACAACAAACATAGTTTGAGTCACGTCCAAGGACATTGTCCTTGTGAGATATTCCGCATCCCCCCTACTAGATCAGGAAGCGGCACTCCCAGGATAAAACGAACCCTTCCTGCTGAAAGCAGGGTGATAGAACTACAGAAAGATATCATTGTAACTCAGAATAAGAGATAGGAGAAGAGCTCGGGGACCTTGGTGTAACTAGACCTCGGTGTTCTCATCTCAATACTTTGAACTTACTTCGTACATTGCCTTTTATAGGTAGAAATCATGTGACCATTGAGCAGCAATAATGACCATTAATGACGATTGAATGACAATTAAAATGACAGTTACAAAACAAGTATTAATGACAATTTAATGCAATGAAACCTTTTAAATGTCATTAAAATCGTTTAATTAAAATTCGAACGGTCAGTTTAAAAACTCTTCTTATCAGCCTTTTTACTAACTCAAGCTCATGTTTAATTATATATAGGGTGTTCCCAATCTTGAGTTATATGAGACTTCTTCCTTTGACACACTCACACACAATATTTACAACATAGGTCAAATGTTAAAAGAAAACTTCAGTTTCAGTTTTAGCGGTAGTTGGTGACAGACAGCTGCTAAAACACATTAGGAATGCAAATGGATGTTCTGGATAGCGGTTTGTCTCATAGGCACTGCTAAATTCTTAAAATTTGCAATGCATACACTCAAAATAGTGTGTCAGAACTGTATTGTGTTTTACAGAAATGAACAGGTCATAGATACTTTTATATCTCAAACCAGTAAAGAATATTTGGAGGGTCACAAATGGTTTCATATTTTGCTTTTGTTCATTGAGAATGAAATGCGTTATCATCTTAGTGACATTGTAGTGACTTGGAAACTCTAGTTAGTGGACAAGTGAAGAGATTTTTGTAGAAATGATATGATTAGTGGACAATGGAATCCCAACAATGAATATAGATTTGTCTGGAATTCATGTCTTTGAGGAAGAAAACAGCAGCATTGAAAATATCAGGTTCACAAATCCTGATGTACCTCTGTCTCAGGCTGAATCAATGGAAAAGGACACGAAGTTATTTCCTAATTTCGCTTTGTCTATGGCTGACATGGAATCGTTCCGATATTCCAGGAAAGGCTACCCAGTTTAGAGGAGCATGATGAATGGTGAGCATCTGATCTGTTTCTATATTTTACTTGAATAATCCATTTAGTATATTTTATTTGCTCAAGAGATCTGTTATTGCAGGTGTATTCTTTAACAATGAGTTATTCATATGACTGAAATCCATTTCTATGCTTGCCTTGGAACCGATATTTCACGCAACATAAAACTCTTTTGTTGGACTGAGAAAACAAAACAACTTACATCAAATCATATGTTGAAATTTGTTTTTAAGGTTTTATCAAATGCTTTCTTTTTAGTTAAAATGGTTGGATTTTTTAATGGGTCGAACCATTCTCAAGAAGTTTTGTTCTGATTATAGTGATTCATATTTTCTTCCCTTAGCGTGACCTTGTGTCTTACTAGAAAGTGATTTATTTCATGATTGACAAGTTTCAGAAGGTGAAAAATGTGAGTTCAATACCATAATTTTTTTTTTCCAGATTTTACATGCACATGAAGGAGTCAGTTGCTTTGTTGCTACTGGTGACCTATCATCATGCTAGTAATGTCTTATAATTGCATGTAATGTTGGGAAACAACCTCTACTGGTGATAAAGCACGTTGAGCACCCAGATATTGGTACGATGATATGGGTTATGATAGAGTTGCTTTCGCTGGTCAAAATTATAAAAGTAAAAATAGGAAGATACAAGAAAGAGGAAAGCCTCTTTCTGATGGTCAGGGCTTTAACCTAAAGATATTTACTCTTTTGGGGAAACAAACTAAGCATTAGAGTTGCTTTAGGGTTGCTATAGGCCTGACCTCGGAAAGGGTTGTATTGGGGGTTGTGAGAGTCACTTTTTCGACTTATAATAAGGGTTGGTTTCTCCAGAGGAAGGCATGGACTTGTTTGCATTGAGACTTTGGTGGGAGAGCTCTGACCTCGAAAGTCAGATTAGGGGAGGAGGAAGATCATCTCTCCTTATCATTTTATCTTTTTAAGTTAGTGTATTTCAGTGTTAGTGAGAGTGACTGTGCTATCTTGTATCCTTTGGGTGTGTTGTGTTGGTGTGGTATGTTGTATTGTGACCTCCTTCTGTTCTTAAGGAGGAAGTATCTTGTGATTTAGTGTAGTTTCAGTGTTGTTTCTCTACTGTTTGCACATTGGCCTCAATGCTTTCTTCTAGGGCACCGAGTGAAATGTCTTACAATATATGAGGTAAGGAAGTTTACAAGCCATTGTCTGCGAGCTGCCTTAAGCTGGATATATCAGTCGGCATTTCATTTGGAATCAGAAGCTTTAGACATCATTATTGTCAAAAAGCAATTTAATCTCACCCAGCAACATGATTTATCACAAAAAAAGGCACTCTATGGCAAGATATATTTCCCAAATGTTAGGAAGTCTTTGTCTACGGTCTCTTTTAGGACTTGCAGTCAGGTTTATTTCTTTAGGATACGTAACCATATCTTTTGTCCTATTTCTTCTTGTGTACCCCAACTTATCTTGTTCATCAAGATCATTGTGTCTTCTTTTCAAACAAAAATAAGTCTTACAATTGTTTCTTTTTATTTATTTATTTATTTCCTGGATAACATGCTTCTGCAGTAATGAATTAGGATTAACCTTGTATACCTTGTACATGCTTTCAAGGGAACC
Source organism: Inga laurina (assembly GCA_963855925.1). Lineage (NCBI taxonomy): Eukaryota > Viridiplantae > Streptophyta > Magnoliopsida > Fabales > Fabaceae > Inga > Inga laurina. The sequence continues at coordinate 9,986,911 of OY979702.1, forward strand.
CCTTGGCCCAATGTCTGTGTCTAGCTCTACTATGGATCTCTAACTTGGAGGTTCCATTCTGGGGAGTTGATGCCTAAATTGACCATTACATGTGCGGACACAGGATTCCTCAGTCTTCCTCCTCGGCCTCACCTTGCCAACAATGTCACCTGGCAGGAAATCTAGACTTTACTGAAGAAATTTGAACCTCAGCCTATTCATATTATTTCCTCTGATTTATTTGTTTCTTATTTTCAGCATTTTATTTGTTCTGTTACATTTGCATCTTTGTACAGCCTCACATTTCTTATTAATATCATTTTGTCCTTTTTATAAAAAGAAGAATTAACCTTGTATCAAGGTTTAACATTTTGCAGTAATGAACTGAGAGGAGAAAATAAGAGAAAACACAAAAAGAAAGAAAGAGTGAGTGGGGATGAATGGAACTTAAACATTGTGTTTAATTCAGAATTAGTTATATATATGATTCTAATAAATTTTAAATATATTTATTTTAAAATGTATTCAAATATTAATCTAATTACATAAAAATAAGGGTTAAAATGCAAATCTACAAATAATATTTTTTCAAAATTGTAGCTGGCATCAAAAAATTTTATTGGATGCAAAAATATACATGAACTTTTTAAAATGAGAAAAAATAACAAACATTTTATTACTAATACCAATCATGTTGCTCTTCTAAGGACCAATGAACAAATAAAAATAAATTAAAATCAGGCATACTTACACACGTACACTAGAACATGTTTTTGTCTTTCACAATTTCTTCCTAATGTTCCCGTCTTTGACACGAGTATACAGAGAGAGAGAGAAGGTGAGTTATATACAAACTCTCAGCATTTTGTAACACTTCTCTCTCATTCTACGTAAGTAATTAACATCCTTAATATACTCAAACTAATTAGGTAATAGCCAAAGGAGTATTAATTATTATTTGCTGGATGACATGCTTCTGCAGTAAGGAATGATCCTTGTATCATCATGGTTAAACATTTTTCAACCAGTATTCTTGAACTCATGCTGCACAATATTAAGGCATAATAAAGTTGTTCTTGTTCCATCACACTGCTCAAGTGCACGAGGAAGACAAAAATAAAGAGAGAGAAAAGGGAGATTGGGGGGGGGGGGAATAAAGGAAGAAGGGGGAAAGAAAAGAGGGGGGGGGGAGAGAGAGAGAGAGAGGAAAAATAGACGTGTCGCAGAGTGAGAGGAGAAGAAAAGATGGTGGGGATCAGGGAAACTAAAGAAAGATTGTTCAGATTTTTTAACTTTATTAAGAATTATATATTAATACATATATTTTTAGTATATTTTAGAAAAAATTAATTTATTGATTATGTGTATGTTTGGATTAACAGTAGAAATTACTTTTTTAATGTGATTTATGGTATATAAAATAGGTTTATAAAAGGAGTTTTGTGTCGATTTGTTTGATTATATTTTTCTAACATTTTCTCAAATAGGCCTTATATTTTTTTCAGCATCTTGTAAGTTGTAAGTAAATTCTCTTACTACCAACTACAATTTAATCTCAATAATTTTAATCATTTTATAATTCAGCCCCTGTATTTTAAAAAATAAAATTATAGACATTTAGGTACCTATCACAAGTCCATTTTGAAAGAAATTGTTGTTCTCAAATATAAGCACACCTAAGAGGATTATTAATACCCATTTTTTTAATTTTACCCTATTGCATGAATTAAAAGGTAAGAGAGATTGTACACATATTTTAATAAAGGTAAACTTACTGATTTTATAAATTTAATAAATATCCAATGACTTAAAAGTCTTAACTGTTATTCCCTCACACATGAAAATTAGTTGAAATCAATATTTGAGTGATATATAGTAAAGATAAAAAAATTAAATTATAAAATGGTTAAAACTATGTAAATGATGAGTTTTGGTGAGTAAAAATCATAAGTATTGGAAAAAAAATTATATATATATATATATATATATATATATATATATATATATATATATATATATATATTTAAACTTATTCAAATAATAAAATCATATGATATATAATTAATACTTAAATAGTTCCACACGCTAGTCTAAACCTTTTAAAATCTTAAAAAAAACTTCTTGTTGTTGTTTACCTGCATAATACTACATATACATTTAAAACAATTATTTCAGGAAAATAATGTATTTGATATCTATTTGTAGTTATTTTATAAATACTTAATTAATTGTAAAATTAATTTCAAAACAAAGAACAGTTCTAACAAATTAATATAGTAGCATATATTATTTATAAATTTTTAAATAAGAAAAAAAAAGCTTAAATACCTTTTGAATTTAGAAAATTCCATAATATCTATTGAAAATGCAAAATGATCAAAAGGTAGTAGAGATCAATTTGAGATTTTAAAGTGGTGCTATTTTAAAATAATGCTCCTCAATTTTTAATTTAAAAAAAATAGAAAGAAAAAGGCACCCTCACAGGAGTGCCATTGCTAGCCAGCTTTCAAAGCTCTGGCGCTGACTGGCTAGCACCCTCCATCCATTGGAGCTTTAGATGCCGGACTCCACAACTTTGGTGCTGGTGGCTATTTTTTTTTTTTTTGGATTAATTTTGTTTTAAAAAAATTTGAAGCCAAAATGGTGAAGGTGGGACTTGAATCTACCCACCATTGGTATCCAAAAAACTTGGTGACCATTCTTTGATATATGTGTGTATGTATATGCATAACATTATATATATAGTACAAATAATGTTTTACTCATTAATTATATTTATATAGTGAATGACAATATTTATAAAGGTATACTTATATTGAAATGTATTGATTAAATGAGTAAAGATATTGATTAAATTTAGTCAATACATTTATATTTATAGTTAATATTTTTCTTCATTTAGTCAATATGTTTTAATATAAGTATACCTTTATCGCTTTATATTTAAATGTCTATAATTAATACATTTTTTCATTTGGTCAATACGTTTACTCTTTTAATCAATATATTTATTGATTTAGTCAATATAAGTATACCTTTACACATGCCGTTCATTGAAATGGCAAATACGACTGCAAATTGAGGGACACTATTAAAAGATTTCCAACACTTACAAATCCTAAATCGAACCGTTATCGCCCTTTAGGTCATTTTGCATGTTTAAGAGACATTGTTATAGGGTTGCTCAAATTCAAAAGTTAATCTTTCTCCCTTTTAAATACTTCTATCGGGTCTAGGCTCTATTCTAATTTTTGGTATCCTTTTTCCCATCTATTCCCCGCACTTTCTTCCTGCTCCCGTCCTCCGTTTCCGATGGAGACTGTCGGTGTCGGTGAACATGTGGTTGCCTGCAGCTTCAATGTGGGCCTTTCACTTTCTTTGTCTTATTCATCTTTCATCCTTCTCTCTCTTCCTTCCCCTTATTTATCATATTTGCATCAAAAAAGTAAAAATGGTACGTACACTTCGCAGCCACATTATATTAGTGTTTGGATTAATTTTTTTTAATAATTTTTATGACTTATAAGATAAATATATAAGAGAAATTTTATCTCAAATTACACAAACCATAATTTAAAACCATGATTTAGACAGACACACGTTAAAAGAAGAAAAGTAAATACTAAATAGCATGTGATATGAAATTGGCGGGAAAAAGGAGCATTGTATATCAGTATTTAAGTCAAGTCTTCTCGGTCAGCCGTTGGCGGGAAAAAGGAGCATTGTCACAGTGAACCACAAAAGCTGGAAAATTGTGATGTCAGATGAATGAGAGGGAAAAAGGAAACTTCCTTCCTACTTCCTAGATCTCCATTGTTTCTCCGTCAATTCTACGGCAGATTGTTAAGCTCTCCTGAAACAGATAGAAACAGAGTGAGGTGGCGGTGGTTGCAATGGAATGTTTGGTGGATGTTTATTTCCTTTATTCATTACCCTTTTGCTTTATTATCATCATTATGTTTATTTTCATGAGTGTGTTTCCTTTCTAATTGTATAAATAGGAGCTAGCTATTCTCTTGTATTTTTTCAGAGTTTGATTAAGAAAATTGTGTGTATGGTTTCTGAACCATTTTGGTACCAGAGCATTGTTCCAGAGGGAGAGAAAACGAGAGAGTGAGGAATAGGTTGAGAGAAACACCGTTGGAAAAGAAAGGGTGTGCGAAATTCCATCCTACCGACGGATTTTCAGAAATCTGACCCCGCCATCGTCTTCAGAACGTCCCAAAACCCAGGACAAGCTTCGGCTGCCGCCGTAAACCACCGTCACGCGCCATCACGCGCCGCCCCTGTGTCCAACGCGCCGTCAACAGAGCTACACGCGCCGGCCACGCGCATCAGACCACCGTCACGCGCTCTCACGCGCCACTGCTGTGTCCCACGCGCAGTCTCCGGAGCACACGCGCCGGCCACGCGCTGCAGAAGGTTGAAGACGACTCCACGTCATCGACCACGTCAGCAGAGTCTGACCAGTCAACGCCACGTCACCCAATCACAGCCTGCCACGTGTCGAAATCGTCACGTCAGCGGAACCGTCAGCGTCTGCCACGTCACAAGTCCAGTCAGCGACCACGCCAGCAGTCAACGCCAGGTCAAGCGAATCAGTGACTGCCACGTGTCATTCCTGCCGAGTCAGCATAACGGTCAGCCAGAAATTTGTTTAAATTACAGTTTTGTGCCCTAAATACTGCGATAATTACACTTTAGGCCCCTGAACTTTCAGTAATTTCAATTTGACCCCTATAATTTGCCAAAATTACATTTTAGGCACCTGAACTTTCTGTAATTTCAATTTGACCCCTAGACTTTGCCAAAATTGCACTCTAGGCCCCTGAACTTTCTGTAATTTCAATTTGATCCCTAGAATCTGCCAAAATTGCACTTTAGGCCCCTGGACTTCCTGTAATTGCATTTTGACCCCCATAAACTGCCAAAATTTGCATTTTTTTGGACCCTTAACTACCTGAACTTACATTGTTGCCCGAATTTCCTGTTTTACCCCTGATTTTTCCATAAATACAAGTCCTTCCCCTACCTTTCTGCCTAATAAACCAGTCAAACAAACCACAAAATGCCTCCAAGACGCAGGAATAGGCACGAGATTGAGATGGAAGAGATGAGACACCGGATTCAAGAACTAGAGGCCACTATAACAGAACAGCAAGCCGTGCTCGAAACTCGTAGAAACCACTCAGAAGATGATTTGAATAGCCACAGCTCGTCATCCCCTGACTACCGTCAGCGTCCTCGACAACAACCATTCCGCCTTAATGATATTAAGGTAGACATTCCTGAATTCGAGGGAAGACTCCAACCGGACGAATTCATTGACTGGCTACAAACTGTGGAACGAGTCTTTGAGTATAAAGAGATTGCAGATGAGCAGAAAGTTAAAATTGTTGCTATCAAACTAAAAAAACATGCCTCCATCTGGTGGGAGAATCTCAAAAGAAGGCGTGAAAGAGAAGGAAAGAGTAAGATAAGAATGTGGGACAAGATGCGACGCGAGCTCTCACGAAAGTTTCTTCCTGACAATTATTATCAAGATAATTTCCTTCAATTACATAATCTTCGCCAAAAGGTTATGTCTGTAGAGGAATATACCAGGGAATTTGAGAAGCTTATGATGAAATGTGATATACAAGAAAGGGAGGAGCAAACAATAGCTCGATATCTTGGAGGATTAAATACAAACATCGCCCATCCAGTACAACTCCAGCAATACTGGACTCTGGACGACGTCATTCGTCTAGCGATCCGCATCGAGAAACAGTTGATTAGAAGACCTCCCTACCAGTCGTCTTCCTTAACTGAAATTCCTTTTGAGGGACATGAAGCACATGTGTATCAACCTACACAAATGCATCAGCATAGCTCCTCAAGCAAGCCCACACAAGAATATCAACCTAGCTCTTCAAGTAAGCCTCCACCTAAGGTTGCTAAAGAATTTAGCTCTAAAGCACCTAAGTGCTTCAAATGCCAAGGGTTCGGTCATATCGCTTCAGAATGTCCTACCCGCAGAGTTGTTACTATTATTGAAGGGGAAACTTTTGCAATATTTGAAGAAGAAAAGGATTCTATGCCTGATAAAGAGCCGGTCTTTGATGAAGAGCCAATTTTTGATGAAGAAGTCATTCATCCTGACCACGGTGAAACACTTGTCATTAGACGAAGCTTGCATACAGCCATAGAAGAAGAAGAGCCTTGGCTACGTCACAACATTTTTCATACTCGCTGCACTACTCAAGGTAAAGTTTGTGACGTCATTATTGACAACGGAAGTTGTGAAAATGTAGTCTCTAACTACATGGTAGAAAAATTGCAAATACCAACCCACAACCATCCGTACCCATACAAGCTCCAATGGTTTAACAAAGGAAGCGCTGTAAGAGTGTCAAAACGATGCCTTATTACTTTTTCTATCGGTAAAAGGTATCATGATGAAGTTTGATGTGATGTTGTTCCGATGGACGCTTGTCATCTTCTTCTAGGAAGACCTTGGCAATATGATCGACACGCTTTGTACGACGGTCATACAAACACATATTCCTTTAAGAAGGATAATGTGAAGATTCAGCTCGAACCTTTGCCACCCGATAAAAACATCAAAGCCAAAGATAAGTCCAAGATGTTTTTACTTAAGCATAAGGCTCCTGATCTATCCCCGTATCTTGATGATGAAGTTGTTTTGACTCGAGGACGAGTCCTGTCCAACCCCGGGAGGATGAAACAGATAGAAACAGAGTGAGGTGGCGGTGGTTGCAATGGAATGTTTGGTGGATGTTTATTTCCTTTATTCATTACCCTTTTGCTTTATTATCATCATTATGTTTATTTTCATGAGTGTGTTTCCTTTCTAATTGTATAAATAGGAGCTAGCTATTCTCTTGTATTTTTTCAGAGTTTGATTAAGAAAATTGTGTGTATGGTTTCTGAACCATCTCCTCTTTTACCTTCCTCACAAATTTTGAGTTGAGGTTCTCAGCTGATACCAGAGGCATCCGCAGTTGCTGGCAAAGTAGCAATTCTGGTCCCTCTGCGTTTAGTTATCATGGCACCTCAAGGACTACCATCCTCCTCCTTCACCGGCGACTGGACTTGGGACGTGTTCCTTAGTTTCAGAGGTGAAGATACCCGCACCAATTTTACCGGCCATCTCTACAATTCTCTCCGTCAAAAGGGTATTATTACCTTCATGGATGATGTGGGTCTCCAAAGAGGGGAAGAAATCACTCCAGCTCTTGTTAATGCCATTCAACAATCTAGGATTGCCATCGTTGTTTTCTCCAAAAATTATGCTTCCTCGACTTTTTGCCTTGATGAGCTTGCCCACATACTTCATTATGTCAGAGAAGGTCGGCTGGTGTGGCCGGTGTTCTACGGCGTTGATCCATCAGAAGTGCGACAACAGCGTGGGAGTTACGGAACGGCGTTGGAAAAACACGAGGATCGATTCCGATCCAACCCGGAGAAAGTGAGAAAGTGGAGGGAGGCTTTATCTGAGGCGGCTAACCTATCTGGCTGGCATTTCAAACACGGGTAACTTTCAAAGCAACTTTCTGTTATTATTGTTGTCGATGATGTATGCATGATTCTTATTTCTTCAAAAAGTGGAATTGAAAGATGTAAGAGTATACACTAAATTTGACTACTAACTTCGGCCTCACTTCTCATGATTTTATGTTTTCTGGCAGATCTCAACCTGAATATGAATTTATAAGTGGGATCATTGAAGAGGTATCCAAAAAGATCAATCGTGCTCCTTTACATGTAGCTAATCACCCTGTTGGACTAGAATCTTCTGTTCAGGAAGTGATCTCACTTTTGAAACTTGGATCTGGTGAAGGATTTATCATGGCAGGGATCCATGGAATCGGTGGAGTGGGTAAATCAACAGTTGCACGTGCGGTTTATAACCGCGTCGGCGATCAATTCGAAGGTGTATGCTTTCTTGCTGATATTAGAGAGAAGGCAAGTAACAAGCATGGACTTGTACAACTTCAAGAGACGCTACTTTCTGAAGTTGTTGCAGAAAACAATCTCAGGCTTGGAGATGTTCATAGAGGGATTCCAATTATTAAAAGAAGGCTCTGCCGGAAGAAGGTTCTTTTGATTCTTGATGATGTTGATAAGCTTCAACAGTTACAGGCAATAGCAGGAGGACCTGATTGGTTTGGATCAGGCAGTAGGATCATTGTCACAACAAGAAACAAAGATTTGCTTGCTGCTCATGGGGTGGAAAAATTATATGAGGTGAAAGAGCTAAATGCTAATAAATCCCTTGAATTGTTGAGCTGGAATGTGTTTAAGAAAAACAGAGTTGATCCAGGTTACATGGATGTTTCAAACCGTGCAGTCTTTTATGCTAATGGCCTTCCATTGGCTTTGGAGTTAATAGGCTCTAACCTATTTGGTAAAACAATAAAAGAATGGAATTCTCTGCTGAACAAGTACGAAAGAATTCCTAATAGAGAGGTCCATGAAATCCTGAAAGTAAGCTATGATAGTTTGGAAGACAATGAGAAGGAAATTTTCCTTGACATTGCTTGTTTCTTTAATAAATTAGAACTGAGTTACGTCAAGGGAATGCTCTTTGCACATGGCTTACATGAAGAAATTGGAGTTCGAGTCTTGATAGACAAATCTCTCATAAAGATTGATGGTTCTAACCGTGTGAGAATGCATGACCTAGTTCAAGACATGGGCAGAGAAATTGTTAGGCAGGAATCGACATTTGAGCCTGGAAAGCGTAGTAGGTTGTGGTTTGATGAGGACATTGTTCATGTTTTGAAAGAAAATACGGTAAATGACATTGGTCTCCATGGTTTTGCTTTTTTATTTGAAGTATTTTGGTGAAATATGAAATGGATTGTTTGTTCTCTTTTTGTTTTTCCCACCATCTGATCTTGCTGTCAACATTTGATTGAGGCTTGACATATTATAAGTTAAAATTAGTTAAGTAGTTATTGTCTCAATATGGATATGACATTCCTAATAATTATGTGGTTTGTTTATGCTTTGGCTTTCAAAGGGAACTGAGAAAATTGAAGTCATTATGCTGCATTCTTGCAAAGATAAAGAAGTGCAACGGAGTGGATTGGCGTTCGAGAAGATGAAAAACCTGAGAATCCTTATTTTAGTGAATGTGCGCTTTTCCAGAGTCCCCGAATATCTCCCAAATACTTTGAGAGTATTGGACTGGAGTGGATATCCATCACCGTCTTTACCATCTGATTTTAATCCCAAGAAACTTTTCATACTTAGCCTACCCGAAAGCTGCCTTCGTACTTTCAATCCACCGAAGGCATGTATAGATTTTATGGTTTCTAGCTCCTTTCATATATTCTACTGGTCTTATCTATTGGTGATAAGTTAATTGTGATCATTTTGCAGGTGTTTCATTCTTTATGTTTCCTGGATTTTGAAGGTTGTAAATCCTTAACACAAGTACCTAACCTATCCAGGCTGCCTAACTTGGGGGCGTTGTGTCTTGATAATTGTACAAATTTGACTAGTGTTCATAAGTCAATTGGGTTTCTTGATAAGCTCAGATTGTTGAGTGCCCAAGGTTGCACTCAGCTTGAAATGTTGGCATCTCACATCAATTTGACTTCTCTTGAGACTATGGATCTTAGGGGTTGCTCAAGTCTTCGGATTTTCCCACAAGTATTGGGAGTCATGGAGAATATAAGAGACATTTATTTGGATCAGACCTCCATAAAAGAACTGCCATTTTCAATTGGAAACCTTGTTGGGCTGAAACGGCTATACTTGAGGCATTGTGCAGGGCTTGGACAACTACCAAGCAGCGTATTTACAATCCCCAAACTTGAGCTGGTGCTGTCTTATGGGAGCAGAGGGTTTCAATTATTTAAAGGGTATGAAATTCAAGAAAAACAGAGATCAGAGGTGTCTGAAGCCACGGTTTTTCTCCATTCTCTACCAGAATGCAGGAACCAAACTCCAACTTGCGCTCATTTCAATCATGACCTTAATGGGTACTGTATAAGCAAAAGTGAAACAAATGTCATTCAATTATTTACTCTTCCGGATACTTTGGTTAGTTTTGCTCTGCTTCCCAGAGCTAGCACTGGAGGTCCTCATGTTTCAGGCTGCCCTAGAATCCTGCCATTTGAGGAGAAACTAGGGAAAATGTCAAGAGCCTTCTATGCAAGAAGGGAATCATCAGTGTCTTTCTGGTTTTGTGAGAAATTCCCAAAGATAGCCATATGTGTGATTGGGGGATCAGGCACCATAAGAGACGTTTCAATCTTGGATATTAGGCTGAGAGTTTTTGTCAATGGTTCTGAGCAATTTATTTGTTTGTGTAATTACATAATCTATAAACAAAATATGGCATCAGAACATATAATTTGGTGTGGCCTACGATGCAAACATGAGAAGGTGATTTCAACACATAAATGGAATCATGTTCAGGTTTTGTGGGAGTTGAAATACCACAGGCCATATGATCCTTGTAGGGAAATTCCAGACGACAATGGAATCCTGACATTGAATATAGCTCTGTCTGGAATTCATGTCTTTGAGGAAGAAGACAGCAGCATTGAAAATATCCGGTTCACAAATCCCAATATCTCTGTGTCTCAGGTTGAAACGATCAGAGATGACTATAGTATATTCTATCCTCTATTGGATCTTTCATGGGACCGCTGTTTCCCGTTACTTAACCAATTGAGAGGTACCATCTGTTTCTCTAGTTTGATTTAATCTTGCCTGCATCTTGTTCTTTGCTTGAGGGATTTGTTCTTACTGACACACCACTTTTACAATGAGTTATTCATATAAATGAAATCAGTTTCTTTGCTTACCTTGAAATTGGTGTTTCACTCTTGATGCTAAATTGTTACTTTTCGCTGCAAAATAACTGTGCTTTTTCACTCCTTTTCAACTGGACTCAAATAATTTCTGTCAAGTTTGATTCTAGAATTCATTTATTTAGTACTTGTCAAGTAAAAAAAAGAATTAATTTATTTAGTAGAGTTTAATTTTGAATTTTTATGTGCTTTATGTATTCTTCATGTACAACAACACTTCCTATTGGTAAATATAATAACTGCATAAGAAATATGATACCAGCTTGCAATTTATTGTGGACATGAATGCTCTTTTCTTAATAAATATTCCAGCTGATTTACTTATCGAGTTCGAGTCAAATTTGAGCCTTTGAAATTAATAAAACTATGTCTGGAGGCATCAATCTATTTCATCTTTTGCAGGAGCATATTTGTCAGTTTTTTCCCCCAGAAAAGCATATTTTGGTCAGTTACATACATGAATATATCAGTTTATGTACATGTATTGTTATCATATACTGAATATATGCTAGTTACTCCTCCAATCTTAAATATAGGAGCTAGATCAGCTTACTTTGGCCCTAAATATAAGGGAGATGGCTTCTCTCCTTTGCCATTAACATCCACTACCATTCTTTTCTCTAAAACCGCACCATTTTGTGTGCAAAGTTATTGGTATTGATCACTGCTTTTTAACGAAGCCGTATGGAAAATTACTGGTAACAAAAAAAGTATATTTTAATTACTTTTAAGAAGTTAAAAATTACTATTTAAGTGATTTGGCTAGCTACTATAGTCAATGTGAATATCTTGTCTTCTCAAGTTAAGAAGAAAAACAAGTTTTTTGAGAAATGAAGTGTGTTATCATCTGGTAATTAAAATTGTGTTACTGCAGCGTTATATAATGCATGGCGAGAAAGAAAATGATGTGAAATGGAGGTATCTGGTGAACTCTAGTGAATGGACAAGTGAAGAGATTTTTGTAGAAAGGATATGATTAATGGATGTGGTTCGTGCTGTTTTTATTTTGATGGTTCATAACATAACAATAATATATAGTGTAATATTTGGATATTTACATTTTTTGTCTTCCTTAATTTTTAGTATATTGCTTATAAGGATAATGGTGATATATAACTTTATGTAGATATCCTAAGGATGGGCTATATTCGCTCTGGTCACGCAGCTGATGATCCTAAAATGGAGTTCCCTTTACTTACTTTAGTAGAACTTAGGCGGCTGTTTTGCTGTTTGTCCTGGCCGGAGCAAGAATTTATAGTCTGGGTTCGTGCTCTAATTTTGAGATTGAAGGTAAAGTGGAGAATTATCTATCCAATTTTAACCAAAAACTTATACATGATTAGTTTTCATGATGTTAATTGGAGCAAAAGGTTTGCATTATATATTTTATATCATGCTTAAGTGATTTAACTAGCTACTAAATTCAGCGTGAATATCGTCCTATGTTAAGAAGAAAAAACAGTTTTGGAGAAATGAAGTGTTATATCATCTGGTAATTCACTATATTCAATGTGAATTTCTTGTCTTCTTAAGTTAAGAAGAAAAACAAAAAGTTTTTAAGAAACAAGAACTTGCAAACTCAAATTGAAAAATCAAGGTTCAAGTTCTGAAGTTTGAATATGGAGATTATTTATATGCAAGTAGTTGCCAACGCTATTGGGAGAACAAGAGAGGGGTAGAGGCCGCTGGGCTGGGTCACCGCATCTCTTTGACCAAGAGCTCCGAATGTGGCGCCAAAGAGCTGGACCTGAGGAGACACCGACTTCCACTGTTGATTCATCTTCATCAGCAGCGGTGAGAGAGCTGAAGAGAAAGAGAGAAAGAGAGAAAGAGAGTGATAACGTGAGTTTTGAATCAGAGGAGGACAGCGAGCTACAGTTCTTCTTTCACCAAAACAACTGAACCAGAGGATCTTCATTCTACGTTTTGTATCTCTGTTTTCCTTTCACTACCTCACTTTGATTTTCATTGTGATGTTGAATGTGAATTTTGATGGTGTTGTGATGGACTGAATTAAAGGCATGTGTGGCTATATTTTTCTTGCAACCTAAGGGATTTATAAACTTATTTGAGGTTTAGATATTATTCCTATTGATTAGTTTTGTTTAATATTAATTTAGTTTATTTAATTTTGTTATTATCGTTTATTACTTGGTGATTGATTGGTCATCATTGGGCATGTTTAGGGAACTTATGATCCCTTTAATATAATAAATGTGTATGACAAATGAGTCAAGTCAAGCTCAATTGTGGCTTCTCTCACAATTTACTGTTCATATAAACAGTGCCAGCTTCCATGTGACTTCGTGTCATTGCTTCACTTCATGATATGGCTCAGTGGCTCGGGGAATGGGAAGCATGTGGGTGGAACAGTCAAAATTATTATGAAGAGGTTCCAATACAAAAAACTCCGGGGATGAGAAGCACATGGGTGGAGCAGTCATCATCAATATATAATATAAATTTCTTCCAAAAAAAACTGTTCCCGAGGATTCTACGGTTGTGATTTCTTTTCATCTCTTTTAACTTCTGCTGATCGATGTCATGAATTTTAGAATATACCTTCCCTCACTGTCTCCATTGGAAATTCAAACATGCTTTCTATCAAACCTCCTGCCTTTAATATTCTTTTGAGGGGAGGGGCTACAATTAGCCCTCCGTCAACTCTTCCCACATCCGTCTTCTCCATAGGTTTCTTTTTCCTCTCAACACTCTCCTTCATCTTCGCTGATGATGGAATATTCTTCAACTTCAAAGCCTCCTTCATCTTTTTTTTTTTTTTGAACTCCTTCATCTTTTTCTATTTCTTATCAATGAATCCATTATTCTTTTATAGGTGACGGAGGACGAAGAGAGGAACTCATCGCCGCCAGTGAAGCGAGGTAGAACCGCCATTGAAGAAGAGAGGAAGAACTACCTTCGGTCCATTTTCCTTGCTACCACCCAGTATGTTAGCCTTCGAAAACAAAGTATTAGAATCTGGTGATTGGTATTATCTACAATGGTGAAGAAAATAGAGTATGCTAATATCCTTTGCGCCAATACGTTAGCTTTTGAAAAGGAAATTCGCAAGGTTCATTACTAGAAGGTTTGGATCTGATCTTAACTACCCTACTTTTGGTTTTATCTTTTTTCATTTAGGATGTGATGGCGGACATAAAAGATAGAAATGACGCCGGAATCTGTAGAAAAGGGCGGTGAAGTTTGGTATGTGATGGTGAGAGAGAGAAAAGAGAGATAGACCGACAGTCACAGGTCCGGCCCTTCCTACTCCCTCCACTTCTTAAGGTCTCTCGCCGCGACTCTGTTCTGCTTCTGATGTGTCTCCAGTGCTGTGTCTCTCTGTATAAGGTGTGGAAGGTGATGCGTGTGTTGAGACCGGAGAGGGAAAGTGACGGTGGTGATGGAAATGACCAAAAGTGAGCCTGGTTCATCCTCTCTCATGGTAGCTCTGTCTCTCACCGATCTCTGAAACCCAAACTCTCGCTGAAGTTCGCCGGCGTGGTGAGAGTTAAAGGATGACGGTGGTCCACGGCGCTATGTCTCTCTCTACCAAAAACTCGCCGGTGATATTAGACTCATCGGCAACTGGATAGGACGGTGGTGGAGGGACAACGATGCTAGCGGTGGTGAAGAAAGTGGAGGTAATGTTGATGGTGCGTGATGGACGTGAGTCGGTGATTTGTGCTTTAGTTCCTAAGCCTGAATCAACCCATGTCAAGTCCTAAAAAAATATAGTAGCCACTTGCATTTGTTTAAGGCATAGATTAATGGTAGTGAAAAGCCCAGGGGGGCTTGGTCCGGTGGTTGAGACAAGGGAGGCAAAGATTCCCTCCCGCCTCCTAGGCTTGATCCCTGGGAAGTCCCTCCCAAGGGGCGCCCCGGATTAGTCTGCACCTTCGGGTGTGGAATACCGGGGGAAGAAATTCAAAAAAAAAAATGGTAGTGGGATCAATAATGAAATTCACCTTGATTAATTATCACTTTCTGCTTTTTCTTTATGCTTTAGTTTTTTTTAATCATCATTATCCTTCATCCCCCCAAATTGTCTTATTATTCCTCGCCTTTCCTATCATATTCTTCTTATTTTTTCTATTCATCACATCTTCATATCACTTCCTTTTTTTTTTTTTGGGTAAAGTACTAAAATACACATGAACTTTTCTCAAAAGTGCATTCAACACCATAAATTTTTTTTAGGTGCAAAAATACCCATGAATTTCTCAAAATGGGGCAAAAATGTCAAACCGTTAATTGGTACAAATGTCCGTTTTGTGGGACCCATAATATTATTTTTTGAGGTGCAAAAATACCCATGAACTTTTCTAAAGAGTGCACCCAACACCATAAAATTTTTTCTGGGTGCAAAAATGCCTATGAACTTTTCAAAAGTTTATGGTGTTGGGTGCACTCTTTAAAAAAGTTCATGGATATTTTTGTACCTCAAAAAATAATATTGTGGGTCCCACAAAACGGATGTTTGTACCAATTAACGGTTTGACATTTTTGCCCCATTTTAAAAAGTTCATGGATATATTTGCACCTCAAAAAAAATTTATGGTGTTGGATGCACTTTTGAGAAACGTTTATGAGTATTTTTGCACCTTAACCTTTTTTTTTTTTTTTAATGTATCCACATTTTTCTCTCCACCATTTTTATGTCTCCTCCTCTCACACTTTTTATGTCTATTCCACATACTGTGCCTTTTATTTTCTCTTCATGTAATCTTACCTACATCCAACACTTTTTTGGTTGATCAGCGATAATTTTTGCTAATTTTTTTTAAAGAGGTTTTCCATTTTCCCCCCCTCGAAAGAGGTTTTCCATTTGACTGATGCACAAGTTGGTCGTCAACAGGTTCAAAAAAAAGGTTACTTATACAGAGGTTCTCCCAGATAAAAAAGGTTGAGTAAAATATAAGAGAAACAGGTTACCTCATCATAATATGAGAATGTAAGTGGGTAACCCCACCAATAGTAAGTGTCATCGTGAGGGAACAAACAAAAACTTCTTTTCCTTTTCCCCTTGCTTGGATGAGGTGAAAAGGACGGAGGAAAGAAAATAGGAAAGAAAATCAGAGAGGAAAATGAAGAGGGAGATGGTTTTTCCCTTGCTTGGATGGTTGGAGAAAATTGAGAGGAATGGAAAGTTGGGGAGAAAATGGGGTGAGCCCCACGCCCAACTCTTTTCTCCAAATTTGGAGAGATTTGGAATACTAGATATCTATTTGGCATAGAACATGTGAACATATTACACTAAGGTTTATGAACTGAATTGAGTTTGGTTGATGCAAAATTTAGTTCTTGGAAAAACAAATATTCTATTTTCTGCCATATCAAAACAAAAAAAAACAAAGAAAGAAAGAAAGGAAAATTAATAAGTCATGTTGATTTTATATCTATAAAAGCATACTTTTAAATAATTATAATCAATTGCTTATGTTTAAAAAAATTATATTCGAATAATTAGAATCAATTTACATATATTGTAGATATACTTATTTCTCAAATAGAACTTATGCACATATATCCATCCAATGTTATCTTTATTGTCATAGAAATTGTTTATACTTCAGCAAACTGAAAAAGCTATTGTATCTATTTTTATTTAAATTTGAGTTGCATTGTTTTATGTTATGAACCAAATAAGCATTATTTGCTGTTGAAGGTGTACCGGATTATGTGATGGATTAACATGGGTTGAAAACAAGCGTAACATTGCTTTAATAAAATTGCGTGGGGGAGTAAATGCTAGTTGAACTTAATAAAGGGAATCTTAAATTAACTATGAAGTTAAATAATGTGGAATTTGATTTTAATCTAACAAGTATTTACATCCTACTACGTGTTGCATGAGATGAATATAATTCAATCTAAAATTGAAAGAAATTTTTATAAGCCCCCACCTAAAGAGAAACTCATAAAAGAAAATAATGCAGTTAAATGTAGAAAGAAACAACATTACCAAAAATTAAGGGATATGTTGCTGGAGGTGTGATTTCTCCATATGCACATGCATCAAATATGGATATAGCCAATATTATACCTAGAAATCGAAGTTAACCATAACAAATCTCTATATCCATTTATAAAGTGGCGGAAGTTTCCCAGCGCTACCATTGGAGTTCCTCATGTTTCGGGTCACTTCAGAATCCTGCCATTTGTGGAGAAACTAGGGAAAATATTAAGAGCCTTCTATGCAAGAAGGGGAAAATCAGTGTCTTTCTGCTATTGTAAGAAATTCCCAAAGATAGTCATATTTGTGATTGGGGGACCAGACACAGAAATAGACGATTCAATCTTGGATATCAGGCTGAGAGTGTTTGTCAATAATTCTAAGCAACTTATTTGTTTGTGTAATTACGTAGTCTATAAATGAAAAATGGCAAAACACATAATTTGGTGTGGCCTACGATGCAAACAGGAGAGGGTGATTTCTACACATAAATGGAATCATGTTCAAGTTTCCTGGGAGTTGAAATACCACAGGCCATATGATCCTTGTAGGATAATTTCAGACGACAATGGAATTCCAACAGTGAATATAGATTTGTCGGGAATTCATGTCTCTGAGGAAGAAAACAGCTGCATTGAAATTATCAGGTTCACAAATCCTGAATATCTGTTAATTACTCCTCCGGTCCTAAACCTCTCTCCTCTTCTTATACTGTAAGTTGGGCTCCCCTTTGACTTATATCTGCCTTTGAGATGTTAGTATTAATCTTGCTTGTTATTTTATATGTTTTAATTTTGGAAGAATCCTTAAAAAAGAACTTGAAAATTATAAAATGACAAATCAGGTATTTCCCAAAAAGAAAAGAAAAGAAAAGTTAAGAACTGCTTATCAAGTTTCGACATTTCCTAATTAACTCTTAATAAAAAACCTGATTTGTCATTTTACAATTTCCAAGTTTTTTTTCAAGGATTCTCCCTTTAATTTTTTCAAAATTTTTAAAATTGTTTAGTTACATGTTTGAAGTTGAAACTTGAAAGTAGTTTTGTATTGTTTTCAATGTTATATTTATTTATTATTAACTGCGTGGTTAGTGAGTAGTCATCTGGTTTTAATATAAGATATATTTAAGGTGTTGACCTTAGTCTTAAATATGAGATATAGTTTTCATATTCATCAGTATTTTTCTAATTTACCTCTATTGATGATTCCTTAATAATAATCAAGGAGGAAAGGGAATGAGGGAATTAAGGAAGATGAGTAGGGTATATTTTAAAATACATGTCGTATTAGCTAATTCAACTAACTTCCTTAATCTAATCAAATATGGCAAATATGTCTTACATTAAGGAGCGGAGGAAGTATTTAGTATGTAATTAACTAATTACTAAGAACTTGACATATAGGGTAACAATGAAATGAGTAATCGCATAACAGTGAGATGTTTGCAATGCATAAGTTCAAAATGGGCTATCAGAACATAATTAAGCATGTTTTACAGAAATGGACAGGTCATAGATACTTTTATCTCAAACCAGTAAAGAATATGTCGTTTTCAGATTTTGCTTTTGTTCATGGAAATGCCAGGGATTAAATCGTCTATTGTGTCCAAAATTTAAGTTTTAAAAAGTGACACAAATGAAGTGTGTTATCATCTGGTAACTAAAATTGTGTTACTGCAAGGTTATATAATGCTCGGGAAGAAAGAATGTGCATTGGTGGTATTTGGTAAACTCTAGTGAATGGACAAGTGAAGAGATTTTTGTAGAAAGGATATGATTAATGGATGTAGTTCGTGTGTTTTTATTTTGATGGTTCATAGCAATAATATATAGTGTAATATTTGAATATTTACATTTTTGTCTTCCTTAATTTTTAGTATTTTGCTTATAAGGATAATGGTGATATATAACTTTATGTAGATATCCGATTTTAACCAAAAAAAGTATAGTAAATTGTTAGATTTGATTATCTATATGATTAGTTTTGACAATATCAGATATTGGAGTAAAAAGTTTACATGATATATGTATCTCATGTTCTTTATATTTTATATCATGCTTAAGAGATTTGACTAGCTACTAAATTCAATGTGAATATCTTGTCTTCTTAAAGTTCAGTAAGAACAATGAAATTTTGGAGAAAGAAATTGGAAAATCAAGATTCAAGTTCTTAAGTTTTAGTAGAGACTATTTATATGTAAGTAGTTGATAATGCTTGATCCAAATATGTTCTCCTAACAATTTTAGAACATCTCAAAGTGCTTCAGAAAAGTTAAAGTCCAATGTCCCTTCATCAACCTCTCTTAAACTCAAGTTGCCTACATTCGAGTTTGTAATCTCTAATATTTCAAAAATCAAGTTTGTGCTCTTTTTTTAATCAAGTTCAAATGGGTGTTTGTGATTTAGTGAGTCACCCCAAGTTATCAGTCTTTAAAATTGAGTTTATTCCATCGTTCTATCTCCCAACCTCGAGTTTTCACCCATGCGAAATCGATTTGTGTTTTATTATTCTCTTTTTTCATTTCATTCTGGAGTTACTTGAATCTTTCTTGTTTCAATGATTTGGGCTTGCAAATATCTTTGGAATGTTCTCTCTTGATTAAAACATATTGATTCACTTATAATGTGGATTAAGTTACAAAGAACAGCTTGCCGATGCACAAACTCGATAAATGCTTCAGCTCTTAATTGAGTTTATCCTTGGAAAAATTTGCAACGATTAGTTCAACAGTTAGTTTCTTCAGCTCTTAACTATGTCTAATGACTGCTTAACTCTGTCTATATACAGAGAATCATTTATCTTGAAAACAAGAAAGATGAATGGTGTGAAACTGTCACAATGACTCAAATGCTTTAAACTTATGATCAAACATTCTCAGCTACACCTGGAGCTTCAATATTCGCATCAACTCATTAGGTGAGGAAATCTCAGTCTGATAATTTAGGTGATCATAATTTTTCTTTAGTTTGAGTAGTAAACTCAAGATTTGTGGGAATAGAGTGGGTTTCCTGTTTACCCGTGTAAGGGGAGTGAGTACAGACTTGAGAAGTTTGAGATTCATAAGTGCCCATAGCTAATTAATCATTAATGAAAGAATGTATTTTATATGTGTGTGTGTAAATAGGAGGAGATATTTGGTCATCCAATGTCCTGAAGTCTGTAATGTTGAAAGGATCCTTGTAAGTTGCAAATAGGCAGTGAGCGGTTAAGTAATGAGAAATTAAGAAGGATTAAAATAAATTTTGGTCCCTCAAGTTTGATTCATTTTGATTTTAGTCTCTCAAATTACGTTTAGTTGAAAATATTAGTCCCTACAGCTCAATAAAAACCTAAATCATTTTACCAATAGAAAAACTAGAACTAATGATTTGAAACTTAAGTAACTAAAAATCGTATTAATCCAATCGAGAATGTATTGGGAAGTCTTAATACCCGTGAATCATCGAAGCGTAACTTGTCTCAAATTCTGTGTGAACTAGAGACCTACACATTCTAGTTGAGCTTAATTTGTGGAAGCATCTTTTGAATGCATCTACAGTTTGTTACATGATGTACAAGAGCAAGATGAGCACGGAAGCTTTTTTTTTCGCCTTCTGTGAAAAGGACAAGTGCAGAGGGCAACCCAATTTCGTTGCCAAAATTTATATCCTTTACAATTACAATCAATTTACTATATTGTAGCCACACGTACACTGAAACATGTTTGTGCCTTTCTCAATTTCTTTTTAATTTTCAATTCAGTCTGTCTTTCAGATTAATTGCATATGATGCAATAATGAAGTGGGAAGAAAAGGGACATCAGTATACAGAAAGAAGGTGAGTCATGTACGGACTATCAGCATTTTGTTTTACTTCTCACTCGTACATACTACACAAGTGTATAACAGTAAATTATTTCATTTTTATTTGTCACTGAGTTGATTCCATAAAGAATGATGATAAATGATACGATTTTTATAATTGAGACATTTCTTCATGTAGCTCCATGTTTTAATTTAGTTACATCCTTTTATGAAGCTATTTCGTTCTTTTTCAAAAAGAGCATAATGTTTCCTACAAGAAAAACAGTGACTAAACAAGATAGTAATAAAGAAGCTGAGGCATCTCCCATGCAGATTCCACAACCTACAGCTATTCAACAATAACAGGTAAAAGATCAGATTTCGGTTGAAGCATTTTATGCTTCCCTGGAAGCAGAGACTGCAATACTGTCAGATCGAGAAAATTTCATAGTGAAATCTGCAAGTGCAGAAATATAAAAAGTTGGAGAACTGAAAGGGGGGTTTGCAGGTAATGTGAGAGTCCCCAGAATTGGGGTAATAGGAAATGGAATATGGAAACAGATGGGAGATTTGGAAGAAACAAAAGAGAGGCCAATTGAGTGTACAGTGTAAAGAAACAATTTGACCACTGTACAATGATTATTATGTTATTAAAATTATATCTGATCTCACCTCAGAATCTAGTGGCCTAATTCAAATCACTAAACGTACAACACTTGAAAAAAAAGTTTTATTGTGGGGTTGACATTGATTACCTTAAAAGCATGTTACCCCTCCCAACATATATTGACTCCTTATATGTCATTTCCCCTTTCTCTAATTGTTAAAATCACTTCTTCATTAAAAATCTTAAACAAACTGGCCCTTAACTCATTACACAAAGTAATATGGAGTATTGGTAACAGCAATCAGATCCTACTTTCTTTGTTGCCACATGAATTTTTAATGTGGTCCTTAAAATAATGCAAGGAACTATCAACTCACTTTATGAAATAAAGGACAATATTGTATATGCAACTCTAATTCAAGAGCAGAAATAAGATGTACCAGAAAGGTTACAAGTCAAAATCAGAATAAAGAAGGAACAAAGTCATGTTCAAGACATACTATTCATTCACTAACAAACAGATGGTCAAAATAAACATGTCAAACATACTGCTGAAACGAAATTTCCTCAACAACATTTACTTGACTATATAATCAAGCAATTTTAGTAGGAAAGAAACAAAACTTTGCTAGCCCTTAAAGCAAAATTTCAACATTTACGCAACTATAATATATATTAGAGCCAGTGCATCCAGCCTTATTTTATCATCTTAGAAGACCGCCACCAATCATTTCATCTAGAAGCTTCTCAGCCTTATCATTCTCTCTTTTCTCCAAGAGAGCTTCAATAAGTATCTTATATGTTACTGAATCAGGGAGACAGCCACTCGCCTTCATTCTTTGGAGCAAGGACATACCTTCATCAAACAAGCCTTTTCTACAAAGCCCACTGATCATAATGTTATATGTGTATACATCTAGACAATAGCCACTGACCAAAAGGTACTGAAAAATCTCTAGAGCATCATTTAGTCTACCACCTTTGCACAAGCCATCAATAAGTATATTGTATGTGTACACAGTCGGTTGAATTCTCTGGGCAACCATTTGTCTAAATAATGCAATCCCTTGATCAAGATTTTGACCTTTACAAAATGCATCTAACAGAATATTATAGGTGACTATATCAGGGGTCTGACCACTTTCTTGCATCTCATCAACAAGATCTCGCACATATGACATTCTCCCAGATTTGCACAAGCCATCGATGAGAGAATTATAAGTTATCACATTAGGAATCAAGCTTTTGTGACGCATTTCTCTAAAGAGATCTAAAGCCACATCAACCATTTTAATCTTACAAAATCCGTTGATCAATATGGTATAACTAACAACATCAGCTACTAAACCACTTTGAACCATCTTATTGAATAGTTCCTTTGACTCACTCACATTATTCATCACACAGTATCCATCCATTAAAGAATTATACGTTACCACATCTGGTCTCTCACCAAATTTCATCATTTTAGCCAACACAATTTGAGCTTCAACAATCCTCTTCTGTTTACAAAAAGCATCAATCAATACATTAAATGTATAAACATTAGGCTTTATGGTTTTCAATACCATTTCATTGAGCAATTGGGTAACTGCTTTCCACTGTCCCATGATGCAACCGCCATGGATTAGGGAAGTATAAGTAATAATACTTGGCACAATTCCTTGATCAATCATTGCCAAGTACAATTTGTGCCCCTCAATGACACGACCACATTTGCAAAGGCTATCTATGATAGTATTGTACATGACTACATTAGGCTTCATTCCCTTCCTCTCCATCATATGGACCAATTTAATGGCAGACCTTATTTTCCCTACTTTACACAATCCATTGATCAGGGTTCCATAAGTATATACATTGAATTGGAATCCTTTAGCTGTTAAGTCATCGTAAAAGTCTAGTGCTTCCCCAACCTTGTTGCTAAAACAGAGCCCTTTTAATATCGGATTCAAAGTTATCGTACCTGGTTGAAGACCCATCTTGAGAATCCTCCCCAATATCGAGAAAGCAGAAATCATCTGACCAATATTGCAGTAACAGTTTATCAAGATGCTTAGTGTAATTAAAGAAGGTGTAAATCCCTTTAAGTCCGCTTGTGCAAACAATGAGATCGCAATTCGATTGTGTTTAGTCTTGGCAATGGAACCTAAAATCTTGTTAATTTGGATGATGGAAGGTGGGGGATGCAAAAGGAGTAAGCGATTGAATGAAGCGACGGCGTCGTCGATGTTGAATGCATTTAAGTTTTGGGAATGAGCAAAGAACTTGGGATTGAGGGAATAACAGAAAGAGGGAAGCAAGAGAGACGAATAAGGTGGAAGAAAGTGAGAAATTTTGGGAAATGCATACCTTTAAACTGGACGCAAACGGAGTAGATGATTCATGGCTAAGCAGATGAGGGACGAGCACGGCGAACTGAATGGAAGTTGATGCAGAGAAGAAGGATTCAACTTTCAAGGGGTTTTTCTTCTACAGTGCTTTTCCCTGGTAATGGTACCACCCAAACGCATATTTTCTGTGAATTTGCTGCTGCGTGGTTGACGTGTCTTAATGATGTCCGTTGGATCCAATTTTGGGACTTTTATGCATTCTTTCAATTCCAACTTCCTAGAGGTCTTGGTTCATTCATTTGAGAGCGCTTTTTATTATAAAAAATTATACCTCAGTTCAAAATATAAGACCCAACTAATTAAATTGTGTAATTTAAAAAATGAGTTAAAATTGGTTAAAGAT
The DNA here is from genome assembly GCA_963855925.1 of Inga laurina. NCBI lineage: Eukaryota > Viridiplantae > Streptophyta > Magnoliopsida > Fabales > Fabaceae > Inga > Inga laurina. The sequence goes on from OY979702.1 coordinate 10,010,803, forward strand.
AATAAATATGTAAAAAAAAATAACTAACTTCCCTAAATAGTCCTTATTTATTTAGAGGGTGAGTAAGAGAGAATGAGTGGAAATAGATACGAGACAAGGGTGTTCATCAATTTCCCGTCCTAATCTTGAGAAAATCAGGCCGGGATGAAAATTTCGGGATCGGGATCGGAAATGAGACTTCCCGATCCTGACTTTTTCCCGATCCTGAATATATATATATATATATATATATATATATATCTGTGTGTGTACATTTTTTTAAAGTATTTAAGAAAATAAGACCAAATGTAAAACAAAATGTGAAAATCCCTAACATCGTAATATCTATTCTTTTAGTTTATTTAGTTAATTTTGTTTATTATTTATTAAATAATTCTAATTTTTTATTCTTGTCTTTGTTCTTTTTGCAGTTGAATCAATAACCTTAAGCATGTATTAGACTAATTATATATTTGTGTTAGACTTATTTGATACAATATGATATTAAACAAATTATATATTTATACTAGACTAAAGGAAACACAATAAAAAATTGAATATAGAGATTTTTTTTTTAAAAAAAAGGAAATTGGAGATCAGGAAATTCCCGATCCCGAAAATTTCCTGATTTTCAGGATCAGGATTGGAAATGAAACTCCTTCCCGAACACTTTTCGTGATTGGGATCGGGAATGGTATTCCCGATCCTGAATAGCCCTAGATGAGAGAGAAGGAGTGGAAAAAATAGATGAGAAAGGTATATAATTAGTTAAAGATAAATTTGAAAAAAAATATTAAATGATGAGATAAAAGTAAAACCGCCTTATTAACTTCTTATAGTTCCACAATATACAGCAAGTAATTATCAACCCACTTTATGTAATACAATAAAACTGTATTGCGTGGCGATTTGGCAGGAAAATAGGATTTGAACAGTGGTCAATTGGATTTGTACAGTGTTTTGATAAAAAATAGGTATTTGTTTCAGCGATTAGATTTAAGGTGAAAAAACTCATAAGTTGGAAAAAGTCATAAGCCTCAAAATGAAGTTTATTAGAGCTTATGTTCCTGTGTGTATAAAAAAATATTGATAGGAGTATTTTCATATTTTTGGGATCAATGAGATACTCAAAATTACTTCTAATCACAAAAATTCTTTTATGAAAAATGTTCTAAATAATTTTATTTTTCTTTAGATAGTAATCTTCTGCTAATTAGAGAAAACTTTATGATAAGAGTTTAGGCAATTTTTGAGTTTTGTTAATATATGAGTGTAGAAATGTAGAGAATAATTCATAATTAATTTTAATTAGTTTAGATTTATTATTTAGTTGTTTTCTAATTTTATAATCAATTTTTTTTTTATAAACATGTCATACATTAGTTTCTATATAGTGTTTTTACCCATTAAATTTAGTTTAAATAATTTATTTGGATTATTGGAGGTATTATTGAGATTTTAATTGGTTTATTTTGTTAGATTTTGAACTACGTGAAAATATGAGTTAGGATTTAATATTTAAATTAAAGTTTGATATAATTTATAAGATTTAAGCTTGAGGTGTACAGTAGAAAAGACTTTTAGAGTGTACCAATTTAAATTAGAGTTTGATATAATTTTATTAAAATTGTACCAATACCAAATTTTCAAAGTTAATTTTTGAGAAAATTGTGAAAAAATCCCTCCGTATGTAAATATCTTCTCAGGTCCCATTGGCAATTAAGTTGCCAATGAGGACTTTTTTCACAATTATCCCTTCATTTTTTCATTTTTCATAATTTTTTCAATTTTTTTCTCTTAATTAATATAAAAGTCACTTATGCAAAAGTCAAACCAAACATCCTAACTTTTACATAAGTTACTTATCCAATCGCTAATCCAAACACTCATCATTTTACCCAATCTAACTTTTTTCCAATCTTAAGATTCCATAAGTTTAAGTAAAAATAAGTTACTTATCCAATCGCCAAAACAAACACACCCATTATAGTTGAAAGTCGGATCACTCAAACTCTAGTACAAGAACAGAACCCTAGATGCACCCCTAAGTTCATAAATTAAATTCTGAACAAACGAACTACGAAGCATGAAGTTACAAAATCATGCTCTGAACTAAAATTTTTCACTAGAAACAAATGCATAGTCAAACATATGTCTTGAACAATATTTCCTCAACACCGTTTAGGACATTGAAGTGATTGAACCATCCAACAACTTTAATTGGAAATAAACAAGAATTTGCTAGCCCTCAAGGAGAGACTTCAACATTTATACAAGTATAGCATAAATTGTGACCAGTGTATCAACCTTATTTTATCATTTTAAAAGGCCTCCACCAATCATGTCGTGAATAAGCTTTTCAGCCTTTGCATTCTCGCTTTTTGCTAAAAGAGCATGAAGAAGTGTTCTGTATGATACCAAATTAGGGGGACAGCCATTTGCTATCATTTTAGGAAGCAAGGTCATAGCTTCATCAAACAAGCCTTTTCTACAAAGCCCACTGATCATAATGTTATATGTGCAGACATCAAGACAATAGCCACTGACCAAAAGGTACTGAAAAATATCTGGAGCATCATTTAGTCTACCACATTTGCACAAGCCATCGATAAGTATATTGTATGTGTACACATTAGGTTGAATTCTCTGGGCAACCATTTGCCTAAATAATGCAATCCCCTGATCAAGATTTCGAACTTTGCAAAATGCATCTAACAGAATATTATAGGTGACTATATCAGGGGTCTGACCACTTTCTTGCATCTTATAAACAAGATCTCGCACATCTGATATTCTCCCCGATTTGCACAAGCCATCAATAAGAGAACTATAAGTTATCACATCAGGAACCAAGTTTTTGTGACGCATTTCTCTAAAGAGATCTAAAGCCACATCGACCATTTTAATCTTACAAAATCCGTTGATCAATATACTGTAACTAACTACATTAGCTACAAACCCACTTTGAACCATCTTATTGAATACTTCATTTGACTCACTCACATTATTCATCACACGGTATCCAACCATTAAAGAATTATACGTTACAACATTTGGTCTCTCACCAAATTTCATCATCTTAGCCAACACAATTTGAGCTTCAACAATCCTCTTTTGTTTACAAAAAGCATCAATCAACACAGTAAATGTATAAACATCTGGTTTGATGCTTTTCAATACCATTTCATGGAGCAAGTTGTTAGCCACTTTCCACTGTCCCATGATGCAACAGCCATGGATCAGGGAAGTATAAGTAATAATCCTTGGCACAATTCCTTGATTAATTATTTCTAAATACAATTTGTGCCCGTCAATGACAGGACCGCATTTGCAAAGGCTATCAATGATAGTATTTTACATGACTACATTAGGCTTCATTCCCTTCTTTTTCATCAAATGGACCAATTTAATAGCAAACCTTATTTTCCCTTTTTTCCAAAGTCCACTGATCAGGGTGCCATAACTAATTTTATCAAATTGAAATCCTTTCATAGCTAAGTCATCGTAAAAGTCTAGTGCTTCCCCAACCTTGCTACTGACACACAGTCCTTTTAATAAAGTGGTTAGGGTCATGGTATTTGGTCGAAGACCTAATTTGAGAATCCTCCCCAATGTCGAGAAAGCAGAATTCATCTGAGCAATATTGCAGTAGCAATTGATCAAGATGTTCAGGGTAAATAAATCAGGTATGAGTCCCTTGAACTCCGCTTGAACAAATAGTGATATCGCAATTCGATAGTTTCTAGTCTTGGCAATGGATCCTAAAATCTTATTAATTTGGAAGATGGAAGGTGGGGGATGTATATGGAGTAAGCGATTGAATGAAGCGACGACGTCGTCGATGTTAAATGCATTTAAGGTTTGGGAATGAGCAAAGAACTTGGGATTTAGGGAATAATGGAAAGATGGAAGCATGAGATACGAATGCGGAAGAAAGTAGGCAATTCTGGGAAATGCACACCTTGAAATTGGATGCAAACGGTGGATATGATGCATGGCTAAGGAGATGAGGCACAAGCATGGCGAACTCCGACAGCTTCGAATCGATAAGTCGATGCAGCGAGAGAAGAAGGAATCAAGGGTTTATTTTGGTAATTGAATGAAGCTCGTTAATGGTACCAACCAAACGGACCGCTTCTGATGTATCCAAAGTTCTGGAATTGGGATTGACTACTAAACTAGTCGGGATGTTGGATTAAAGGTCAGTGGATCAGATCGGAGTCAAACCTCAGTTAACCGTGACCAAACCTGTGAGAAATTAAAAATTTTAAAGTTATTAATATAAAATTCTAAAGAAAAATTAAAAAAAAAAATCCATTTTTTAAAAAAATTACTAAATTGGATCGATTTCTTGGCTAGTTTGCCAGTTCCTGGGCCAGAATGGCCAATCCGATCCGAGTTTCAAAACATTGGATGTATCTTAAATCTTATTGTTATTCGTTTGATCCAATCTTGAGACTTCTATGCATTCTTTCAATTCCAAGAGACAAATGACAAAATCAAATAGTGATAATTTTAAAATTATCATATTTTGTTGAAGGCAATTCTCTTCAGATGATTTTTTTTCTTTTTATATTATGTGTTTAGTGTACTTTTAAGTATAACTACCATATTAATTTGGGTTAAGGTGCAATTTTAACACGGAAGTAATCACTAAAGAGTATGGGGTATCTAAAAATTTTCGAGGAGCAATTTTTCTCCAAACGTACTTAAAAATGAACAAATTTGCCTTTACCGTTAAAAAGTTGATGTTGAATTTTAACATGTAGAGGTTTCTCCAAAAAAAATGTAGAAGAGGTCTCTAAAAATACTAAAAATAATGGAAACTTGATATGAAGAAGTATCATTAATTATATCTATAATGCCCCAAAATGTAATTAAGGGCTAATGACTCCAAAAGTGAATGTAATTATTATTAAACAAACACTTTTGGAGAATACGATGTGTATTACGGTTTGAATGTGTTACAATCAGTGTCTAAACCCTGTATGTGAGCTCAATTGAAGAAAATAGATTGGATGGCGCATGGAAGTGTTATTTAGGGCTAAAGAATGTGTTAAGTGGTGATTCGACAGAAATTGCCATAGTCAGGGGCGAAGTGGGAAAAAGAAAAGTTACCGACCAAATAGTCAGCAACTAAAGAAGGAACTCGTTAGTAACATAAGAGATTAAGAGGTGTGACAAATGCTTATGTGATATAGAAAGAATCATCTTATGCTTGCATGTGCATGGAAGAAATGGTGAGATGTGGACACTTGGCCCAATCTTGTGGAGTCAAAAGGTCCAACATGTATTTTTTAATTCAATTTCTCTTCTATCTCCCTTTCATAGTCGGCCAAATGGGCAACTGAAGGGCTAAAATTCTGCATCGTCCTCTTCATCTCATTTTCTCTCTCCCAAGACTCCATTTTCGTCCCAACCAAAGAAGAAAGAAAAAAAAGAAAAGGTGAGTTTTTCACCCTAGAGATGACCTTGTATGTTCAAATGCTATTCTTTAATGTTGTTCATGTTGATGAGAACTTCATCTCTATGGTTTTAGATTTTTGAAAAAAGGTGTTTGAAAGCTTGTGAAAATTTGAAAGTGGTGGAATCAAGAACCTAGCTTGAGGAAGTAAAAGAGGTGAGAAATAGCTTCCTTTTGGTATATACATTGTGCTCATTAGTTGAACTTTAAAATTTCTAGATTTTAGCCCTAATTTTCGTGTCATTAGGGTCTTGTGTATTGTATGGTGTTTTGATAGTGGAATAGGTGTCTTGTTGCATGGTTTGAACAATGAATTTGGTTTAGATTAGTTTGGATCATTGAATGGAAAGTTGGCAATTTGGTGGTTTGTGTTGCAATGTGGTCAAAACAGAACATAAGTGGATGTGATGTGAATTTGGATGTTTTAGTAATCCCAATGGTTTTCTTGTGAAAAATTGTGTGGGAATAGATTTTGTTGTTGATTTTGGAGCCATTGGACACATTGGTTAAAAATTGGAAATTCTGTAAAGTGTAAACTCTATGCAAGGCAGTCGGTTTGCATGGTAGTTTTGAATGAGTAAATGATGTCTAAAAATTCTGAAACTTTCTAGTATAATAGTACACATGCCAAGCTTCAAAATGGATATATAATAGGGTTAAAGTGCAGATTTAACAACAAGCTTTTACTTAAGGAGCATCTGGCACAAATATCTTTTAAAGGGTGCTAAAATACACATAGTGAAATTAAAATGGTGTAAAAATAACAACGCTGTTAAGTGAGGCAAAACGTCCGTTATTTTCTTTATGTGGGCCCCACGAAGTCAGTGAAATTTTCTCCCTCTTTCCACGTCATCTCTCCTACCCTCATCTTCTCATCCTTCCCCTAGCTCTCTCTCTCTCTCTCTCTCTCTCTCGCAGAGTACGCTAATTCATTGCTAGCTAGAGATAGAAATAGAATTTTTATAGCTTGTATTTTTTTTATATTGCAAATTCTTGGCAGTAGTCTCCTTCGTGATTTTGACGAATGTCATTTATAGCTCTTGATATGATTTTAGTATTTTATATGCTTTATAAATATTTTTTTTTGTCAACTATATGCTTAATAAATAACACACATATATTGATTATTTGCGAATTATTACTCTCATTTCCTCAACTGTTTACTTACAATTGATGCTTCTCTCTCAACGGTGGTGGTTGTGATACACTGGAATCCCCTCGGTAGGTCTCAGTCGGACGTCCGATGGCGATGGATTCATGTGGTTGAAGTGAGAAGCTGTGGTGGGGTTGTGATTTTGGGGATGATAATGATGAGGAGGAGGAAGTTGATTTGTGCAGAAATTGGCTGCTTGAAAGAGATCATGAGCTTGAGTTGTTAAAGAAGAAGAAGAATTAGGAGGGCTGTTGCAGAAATAGAAACTCATTCTCTTTTTGATCTTTTGCTTTTTTTCAGAGTCTTTCTTTGGCAGCTAGCAAAAGAATCTGGAAAGCCATGTAGGAATATAGCGAAAGAGAGTGAAGAATGGGGAGATGGAATCTGGAGAAAGTAGCAGAGAGGGGCAGTGGTCCATTTTGGTTTTGTCGAGAGTATATGTCGAAAAATGACAGTTGCTATAGGGAACAAACAAGTGAAAAAGAAGAAGAGCAAGAGAAGATGATTTTTATAATTAATTATGTTGTCCTTTTCTGGTTTGGCCTATGTAATCTGATATGGCCTTGGTTTTGAATTTGAATTTGTTTTGGGGCGCCGAATTCCACGTATTCAGATCTGGATTGGAAGTAAAAATTTTGCCTTCTCAAGGTCCATGTTTGCATCGCTGCCTTAAGATTGCTCCCATTTGCAAAATCTATGCTTCTTCAAGGTAGTGAAATCACGCCTTTTTCATTAAGGAGGGGGTGAGTGGCCGGTAGTGTCAAGTTAAGTGAGAGAGAAAGAGAAAGAGAAGGGGAAGGGTGCGATAAGAGGATGGGAGGAAGAGAGATGACGTGGAAAGAGGGAGAAAAATTTCACTGACTTTGTGGGGCCCACGTATAAAAAATAATGGACATTTTACATCAATTAACAGCATTGTTATTTTTGCACCATTTTAAATTCACTATGTGTATTTTAGCACCCTTTAAAAGATATTTGTGCCAGATGCTCCTCGAGTAAAAGCTTGTTGTTAAATTTGCACCTTAACCCTATATAATATGTGTCATTTTGATGTGTGTGCTGGAAGTTATGTATTTCCAATGTTTGGGGTTGAAATTGAAAGCTATTATGGAGCAGTAAGGCATGTTGTGTAATTTTGTATTTTTGTGGTTATGAACAGTAGTGATTCATATTTTTTCTGTATAGATGACTTCAATAGCTTTCCATAGAACTTGAGATCACCTCATTTCGATTTTTATAGAATTAGTTATGATTTTTTGAAGTTCAGCCAAGAAATAGAATTTTTTTTGTCGCAGCCCAAAAAATTTCTGACATGCTTTTGGCCACAGCCAGAAAATTTTTGGCTGCAGCCAAAAACTCTCTGAGCTGTTTTTGGCCTCAACCAAAGATTGCTTGGCCGTGACTAAGCCCTAAAAATCAATATTTTCACTTTTGAAATGTGGTCTTTGGTATAGTCTTTCCCAAATCTTTTAGGCTTTCGTTGAGCTTGTCATAGCCACCTAAGGGACTCAAATGATAATCAACTTTAAGTGTTTTAAAGTTAAGGAATTGGAAAAGGGAATGACACTATGTCCTTGATTTTGGTTGATAGGATTCGATATTTGCCTTGAACGTGAGCAATATGTGCCAAAGCACACCCAAAAAGAATAAGGTAATGACGCTTTCTCTTATACTATGTGTAATGCATTGTATGTTTGTCATATCATTGAATTGTGTATTATGAATGCTATGAAGTTTGCTACTTTTAAAACTATGTGAAAGCCGTGAAGGCTATGTGTAAGCCATGAAGGCAAGGTGTATGCTGCGAGAATAATGTGTAAGTCGTGAAGGCGATGTGTATTATAGCGTGAGCAGTCGTGGATGTGAAGCAAGTCACACCTACCCCTTGCCGTTGTAAATGTGTAAGCCGTGAAAGCTATGTGTATGCTATGAAGATTATGTGTATGATGCTGTTGTTTGGTGATTTACTTGTATGCTATATGATTATATGTTGTATGAGTGATTTGTTACTACTAGGATTTTCTTGAATCTCATTCTTTCCATTGACTAACCTACAGTCAGGGCAAGCGGCTTGAAGGAGAAACAACCAGCTAAGGGCGGCTAGTTTTCTTTAGTTTGATGGATGATTGTCATATTTTGATTGGGATTACTGTAAATTTTGTAAATGTTATTTTGGATGAAGATATGTAATCCCTTGAAAGGGAAACTGTAAGGGGTGAATATGCCCCGTAAACCCTTTAGTTAATATATGAAAACCCAGGGGTTGCGGGAATTTTGGTTTACACTCTGATATGTATAAATGTAAATTAAATGCACAGGTTAATTATATTCGAAATGTGAGTATGAGACCGGATCGAACAGCTTTTGAAAGAAATTTTGAAAACCCACTTTATTTCAGGCGGATCCTTGTCTTGAAGCGGGAACTTAAACAGATTTTGTATTAATCATCGATCTCTAATTTAACTTAGTTATGCATTTTCGAATTATAATTTTGGATTATAAGGTAAGGGGTTACAATATCACTAGATTATTGTTAATTAATTAATATGTAACTCATTTATCAAATTCAGATTCTCTTCACTAATGTTTCCTCTTAATATTTACCATACTATATAATACTCAATTTTCTAAATAATTATAATTATAATGTGTTCATATTTGTTTGTGTTAATTTGCTTGTGCGTCCATGTGTGATGATCATAGAGCAATATGTGATGTGGTATTTGTGCTAACCATTTTTATTTACTTCCACTAGTCTTTAATATAAGGTCCACCTTATAGTTCAATTTTTTTCATTAAAATGGGTCTTATATCATGGATCGAAGAGAGAAATATATTTGACATTTTAGAGAAAAAAAAACTCTCTATATATAAAATATAGTGAAAATGACATAAAAACAACCTCAAAAATACAAAAGTTGTTAACAGCAGAAGAAATATAAAAAATAGCTATGAAAAAATTATGAATGGCATGAAAGAGGGTTTGTTATTTGATAAACAAAAGCTGTTAATAGCTAATGATATGTAGCGAATAGAAATACAAAAATTGTGAATGGCATGAAAAGTGGATTTGTTACTTGGCAAACAAAAATTTTTAATAACTAATTAAATGTAGTGAATATCAGTACAAAACTTATATATGAATGATCTGAAATAGTCTGCAACTCCGCTACCAACACACTACATAGATGATTGCATCTTTTGCATGAAGGAGTGGAAAATAGGCCATTGCCTACATTCCATTATGGAATTTCCATAGCGGTGGAGATTCAGGCTATTGGTGCAGGTGTACAAGTGTGTAAATTCTAGGATTGAAGAAAGTAAATGTGTATTCTGATTCTATCAAGGCCCTACAATTATTGCTGATGGATTTTGAGTTGTATCACCCTCTAAGGGAAGATATCAATGAGGTTCGGTTAGTAATATTCTCTAGCTAGGATCTTGAGATTATTCATCTTCACAAGGAAGCGCTGCAATGTATGGATTATTTAGCCAAAATAGCTCAAGAAGCAACAACGAGCTGACCATAATTTTGAATTCTACCAGCATTTTGTTTGAATCAAATCTTAGCTGGTATAAGTTGAGATTTGAGCAGTCCTTATATTCTGCTTGGTTGTAAGGTTATATTGCTTATGTAATTCATAAGACTAGTGCTTGCCAGTTGTATTAAGAATAAAAGTTGTGATTGACTTGAGAGAGTGGCCGTGTTATTTGTTAAATAAAAGTTGTTAATAGCAAATTAAATGTAGTGAATAGCAATATAAAATATGTGAATGGGTTGAAATCAAAACTAAGAAATTAATTTGTATAATTTTTTTGTATTATACTAAATGATAATCATTTACTCAAAGCATACCTATATTTTATTATTTTTAGTATACAAATGGTGGGGGGATCAATCCTCACATTCACCAATTTGTGGGAAAAGGGAAAAAAACCTTCAAAACTTAAATTGCTTCAACTTTACTTCATAACCCTCTTTGTTTCCCTAGTCTAGTGCGTGACAATGTTCACAAAAAGTCACAAAGATAGTTTCTTGATTGTCTTCAAGACTTTTAATCAATAAGTCAAATATATTTCTCTAAATTAATCTTTCCTAAAAGTTTATTAACTAACATTTATCAAATTATATTTATTTTCCCATATATAATATTTTTTAGGGAAAATCCCATATAAATACCATTTCAATTGTCAAAACCCACAGAAGTTTCTTATAACTTGAAAAAGATAGATATGTGATCAATAATCAATCTGGGTTACTGAAGTTTAAGATTAAAGACCAAAATGCCCCTCAACTCATTTATTCACACTCACCTCCAGAAAACTGAATCACTCCCTGTTGTTCCTTTTAGTTCTGTCGCAGAAGGGCTCCAGAAAATTGAATCACTCCTCTGTCATTTCTTTCGGTTCTGTCACAGAAGGGTTTTCTATCGTTCCTTTCGGTTCTGTCGGAGAGGGGCTCCATAAAACTGAATCACTCCTTTGTCTTTCCTCACTCCTTTCGGTTTTGTCATAGAAGGGTTCTAGAAAATTGAACACTCCTTTCAGTTCTCTACTAGAAGGGTTTCATTCGCTAGCAAGGCTCGTCGTCGTCCCCAAATCCGAAACAATTATTTTTTTAGAATTCATTATTGTTGTAAAGAGCTCAAAACCTGCTATCTAACTTAGTAAGCAAGCACTACATTTTGGTGTGACGTAGTAATGTTTTTATTTTGGTAAATGAGTTTGTATATTACTTCATAGCATTAGCCTTTTGTGATGTATTGTTACTGTGTATGTAAATTTAGTAAAGCTATAGTCCATTTATTCCCACAGTTTGATAATATGCATTATTGTTGCACACGAAGCAAGTAAATCAAGAAATATTGTGTGTTAAGTGTTGGCCCAAAAGGGGTGGCCTCTGACAGGTTGAATAATAGAAATAACAAAGTTTTTAATGCTTTAGCGATAATGATACTGGGAATGACAAATTAGTCCAACCAAATATTATGTGTGGATTGGCCAAAAGAGGTGGCCTCTGACAGGTTCAATAATGGGAATGACAAGGTATTTAATGGTTTTGACGAGAATAGTAATGGGAATGACAAGTTTCATAATAGTTCCAAACTTAATGTGAGCCAGTGTTTGCCTAAAGGAGGGGACGCTGACAAATTCACTAATGGAATTAACAAAGTCTTTAATGGTTTTGACGAGAATGATAATGGGAATGACAAGTTTCATAATGGTTCCAAACTTTATGTGAGCAAGTGTTTACCCAAAGGAGGGGACGCTGATAAATTCACTAATGGAATTAACAAAGTTTTTAATGGTTTTGACGAGAATGATAATGGGAATGACAAGTTTCATAATGGTTCCAAACTTTATGTGGGCAAGTGTTTGCCTAGAGGGAGACGCTAACAAATTCACTAATGGAATTAACAAAGTCTTTAATGGTTTTGACGAGAATGGTAATGGGAATGACAAGTTTCCTAATGGTTCCAAACTTTATGTGGCCAAGTGTTTGCCCAGAGGGAGGAGACACTAACAAATTTACTAATGGAATTAACAAAGTTTTTAATGGTTTTGACGAGAATGGTAATAAGAATGATAAGTTTCATAATGGTTCCAAACTTTATATGGCCAAGTGTTTGCCCAGAGGGGGGATGCTGACAAATTGACTAATGGAATTAACAAAGTCTTTAATAGTTTTAACGAGAATGGTAATGGTAATGACAAGTTTTATAATAGTTCCAAACTTTATGTGGCAAGTGTTTCCCCAGAGGGGGGGACGCTGACAAATTCACTAATGGAATTAACAAAGTTTTTAATGGTTTTGATGGGAATGGGAATGGGAATGGGAATGACAAGTTTCATAATTGTTCCAAACTTTATGTGGGCAAGTATTTGCCTAGAGGGGGACGCTGACAAATTCACTAATGGAATTAACAAAGTCTTTAAAGGTTTGAACGAGAATGGTAATGAGAATGACAAGTTTCATAATGGTAAAGACAAGTTCTGATGACATTGACAAAAACAACCAATGTTTATCACAACAACTACCAAGTAAAGGGTTTAAATGACAATTTAACATTACTCATTCCATCTACACCCAATGCATACAAGCCATGAACCCAGAAGAAGGAGTTCCTTCAACTATAATTAAATGGTTGGAATCTGTCACCATTAACAACTGTTTCAATGGAAATGACAAGTACACTAATGGAATTTGTAAAACACTAGATTCTTACTGACAGCACCTACCAAAAACATTGTCAACAAAAAATTTAACATTACTCATTCCACCTACACTCAATGCATATAAGTCATTAACCCAAAAGAAGGTGTTCTTTCATGTGCACTTTAATTACATCAACTGTCACCATTAACAACTGTTTCAATGGAAATGACAAGTACAGTAATGGAATTTACAAAACACTAGATTCTTACTGACAACAACAACCAAATACATTGTCCAATGACAAGTGAACATTACGATTCCACCAGCATCTAATGTTTTCTTGTCATTCCCAGGGCATAACCTATTGTTTTAACAAAAAACAATACTTACATAAAAGACATCATATATGCCATAACCCTTCTAACCAAAATATCTGAAGGGATCCAAATCATTGTACATAAACCAAAAGATGACTTGTAAAATAGCTACTCCCATATATGCACACCCAGGCTTAAGTTCAGTTTTATAAAGCCCTTCTCTGACAGAACCGAAAGGAACGACAGAAAACCCTTCTACGACAGAACCGAAAGGAATGACAAAGGACTGATTCAGTTTTCTAGAGCCCTTCTGTGATAGAACCGAAAGGAACGATATGGAGTGATTCAGTTTTCTGGGGGTGAGTGTGAGTAAATGAGTTGATGGGCATTTTGGTCTTTAGCCTTAAACTTCAGTAACCCAGATTGGTCCTTGATCACCTATCTGTCTTTTCCAAGTTATAAAAACTTTCATCTATTTTAAAGACTTTTACTCCAATTTTAAAGAGTCAACTTATACTCCAATTTTTCATCTATTTTTTTTAATAAAAACTTTCATCTATTTTAAAGACTTTTACTCGAAACATGTCATTTAATTTGATGGATATTGTAAGATCATTTTATATAGTATATAGTATTACGTAAAATTTTAACCCCCATAGTTAAAATGCAAGTCAGGATAGTATTTTGGGAAAATCTCATATAAAGCTATTTAAAATAGAACAGTTCTAAATTAGATTGGTAAATTCAATAAATCCTTAATTCAATCATCAACCTAATTTAAGATTTCAAAATGTAGGTAAAATGACTTTAATGACATCTCCTCTCTCCTCTCTAAAGAGTTTCATTACTTTGTAACTTATGTTTTTCAATATATATATATATCAATATTAATATTTAATAAAACAAAATATGATTCATCTATAGTTTAAATATATTAATTATCATGGTAAGAACAAAAACTTACAATATTTTCAAGTAAGGAGTTCATTTTATTAACATGAACAAATTTTTTCAATATATATATATATATGTCACTATAAAAAATATTTTTTAAATAAATTTATTAATTATAAATTTTACTATATTTATTTCATATATAAAGTTTTTCTTAGAAAGTTCTATATTTCAATAAGCATTTTATGAAATTGTAAGTGTATTTAATATTTTTATCTAAAATATCCTTAGAAGCACATCAAAGTTGAACGCCTTTCTAATAGAAACAAATAATTTATATTAATAATTTATATTAAAGAATAGAAAAGTTAAAAATGTGAAATCTTAACTAAATTTTTTTTTTTTAAAAACACCTGTCTATGCGTTAGGAAAAAATATTTAGAGTTTGTTTAAATTAATGTTAGTAAAAATAGCTTTTATTTCAATTGATTTTTGTAAACTGAACTTTGGCAAGTGTTATCCTTTCATTTTTCTTTTAATTTGTCTCACTTGATAAAAATAACTACACTATTTTTTTAAGAAATCTAAAATTTTTTTATTATATTTTTGTATCTTTAACATCAATTGAATGATTTTTTGTTGAAAAAAATCAATTTTTTTTAATATCAATTAAATGATTTTCAGTTGGTATGTATCATGGTTTCATTTTTTTTGCTTGAATTATTTTTCATGATCCTTTTAGAACATAAAAAAAATCCTTTAATTTAGAAAAATTACATTTTATTTGATTATATATTAATGTTGATATTTATAGAGCAATAAAGTCATATAGCAATAAAACTCTTTTAAGAGTGAGAGAAGAAAGGAGAGGGCATTAAAGTTATTTTGCCCACATTTTAAAATCCCAAATTGGGTTAATGACTCAATTAAAGATTTGTTGAATATACTAACCTAATTTAGAATTTTTCTATTTTAGGAAGCTTTATTGGGATTTTCCCTAGTATTTTAGTTCTCTTATGTGTACTTTTTTTTTTAATATCATTTTGCCTTTTATAATGAAAATAGAATAATATAAGTTTATTAAAAATATTTTTGCATGTATATTATAAATATAGTTTTTAAAAAATTCAAAAATATCATATTTGGGGGGGGAATCTATTCCAAGAAGCAATTGCTCATTTCACAAAATGAAAAGATTTGATTTAAAATACCAAAGGCACTATTAATACAAATAATAATATACATAATTTTCATAAGAAACGAGCATGTGAAATCCGTGTATTACACGGATTGTTTGTGCTTCTGGGATAATATTTATATTTATATTACCAAATGAACTTTGACAGGAATGTGAGGGATCATATACAAAGGTTTATATAGAGAAATGAAACGAACTGAATAGAATGAAATGAAAGCAGCTCCATGGAATGATTTAAAATGCATTGAGTAAATTGAATTTAAACATCATTGAAGTGTAAGACTAATTAGAAAACTTAGAAGACTAATAAGAATATTAATGGTAATAAGAACTGTTAAAAAGCAAACAAAGCAAGACAACATGGGAGGAAGGAAAAATGGAAGAACTTAAACTATCTTTTGGCTGGGGTGAAGGGTCAATTCCTCATTGTAATTTCCCTTAATGTGTATTCTATAAACAAAAGTGAAACTACTTTTGTCCAAGTATGAGAGGTTGATTTCAAAGCCTGAATGGAATCATGTTGAGATTTCATGGGAGTTGAAGTATCAGAGGCCATATCATCCTTATAGGTTATTTTTAGGCCACAATGGAATCCCAACATGGAATATAAATTTGTCCGGGATTCATGTGTCTATGAGGAAGATAACAGCGTCACTGAAAATATCAGATTCACAAGTCCTGAGTTGTGTCTTAGGCTGAATCAATGGAAAAGGATATAAAGGCATCCTCAACGAGTTATTTATATGAATGAAATCCATTTCCTTGCTTGACTCACAACTGATATTTCACACAACACAAAACTTAACAAAACAAATTAACATCAAATCAAATGTTGAAATTTGTTTTTAATGTTGCTTTCTTTCTAGTTAAAATGGTTGGATTATTTGATGGGTTGAATGGTGCTCAAGAAGTTTTGTTTTGGTTGTAGTGATTTATATCTTCTTCCCTGAAGCATGACCTTGTCACTTATTGGAAAATGGTTTAGTTCATGATTGACAAGTTTCAGAAGGTGAAAAATGTGAGTTCAATACTGTAGCAATATTTGTGCAGATTTGACATGGACATGAAGAAGTTGATTGCTTGGAATTCTATTTGCTATTTGCTTCTAGTAGTGTGTAAGCTACTTTTGGAAGGAGGAGATGGTGAGATCAATCCCGCTTATAATTCCAAGCCGCTAGTGCTTACACCTCTAAGTTGAAAAAACAAATAGAGGTAATAAAGTTGTTCAATCACATTGCTGGAGTACACAAGCAAATAAAAAAAGAACATAGGAGCAAGAAAATCAAATGATAAATCATTTTAGAAGATAGCTGAATTACTCGAATTTTAAGTTCCATCACTAAATTTAACAAATGCTAAATCAAGTCATTTTTTCATAAATTGTGGAGTGCTTAGTGCTTTTTATTATGTGGACATTGTAGGATGCAATGACTAAGAAGCAGAGGGAGGCGGCATCTTCTTGCCAGTCCACCGGCAACGTTGCGATCACCGTATGATTGGGTTTGGATTGCCCAATGAACTTGTTGCGTGGCTTCATAATAAAGCAACCATAGCGATTCTCAGAAGGAGGTCCAAGTACTTAATACTCATGCTAATTTTATCTATTGTTCTTCTTTAGTTCGCTGCTTTAGTGCCTGTTTGGATTAGCGGTGAAGAAGAAGCTTTTTTTTGCAGATGAGCTTTTGAAAAAGTTATATAGAAAAGAAGTTAGATTGTAGATGTGATTTGTGTTTGGATTGGCGGTAACAGAAGTGATTTTTTTTTATCTCCATCTGAGTAAAAGCAGCTTTGATCTCCATATGATAAAAGCTCAATTTTCTACAAAAGCCCAGTCATCACCAACGCTCTCCCAAACACACCAAATGAGCTTTTGGGGCTTTTAACCCCCAAATGGACTTTTTTAGCCTCCAAACGGATTCCCAAACAGACCCTTAGTGGATTTAAAACACCAATGACCAAATGAATATATCATCGTCGTCGTCGTCGTCAATACTACATCCTATCCGTCCTTGATATAAGACTCACTTTAATGAACAAAGTGGGTCTTATATATGTCCTAGAGACAGTATATTAAAACCTATATAAATGAAGATCTTATTACTCGTGAAGCATGAATGTGTAACGTGTCTCAAATTCTGTGTGAAATAGAGGCCTACATATTCTAGTTCGAGCTTAATTTGTGGAAGCATCTTGTGAATGCATCAATAGTTTGTTTTCTCAAACATGATGTAGAAGTTGACAAAAAGCTGGACATGTGCCAGGGGGAGCTTTATATGAACCAAGCGCGCCATTTATATCCTGATACTTTCAACAAAATAGTTCAGATCCAGATATTTTTTGTTATTAAAAAAGGATTTATTTCTAGCGACTCTTTGATTTTTATTTGCTACTGATTTGATTCCATAAAAGAATAATGACAAGTGATACAACTTTTATAATTGAGACATTTCTTCATGTAGCTCCATGTTATAATTTCATTTAATTGCACCCTTTAATAAAGTTATTTTGCCCTTTTTCTTTTCCAAAAGTGCATGACCTCTCCAACAAGACAGTTATTAGGCAAAAAAGAAAAAAAGAAGAAGAAATAATAATAAATAAAGGTCATGTTGGCGAAAAGACTAAACAAGATAATAATGAAACAAGATATGGTATAAAAGTCATATTTAGCTTAATAAAAGCAGGTCACAAGTAATGGAATTTGTTCTTCATTTTCATCCTCTTTTATCCTTGATGATTAAGTTAAAACGCTTGTTCTCATGATGCTCTACTTTCAGAACCAATAAAACAGAGTTTTTGCACATAGAATCAGTTCAAAAAATTAGGCTCTAGAAAAAAGCTAGTCCCTTTTGTTCTTAATATAGGATTTTTTTAGAAAGTTGATTTTGATCTTAAATATAAGATATATTTATTTGATCAATCTTTTCCTAATTTACCCATATTGATATTTCCTTAACAATAATCAAGGAGAGGGAATGAAGAAATTAAGAAAGATAATTAGAGTGTTTTAGAAAATACATGTCGTATTAATTGACTTAACTAATACTTTTAATCTAATCAAATTAGGAAAATAAGTCATATGTTAAGGACATAAGAGGGTATAAAAGTAAGAAAGCACAAAAACCTAATCCTTAATGTTTTAAGTAAACAAGTGGCATCAAATCCTTTTATATATTTTCTTGACCAATTCTAATGAAGAAGATCACTGGTACGTAAGTATCAAATTCGCGGATGGCATGGCCAAGGGGATCATGAGTATTTCATATATTGTCACACGCAACTTATATGGATTATATCGAACCAGAAGGGAATCCACACCTTCAGAGAAAATGCCAACATTATATATATATATATATATATATATATATATATATATAACATCGAACCCAAAGGGAATCCACACCTTCACACCTTCGATAACAAATACAAGATCTGGTTAAATTTTTTGGAAAGGTTAAGGAAGCTAAATAAATTATCTTAAGGTATTTATATTTATAATTTTTTTTAATTAATTTATGTGACTCATAAATACTTTATTTAATTTCTTTAGTCTCTTTTAAAAAAATTAAATGGGTTTTATATTTAAAACTGAAAAGAGCATATATCTTTATACTAAAGATGTTCATATTAATGATTGAACTAAATCATCCAAAAACTGTCCGGAACAAAAGTACAAAACCATCAAAACACCCACATTACATCAGCTCAAACAAAGCCAAACTATTTCATAAAAAACAAAACAAAACCAAACTGTGAAACAGACCGAGGGTATTAGACAGAAAATTCAGCTCCGTGCTTTGCTTTTCTGGGACAATTATAGAGTGCTGTCATTCATATTATGTTTGGAAGGAAAGAAAAGTGAAAATAAAATAAGGGAAGGGCATACTACATTGGAAAACTTCAAAAAGCGGTAAAAAATTTATTACTTTTGAGAGTTTTTCCTCTCATGTTTTTTTCCTCATAATTTCCTCTCCATCCAAACATAAAAGAATCCAAAGACAATATTAAAAGCCTCATTCGTTGGAGGGGTTGGATCTATGAGAAGTATAAGAAGAAGAAAATAATGCACAATGTCTTTAAGGTATGGGTAGTACTTTTCTTTATGTTTAATTCACCCCCACCTATTCCAATATAATAAGACTCAATTTGGATTGGCGGGCGAATTTCCTGTAGGATATAATAAAGATCCTTGAGTATGGATTATACTCCTAACACTAAAATCAAGACAATAATAATTTTTACAAAGTGATAATTTAGCTTTATCTTTGTATGCACTCAAAGACAAATGTAATGAGTTTGATCTCTTATTATTGTGTGATTTTTGATGTGTTAAAATGACAGATGGTGCTAGGTATTTATAGGCTATAAGGTGGTGCATTGAAGTGGTGTCTTTTGAAGCCACACCTCTTCAATTAAAAGTCATAACAATTTGTTAGATTCATGAAGCTCATATAGTGATTCATAAACAGACATATGAAGAGTTATGCCTTTATATTATATAGAGTTTTATCATAAACATAACAACTTTTCATCAAGTGGTGGTTGTCACACCTTTGGTTATAAACTTTTACATTTATCTCTAAAAACTAAAGAAATATAACTTTAGTGACTTTTAGTATTATAATTTCTTACACAATTCTTTATATAAATCCCTTAATTTAATAAAGATGACTTTATAAAAACCACGTGTCCTCATTTTTAAATATTCTCACGTCACTTACACACATGAAGTCTCCTCATTTTTAAATATTCTCACATCACTTGCCCACGTGAAGTCTCCTCATTTTAAAATATTCTCACATCACTTGCACAATCATCAGTGTCCTTATGGTACTGTGAGAAATGCACCCATGGAATCATATAACCCTTATAGGTTAATTTTGGAGCACAATGGAATCTCAACATGGAAAATAAAGTTGTCCGGAATTCGTGTCTAGTAATGAAAGAAGGACAAAAGAAAAGAAAGAAGGAGAGAGAAGGAGGGGGGGAGGATCGTGTTAGCACTTAGCAAAAGTAAGAGGGAAAAAAGCAGAGAAGAAAGGCGAGAAAATAAAAGGGAAGAGAAGAAAAGGGAAAGGGAAGCGTGCAAAAGAGTGAGAACTGAGTGGATAAAAAAGGAAGGAGAAATTAAAAGTCAAGGAAAAGCACCTTTTTTGGAGCGTCTTCGCGAAATGAACAGTGTGATCGCCTGTAACGACTAAATCTGAAATCAGTTCGTGTTGATCTCCGACAGCGTCTTGCGTGGTCTGTTTGACGGCTTTCCACTCTTATGGTGGCCTTCAGAGATGTTATTGATGAGGTAAGATTATAGATGGTAAAAGAGTGGTAGGTCATGCTTACTCAGTTACTCATATTTCTAGAGACCTTAATATTCATGTTGATTATTTAGCATCGTTAGCTCATGATAATATGATTAATTTTGTTGTTTTTGATCACCCACCTCCTCCGCTTAGGATAGACGGTGTCGGATGAGTGTGTTTTTTGTTTTGTGTCTCTTTTGGAGGCAGTTTTGTATTAATCTGTTGTAGATTAATGAATTCCAGTTTTATATTAAAAAAAAAAAGATGGAGAGAAATTAAAGAAAGAGTTCGGGGGGGGGGGATGGAACTTAATGGAAGACTACGCCATTTGTTTATTCATAATTAGGCCATATTTGACTTAGAGTTAGAAAAGTATCTTTATATGAGTCGAAATAAAACTATTCTCATATATATATATATATATATATATATATATATATATATATATATATATATATATATATATATATATATATCTTATACATCATAAATCATATAGGAAAAACAGTTTCTATGGTTAATCTAAATAGACACTTAGTTATATTAACACACACACACCAACATAGAATTGGTCTAACTGTGTAACACCCCGCTAGATTTCTTTGGCTACCGATAAAGTTCTTAACATATATTTTTTGAGTTTCCAAAATAAGAGTAATTAATAGCGAAATCATAATAATTAATACTGAAACTAGAATAGTAAATACTAAATAGGGTCCCTTTTACTAAGTAATTGCTAATGATTATTTTTTTTTAAGAAATCTAAAATTTTTTTATTATATTTTTGTATCTTTAACATCAATTGAATGATTTTTTGTTGAAAAAAATCAATTTTTTTTAATATCAATTAAATGATTTTCAGTTGGTATGTATCATGGTTTCATTTTTTTTGCTTGAATTATTTTTCATGATCCTTTTAGAACATAAAAAAAAAATCCTTTAATTTAGAAAAATTACATTTTATTTGATTATATATTAATGTTGATATATATAGAGCAATAAAGTCATATAGCAATAAAACTCTTTTAAGAGTGAGAGAAGAAAGGAGAGGGCATTAAAGTTATTTTACCCACATTTTAAAATCTCAAATTGGGTTAATGACTTAATTAAAGATTTGTTGAATATACTAACCTAATTTAGAATTTTCCTATTTTAGGAAGCTTTATTGGGATTTTCCCTAGTATTTTAGTTCTCTTATGTGTACTTTTTTTTTAATATCATTTTTCCTTTTATAATGAAAATAGAATAATATAATTTTATTAAAAATATTTTTGCATGTATATTATAAATATAGTTTTTAAAAAATTCAAAAATATCATATTTGGGGGGGGAATCTATTCCAAGAAGCAATTGCTCATTTCACAAAATGAAAAGATTTGATTTGCATTTAAAATACCAAAGGCACTATTAATACAAATAATAATATACATAATTTTCATAAGAAACGAGCATGTGAAATCTGTTTGTGCTTCTGGGATAATATTTATATTTATATTACCAAATGAACTTTGACGGGAATGTGAGGGATCATATACAAAGGTTTATATAGAGAAATGAAACGAACTGAATAGAATGAAATGAAAGCAGCTCCATGGAATGATTTAAAATGCATTGAGTAAATTGAATTTAAACATCATTGAAGTGTAAGACTAATTAGAAAACTTAGAAGACTAATAAGAATATTAATGGTAATAAGAACTGTTAAAAAGCAAACAAAGCAAGACAACATGGGAGGAAGGAAAAATGGAAGAACTTGAACTATCTTTTGGCTGGGGTGAAGGGTCAATTCCTCATTGTAATTTCCCTTAATGTGTATTCTATAAACAAAAGTGAAACTACTTTTGTCCAAGTATTTAGTCTTCAAAGATTTTTGGCTGTTTAATTTTATGCTGATTGGATTACATTATACAAGATTCAGAGTACAAAATTAGGTTCCTTCCATGCGAGCAGGGAATCATCGGTGTCTTTCTCGTTCCATGAGAAAATGTGTGATTGGGGGATCAGGCACATAAATGAACAACTCAATCTTGGACATTAAGGTCAGTGTGCTTCTCAGTGGTTCTGAACAACTTGTTTGTCTGTCTAATTATATAGCTACTGATGAAGCAAGAGTGGCAAAACATATAATTTGGTGTGGCTTACGGTGCAAACATGAGAGGTTGATTTCAAAGCCTGAATGGAATCATGTTGAGATTTCATGGGAGTTGAAGTATCAGAGGCCATATCATCCTTATAGGTTATTTTTAGGCCACAATGGAATCGCAACATGGAATATAAATTTGTCCAGGATTCATGTGTCTATGAGGAAGATAACAGCGTCACTGAAAATATCAGATTCACAAGTCCTGAGTTGTGTCTTAGGCTGAATCAATGAAAAAGGATATAAAGGCATCCTCAACGAGTTATTTATATGAATGAAATCCATTTCCTTGCTTGACTCAGAACTGATATTTCACACAACACAAAACTTAACAAAACAAATTAACATCAAATCAAATGTTGAAATTTGTTTTTAATGTTGCGTTCTTTCTAGTTAAAATGGTTGGATTATTTGATGGGTTGAATGGTGCTCAAGAAGTTTTGTTTTGGTTGTAGTGATTTATATCTTCTTCCCTGAAGCATGACCTTGTCACTTATTGGAAAATGGTTTAGTTCATGATTGACAAGTTTCAGAAGGTGAAAAATGTGAGTTCAATACTGTAGCAATATTTGTGCAGATTTGACATGGACATGAAGAAGTTGATTGCTTGGAATTCTATTTGCTATTTGCTTCTAGTAGTGTGTAAGCTACTTTTGGAAGGAGGAGATGGTGAGATCAATCCTGCTTATAATTTCAAGCCGTTAGTGCTTACACCTCTAAGTTGAAAAAACAAATAGAGGTAATAAAGTTGTTCAATCACATTGTTGGAGTACACAAGCAAATAAAAAAAGAACATAGGGGCAAGAAAAGCAAATGATAAATCATTTTAGAAGATATAGCTGAATTACTCGAATTTTAAGTTCGATCACTAAATTTAACAAATGCTAAATCAAGTCATTTTTTCATAAATTGTGGAGTGCTTAGTGCTTTTTATTATGTGGACATTGCAGGATGCAATGACTAAGAAGCAGAGGGAGGCGGCATCTTCTTGCCAGTCCACCGGCAACGTTGCGATCACCGTATGATTGGGTTTGGATTGCCCAATGAACTTGTTGCGTGGCTTCATAATATAGCAACCATAGCGATTCTCAGAAGGAGGTCCAAGTACTTAATACTCATGCTAATTTTATCTATTGTTCTTTTTTAGCTCGCTGCTTTAGTGTCTGTTTGGATTAGCGGTAAAGAAGAAGCTTTTTTTGCAGATGAGCTTTTGAAAAAGTTATATAGAAAAAAAGTCAGATTGTAGATGTGATTTGTGTTTGGATTGGCGGTGACAGAAGTGACTTTTTTTTATCTCCATCTGAGTAAAAGTAGCTTTGATCTCCATATGATAAAAGCTTCATTTTCTACAGAAGCCCAGCCATCACCAACGCTCTCCCAAACACACCAAATGAGCTTTTGGGGCTTTTAACCCCCAAATGGACTTTTTTAAGCCTCCAAACGGATTCCCAAAACAGATCCTTAGTGGATTTAAAACACCAATGACCAAATGAATATATCTTCATCATCATCGTCAATACTACCTCCTATCTGTCCTTGATATAAGACTCACTTTAATGAACAAAGTGGGTCTTATATATGTCCTAGAGAGAGTATATTAAAACCTATATAAATGAAGATCTTATTACGCGTGAAGCATGAATGTGTAACGTGTCTCAAATTCTGTGTGAACTAGAGGCCTACATATTCTAGTTCGAGCTTAATTAATTTGTGGAAGCATCTTGTGAATGCATCAATAGTTTGTTTTCTCAAACATGATGTAGAAGTTGAAAAAAAACCTGGACATATGCCAGGGGGAGCTTTATATGAACCAAGCGCGCCATTTATATCCTGATACTTTCAACAAAATAGTTCAGATCCAGATATTTTTTGTTATTAAAAAATGATTTATTTCTAGCGACTCTTTGATTTTTATTTGTTACTGAGTTGATTCCATAAAAGAATAATGACAAGTGATACAATTTTTATAATTGAGACATTTCTTCATGTAGCTCCATGTTAAATTTTCATTTAATTGCATCCTTTAATAAAGTTGCATGACCTCTCCAACAAGACAAATATGGTTAATCAACTAAACGAGACAATAATGTAGGCCAAAAAAGAAAGAGAAAGAAATAATAATAAATAAAGGCCATGCTGGCGAAAAGACTAAACAAGATAATAATGAAACAAGATATGGTAATAAAGTCATATTCAGCTCAACAAAACTTGGCAAAAAAAAAAAAAAAAAAAAAAAAAGCTCAACAAAAGCAGTTCACAAGTAATGGAATTTGTTCTTCATTTTCTTCCTCTTTTATCCTTAAAGATTAAGTTAAAACGCTTGTTCTCATCATGCTCTACTTTCAAAACCAATAAAACAGAGTTTTTGCACATAGAATCAGTTCAAAAAATTAGGCTCTAGAAAAAAGCAAGTCCCTCTTGTCCTTAATATAATACTTATTTGGAGAGTTGATCTTGATCATAAATATAAAATATTGGTCAATCTTTTCCTAATGTACCCCTATTGATACTTCCTCAACAATAATCAAGGAGGGGGAATGAAGAAATTAAAGAAAATAATTAGAGTGTTTTAGAAAATATATATCATAATTAACTGACTTAACTAACATTCTTAATTTAATCAAATTAAATAAATAAGTCATATGTTAATATGTTAAGGACATGGGAGAGTATAAAAGTAAGAAAGCACAAAAACCTAATCCTTAATGTTTTAAGGAAACAAGTGGCATCAAATCCTTTTATATGTTTTCTTCACCAATTCTAATGAAGAAGATCACTGAGTAGGTAAGTATCAAATTCACTGATGCCATGCCCAAGGGGATCATGAATATTTCATATATTTTCACACGCAACTTATATGCATTATGTTGAACCAGAAGGGAATCCACGCCTTCAGAGAAAACGTCAACATTATATATATATATATATATATATATATATATATATATATATATAACAACGAACCAGAAGGGAATCCACACATTGGATTATAAATATAAGACCTAGTTAATTTTTTTTAGAAAGGTTAAAGAAGTTAAATAAATTATTTTAAGATATTTATATTTATAATTTTTCTTCAAATTAATTTGTGTGATTTCTAAATACTTTATTTAGCTTCCTTAGTATCTTTAAAAAAAATCAATTAGGTCTTATATTTAGAACCGTAAAGAGAATATATCTTTGTATTAAAGATGTTCATATTAATGATTAAACTAAATCATCCAAAAACTGTCCGGAACAAAAGCACAAAACCATCAAAACACCCACAATACATCAGCTAAAACAAAACCAAACTATGAAACAGACAGAAGCTATTAGACAGAAAATTCAGCCCCACGCTTTGCTTTTCTGGGACAATTCTAGAGTGCTGTCGTTTATATTATCTTTGGATGGAGAGAAAAGTGAGAGGAAAATTAGGGGAATGGATACTATATTGGAAAATTTCAAAAAATGGTAAAAAAATTTACTACTTTTGGGAGTTTTCCCTCCTAGTTTTCTTTTCCTTTAATTTTCTCTTCATCCAAACATAGGAGAACCTAGAGACAATGTTAAAAGCCTCACTTTGTTTGGGGGGGGGGGTTGGATCTCTGAGTAGTATAAGAAGAAGAGATGAAGAAGAAGGTAATGCATAATATCTTCAAGGTATATGCAGCATTTTCCTTTATGCTTAATTCGCCCCCACCTATTTCTATCTAATAGGATGTAATTTAGATTGATGGGCAAATGTTCTATAGGATACAATAAAGACCCTTATACTCCTAACACTCAAGGCAAGACGATAATGACTTTTACAAATTGATAATTTGACTTTATCTTTGTATGCACTCAAGGACAAAAGCAATGAGTTTGATCTCTTATTGTTGTGTGATTTTTAATGTGTCAAAATGACAGATGGTGCTGGGTATTTATAGGCTATGAATTGATGCCTTGAAGTAGTGCCTCTTAAAGCAATACATCTTCAATTAAAAGTCATAACAATTTGTTAGATTCATGAACCTCATATGATGGTTCATCAACAGACATATGAAGAATTATACCTTTATATTATGTAGAGTTTTCTCATAAACATAATACAATTTTTCATCAAGTGACGGCTATCACACCTTTAGCTATAAACTTTTATATATATCTCTAGAAACTGAAGAGATATAATTTTGATTACTGTTAGTCTTATAATTTCTTATGCAATTCTCACATCATTTGCACACATGGAATCATCAGTGTCCTTATGGCACTGTGACAAATTCCCAAAGATAGCCATATAACCCTTATAGGTTAATTTCAGACCACAAAGGAATTCCAACATGGAAAACAAAGTTGCCCGGAATTCGTGTCTATTAATGAAAGAAGGACAAAAGAAAAGAAAGAAGAAGAGAGAGAGAGAGAGACAAAAAAAAAAAAAAAAAACAGAGAGAGCGTGTAGCAAAGGTAAGAGGGAAAAAGGCAGAGAAGAAAGGTGAGAAAAGAAAAGGAAAGTGAGAGGAAAAGGAAAGCGTGCAAGGAGTGAGAACTGAGTGGAGAAAAAAGAAAGGAGAGAAATTAAAGAAAGAGGGCGGGGAGAAAGGAAATTAAAGGAAAACTATGCTGCTTGTTTATACATAGTAGGGTTTGTTTGAATTAATGACAGTAAAGTATGTTTATATAAGTTGAGATAAAACTCCTTTCATATATATATATATATCTTATATATCATAAATAACATAAAAAAAATAATTTTTACCACTAATCTAAATAGGCACTTAGTTATTAACACACACACACACACACACCAACATAGAGTTGGTCTAGTTATGTAACACCCCGTTGGATCTCTTTGACTACCGACAAAGTTCTTAATATATATTTTTTGAATTTTCAAAATAAGAGTAATTAATAGCGAAGTCATAATAGTTAATACTGAAATTAGAATAATAAATACTAAATAGGGTCCATTTTGCTGAGTAATTTTTAATAACTACTTTTGTTTTGCTACTTACTACTCTGGTTTTAGTATTAACCACTCTTATTTTAGAAATTCAAAAAATATATTAAGAACTTTGTTGGTAATTAGCCAAAGTAGTCAGTATTGAAACTAAAGTAATCAATATGGAAACTTGAGTAGTTAATAGTGAAACAAAAGTAGTTATTAGGAAATGTTCAACAAATATGTTCTTTATTGCTTTAGTTTCGCTATTAATTACTCAAGTTTCCAAATTTACTTCTTTTGATTGAGTAATTTAAAACAAAAAAAATATTAGATCGTCAGAGCTCTAGGGATTGGATGCCAATGCTGGAGCTCCGACAATCGATCACTGGAACTCCAGTGAGATGTTGCCATTGGCGGTCACCAATGCTGAAGCTCTGACTGCTGGCAAAGGGTTTTAATGATTTTTTTTAAAAAAAAAGTAAGAGTAATTATATAATTTCTCACATTTTTCAACATTTCAAATATCAAATTAGTTCATTTGGAATTATTGAAATTTAATACTTTTATTAATCTACTGTATATTTTAAATGTATTTTTTTTGTCGTTCTCCCATATATATATATATATATATATATATATATATATATGTAACTTTAATAAATTTTAAGTATTTTTATTTTAAAATTTATTCAAATGTCAACATCTAATTGGATATAAATCTTTAAATAGTTCCATATGCCTGTTTGGGAAACCTCAACCATGACTTCAGAAGCCTTTTTCCACGAGAAATACTTATATATTCTAGGAGCGCCACTTTATCTATATTCTCAAGCATAAGCTTCTTAATTTGCCAGCTATTCTAGGAGCGCCACTTCAGCCTACTCTATGATTTTAAAAAGCATAAGCTTCTTAATTTAGAAAAACAAAAAACGCAATTCCCTCCCATCATCCCGAAAATCATAAAATTTGAATTTCTCCGATGATTTATCTGCCATGTAGAATTAAAATAAGATGAGTTGTTGTATTTTAATTAGTTAGATTACAGATGAGATGACGTTTTTAGAGTATATAAGTATTTCTCCTTTTCTACAAGCTGAGATAAAACTTCCCTCACATACTTTCCTCATAAATCGTAAAAGCACTTCTAAAAAACTAAGACAAATAGACACTAAAGTCTTTTAAGATCTTAAAAATTTTGGTAGTTATTTTTCACGTACTATAATATTACCTTGACTACTTAATATAAGATTTTATTCATAGTGTAAACTACATAAATGAAATCTTATATTAAGGTCCAAAATAGTATTACTCTTTAATCAATTCTTAGTTATTGTTACACACAGAAAAGGAAGAGAAAGAGAGAAAGAAAATGACATCCACATCTGATATGTGATAATATATTTTGATGAAAAGGATGTGAAAGGAAATACACATTTGGGAGGCAAAAGGAAAGAAATGGAAATGATGAATTAAAAAAAAAAAAAAAAAAGTAAAATACAAATATAAAATCACCAAATATGGGAGGCATCGCTTAGACCAAAAAATATCCTCTCTCCTCAGCTTGTAAATAAGACCAGGGGAGTCCATGGGATTATAGGGGTGTTCAACAATTTCCCGTCCCGACCTTCCCGTCCCGATCCCGAGCAAATCGGGACGGGAAAATCCCGTCCCGAAAATTTCGGGATCGGGAATGTGATTTCGGGATCGGGATCGGGATCGGGAATGGGATTTCCCGATCCCGACTTTTTCCCGATCCTGAAAATATATATATACACATATTTTTTTAAAAAAAATATTTAAGTAAATAAGACCAAATGTAAAATAAAATGTGAAAATCCCTAACACCCTTAAGTAATATCTATTCTTTTAGTTTAGTTAGTTAATTTCATTTATTATTTATTAAATAATTCTAATTTTTTATTCTTGTCTTTGTTCTTTTTACAGCTGAATCGACAACTTTAAGCATGTATTGGACTAATTATATATTTATATTAGACTTATTTGGTACAATATGATATTAGACAAATTATATATCTATATTAGACTAAATGAAACACAACAAAAAATTAAATATAAAGATTTTTTTTTTTAAAAAAAAAAAAAAAGCAAATTCGGGATCGGGATCGGGAATAAAAATCATTCCCGAACCCTTCTCAGGATCGGGATCGGGAATGGCGTTTCCCGATCCCGATCCCGATCCCGAACACCCCTACATGGGAAGAAGGAAGAGCTCATTCTTGGGAAGCCAATCTCTGCCTACCAAAACGCGCTATGGAAAAAATAATGTGGCACCTTCTTCCTCCCACCGTTTCCAATCAGACGCCGTCGGTGAACATGTCGTTGCTTGTCGTTTCAAGAATTCAAGTTGAGCCTTTCGTTTTCTTCTCTCTTATTCATCTCTCATCCTTCCCCTTTCGTTTCAAGAATGAGAGGGAATTGAAAGGAAGCTTCCTTGCTCGATCACCATTGTTTCTGCGTCAATTCTTCGGCAGATTGCTAAGCTTTCATCTGTAACCCTGCTACCAAATTTTTAGTTTCTCAGCCGATACCAGAGCCATTCCTAGTTTCTAGCAAAGTGGCAATACTGGTCTCAGCGCTTATGTATCATGGCACGTCAACGACTACCATCCTCCTCCTTCACCAGCGAATAGACTTACGACGTGTTCATTAGTTTTAGAGGCGAAGATACCCGCACCAATTTTACCGGTTATCTCTACAATTCTCTAATTCAAAGGGGTATTCTCACCTTCATTGATAATGTGGATCTCCAAAGAGGGGAAGAAATCAATCCAGCTCTTGTCAATGCCATTCAAGAATCTAGGATTGCCATCGTTGTTTTCTCCCAAAATTATGCTTCCTCGACTTTTTGCCTTGATGAACTTGTAAACATACTTCACTACGTCAGAGGAGAAGGTCGGTTGGTGTCGCCGGTGTTCTACGGTGTTGATCCATAGCAAGTGCGACACCAGCTTGGGAATTACGGCGAGGCATTGGCAAAACATGAGGATCGATTCCAAGCTAACCCGGAGAAAGTGAGAAAGTGGAAGGAGGCTTTAGGCGTGGCGGCTAACATATGTGGCTGGCATTTCAAACATGGGTGGGTACCTTTCACCACAACTTTCTGTTACTATTTTTGTATGCGTGGTAATTATCACACTTGTTCCTTCAAAAAGTGGAAGAAATTTTTCTCTTGCTTCTTGTTGTTGTTGTTCTTCAAAAAGTGGGACTGAAATGAACCTTGATGTAGGAAGTGTACACTATATTTGGCTACTAACTTCGGCCTCACTTCACATGATTTTCTTCCCTGTCGCAGGTCTCAACCTGAATATGAATTTATAAATGGGATCATTGAAGAGGTTTCCAAAAAGATCAGATTGCCCTTTCCTTTGCATGTAGCTAATCACCCTGTTGGACTAGAATCCCCTGTTGAGGAAGTGATCTCACTTTTGGAACTTGGGTCTGATAAGGGGGTTAATATGGTAGGAATATATGGAATCGGTGGAGCAGGTAAAACGACAGTTGCATGTGAAGTTTATAACCTCATCCGTCATCAATTTGAAGGTGTATGTTTTCTTTTTGATATTAGAGTGAAGGCAATTAACATGGATGGACTTGTAGAGCTTCAAGAGGCGCTACTTTCCGAAGTTGTTGCAGAAAACAACATCAGGCTTGGAGATGTTCGTAGAGGGATTCCAATCATAAAGAGAAGGCTCTGTCGGAAGAAGCTTCTTTTGATTCTTGATGATATTAATGAGCTTAAACAGTTAGAGGCAATAGCCAGAGGACCTGATTGGTTTGGACTTGGCAGTAGGATCATTGTCACAACAAGAAACAAAGATTTTCTTACTACTCATGGGGTGGAAAAATTGTATGAGGTGAAAGAGCTAACTTTTAATAAATCCCTTGAATTGTTGAGCTGGAATGCATTTAAGAAGAACAGAGTTGATCCAGGTTATATGGATGTTTCAAACCGTGCAGTGTTTTACGCTGGTGGCCTTCCATTGGCTTTGGAAGTAATAGGCTCCGGCCTATTTGGTAAAACTGTAGAAGAATGGAATTCTCTGCTGGACAACTATGATAGAATTCCGAATAGGAAAGTCCATGACATCCTGAAAGTAAGCTATGATAGTTTGGAAGAGAACCAGAAGAAAGTTTTCCTTGACATTGCTTGTTTTTTTAATAAATTAGAACTGAGTTACATCAAGGGAATGCTCTATGCACATGGCTTACACGAAGACATAGGTATTCGGGTGTTGAAGGACAAATCTCTCATCAAGATTGACAGTTCAAACTGTGTGAGAATGCATGACTTAATTCAAGACATGGGCAGAGAAATTGTTCGACAAGAATCAACATTTGAGCCGGGCATGCATAGCAGGTTGTGGTTTGGTGAGGACATTGTTCATGTTTTGGAAGAAAATACGGTAAATTGATATGGTCTCCATGGGTTTACATTTTTTATTTGAACTATTTTGGTGAATATGAAATGGATTGATGGTTTTTCCCACCGCTTTATCTTGCTGTCAGCATTTTCTTGAAGCTTGACACAATATAAGTTATAATTAGTTATGTAGTTAACGTAACAATATTGATATGGTATTCCTGATAAATTTGTGGTTTGTGTATGCCTTGGCATTCAAAGGGAACTGAGAAAATTGAAGTCATCAGGCTGCACTCATGCAAAGATAAAGAAGTGCGATGGAGTGGAATGGCGTTACAGGAGATGAAAAACCTGAGAATCCTTATTATTGAGGATGTGTGCTTTTCCAGAGGCCCCAAATATCTCCCAAATACTTTAAGAGTATTGGACTGGAGTGGATATCCATCATCGTCTTTACCATCTGATTTTTACCCCAAGAAACTTCTCATAATTAGCCTGCCATAAAGCTGCCTTCATACTTTCAAACCACTGAAGGCATGTATACATTTTATGGTTTCTAGCTCCTTTCATATATTCTATTGGTCTTATATATTGGTGATAAGTTAATTTTGATCATTTTGTAGGTGTTTCATTCTTTATGTCTCCTGGATTTTGAAGGTTGTAAGTTCTTAACACAAGTACCTGACCTATCTGGACTACCTAACTTGGGGGCGTTGTGTCTTGATGCTTGTACAAATTTGACTAGTGTTCATGAGTCAATTGGGTTTCTTAATAAGCTCAGATTGTTGAGTGCCCAAGGTTGCACTCAGCTTGAAATGTTAGCATCTCGCATCAATTTGACTTCTCTCGAGACTATGGATCTTAGGGGTTGCTCAAGTCTTTGAATTTTCCCACAAGTATTGGGAGTCATGGATAATATAAGGGACATTTATTTGGATCAGACTGCCATAAAAGAACTACCATTCTCAATTGGAAACCTTATTGGGCTGAAACGGCTATACTTGAGGCATTGTGCAGGGCTTGAACAACTACCAAGCAGCATATTTACAATCCCTAAACTTGAGCTGGTGCTGTCTTATGGGAGTAGAGGGTTTCAATTATTTAAAGGGTATGACATTCAAGAAAAACAGAGATCAGAGGTGTCTGTAGCCACGGTTTTTCTCCATTCTCTACCGGAATGCAGGAATAAAAGTCCAACTCGTGCTCATTTCAATCATTACCTTAATGGGTACTGTATAAGCACAAGTGAAACAAATGTCATTCAAATATTTACTCTTCCGGATACTTTGGTTAGTTTTTCTCTGCTTCCCAGAGCTAGCACTGGAGGTCCTCATGTTTCAGGCTGCCCTAGAATCCTGCCATTTGAGGAGAAACTAGGGAAAATGTCAAGAGCCTTCTATGCAAGAAGGGAATCATCAGTGTCTTTCTGGTATTGTGACAAATTCCCAAAAATAGCCATATGCGTGATTGGGGGATCAGCCACAGAAATAGACTATTCCATCTTGGATATCAGGCTGAGAGTGTTTGTCAATGATTCTGAGCAAAGTATTTGTTTGTGTAATTACATAGTCTATAAACAAAAAATGGCAAAACATATAATTTGGTGTGGCCTACGATGCAAACAGGAGAGGGTGATTTCTACACATAAATGGAATCATGTTCAGGTTTCCTGGGAGTTGAAATACCACAGGCCGTATGATCCTTGTAGGGTAGTTTCAGACGACAATGGTATCCCAACCGTGAATATAGATTTGTCTGGAATTCATGTCTTTGAGGAAGAAAACAGCTGCATTGAAAATATCCGGTTCACAAATCCCAATATCTCTCTGTCTCAGGTTGAAACGATCAGAGACGACTATAGTATATTCTATTCTCTATTGGATCTTTCATGTGACCGCTGTTTCCAGTTATTTACCCAATTGAGAGGTACCATCTGTTTCTCTAGTTTGATTTAATCATCTTGCTTGCATCTTGTTCTTTGCTTGAGGGATTTGTTCTTACTGGCACACCACTTTAACAATGAGTTATTCATATAAATGAAATCAGTTTCTTTGCTTACCTTGAAATCGGTGTTTCACTCTTGACGCTAAATTGTTATGGTTCGCTGCAAAATAACTGCTTTTTCACTCCTTTTCAACTAGACTTGAGTAATTTCTGTCAAATTTGACTCTAAAATTCATTTATTTAGTACTTATTTATTTAGTAGAGTTTAATTTTGAATTTTTATGTGCTTTATGTATTCTTCATGTACAACAACACTTCCTATTGGTAAATATAATAACTACATAAGAAATATGATACCAGCTTGCAATTTATTGTGGACATGAATGCTCTTTTCTTAATAAATATTCCAGCTAATTTACTAATCGAGTTCGAGTCAAATTTGAGCCTTTGAAATTAATCAAACTATGTCTGGAGCCACAATCTATTTCATCTTTTGCAGGAGCATATTTTTGTCAGTTTTCTCCCCCCAGAAAAGCTTATTTTCGTCAGTTACATACATGAATATATCAGTTTATGTACATGTATTGTTATTATAGACTGAATATATACTAGTTACTCCTCCAGTCTTAAACATAGGAGCTAGATCGGCTTACTTTGGCCCTAAATATAAGGGAGATGGCTTCTCTCCTTTGCCATTAACATCCACTACCATCCTTTTCTCTAAAACTGCACCGTTTTGTGTGCAAAGCTATTGATATTGATCACTTCTTTTTAACAAAGCCGTATGAAAAATTACTGGTAGCATAAAAAAATATATTTTAATCACTTTTAAGAAGTTAAAAATTACTATTTAAGTGACTTGGCTAGCTACTAAATTCAATGTGAATATCTTGTCATTCTCAAGTTAAGAAGAAAAACAAAATGTTTTTTTGAGAAATAAAGTGTGTTGTTATCTGGTAATTAAAATTGTGTTATTGCAAGGTTATATAATGCATGGGGAGAAAGAAAATGATGTGAAATGGTGGTATCTGGTAAACTCTAGTGAGTGGATAAGTGAAGAGGTTTTTGTAGAAAGGATATGATTAATGGATGTAGTTCGTGTTGTTTTTATTTTGATGGTTCATAACGATAATATATAATGTAATATTTGGATATTTACATTTTTTGTCTCCCTTAATTTTTAGTATTTTGCTTATATGGATAATGGTGATATATAACTTTATGTAAATATGCTAAGGAAGAGCTATATTCGCTCTGATCACACAGCTGGTGATCCTAAAATGGAGTTCCCTCCTTTACTTAGTTTTGAAGAACTTAGGTGCATGTTTCAGGACGCGTTGACTACCAAGGCGCCAGGTTTAGTACCCTGCTTCAATGCTTTATATTTGAGATGGAAGGTAAAGTGGAGAATTATCTATCCGATTTTAACCAAAAACTTATACTTGTAATTTGTTAGATTTGATTATCTACATGATTAGTTTTGATGATGTCAATTGGAGCAAAAGGTTTGCATTATATATTTTATATCATGCTTAAGTAATTTAACTAGCTACTAAATTCAGTGTGAATATCTCAAGTTAAGAAGAAAAAACAGTTTTGGAGAAATGAAGTATGTTATCATCTGGTAATTCACTATATTCAATGTGAATATCTTATCTTCTTAAGAATAAAAACAAGAAGTTTTTGAGAAACAAGAACTTGCAAACTCAAATTGAAAAATCAAGGTTCAAGTTCTTAAGTTTGAATATGGAGATTATTTATATGCAAGTAGTTGACAACACACATATCAGAGTGTTTCAGAAAAGTTCAAGTCCAATATCCCCTCACCAACCTCTCTTAAACTCAGGTTTATAGCTTGCCTACACTCAAGTTTGTATCCTCTAATCTTTTTGTCAGATAATGGGAGTCTACTCCCCCATTTTTTATAGATTTGAAATATATTTTGTTATATTTGAGAAGTCATCGGTACTAATTTAAAGAGATTTTTTTTTTATATTTTATAAGATATCAATTTGAGGTATGATTTGTGGAATTTCAATGTAAAATAGAAGCTTTTAAGTTTAGGAAAGAAACAATAATAATTGAAAGTTTATTGAATTAAAAAAAATGGTTTTATTCTATTATCATTAGTATTAGGGTTAAAATGTGAATTTGTCTTAGATGTTTTTGCTGAGAAGTAATGTTGCTCTGTAAGCTTTTTTAGGTTCAATGTCACCTTGAAAATCTCAAAACGTAGCAATATTATCCCATACCGTTATTTCAAAACTAACGTTGACCATTAAAAAATTGACGTTGACTGTTAACTTTTTAACAGAAAAGGGTGACATTGCTTTTCAGCAAAAACTTCTGAGACAAATTTACACCTTGGCCCTTTGTATTATACTATTTCTATTTCTATTATATTATTTCTTTTTTCTATTCATAGAAACGGTGCCAGATTGGACGAGATTGGACGATTTGGGAAGCCCCGATTGAGAGAAAAAAAGAGGGGCAGAGGCTTCTGGGCTGGGGCACCTCATCTCTTGACCAACAGCTCCGTCTTCATGGAGTGAGGCGGCACCCAAGAGCTCGACCTGAGGAGACGCCGACTTCCATTGTTGATTCATCTTCATCGGAGATGGTGAGAGAGCTCGGGCTTGTTTGATACAAGGGGAGGGAGGAAACGTTGGCGAAGGGAAATTATTTTTGAATTAGATTTGAAAATATTGGAGAATTGGGTTAAAAAATTTTAATTAATTTTTCTTATTATTTTATCTTACGTCTTCTTTTTATTAACATATTGTGATTTTACTTTTCTAATTTTATTAAATTCAACTCATAAAAATTTTTCTTCCCCTCTCTTTCCATCCAAACCCATCAGACCAAAGAGGCTCTTAAAGAGAGAGAAAGAGAGTGATAATGCGAGTCTGAATCAGAGGAGGACAGCGAGCTACTGTTCTTTCACTAAAACAACTGAATCAGAGAATCTTCAATAAAGATTTCTTCATTCTACGTTTTGTACCTCTCTTTTCCTTTCACTTCCACACTTTGATTTTCATTGTGACGTCGAATGTGAATTTTGATGGTGTTGTGAGGGATTGAATTAAAGCCATGTGTGGCTAGATTTTTCTTGCAGCCTAGGGGATCTATAAATTTATTTGAGATTTAGAGATTATTCCCACTAATTAGTTTTGCTTTATATTAATTTAGTTTATTTAATCTTTTTATTATCGTTTATTACTTAGTGATTGATTGGTCATCATTGAGCATGTCTTGGAAATTTATGATTGAACTTGACAAAAGAAAATTTAAATTGATAATGAGATTAAATAATGTGGAATTAGATTTTAATCTTTTTTTTTTTAAGGATAAACTTAAACTTAGAAGATTCGCACAATCAAATTAGAGTGATATCAATCCAAATTGCGTCTGGTTTAATTACTTGAGATATTACATGATTAATTGAGGTAGCTATGTAAATGGACTGATAGGCATTTGTAGATATTAAGACTCTAGACTAGTTGATTAAGTTAAGCTTAATTAATTTAATGGAGATAAAATCTAAGAAGTAAGCAAAAGATTAGTGACTCTTGATTGTCCTTCTTAGCATTGAAATTTGCTCTTTATGAAAACTTTTTGTGAAAATTGCACCTAAATGCCAAGCTAGAGAAAATAAGTGACATTTATTTGGATCACACTGCCATTAAAGGTCTGCCATTTTCAATTGGAAACCTTGTAGGGTTGAAACGGCTACAGGGCTTAAATAGCTGCCAAACAACATATTAATAATCTCCAAACTCAAGGTGGTACTGGCTTATGGGAGTAGAGGGTTTCAATTATTTGGTGGGTTTGAACTTCAAAAAAAACTGAGGTCAGAAGTGTCTTTAGCCACGATTTTTCTGTATTCTCTACCAGATTTTAGTGATAAAAGTCGACTAGTTGCTGATTTCAATGAATGCATAAATGGGTATTTTATAAGCAACAGTGAAACAAATTTCATTCAAATATGTGCTCTTTGGGAGACTTCGGGTCGTTCGGATAAGCCTCTCAGCACTAGCACTAGAGTAGCTTATTTTTCACGCTGGTCTAGTATTATGCCATTGAAGGAGCTCCCAGGGACAATGTTAAGAGCCTTCTATGCAAGAAGGGAATCATCAGTGTCTTTCTGGTTCTGCGAGAAATTCTCAAAGATAGCCATATTTGTGATTAGGGGATCTGGCACAGAAATAGGAGATTCAATCTTGGATATTAGGCTAAGAGTGTCTGTCAATGGTTGTGAACAACTAATTTGTTTGTGTGATTATGTAGTTTATAAACAAGAAAAGGAAAAACATATAATTTGGTGTGGCCTACAATGCAAATAGGAGAAGGTGATTTCAACACATTAATGGAATCATGTACAAGTTTCAACAACATATGCTGAAATTTTTTTTAAAGGTTTTATCAAATGCTTTCTTTTTAGTTAAAATGGTTGGGTTTTTTGATGGGACGAACGGTGCTCAAGAAGTTTTGTTCTGATTATAGTGATTCATATTTTCTTCCCTTAGCATGACCTTGTGTCTTACTAGAAAGTGGTTTAGTTCTTGATTGACAAGTTTTGGAAGATGATAAATGTAATTACATGAATTTGTTTGGTTTATTATTAAGGAAAGATGATGCATATGTATCAAAATTTAATTGGATTACATAGAACATAATATATGAGAATAATATAGTAAGAGACAAAATTACCCTTGTCTATATATATATATATATATATAATGTACATGTTAGATTCATGGTAATTTTTTAATATTTAATTGTGAAAATATTATGCAGTGTACATATTGAGTTCATGGTAATTTTTTAATATTTAATGGTGGGAATATTATTTAATGAGATATTTTAATATTTTTAATGGTGGAATATAAATTTTAAAATTTCTTTAGGGGGAATATTTTTTTAAAAAAAATTATATTATTAATTAATTATTTTAATATTTAATGGTGATAATTGTTTAATATTTAAAATCATATATGGGAAGGCCTTTTGGTCAAATTAAAAAGGGAAAATTACACTCAAGTTCTAAGGAAGAAGTTAACTAAAAAAATAGTCCCTTGAAATTGGAAAATAAAAAAAATGGTCTCATTGACAACTTCATGAGCGGATATTAACAACTTCAAGAGACCATTTTTTCATTTTATAATTTCAATGGACCATTTTTTCATTTCCCTTCTTTTTGGGACTTGAGTGTAATTTTCCCAATTAAAAAATTATAATGGCAATAATATTTTTTTCACTTGATTATAGGATGTCTGCATCCCCATTTATAAGTCCTAATAATATAATCCCAATTATATCAAATGTTGTAATCAGGATTACAAAATGTAATTCTCTTTACATTACATAAGCTCAACCAAACCTTTCAATCGGTTTGTTGCTTCCGGATTATATGTAATCCTCTTCCATGAAATCGAACCAAATAAGTTTAATGTAATTAGGATTACACTGCTAGTATTAATGAATGGAGATGCAGACATCCTATAATCAAGTGAAAAAGACACTATTGTCATTATAAGTTTTTAATTTGATCAAAGTGTCCATCCATAAATGCACAAATTAAAAAAAAAAAATTACCTTGAATCCAACTTGTACATTTTACATATATGTATAGATAGGGGTCATTTTGTCTCTTGCTATATTATTCCCATATATTCTCATTTTCGATATAATCCAACCAAACGTTTTTATGTATATATATTATCTTTCCTTAATGGTGAACCAAACAAACTTATGTAATTATCATTACGTTATATTCCATTATATTCCCTCCGATTCCGTAAACAAAACAGGCACTTAAAATCTTTAAAATTTGTTGTTATTTATCTGCTATGATGTTACCTTTTAATCAACTCTTAAATACTATAAATGCACATTTAAGATAACTATCTTGGTGAAATATTTCATTTGAAATCCATTTATATCTTTTTTATATATATATTTTAGGCTAAAGTGTCCTTTTAATCTTTTTTTTTTTTTATGAACTCAGAGTATCCACATGTCATTTTGCCCTTTGGCCTAATCTCTATCAGGCCAGGAGCGTTAAGGTTGAAGCTCTCCCAACAAATACGCTTCCTGGGATTCAACCTTGTGTTCTCCTCCTTATAGGGGTGAAACCGTGTACCATCTCAACCAACAACTTGTTGATATACTTTTAATCCTTTAAGTTTACATTAAATATACTTTTGCACCCTTAACTTTATAAAGCATACTTTTGGCTCTATAATTTTAACACAATTAATGTTGCTAATGAAAAGTGCAAACTTAAATGATGATTGTGCAATTAAATGCTATTAAGCTTAAATTTAAAATATGGCTAAATTGAAAATATCTAACATTTGTGTAATTAAATGCTATTAGTCATCACTTAAGTTCTCCATGCAGTGTTTTTCGTTAGCAATATTAACATTGTTAGAATGATAGGACCAAAAGTATAGTTTATAAATTTAGGGACAAAAAATATACCTCTTGTAAAACTTAAAGAACTAAAAATATACTTGAACCTATATTTTATTAATTGTAGAATTAATTTTAAAAAATGGGGCACTTCTCAAGAACTAATAGTATATATATCTTTTAGGTATAAATATTTACATCCAGTCTTATAATTTTTGTCTTCATTCATCTTATTTTCCACCTATTCCATCTGACCGTTAAGGTCTGCTTGTTGGAGAGAATGTATTTTGATGGAAGGTAGAATGGACAAACTCCTGACCAAAAATTTAACAAGTTTGTGTGTTATTTATAGAGGATTGTTTTGGTTGTCCAAAAATTTAACGAGTTTTTGGTTATGATTTGGATTGTCTGAAGAACCTGCTGAGTGGCTTCATTATATAGCAACAAATAGCGATTCCCAATTTTTTTTCTAATTTGTTAATTTAGTCTATCATTTACATAGAGAAGGTGAGTTACACACAGGCTCTTGGCATTTTGTGTTACTTCTCACATACTACGCAAGTGCATAACGGTAAAGAATTTAATTTCTGTACGTAATTGTGTTGATTTAATAAAAGAATGATGATAAATGATACTCCCTCCGGTCCTAAATATAGGACATAGTTTGTAATGCAAATTGTACTACAAATTATGTCTTATATTTAGGATCAGAGGTAATACTATCTTTTTTTAATAATTGAAACATTTCTTCATGTAGCTCCATGTTCTAATCAATGTAATGGAACCCGGACCGGACCGGCTGGTCCGGCCCGAGAACCGGCCGGGAAACCGGTCCGGTTCCCCGTCCGGTTCGGGTTCACTTTTAAAAAAAGAAAATAATTTTTTACTTTTTCCTTTAAAATTTTATACTATAAGTCTAAAATTTTCAATTTCTCACCGGTTTGGTCCCGGTTTGACCCACTGACCCTTAACCCAGTACCCTGACCGGTTCAATGCCCGGTCCGGGTTTTAATACCTTGGTTCTAATTTAATTACATTCTTTTATAACGTTTTGTTGTTCTTTTTCAAAAGAGCATAATGTACAAGATAAACAAAGAAACAAGGTATAATAAAACCAAGTCTATAGAG
The DNA here is from genome assembly GCA_963855925.1 of Inga laurina. Taxonomy (NCBI): domain Eukaryota; kingdom Viridiplantae; phylum Streptophyta; class Magnoliopsida; order Fabales; family Fabaceae; genus Inga; species Inga laurina. The sequence continues at coordinate 10,052,175 of OY979702.1, forward strand.
TTATATTTCGCTTTACAAAAGCAGGTCACAGGCAATGGAACTTGTTCTTCATTTTCTTCATCACTTATCCTTAAAGTGTGCGTTTGGAAGAGCTTGTATCTGGAAAATAAGTCCTTATTACGCAAACCGAGATAAAATTCCTCTCACATACTTACCTCGTATACCGTAAATCACGAATTATAAACACTTATTGTCCAAAAATAAGCTATCCCAAACGAACATAAAATCTAATTCAAAACGCTTGTCCTCATTATGATGCTCTACCTTCAAAACCAACAAAACATAGTTTTTCCATGCAGAATCAATTCCAGAAATTAGGCTCTTAGGGGGAAAAAATCCCTAATGCTTTAAGTAAAAATGTGGCATCAAATCTACATTTTCTTAACCCACTCTAATTTCTCAATTCCAAGGGGAAAAAAACAACCTTGTTAACCTCTTTTCTTACAATTTCCCTCTTCATGTGTTCAGGGTTCACCTCGCTTTACTGTATGCAAGCACAAACAAGGGAAAACCAGAAATTGGTGTCTCCAACTTTAAGATCCCTCATGTCACATTTACGATAAACAACCCAGAAGCTGAGGCATCTCCCATGCAGATTCCACAACCTAGAGCTATTCAACAATTAGAGGGAAAAGATCAGATTCGGTTGAAGCATTTTATGCTTCCCTGGAAGCAGAGACTGCAATACTGTCAGATCGAGAAAATTTCATAGTGAAATCTGCAAGTGCAGAAATATAAAAAGTTGAAGAACTAAAAGAGGGGTTTGCAGGTAATGTGAGAGAGTCCCCAGAATTGGGGGAATAGGAAAATGGAATATGGAAAAAGATGGGAGATTTGGAAGAAACAAAAGAGAGACCAATTGAGTGTACAGTGTATAGAATCAATTTGACCACTGTACAATGATATTATGTTATTAAAATTATATCTGATCTCACCTCAGAATCTAGTTGCCTAATTCAAATCACTAAACGTACAACACTTTAAAAAAAAAAAGTTTTATTGTTACCCCTCCCAACATAATTGACTCCTTATATCTCATTTCCCCTTTCTCTAATTGTTAAAATCACTTCTTTAAAAATCTTAAACAAATTGGCCCTTAACTCCTTACACAATCTAGAATGGAGTATTGGTAACAGCAATCAGATCCTATTTTCTTTGTTGCCACATGAATTTTTAATGTGGTCCATAAAATAATGCAAGGAACTATCAACTCACTTTATGAAATAAAGGACAATATTTTAGATGCAACTCTAATTCAAGAGCAGAAATAAGATGTACCAGAAAGGTTACAAGTCAAAATCAGAATAAAGAAGGAACAAAGTCATGTTCAAGACATACTATTCATTCACTAACAAACAGATAGTCAAACATATTGCTGGAACGAAATTTCTTCAATAGCATTTACTTGACTATATAATCAAGCAATTTTAGTGGGAAAGAAACAAAAATCCGTCGCCTTTAAGCATCACTTTACACTTTAAGAGACAGTCTTCTTCTTTCTTCCACAGCAAGTGCCAAAAGTATCCCCAGGCACTTTGAAACACACATTCATGATAGATAACCTCACCTTTTCTAAGATAAGGTATCCCAAAGGACTTTGAAATAAGACTGAAAAAAGGAGAGGATATTTATTCAGTTTGCCAAAAGAAACAAACATTTGAAAACCGTTCAAGCAAGTTCAACTCTAACATTAGCATAACACAGACATGTATCCCATTAGCTTATGCTTCTGCTCCAAATATAATTTCAGATATTTTGTAAAACAGCCTAATTAAACTTTTATGATGTCCACAGTATACTGCAAGGAATTATCAACTCACTTTCTAAAAAACGAAAAAACTATATTGTAGCTGCAATTCAGATCACTCAAATTCTAGTTCAAGAGCAGAACCGAGAGTTAATAGATCAAATTCTGAATAAAGTATAAAAGAAGAAGGAACAAAGTCATGTCCAAGACAGATGATTCACCAGAAACAAACACAAAGGCAAACTAAATATGTCAAATGTACGGCATGAACATAGTCAAAATAAATATTCCAAAAATTAGGTTGACACATTGAGTTTCTCAATAGTAAAACAGCCTTATTAACTTCTAATAGTTCCACAATATACTGCAAGGAATTATCAACCCACTTTATGAAATACAATAAAACTATATTATAGTTGAAAGTCGGATCACTCAAATTCTAGTACACAAACGGAACCTGAGATGCACCCCTAAGTTCATAAATTAAATTCTAAATGAACGAACTATGAAGCATGAAGGAACAAAGTCATGCTTTGAACAAAAATTTTTCACTAGAAACAAATGCATAGCCAAACATAGGTCTTGAACAATATTTCCTCAACACCATTTAGGACATTGAACCATCCAACAAATTTAATTGGAAATAAACAAGAATTTGCGAGCCCTCAAAGAGAGATTTCAACATTTATACAAGTATAGCATAAATTGTGACCAGTGTATCAACCTTATTTCATCATTTTAAAAGGCCTCCACCAATCATTTCGTGAATAAGTTTTTCATCCTTCGCATTCTCGCTTTTTGCTAAAAGAGCATGAAGAAGTGTTCTGTATGATACCAGATCAGGGGGACAGCCATTTGCTCTCATTTTTGGAAGTAAGGTCATAGCTTCATCAAACAAGCCGTTTCTACAAAGCCCACTGATCATAATGCTATATGTGTAGACATTTAGACAACAGCCACTAGTCAAAAGGTATTGAAAAATCTCCCGAGCATCATTTAGTCTACCACCTTTGCACAAGCCATCGATAAGTATACTGTATGTGTACACATCAGGTTGAATTCTCTGGGCAACCATTTGCCTAAATAATGCAATCCCCTGATCAAGATTTTGACTTTTGCAAAATGAATCTAACAAAATATTATAGGTGACTGTATCAGGGGTTTGACCACTTTCTTGCATCTCATCAACAAGATCTCGCACATCTGACATTCTCCCTGATTTGCACAAGCCATCAATAAGAGAATTATAAGTTATCACATTAGGAACCAAGCTTTTGTGACGCATTTCTCTAAAGAGATCTAAAGCCACATCAACCATTTTAATCTTATAAAATCCGTTGATCAGTATATTGTAACTAACTACATCAGCTACTAAACCACTTTGAAACATCTTATTGAATACTTCCTTTGACTCACTCACATTATTCATCCCACAGTATCCTTCCATGAAAGAATTGTAAGTTACCACATCAGGTCTCTCACCCCATTTCATCATCCTAGCAAACACTGTTTGGGCTTCTATAATATTCCCTTCTTTACAAAACGCATGAATGAATATATTAAAGGTATAAACATCTGGTTTGATGCTTTTCAATGCCATTTCATGGAGCAACTTGGTAGCTTGTTTCCACTGTCCCATGCTGCAATAGCCATGGATAAGGCAATTATAAGTAATAATACATGGCATAATTCCTTGATCAATCATTGTTAAATACAATTCATGCGCCTGACTGACATGTCCAAATTTGCAAAGGCTGTCTATGATAGTAGTGTACGTGACTACATCAGGCTTCATTCCCTTCTTCTCCATCAGATGGACCAATTTAATCGCAGACCTTATTTTCCCTACTTTACACAGTCCACTGATCAGGGTGCCATAACTAATTTCGTTAAATTCAAATCCTTTACCATTTAAGTCATCGTAAAAGTCTAGTGCTTCCCCAACCTTATTACTAAAACAGAGACCTTTTAATAAAGTGGTCAAGGTTATGGTATCTGGTTGAAGTCCCATCTTGAGAATCCTCCCCAATGTTGAGAAAGCGGTGTTCATCTGTCCAATATTGCAGTAACAGTTTATCAAGATGTTCAGTGTAATTAAAGAAGGTGTAAATCCCTTGAACTCCGCTTGAGCAAACAATGAGATCGCAATTCGATTGTGTTTCGCCTTGGCAATGGATCCTAGAATCTTCGTGATTTGGATGATGGAAGGCGGGGGATGCATAAGGAGTAAGCGATTGAATGAAGCGACGGCGTCGTCGATGTTGAGTGCATTTACATTTTGGGAATGAGCAAAGAACTTGGGATTGAGGGAGAAACAGAAAGAGGGAAGCAAGAAAGACGAAGAAGGTGGAAGAAAGTGAGAAATTTTGGGAAATGCATACCTTGAAACTGGTCGCAAACGGAGGAGATGATTCATGGCTAAGCAGATGAGGGACGAGCACGGCGAACTCCAGGGGCTCCGAACGGAAGTTGACGCAGAGAAGGAGGATTCAACTTTCAAGGGTTTTTCTTCCACAGTGCTTTTCCATCCAAACGCACCGTTTCTGTGAATTAGCTGCTGCACGGTTGGCGTGTCGTAATGACGTCCGTTGGATCCAATTCTGGGACTTCTATGCATTCTTTCAATTCCAAGAGGTCTTGGTTCATTCATTTGGGACGCCAAATAACTAAATTGTGTAATTCAAAAATTTAGTTAAAATTGATTAAAGATAATAAAAATTTAAAAAAAATATAAATTTCTTAAAAAGTCCCTATTTATTTAGAGGGTGAGTGGGAGAGAATGAAAATATATATGAGAGAGACGGGATGAAAAAAATAAAGAGAGGTATATAATTAATTAGAGGTAAAATTGAAAAAAAAAACATTAAATGATGAGACAAAAACAAAATGACTTTTATATAAAAAACCACACCTCTTACAAATTTAACTCTTATATATACTCATATAATTCATAATACTGTTACATACAATTTAAGCATTATCATATTCAATTGGTTGGAGTCTTGGAGAAAATTCTCCTAAGATGATTTTATTTTCATTTTATATTATGTATTTTTTGTACTTTTTACTAGTAAACTCAAGATGTTAAGTGATGGTTTTTGCGACTAAAATATAAAAACTACTTCAAAACTCAAATTGCTTCAACTCATATTATTAAAGGGCTATAAACTAGAGTTATATGTCTTTACTTCATAACCGTTTTTGTTTTCCTAGTCTAGTGGCATCGTTCAGACGGTCATAGAAAAAGTGTTTTGATTGTCTTTGAGATTTTTAACCAATAAATCAAATACTGGTTAGTTCGTTAATATAAGACATATTTAAAGAATCAATCTTATTTCTAAATATAAAATATAATTTTCATATTTTTTGATCTTTTCTTAATTTATTCCAATTGATACTCTCTCAATAATAATCAAGAAAAAGAAGGAATTAAGGAATTAAGGGAGACGAGTAGGGTGTTCCAAACAATAAGTGTTATACTAACTAATTTAACTAAATTTTTTAATTTAATCAAATCAGATAAATATATCTTATATCCAGAATCGGAGAAGTATATTTTTTTAACCAAACAACAATAACAACAATAAAGCCTTATCCCACTTGATGGAGTCAGCTATATGGATTGCACGACACTATTATGCTCTATCGAAAAATTAGATCTTTAAATAGATTATTAACTAAAAGACCCCGCTCTATAACCTCATTCAGTGTTGTTCTGGTATTCCTTGACAAGAGGACTCCATACAGCTTGATTAACCCTTCTCACCAACACATTTAATAGCCTTCTTTAAACATGTTCAAATCACTTCAAATGATTTTCTAAAATTTTCTCTTCAATAGATGTTATTTCAACTCATTCAAGTATATGATCATTACGAATCTTATCTTTCAATCTTAAAAATAATATTGGTAAAGGTTATCGTAAGACTCTTATGTAATCACGAACTTGAACAATAACAATATAGGTTTCATCAAAGAAAATGCCACAAGTTACAGCAAAGTAACATTTCAATCTTCTGTTAATCACAAAAAAAAAAATAAAAAAAAATAAAAAAAACTTCAATCTTTCACCCCACAAGTTTTCAATAGATACACACGTTTACATAAAAAGATCGCTATTAAATAAAATGACATTACAATGTAAAGCTACTAGCTCTAGGCTAGGCCAGTGAGTATAAAATAATGAAAATTAACAGAATGATCAGAAATTACAACATGAAAACTAGTAGCAAAAAGATTAACAAGGGAACATAAATCTGGCAGAATGGCACTTAGATACTAGAAGAGCTGAAAGAAGAGGGATACATTAACTTTCTCTTCAAGGCATTTAATCCAAAATAATGTTAGCCTGAGACAAGTAATATGAATCGGAGACAAGTCAAAGATGACATAAACTAAACAATTAACAGCAATCAACATTTCTTCTCTCCACCTTTTTAACCCAGACGGGTAAGAGTGGGATCTAATAATAGAATGTGCCAGAGAAACTCCATGGTGATACCTGTATCAGACATGTAAATGCAATGATATCCGATAATATTCATTATCTTTCAAATAGATAAAAACCTGATTCATTTGGAAGAAAGTTACAGGTTGACACGTTGGATCGATGGGCTTCAAAGTTTTTCATGGACATTTCTTCATGTAGCTCCATGTTTTAATTTAATTACACCCTTTTATGAAGTTATGTCGTTCTTTTTCAAAAGAGCATAAATAAAGAAACAAAGTATAATAAAACGAAGTCTATAGAGTCATATTTAGCTTTACAAAAGCAGGTCACAAGCAATGGAACTTGTTCTTCATTTTCTTCCTCGCTTATCCTTGAAGTCTAAGTCAAAACGCTTGTCCTCATTATGATGCTCTACATTCAAAACCAACAAAACAGAGTTTTTCCATGTAGAATCAATTCCAGAAATTAGGCTCTAGGGGGAAAAAAAACCTAATGCTTTTAAGTAAAAATGTGGCATCAAATCCTTTTATACATTTTCTTAACACATTCTAATTTCTCGATTCCCAGGGGAAAGAAACAACCTTGTTAACCTCTTTTCTTACAATTTCCCTCTTCATGTGTTCAGGGTTCACCTCGCTTTACTTTATGCAAGCACAAACAAGGGAAAACCAGACAATGTTGTCTCCAACTTTAAGATCCCTCAAGTCACATTTACAATAAACAACCCAGAAGCTGAGGCATCTCCCATGCAGATTCCACAACCTAGAGCTATTCAACAATTAGAGGTAAAAGATCAGATTTCGGTTGAAGCATTTCATGCTTCCCTGAAAGCAGAGCTGCAATACCGTCAGATCGAGAAAATTTCATAGTGAAACCTGCAGGTGCAGACATATAAAAAGTTGAAGAACTAAAAGAGGGGTTTGCAGGTAATGTGAGAGAGTCCCCAGAATCATCAATATATACTTAAGAGCAATAGGAGAATAAGCCATTTGGTTTTGGCCCTTCACTTACGTGTCTGCTTTTACTGTTCTTAAGAACAGTAACAGCGTCAGGTGCAGCTAAACATGTGGCTTTGTGCCTTAGCTTGCTATTGTTTCCTACCATTTATTTCAAAGTTCGAATTTTAAAATTCAAAATTCTAATTTCGCTTTGTCATTTCTCACAATGTAAAGAAACAATTTGACCACTGTACAATGATTATTATGTTATTAAAATTATATATGATCTCACCTCAGGATCTAGTTGCCTAATTCAAATCACTAAACGTACAACACTTGAAAAAAAAAGTTTTATGGTGGGATTGACATTGATTACCTTAAAAGTTTTATGTTGCCCCTCCCAACATATATTGACTCCTTATATCTCATTTCCCCTTTCTCTAATTGTTAAAATCACTTCTTCTTTAAAAATCCTAAACAAACTGGCCCTTAACTCCTTAACAAAATCTAGAATGGAGTATTGGTAACAGCAATCAGATCCTATTTTCTTTGTTGCCACATGAATTTTTAATGTGGTCCATAAAATAATGCAAGGAACTATCAACTCACTTTATGAAATAAAAGACAATATTTTAGATGCAACTCTAATTCAAGAGCAGAAATAAAATGTACCAGAAAGGTTACAAGTCAAAATCAGAATAAAGAAGGAACAAAGTCATGTTCAAGACATACTATTCATTCACTAACAAACAGATAGTCAAAATAAACATGTCAAACATAATGCTGGAACGAAAGTTCTTCAACAGCATTTACTTGACTATATAATCAAGCAATTTTAGTGGGAAATAAACAAAAATTTGCTAGCCCTTAAAGTAAAATTTCAACAATTACGCAATATTAGAGCTAGTGCATCCAACCCTATTTTACCATCTTAGAAGACCGCCACCAATCATTTCATCCAGAAGCTTCTCAGCCTTATCATTCTCTCTTTTCTCCAAAAGAGCTTCAATAAGTATCTTATATGTTACTGAATTAGGGAGACAGCCACTCACCTTCATTCTTTGGAGCAAGGACATACCTTCATCAAACAAGCCTTTTCTACAAAGCCCGTTGATCATGATGGTGTATGTGTAGACATTTAGATGATAGCCACTAGTCAAAAGGTATTGAAAAATCTCTAGAGCATCATTTAGTCTACCACCTTTACACAAGCCATCAATAAGTATATTGTATGTGTACACATCAGGTTGAATTCTCTGGGCAACCATTTGCCTAAATAATGCAATCCCTTGATCAAGATTTTGACCTTTGCAAAATGCACCTAACAGAATATTATAGGTGACTATATTGGGGGTCTGACCACTTTCTTGCATCTCATAAACAAGATCTCGCACATCTGACATTCTCCCTGATTTGCACAAGCCATCAATAAGAGAATTATAAGTTATCACATTAGAAACCAAGTTTTTGTGACGCATTTCTCTGAAGAGATCTAAAGCCACATCGACCATTTTAATCTTACAAAATCCATTGATCAGTATATTGTAACTAACTACATCAGCTACTAAACCACTTTGAACCATCTTATTGAATACTTCCTTTGACTCACTCACATTATTCATCACACAGTATCCATCCATTAAAGAACTATAAGTTACAACATTGGGTCTCTCACCAAATTTCATCATCTTAACCAACACAGTTTGAGCTTCAACAATCCTCTTCTGTTTACAAAAAGCATCAATCAATACATTAAATGTATAAGCATCAAGCTTGATGCTTTCCAATACCACTTCATCAAGCAATTGGGTAGCTTCTTTCCACTGTCCCATGATGCAATAGCCATGGATTAGGGAAGTATAAGTAAAGACACAAGGCACAATTCCATGATCAATCATTGCTAAGTACAATTTGTGCCTCTCAATGACACGACCACATTTGCAAAGGCTATCTATGATAGTATTGTACATAACTATATTAGGTTTCATTCCCTTCTTCTCCATCAGATGGACCAATTTAATGGCAGACCTTATTTTCCCCACTTTACACAGTCCACTGATCAGGGTGCCATAACTAATTTCATTAAATTGAAATCCTTTAACAGTTAAGTCATCGTAAAAGTCTAGTGCTTCCCCAACCTGGTTACTAACACAGAGTCCTTTTAATAAAGTGGTCAAGGTTATGGTATTTGGTTGAAGACCCATCTTGAGAATCCTCCCCAATGTCGAGAAAGCGGAGTTCATCTGTCCAATATTGCAGTAACAGTTTATCAAGATGCTCAGTGTAATTAAAGAAGGTGTAAATCACTTAATAAAGTCCGCTTGTGTAAACAATGAGATCGCAATTCGATTGTGTTTAGTCTTGGCAATGGAACCTAAAATCTTGTTAATTTGGATGATGGAAGGTGGGGGATGCATAAGGAGTAAGCGATTGAATGAAGCGACGGCGTCGTCGATGTTGAATGCATTTAAGCTTTGGGAATGAGCAAACAACTTGGGATTGAGGGAATAACAGAAAGAGGGAAGCAAGAGAGACGAAGAAGGTGGAAGAAAGTGAGAGATTTTGGGAAATGCACACCTTGAAACTGGACGCAAACGGAGGAGATGATTCATGGCTAAGCAGATGAGGGACGAGCACGGCGAACTCCAGAGGCTCCGAACGGAAGTTGATGCAGAGACGAATGATTCAACTTTCAAGGGGTTTTTCTTCCACAGTGCTTTTCCATCCAAACGCACCGTTTCTGTGAATTTGCTGCTGCATGGTTGGCGTGTCGTAATGACATCCGTTGGATCCAATTTTGGGACTTCTATTCATTCTTTCTTGATTTTTTTTTGATCGATTCTATTCATTCTTTCAATTCCAACTCCCAAGAGGTCTTGCTTCATTCATTTTAGTGTCAAATAACTAAATTGTGTATTCGAAAATTTAGTTAAAATTGGTTAAAGATAATAAATATATAAAAAAATATAACTTATTTTCTTAAAAAGTCCCTATTTATTTAGGGAGTGAGTGGGAGAGAATGAGTGAAAATAGATATGAGAGAGAGAAGGGATGGAAAAAATAAATGAGAGAGATATATAATCAATTAAGGGTAAAATTAGAAGAGGGAAAAACATTAAATGATGAGATAAAAATAAAGTAACTTTTATATAAAAAAAACCAGGCCTCTCATAAATTTGACTTTTACATACACATAATCTTTTTTTTTTTTTTTTTTTTTGCCAGCTACATATAATCATATGATCCGTACTACTACATACGATTTAAAAATTATCACAGGTAGTTCTCCTAAGATTATTTTATTATCATTTTATATTATGTATTTATTGTACTTTTTACTATTTACTAGTAAAACTACCGTATATACTTAAATTTCTTTTTCAGTTATTCTCATTGTAATAAGTATATATTAGCATGTTTTTTCAGATGATAAGCAATGATTTTTGCGACTCAAATGTAAAAACCACTTCAAAACTCAAACTGCTTCGACTCTTATTATTGAAGGGATAAACTAGAGTTATATGTTTTAACTTCATAACCCCTTTTGTTTTCCTAGTCTAGTGGCATTGCTCAGACAATCACAGAAAAAGTGTTTTGATTGTCTGAGATTTTTAACCAATAAACCAAATATTAGTTTGATTGTTAATATAAGACATATTTAGAAAGTCAATCTTAATTCTAAATATAAGACATAGTTTTCATATTTTTCGGTCTTATCCTAATTTACCCTAATTAATATTCTATCAACAATAATCAAGGAGAAGAAGGAATGAGGGAATTAAGGGAGATGAGTAGGTGTTCTGAACACTAGATGTCATATTAACTAATTTAACTAACTTTCTTAATTTAATCAAATTAGATAAATATATCTTATATTAAAAATCGCAGAAGTATACTTTTTTAACCAAACAACAATAACAACAACAAAGCCTTATTTTACTTGGTGGTGTCAGCTAAATGGATTGCACGACGCCATTGTACTCTATTAAAAATAAAATCTTTAAATAGATTATTAACCAAAAAACCCCGCTCTATAACCCACAATAACATTTCAATCTTCCGTTAATCACAAAAAAAAAAAAAAAAAAAAAAAGGTCAATCTTTCACTCCACAAGTTTTCAATAGATACACACGATTAAATAAAAAGATCGCTATTAAATAAAATGACATTACAATGTAAAGCTACTAGCTCTAGGCTAGGCCAGTGAGTATAAAATAATGAAAATTAACAGAATGATCAGAAATTACAACATGAAAACTAGTAGCAAAGAGATTAACAAGGGAACATAAATCTAGCAGAGTGGCACTAATCATAGATTGAAATTTGCGCTAATCTGTGGTGTGATATTTGCGCTAATCATTCGTATATATTCCCCCTCGTGGGTCTTATATTAAATATATGAGGGAATAACAAATTTGACATTTAAAAAAAAAACACTCTCAACATAATTTTGCAAAATGACAAAAAATTTAAAAAATACAAAAGTTGTTAATAGCAGAAGGAATATAGTGAATAATTATACGAAATAATGAAATAATTGAAAAAGTGACTTTATTATTTGGTAATTTGGTAAAGGAAAGGTGTTGATAATTAATAAAATGTAGCGAATAATTACATGTATAAATTGTAAATAACCTGTAAGAGTGACTTTACTACTTGGTAAACAAAAGTTATTAATATTGAAGGCAAAAAAAAAATTAATAACTAATAAAAAATATTAAATAACTATACAAAAATTGTGATTAACCTCCAAAAGTGACATTGTTAACAAATGAAATGTAATGAAACAAAATACTGAAGTTTTGAATGAGTGACAAAACTAAATGCTTAACTTATATTAATTGATTTGGCAAGCAAGTGGTGGTAGAATCAAATCCCACCTTCACCACTTTAGGGGGAAAAAACTTCAAAACTTAAATTGCTTCAACCATCATAATTCAAGAGATAAACTAGAATTGTATGCTTTTACTTCATAACACTTTTTGCTTTCCTAATCTAGTGGCATTGCTCACACAGAGTCATAGAGAAAGTGTATTGATTGTCTTTGAGATTTTTAATCAATAAACCAAATATATTACTCTAAATTAATTTTTCTAAAATTTAATTAACTTATATTTTTCAAAGATTTTCCAGTTTAGGCCATGTCCTTGTAATATTATATTTAGTTTATTTTCCCGTATATCAGATTTTTCAAATTGTTCTACGCCAATATTTTTAAAGAGTCAAATTATACTTGAATTTTCATCTACAATTTTTTAATCAGAAAACTTTCATCTATTTTAAAGACTTTTAAGTCTTTTACTTGGAACATGAAATTTGATGGATATTGTAAGATCATTTTATTTTGTACTATATTACATAAAATTTTAACCCCCATAACTATAACGCAAATCCATATATTTTAGTTTTCTTATGTTTATTTTTTAACATCATTTTGCCTTTTATAAAGAAAAGAAAATATAGTTTCATATGTGTATTATAAATATATTGAGATAACTAATCAACTCATTTTATATGTTTTAGTACCACTACTACAAAAATCACAAGTTGTGGTGCTTAATTTAAAAAACACTATGACACTTGGGAAGCGCCGTAACTTCCAGCGTCATTAAAACAAACTATGGCACTTCTTGAATAAACAGAAGCGCCATAGCTTGAATATTTAATTTTTTAAAAAAATATAAAGCTATGGTGCTTTCACGGGGAAGCGTCATAAGAAGTGCCTTCTTCAGGAAAGTGTCATTGGAAGTCATTGACTTCTAATGGCACTTCCATGAAGAAGTGCCATAGGAAGTCTTTTTTTAAAAAAAGAATTGTAAGTGTTTTATTTTCTTGATGTAAACCTCCGTTTACAATTCAAAATTCATAGTAATTTATAATACAATCCACAACAAAATGAAATAACATAGCACACATCTTTCTAATATTACGTCTTCATGTGTCAAGCATAAAAAAACTCCAGCATTTAAGTTACTTAAACTCGAGCCGCATACACGTTACTTCTACAGAGGATTAAACTAAGTATTATTATATTTGTAAACTCAAAAATTAAAAAACTTATAATATATAGGAAGTTCAAGAAGATATAGTTGAAACTTCAAATAAATATCTAAAAACAAAATTATGAATACACATATAAAATTCATGACAGATTTTAACTAAAAAAATGTGAACTAAATGTTTAAAAAAAAACACTTACACGCTAGAAAACTTCTGAAGGAGGCCAAGACAAGGGATAAAAATACATGGAAGATGAAGCTTTATACTATAATGGACTTTTGGGAAATGAAGGAGTTATAAGGAATACGGGAAGATGAAAATGAGAATAAGAATAACGGGTTGTGAAAATTAAATAGCACATTGTACGACACTTTACATACAAGCGTCATACAAGATGTTAGTAATTGCGACACCTTTTATTAAAGCATCATAGCTTCCCAATTAAAAAAAACGCATATATTCAAGACACAAAGTACAAAAATGTGCTTTGAATATATTCAAGACAAACTGTGCCTTAAATAATCAAGGTACCTTGGACGGTGCCTTGTTACCAAGCGCCATCCAAGTTGCTTGATTGTTCAAGGCACCACCAGCTTAACCAAGCTTCATCCAAGGGCCTTGAATTGCTTAGGCCTTGGACAGTGCTTGGTTGCCTTGCACGGCACTTTTTTAAGAAAGCGTCATCCAAAATCTTTTATTTAAAAATAATTAAAATCTTTTTTAATAATGATGATTTATCTCTAGGTTTTGACCTTTAAACCAATTCTTAAATTTAGTTTTTGTTTTTTAGTATAGACAAATATTCCCAAAGAAACATCTATTATGATAATGAAGCTTTGTTACTTATGGAATTTCTATTATTTCGTATGTAGAAGAAAAAAAATAAAAAATTAGCCTTTGAAGCATCTATCATGATAATGGAACTTTGTTACTTTCCCAACAAACTTGATCATTTTTTTTTAAAAAAAATACATGTGACAGCTATGGCGCTTAACCAGAAAAGCGCCGCAGCTGCCACAAACATTATTCATGGTTGCCGCAAATATTATTATCTCATATATTTTTTTATTTTCTCATTTATTTTTAAAAAAATCAAATTTGAATTTCGATTGCATATCAAGGGATAAAAAAAATTTGACATATATATAGACACAGGAAATGTCGACATTCTAATGTATATGTTGTTGAATGAATAGAACATTTTGTTTAATTCTACCAAAAGAAAATGTAGTTTAAGTATTTTATTTGATATTCAAGAATTATTTTTTGAAAATTAAATTAATTAGTTTTTTCTTATTTTCTCTGTCAAAATTTTTTTCTTTATAAATTCCAAATCACATTGTTTTTATCAAAAAATTTTCTATTTATTATTTATAAAACATAACAAATTATTATTTCATTAATAAGAATTCAAATTTATAAATTTAGAGTGAATTAAATTTTCAATTTTCAATAAAAAAATATTAAAGTTAAATATTGAAATTAATTTGTGATAGAATTTACTAAACGCAAAGCCCATTCATTTCAAAAAGTAAATTATTTTGTTATTTAAAAAAGAACTTATAATTTTGTCTGATTTCATACAAGATTTGATCGCGTTAATGGTAATCCGGATACTCTAGATAAGTTAAATAAAGATCACATCTTAGACAGCAGTACTAGTTAATGTGATATTTAACATTACATTTTAGTTAAGTTAGCCCTTTGTTTTTTTTTAAAAAAAAAATAAAGACATTTTTCACAAGGGTTATTGAAAAACAATTGCACCACCTGATAATAAAATATGCCCTTGTAAGGCATTAATTCAAATGGCCTTGAATGGTGCATACATTCCATTTGGCAGGGCGTCTTTTAGTGTCTCCCCAGACAAGCGCAATATAAACGGAGTAATTTTTTATTTTTGAAAAACATATCTTCAAGATAGCGCCATACAAGATATGAGGCAGCTATAGCGCTTCCCTGGTCAAACGTCATAGCTGCCATATGTGTTGTTTTAAAAAAATGGAAGTATCCTTTGGCGTTTGTTTGAAGAAGTGACATAAAATTAGCGTTACTAAATCCATATTTTGTAGTAGTTTCAATCAATTTTTTATTAGGTCCATATAGTTTTTTTTCTTTTTATCAAGTTCTTGTACTTTCACTTGTTTTTAATCATGTTTTTATAGTTTTTTTTTATCAAAATTTTCAAACTGTAAAAATTATATCATATTCTCTTGGAAGTAGTTCTCCTTAGATAATTTTTATTTGTTTTTAATATTATGTATTTATTGTACTTTTTAGTAAAACTACCACATTAACTTTATACTTTTTTAGTGACATTAGTTTTCTATGTATATTGTTGAAATTATGAATTTATTATAATGAATTTGTGGTTATACACGCGTGTGTAATGTTAAAGCGCAAATTTGTCCCAAAACTTTTTGCTGAGGAGTAATATTGTTCTTAAAGTTTTTTTAGACTCAATATCACCTTGAAAGTTTTAAAACATCATAATGTTGCCTCATACTATTAAAAAATTGACCTTGATTGTTATCTTTTTAACTGAAAATGACAATATTACTCAATTTTAACACCTTCAAAACAATATGAAACCTAAAAAAACTTTCAAGGTAACATTATTCCTTAGCAAAAACTTCCAAAGCAAATTAGTACATTAATTCTCTCTCTCATACACACACACTCACAGATATATATTAATGCATATGTTTTCAACTTGGATTATGAGTATATATTGCTTAATTTTCATATAGCTTTCTCCATAAAATAAAATAAAATTGTTGAAGAGGTCATTAAAAATACTAAATGTTACATTCTTATCTTATTTTCACATTTTTTTAGAGTATTTGCAGAAAATGATACGCAGTTCAGTGGACAACACAGAAATAACATAACTATACTGATATATTGATACTTAATAATTACAAATGATGTAGCCACACAAGGCTATCAGGGTGTCTAGACCCATTTCCTTGAAATGTGGACACCTTCTTGTCTTAGTTTTTCCATTACATTCTTCTCATGCGGTGCTCTTCTTTGTTGTCAGCATACCTTCTATATACACCTATCTAGATTATTGGTAGGGGAGGGTGAGATTCGAAAGAATCTCAATAGTAAACAGTACCAATATGCATGCAAGATAAGTGTTTAATGCATGACATACTTACATTATATAGCTCATTCTAATAGAATGGCATCTGCGTGCTTAATATTTTATGCAACAAAACTATGGCCACAGTATAAACAGAAATAGAGCTTCAATCATTCATATATATTTCACATAATCAAGCAAAGCAATCACATGCATCAATACACAAGCACAAGTATTAAATACATGCAGGAGAGGTAAGTTCACTACCTTAAACCTTTTGCATCTTGAAAATGCGTGCCAACAACTCGGGCTCTCAAATTAGTCCTAAAATGTCAAATGTACAAGAATTATATTAAAACTCATTCATATACCATTTTAGGCACTTTTATAGTGTTTATATAAGCCTATTGTGAAAATTTACCAAAATACCCCCGGGACCAGGCCCGACTCCGCCGTTCCCAGTCCGACCATGCTTTTCCCAAAATTTTGACATGGGTTATTCTGACATAATTTCACCCAAGGAATCTATTTTCAGACTCATAAATCCAAATTCACTACCAAATGATAACAATGCCCTTGGCGGCCCTTATTTAGGGTTTTTTTTTTTTTTTGCAATTTCACATTTTAAAGCTTTTCTCAAAATTTTCTCTCTTGAACACAATGTAATCATCGGATTAATGAAACTCCAACTCTAACCCCTATATCCAGCCTTGGCCGAAACCTATTCCAAGAAAAGGGAAAATGCAATTTTTGTGTTTTAACCATTAAAACTTGCTCCTTTTCACTCTTAACAACTTGTTTAACTATTTAAACACTAATGGAACATGATTTGAGAAAATTTGGGTAGCATAAACCCTTACGGTTTCACTTCCCAAATTTTTCAAAATCAAGAGAAACAACAACAAATCAAGCCAATATCAACAATAACTACCACAACAACAACATATTAGCTAAGAGGAATAAATTTATTGAGATTATCTCTTGATTCCCAACTTTCTCTCTCTAGGGTGTCAACTTCTCCCTCTTAAACCTTGAAGAATAGCTTACTAAACATGGTTTTTCATGAAGGAGAAGAGATTAGAAGAGAGGTTACACAAGTTAGGAAGCTTAAACATTTGAAATCACCAAAGCATATCTTGGGTTTTTGCCTCTTCAGCTCTTTCTCTCTTTCTCTAAGTTCTTCCAAGCTCTTCTCTCCCTCTCTCTTTTGTGTATGTGGCATGAAAATGGAAGAGAAAAGATGAAGATGGGATCTTAAAAAATATCTTCACATCTCTATTTAATAAATATTTGTTATATTATTTTATTAAGTTTTATGACAACCTTTTTGTTTAACCTTATCCCTTCATAAAATTGGTGTCATAAATTCCTTGACTTTGAACCATATTCCTTCATTTCCATAAGCCCAACCATACACCACTTTTGGTCCAAAATAGACCAATTGGGTTTCAATTCCATTAGTCAAATTATTTGTACAAGAAAATTCTATTTTAATCCAATTTAAACATGTGTTCCAACTTTGACAATTATAATTAAATCTCTTACCTTAAAATATTAACACTTGGCACACTTATGAGCCAAATAAATATTTCGCCCTCCTATTTCTTCATTCAACAATTTACACAATTGTCATCGCATTTTTTTTTCTATTTTCGGATTTGTAACAATTCTAACAAATTTTTTGCCTAAACTTTGAAAAATCATAACTTAATTTGTAGATATCGAATTGGAGCAATTCTAAAGGCTATGAAACCCTTGTTGAGTCTAGTTTCAAGGAAAAATATAATATTTTGCCAATTAGAAGCACATAATTCTCAGATTTTTAGTTTTTGGAAGTTGTTCTAGAAAATCAACAGTTTGTTTGGGCTAACTTCAAAAATTCATAACTTTTTGCATATAGCTTCAAATGATTCATATGACCTATCAAATTAAATCCTAGGATGTCTACTCTGTAAAATTTCATAATTTGTTATCATCATTTGGTTATTCAAAATCATATGATAATCTTACTGTCTCGTTGAAAATTTCACTGGCAGCATAATCACATTCTCTAAAATTCACTCGTCCATTTTATTAAATGCTATAAATGTTTACAAGGCATATTGGAGAATAAACTTTGGGGTGTTACATTAAAAATAGTGGAAACTTGAACGGAAGTGCCATTAATTATATCACTAGATGAAATGATTGATTAATTAATATGTAACTCATTTATCTAATTTCGGATTCTCTTCACTAATCTTTTCCTCTTGTTATTTACCTTACTATATGCTCCCTCCAATGAGCGCTCCTTAATACAAGATATATTTAGTGTAACACTCCAAATTTTATTTATCAAATATACATTTTAATTATTTGAGTAATGCACTAAAATGGTGAATATCCATGAATTTAAATTTTGTGAATTTTGAAATATTCATATTCATAAGGAAATGAGCAAATTAATTGAGCAAATTAATTCAAGAATTGAATTAATTTACAAAAGTGATCGAAAAATCACAATTTTGCCAATTTAACCCAAGAATAATTATTTTCTAATTAATTAAAGTTAATTTCAATTAATCAAGGAAAATAAATAAAAATGTACAAATGGATTATTCTTGATAGAATAAATCAAGAAATTGTGAAATTAGGGGGAGTTATACATAATTTAATTGTATGGATTATGGAATGTATGAAGAACATTTTTTCTCTCTTCGTTCCCATTAATTTCGTCCAACCATGGAAAATAAGGGAAAAATCTAGTGCAAACCCAATTAAAAATAAGGAATAAGAAGGTATGGCATAAAGTTAAGGGAGTGTGGCATAAAGGAGAGGGTATGGTTGGAGGAGTGGTGTGCATGTAAGGTGGAGAAATCACAACAATGGATTAGATCCAGGGTTAGGAAGAAAGATAGGTAAGTAAATAAAACATTTTCCTCTCCCTTTCATACACACATTTCGTTCAAAGCAAAGGAAAAGAGAGGGAGAGTGAGCTTGTGAGTTCCTTTGGAGAATTAGAGAGTAAGAGGAAGCAAAGGTTAATGTAAGAGCTTGTTTTCCAAGTGATTGATCTTTCTACCTTGTATGGTTCATCCTCTAACCTCTTATTCTTCATGGAAATCTTGGTTTAGCAAGCTAATCTCAAGGTTGAGGAAGAGAGAGAGAGGAAGTCCTAGAATGAGAAACACCAAGAATCAAGAGGTAATTATATCAATCTCAACTTTATGTTAGTATGAAGTTGTTGTTGGTAATGGTTGGTTGGTTTATGTGATTTTGGTTGAGTTATGAAATTTGAAAAGCTATAACCCTCAGGGGTTATGCTGCCTAAAATCCTTTAAATCATGATTATGAAGTATTTAAATGGGTTAATCAAGGATTAGAAATGGAAAAGTACAAGTTTTGGAAGCTAAAACACAAAGCTCCATTTTTCCTATTTTTCTTCATATTTTCGGCCAGGACCAGAACTGGTACTAGGGAGTTGGATTTTTATGAAATAAATGGTTTCATTGGCCTCAGTGGGAAAAAATAGGTGGGGTTACAGTTGGGCACTTTTTCGGTAGAGGCCGAAAAAACATAATTACGAAAATGCCACCGAAATCCCTAAATAGGGGCTGTCAAGGGTATTTTTGTAATTTGACAATGAATTTGGTGATTTCGAGCCCGAAAATGGATTCTTTGGGCGAAAATAACTCAGAATAACCTTAGTCAAAATTTTGGAAAAACGTGTCATCAAGCCAGGGTCCCGGAGGCATTTTAGTAAATTTTCACCATAGACTAATATAACCATAAGAAACACTATTGGAGAGTCTAAAATGATACTTGGATAGATTATAACCTATTTCTAATACATTTAGGGTGTGTTTGGATTGACGATTGGATAAGTGACTTATTTTTATTTAGATTTATGGAATTTTAAAATTGAAAAAAGGTTAGATTGAATAAAATAATGAATGTTTGGATTGATGATTGAATAAGTAACTTATGTAAAAGTGAATGATGTTTGGTTTGGCTTTTGCATAAGTGGCTTTTGTATTATTTAAGAAAAAAAATTGTAAAAATTATGAAAAATAAAAAAATGAAGGAATAATTGTGAAAAAAGTCCTCATTGACAACTTAATTGCCAAATGGGACCTGGGAAGATATCTACATACGGAGGGATTTTTTCACAATTTTCTCAAAAATTAACTTTGAAAATTTGGTAATGGTACAATTTTAATAAAATTATATCAAACTCTAATTTAAATTGGTACATTCCAAAAGTATTTTTTATTGTGCACCTCAAGCTTAAATTTTATAAATTATATCAAACTCTAATTTAAATATTAAATCCTAACTCATATTTTCACGTAGCTCAAAATCTAACAAAATAAACCAATTAAAACCTCAATAACACCTCTAATAATCCAAATAAATTATTTAAACTAAATTTAATAGGTAAAAACACCATATAGAAACTAATTTATGACATGTTTATAAAAAAATTGATTATAAAATCATAAAACAACTAAATAATAAATCTAAACTGATTAAAATTAATTATTAATTATTCTCTACATTTCTACAGTTATATATTGACAAAACTCAAAACTTACCTAAACTCTTATCCTAAAGTATTATCTAATTAGCAGAAGATTACTATTTAAAGAAATAGAAAATTATTTAGAACATTTTTCATGAAAGAAGTTTTGTGATTAGAAGTGGTTTTGAGTACCTCATTGATCCCTAAATATATGAAAATACTCCTATCAATATTTTTTTATACACACACACATAAGCTCCAATAAGCTTCATTTTGAGGTTTATTACTTTTTTCAACTTATGACTTTTTTTGCCTCAAATCTCATCGCTGAACCAAACACCCATTTTAGCTTTTTCACTGTTCAAGTCCGTTTTTGCCATTGTTGAAGTCCGATTTCACACGTAAAAGTCAAAACAAACGAGCACTTAATATTTTAGGACCGATTCGAAAGCCGGAATGACACGCATTACGAGACACACCGGAAAAAGGGATTATAAAGTTTTGAGGTAGGGACATTTCATTCATACATTATGCCGTAACTATATGATTGTGTGGATGTCATTATTTGTAAATGCATTTTATTAATTAACATGAATTGCCTAGAGAGAGGGTGTTAATGCCAGTATGCACTTACACTGGGAGTTGGCGGATGACCAACCGGTGTAGATTATGGGGTTGGGCCCTACTCATGTATACATGACGATGATGTATTTATATTGTTTATTAATTTGTGTATACCTTGGCGCATGTCATATTTACTTTTTGCATTCTCTATGAACGATATCATGTCTCTATGGGAATTCTTGGAATCTCACCCTATTTTTAAATAAATACCTCAACGGGTACTAGTGGAGCAAAGGGTAAGGATGTTGACGTCGGAAAGTGAGCGGCACGTGTCTCGATGCGAAGTCAAGAATGTGGTTATAATTTAGCCTATGTTTTGTCATTTTGAGGAAATTGTAAACATTAAGTCTTCGCTGTATTTTCTGTTTCTGGTGACGAACGATATCGGAATTGTAAACAAATATTTTTATCAGTATAATTGTACTTTTCTGTATGCCTATTGAATTCCGTCTTTAATACTCTTCGATTATCAAAATGGAAACGGGTGTTGACATTTAGAGAGTTGATTTTAGTCCTAAATATAGGACATATTATTTATATTTTTCAATATTTTTCCTATTTATCCATATTAATACTCCTTCAACAATAATCAAGGAGGAGAGGAAATGAGTGAATTAAGGAAGATTACTAAGGTGTTTTAAAAAAATACAGATCATATTAGCTAAATTAACTAATTTTATTAATCTAATCAAGTTTGATAAATATGTCTTATATTAAAAAGAGTATACTCAATTTTCTAAATGATTAATATTATCATGTTTTGTTGTGTTAATTTACTTGCTTGTCAGAGTATGTGATGTGATATTTCCACTAACCATTTTTATATACTCCCACTAGTCACGTCGACAAAGTTTCAAAAGAATTAAAATAAAGGGTTGAGGGGTAATTTTACTCATGGCCGTTATCTCAATTAATTTTGACATTTAATTGATCAAGTATATAAAGCTCATAGACCACATTTTATCCAAATTATTTTTGTTAATATATAAATTTCTTTCAGAAGTTCATATGTCATCTTCTTTATTTTTTTAAAGTTAGATTTAAAACTTTCAAGTCAAACTTATACTTTAATAAAAATGACGTGGACAATATGTGGTCTACCAGCTCAACATATTTAGTCACATAATGTTCAAAACTAATTGAGATAAAGGCCAGGGGCAAAATTACTCCACTTTTAAAACTTCCGAGATAAAATTGCCTTTAACCGTAGAACAAATAAAGGGGAAATTAAAATAAAGGACCTAGAGAAAATAATATTTATTATAAAAGACCATAAATATTGTAATTACTTAGAAGGAACAAACATCATAATATAAATTTAAAGTTACTAAATTGCCCCTAACCAATCCTCTTATATTATCTCTTGTATACATAATTAAAATATAACTAAAATTAAAATTAAAACCACCCATCATGATATTATCGAATCTTTTCTATCAAAAAATATACACGATCGTATCCTTTTGTTTTTTTAATTTTCAATATATTATTTAATTAACAACGGTTGAACTCATAATTTTTTTAATTTTTATTTTTAACCAATTAATATCATCAAGTTATGCGATTTATAGTATCAATGCTGATATCACTTAAGCTCTTTTCTCATGTCAAAAAAACTAAGCTTCTTCATAAAAATAAACATTAAATTCATTTCATATTTTTCAGAATATAATAGACTACTTAGATTTGTTTTTTTTTAAAAAATCATTCAACATTAAATGAATGTTTTAACCCACATAAATTTCTTTCAGGATTAAGGTGTAAAAATACCCTCGAACTTTTCCTAAAAGTACATTCACTACCATAAACTATTTTTGATGTAAAAGTAACCATAAACTTTTAAAAAGAGAGCAAAATTAACAACTCTGTTAAAATAGCTTAACCTCTATCTGTTACAGTGTACAATACCAAAATACCCCTACTCTCAAGAAAACCCACCCTCCCCCTCCCAAACTCTCCATCTCATCCTCTGTTTGTTCTTCTACTATACTGATTTAATCATCAATAATCAATCCAAAGAAGAACTCAAAACCAAACTACTCTACATCAAGGTGTAGACCATCAAGAGGCACAAAGTGGAGCTAATTTGCACAATCACATATCTCAATCATTGAAAACATTGGGAAAAAAATTAAAAAAAACAAATGGGAAACTCGGGGCTGAAGATTGTCGCAAATTAATAACTTGTTAGAAGAAAATCCC
The DNA here is from genome assembly GCA_963855925.1 of Inga laurina. Classification (NCBI taxonomy): domain Eukaryota; kingdom Viridiplantae; phylum Streptophyta; class Magnoliopsida; order Fabales; family Fabaceae; genus Inga; species Inga laurina. The sequence goes on from OY979702.1 coordinate 10,075,726, forward strand.
TAAAATCTGCAAACAGAAAAGAGCCGGAAGCCAAAAACTGACAATTAACCTAATAATTCATGTAAGTTTGAAGCCAAAATCGAATCAAGAAGCTACAAAAAATGAAGAATGAACCAAGCGAAATATTTACCTCAAACAAAAATATGGAGCTTTCAAGTTTGCGTTCAGAGGTTGAAAGCTAAAGGAAAAAAGGAAATAAGAAATGATGAGGGAAATTGCAAATATAAGAATAGTTTTGGGGTAGGCATCGAAAGAAAATTGGGATCGATGAGGAGGATTGTAGGAGGAGGATGCGATGGAGGAGGGGTGCGTGGACGATTCGATAAGAATAAGACAGGAGGGGGTAAGGGTAGAAGGGTTGGTGCTAATGGCGGTGGCGGCAACGGACGAAGATGGTGAGGGAGCGGGTGATGAGATGGCGTCGATCTCGCCGCCTACTAATCTAGCCCAGGAGTTTGCCGCTATCATTAGTTGTGGATGATGTCATCGTCGTCACCAGGAACAAAGGAGAAGTCGCCACTGTCGAATGAGAAGGGAGCGTTTAGGGGAGAGAGGATAGAGAGAATGGATAAAGGGTGAGGGTAATAAAGTAAATTAAGAAAATGCAGGTATTTTTATTTTTTTTAATAATGTGGGACCCACTAAAAAGATAACACTCATTTCTTAATTTATCGGGAGTGTTATTTACTCTCGTTTTTAAAAGTTAATAGTTACTTTTACATCCAAAAAAAAATTTATGGTGGTGGATACAATCTTAAAAAAGGTTTGTAGGTATATTTGCACTTTAACATTTTCTTCTAAAACAAAAATAAATCATACAAGCTTTCTTGGTTTAACATATATGATAAATTATAAAAGATCTTGAGTTTTATTAAAATTATATAATTCTATTTTTAATAAAAAATTTTGTTGATTTTAAGAAAAATTATGATTTTTACATAATTGAAGAGTGTGTAATTTTTAAAAATTGAATGCGGGAGAAAATAGGAGGGAATGCAGAAGATTTAGTAGGAACATTTTAGTATTTTTAATTTTATATTTTTGTATTTAGTCCTTTTAAATAATTACAATTTTTATTATCATTCTCCATAAATATATTTTCTTCCGGGTTCTTTATTCTAATTTTCCCATAAATAAATGAGGCCTTTTGACTAGTATTTACAACTTTTGTTTAGTTATTCAATACAACTCATTAACTATTTACTAGAATATACGACCGTCTTTAAAATTTTTAAATAATAAACCAAATATTTGTTTTATTTGATTAAAAGTTCTTCTCTTGAGGCTTCTTCTCTTCCAACAAATGAGCTTCCTGAAATTTAAAACTTATATTCTCTCTCTTACAGGGATAGTATAGTTTACCTTCTCAACCAATAGCTTGTTGATAATAAATCAAATATATTACTCTAAATTAATATTTCATAAAATTTAATTAACATATATTTTTTAAAGATGTGACAGTTTAGGCCATATTCTTGTCAAATTATATTTATTTTCTTTTTTTAAAATGATATTTTAATAATTAACAAGGTTTATAGGTTACAAAAGGATATAAAAGAAAAAACTTCTATCTACAAAATGACGATATATATGCCAACTGAGCAATGATCCGAAAGCTATCATTTGAAAAATAAAAAAAATAGAGCAAACATTTCGTGCCAAATAACGTTAAGTCCTTAAAAAGAATCACTAGGATGTGGATGAAACATTTGTTGAAGTGGTAGCGTTTTACACCAATATTTTTAAAGAGTCAAATTATAGTCCAGTTTTCATCTACTTTTTTTTAATCGGAGAACCTTCATCTATTTTAAAGACTTTTACTCCTAACATTAAATTTGATATTGCAAGATAATTTTATTTAGCATATATTACATAAAATTTTAAGCCCCATAGCTATTAGCTAAAACGCAAATCAGTACAACTTAGTTCTCTCATTCTTATTTTTTTAAATATCATTTTGCCTTTTATAAAGGAAAGGGAATAAAATATTCTTATTAAAAATAGTTTCGTATGAATATTATATACGTATAAATTTTTGAAAATATCAAGTTTTTATGCAAAAAAATCAGGCAATTGTTCATTTTAGAAAATAAAAAGATTCATTTGCATTTGAAATACTCAAGGCACTTTCGAAAATATAAATAATACAAGTAATGTAGATATTTTTCATTAGAAATTAGAACAGATGCCACTGGTCTCAATTTATGCTAAACTAGTAGTAGTGCAAACCAAAATGCCAAATAAAGGTTATCATATGACTCTAAATGTAATTACAAACTAGTAATGTTAATGAACCTGGACCGGACCGGCCAGTCCGGCCCGGAAACTGACGAACCGGCTAGAAAACCTGTCCGGTTCGAGGTCCGGTCCAGGTCACTATTTTTAAAATTTTTTTTTTATTTTTTCTTTAGAATTTCATATTAATTAGTCTAAAATTTTCAATTTCTCCCCGGTTTGACCCCGATCTGACCCACTGACCTTTAACCTAGTACAACGACCAGTTCAGTACCTGATCCGGGTTTTAATACCTTGCAAACTAGAACAATAACTCTATTGGTTTTATCAAAGAAAATGCCACAAGTTGCAACAAAGGAACATCTCAATCTTCCACCCAAAAGTGTTTAACATGTCCAGTTCAAACTGATGATAGTAAAAGATGAAATCCGCCACATTTAGATTGCCATTAAATAAATAAAATGACATTACAACGTAAAGAAACCAGCTCTTTGCTAGGCAAGTACATCTGAATATGGAAAAATTAAAAGAAACATATGAATAAGGAAAAATTAACAGACAGAACAGAAATTACAAAACAAGGAAACTAGTAGCAAAAAGATTAACAAAGGGAACAAGACTCTAGCTGAATGGCACTTGTACTCAGTTTAATCCCAAAAGATGGAATACTGTTGAGGATGAGACGAGTGATAAGTCCAATTTCAACAAGTATTACTGAATGGTGTATGTATTATAACAATGCAAATTTCAAACTTAAACCTGCAAGTGCAAGCAGAAATGTCAATAGTTGAAGAACTGAAAGAGGGGGTTGAAGGTAAGACAGACACTTGCTTTCATTCTTCAGAGCAAGGACATATATAGCTTCATCAAGCAAGCCTTTTATACAAAGCCCTTTGATCATAATGGTATATGTGTAGACATTTAGATGATTGTCCTTGATCAAAAGGTAGTGAAAAATCTCTAGAGCATCATTCAGTCTACCATTTCCACACAAGCCATCAATAAGTATATTGTACGTGTAAGCATCTGGTCGAATTCTCTAGGCAACCATTTGCCTAAATAATGCAATTCCCATATCAAGATTTTGACTTTTGCAATTTAGGAAAACTATCATATTATTTCTCTTATTTTTTATAACATCATTTTGCCTTTTATAAAGAAAAGAGAACATAATATTTTTACTAAAAATAGCTTCGCAAGTTTATTATAAAAAAATATTTTTTTAAAAAAAATTCAAAAATATCAAATTTTCAGGGAGAAGAATCTATTCCAAGAAGCAATTGCTCATTTTAGAAAATGAAAAGATTCATTTGCAATTGAAAAAATTAATGGACTATTGAAAATATAAATAGATATCTTTCATTAGAAATCAGAACAGATGCCATCGGACTATTGAAAATATAATGATCAATGATCAGTAGTATAGTTTAAACCAAAATGTCAAATAAAGGTGTTATCATAAGACTCTTGTGTAATTACGAACTAGAACAAGAACTCTATTGGTTCCATCAAAGCAAATGCCACAAGTTACAGCAAACGAATATCTCAATCTTCCACACACAAGGTTTCCATGGAGACACCTTAAAATAAAAGGATTGCTATTAAATAAAAAAAATGACATTATAACGTAAAGCAACCAGCCCTTGGCTAGGCAAGCAAGTATGAATAAGGAAAATTAACAGATTGAACAGATATTACAAACATGAAAACTACTAGCAAAAAGATTAACAAGGGAACACAAATCTAGCTGAATGACACTTGTACTCAGTTTGACCCCCAAAAGATGGAATATTGTTGAGAATGAGATGAGTGATAAGTCAAATTTCAACTAGTTTTACTGAGTGGTATATGGATTATAACAACGCAAATTTCAAACTGAAACATGCGAGTGCAGAAATATCAAAAGGTGAAGAACTGAAAGAGGGGGTTGAAGGAAAATAGGAAAATGGAACATGGAAACAGTTGGGAGATTTGGAAGAAACGAGTCTATAGTGTATAGAAACAATTTGGCCAAGGTACAATGATTGTTAGGTTATTAAAATTACATCTGATCTCACCTCAGAGTCTAGTTGCCTAATTCAAATCACCAACATTTGGTAAAAAAATCTCTATGGGGGGTTGATTACCTTACTTTTAAAAGCATGTTATCCCTTCCAACATAATTGACTCCTCATATCTCATTTCCCCTTTCTCTAATTGCTAAATCTTAAACAAACTGGCCCTTAACTCCTTACACAATCTAGAATGGAGTATTGGTAGGGAAATCAGATCCTATTTTCTTTGTTGCCAAATGAACTTCTAATGTGGTCCATAAAATAATGCAAGGAATTATCAACTCAATTTATGAAATCAAAGAAAAATATATTACAGCTGCACCTCTAATTTAAGTGCGGAAACAAGATACCAGAAAGGTTATAAGTCAAAAACAGGATAAAGAAGGACAACGTCATGTTGAAATACATGTTATTCACTAACAAACACATAGTCAAAATAAACGTGTCAAACATATTGCTGGAACAAAATTTCTTTAACAGCATTTACTTCACTATATAATCAAGCAATTTTAGTGGTATATGTGTAAACATTTCGATGATAATCAAGCAAATTTCTTCAACTAGTGCTTCCAACCTTATTTTATCATTTTAGCAGACCACCACCAATCATTTCACCTAGAAGCTTCTCAGCCATATCATTCTCTCTTTTCTCCAGAAGAGCTTCAATAAGTATCTTATATGTTACTGAATTAGGGAGACAGCCACTCGCCTTCATTCTTCCAAGCAAGGACATAGCCTCAGCAAACAAGCCTTTTCTACAAAGCCCGTTGATCATGATGGTATATGTGTAAACATTTAAATGATAGCCACTAGTCAAAAGGTATTGAAAAATCTCTCTAGCATCATTTAGTCTACCACCTTTGCACAAGCCATCGATAAGTATAGTGTATGTGTACACGTTTGGTTGAATTCTTTGGGCAACCATTTGCCTAAATAATGCAATCCCCTGATCAAGATTTCGAGTTTTGCAAAATGAATCTAACAAAATATTATAGGTGACTGTATCAGGGGTTTGACCACTTTCTTGCATCTCATCAACAAGATCCCGCACATCTGACATTCTCCCTGATTTGCGCAAGCCATCAATAAGAGAAGTATAAGTTATCACATTAGGAACCAAGGTTTTGTGACGCATTTCTCTAAAGAGATCTAAAGCTGCATCCACCATTTTAATCTTACAAAATCCGTTGATCAATATACTATAACTAACTACATTAGCTACTAAACCACTTTGAACCATCTTATTGAATACTACCTTTGACTCACTCACATTATTCATCCTACAGCATCCTTCCATTAAAGAACTGTAAGTTACCACATCAGGTCTCTCACCCCATTTCATCATCCTAGCAAACACTGTTTGGGCTTCTATAATCTTCCCTTCTTTACAAAAGGCATCAATGAATGTATTAAAGGTATAAACATCTGGTTTGATGCTTTTCAATGCCATTTCATGGAGGAAGTTCATAGCCTCTTTCCAATGTCCCATGATGCAATAGCCACGGATTAGGGAATTACAAGTAATAATACTTGGCATAATTCCTTGATCAATCATTGCTAAGTACAATTTGTGCCCCTCAATGACACGACCACATTTGCAAAGGCTATCTATGATAGTAGTATACATAACTACATCTGGCTTCACTCCCTTCTTTTTCATCAGATGGACCAATTTAATGGCAGACCTTATTTTCCCTACTTTACACAGTCCACTGATCAGGGTGCCATAACTAATTTCATTAAATTGAAATCCTTTAGCAGTTAAGTCATCGTAAAAGTCTAGTGCTTCCCCAACCTTGTTACTAACACAGAGTCCTTTTAATAAAGTGTTCAAGGTTATGGTATTTGGTTGAAGACCCATCTTGAGAATCCTCCCCAATGTTGAGAAAGCAGAGTTCATCTGTCCAATATTGCAGTAACAGTTTATCAAGATGCTCAGTGTAATTAAAGAAGGTGTAAATCCCTTGAACTCCGCTTGAGCAAACAATGAGATTGCAATTCGATATTGTTTAGCCTTAGCAATTGATCCTAACTGCTTTGTAATTTGGATGATGGAAGGTGGGGGATGCACGTGGAGTAAGCGATTGAATGAAGCGACGGTGTCGTCGATGTTGAATGCGTTTAAGGTTTGGGAATGAGCAAACAACTTGGGATTGAGGGAATAACAGAAAGAGGGAAGCAAGAGAGACGAAAAAGGTGGAAGAAAGTGAGCAATTTTGGGAAAAGCATACCTTGAAGCAGGAGGCAAACAGTGGAGATGATGCATGGCGAAGCAGATGAGGCACAAGCACGGCAAGCACCGACAGCTTCAAATCGAAGTCGATGCAGAGAGAGAAGAAGGATTCAAGGGTTTCCGTTGCCCAGTGTTGTTCCCGGGGTTGGTAATTGAACGCAGCTTGGGTTTTTTTTTGTCCCCTCTCCCTTTTGTGAATAGGAACGCAGCTTGTTAAATGTTAATGGTACCATCCAAACGGAACGTTTCTTTTGTTTTTTTTATTACAAACTGGATATCATCTATTTTCTAACAAAATAAACAGAAAAAACACTTACAATCAGTCTATATTCTTTTATCATTATCCGCTTCTTGAGTAACAAGTGGAGGATGATCAAAGATACAAAAATTTCCTATAATTCCATGAGCATATTTAGCCAACCCATCGGCAAGAAACAAATCTTCTCGTGAGACATTAACAAAACAAACTGGCCAATCTCTAGTAATAAGATTTCTAATCTCATCAACTACATCTCTAAAAGGATAGGCATACTCACAACCCCTAACTGCAAGATTAATTGCCTCTATGCAATTAGAGAAGAGACATACCTTACAGGTTTCCTCTATCAACATAAATGAAGCCCATGAATCATCCCTATCAATTCGACAATAGTCCTTTGATCATAATGATATATGTGTAGACATTTAGATGATAGTCCTGGATCAAAAGGTAGTGAAAAATCTCTAGAGCATCCTTTAATCTACCATTTCCGCACAAGCCATCAATAAGTATATTGTCCTTGTAAGCATCTGGTCGAATTCTCTAGGCACAAGCCATCAATAAGTATATTTCTGTGCATTTAGTGCTGCATGGTTGACGTGTCGTAATGACCTCCGTTGGATCCATTTTTTGGACTTCGTTACATTCTTTTTTTTTTTTTTTGGTCGAAAGACTTCGTTACATTCTTTCAATCCCAACTTTCAAGAGGTTCCCAACTTTCAAGAGGTTTTGGTTCCTTCATTAGAGTGCGCTTTTTATTAAGAAAATTATACCTCAGTCAAAATATAAGAGTAAAATAATTAAATTGTATAATTCAAAATTGTAGTTAAAATTGGTTAAATATAATAAATAGATAAAATAATATAACTTACTTTCCTAAAAAGTCCCTATTTATTTAGAGGGTGGGTGAGAGAGAATGAGTGGAAATAGAGATAAAAGAGAAGGAGTGGAAAAAATAGATGAAAGAGGCATATAATCAATTAGGGGTAAAATTGAGAAAAAGGCATTAAATGATGAGAGAAAAGCAAAATAACTTTTATATAAAAATCCACACCCCTCACAAATTTGACTCTTATATATAATCATATGATCAATGGTATTGCTACATCCGATTTAAAAATTATCATATTTAATTGATTGGAGTCTTGGAGGTAGTTCTCCTAAGATAATTTTATTTTCATTTTATATTACATATTTATTGTACTTTTTACTAGTAAAACCACCGTATAAATTTTTATATATTTAGTTCTTTTTCTGTTATTCTCCTTATAATATATATATATATATATATATTAACTTTTTACCTCATAACCCTTTTTCTTTTCCCAGTCTAGTGGCAATGTTCAGGCAGTCATAGAAGAAGTGTTTTGATTGTTTTTGAAATTTTTAACCAATAATCCAAATGCTCTTCCAATCGTTAATATAAAATATATTTGGAGAGTCGATCTTGATTATAAATATAAAATATAATTTTCATATTCTTCAATCTTTTCTTAATTTACCCTATTTGATGCTCACTCAACAATAATTAAGGAGAACAAAGGATAAAAAAATTAAAGGAGATGAGTAGAGTGTTCTAAATAATAGATGTCATATTAACTAATTTAACTTTCTTAATCTAATCAAATTAGATAAATATGTTTTATATTAAGAACCGGTGAAGTATATTTTTTTAACCAAACAACAACAACAACAACAACAAAGCCTTATCTCACTAGGTGAGCTTAGTTTTATGGATCGCACAACACCATTATACTCTATCGTAAACCAGATCTTTAAATAGATTATTAACCAAAAAACCACGCTCTATAATCTCATCAAGTTTGTTTTGGTCTTCCTTGACAAGAGGACTCCATACAACTTGATCAACCCTTCTCAACAGCACACTCAATGGCTTTCTTTAAATATGTTCAAACCACTTCAAATGATTCTCCAAGATTTTTTCTTCAATAGATATCACTCCAACTCGTTCAAGTATGTAACCATTACGAATCTTATCTTCAATCTTAAAAATAATATCGGTAAAGGTTATCATAAGACTCTTGTGTAATCACGAACTTGAACAATAACTATATAGGTTCCATCAAAGAAAATGCCACAAGTTACAGCAAAGTAACATTTCAATCTTCTGTTAATCACAAAACAAAACAAAAAAAAAAATCGAAAAAAAAAAACATGTCAATCTTTCACCCCACAAATTTTCAATAGATACACACGTTTAAATAAAAAGATCGCTATTAAATAAAATGACATTACAATGTAAAGCTACTAGCTCTAGGCTAGGCCAGTGAGTCTAAAATAATGAAAATTAACAGAACTATCAGAAATTACAACATGAAAACTAGTAGCAAAAAGATTAACAAGGGAACATAAATCTGGCAGCATGGCACTTATATACTAGAAGAGCTGAAAGAAGAGGAATACATTAACTCTCTCTTCAAGGCATTTAATCCAAAATAATGTTAGCCTGAGACAAGTAATATGAATCGGAGACAAGTCAAAGAAGACATAAACTAAACAATAAACAGCAATTAACATTTCTTCTCTTCACCTTTTTAACCCAGACGGCTAAGAGTGGGATCTAATAATAGAATGTGGCAGAGAAACTCCATGGTGATACCTATATCAGACACGGAAATGCAATGATATCCGATACTATTCAATATCTTTCAAATAGATAAAAACCTGATTCATTTGGAAGAAGGTTACAGGTTGACACGTTGGATCGATGGGCTTCAAAGTTTTTCATGGACAAAAGCCATAAATTAATAATCAAAGTTCATGACTATAATTTCACAATAATGCATTACGGACTACAGTTGCAAGAGCAAATGCGGCTAGTCCAATAAGATGCTGAGAACCTCAACCCAAACAAAACAATCCTAGAAGCAAGGGAAATACAACGACACCGGCAATTTCCCTGTAAGAAAACATATTTGCCTAAAATTAGAAATGCAATGAAATCACAACAGGTCAACCTGCTAACAAAATTATTTTCTATTATATGTCAAATTATATAGTTCAAGGATATGCAAGGATCCATGCATCACATATTCATGATAGTTAACCTGACCTTCTCTTGGAGCAGCTATCCCAAAGGACTTTGAACTAAGACCGAACAAAAAAAAGAAAGAAAGAAATTGACAAAAGGATATCCATTCAGTTTTCCAAAAGAAACAAACAATAGGAAACCATTCAAGACATATTATTCACTAACAAACAGATTGTCGAAATAAATGTGTCAGACATATTGTTTGAACAAATTTCTCCAACATCATTTACTTCAATGAATAATCATACAATTTTAATTGGAAAGAAGCAAGAAATTGCTAGCCCTTAAAGGCAAAGTTCAACATTTACACAACTATAATATATATTAGGACTAGTGCATCCAGCCATATTTTATCCTTTTACAATGCCACCGCCAATCATTTCGTGAACAAGTTTTTCAGCCTTACCATTCCCGCTCTTCTTCAAAAGAGCTTCAAGAAGTGTTCTATATGTTACTGAATCAGGGAGACATCCATCTGTTCTCAATTTGAAAGCAAGGTCATAGCTTCATCAAACAAGCCATTTCTACAAAGCCCATTGATCATGATGTTATAGTATGAAGAAAATGTCACGTAAAGCTTATCATAAGACAATAATTAGTTGCATGCTGGAACAACAACTATTGGAATAAAAGATCAAATCCGTCGCCTTTAAGCATCACTTTACACTTTAAGAGGTAGTCTTCTTCTTTCTTCTACAGCAAGTGCCAAAAGTATCCCCAGGGAGTTTGGAACACATGTTCACGAAGGATAACCTCACCTTTTCTAAGATAAGTTATCCCAAAGGACTTTGAAATAAAACTAAAAAAAGGAGAGGACATTTATTCAGTTTGCCAAAAGAAACAAACATTAGAAAACAGTTCAAGCAAGTTCAACTTTAACATTAGCATAATACAGACATGTATCCCAATAACTTATGCTTCTGCTCCAAATATAATTTCAGATATTTTGTAAAACAGCCTAATTAAACTTTTATGATGTCCACAATATATTGCAAGGAATTATCAACTCACTATTCAAAAAAGGACCAAACTATATTGTAGCTGCAATTCAGATCACTCAAATTCTAGTTCAAGAGCAGAACCGAGAGTTAACAGATCAAATTCTGAATAAAGTATAAAAGAAGAAGGAATAAAGTCATGTTCTAGACAAGATGATTCGCCAGAAACAAACACAAAAGGTGAAATAAATATGTCAAATATACGGCATGAACACAGTGAAAATAAATATTCCAAAAATTAAGTTCACACATTGAGTTTCTCAATTGTAAAACAGCCTTATTAACTTCTTATAGTTCCACAATATACTGCAAGGAATTATCAACCCACTTTATGAAATACAATAAAACTATATTATAGTTGAAAGTCGGATCACTCAAATTCTAGAACAAGAATAGAAGCTGAGATGCACCCCTAAGCTCATAGATTAATTCTGAACAAACGAACTATGAAGCATGAAGGAACAAAGTCATGCTCTGAACAAAAAATTTTCACTAGAAACAAAAGTCAAACATAGGCCTTGAACAATATTTCCTCAACACCATTTAGGGCAGAGAACCATCCAACAACTTTAATTGGAAATAAACAAGAATTTGCTCGCCCTCAAAGAGATTTCAACATTTATACAAGTATGGCATAAATTGTGACCAGTGTATCAACCTTATTTTTTCATTTTAAAAGACCTCCACCAATCATTTCGTGAATAAGTTTTTCAGCCTTCGCATTCTCGTTTTTTGCTAAAAGAGCATGAAGAAGTGTTCTGTATGATACCAGATCAGAGGGGCAGCCATTTGCTCTCATTTTTGGAAGTAAGGTCATAGCTTCATCAAACAAGCCTTTTCTACAAAGCCCACTGATCATAATGTTATATGTGTAGACATTTAGACAACAGCCACTGACCAAAAGGTACTGAAAAATATCTCGAGCATCATTTAGTCTACCACCTTTGCACAAGCCATCGATAAGTATATTGTATGTGCACACATCAGGTTGAATTCTCTGGGCAACCATTTGCCTAAATAATGCAATCCCCTGATCAAGATTTTGACTTTTGCAAAATGAATCTAACAAAATATTATAAGTGACTATATCAGGGGTTTGTCCACTTTCTTGCATCTCATAAACAAGATCTCGCACATCTGACATTCTCCCTGATTTGCACAAGCCATCAATAAGAGAATTATAAGCTATCACATTAGGAACCAAGCTTTTGTGATGCATTTCTCTAAAGAGATCTAAAGCCACATCGACCATTTTAATCTTACAAAATCCGTTGATCAGTATACTGTAACTAACTACATTAGCTACTAAACCACTTTGAACCATCTTATTGAATACTTCCTTTGACTCACTCACATTATTCATCCTACAGCATCCTTCCATTAAAGAACTGTAAGTTACCACATCAGGTCTCTCACCCCATTTCATCATCCTAGCAAACACTGTTTGGGCTTCTATAATCTTCCCCTCTTTACAAAACGCATCAATGAATATATGAAAGGTATAAACATCTGGTTTGATGCTTTTCAATGCCATTTCATGGAGTAAGTTGATAGCCTCTTTCCACTGTCCCATGATGCAACAGCCATGGATTAGGGAAGTATAAGTAATAATACATGGTACAATTCCTTGATCAATCATTGTTAAATACAGTTCATGCGCGTCAATGACATGTCCACATTTGCAAAGACTATCTATGATAGTATTGTATATGACTACATCTGACTTAATTCCTTTCCTCCCCATCATATGGACCAATTTAATGGCAGACCTTATTTTCCCTACTTTACACAATCCACTGATCAGGGTGCCATAACTAATTTCATTAAATTCAAATCCTTTACCATTTAAGTCATCGTAAAGGTCTAGAGCTTCCCCAACCTTATTACTAACACAGAGTCCTTTTAATAAAGTGGTCAAGGTTATGGTATCTGGTTGAAGTCCCATCTTGAGAATCCTCCCCAATGTTGAGAAAGCGGTGTTCATCTGTCCAATATTGCAGTAACAGTTTAGCAAGATGTTCAGTGTAACTAAAGAAGGTGTAAATCCCTTGAACTCCGCTTGAGCAAACAATGAGATCGCAATTCGATTGTGTTTCGCCTTGGCAATGGATCCTAGAATCTTCGTGATTTGGATGATGGAAGGCGGGGGATGCATAAGGAGTAAGCGATTGAATGAAGCCACGGCGTCGTCGATGTTGAATGCATTTAAAGTTTGGGAATGAGCAAAGAACTTGGGATTGAGGGAATAATAGAAAGATGGTAGCATGAGAGACGAAGGTGGAAGAAAATAGGCAATTTTGGGAAATGCATACCTTGAAACTGGACGCAAACGGTGGAGATGATGCATGGCTAAGCAGAGGAGGCACGAGCACGGCGAACCGCAACAGCTTCGAATCGAAGTCGATGCAGAGAAAAAGGATTGCAGGGTTCGCCCTTGCCTAGTGCGTTTCCCTGGATGGCAGGATGGGGGTAGTTGAATGTGTCACAATGTTGTCCGTTGGATCCAATTCATTTCCAAGAGACAATGAGAAAATCGCTGGCAAAAAAAAAAAAAAACAGAGAGAGAGAGAGAGAAAATCGAGTAGTGGACAATAGGTTTTGATTCATTAATTCATTCGTTCAATGGGAGTTATGCATATACCATTGCAGGGTCCTTTCACATATTTAGAAAATAAAATAAAATACAAGGTTTATCAAAAATAAAAATACAATGAAAAGTAACATAAGGTTACTGAAGAAGGTGGATTATCTAACTTTATTGAGATTCATTCCCTTTTTACTAATACAATCTTATGTAAAATTTTTTCTTATTTATAAAATGTGTAAGTTAACTTTTTTTAATAGTTTTAAATTAATTAGATTGAGTTAAAGAAAAACACATGGTATATAGTTTTTTTTTGTTTTAATTCACTCTATTACAGCCATGAAAGAAAATAAAGGAATGTAGAGCACAATTATTTAGCTTATGTTTCCATTGGCATAAGATTCTTCAAGATTACCTTTCATTAACCTTTATCTAAGACATAAACTTGCCCACTTTATTAGTTTTAGCTTGTATTTGAAGAGGAAAATCATATATGATGTGGCTAGACATGCATATATTCATTACTCTTTTTGAGGAGGAAAACTAATTTTGGTACACTCCCTCCGTTACTTGCATATAAGGCTGAGCAACGGGCGGGCGGGGCTGCCCCGTGGCCCAACCCGTGTCCCGCCCGTTTATAATACACGGGTACGGGTCAGCCCGTGCCCGTAGCATAACCCGTTTGACCCGTGATAAACGGGTACGGGTAAGAACAGGCGGTCTTGACGGGTTCCGGGGAACCCGTAATCACTTTAAAAAAAAAAAAAGAATCAGTCCCTCTCCCTTATTCCTCACACCAGTCACAGCCATTATCAACAAAGAAGAAGAAGAAGAAGAAGAATCAGAACATGAAGAGGACCAAAAAAATCCATATGCCCGACGAGAGACGAGAGATGTGAGAAATACGACAGCAAGATCTGAAAAATCCATATGCCCGACGAGAGAGCAAACAGATCTGAGATTTTCAACCAAAAAAACACATATCTAAAATGAGATGGTGAGATTTCAGATGCGATCATACAGATCTGAGAAGAAGAAGCACAAGTCGGAGAAAGGTGATAAATCATAGAGAGAGTGAGAGAGACGATGATGAGTATGGGAGGAGAAGGAGGCAGCATCAGGGAGAAAAAAAAAAAAAGCAAACCCAGCCATCGTCAGTTCGTCACTGTCAGGAAAATGAAGAAGAAGATAAAGGGGCTTTTGTACTTTTAAAGCTTAAAATGTAATATAAAACTGGATAAAAAAAATGAAAACTTAAGATGTGGGGCGTGGCTGCGTGGGGAATCGAAGTTGGGATCTAATGCTTTAAAAATAATCCTTCACCGTCAACCACTAGACCAAGAGCTATGATTATGTTGGTGGAGAAGAACTAAAATAATATATCTATTATTTATATATATATATAATATAAAAAAAAAATATACGGGTAACGGGTGCCCCGTGGGTGAACCCGTTACCCGCCCCGTTTAACATAAACGGGTACGGGTAGCCCGTACCCGTTACAGACCCAATTCTGGGCGGGCTTAAACGGGGAAAAATAGACGGGTTGCGGGCGGACGGGCGGGTTGCGGGCGTTTTGCTCACCCCTACTTGCATATGGTTTTTTTTTTTCCAAAAGCACCGGTCACAATTCTTGGCGAATGTCTTAATATATTCATTATGCACATTTTATTAAATTTTCATATAGGATTGAAGCTTTCCCTAATCGATATACTCCTTTCAATCCTAAATATAAGATAGAGTTGATTTTTTTTAGAGAGATTAAGGAAGTTAAATAAGTTACTTAATCATATCATATGTTACATATTCTTAGATTATATATTAGTTTATTGGTTCAACTAATTAGTTTGAAGAAAAAAAATAAAAATAAAAATACTTTAAAGTAATTTAATTAGCTTCCTTAATCTCTCCAAAAAAATTAACTTTATCTTACATTTATGACCGGAAGGAGTATTAACAAGGAAACTCTCATCATGCACTAGTCAAAACATACCATTGGGCTTAGCTTTCCCCAAACGAATATCAAAATGATATATATAAATAAGCACGTATTTTGAATACACAAATTGCACAGCATTAATTGTGGATAGCAGAGTGTTCATGGTTTCAGTAAAATATCATAAGGCCATGCTTCATAGCTCAATCTGTTTCCCCTAAACCTAAACCTAAACGCTTAAACCTAATGACTCTCCATGTGTGCATAGTTTGTGTGACCTTTCATGGGTATCTTCATTTGGAAAATGTGCCTTACACAAATAAGGCAAGTTATACTTAAAATATGTAGACCCAAAAACCATGACCAATAAAAGACAAAAAAGAAATAGTTGTCACATTCCTTTGCCTGTGCACCTTTTACTATCAACTCACCCCATCCCTCTTTGTTAGAGTAACTCCATCAGCTTTAGGAAAGCATGACTTGCCTTAGCTATAAGCAACCATAACTTGCTTCATCAATTTAAAATTGTAAATATGAACTTGTTGGTACAAGTATTCAAATTTGGACAATCCCTTGACTTTCTCCGTTTCTTTTTTTTTTTTTTGGTTTGCATTAGTTAGAACTAATAAAGGCATTGTCACCACCAAGTGTTGGGGTGCAGTGGTAAAGGCAGCTGTCACTCCCCAGGCGGATGTGAGTTCGAACCTGGAGTCACGCTTGGAGGGAAGGGGAACTAGTCCTTGGTGCAAAACACCTTATATGGCCGTGCCTTAAAAAAAATCCCCTGACTCTGGATTAGTCGGTTGCCCGGGTTACCTGGTCCGTTGTAGAAAGCCATGGGCTCAGGAAAAGTGCCGAATACTGGGGGGGTTCGTGGGGAGGCGCCCTTATTCACCCAAAAAAAAAAAAGCATTGTCTTCCAGCACCAAAATTATGGGTAGTGAGCATGAGATGTCTCAAAACTTGATAAATCTTCATCTTCAAACTATATGTACCTGATCATTAATGCTTCACAACACGAAAAGGGAATGGTTCAATAGTCAATGGTTATAATGAGATGACACTTTCACAATCAAGAAATTAGGCCTAAGAATAACTTACAAAGTTTGGACTTATTGATGCAGCTAGGTGCCTAAATCAGTCATAACTTACTAAGTACAAGAGCTTTCATATAATATGGACACATCTTTAGAGGTTTACATTTTCACATGAAATTATAGAAATTAATATATCCTATATGCAACCACCAAGACTTGCTACAATTGTGAAATCCTGTCAGGTAGATTAGGATATTTTGAAACCTCTTCCCCTGACATGGTTACAAATGAATTAAAACAGAAATGTTAGTCATTTACTTCTCTTAAAGCAATATAATTTCCTAAAAAATTTTAGAGTTACATGTAGGTACTACTCCCATTTATATATTAATAAAGAAAATGAAAACCTGGAAACTATTATGCATCATCTTAATGGTTCCGCATGAATAAGTATAGAAGATATAACTCAATAAATTGTTTCAAAGTAGCCTTCCTTAGTCGTTGCCTTAGGTTTAATCCACGACACCACATGAAAAGAGAGGAATTCACCAAAGGCAATCTTCAACCAATAAATGATGTCATAAAAAAAAATAAAGCCAAACATGGAAAAGAAGCCACAATTAAAGCCAACTCATCTGTGGATTCTTGGAATCAAGATTTACTACCTATAATTAGATTTTGGATGCCTGTATTTCTGCCTCTAGCTCTAAGCCAACCTTCAGTTTCCGTAACTCATTCTCTTTGCTCTTGGTCATAGTTGAGTTGAAAAGAAATGAATTCCACTATTGAGTTAAAAAATAAACGGAGAACTATATCTACAACCAAGAATCAAGTAATAAACAACAATAATTTCACAACAAGTCAAATCTAGCACTAACGTTCAAAAATAAATTTAAATAGAGTGCATGACACATAAGAGAAGCAAAAAGGGAGAGAAGCTAGAAGAACGAACACCAACCACATACAGTACTTTAAATTCCAGAGCAAAACCAAAGGATGCAACCAAATGAAAATGAAGAAGGGGAGAGAGCATTCATATGTCATGTACTCACTAAAGATGTGACATAAAACTATGAATGAGAATACATTTATAATTAACCTGTCAAAAATAAAGGAAATATAGATAGGAAACTGCCAAAACGTGTTCTTTGATCTACCGTTCCAAAATGAAAACAGAATGAAAATGAAGAAGGGGGGAGAGCAGAAATAAAGGGAGATAACAAACCTTTTTGGCAATGAGAGATTAGTTCATCATCGCATCCTAGCGATGAAAAAGCTCATAGCATGTTCATCTCAGAAATAAACAAAGTCGCTTCCCCACTATTGCAATGAAAGCGCCTGCTATATTGCATCTACAAATAAAGTCACCGTGAATTATCACAGTTGATCAGATGCAAAAGGATGAGATGATGGTGACCTACAAAAAGAAAAGGATTAGTTTTAATGTGGAGAAATCGAAGAAGAAATTATTGGAAAGCAGATTGGTTAGAAATTTCTTCCACTCACGACCCATACTAATATACAGTAATACAGCAGAACGAAAGAAGGAATAGACGGAGATAATGACGAAGATGAAGGAAAATGAACAACAAAAACAAATAACACCTACCGATCACGTTATTTTTCCCTTCTTCCATCCATATTGTATCGTGAAATGTAGCGACTTGCGATGTTGGTAGATAAAAAAGTAGAGCGTTGAGTTTGCCCGGACTTGGCTTCCCTCCGCTGCAGGTCCATCTGCTGCCGGTGCTTTTCTTAAAACTACACCGTTTTGGCGAAATTATGATTTTGATATCGCCTTTGTAATTTAATTAAATTCTTGGATTTATTTGCCCATTTCCTTATGAATATGAATATTTCAAAATTCACAAGATCCAAATTCATGAATATTCACCATTTTATTGAATTACTCAAATAATTACAATATATTTTTGGTGAATATAAAATTTGGGGTGTTACACGTTTAAGGCTCTGGGACTTGATAGTATCCAAGCTTTCTTCTACCAGGAGTATTGGCACTTTTTTTTGTGGATCGTTATACAGGTTGGTGCAAGAGATCTAAGGACCTATCCAAACTCAAAGAATTAAATGATACTAATATTACTCTCATTCCAAAGGTGGATAACCCAGAGAATATGCGAGACTTCAGGCCAATTTTGTTGTGTAATATTAGCTACAAAGTGATTACTAAAAAATTAGTAAAAGGCTTAGATCGATCATGAGCAAGGTGATTGGTAATCATCAGTGTAGCTTCATTGAGGGCAGACAGAGTAGAGATAATATAATCATCACTCAGGAGGTAACCAATTCTATGAAATAGAAATCAGGAAAATCGAGTTGGTTAGCTGTAACAGTTGATCTAGAAAAAGCCTATGACAGGCTGGAATGGTCATTCATCAGTGACACCTTGAGGTCGGTTGGAATTGTGGGAAAGATGTATGAGCTCATTATGGCAAGTGTATCTTATTCATCTCTTAGGGTACTTTGGAATGGGGAACCGACTGAGCCATTTAGGCCATCTAAAGGGATAAGGCAAGGTGATCCACTCTCTCCCTATATCTTTACCCTATGTATGGAGCGGCTACATCATATTATACAAGACGTTATTGATGAAGGTATATGGACTCCTATCAGGCTTAAAGCAAGAGGGCCGCCGCCGCTATCTCATCTATTCTTTGTGGATGATCTGATTCTCTTTAGAAAGGCTTCAAGCTTGCAAGTGGAAACCATGCTTGATTGTTTGAACTCCTTTTGTGGTGTATCCGGTCAGAAAATGAATAGAGAGAAGGCCAAGATTTGCTTCTTTAGAAATGTTCACTTTTCAAGAGCCATAGAAATAAGCAGAAAAATGGGAGTTGGACTAACAGGTGATTTAGGCAAATATTTGGGAATCCCTCTAATCCATAAAAGAGCTTCTTATCTGTACTTTGCACTTATTATTGAAAAGACTAAAAAGAAGTTGTCTGGGTGGAAGAGAGGATATTTGAACCTTGCTGGTAGGACTACGCTTATCAAAGCTGTGTTATCAGCGTTGCCATCTTACTATATGCAAACTATCTTACTCCCCAAACGTGTAATCAAGGAGCTAGAGCAAAGTAGTAGAGGGTTCTTGTGGGGAGATAATGGTAACGACAGAAAGTTACACCTAATCTCATGGAACCAGGTTCAACAAGAGAAGCATGCAGGAGGACTGGGAATTAGGAATTTATGGAAACAAAATAAGGCTTTTATCATGAAACTTTGTTGGGGTCTCATTTGCAATAGAGAAGCTTTGTGGGTGAGAGTACTCTGAAATAAGTATAACTGTGGGCATATAGAGTTACCAGATGTCAAAAAGCAAAGAGGGTTGTCTCTAACTTGGAGAGGTATCACCAATATTTGGGAAAAGTTTCAAAATGGCATCGGTAGGAAAATTGGGAATGGTCAGTCTTCTTCTTTTTGACTTGACAATTAGTCTGAAATGAACTCTCCTCTTATTGATATTATTCCTAGATATGAACATCTTATTGATTGGACTTTAAGTGTGGCAGAGTATGCCCAGGAAGGAGGTGGGTAGGATAGGAGGAAGATGGAGTTTTGGTTTCCTTACCATGTAATTGATTGTATTATGCGAGTACATCCCCCTAGTGAAGAGAGAGGAGAGGATAAAATTATTTGGAAACTATCCACTGATGGTTGTTTCTCTATAAAATCTGCATATCATTCTCTTGTTTCAGGTACACGATGACACGAGGATAACATATGGAAGATCCTATGGAGATGGTCTGGCCCAGAGAAAATCAAAGCTTTCATATGGTTAGTTGCTTATGGAAGAACTCATACAATGAAGCTGAGAATGCAAAGAGAATTGGAAATGTCTGTTGTATGTCCTTTTAGATGCGAAATGGAAGAAAACTTCATGCATGTGGTGCGAGATTGCTTAAATTTCAGGCAGTGCTGGGAATCAGTGATGGAATAGGAAAAATGGAATGTATTCTTTTCTTTACAGGGAGGAGAGTGGATCAAGTTGAATCTGACGCATGAGATTGGAAAGGACTTTACAAAGAAAGTCTCATGGTCAAAGCTATTCGGCTACCTTTGTTGGGATGCATGGGTTTCACGGTGTAACAAACTTTTTAATAATGAAGACACCAGAGTGCAACTTAACGCTCATCACAATTTCTTTAGAGCATGCTCAGATAAGAATATCCTCATAACAGGAGCTACGAAAAGCAGGATCAAACTACCACAAGGGAATCAACATCAACAAGAAGGGGACTTCATCCAGCTAGAAGTTGATGGCTCGGTGTTGGAAGATGGAAGGAGTGGGTGTGGAGGCTACTTTTGATATCACAATGACAGATGGCTTGGTGGAATTCATAAATGTTCCTCCTGTTTTTACAGAAATGCTTGGATGTATTCAGGGCCTGCAATTGTGTTGGTCCAAAGGGTATAGGAAGATTTATTTGTTTTCTAATTGTATAGAGGCTATCAATTATACGTTGAGAGGTTGTGATGATGATCATCCATTCAAGGACATTGTGGATGACTTTAGGTTACTTTTTCATAGAGATTGGCAGGTTATGGTTGCTCACAGTTATAGAGAGCACATAACCACTACTGATAAATTAGCTAGATACTCACATAGCATGGAAGGGATCTTTTGTTTCCTTGATCAACCTCCTCCTTTTATTCGAGAGGTGGACGTTGATACAGGTTAGGTTCAATCCCTCCTAACTTTGGATGTAATATCTTCTTGAGATAACGTTTCCAGTATTTATCCAAAAAATAAAAATAAAAATAATTTTTCTTCTTCTTGTGTTTTTTTATAAAATTTTAAGAAAGAGTTGGACTCACCCACGATCCAAAGCAAAGCAACTAACTCTTAACCTAATTTAATGTGGCAGGCCTTATTTTAAATATGCCTTAATCAATAAAGGTAATCCAGTTGATAAGAGGGTTGGTTAGCTCATAACCATAAGATTATGGGTTTAAGTGTGTGTTTGGGTAAAGAAAAAAAAAGTGCTTTTGAAACCAAAACCTAAGTTTTAAAAAATTTTACCCAAACACTTCAATTTTTCCCAGAAGCACTTTTTGGTCTAAAACCATGATTTTGGGTTTAAAATCATGATTTTACACAAAGCTATTTTTTTCCTCTTTTTCTCTTTCCTCCCTCATCTCTTCCCTTCATCTTTTCTCTTTCCTTCAGTTTCTTCTTCTGACACTTCATTGGTTGTTTTATTTGGTGCTAATATGAAAATATGGGTAATGCTCAATTGCTCATACCTTTGGAAATACAAAAGGAATCTAGGAACTTTTAATTATTATTTAGAATGAACAATTTATTAATTACTATTTAATATTGTGCTGATAAGGCCTAGTACTAACTGTTGATGTAAAGCTTTTTGGGATTATGAAACATTGTATAATATGTTGTCAGGTTATGAAAATAATTTAAATGATTTTCCCTTGTTCTTTCATTCTAACTAGCAGCAGAATCTGTGAAAATAAACTATTTATGAAAATATGTTGTATTCCCATATTTTCCCATGATTTTCCTGCAACACTCAAATTTTATATTTACAAAAAATATATTATAATTATTTGAGAAATTCAATAAAATGGTGAATATTCATAAAATATGGATCTTATGAATTTTGAAATATTCATATTCATGAGGAAATGGGCAAATAATTCAAGAAAGGAATTAAATTACAAAGGTGATAGCAAAATCATAATTTTTGCCAAGTTAGCCCAAGATTAATTATTTTCCAATTAATTGAAGTTAATTTCAATTAATCAAGAAAAATAAAGAAAAAAATGTATAAATTGAATATTCTTGGAGGAATAAATCAAGAATTTGTGAAATTAGAGGGAATTATACATAATTCATTTAATTGAATTATGGAATTATTGAAACAATTTTTCCTTCTCTTCTCTTCCATAATTTCGTGTAGCATGAGAAATATGGAGGGACAAATGATCTTTGAGATTAAATATGCCAAGTGTCATTATCATATGAAAACAAGATTAACTTATAAATAATTTCTAAGAGCACATACCTAATTGCTATATGCACAAAGTCATGATGACAATGTACACTACTTGACTGCAAGATTGAGTGTACACTACACGAAGTTATGGTAGAATGCATGATGGGAATTAGCTTAAGTGAAGGGTTAGATGAATTGAGTGCCTACTTAAGTGCATGTTGGAGTGTAGAATTGGTCTAGTTGGAAGAGTAATAGTTTAATTGGAGCAAGAGGAAGAGGGAGCACGTTTTTTTTATGCTAACCAAGGGAGAAAAGTGGTTCAATGCTAAATGGAAGCAAAAAGGAGTAAGTATGCCATAATTATGAAGGAAGCATGGGTGGAGGTATAGTTGGAGATAAGTGCCACCATAACACCCCTTGATGAAATCAATGGTGAAGAATGAATGGAGGCAAATTAATAAACACACTTCCCTTCCCCTTCATGTACACATTTCATCCAAGCCACAAGAAAGGAAGAGAGAGAGTGAGTTCAAGAGGTCTCATGTTCTAGAGAAAAGGAAAAAGAGAAATCTTAAGATAAGAGTTGGTTTCTTAAGCTTTTCTTGTAGCATTTACCTAGATCCTTCTCTAAACTCTTGTTCCTCATGAATCCATGGTGGTGAAGACACACTTTGAGATCAATAAGAGAGGGAGGAGGTGCCTAGAGTGAGAGGATCCAAGAAGCTTAAGAGGTAATTACACCAAACTTAAATCTATACTTGTATGAAGTTCATTTTGAAGTTTGTTATTAAGTTTGGTGATTTTTGGTTGAATTGTAAATTTGAAAAAGCCCTAATTCTAAGAGACTATGCTGCCCAAATTTCTTTGAATCATGATTAAGAAGTGTTTTGAATGAGTTAATAAAGGATTAGAAGTGGAAAAGTACAAGTTTTGGAAGCTAAAACACAAACGGACAATTTTTCCATTTTCTTTCAATATTTTGACCAGTACTGTTCTGAGAGGTAGGAGCTGGATTTTCATGAAATAAATGGTTCCATTGGATTCAATGGGCAAAAATATGTGGAGTTACAGTTGGTCACTTTTTCGGTAGAGGCCGAAAAAGCATAATTACGAAAACGTCATTAAAACTTTAAATAGGGGCTGTCAATGGTATTTTCGTTATTTGACAATGAATTTGGTAATTTTGAGCCCAGAAATAGATTCCTTGAGCAAAAATAAGTCAGGATAGCCCTAGTCAAAATTTTAGAAAAACGTGCCATCGAGCCAGGTACTGCGGGGCCTAGCTGGGGTCTCGGGGGGCATTTTGGTAAATTTTTACCATAGACTAATATAACCACAAGAAACACTATAGACGAGTCTAAAATGATACTTAGATAGGTTATGACCTATTTCTTGTACATTTAATATTTTAGGACCGAGTCGGAGGTCGGACATGACACGTTTTACGAGGCACATTTAAAAAGGGATTTATAAAGCTTTGAGGTAGGAACATTATCCTTCATATATTATTCCATAGTTATGTGATTGTGTGGATGCCAACGTTTGTAAATGCACTTTATTAATCAACATGATTTCCCTAGAAAGGGGCAGTTAGTGCCAGAGGTGCACTTACACTGGGAGTCGGCAGAAGTCCAATTGGTGTAGGTTGTGGGGTGGGCCCTACTCATGTATACATGACAATGATGTATTTATATTGTTCATTAATTGGTGCATACCTTGGCACATGTCATATTTACTTTTTGCATTTTCTATGAACGATAGCATGTTTCTATGGGGATTTTTTGGAATCTCACCCTTTTTTCTAAAATAAACATCTCAGTAGGTGCTAGTGAGACAAAAGGCAAAGGTACAGATACGGAGAAGTGACCTACACGTGTCTCAAGGCAAGGTTGAAAACAGTTGTTATAATTAGTTTATGCCTTAGATATTTTGGGTTATCCTGTATATATTAAAGTTTTCGATGCATCTTCTGTATTTCATTGACAAACGATGTTGGGATTGTAGATGAATGCTTTTATCAGTATAATTGTACTTTTCTGTATACTCATGGAATTCCGTCTTTATTACTTTTCGATTATCAAAATGGAAATGGGTGTTGACATTTCCTATGTTCTTTCACTGTATAATATGTTGTCAGGTTATGAAAATAAACTATTTATAAATGATTTTTCATTATACAATTTATGTATGTATGTATGTATTTTTTTAATGTTACTTAAATGACTAATGTTATAATTTTAAATTTCTCAGACAAATTTATGTCATTTTTTGTATTTATTATGAAACTTAATTGTAAATAATACATAAAATATAATCTTATCCTTTATATATAATTATCACAAAAGCTAATGTCCTTTTTAGTAATTTGAACATAAAAAAAGTTATTCTGATCAATATATCTAAACACTTTTATTTTATCAAAATCACTTTTTTCCCACAATCTATTCTCTAAAAACTATTATCCACTTTTTCTCCAGAAGTTATTTTCTAAAAGTTAATCCAAACACACTCTAAATCTCACTTATGTGAGGACATTGTTGGTGGGCTATCTATAAGTACTTCAGCAAGCGTTCTTTGAGTCTAGGGACATATCCTTGTCGGTGAGCCTACGTGACTCAACTCACCTAAACTATTTTTTTTAACCAAAAAAAAAATGCATATGCTATTGCAGGAACTAAACTACCACCTTTAATAATACTTGCAAGCATTGCTGTGTTTTTTCCCCTCAGTGCGATTTTTTCTCCCTCTGCTAGGGTTTCATTCCCTCTACAAGGATGAGAGCACTGACGAGAAGAAGACAAACACCGATCGAGTGTCAACTGCTCCTCTTTGGGTGTGGGGTTGTCTCTCCCCTTCAGGTGGAGTTTAGTGGTAGATGTCCTTTATCGTGGCCGGACCTTGCTTTGGTTGATTTTGAATCCGGTGATGGCAAGGCGTGGAATCATAGGGTGGATAGATATGAAGAGGGGTTTATACCTCCAGCCTCTTTAACTGAATCCATCGCCGACCTCCGATGGGTGCCTCCATGGCCGTCGAGATCACTGGGTGTTTTGAAGCGAAGGCTCTCTCCCTCTTCTAGTGCACGGACAACTCTGATTAAGGATTTGAGGGTGGAGAGGAAGGTTGTTCCGGCAGTTAGGGGTAGACCGGTAGTGGAGACATAGCCCACGTGATATCGGAGAACAGTGAATATAGAAATTTTAGCCGTGGTGCCAGTTGGCCTCTCTGCCGGTGGAGACTCTGGTGAGGGTAAGGCAATGAAGTATCGATGCATTGGTGCGAATTGGGGATCTTCAATCTTCTGGAGGAGACCAATTGTATTGGTACAAAGGTGGTTGAAGGTATCCTTCGGTGGTCTTGGGCTCTTGAGGGTAGTAGCTTGCTAAAGGTTTGATTTTTTCCCACCGATGATTTTCTGCGCTTGATGTTTTCTATTGGTAGGATAGCCTCTCTAGGTGTTGGTTTCAATATGTTCAGTTTTGATGATTATATAAAAGTAATGACGTCTGAAGTGGCGGGCTTAGGAGTGTATGATCATGTCTGTGTGTGTTATAATTTAATTTACATTACCCAACTTGTCTTTGCCATGCTTGATATGGTGTGGAAGGATTATTGGTAGGAAAGAGTCGGTTTGACTATTCTAAGCCCCAATATTAGAGCGCTTCAGACACTTCCAAGAGTTAGTTATGTTTGGTCCAAAGGGGCTGAATGGGGTAGGGAGGTTATGAATTTGGTGGGTCGATTATTCAAGGAATGTGTTACAGAGAGACAATTGACAAAGACTATTCTGGGTTTGCTCAGTATGCCTGTAAGCATTGTTCATCTTTGGCTCAAAATGTGCCTGTTCAGTGTGGTTATCAATACTGTTCATTATAGGATACAACATGGGCCTGTTCAGTGTGTATGGCTTTACTGCTCATCCTCAGTTTGGAGGTGGGATCCCCTTTCCTTTGGTCTCTTCGATTGTGTGTCATCTAATAGTTTGTTGAATGTTTCTTTCCTTGAGTACACTTTTGTGTCAAGGAATTTGGTTAGGAACTTTTCTTGCAAGTGTGTTCCCAGGGAAGCTGATTTGGTGGTTGAAAGGATTGCCAAAGCTTCATTGGCAAGGTCTTGCTCCTGTGTTCGGGCATTTCGACCTTTGTCCTAGATGCGGGCTATGAATCAAATGGTGTGGATGATGTATTGGCTTCATTTTAACGTCTTTGTTGTATTGAAGAACTCTTATATTTGCTTCTGTATTCTGTTAGCTAGGTTATGGGGATTTACTTCTTCAATTAGTATGTTTTGTTGCTACAAGTCTAATTATGTGACATTGTATCTTTACTATGATTAATTCTATCTATCTGGTTCTTGGCAAAAAAAAAAAAAAAATACTCATAATCAGTGTCTAACCTTTTGTCAGTTTAACCCATGGTAGGATTTGGGGGGGGCGATATCTTCCTTAAGAGGCCTTCCGTTATACTACCTCTGGTCCTAATTATAAGATAAAGTTGACTTTTTTTTTAAGAAATTAAAGAAGCTAAATAAGTTATTTAATCATATCATATGTTATGTATCCTTAGATTATATATTAATTTATTAGTCAAACTAATTATTTTAAAGAAAAAAATAAAAAATATAAATACTTTAAAGTAATTTAATTAACTTCCTTAATTTTTTAAAAAATATCAACTTTATTTTATAATTAGGACGAGAAACAGTACATGAGAAGAGGAAGTACTCATTTTCTTGGCTCTTGGGAAGCCAATTTTTGCCCAACAAACATGCCAATGTGGCACCTTCTTCCTCCCTCCATTTCCGATCGGACATGTCGTCGCCTGCAGATTCAAGTATTCAAGGTGTGCCTTTTCCCCTCTTCCGCCTTATCCTTTTCTCTCTTCCTTCCCCTTATTTATCATATTTGCATAAAAAATATGTAAAAATGGTATTTCATTTCCCAAAATAATATAAAATAAAGGGGATTTATCTTTTTGTTTTTTTGACCAAAAAGGTCATTTCATACTTATCTCGTGATATGAAATACGAAGTACATAAGTCTTCTCGGTCAACCATTGAACCTGGAAAATTGTGATGTCTGTGCAATGAGAGGAAATTGAACGGAAACTTCCTAGTTCCTTCGTAGATCACCATTGTTGCTAGGCTTTCACCTTTAACCCTGCTCTCAAATTTTCAGTTTCTCAGCTGATATCAGATGTATCCGTAGTTCCTACCAACGTAGCAATACTGGTCCAAGCGTTTAGTTATCATGGCACGTCAAGGATTTCTATCCTCCTCCTTCACCGGCGAATGGACTTACGACGTGTTCCTTAGTTTTAGAGGCGAAGATACCCGCACCAATTTTACTGGCCATCTCTACAATTCTCTAAGTCAAAAGGGTATTCTCACTTTTATTGATGATGTGGGTCTCCAAAGAGGCGAAGAAATCACTCCAGCTCTTGTCACTGCCATTCAACAATCTAGGATTGCCATCGTTGTTTTCTCTGAAAATTATTCTTCCTCGACCTTTTGCCTTGATGAACTTGTCAGCATACTTCACTACGTCAGAGGAGAAGGTCGGTTGGTCTGGCCGGTGTTCTACGGTGTTGATCCATCGGAAGTGCGACACCAGCGTGGGAGTTACGGCGAGGCGTTGGCAAAACACGAGGATCGATTCCAAGCTAAGCCGGAGAAAGTGAGAAAGTGGAGGGAGGCCTTATGCGTGGCGGCGAACCTATCTGGCTCGCATTACCGACACAGGTACCTTTCACCACAACTCTGTTACTATTTTTATAAACGATGTATGCATATAATTATCATACTTGTTTCTTCAAAAGTTGAACTGAAATGAATCTTGATGTAGGAAGCGTACACTAAATTGGACTACTAACTTTGGCCTCATTTTGCATGATTTTCTGCCCTGTCGCTGATTTCAACCTAAAAAGGAAGAAATTTTGCCATTGCTTGTTATTCTTCAGAAAGTGGAGCTGAAATGAATCTTGATGTAGATGTAGGAAGTGTACACTAAATTTGACTACTAACTTCGGCTTCACTTCGCATGATTTTCTGCCCTGTTTCAGGTCTCAGCCTGAATATGAATTTATAAGTCGGATCATTGAAGAGGTATCCAAAAAGATCAATCGCCCTCCTTTACAAGTAGCTAATCACCCTGTTGGACTAGAATCTCCTATTCACGAAGTGATCTCACTTTTGGAACTTGGGTCTGATAAAGTGGTTAAGACGGTAGGGATACATGGAATTGGTGGAGTAGGTAAAACAACAATTGCACGTGCTGTTTATAACCTCATCGGCGATCAGTTTGAAGGTGTATGTTTTCTTGCTGATATTAGAGAGAAGGCAATTAAGCAGGGAATTGTACAACTTCAAGAGACGTTACTTTCTGAAGTTGTTGCAGAAAACAATCTCAGACTTGGAGATGTTCATAGAGGGATTCCAATCATAACAAGAAGGCTCTGCCGGAAGAAGGTTCTTTTGATTCTTGATGATATTAACGAGCTTAAACAGTTACAGGCAATTGCTGGAGGAATTGATTGGTTTGGACCTGGCAGTAGGATCATTGTCACAACAAGAAACAAAGATTTGCTTACTACTCATAAGGTGGAAAAATTATATGAGGTGAAAGAGCTAAATGCTAATAAATCCCTAGCATTGTTGTGCTGGAATGCCTTTAAGAATAACAGAATTGATCCAGGTTACAGGGATGTTTCAAATCGTGCAATCTTTTACGCTGGTGGCCTTCCGTTGGCTTTGGAAGTGATAGGCTCTAGCCTATTTGGTAAAACAATAGAAGAATGGAATTCTCTGCTGGACAAGTATGAAAGAATTCCTAATAGAGAGGTCCATGAAATCCTGAAAATAAGCTATGACAGTTTGGAAGAGAACAAGAAGGAAATTTTCCTTGACATTGCTTGTTTCTTTAATAAATTAGAACTGAGTTACATCAAGGGAATGCTCTATGCACATGGCTTACACGAAGACATTGGAATTAGAGTCTTGATGGACAAATCTCTCATTAAGATAGATGGTTCAAACTGCGTGAGAATGCATGACTTGATTCAAGACATGGGTAGAGAAATTGTTAGACAGGAATCAACATATGAGCCTGGCAAGCGTAGTAGGTTGTGGTTTGATGAGGACATTGTTCATGTTTTGGAAGAAAATACGGTAAATCTTTTTTTGGGTCCAAGAAAATACAGTGAATTAGAATGGTCTCCACGGTTTTATTTTTTTATTTGAACTATTTTGGTGAATGAAACAAATTGATAAATTATGCAGCAACTCTATATCTTTATTCATTGATTGTGTAGAATACTTATAAGGTGATATAGAGAAAGGTTTAGTCTAACTAAATCTAACAGAATATCTCCTATAATCAAGAAGTATTCAAAATTCAAATAAGTATTTGAAATTTAAATAAAAACAACATAGCAGAATAATTTAATAATCCTAATAATAATAATAAATAGGATAATTAACCAAACTTTAATCAGGGTTAGGCTTTTGGCCATTATGGGCCAAATAGGGTCCAACTTCCAACAGTGAATATGAGTTGGATTGATGGTTTTTTAAGTTTTTCCTGCCACTTTATCTTGCTGTCAACATTTGATTGAGGCTTGACATATTATAAGTAAAATTTAGTTAAGTAGTTATTGTCTCAATATGGATACTACATTCCTAATAATTATGTGGTTTGTTTATGCTTTGGAATCCAAAGGGAACTGAGAAAATTGAAGTCGTTAAGCTGCACTCATGCAAATATAAACAAGTGCATTGGAGTGGATTGGCGTTCGAGAAGATGAAAAACCTGAGAATCCTTATTATTGAGGATGTGTGCTTTTCCAGAGGCCCCAAATATCTCCCAAATACTTTGAGAGTATTGGACTGGAGTGGGTATCCATCATCGTCTTTACCATCTGATTTTTACCCCAAGAAACTTCTCATAATTAGCCTGCCCGAAAGCAGCCTTCATACTTTCAAACCATCAAAGGCATGTGTAGATTTTATGGTTTCTAGCCCCTTTCATATATTCTTCTAATCTTATATATTGGTGATAAGTTAATTTTGACCATTTTGCAGGTGTTTCATTCTTTATGTCTCCTAGATTTTGAAGGTTGTAAATTCTTAACACAAATACCTAACCTATCTGGACTGCCTAACTTAGGGGCGTTGTGTCTTGATAATTGTATAAATTTGACTAGTGTTCATAAGTCAATTGGGTTTCTTGATAAGCTCAGATTGTTGAGTTCCCAAGGTTGCACTCAGCTTGAAATTTTAGCATATCGCATCAATTTGACTTCTCTTGAGACTCTGGATCTCAGGGGTTGCTCAAGTCTTTTGATTTTCCCCGAAGTATTGGGAGTCATGGAGAATATAAGTGACATTTATTTGGATCACACTGCCATTAAAGATTTGCCATTTTCAATTGGAAACCTTGTAGGGTTGAAACGGCTATACTTGAGGCATTGTATGAGGCTTAAACAGCTGCCAAGCAGCATATTAATAATCCCCAAACTCGAGGTGGTACTGGCTTACGGGAGCAGAGGGTTTCAGTTATTTGGTGGGTTTGAACTTCAGGAAAAACTGAGGTCAGAAGTGTCTTTAGCCACGGTTTCTCTGTATTCTCTACCAGATTGTAGTGATAAAATTCGACTACTTGCTGATTTCAATAAATGCCTTAATGGGTATTGTATAAGCAACAGTGAAACAAATTTCATTCAAATATATGCTCTTTGGGAGGGTTCGGGTCGTTCGGATCTGCTTTTCAAAACTAGAACTGCAGTACCTTATTTTTCACACCGGTATAGACTCGTGCCATTTAAGGAGCTCCCAGGGACAATGGTAAGAGCCTTCTATGCAAGAAGGGAATCATCAGTGTCTTTCTGGTTCTGTGAGAAATTCCCAAAGATAGCCATATTTGTGATTGGGGGATCTGGCACGAAAATAGGCGATTCAATCTTGGATGTTAGGCTAAGAGTGTTTGTCAATGGTTGTGAACAACTTACGTGTTTGTGTAATTGCATAGGTTATAAACGAAAAAAGCAAAAACATATGATTTGGTGTGGCCTACAATGCAAACTAGAGAGGCTGATTTCAACACATAAATGGAATCATGTACAGGTTTCGTGGGAGTTCAAATACCACTGGCCATGTGATCCTGATAGGGTAATTTCAGACGACAATGGAATCCCAACAATGAATATAGATTATTCTGGAATTCATGTCTTTGAGGAAGAAAACAGCAGCATTGAAAATATCAGGTTCACAAATCCTGATATACCTCTGTCTCAGGATGTATCAATGGAAAATGACACGAAGTTATTTCCTAAATTGTATTTGTCTGTGGGCTGACAAGGAATCGTTTGAGGAGTATGATGAATGGTGAGCATCTGATCTGTTTCTATATTTTGCTTGAATAATCCGTTTAGGGAGTGATTGTGCCATCTTGTATACTCTGTGTATGTTGTGTTGGTGTGATATGTTGTATTGTGACCTCTCCTGTTCTTAAGGAGGAAGTACCTTGTGATTCAATGTAGTTTCAGTGTTGTTTCTCTACTGTTTGCATGCTTTCTTCTAGGCCACCGTGTGAAATGTCTTGCAATTTATATGGCAAAGGAAGTATACGAGCAATTGTCTGCAAGTTGTAATTTTTTAATATTTAATGGTGAAAATACTGTGCAGTGCACATATTGAGCCCATGGTACTTTTTTAATATTTAATGGTGTGAATATTATTTAATGAGATATTTTAATATTTTTAATTGTGGAATATAATTTTTTTTTTAAATTTTATTAGTGGGGGAATTTTTTTAAAAAAAAATTATATTATTAATTAATTCTTTTAATATTTAATGGTGATAATTATTTAATATTTAACGTCATGTATGGATGGGTATTTTGGTCAAATTAAAAAATTATTATGGCAGTAATATCTTTTTCACTTGATTATAGGATGTCTATATCTCAATTCATCAGTCCTAATTGTGTAATCCCGATTACATCAAATGATGTAATTAGGATTACAAAATGTAATCTTTTTTACATAACACAAGCCCAATCAAATGCTGCAATCGGTTTGTTGTACCAGGATTACATATAATCCTTTCCTATGGAATCAAACCAAACGAGCTTAATGTAATCAGGATTATACTGCTAGGACTGATGAATGGGGATGCAGACATCCTGTAATCAGGTGAAAAAGATATTATTGCCATTATAACATTTTAGTTTGATCAAAGTGTTCATCCACAAATGCTGTTAAATATAGATAATTACCACCATTAAGTATTAAAAATATTAATTAATTATATAAAAATAAAAAAAAATATTACCCCACTAAAAAATTAAAAAATTATATTCCACCATTAAAAAATATTAAAATATCCTATTAAATAATATTCCCATAATTAAATATTAAAAAATTTCCATAAACCCAACCTATACATTGCATAATATTTTCAAGATTAAATATTAACAAAATATTATGAACCCAACATGTACATTGTACAAATTGAAAAAATTACCTTGAATCCAACCTATACATTTTATATATGTGTGTAGATATGAGCAATTTTGTCTCTTGCTATATTATTCTCATATATTCTCATTTCCAATGTAATTCAATCATACGTTTTTGTACATATGCATTATCTTTCTTTGATGGTTATTAGAATATACTAGAACGTTGATGTGTTGTGATACTTGTGCTCTGCTGGCATAAAGTCCAAGAGTTAGTTACATTAGTGATTACACGTGTAACAAGTGGACCCACTTGTTACACCCACTTGCTATTCTCATCTCTGCTATATAAACCGTGTACCCAGCGTTCAGTGAATAAGATTCAGATCTGTTTTTCATCCTTTATAATTCTGTTATCTAGTATGGTATCAGAGCTCGACGACCACCGTCAGCTTCGATCCCGGTGACTAGAGCAATTCAGACATTACAGTGTGGTGATCTCCTTTTTTGGATTGATTACTGCACAAAAATGTCGTCTACATCTGAATCTCATCATTCCGGCGCCGTAGTACCTTCGGCGGCATCTTCAAGCCGTGGCTTCTCGAACAAGAAGATTACCATCAAGCTTGATGATTCTAACTTCTTGCTGTGGAAACAACAAGTCTATTTTATGGTTAAACAGCATAGAGTCTACTCATATCTTGATGGCTCGGTTGTTCCACCTCCGATGAAGATCCGCGGTGACGATGGCTGCGAAATTCTCAATCCGGATTTTGAAGAATATGAGTCACTTGATTCGGCTCTTGCTTCATGGCTCCTAGCCTCAGTTGCTTCCAATATCCTCCCTGACCTTGTCGGTCTCTACACTGCAGCTCAAATTTGGGGAAAGTTGAATCAGCTTTTCTCCAACAAATCGGATGCTAAAATATTAATATGGGAAATTTCATAAACTTCCATTTCATGCTTCTACTACTGTGTATCAAAGACCATTGCAATTGATAGTTATGGATATTTGGGGTCCTGCTCCTGTTCACTCATATGGTTCAGCTTACTATATTGCTTTTGTCGATGCTTATAGTAGATTTACCTGGATATACTTTCTACACAAGAAGTCTGATGCCTTGTCTAAGTTCAAAGAGTTTAAGCAACTAGTTGAACACAAATTTCAGGTTAATATTCTGCAGGTGCAATCTGATAATGGTGGTGAATTTTTAGCATTTAAACCTTTTCTCACTACTTGTGGCATAGAACATCGTTTTTCTTGTCCGCACACTTCAGAGCAAAATGGTTTAGTTGAAAGACGCCATCGCTTAATTGTTGAGACTGGCTTGACTCTATTAGCTCATGCTTCTCTACCTATGTTTTATTGGATGGATGCTTTTGCCACTGCTGTTTTTCTTCTTAACCGATTACCGTCCAAAGCTTTATCACCACATCTCACGCCATATGAGAAGCTTTTTGGGGTTCGGCCGGATTACTCTATTCTACGTGTGTTTGGCTGTCTTTGCTATCCCTATACCAGACCTTACAATGCTCACAAGCTAGAGTTTCGGTCAGTTGCTTGTGTCTTCTTAGGCTACAGTTCTCAGCATCAAGGTTACAAATGTGTTGATATGACTACTGGCAGAATCTACATTTCTCGTCATGTTCGCTTTGATGAGTCCCGCTTTCATCTCACTGGTTCTCAGTTTAATGTCAGAAATGCTAGTCTTCAGTCCAGCTCCACTTCCTCCCCAGCCTCCTCTTCCCTTCAACCACTGCCTGTTACACAGCCACTCTCTTCTCTTCGTCCTTCTCCTTCCCCTCCTGTCAGGATTTCTCCTTCCTCACCCACATCCTCACCTAATGTCGATTCCTCTTCCTCAACCACATCCTCACCTACTGTCAATTCCTCTTCTCCCTCTTCCCCACCTTTCCCTCCTAACAATCATCCAATGATCACCCGGAGCAAGGCTGGCATTCATAAACCCAAGGTGTTCTCGGTGTCCACTGACCTTCTTCCACCTACCAATATTGATGAAGCTCTTGCTGATCCTGCATGGAAACAAGCTACCCTTGATGAATATAATGCTCTTCTCAAATTTCATACATGGGATGTGGTTCCCTTACCGTCCCATCGGGTGCCTATTGGGTGCAAATGGATTTGGAAGACTAAAACAAATGCTGATGGTTCCCTTGCTAAACGAAAGTCCAGATTGGTTGCTAAGGGTTTCTCTCAAGCGGCAGGTATTGACTACACTGATACTTTCAGCCCAGTTGTCAAGGCTGCAACTATCCGTATTTTACTTACTGTGGCTGTTACCTTCAAGTGGAAGTTAAGGCAACTAGATTTTAATAATGCCTTCTTAAATGGCGATCTCACTGAGGAAGTATACATGGATTCTCCTCCTGGTTTTTCTCTTGGCTTTGCTGCTGATAATAGACCTCTGGTTTGCAAGCTACGAAAGGCTATTTATGGCCTTAAACAAGCCCCTAGAGCATGGTTTCAAAAGCTTTATTCTGCTCTATCCACTTTGGGGTTTCTTGCTTCCAAATCTGATTCTTGCTTGTTCATAAAAAAGGATCAGCACTGTGTTGTTTATTTGGTTCTCTATGTTGATGATATTGTCATCACTGGTTCTAGTGATGATGAGGTCCAACGTCTTATTGCTGCTATGAGTGATCTTTTCTCCCTCAAAGATCTTGGTCCCCTTTCTTATTTTCTGGGCATTGAGTTTTACCCTACTGAGCATGGTTTTCTAATGTCTCAAAGAAAGTATATTCTTGCCTTACTTAATGAAGTCAATTTTCTGAATGCTAAGTCCTATGCTACTCCAATGGCTACCAATTTACAACTAACTACTACAGCCGGCCAGTGTTTTCCCAATCCGAAACTTTATAGAAGTGTTCTTGGAAAGCTGCAGTATCTTTGCTACACTAGACCAGAAATTGCTTTTGCTGTCAACAGGCTGAGTCGGTTTCTTCAAGATCCACGTGACTCACACTGGGTTGGTGTTAAGCGTGTTCTTCGCTATCTTGTAGGCACTATTGATTATGGTCTCCTTATTCGGCCATTACCTCGCCTTCATGTTCAAGCTTTTGCTGATTCAGATTGGGCTACAAATAGGGAAGATCGTCGGTCTGTGAGTGGCTACTGCACATACTTTGGCACTAATCCTGTTCTTTGGGTCTCCAAGTGTCAACCGGTTGTTTCCCGCTCTGCCACTGAAGCAGAATATAGGAGTCTCGCTGATGCCTCATCTGATGTTGTTTGGGTGATGAAGTTGCTTCAGGAAATGCATGTGCCAATAGTCGAAATTCCGGTTGTCTGGTGTGATAACTCAGGCGCCATTGCGCTAGCATCTAATCCAGTTCTTCACTCTAAGTCTAAGCATGTAGAGATTGATCTTCACTTCCTTCGAGAAAAGGTTGCTGCTGGGCATCTTCAGATCGGCTATGTGCCCTCCCATGATCAAGTGGCTGATGTTCTGACTAAACCTTTGGGAAAGACCATGTTTCTACCTTTTCGTGATCGATTGAATGTTGTAGCCATTAAACGTTTAGATCAGCAAAAACAAGTAGCATAAGGAATATTAGAATATACTAGAACGTTGATGTGTTGTGATACTTGTGCTCTGCTGGCATAAAGTCCAAGAGTTAGTTACATTAGTGATTACACGTGTAACAAGTGGACCCACTTGTTACACCCACTTGCTATTCTCATCTCTGCTATATAAACCGTGTACCCAGCGTTCAGTGAATAAGATTCAGATCTGTTTTTCATCCTTTATAATTCTGTTATCTAGTAATGGTGAACGAAACAAATTCATATAATCATCATTACGTCACATTTCCTCTTATTCCCGTAAATAAAACGGGCACTTAAAATCTTTAAAATTTGTTGTTATTATTTATCTACTATGATATTACCTTTTAATCAACTCTTAAGTACTATAAAAACTCATTTAAAATAACTATCTCAGTGAAATATTTCATTTGAAATCCATTTATAACTTTTATATATTTTAGGCTAAAGTATATTTTTAATCCTTTTTTATGAACCCAGAGTATCCCCAAGTCACTTTGGAATTGGGCCTAATCTCTTTTGAGCCAGGAGTGTTAAGGTTGAGGCTCTTCCAACAAGTGCGTTTCATGGGATTCGAAGTTGTGTTCTCCTTCTTATATGAGTGAAACCGCGTAGCATCTCAACCAACAGCTTGTTGGTATACTTTTAATCCTTTAAGTTTATATTAAGTATACTTTTAATCCTTTAACTTTATAAAGTATACTTTTAGTTTTATAATTCTAACACAATTAATGTTGCTAACGAAAAGCGCAAACTCAAATGATGATTATGTAATTAAATGCTATTAAGCTTAAATATAAAATATGGCTAAATTGAAAATATCTAACATTTGTGTAATTAAATACTATTAGTCATCACTTTAAGTTCTCAACGTCAGTGTTTTTTGTTAGCAACATTAACAATGTTAGAATTATAGGACTAAAAGTATATTTTATAAATTTAGGGACTAAAAATATACCTCATGTAAAACTTAAAGCACTAAAAATATACTTAAGCCTATATTTTATTAATCGTACAATTAATTTTAAAAAATAGGGCACTTCTCAAGAACTAATATTATATATATCTTTTAGGTATATATATTTTAAATATTTACATCCAGTCTTCTAATTTTTGGCTTCATTCATCTTATTATATGGCAACAAACAGCGATTCCCAATTTTTTTTCTAATTTGTTAATTTAGTCTATCATTTGCATTAGTTGCATCTGGTGCAATTAGAAAGAAGAGAAATTTTCTGTTTTGAAAAAAACAGAGACATGAGTATACATGGAGAAGGTGAGTTTACACACAGGCTCTCAGCATTTTTTGTTACTTCTCTCACATACTACACAAGTTCATAACGGTAAATAATTTAATTTTTGTATGTAATTGAGTTTTTTTTTTTTTTTGTCGAAAGTATGTAATTGAGTTGATTTCATAAAAGAATGATGATAAACGATACGATTTTTTTAATAATTGAAACATTTCTTCATGTACCTCCATGTTCTAATTTAATTACATCCTTTTATAAAGTTATGTTGTTCTTTTTCAAAAGAGCATAATGTACAAGATAAATAAAGAAACAAGGTATGATAAAACCATGTCTATAGAGTCATATTTAACTTTACAAAAAGCAAGTCACAAGCAATGGAACTTGTTCTTCATTTTCTTCCTCACCTATCCTTAAAGTCCAAACGCTTGTCCTCATTATGATGCTCTACAATAAACAACCCAGAAGCTGAGGCATCTCCCATGCAGATTCCACAACCTAGAGCTATTCAACAATTAGAGGTAAAAGATCAGATTTCGGTTGAAGCATTTAATGCTTCCCTGGAAGCAGAGACTGCAATACTGTCAGATCGAGAAAATTTCATAGTGAAATCTGCAAGTGCAGAAATATAAAAAGTTGAAGAACTGAAAGAGGGGTTTGTAGGTAATGTGAGAGAGTCCCCAGAATTGGGGTAATAGGAAATGGAATATGGAAACAGATGGGAGATTTGGAAGAAACAAAAGAGAGACCAATTGAGTGTACAGTGTAAAGAAACAATTTGACCACTGTACAATGATTATTATGTTATTAAAATTATATCTGATCTCACCTCAGAATCTAGTTGCCTAATTCAAATCACTAAACGTACAACACTTGGAAAAAAGTTTTATTGTGGGATTGACATTAATTACCTTAAAAGCATGTTACCCCTCCCAACATATATTGACTCCTTATATGTCCTTTCCCTTATATGTCCTTTCACCTATCGGGCTGGCATTTCCAACATAGGTACTTTTCCCACAACTTTATGTTACTATTTTTGTCAATGATGTATGCATGATAAGTATCATACATGTTTCTTCAAAAAGTGGAAGAAACTTTGCCATTGCTTGTTGTTATTCTTCCAGTGGAACCGAAATGAATCTTGATGTACGAAGTGTACACTAAATTTGACTATTAGCTCCGGCCTCCCTTCACATGGTTTTCTGTCCTGTCGCAGATCTTAACCTGAATATGAATTTATAAGTAGGATCATTGAAGAGGTATCCAAAAAGATCAATCGCACTCTTTTACATGTAACTAATCACCCTGTTGGACTAGAAGCTTCCGTTCACCAAGTTATCTCACTTTTGAAACTTGGATCTGGTGAAAGATTTATCATGGTAGGGATATACGGAATCGGTGGAGTAGGTAAAACAACAGTTGCGCGTGCTGTTTATAACCTCATCGGAGATCAATTTGAAGGTGCATGTTTTCTTGCTGATATCAGAGAGAAGGCAATTAACAAGCATGGACTCGTACAACTTCAAGAGACGCTACTTTCTGAAGTTGTTGCAGAAAACAATCTCAGACTTGGAGATTTTCATAGAGGGATTCCAATCATAAAAAGAAGGCTCTGCCGGAAGAAGGTTCTTTTGATTCTTGATGATATTGATATGCTTAAACAGTTACAGGCAATTGCTGGAGGAATTGATTGGTTTGGACCTGGCAATAGGATAATTGTCACAACCAGAAACAAAGATTTGCTTACTACTCATGGGGTGGAAAAATTATATGAGGTGAAAGAGCTAAATGTTAACAAATCCCTAGAAATGTTGTGCTGGAATGCCTTTAAGAATAACAGAGTTGATCTAGGTTACATGGATGTTTCAAACCGTGCAGTCTTTTATGCTGGTCGCCTTCCGTTGGCTTTGGAAGTAATAGGCTCTAACCTATTTGGTAAAACAATAGAAGAATGGAATTCTCTGTTGGACAAGTATGAAAGAATTCCTAATAGAGAGGTCCATGAAATCCTGAAAATAAGCTTTGATAGGTTGGAAGAGAACGAGAAGGAAATTTTCCTTGACATTGCTTATTTCTTTAATAAATTAGAACTGAGTTACATCAAAGGAATGCTCTATGCACATGGCTTACACGAAGACATTGGAATTAGAGTCTTGATGGACAAATCTCTTGTCAAGATTGATGGTTCAAACTGTGTGAGAATGCATGACTTAATTCAAGACATGGGCAGAGAAATTGTTAGGCATGAATCAACATATGAGCCTGGCAAGCATAGTAGGTTGTTGTTTGATGAGGACATTGTTCATGTTTTGGAAGAAAATACGGTAAATCTTTTTTTGGGTCCAAGAAAATACGGTAAATTAGAATGGTCTCCATGGTTTTACTTTTTTTATTTGAACCATTTTGGTGAATGAAATAAAATGATAAATTATGCAGCAACTCTATATCTTTATGCATTGATCATATAGAATACTTATAAGGTGATACAAAGAAGGTTTAGTCTAACTAAATCTAATAGAATATCTCCTATAATCAAGGAGTATTCAAAATTCAAATAAGTATTTGAAATTCAAATAAAAACAACAGAACAAAGTAATCTAATAATCCTAATAATGATGATGATGATGATGATAATTAACCAAACTCTAATTAGGGTTAGGTTTTCGGCCATCATGAGCAAAATAGGGTCCAACTTCCAACCGTGAATATGAGTTGGATTGATGGTTTTTTTAGTTTTTCCTGCCACTTTATCTTGCTGTCAACATGCGATTGAGGCTTGACATATTATAAGTTAAAATTAGTTAATCAATATGGATATGACATTCCTAATAATTATGTGGTTTGTTTATGCTTTGGAATCCAAAGGGAACTGAGAAAATTGAAGTCATTATGCTGCACTCATGCGAATATAAACAAGTGCATTGGAATGGATTGGTGTTCGAGATGATGAAAAACCTGAGTATCCTTATTATTGAGGATGTGTGCTTTTCCAGAGGCCCCAAATATCTCCCAAATACTTTGAGGGTATTGGATTGGAGTGCATATCCATCATCGTCTTTACCATCTGATTTTTACCCCAAGAAACTTCTCATAATTAGCCTACCTGAAAGCTGCCTTCATACTTTCAAACCATCAAAGGCATGTATAGATTTTATGGTTTCTAGCCCCTTTCATATATTGTACTGGTCTTATATATTGGTGATAAGTTAATTTTGACCATTTTGCAAGTATTTTATTCTTTATGTCTCCTGGATTTTGAAGATGGTAATATCTTAACACAAGTACCTAACCTATCTGGACTGCCTAACTTGGGGGCGTTGTGTCTTGATAATTGTACAAATTTGACTAGTGTTCATAATTCAATTGGGTTTCTTGATAAGCTGAGATTGTTGAGTGCCCAAGGTTGCACTCAGCTTGAAATTTTAGCATATCACATCAATTTGACTTCTCTTGAGACTCTGGATCTCAGGGGTTGCTCAAGTCTTTGGATTTTCCTTAAAGTATTGGGATCATGGAGAATATAAGTGACATTTATTTGGATCACACTGCCATTAAAGATCTGCCATTTTCAATTGGAAACCTTGTAGGATTGAAACGGCTATACTTGATGCATTGTCGGCGGCGGCTTAAACAACTGCCAAGCAGCATATTAATAATCCCCAAACTCGAGGTGGTACTGGCTTATGGGAGTAGAGGTTTTTAATTATTTGGTGGGTTTGAACTTCAGGAAAAACTTAGGTCCGAAGTGTCTGTAGCCACGATTTTTCTTTATTCTGTACCAGATTTTAGTGATAAAAGTCGACTAGTTGCTGATTTCAATGAATGCCTTAATGGGTATTGTATAAGCAACAGTGAAACAAATCTCATTCAAATATGTGCTCTTTGGGAGGCTTCGGATAAGCCTTTCAGCACTAGCACTGGAGCAACTTGTTTTTCATGCTGGTCTAGTATCGTTGCATTTAAGGAGCTCCCAGGGACAATGTTAAGAGCCTTCTATGCAAGAAGGGAATAGTTTCGCATGTTTATTATAAATATAAATTTTAAAAAAAAATTCAAAAACATCAAATTTTCAGGGAAAAAAATCTATTCCCAGAAGCAATTGCTCATTTTAGAAATGAAAAGATTCATTTGCAATTGAAAAAATGAAAGAACTACTGAAAATATAAATAGATATTTTTCATTAGAAATTAGAACAGATGCCTCCGGACTATTGAAAACATAATGATCAATGATCAGTAGTACAGTGTAAACCAAAATGTCAAATAAAGGTGTTATCATAAGACTCTTGTGTCGAACTAAAACAAGAACTCTATTGGTTCCATCAAAGAAAATGCCACAAGTTATAGCAAACTAACATCTCGATCTTCCACACACAAGTTTTCCATGGAGACACTTTAAAATAACAAGATCGCTATTAAATTAAAAACAAATGACATTACAACGTAAAGCAACCAGCTCTTGCTAGGCAAGCATGAATAAGGAAAATTAAGAGATTGAACAGAAATTACAAACATGAAAACTACTAGCAAAAAGATTAACAAAGGGAACATAAATCTAGCTGAATGACACTTGTACTCAGTTTGACCCCCAAAAGATGGAATATTGTTGAGAATGAGATAAGTGATAAGTCAAATTTCAACTAGTTTTACTGAGGGGTGTATGGATTATAACAGTGCAAATTTCAAACTGAAACATGCAAGTGTAGAAATATCAAAATGTGAAGAACTGAAAGCGGGGGTTGAAGGTAAATAGGGAAATGGAATATGCAAACAGTTGGGAGATTTGGAAGAAACCAGAGAGAGAGAGAGAGAGAGAGAGTATAGTGTATAGTGTACAGAAACAATTTGGCCAAGGTACAATGATTGTTCGGTTATTAAAATTATATCTGATCTAACCTCAGAATCTAGTCACCTAATTCAAATCCCTATGGAGGATTGATTATTACCTTACTGTTCAAAGCATGTTATCCCTCCCAACAAAATGGACTCCTTATATCTCATTTCCCCTTTCTCTAATTGTTAAAATCACTTCCTTTTTTTAAATCTTAAACAAACTGGCCCTTAACTCCC
This sequence comes from Inga laurina, assembly GCA_963855925.1. Lineage (NCBI taxonomy): Eukaryota > Viridiplantae > Streptophyta > Magnoliopsida > Fabales > Fabaceae > Inga > Inga laurina. The sequence continues at coordinate 10,118,428 of OY979702.1, forward strand.
TACACAATCTAGAATGGAGTATAGGTAACGGCAATCAGATCCTATTTTCTTCCTTGCCACATGAACTTTTAATGTGGTCCACAAAATAATGCAAGGAATTATCAACCCACTTTATGAAACCAAAGAAAACTATATTTTAGCTGCACATCTAATTTAAGAGCAGAAACAAGATACCAGAAAGGCTACAGATCAAAATCAGAAGAAAGAAGGAACAAAGTCATGTTGAAGACATATTATTCACTAAAAAATAGATAGTCAAAATAAACATGTCATACATATTGCTGGAACAAAATGTATTCAACTGCATTTACTTCACGATATAATCAAGCAATTTTAGTGGGAAAGAAACAAAAATTTGCTAGGCCTTGAAGTAAAATTTCAACATTTACGCAACTATACTATATATTAGAACCAGTGCATCCAAACTTATTTTATCATCTTAGAAGACCGCCACCAATCATTTCATCTAGAAGCTTCTCAGCCTTATCATTCTCTCTTTTCTCCAAAAGAGCTTCAATGAGTATGTTATATGTTACTGAATCAGGGAGACAGCCACTCGCCTTCATTCTTCGGAGCAAGGACATAGCTTCATCAAACAAGCCTTTTCTACAAAGCCCGTTGATCATGATGGTATATGTGTAGACATTTACATGATAGCCACTAGTCAAAAGGTATTGAAAAATCTCTAGAGCATCATTTAGTCTACCACCTTTACACAAGCCATCAATAAGTATATTGTATGTGTACAAAGTCGGTTGAATTCTTTGGGCAACCATTTGCCTAAATAATGCAATCCCCTGATCAAGATTTCGACTTTTGCAAAATGCATCCAACAGAATATTATAGGTGACTATATTAGGGTTCTGACCACTTTCTTGCATCTCATAAACAAGATCTCGCACATCTAACATTCTCCCTGATTTGCACAAGCCATCAATAAGAGAACTATAAGTTATCACATTAGGAACCAAGCTTTTGTGACGCATTTCTCTAAAGATATCTAAAGCTGCATCGACCATTTTAATCTTACAAAATCCGTGGATCAGTATACTGTAACTAACTACATTAGCTACTAAACCACTTTGAATCATCTTATTGAATACTTTCTTTGACTCACTCACATTATTCATCCTACAGTATCCTTCCATTAAAGAACTGTATGTTACCACATTAGGTCTCTCACCCCATTTCATCATCCTAGCAAACACTATTTGGGCTTCTATAATCTTCCCTTCTTTACAAAACGCATCAATGAAAATATTAAAGGTATAAACATCTGGTTTGATGCTTTTCAATGCCATTTCATGGAGCAAGTTGATAGCCTCTTTCCACTGTCCCATGATGCAACAGCCATGGATTAGGGAAGTATAAGTAATAATACACGGCACAATTCCTTGATCAATCATTGTTAAATACAGTTCATGTGCCTCAATGACATGTCCACATTTGCAAAGACTATCTATGATAGTATTGTACATGACTACATCTGGCTTAATTCTCTTCCTCTCCATCATATGGACCAATTTAATGGCAGACCTTATTTTCCCTACTTTACACAGTCCATTGATTAAAGTTCCATAACTAATTTCATCCAATTGAAACCTTTTAGCTATTAAATCATCGTAAAAGTCTAGTGCTTCCCCAACCCTATTACTAACACAGAGCCCTTTCAATATTGTATTCAAAGTTATCGTGTTAGGTTGAAGACCCATCTTGAGAATCCTCCCCAAGGTTGAGAAAGCAAAATTCGTCTGACCAATATTACAGTAACAGTTTATCAAGATGCTCAGTGTAACTAAATCAGGTGTAAACCCCTTGAACTCAGCTTCTGCAAACAATGAAATCCCAATTCGGTATTGTTTAGTCTTGGCAATTGAACCTAAAATCTTGTTAATTTGAATGATGGAAGGCCGGGGATGCATATGTAGCAAGCGAGTGAATGAAGCGACGGTGTCGTCGATGTTGATAGCATTTAAGGTTTGGGAATGAGCAAACAACTTGGGATTGAGGGAATAACAGAAAGAGGGAAGCAAGAGAGACGAAGAAGGTGTTAGAAAGTGGGCAATTTTGGGAAATGCATACCTTGAAAGTGGACGCAAATGGTGGAGATGAGCCATGGCTAAACAGATGATGCACGATCACGGCGAACTTCAACGGAAGTCGATGCAGAGGAGGAGGATTCAACTTTCAAGGGGTTTTTCTTCCCCAGTGCTTTTCCCTGGACGGTAATGGTACCATCCAAACGCATCGTTTCCGTTAATTTGCTGCTGCATGGTTGACGTGTCGTAATTTGGTCCGTTAGATTCAATTTTGAGACATTTAGGCATTCTTTCAATTCCTGTTTTTTTTTTTTTTCTTGGCTAATTCAATTCCAGGTTTTGATTCATTCATTGAAGTGCGCTTTTTATTAAAAAGAATAGTTTATATATAATCATATGATCCATAATACTGTTACATCTCCTTTAAAATTTATCATATTCAATTGGTTGGAGTCTTGGAGGTAGTTCTCCTAAGATGATTTCTTTTTTTTTTTTCATTTTATATTATGTATTTATTGTACTTTTTACTAATAAAACTACCGTATAAACTTTTATATATTTTGAGTGACATTAGTTTTCTATATATATTGTTTAACTTAGGTGAGCTTACTCACTAGGTGAGCTTAGTTTTATGGATCGCACGACACCATTGTACTCTATCGTAAACCAGATCTTTAAATAGATTATTAACCAAAAAACCACGCTCTATAATCTCATCAAGTGTTTGTTTTAGTCTTCCTTGACAAAAGGACTCCATACAACTTGATCAACCCTTCTTAACGGCACACTCAATGGCTTTCTTTAAATATATTCAAACCATTTCAAACGATTCTCCAAGATTTTTTCTTCAATAGATGTCACTTCAACTCGTTCAAGCATGTGACCATTACGAATCTTATCTTCAATCTTAAAAATAATATCGGTAAAGGTTATCATAAGACTCTTGTGTAATTACGAACTTGAACAATAACTATATAGGTTCCATCAAAGAAAATGCCACAAGTTACAGCAAAGTAACATTTCAATCTTCCGTTAATCACAAAAAAAAAAAAAAAAATCGAAAAAAAAAAACATGTCAATCTTTTTTTTTTTTTTTTTTTTTGGACAAATGTCATGTCAATCTTTCACCCCACAAGTTTTCAATAGATACACACGTTTAAATAAAAAGATCGCTATTAAATAAAATGACATTACAATGTAAAGCTACTAGCTCTAGGCTAGGTCAGTGAATCTAAAATAATGAAAATTAACAGAACTATCAGAAATTACAACATGAAAACTAGTAGCAAAAAGATTAACAAGGGAACATAAATCTGGCAGAATGGCACTTATATACTAGAAGAGCTGAAAGAAGAGGGATACATTAACTTTCTCTTCAAGGCATTTAATCCAAAATAATGTTAGCCTGAGACAAGTAATATGAATCGGAGACAAATCAAAGAAGACATAAACTAAACAATAAACAGCAATTAACATTTCTTCTCTTCACCTTTTTAACCCAGACGGCTAAGAGTGGGATCTAATAATAGAATGTGCCAGAGAAACTCCATGGCGATACCTATATCAGACACGGAAATGCAATGATATCCGATACTATTCAATATCTTTCAAATAGATAAAAACCTGATTCATTTGGAAGAAGGTTACAAGCATCACATATTCATGATAGTTAACCTGACCTTCTCTTGGAGCAGCTATCCCAAAGGACTTTGAACTAAGACCAAACAAAAAAAAGAAAGAAAGAAATTGACAAAAGGATATCCATTCAGTTTTCCAAAAGAAACAAACAATAGGAAATCATTCAAGACATGTTATTCACTAACAAACAGATTGTCGAAATAAATGTGTCAGACATATTGTTTGAACAAATTTCTCCAACATCATTTACTTCAATGAATAATCATACAATTTTAACTGGAAAGAAGCAAGAAATTGCTAGCCCTTAAAGGCAAAGTTCAACATTTACACAACTATAATATATATTAGGACTAGTGCATCCAGCCATATTTTATCCTTTTACAATGCCACCGCCAATCATTTCGTGAACAAGTTTTTCAGCCTTCTCATTCCCGCTCTTCTTCAAAAGAGCTTCAAGAAGTGTTCTATATGTTACTGAATCAGGGAGACATCCATCTGTTCTCAATTTGAAAGCAAGGTCATAGCTTCATCAAACAAGCCATTTCTACAAAGCCCATTGATCATGATGTTATAGTATGAAGAAAATGTCACGTAAAGCTTATCATAAGACAATAATTAGTTGCATGCTGGAACAACAACTATTGGAATAAAAGATCAAATCCGTCGCCTTTAAGCATCACTTTACACTTTAAGAGGTAGTCTTCTTCTTTCTTCTACAGCAGGTGCCAAAAGTATCCCCAGGGAGTTTGGAACACATGTTCACGAAGGATAACCTCACCTTTTCTAAGATAAGTTATCCCAAAGGACTTTGAAATAAAACTAAAAAAAGGAGAGGATATTTATTCAGTTTGCCAAAAGAAACAAACATTAGAAAACAGTTCAAGCAAGTTCAACTTTAACATTAGCGTAATACAGACATGTGTCCCAATAACTTATGCTTCTGCTCCAAATATAATTTCAGATATTTTGTAAAACAGCCTAATTAAACTTTTATGATGTCCACAATATATTGCAAGGAATTATCAACTCACTATTCAAAAAAGGACCAAACTATAATGTAGCTGCAATTCAGATCACTCAAATTCTAGTTCAAGAGCCGAACCGAGAGTTAACAGATCAAATTCTGAATGAAGTATAAAAGAAGAAGGAATAAAAGTCATGTTCTAGACAAGATGATTCGCCAGAAACAAACACAAAAGGTGAAATAAATATGTCAAATATACGGCATGAACACAGTGAAAATAAATATTCCAAAAATTAAGTTCACACATTGAGTTTCTCAATTGTAAAACAGCCTTATTAACTTCTTATAGTTCCACAATATACTGCAAGGAATTATCAACCCACTTTATGAAATGCAATAAAACTATATTATAGTTGAAAGTCGGATCACTCAAATTCTAGAACAAGAATAGAAGCTGAGATGCACCCCTAAGCTCATAAATTAATTCTGAACAAACGAACTATGAAGCATGAAGGAACAAAGTCATGCTCTGAACAAAAATTTTTCACTAGAAACAAAAGTCAAACATAGGTCTTGAACAATATTTCCTCAACACCATTTAGGGCAGAGAACCATCCAACAACTTTAATTGGAAATAACCAAGAATTTGCTCGCCCTCAGAGAGATTTCAACATTTATACAAGTATAGCATAAATTGTGACCAGTGTATCAACCTTATTTTTTTCATTTTAAAAGACCTCCACCAATCATTTCGTGAATAAGTTTTTCAGCCTTCCCATTCTCGCTTTTTGCTAAAAGAGCATGAAGAAGTGTTCTGTATGATACCAGATCAGGGGGACACCCATTTGCTCTCATTTTTGGAAGTAAGGTCATAGCTTCATCAAACAAGCCTTTTCTACAAAGCCCACTGATCACAATATTATATGTGTAGACATCTAGACAACAGCCACTGACCATAAGGTACTGAAAAATATCTCGAGCATCATTTAGTCTACCACCTTTGCACAAGCCATGGATAAGAATAGTGTATGTGTACACATCAGGTTGAATTCTCTGGGCAACCATTTGCCTAAATAATGCAATCCCTTGATCAAGATTTTGACTTTTGCAAAATGAATCTAACAAAATATTATAAGTGACTATATCAGGGGTCAGTCCACTTTCTTGCATCTCATAAACAAGATCTCGCACATCTGACATTCTCCCTGATTTGCACAAGCCATCAATAAGAGAATTATAAGCTATCACATTAGGAACCAAGCTTTTGTGTTGCATTTCTCTAAAGAGATCTAAGGCCACATCGACCATTTTAATCTTACAAAATCCGTTGATCAGTATACTGTAACTAACTACATTAGCTACTAAACCATTTTGAACCATCTTATTGAATACTTCCTTTGACTCACTCACATTATTCATCCCACAATATCCACCCATTAAAGAACTGTAAGTTACCACATCAGGTCTCTCACCCCATTTCATCATCCTAGCAAACACTGTTTGGGCTTCTATAATCTTCCCCTCTTTACAAAACGCATCAATGAATATATTAAAGGTATAAACATCTGGTTTGATGCTTTTCAATGCCATTTCATGGAGCAAGTTGATAGCCTCTTTCCACTGTCCCATGATGCAATAGCCATGGATTAGGGAAGTATAAGTAATAATACTTGGCATAATTCCTTGATCAATCATTGTTAAATACAATTTGTGCCCCTCAATGACACGACCACATTTGCAAAGGCTATCTATGATAGTATTGTACATGACTACATTAGGCTTCATTCCCTTCTTTTTCATCAGATGGACCAATTTAATGGCAGACCTTATTTTCCCTACTTTACACAGTCCATTGATTAAAGTTCCATAACTATATCCATCCAATTGAAATCCTTTAGCTATTAAATCATCGTAAAAGTCTAGTGCTTCCCCAACCTTGTTACTAACACACAGCCCTTTTAATATTGTATTCAAAGTTATCGTGTTAGGTTGAAGACCCATCTTGAGAATCCTCCCCAATGTTGAGAAAGCAGAGTTCATCTGTCCAATATTGCAGTAACAGTTTATCAAGATGCTCAGTGTAATTAAAGAAGGTGTAAATCCCTTGAACTCCGCTTGAGCAAACAATGAGATTGCAATTCGATATTGTTTAGCCTTAGCAATTGATCCTAACTGCTTTGTAATTTGGATGATGGAAGGTGGGGGATGCACGTGGAGTAAGCGATTGAATGAAGCGACGGTGTCGTCGATGTTGAATGCATTTAAGGTTTGGGAATGAGCAAACAACTTGGGATTGAGGGAATAACAGAAAGAGGGAAGCAAGAGAGACGGAGAAGGTGTTAGAAAGCGAGCAATTTTGGGAAATGCATACCTTGAAAGTGGACGCAAATGGTGGAGATGAGCCATGGCTAAACAGATGATGCACGATCACGGCGAACTTCAACGGCTCCGAATGGAAGTCGATGCAGAGGAGGAGGATTCAACTTTCAAGGGGTTTTTCTTCCCCAGTGCTTTTCCCTGGACGGTAATGGTACCATCCAAACGCATCGTTTCCGTTAATTTGCTGCTGCATGGTTGACGTGTCGTAATTTGGTCCGTTAGATTCAATTTTGAGACATTTAGGCCTTGTTTGATACGAGGCACTGATTTTGATGGACTGAGATTGGGAGTGGTATTGGGATAGGGATAGGTATTGGGATTGGAGTTGAAGGTTTAAAATTACGTTTGGTATGTGGTAATATTTAGATGGAATACTTGAATTGATTTTATTTTATAATCCTTCATAAATTATGGAAAATTAAAATATCCTTATTATTAAAATTGATAGTGGGCATTTTTGTCTGAAAAATATTATAAACGGGGATATTTTTATCTTTAACATTTGCAATCCCGGGATTGAAAACACAATACCAGGGGGGAGGTGGTTTTGCAGCAATCCCACTTTCATGGTACTCCTAATCCCTGGTTATCTCCATTCCCTCATACCAAACAATACAACTTGGCTCAATCCCTGACCCAATCCTAATCCCTACCCCCCCAATGCCGCGTACCAAACAGGGCCTTAGGCATTCTTTCAATTCCAGGTTTTTTTTTTTTTGGCTAATTCAATTCCAGGTTTTGATTCATTCATTTAAGTGCGCTTTTTATTAAAAAGAATAGTTTATATATAATCATATGATCCATAATACTGTTACATCCCCTTTAAAAATTATCATATTCAATTGGTTGGAGCCTTGGAGGTAGTTCTCCTAAGATGATTTTTTTTTTTTTCATTTTATATTATGTATTTATTATACTTTTTACTAATAAAACTACCTTATAAACTTTTATATATTTTGAGTGACATTAGTTTTCTATATATATTGTTTAACTTAGGTTTAATATAATCTTTGGTCCGTAAATGTACCCTCATTTTAGCTTTAGTCTTTCAAGTTTCAAACTATATGCTTTAGTTTTTATTAAATTATAGGGATCAATATTTTAAACAAACTAAAACTTGAGAGGTCAAAACCTAGAATTTACAACTTAAGAGACCAAAATCAAAATGATAGACCTAAGGGGCTAAAACTCACATTATCCTTTAAATTATGATAAGGAATTTGTGGTCATACATATACATATATATATATATATATATTAATGCGTATGTTTTCAACATGGATTATGCGTATATATTGCTCAATTATCACAGAGCTTTCTTCAAGAAGAAAAAATTAGAAGAGGTCTCTAAAAATATTGGAAACTTCATCTGAAGTACCATTAATTATATCACCAAATGAAATGATTAGTTATTTATTAAAAAAAAACTTGTTAAACAAAAATTGTTAATAGTTAAAAAATGTAGTGGATACATGGCTATATATAAACTATGAATGACTATATTGAGTGATATTGTTACTTGTTAAATGAAAATTGTTAATAACAAATGAAATACAGTGAATAGCGCTACAAAAATTATGAATGAGTTGCAGTTAAAACTAATTAAGAAGTTAACTTATATAATGTTTTGCATTATTTTAGAGTTAGTGATAGAAAATCATTGGTGGCTCAACGATCACTTACATTTTTGGTATGCAAGTGGTTGTGGAATGTCTCACCTGCACCACTTATCCAAAAAAATTCCTCCCTAGACGATTGGCGTCGCAGGTCCTAGAGGGTTTAAATAATGGTCATTTTTGCCTTTTTGCTTGACTTTCAAAATCCCATTTTAGGACATCACATCTCAAGGATTATGCAAATTCAGGTATCCTTGTCTTTTTATATTTTTAAAATTCTTTTTTTGTTATTCTTCTTAAAATATATGTATATGTTTACTTGTTTTTTTAAAACGAAAATATATAAACTCGTTTTTCCAGACGTTAAGCTATGGTTTTTGCGACTAAAATTTAAAAACTACTTCAAAACTCAAATTGCTTCAGCTATTATTATTTAAGGGATAAACTAGAGTTATTTGTTTTTGCTTCGTAACCCTTGTTTTCTTAGTCTAATGGCATTGTTCGGACAGTCATAGAAAAAGTGTTTTGATTGTCTTTAAGATTTTTAAGCAATAAACCAAATAATGTTTTTTAACCAAACAACAACAACAAAAAGCTTTATCCTATTAGGTGCGATTGGCTACATAGATCGCATGATGTCGTTATACTCTGTTAAAAACCAAATCTTTAGATAGATTATTAACTAAAAAATCCCGCTCTATAACCTTATTGCATGTTCGCTTCGGTCTTTTTTGATCTTTTTTAAGAGGACTCCATACAGCTTGATCAACCGTTCTCATCAGCGCACTCAATGACTTTCTTTGAACATGTTCAAACCACCCCAAACAATTTTCTAAGATTTTCTCTTCAATAGATGCTACTCCAACTCATTCGCGTATGTGATCATTATGAATCTTATCTTTTCTTGAATACCCAAACATCCATCTCAATATTTACTACCGTCTAGTATTGTTGATCTTATAGCAATTGGATAAAACATCTCTTTTACCTTATTAGGAACTTTTAGATCATAAATAACTCATAGCTTTTTTCAATTTATACCATTCAATTTGAATTCTATAATTAATATCTCCGTCAATTTCATCATTTCGTTGTATAATTAATCCCAAACAGCTCAACTTCGCTATTTGTGGAATAACTCCCAAAAAGGCGAAACAAAAAAACCCCAACTTCGCTTCTAACTTGCAGATTTTCTTGCAATACTTATATTTTTTTACATTTAGATTCCTCAGCTAATGCCAAGTGTTGTCAACTCAATGGAGACACCTTTAAATAAAAATATCGCCGTTAACACCTTTAAATAAATAAAATAACATTACAACGTAAGGCAACTAGCTCTTGGCTAGGCATGTAAGTCTGAATAAGAAAACTTAACAGACTGAACAGAAACTACAAACAAGAAAACTAATAGCAAAAAGATTAACAAAGGGAACATAACTCTAACTGAATGGCACTTGTACTCAGCTTGACCCCAAAAGATGGAATATTGTTGAGGATGAGATCAGTGATAACTGATAAGTCAAATTTCAATTTTCAAGTAGTTTTACTGAGTGGTGTATGGATCAAATTCAATGTGAAATATTTTGCAAGAAAAGAAATATAGGAGAATAACAAAGTCGCAACCAATAAAAATAATATCAGAAAAGTCTCAAGACTTGTCAATGACAAGTGAAAAAACAATCATTAACAAGTGAAAGAACTACCATTAATAAGTTATGATACCATTGACAAGTTATGAGAATTTTTAGATATTATTTTTCTTGGTTAGGACCTTGATGTTAATTTCCCAAGAAAGATCAAAAGTTGAAGAACTGAAAGAGGGGGTTGAATTACCAAAAGGTTGAATATTGTTGAGAATGAGATGAGTGACAAGTCCAATTTCAACTAGTTTGACTGAATGTTGCAAGGAATATGGATGATAACAGTGCAAATTTCAAACTGAAACCTGCAACTGCAGAAATATCAAAGGTTGAAGAACTGAAAGAGGGGGTTGAAGGTAAATAGGAAAATGGAATATGGAAACAGTTAGGAGATTTGGAAGAAGAGAAGAGAGAGACCAATTGAGTGTATAGTGTATAGAAACAATTTGACCAAGGTACAATGATTGTTAGGTTAGTAAAATTATATCTGATCTCACCTCATTAACTAGTTGCCTATTTCAAATCACCAACATTTGGTAAAAAAATCTATAAGGGGGATTGATTACCTTACTGTTAAAAGCATTTTATGCCTTCCAACATAATTGACTCCTCATATCTCCTTTCCCCTTTCTCTATTTGTTAAATCTTAAACAAAATGGCCCTTAACTCCTTACACAATCTAGAATGGAGTATTGGTAGGGAAATCAGATCCTATTTTGTTTGTAGCCACCTGAACTTTTAATGTGGTCTGTAAAATAATGCAAGGAATTATCAACTCAATTTATGAAATCAAAGAAAACTATATTTTAGCTGTAACTCTAATTTAAGAGCGGAAACAAGATACCAGAAAGGTTATAAGTCAGAAACAGAAGAAAGAAGGACAAAGTCATGTTGGCATACATGTTATTCGCTAACAAACAGATAGTCAAAATAAACATGCCAAACATATTGCTGGAACAAAATTTCTTTTAACAGCATTTACTTCACTATATAATCAAGCAATTTTAGTGGTATATGTGTAAACATTCAGATGATAATCAAGCAAATTTCTTCAACTAGTGCTTCCAACCTTATTTTATCATTTTAGAAGACCACCACCAATCATTTCACCTAGAAGCTTCTCAGCCTTATCATTCTCTCTTTTCTCCAAAAGAGCTTCAACAAGTGTTTTATATGTTACTAAATTAGGGACACAGTCACTCGCCTGCATTCTTCGGAGCAAGGACATCGCTTCATCAAACAAGCCCTTTCTACAAAGCCCGTTGATCATGATGGTATAAGTGTAGACATTAAGATGATAACCCTTGAACAAAAGGTATTGAAAAATCTCCCTAGCATCATTTAGTCTACCACCTTTGCACAAGCCATCGATAAGTATGTTGTATGTGTACACATCAGGTCGAATTCTCTGGGCAACCATTTGCCTAAATAATGCAATCCCCTGATCAAGATTTTGACTTTTGCAAAATGAATCTAACAAAATATTATAGGTGACTGTATCAGGGGTCTGACCACTTTCTTGCATCTCATAAACAAGATCCCACGCATCTGACATTCTCCCTGATTTGCACAAGCCATCAATAAGAGAACTATAAGTTATCACATTAGGAACCAAGCTTTTGAGACGCATTTCTTTAAAGAGATCTAAAGCTGCATCCACCATTTTAATCTTACAAAATCCGTTGATCAGTATGCTGTAACTAACTACTAAACCACTTTGAACCATCTTATTGAAAACTTTCTTTGACTCACTCACGTTATTCATCCTACAGTATCCTTCCATTAAAGAACTGTAAGTTACCGCATCAGGTCTCTCACCCCATTTCATCATCCTAGCAAACACGGTTTGGGCTTCTATAATCTTTCCTTCTTTACAAAACACATTAACGAATATATTAAAGGTATAAACATCTGGTTTGATGCTTTTCAATACCATTTCATGGAGCAACTTGGTAGCTTGTTTCCACTGTCCCATGCTGCAATAGCCATGGATCATGGAATTATAAGTAATAATACATGGCATAATTCCTTGATCAATCATTGTTAAACACAGTTCATGCGCCTGAAGGACATGTCCACATTTGCAAAGGCTATCTATGATAGTATTGTACATGACTACATTAGGTTTCATTCCCTTCTTTTTCATCAGATGGACCAATTTAATGGCAGACCTCATTTTCCCTACTTTACACAGTCCACTGATCAGGGTGCCATAACTAATTTCATTAAATTGAAATCCTTTAGCTATTAAATCATCGTAAAAATCTAGTGCTTCCCCAACCTTGCTACTAACACACAGTCCTTTTAATAAAGTGGTCAAGGTTATGGTATTTGGTCGAAGACCCATCTTGAGAATCCTCGCCAATGTCGAGAAAGCAGAATTAATCAAACCAATATTACAGTAACAGTTTATCAAGATGCTCAGTGTAACTAAATCAGGTGTAAACCCCTTGAACTCGGCTTGTGCAAACAATGAAATTGCAATTCGATATTGTTTTGCCTTAGCAATTGATCCTAGAATCTTATTAATTTGGATGATGGAAGGTGGGGGATGCACGTGGAGTAAGCGATTGAATGAAGCGACGGTATCGTCGATGTTGAATGCATTTAAGGTTTGGGAATGGGCAAACAACTTGGGATTGAGGGAATAACAGAAAGAGGGAAGCAAGAGAGATGAAGAAGGTGGAAGAAAGTGCGCAATTTTGGGAAAAGCATACCTTGAAACAGGAGGCAAACGGTGGAGATGAAGCATGGCGAAGCAGATGAGGCACAAGGACGGCAAGCTCCGACAGCTTCAAATCGAAGTTGATGCAGAGAGAGAAGAAGGATTCAAGGGTTTCTCTTGCCCAGGGTTGTTCCCTGGGTTGGTAATTGAACGCAGCTTTGGGGGAGGGGGGGTCCATTTTGGTGAATAGGAACGCAGTTTGTTAATGCTACCATCCAAACGGACCGTTTCCGGTGCATCTTAAATCTTATTGTTATCCGTTTGATCCAATCTTGAGACTTTTATACATTCTTTCATTTCCAAGAGCCAATAGGGTCCGAGAAAATCAAATAGTGATAATTTTAAAATGTGTTAATATAACTCTTGGTCTATGAAGTTTGACCCAATTTTGATTTTAGTTCCTTAAGTTTGAAATCGGTAGTTTTGATCTCTCAAGTTTAGTCCATTTATAATTGTTAGTCCCTTACGTTTGAAAAGGTCTTAGTCTTACCTTTGACAGCATTAATTTGCCCGACATGGTGCTAACGTCATTAAAATAACCAAGGAACGAAAAACCGGACCGGTGAATGAACCGGTCACGGCACAGGTTCAAGGGTTAATGGGTCAACCGGGGTCGGACCGGTGGTCGAACCGGCCATATTAAAATATTATAATTTAATTGACAATAATAAAATAATCAACATTCATAACTCATAAGTCATCACCAACATCAAAATAGTTAAAATACTTAGTTAGTTTTTCAAAGCAAACCCATAACTAACATTAAAATATAATTATGGGTGAGGTCAAATCTGAGCGAGGTCATGGGCGTCCAATAATTGATATAAGGAGGGGTGAATAGCTAATTGGCGCCAATTTGAAAATTGGAACAGGGAGGGGGGCCACGTGACGTATCCAGAGAGAGGGAAGGTGAAGGAGGAGGTGCCACGTGCACGGGGAGAGGTGAGTAGGTGTCACTGTGTCGACCACAAAATGGGAGGAAAGCCTAGCGTCTTCCAGAAGAAGCCACGCACACGTCCTATCTTGTTTGGGTTATACATGGAGATGATGGTGGTGAGCGTTAGTGGGGGCGGTGAGGAGGAGTGCGGCAGGTGTTCGATGCCGGAGAGGTGGGAGTGCAAGATTTCGCATAGGTCGGTGCCTCCGCCACCGCCGTCGTTCAAGCAGCCACCGCCGATTGCCCTGGAACTCGAGAGGGAAGGAAAGGGACGAGGGATCTGATCTGATTCTGATGAATGAAACTCGCCTCACTCGTCTCGCAATCTCGCATCGCACTCGCACGCGGTTCTGATATCTGATATCATCTCAGATCTGGTTTTTTTTTTTCGTTTTGGGACAAATTTGTAGTGTTTTTTGTGACCCGGTCAAACCGCCTGACTCGGCGGTTTTTCCGGGTCACAAGAGAACCGGCCGGGTCGAACCGGTCTTCACCGGTTCGACCCCCCTTCCCTCACATATATGTAACCGGACCGGGCCTGGGACCGGTCGGCCGGTTTTCCGGTCCGACCGGCCGGTCCGGTCCGGTTTTTTCTTCCATGAAAATAACTTAAGGTTAATACAACTTTTGGTCCATGATGTTTGACCCAATTTTGGTTTTTGTCCATCAAGTTTGAAATCGATGGTTTTAGTCCCTGAAATTTGAAAATGACTTGATCATACCTTTGACGGTGCTAATTCGTCCAATGTGACGCTAACCCCGTTAAAATAGTTTATGTATCATGCCTATTAGAATAACTGATATGAAATACATACTATAATATAATATATTGTGCTGAAGAAAGAAAAGAAAAATGGACATCAAAATGAAACGCACAAGCCAAAACTTCTAAAAACAACTTTCTTCAAAGTTTGAACACTCCCTTTGCTTCAACAAACTAAACCACCTTACTATTTCACGCTAATTGTCCTTAAATATTTTAATTAATGGGTTAAAGGCCAATTTTTTTCCTTGAAAGTTGACATGGAGGGGCAATTTTGCCTCCGAAATGTTAAATCTTGGACAATTTTTTCTCAGAAGTGTTAAATATGACAATTTGTGTTTAAGGAATTTTAGCTCGCATGTTTCGTTTTGATACCCTTTTTCCTTTTTTTTCAGCACAATATATTATATTATAGTATATTTACCGTATCAATTGTTATAATAGGCATAACACATAAGCTATTTTAACGGTGTTAACGCTACATCAGACGAATTAACACCGTCAAAGGGAGGACCAAATTATTTTCAAATTTGAGAGACCAACGGTTATAAAAAGACTAAACTTGAGGAACCAAAACTTTTGATTTCAAACTTGAGGAATCAAAATCAAAATTAGCTCAAACTTCAAGAATCAAAAGTTGTATTAACCCTAAACTATTTTAACATTAGCGCCATGTCGGACAAATTAACGTCATTAAAAGCAAGACCAAGTACTTTTCAAACTTGAGGGACTAACGGTTATAAATAGACTAAACTTGATGGGCCAAAACCACATATTTCAAACCAAAACCAAATTTGGGTCAAACTTCAAGGACCAAAAGTTATATTAACCCGTTTAAAAATTAGGGAAAATCCCAAAAAAATACCATTTAAACTTCAAAACCCCAAATTAGTTTTGTTAACAATAAGAGTAATGGAATTGACAAAAAGAGTTTTTGTCAAATCATTATTTAAAATTTTGAAGTTCAAGTGGTATGTTCTTGGAAATTTTCCTAAAAATTATCATATTCTGTTGAAGGCAATTCTTCTCAGATGATTTTTTTTTATATTATGTGTTTGGTGTACTTTTTAGTAAAACTACCATAGTAATTTGGGTTAAGGTGTACTTTTGACGTGGAAGTAATCACTAAAGAGTACGGGGCATCTCAAAATTTTCGACCAGCAATTTTGCCCCAAAAGTATTAAAAATGAACAAATTCGCCCTTGCTATTAAAAAATTTAATGTTGAATTTTAACATTTTTAACGTCAAAAAGTAAAATTGCCACGTTTTTTATTACTTCCAATTCAAAATTACTTCTGGAAATACTTCTAAATACCCAACACTCCTAAGTAATTATTTTCGGAGGGAAATTGTACCCTAACCCTATTATTTTTTTGTTTAATTTTTATACTTTTGGGTCACATTAGTTTTCTAATTGCTATGTATAGAAATGCATTGAATGAAACTTTAATAGCAGAAAAACTTGATAGACTCATTCGTCATCTCACTCAAACGCCTTTTGATTAGTAACATATTTAAAACTCATTGTATAGCTACCTACTACAATCACAATTGTTTTGGCTGTCTGTTGCGTTTAATCAAACGCCTTTTACTATTTTCTTCCAAATATTTCACCAGTATGAATAATATTTTATGGATATGAAGAAGTTTGTATTCTTAAGTAATTAATAATATATGGTAGTAGGATGGATGTAAGAAAAATTAGTGAAGAATGAGAATTGGACAAAACAATTTCTAAAACCTGATAATAATAATTCAACAATATTCATTATTCGTCACTTCACTCAAACACCTTTTGGTTAGTAACATATTTAAAACTCATTGTACAACTACCTCCTGTAATCACAATTGTTTTGGCTGTCTGTTGACATTTAATCAAACGCCCTTTACCATTTTCTTGCCTAATAGCACTACTCAGAATGTGTGGGCCTCCATACGTACCAAAAAGGAGCATAGTTTTAAGTTTGATACTGCAATATACATAACACATTTTTGAGTTGATAACAACATGAGTTAAAATGCCTTTTGGTATTAGATTGTACCAAATTTTAACATCATTGTAAATCTGCCCACTGAATTCAGTATTCAATTTTCTATGATGGATTATATGCCCTTCGAAAATCTAATTGTGTAAAAGTTCATAACTCATTACAGAATTCCACTTTCAAACTAGTATTATACTACTTAAAGAATATATACAGATATCAACAGGTGGAATATTAGAAGATTCAAACTTAAGCTATCATATGAATGCCCAAATATCAACATAATATACCATCAAAAACTGCACACCAGAAATGAACAAAAACCAGAAGAAAATCGAGGAATTGATTCATACCTGAAGGGGATATTTTTATAAGCTACAGAGATAGGGATAGAATCATCATGGACCTTAATAGTAATGCTACCGTCGGTGCCAGAGATCCATCCAAGGTTGTAGAAGTTGTGATAGAGTTCAGAAATCAAAGCTTTGGTCTCCTTCACAACCTGGCTTTCCAGGTATGCCTGCGACGTCGTCTCTGACTTGCCTCCATTCACTGCCACTGTAGGAGCTTCTGCCCTTCAATCCTTAAGATCAACATCTATCCAGCGCAAAGGAGATGATGGAAGCGGTAAGTAAAATCCGAACCAATATGTCGTTAAACTGCTTAAGGATCAGACTCCAGATTGACTGGCCCTCGTGCTTCTCCAACTCATTCGAACCATGGATCCAGCGGCGATTCTCAACCTCATCAGAACTTAAACCCGCGATTCTCAATCTTTTTTTCCACTATCAAGGACGAAATGAAGACCTAAGCATTGGCTTCGGCTGAGTAGATGAAGCAGAAGCAATAAAAAATTAAAAAAAAAATAGAGACTCTTCTCTTTATGAAATTCCTAAACGATGACCTAGGCTTCCGTCCACAGCACACACACAGATCCTGGAACAAAGCCATCTCTATTCGGCTAGAGCTCAATCTTCTTTCTTCACACAGAGACCGAATGATATTGAAGGAGATGGCTTCGGTTTAGGAAATTGAGTAAATGCTTGACCGACTTCACATGTTTTCTCAAACTTTACCTACTCATATTCAATGACCGGTAGTGACAACAAAGCCAACTACATTGAATTCGAATGGACTTTTTGCAACAAAGCACTGTTCAGTGTTAGTTGAAATTGAACGAAGCCAACTACATTGAATTCGGCTTGAGGAAGGAGCCGTTACTATTCTTGTGAATAGTAACTTGTGAGACGAAAGTGAGAATAAAAAAATGCAAGACCTATTCTCCTATTACTATTAAGTAGATATTGATGCTTGGAATCCATGTGATAATTGACGAATCCAATGTTCTAACTTCCAGCCATTGAATCTAGGCAAAAAAAAAGATTTACAATGAGTCATGTTTTACTATAAATGTAAATTGTTGTTTCCTAGTTTTTTCCACAGCAATATTAAATTTTTAAAATTATATATTTGGTTGGACTAATAAATGTGTTCCAGAATTTCACTTAACCCAACATAACGTGACTTTATTTCACTTCACAGCTAAAAGATTATGAAATTACACTATTTACCTAAGGACTATAGTGAAAATTTGTTTTGATATTAAATGACTAAAATACCCTTCATTGATTCTTTTTACAAATAGATATAATTTACAACTTTCAATTTAAACTATAACCGTCTATACAAAAATTTATTAGTTTTTAAGGGTGAATTTACAATTATACATGAGCATTTAAATTTCAAACAACTAATAACATTAAACTTTACAAAGTGTACATATGAAAATTTACAATTCCTAATTTTCTATTATTAACACAAAAATATAGAAGTATTCATAGATGAATTCACAAATCACAAATACATGTCAATATTTTAACAACTAATAATAAAAAAATATTAAATATTCATATTAAGAAAAAGCATTTAATTTTTTTTACCATTAAAACGTAATTTTACTTTACTGTTAAAAACCGTAGTGTAATTTTATGGGAACATATTTTATGTGATGAGCAAAATTGTGCTCATTACACATATTCATCCTTAGATTGATTTTGAATGGTTTAGATTTAAATTAATTTTTATATTTTAAATAAATTTTTATTTCATTATATACAGAATTAAAAATAAAGATAACTTTATAACTATCATTTCTCATAAAAATAAAAAATTATTTAAAAATCACAAAATAAAAATTTAAAATTTAAACTATTCATATTAAAATTTAATCGGTTAAAATTCCATTACACTAATGAGAAATTAAGTGCCTGTTTGTTTCAGCGATTCGATTGCTTATAAGTTGTTTTTTAATAGTGATTTACGGTATACGAAGTAAGTATGTGAGAGGGGTTGTGTCTCGATTTACATAAAAAACAACTTATAAGCAATCATAACACCCAAACAAACAGTTCAAGTGTTTGTGATAAGCACATAATGCAAACACAATTTCATGAGGTTGGTGGGCACGTTTTAACTGCCACTTTGTTTTTACTTTTTATACCATCAAGAAGATAAGAACCTCATCTTTCTCCTAACACCATGAAAAGTCTAGACATGTCTACTTCTGAATCTGAAGCTCACGTGGCTCTCCTCCCAAGCGGCGGCATGGGCCACCTCACGCCGTTTCTCAGACTCGCCGCTCTTCTTGCCCACAACAACCTCCGAGTCACTCTCATCACAACTCGGACCACGGTCTCGCTTGCCGAGTCACACCTCCTCGCTCGCTTCCGATCGTCGCTTCCTCAAGTCAACCTCCTTGACTTCCACCCCCTGCCTCTCGATCCCGCCACCGTCAATTCCTCCGACCCGTTTTGGATCCGATGCGAGGCCATTCGCCGTTCCTCTCACCTTCTCTCTCCTCTCATTCTCTCCCTGGAGCCCCCTCTCTCCGCTTTCGTCCTCGACATGACGTTGATTTCCCCTGTCATTCCTATCACATGTGCTCTCTCTCTTCCTTCCTTCATTTTCTTCACTTCTTCAGTCAAAATGCTCTCCTTCTACTCATATCTCCCTACTTCTTCGTTCTTGGCTGATGATGATGATGTTTGCATTCCTGGGATTTCCCCAATCCCCAGATCTTCAATCCCTCCTCCGCTTCTTGTGCCCGACAGTCTCTTCGCCAAAATATTCTTCCAGGACAGCGCCAACCTCAAGAAACTAGATGGTGTTCTGATTAACTCCTTCAAAGAGCTTGAACCAGAGACCATTGACGCCATTAATAGCGGAGAAACACTCAGAAAATTACTTCCCCCTGTTTTCGACATTGGTCCATTCATCCCCTGCGAGTTTGATAAAGTGGATAATGAAAACTCAGTGGATTCTCCATTGAAGTGGCTCGACGAACAGCCTGAAGGCTCGGTGGTGTACGTAAGCTTCGGTAGCAGAACGGCCATGAAAAGGGATCAGATCCGAGAAATTGGTGACGGATTGATAAGAAGTGGGTGCAGATTTCTGTGGGTGGTGAAGGATAAACCGGTGGACAGGGAAGAACAAGAGGAATTAGACGAAGTAGTGGGCGACGAGCTTATGGTGAAGCTGAAGAAGAAGGGTGTGGTTGTGAAGACATGGGTGGACCAGAGAGAGATTCTGGGCCATCGATCTGTGGGAGGATTTGTGAGCCACTGTGGCTGGAACTCTGTGATCGAAGCAGCTTGGTCTGGAGTGAGAATTATGGCATGGCCTCTGAACGGAGATCAGAGGATAAACGCAGACGTAGTGGAGAAGAGTGGGTTGGGATTGTGGGAGAAGAAGTGGGTTTGGGGACAACAAGTGAAAGGAGAGGAAATTGGGGAGAGAATCAAAGATATGATGAACGATGACTCTCTGAAGAAATCTGCAAAAAAGCTCGGAGATGCAGCGAGGGAGGCCGTCGGTGATGGAGGGACAAGCTACGTTGCGTTTCAGAGATTGACCGGAGAATGGAAGAAGATGAAGAAGAATGCTTCTGTAACTGCCGTCTGAGGGCTGAAGGGTCAGCGCTGCTTTTTTTTTTTTCTTTCGAAATAAAAAATCAAATAGCTTCACTGTAAATAGTTGAATTATTTCCCTCAGTTTTGGCAGGAAAGAAAAAATGTTAAAAATATTACGTATATGTTAATACTTGCTGGAATAACCCTGTTTGCTGAAAGATAAACATGCCTTTTAATTGCCCTCTAATACTTAGTAATACGGAAACTCCTATTAAATGAAAGATGACCTACCCAAATTTTAATTTAGGTTTTTAAACTTAATAAATCTTTAATTAGATCACATAGAGCAAAGAGGGATATTGTATTGGTTGGGATTATGTTTGAGACTCCCAAAAGTGTTTATTCAAGTAAATTAAAATAAAACTCATCTCACAAATTTACACTGTATATCATTAATCACGATTAAAAAATAATTTTTTAAGACTCCAATTATCATTCTAAATAAACACTTAAAAATTGAGTAAAATTATCTTAATACCTTTAGGGTCTGTTATGAGGGATTTGGATGAGAGAGGAGGGGAAGAAAAATTTTTATAAGTTAAATTTTAAAAAGGTGAAAAAGTGTGGTTATAAAGCATCACTTACGAAGAAGCCTCAGTATTTCAAAAACTGTAAAACAAGGATCTCAATCTTTCAAGAATGACATGAATAATGATGGAGACAACTCTTAAAGGGTATGTTTATCTTTCAGAGACTCTCAAGAACTATCTTAACGTTTTCTGGGTAAAGTTGAAGCAATTAAATACAACATTGCCCAAAAATTGGATTTTAAATCGTTAATAATTCAGCAAATGCTTTGTTGCAACTTGCAAATCAGGGTGATTTTTTTTTTTTTTTGGGTGACGTGGAAGAAAAAGAAGAGAGTTAGTTGGTTTAACTTAACATTCTTGACAATGAAGGAGAAGTAGATGCAGGATTATTTAAAAAATGTTGGAAAATAACCTGATTCATTCTTGGTGGATTAAACTCAAGTTCAATAGTATTGGGGTGACGGTATAACTAATATGAAAGTATAAATGGATATATGTGATATTTTTTAATTATTATGAGTTGATTATTTAATCAATACAATATGTCTGTACAGGTTTTATTGATTTACTGATATATATGTTTCTTTTAGGAAAAGATACGTTAGTAGAGGAAGGAGTATATAGAGCATTCTAAATAGGTGTAATGGGTTCAATTGTGAATCACTTGAATAGAAGTATTCTAATGTACCAATTTCATATTCTACTATAATTCTATCTCTTTTTCTTCTTATCTATTGTGTATGTGCTATGTGTCGTGTCATAATCACTTCTGTAACTATGATTCAATTTGCCTCGGTATTAGAGATTAATAATTGCACTCCAGTTACACCTAATATTCTTACAAAAAGACATTTCAATGCCTACATGGGTGCACTCTAGACATTTTATCTAATTTATAGGTCCCTAATTGTGTCATACGATATGATCTATAATTTGTTAAATTTAGTTACTCAAGTTAAAATTATAATATTAATTCAACTGACTCTTAATAGAATTTTCCCACAATTAAATGACTAAAAATAGTGCAGTTTGCACTCATCTTAACATCAAATAACTTTACTGGAAGGATGCTCCATGAAGAGCCTATCACCTTCTAGCCTCCTGTATATGATGCACAAGTATGTTAAGGCGTTTTGATAAGCTCTTATTACAACAAGTTCTAGTTTTGATCATCTGATAATAAAGAATAATATTACTATCCTTGGTCTTAAATATAGAACTTAATTTATTATATAAATTGTATTACTTCTGGTTCTAAATATAAAAAAAAGTTAACTTTTGTTGAAGAGATTAAGGAAGTTAAATAAGTTATTTAATTATATCATATATATATCCTTAGATTATATATTAATTTATTAGTTAAACTAATTAGTTTGAAGAAAAAAATAAAAATACTCTAAAATAATTTAATTAGTTTATTTAATTTTTTAAAAAGAGTCAACTTTATTTTATAATTAAGGCCAAAAGAAATACTACAAATTAAATTCTATATTTAAAACAGAAGGGGTAATATGTAGGTACCTAGTTAGTTGTCTTTAGGAGGAAAATGATGAAGGCAGCTCACTTATGGCAAAGCAAGGAGGGACCTTCTCTGCCAAGAGACCCACATGAAGATCTAAAAAGCTTAATGGCGCCCATAATGACTGGTTCCATATGTAATAGTATTTTCATTGTCTGAATGATATATCAGCTAAAAAACACCTGCATATATACTCTTCCTCCCATCCTTAATATTAGATATATTTAGAAAGTTTATCTTAGTCCTAAATATAATGCTTATTTTTCATATTTATCAATATTTTATTAATTTACCATTATTGATGCACCTCAACCATAATCAATGAGGAGAAACAATGAGGGAATTAAGGAAGAACTAGAGTGTTTTAAAAAATACATATTATATTAACGAACTTAACCAACTTCCTTAATCTAATCAAATTAGATAAATATGTCATATATTTAAGGACTGAATGAGTAGCTTGCTTTGTAGTCTTTATAATTTTGGCTCGGTTGTAACTTGTTGAACTTTAACTCTCTGTATCTATAGGAGTTGAAGTTGCACTAAGTCAAAGTATAAGAATTAGGGGTAAAAATAGGTTAGGTCAGACCAAACTTTAACTAAATAAGCCTAAGTCTGTAACAAAGTCATAAAGTCTAAACTTGTAAATAGGTTTTTTTTAGGTTTAGGCATGAACCTGTTTGCTACCGCAAGTGTACGGATCGCGTCAAGTAATAAAGTGATAAGTAAAGATCGTTCCCACGAGCACTAAGGCAAAAGTGGATTAATCGTCATGATTATGCTATCAATTAGGTTGAGTAAAACCATTTGAAGAGTTTATATCGTAAAGATTATTTGAATTCAAGAAAAGGAAAACAATTTGATTAAAACTAAATTAAAACTGTACTTCAAAACAAGAGGAGCATAGGATTATTTCTAACCATTGCAATTCATGAGACTTGAATAATTACCACTCCATTAGTGATTAAATGGCATTACATATTTGTCTAAGGTTCAAAAGCATTTGATTAAGTGTGTGTTCGGATGCCACTGGAAAAGCACTTTTTTTTTTGACAAAACCTTAGTTTTGTCAAAAATTTGCCGAACACCCCATTAAAATGCCACAATCCCTTTTTCATTCAAAACCTTGGTTTTGGGGTCAAAACCAAGGTTTTGGCATAATCTATTCTTTTCCTTTTTTTCCATGTGGGCCCCACGCCATTCTCCCTCTCTCACCTTTTTTTTTTTTAATTTTGATGTTCTCTTTGTTCACTCTCGTCTGTTTTTTTTTTAATTTTAAAATTTTTGTGCTCCCTCCTATTTTTAATATAAGATATATTTATCTAATTTGATTATATTAGAAAAATTAGTTAAATTAATTAAAATTATATATAGACAAATTTATTTCATTTTTTGTATTAATTATAAAATTTAATATTAAATAATGGGTTAAGATGTATATCATCTTTAATGCCGTAAGGGATTTTCTTCTTTTATAAGTATGTTAAGGCGTTTTGATAAGCTCTTATTACAACAAGTTCTAGTTTTGATCATCTGATAATAAAGAATAATATTACTATCCTTGGTCTTAAACATAGAACTTAATTTATTGTATAAATTGTATCACCTCTGGTTCTAAATAAAAAAAAAAAAAGTTGACTTTTGTTGAAGAGATTAAGGAAATTAAATAAGTTACTTAATTATATCATATATGTATCCTTAGATTATATATTAATTTATTAGTTAAACTAATTAGTTTGAAGAAAAAAATAAAAATACTTTAAAGTAATTTAATTAGTTTATTTAATTTTCTAAAAAGAGTCAATTTTATTTTATAATTAAGGCCAAAAGAAATACTACAAATTAAATCCTATATTTAAAACAGAAGGGGTAATATGTAGGTACCTAGCTAGTTGTCTTTAGGAGGAAAATGATGAAGTGCGTGTTTGGATTAGCGGTGGAGAAGGAGCTTTTTTTACAGATGGACTTTTAAAAAAGTTAGATAGAAAAAAAGTTAAATTGTATATGTGATTTGTGTTTAGATTAGCGGTGGCAGAAGTGACTTTTTTTTTAACCTTAAACCTGTTTGGATTAGTGTTTAAAAAGCCCGTTTAGATAGAAAATTACTGAAAAGGGCATGAATACTATATATATATATATATATATATATATATATATTATTTATATATATTATGATAATTGAAGTGAAAAATTATAAATAAAATTTTATAAAATAAAATAAATTCAATTATTATTAAAAAAGTATAAACTAAAGCACTTAATTAAAAATTGATAAATCTATATTAAACAACAACATTGATCCTAGGCTCAATATTTTTTGAATTGCTAATTTCTTTCTAGTGGCTCAAATATCCAGATTTTAGGAAAAATAATTAGAAAAAGCGAAAACATGTTTTTTCGTCAATAATAGCTAAATGAATATGGTTTGAGGGTACAAGGCGTAAGAAAAAATTAGAAGATGGCCCACTAGTCAAAATCAATGTCTCTGCCCCACACCCAAATCACCTTCTTCAATCTTCATCCTCCGCGAGAAGCACCTGAGAGTAACTTCTTTAAGAAGCTATGTTTTTTCCAGAAGTTTAGTGTCACCAGACGCGAACCCAAACGGCTCCATGTGTGTCAACTGCGCTTTTGGGAGGCAACTGGGCTTTTGGGAGCTCCAGACGCCTTCCCAAACAGACCCGAAGGCAGCTCACTTATGGCAAAGCAAGGAGGGACCTTCTTCTCTGCCAAGAGACCCACATGAAGATCTAAAAAGCTTATGGCGTCCATAATGACTGGTTGCATATGTAATAGTATTTTCATTGTCTGAATGATATATCAGCTAAAAAACACCTGCATATATACTCTTCCTCCCATCCTTAATATTAGATATATTTAAGAAGTTTATCTTAGTCCTAAATATAATACTTATTTTTCATATTTGTCAATGTTTTATTAATTTACCATTATTGATGCACCTCAACCATAATCAATGAGGAGAAACAATGAGGGAATTAAGGAAGAACTAGAGTGTTTTAAAAAATACATATTATATTAACGAACTTAACCAACCCCGGATTCTTGATTAACAACTCCCCTTTCGTATTTCACAACTTCCTCATTTAAGTTTCAAGGCTAATAACAACACCTCTTTTTTTTATTAACAATACTCGCTCTTAATTAACAACTCCAAATTATTGATTAACAACTCCATATTCTTGATTAACAACTCCAGTTTCATCTTTTTACTTTCACAATAACAACAACTGTCTTGTTATTAACAACATCATATTCTACATTAATAACTCCAATTTCTTGTTTCACAACTTCGTAATTTAAGTTTCAGGGCCAATAACAACACCTCTTTCTTTATTAACAACACTATATTTTTGAGATTCGAATATATGGAAGAATAAAGCGGAGTTGTTAATCAAGAATTTGGAGTTGTTAATAACAAGACCATTGTTGTTATTGTGAAAAAGAAGAAGATGAAACTAAAGTTGTTAATCAAGAATACGGAGTTATTAAACAAGAATATGGAATTGTTAATTAAGAACAGCGTGTTGTTATTTATGAAGTGGCAAGAATGAGGGCTGAAGGGTAAAATCGTCTTTTGGCGCCGCCCGCACTGTTCATCCGTACTGATATTGGACTGATCCGGATTTTTCAATTTTAATACACTGAATAGGGATTTCCCTATTTCTAATGTATTTTAGAGGGATTTTCCCTAACTCAAATAACCAATACCAATGCAAACAAATGAAATCTAGTTAAATTATTCATCTAGTCCATTTCATTTCTATTTTTAATCCAGTCTCCATATGTACTATAAATACTAATTTAGTATCTCTTAATTTTTATTAAAATATAATTGAATATTATAAATTCATATAAATAACTATATATTATTAAAGTATATTTATAATCATAAAACTCAAGTCAAATTCTCCCTCTCCTGTAGGGGCCAGCTGATGAATAATTTGTCCTCTACAAATTAACAAAAGATCAACCAGTATACAGCGTAATTCTCTTCCAAATGATCTTGTAGTCTAGGACATGAAAGGAGGTTGTGGGTGCGATCTGCTTGTAACATTAGGCCGGTAGTATCTGCTCCTCTAAATACTCCTTTCGGTCCTAATTATAAGATAAAGTTGACTTTTTTGGAGCAATTAAGAAAGCCAATTAAATTACTTTAAAGTGTTTATATTTTTAGTATCCTTAGATTATATATTAGTTTATTAGTCAAATTAAGTAGTTTGAAGAAAAAAATAAAAATAAAAATACTATAAAGTAATTTAATTGACTTCCTTAATTTCTGAAAAAAAGTCAATTTTATCTTATAATTAGGACCGGAGGGAGTAATTAAATAAAAAACTGTAATCTTTATGGAATTTTCTGCCAACAAAATTGGGGAGTTATCATGGGGTGCTGGTCAATTCCACTTCAATATTACCTATCAATTCAATTACGCTGGTTTGACCCCTAACCTGTATGTGAATTGTGAAGCATCCGTGATATCACAGATAAATATATATAAACCAATAACCCTTCAAAGCATACTAACTTTTATTCCTCCTCCATTAAAGATTCCAAACTTCCATATCCACAATCCTTGGATTCCAACAAAAAAAACAAGTGCAAGAGAGATTAATGGCTCACAATGGAAATGGGGATACAATAGAAACTGGGTTTGATGATGTTGGGGAAGATGAACAAGTGCAAAACCAGAAGGACATGAAGTTTAAAGAAGAAGAGGTTTCATTGGAGAGAGCGTTTATGGGCCAGGTGGTGCTGCCATGGACGAAGCAGCTAACATTAAGAGCCCTAGCTGTTAGTTTATGTCTGAGCATACTGTTCAGTTTCATAGTGATGAAGCTGAATCTCACCACTGGGATTATTCCTTCCCTCAACGTCTCTGCTGGTCTTCTGGGTTTCTTCTTCGTCAAGACATGGACTAAGTTATTGGACAAGTCTGGCATGTTGAGACAGCCATTTACCAGACAGGAAAACACAGTCATACAGACTTGTGTTGTTGCTTCCTCTGGCATTGCCTTCAGTGGTATACTTTCTTTCATTCTATCTATCTTATCAATACTTCATCTTGTTAATCTTTGGAAGAGAATAAGTTAATGGGTTTAATTGCATCTTAGTAGCACTTAGTATCCTAGATTAATTTATGGTTCATCTAGTACCGTAAAATATTTTTCTAGTGGCACTCAGTATTTTAAGTATCTTTCTAGTCATTTTTTGTGTATTTAGCATGCTAAAATATTTTTCCAATAGCACTTAGTATCTTAAGTTTAAGGTGCTCATTTTTGTTGAGAAAAATGTTTTAAGGGCAAAATTGCACAAAAAATATTATAGGATACCATGTGTTACTGAAAAAAATATTTTAAAGTACTGAATGAACTAGAAATTAGTTTAGGATATTGAGTGGTACCAGGAAAATATTTCAAAATGTTGGATACGTCTTAATCCTATAAGTTAATTTGCTGTAGTCTTCAATGAACGGGAGGCTTTGGAAACTACGTCCTCGGAATGAGTGAACTTGTAGCCAATCAAACTTTGGACAAGAGTGACTTCAAAAACCCATCCTTATGATGGATTATAGGATTTCTCTTTGTTGTCAGCTTCATTGGCCTTTTCTCAGTCCTACCCGAGGAAGGTATGATTCATCCTTTGACATCTGAATTCATTATGCATAATGATTCTTACATGTACTGATGCTTATATAACAATATTGATTTGTTATATTTGTGTCACTGGTTGCAGATTATGATTATTAACTTCAAGTTGACATATCCAAGTGGTACTGCAACTGCTCATCTTATAAACAGCTTCCACACTCTTGAAGGAGCTAGGCTAGCAAAGCAAGGCATTGTAATGAACTATTAATGGTTTAGATTTAGACATAAAAATTATCAACCGATATATATATATATATATATATATTCATGTTCTACCCTCAGGAAGCAGGTAAAAGAGTTGGGGAAATTCTTCACTCTTAGTTTCCTATGGGGTTTTTTTCAATGGTTCTATACTGCTGCTGCTGGTTGTGGATTTGAAGCCTTCCCTTCTCTAGGCCTCAACGCGTATCAGTACAGGTATGTTGTTACATATCTATCTTCAAATGTTTATCACTCTCTATAAATAACCATTCACTATTTTCTTTTTCAGGTTTTATTTTGATTTCTCTACAATCTATGTTGGAGTGGGAATGATTTGCCCATATATCCTAAATGTGTCAGTGCTCCTTAGAGGAATTCTTTCCTGGGGAATAATGTGGCCTCTCATAGAAAAGAAAGAAGGCCAGTGGTACCCTCCCAACCTTGATGACACTGACATGAATAGTATTCAAGGTTACAACGTTTGTTTCTTTTGATCAAGCAAAACGGGTAGAAGAAAACCAAATAGAACACTCAATGAGATTATTGAATAGAACCTCTTGGTTAACAATTTATCTAAAGATTTTGTTGTTGATAGAACTCAATGACGTCATGTGATTTATATATCTAACCTCACCTAGTGGGATAAGGCTTGTTATTGTTGTTTACATGTTTTTTATAGGCTTGAATTTGCTTGCCTTTCTCCTTAATTTCAGGTATTTATAGCCACAGCATTGATCCTAGGAGATGGTTTATATAACTTATTCAAGGTTCTAGGTCATACTTTCATTGGTATATACAAACAAATCAGAGACAGACCAAGAGAGAATGTTCTTCCTGTTGCAGACCAGAACTCATCCTCATCACTTGCACAACTTTCCTACGATGATCAACGCCGAATCCAATTCTTTCTCAAAGATCAAATGCCCACATATTTTGCAGTAGGAGGCTATGTGGCAATTGCTGCCATCTCCATAATCACAGTCCCACACATCTTTCCCCAACTGAAATGGTACCACATACTGGTGATCTACCTGTTTGCTCCTTCATTAGCATTCTGCAATGCATATGGATGTGGACTAACAGACTGGTCTCTAGCATCCGCTTATGTAAAGCTTGCCATTTTCTCCATCAGAGCTTGGGCTGGTGCTTCACACGGTGGTGTTCTTGCTGGCCTAGCAGGTTGTGGAGTGATGATGAACATAGTCTCAACAGCCTCAGACTTGATGCAGGATTTCAAAACAGGATATCTCACACTGTCAACACCAAGATCCATGTTCCTAAGCCAAATTATAGGCACAACAATGGGTTGTGTGATCTCACCTTGTGTCTTCTAGGTTTTCTACAGGGCTTTTAAAGACCTTGGAACACCTCAAAGTGAGTATCCCGCTCCTTATGCAATAGTGTACAGAAAAATGGCCTTATTGGGTGTAGAAGGCTTCTCTTCTCTTCCAAAGCACTGTCTTTTGTTCTGCTATATTTTCTTTGGTTCTGCCATTGTTATAAACTTGATTAAGGACTTGATGGGTAAGAAGAGAGGTTGGTTCATAGCACTTCCAATGGCTATGGACATTCCTTTCTATATAGGGCCATATTTTGCCATTGACATGTGTGTTGGAAGTCTGATGCTTTTTGTGTGGGAGAAGATGAACAAGGCCAAAGCAGATGCTTTTGCTTCTGCTGTAGCTTCTGGGTTGATATGTGGTGATGGAATATGGACACTTCCTGCTTCAATACTTGCCCTTGCCGGAGTTAAGCCTCCAATTTGCATGAAGTTCTTGTCAAGAACAACAAATGCTAGGGTTGATTCTTTTTTAGGTTCTTGAGGCAAAAAAAGTCTCAAGTTGTAACTACTTAGTGTACATAGCTATCATATTAACATGTTCTGGTTTTTAAAGTTTCTTGCTTGCCATTCACCTGTATGATGAGCTAAAGTTAATTGATTGGCCAAAATATTCATCTTCAACTCTGCCACCAAACTCTCATCCAAAGAGGCTTGTTTCTATAAAGATGAATCATAGCCGCATCAAGCATTTGTGGAAGGGAGTTAAGGTTTGAAATTTCTGTTTCTGCAATTCAACTTTGCTACATATAATTGCAATGAAAATTGAAAAAGATGTTCTTAGAAGTAATATCTCCCATATGAAAATCAATCTATTTGGGTATGTTTTGCTTTCTTAAAACGACAACCACTTCCCCGCTTGTCCAGATTCTCATCCTTCCTCTTTGTTGTCCCATCCATTACCTCTCTTCTTTTAGCTTCCACACGACTTTTTCTTCTCTCTCTTTTTCAGTTCCCACTTAATTACGAACAAATGTTATCATTAATCTCATTTGCATCACATAATCTTATATCTAACCTATCTCATTAGCAAATATATTTAGCTTAACTCTTCACCATTCATTTTATTTGTTTATTCCTCGTATTTTCAGCACATTCCAACTTAATGCTCACAAAACATGTTCATAATTTATTTTTATAATATAGATTTAAAATATTAAACTTGAACTTAATATAACCAAATATATTTTGGCTTAAACTCTTGTGATCAACTTGCCAACTAGCGTCAAGACTTGGTTTTGTTTTAATTATTTTATTAATAAAATATTAAAATCTCTAAAAATCTATCAACAAGATACCATTGACTCACTACTCTGCCATACATAGTTATCTCGTTGAGTCGTTGTGATCACATGAATAAGCATCGTGCCGAGAATAAAAAGCTAAAAACAAAGCAATCATATTTAAAAAATAATTTTATCACTAAGAATATTTAATCATATGTTTAAATATATATCCCCTGCTGCTTTCATAAGAGCATTGTACCAACCGGGTCTTC
Source organism: Inga laurina (assembly GCA_963855925.1). Classification (NCBI taxonomy): domain Eukaryota; kingdom Viridiplantae; phylum Streptophyta; class Magnoliopsida; order Fabales; family Fabaceae; genus Inga; species Inga laurina. The sequence continues at coordinate 10,149,839 of OY979702.1, forward strand.
TGCAACAACGGCTGATTTATTTGACTCTTAAATATTATTGAAGTGACATTGTTATTTTTCTATTTGTGTATTCTCTACCAGATTCTGTTTGTGATATTATAGTTGAAATTCGGATCACTCAACGGAACCTGAGATGCACCCCAAAGTTCATAAATTAAATTCTGAATGAACGAACCATGAAGCATGAAAGAACACAAAGTCATGCTCTGAACAAAAATTTTTCACTAGAAACAAATGCATAGTCAAACATAGGTCTTGAACAATATTTCCTCAACACCATTTAGGACATTGAACCATCCAACAACTTTAATTGGAAATAAACAAGAATTTGCTAGCCCTCAAAGAAATTTCAACATTTATACAACAAGTATAGCATAAATTGTGACCAGTGTATCAACCTTATTTTATCATTTTAAAAGGCCTCCACCAATCATTTCGTGAATAAGTTTTTCAGCCTTCGCATTCTTGCTTTTTGCTAAAAGAGCATGAAGAAGTGTTTTGTATGATACCAGATCAGGGGGACAGCCATTTGCTCTCATTTTTGGAAGTAAGGTCATAGCTTCATCAAACAAGCCTTTTCTACAAAGCCCACTGATCATAATGTTATATGTGTAGACATCTACACAATAGCCACTGACCAAAAGGTACTGAAAAATATATCGAGCATCATTTAGTCTACCACCTTTGCACAAGCCATCGATAAATATATTGTATGTGTACACATCAGGTTGAATTCTCTGGGCAACCATTTGCCTAAATAATGCAATCCCCTGATCAAGATTTTGACTTTTGCAAAATGAATCTAACAAAATATTATAGGTGACTTTATTAGGGGTCTGACCACTTTCTTGCATCTCATAAACAAGATCTCGCACATCTGACATTCTCCCCAATTTGCACAAGCCATCAATAAGAGAACTATAAGTTATCATATTAGGAACCAAGCTTTTATGACACATTTCTCTAAGGAGATCCAAAGCCACATCGACCATTTTAATCTTACAAAATCCGTTGATCAGTATACTATAACTAACTACATTAGCTACTAAACCACTTTGAACCATCTTATTGAATACTTCCTTTGACTCACTCACATTATTCATCCTACAGTATCCTTCCATTAAAGAACTGTAAGTTACCACATCAGGTCTCTCACCCCATTTCATCATCCTAGCAAACACTGTTTGGGCTTCTATAATCTTCCCTTCTTTACAAAACGCATCAATGAAAATATTAAAGGTATAAACATCTGGTTTGATGCTTTTCAATGCCATTTCATGGAGCAAGTTGATAGCCTCTTCCCACTGTCCCATGATGCAACAGCCACGGATTAGGGAAGTATAAGTAATAATACTTGGCAGAATTCCTTGATCAATCATTGTTAAAAACAGATCATGTGCCTCAATGACATGTCCACATTTGCAAAGACTATCTATGATAGTATTGTACATGACTACATCCGACTTAATTCCTTTCCTCCCCATCATATGGACCAATTTAATGGCAGACCTTATTTTCCCTACTTTACACATTCCATTTATTAAAGTTCCATAACTATATCCATCCAATTGAAATCCTTTAGCTATTAAATCATCGTAAAAGTCTAGTGCTTCCCCAACCCTGTTACTAACACAGAGCCCTTTCAATATTGTATTCAAAGTTATCGTGTCAGGTTGAAGACCCATCTTGAGAATCCTCCCCAATGTTGAGAAAGCAGAATTCGTCTGACCAATATTGCAGTAACAGTTTATCAAGATGTTCAGTGTAATTAAAGAAGGTGTAAATCCCTTTAAGTCCCCTTGTGCAAACAATGAGATCGCAATTCGATTGTGTTTAGCCTTGGCAATGGATCCTAGAATCTTATTAATTTGGATGATGGAAGGTGGGGGAAGCATATGGAGTAAGCGATTGAATGAGGCGACGGCGTCGTTGATGTCGAATGCATTTAAGGTTTGGGAATGAGCAAAGAACTTAGGATTGAGGGAATAACAGAAAGAGGGAAGCAAGAGAGACGAAGAAGGTGAAAGAAAGTTTATGGAAAAAGCATACCTTGAAACAGGAGGAAAACAGAGGAGATGACGCATGGCTAAGCAGATGAGGCACAAGCACGGCGAACTCCGCAGCTTCGAATCGATAAGTCGATGCAGAGAGAGAAGAAGGAATCAAGGGTTTATTTTGGCAATGGAACGAAGCTCGTTAATGGTACCATCCAAACGGACCGTTTCTGGCGTATCTTATTGTTGTCCGTTTGATCCCATCTTTAGAGTTTATACATTCTTTCATTTCCATGAGACAATAGGATCCGAGAAAATCAAACAGTGACAATTTTAAAAATTATCATATTCCGTTGAGGGTAATTCTCCTCAGATATTTTTTTTTGTTTTTTATGTTATGTGTTTAGTGTAGTTTGTAGGAAAACTATCACATTAATCTGTGTTAAGGTGTGATTTTGTCTCGGAAATAATTACTAAAGAGTACCGGGTATCCTAAAATTATTCAAGACATAATTTTGCATCGAATGTATTAAAAAATAAGCAAATTCACTATAACCATTAAAAAAACAAACATGAAATATTAAAAAGTTAACGTTGACCTTTAATATTTTTAACATCAAAAGAGAAAATTATTATATTTTGGTTACTTAATTGCTTTTCGAAAAACTTTCAAATACCCATCACTTTTGAGTAGTTACTTTTGGCAAAAAATTGCACCTTAGCCCTACTAATTTTTTCCTCTTATCATCTACCTTGCTATATATTACTCAATTTTCTAAATAATTAATGTGTCAATATTTTGTTGTGTTAATTTGCTTGTGCGTTGGTGTGCGATGATCATGAAGTCATATGTGATGTGGAATTTGCGCTAGCCATTTTTATATACTCTTTCCCGCCTTTAATATAAGGTCCACCTTTAGTTCATTTTTTTTATTAAAATGGGTCTTATAATAAGGATTAGAGGGAGAAATATATTCGACATTTTATAGAAAAAAAATCTCTCTATGTATAATATAGGGAACATGACATAAAAACAACGTCAAAAATACAAAAGTTGTTAATAGTAGAAGAAATATAACAAAAAGCTATGCAAAAATTATGAATGACCTGGAAGAGTAGTTTTGTTATTTGGTAAATAAAAGTTTTTAATAACTAATTATATGTAGTAAATAGCTATATAAAAATTGTGAATGACATAAAAGAGTGACTTTTTACATAGTATATAAAAGTTCTTAATAACTAATGAAACGTAATAAATAAGTATGCAAAATTTATAAATGACTTGAAAGAGTGTCTTTATTACTTGGTAAACAAAAGTTATTAATAGTTAATAAAATGTAGCGAATGACTATACATAGTTGCTTGCGTCTATTGCATGAAGGAGTGGAGAATGATAGACTTAAACACAAGATCTTCCAAAGAGGATGAAGAGCTTGTTATGTCTAAAGAGGATCGGATGGCTCCTTAACATCTCAAAAGCAAGCAACATGTGATGAGATTGTCCGAGAGATAGTGTTGGAGAGATCAATGAGGTCTAGTTATTAATATTCTATAACTAGGATCTTGAGATTTTTTATTCTCACAAGGAAGCATTGCTATGTGCGAATTATTTAGCCAAAATAGCCTAAGAAACGAACAATGAGTTGACCATAATTTAGGTTCCTAGCTTTTTGTTCTAATCAAATATTAACTGATATACTTAGTTGTGAGGTCGTAGTACTCATGTAATTTCATCAAGACTAGTTCTTGCCAATTGTGGTCAAAAAGAGAAAGAAAAAACAGAGTTGTGATTAACCTGCAAAAGTAGGCTTGTTACTTGCTAAACAAAAGTTATTAAGAGTAAATCATATGTAGTGAGTAGCAATACAAAATTAGTGAGTGAGCTGCAATCAAAACTAAGGAATTAGCTTGTATAATTTTTTGCATTATGCTAAATGATAATCATTTGCTTAGAAGTTACCGATTATTTTTAGCATACAAGTGCTGGTAGGATCAAACCTCACGTTCACCACTTTGCAGGGGAAAACTTCAAAACTCAAATTGCTTCAACTATTATATGTGTTTGCTTCATAACCCTTTTTGTTTTCCTAGTCTCACAGAGAAAGTGTTTTTTATTGTCTTCAGATTTTTCACCAATAAATCAAATATATCACTCTAAACTAATCTTTCCTAAAAGTTAATTTAGTATTTGGTATTACGTGAAATTTTAACCCCCATAGTTAAAACGTGAGGCAGTATATTTTAGTTCTCTTATTTTTTTATAATATCATTTTGCCTTTTATAAAGAAAAGAGAACACAATATTTTTATTAAAAATAGTTTCGCATGTTTATCATAAATATATATTTTTTAAAAACTTTTAAAAAATGTCAAATTTTTAGGGGGGAAAATCTATTCCAAGAAGCAATTGCTCATTTTAGAAAATGAAAAGATTCATTTGCAATTGAAAAAATTAAGTGACTATTGAAAATATAAATAGATATTTTTCATTAGAAATTAGAACAGATGCCTCCTGTCTTAATTTATGCTAAACTTTGCCCTTCAGGGTGGATGGCTTCAAGGTCAATGGTTAATGGTCAGTAGTATAGTGTAAATCAAAATGTCAAACAAAGGTGTTATCATAAGACTCTTGTGTAACTACGAACTAGAACAAGAACTCTATTGGTTCCATCAAAGAAAATGCCACAAGTTACAGCAAACTAACATCTCAATCTTCCACATACAAGTTTTCCATGGAGACATCTTAAAAGAAAAAGATCGCTATCAAATAAAAAAAAATGACATTACAACGTGAAGCAACCAGCTCTTGGCTAGGCAAGCAAGTATGAATAAGGAAAATCAACAGATTGAACAGAAATTACAAACATGAAAACTACTAGCAAAAAGATTAAAATTTATCGTTGAGAATATCGTTGAGATGGAATATCGTTGAGAATGAGATGAGTGATAAGTCAAATTTCAACTAGTTTTACTGAGTGGTGTGTGGATTATAACAGTGCAAATTTCAGACTGAAACATGCAAGTGCAGAAATATCAAAATGTGAAGAACTGAAAGAGGGGGTTGAAGGTAAACAGGAAAATGGAATATGGAAACAGCTGGGAGATTTGGAAGAAACGAGAGAGAGAGAGAGAGAGTATATTGTATAGTGTATAGAAACAATTTGACCAAGGTCCAATGATTGTTAGGTTATTAAAATTATATCTGATCTAACCTCACAATCTAGTTGCCTAATTCAAATCACCAACATTTGGTAAAAAAATCTCTATGGGGGATTGATTACCTTACTATTAAAAGCATGTTATCCCTTCCAACATAATTGACTCCTCATATCTCATTTCCCCTTTCTCTAATTGCTAATCTTAAACAAACTGGCCCTTAACTCCTTACACAATCTAGAATGGAGTATTGGTAGGGCAATCAGATTCTATTTTCTTTGTTGCCTCATGAACTTCTGATGTGGTCCATAAAATAATGCAAGGAATTATCAACTCAATTTATGAAATCAAAGAAAAATATATTACAGCTGCAACTCTAATTTAAGAGCGAAAACAAGATACCAAAAAGGTTATAAGTCAAAAACAGAATAAAGAAAGACAAAGTCATGTTGGAATACATGTTATTCACTAACAAACACATAATCAAAATAAACATGTCAAACATATTGCTGGAACAAAATTTCTTTAACAGCATTTACTTCACAATATAATCAAGCAATTTTAGTGGTACGTGTAAACATTTAGATGATAATCAAGCAAAATTTCTTCAGCTAGTGCTTCCAAACTTATTTTATCATTTTAGAAGACCACCACCAATCATTTCACCTAGAAGCTTCTCAGCCTTATGATTTTCTCTTTTCTCCAAAAGAGCTTCAACAAGTGTTTTATATGTTACTAAATTAGGGAGCCAGCCACTCGCCTGCATTCTTCGGAGTAAGGACATCGCTTCATCAAACAAGCCTTTTCTACAAAGCCCGTTGATCATGACGTTATATGTGTAGACATTTAGATGATAGCCACTAGTCAAAAGGTATTGAAAAATCTCTCTAGCATCATTTAGTCTACCACCTTTGCACAAGCCATCCATAAGTATATTGTATGTGTACACATCAGGTCGAATTCTCTGGGCAACCATTTGCCTAAATAATGCAATCCCCTGATCAAGATTGTGACTTTTGCAAAATGAATCTAACAAAATATTATAGGTGACTGTATCAGGGGTCTGACCACTTTCTTGCATCTCATTGACAAGATCTCGCACATCTGACATTCTCCCTAATTTGCACAAGCCATCAATAAGAGAACTATAAGTTATCACATCAGGAACCAAGCTTTTATGATGCATTTCTCTAAGGAGATCTAAAGCCGCATCGACCATTTTAATCTTACAAAACCCGTTGATCAATATACTATAACTAATTACATTAGCTACTAAACCACTTTGAACCATCTTATTGAATACTTCCTTTGACTCACTCATATTATTCATCCTACAGTATCCTTCCATTAAAGAATTGTAAGTTACCACATCAGGTCTCTCACCCCATTTCATCGTCCTAGCAAACATTGTTTGGGCTTCTATAATCTTCCCTTCTTTACAAAACGCATCAATGAAAATACTAAAGGTATAAACATTTGGTTTGATGCTTTTCAATGCCATTTCATGGAGCAAGTCGATAGCCTCTTTCCACTGTCCCATGATGCAACAGCCATAGATTAGGGAATTATAAGTAATAATACTTGGCAGAATTCCTTGATCAATCATTGTTAAAAACAGTTCATGCGCCTCAATGACATGTCCACATTTGCAAAGACTATCTATGATAGTACTGTACATGATTACATTAGGCTTCATTCCCTTCTTTTTCATCAGATGGACCAATTTAATGGCAGAACTTATTTTCCCTACTTTACACAGTCCACTGATCAGGGTGCCATAACTAATTTCATCAAATTGAAATCCTTTAGCAGTTAAGTCATCGTAAAAGTCTAGTGATTCCCCAACCTTGTTACTAACACAGAGTCCTTTTAATAAAGTGGTCAAGGTTATGGTATCTGGTTGAAGACCCATCTTGAGAATCTTCCCCAATGTGGAGAAAGCAGAGTTCATCTGTCCAATATTGCAGTAACAGTTTATCAAGATGCTCAGTGTAACTAAATCAGGTGTAAACCCCTTGAACTCAGCTTGTGCAAACAATGAAATCCCAATTCGGTATTGTTTAGTCTTGGCAATTGAACCTAAAATCTTGTTAATTTGAATGATGGAAGGCCGGGGATGCATATGTAGCAAGCGAGTGAATGAAGCGACGGCGTCGTCGATGTTGATAGCATTTAAGGTTTGGGAATGAGCAAAGAACTTGGGATTGAGGGAATAACAGAAAGAGGGAAGCAAGAGAGACGAATAAGGTGGATGAAAGTGAGCAATTTTGGGAAATGCGTACCTTGAAAGTGGACGAAAATGGTGGAGATGAGGCATGGCTAAACAGATGATGCACGATCACGGCGAACTTCAACGGCTCCGAATGGAAGTCGATGCAGAGAAGGAGGATTCAACTTTCAAGGGTTTTCCGTTTTTCTTCCCCAGAGCTTTTCCCTGGACGGTAATGGTACCATCCAAACGCATCGTTTCAGTTAATTTGCTGCAGCATGGTTGACGTGTCGTAATGTGGTCCGTTAGATCCAATTTTGAGACATTTAGGCATTCTTTCAATTCCAGGTTTTGATTCATTCATTTAAGGGCGCTTTTTATTAAAAAAAATAGTTTATATAAAATCATATGATCCATAGTACTGTTACATCCGATTTAGAAATTATCATATTCAATTAGTTGGAGCCTTGGAGGTAATTCTCCTAAGATGATTTTATTTTCATTTTGTATTATGTATTTATTATACTTTTTACTAATAAAACTACCATATAAACTTTTATATATTTTGAGTGACATTAGCTTTCTATATATATTGTTTAACTTAGGTTTAATATATTCTTTGGTTTATCAATGTACCCTCATTTTAGCTTTAGTCTTTCAAGTTTCAAACTATACGTTTTAGTTTTTATTAAATTATAAGGATCAATGTTTTAAACAAACTAAAACTTAAGAGGTCAAAATCTAGAGCTTGAAACTTAAGAGACCAAAATCAAAATGATAGACTTAAGGGGCTAAAACTCACATTAACCCTTTAAAATATGATAAGGAATTTGTGGTTATACATATATATGTGTGTGTGTGTGTTTGTATATTAATGCATATGTTCTCAACATGGATTATGTGTATATATTGCTCAATCATCATAGAGCTTTCTCCAGGGAAAAAAAAAATTAGAAGAGGTCTCTAAAAATATTGGAAACTTCACCTGAAGTACCATTAATTATATCACCAAATGAAATGATTAAGTAATTAATATGTGACTGTTTATCTAATTTCGGATTCTCTTCACTAATATTTTCCTCATATTATAATAATCAATTTTCTAAATAATTAATGTGTTCATGTTCTGTTGTGTTTATTTACTTCCTTGTTCATAATATGACCCAGTACCTCGATCGGTCCAGTGACCGGTCCGGGTTTCAGAATCTTAGATATTTGTGCTCACCATTTTTATATCCTCTCTCTAGTTACGCTTGGTTTTCTAAGTTTCAAACAAGTTAAAATAAATAAATGAGACCCATATTTGGTCAACATAAATTAGGCCCATCGACTACAAAGTGTTTACAACTTTTGTTTAGTTATTTACCACACCTCATTAGCTATTTACTTAAAAAAAATTTGTTAAACAAAAGTTATTAATAGTTAAAAAATATAGTGAATATATAGCTATATATAAACTGTGAATGACTATGGGAGTGTTTGTTTCGACTTTTATGAGGTGCTTAACTTAAATAAGTCACACTTTGACTTAAAGAAAAAAGTTTTCATGTTTGGTTGGGCGACGAATGAATGGTTTTTTGGTTGCTTTTAAGCAACTTTTAAATAAGCCTAGTATTGTTGCTTTTTTTTTTTTTGACTGTTAGGGAATAAGCCTAGTATTCATTTTTTGAATAAGCCTAGTATTAATATACCGACCTAATAATTAATATATCGTTATTTAAATAAGCCTAGTTTTCATTTTTTGACTGCGAGTGAAGAGTGTGCAAATAACTGTTATCTAGATGGGTTAGCAGCACCAAACTTTTGAGTATGTGCCTTGTGGTAACACTGTCGTCATTGGATGGTTTGGATCAATTTATCACCAAGAATGCCACTTTAACAAATGCATATTCCCAGGTCCCATTTGGTAATTAAGTTGTCAATGAATTCATTTTCCATAGTTAGTCCTTCATTTTTTCATTTTTCATACTTTTATGAAGATAAAATTTTTTTCTTAAATAAAACAAAAGCCACTTATGCAAAAGCCAAACCAAACATCTTTCACTTTTACATAAGTTACTTTAAGTTACTTATCCAATCGCTCAACCAAACACTCATCATTTTACCCAATCTTACTTTTTTCCAATTTTCAGATTCCATAAGTCTAAGCAAAAATAAGTCACTTATCCAATCGCTCAACCAAACATACCCTATATAGAGTGGCATTGTTACTTGATAAATCAAAATTGTTAATAACAAATGAAATACAGTGAATAGCTCTACAAAAATTATGAATGGGTTACAGTTAAAACTAATTAAGAAGTTAACTTATATAATGTTTTGCACTATATTGAGTTAGTGATAGAAAATCATTGGTGGCTCAACGATCACTTACATTTTTGGTATGCGAGTGGTGGGGGAATATCCCACCTGCACCACTTATCCAAAAAATTCCTCCGTAGACGATTGGCGTCGCAGGTCCTAGAGAGTTTGTGGACTTTCTTTTTTTTAAGTAATGGCCATTTTTGTCTTTTTGCTTGAATTGTCAGACCCTAAGGCTATGTTTGGTTTAAGGTGAGGGGTGGGAGGGAATGAAAAGATGGGTAAATTACTTTTTGAGTTGAAAGAGTTTAAATTTTGGGCGAGAATCCAAAATTTAAGAAGAATGATGAAGTAAATTTTGGGCGGGAACCCAAAATTTAAAAAAATGACAGGGTAAATTTTGGGTTTATTTTATTCAAAATTATAATTGCTCTCCCCTCCCTCCTCTACCCTCCCCTCAAACCAACACACCCTAGGGTGTGTTGGTTTGAGGGGAGGGTAGGGGAGAGAGGGGAGGGGAGGAGGGTAAATGACAATTTTGGATGGAAAAAATCTAAAATTTACCCTCTTAGTCTTTTAAATTTTGGATTCCCGCTCAAAATTTACCCTCTCATTCCTTTTAAATTTTGAGTTCCTACCCAAAATTTAAATACCTTAAACCCAAAAAAGTAATTTAACCCCTATCCCCTCCCCTCAAACCAAACACACCCTAAAAGTTGGATCCGGCTGCGGTCTTTTTCTCAGAAAGAAAAGGATGTTCATTTTCTTTCTGCGAGTCGTCAGATTGAGATTTTAATAGTTTAGATTTAATTTATTTTTATAATAATATTTTTAATATATTAATATAATAATAATATTTTTATAATATATTAAATTTGGACTGTTGAGATCTCAATCTAACGACTTACAGAAAAAAAAGGACACTCTTTTTCTTCTAAGAAAAGGACCAAAGCCATTTCCCTAAAAGTTGGAGGGGTGACTTTCAAAATCCTATTTTAGGACATCACATCTCAAGGATTATACAAATTCCGGTGTCCTTATCTTTTTTTTTATATTTTTAAAGTTCTTTTTCTCTCATTCTCCTTAAAATATATGTATATGTTTACTTGTTTTTTTTTTTCTAATGACAATATATAAACTTGTTATTCCAGAAGTTAAGCTATGGTTTTTGCGATTAAAATTTAAAAACTACTTCAAAACTCAAATTGCTTCAACTATTATTATTCAAGGGATAAACTAGAGTTATTTGTTTTTGCTTCATAACCCTTCTTGTTTTCTTAGTCTAGTGGCAGGGTTTAGACAGTCACAGAAAAAGTGTTTTGATTGTCTTTGAAATTTTTAAGCAATAAACCAAATAAATTTTTTTAATCAAACAACAACAACAAAAAAAAAAAGGCCTTATCTGATTAGGTGCGATTGGCTACATGGATCGCATGACGTCGTTGTACTATATCAAAAACTAAATCTTTAAATAGATTATTAACCAACAAATCCCGCTTTATAACCTTATTGAGTGTTCGCTTCGAACTTCCTCCACCTTTTTTAAGAGGACACACATGATCAACCATTTTCACTGGCGCACTCAATGACCTTCTTTGAACATGATCAAACCACCTCAAACAATTTTCTAAGATTTTCTCTTCAATAGATGTTACTCCAACTCGTTCGCGCATGTGATCATTATAAATCTTATTTTTTCTTATATGATCGCACATCCATCTCAACATTCACTACCGTATAGTATTGCTGATCTTATAGCAATTGGATAAAATGTCCCTTTTATCTTAATAGGAACTTTTTAATCACAAATAACTCCAATAACTTTTCTCAATTTATACTATTCAGTTTGAATTCTATAACTAACATTTCCGTCAATTTCCCCATTTTGTTGTATAATTGATCCCAAACATCTAAACTTAGTCATTTGTGGAATAACTCCCCCCAAGGGGTAAAAAAAAAAGACCTCAACTTCACTTCTAACGTGCCGATTTTCTTGCAATGCATATATTTTTTTCACATTTAGATTACTTTACACTTACAGAGGCTGTCTGCTTCTCTCTTCCTCAGCTAATGCCAAGTGTTGTCAACTCAATGGAGACACCTTTAAATAAAAATATCGCCATTAACCCCTTTAAATAAATAAAATGACATTACAACGTAAAGCAACTAGCTCTTGGCTAGGCAAGTAAGTCCGAGTAAGAAAACTTAACAGACTGAACAGAAACTACATACAAGAAAACAACTAGCAAAAAGATTAACAAAGGGAACATAACTCTAACAGAATGGCACTTGTACTCAGCTTGACCCCAAAAGATGGAATAGTGTTGAGGATGAGATCAGTGATAAGTCAAATTTCAATTTTCAAGTAGTTTTACTGAGTGGCGTATAGATCATATTCAATGTGAAATATTTTGCAAGAAAAGAAATATAGGAGAATAACAAGGTCACAACCAATAAAAATAATATCAGAAAAGTTTTATGACTTATCAATGACAAGTGAAAAAACAATCATTGACAAGAGAAAGAGCTACCATTAACAAGTTATGAGACATTTCTGATATTATTTTTCTTGGTTAGGACCTTCATGTTATTTTCCCACGAAAGATCAAAAGTTGAAGAACTGAAAGAGGCGGTTGAATTACCAAAAGGAGGAATATTGTTGAGAATGAGATGGGTGACAAGTCCAATTTCAACTAGTTTGACTGAATGGTGCAAGGAATATGGATTATAACAGTGCAAATTTCAAACTGAAACCTGCAACTGCAGAAATATCAAAGGTTGAAGAACTGAAAGAGGGGGTTGAAGGTAAATAGGAAAATGGAATATGGAAACAGTTAGGCGATTTGGAAGAAGAAGAGAAGAGAGAGAGAGAGACCAATTGAGTGTATAGTGTATAGAAACAATTTGACCAAGGTACAGTGATTGTTAGATTATTAAAATTATATCTGATCTTACCTCATTACCTAGTTGCCTATTTCAAATCAACAACATTTGGTAAAAAAATCTATAAGTGGGATTGATTACGTTACTGTTAAAAGCATGTTATGCCTTCCAACATAATTGATTCCTCATATCTCATTTTCCCTTTCTCTTTTTGTTAAATCTTAAACAAATTGGCCCTTAACTCCTTACACAATCTAGATGGAGTATTGGTAGGGCAATCAGATCCTATTTTCTCTGTTGCCACATGAACTTTTAATGTGGTCCATAAAATAAAGAAAGGAATTATCAACTCAATTTATGAAATCAAAGAAAGCTATATTTTAGCTGCAACTCTAATTTAAGAGCGGAAACAAGATGCCAGAGAGGTTATACGTCAAAAACAGAATAAAGAAGGACAAATTCATGTTGGAATACATGTTATTCACTAACAAACAGATAGTCAAAATAAACATGTCAAACTGGAACAAAATTTCAATAACAGCATTTACCTCACTATATTATCAAGCAATTTTAGTGGTATATGTGTAAACATTTAGATGATAATCAAGCAAATTTCTCCAACCTTATTTTATCATTTTAGAAGACCACCACCAATCATTTCACCTAGAAGCTTCTCAGCCTTATCATTCTCTCTTTTCTCCAAAAGAGCTTCAATAAGTATCATATATGTTACTGAACTGGGGAGACAGCGACTCGCCTTCATTCTTCCGAGCAAGGACATTGCTTCATCAAACAAGCCTTTTCTACTAAGCCCATTGATCATGACGGTATATATGTAGACATTTAGATGATAGCCACTAGTCAAAAGGTATTGAAAAATCTCTCTAGCATCATTTAGTCTACCACCTTTGCACAAGCCATCGATAAGTATAGTGTATGTGTACACATTTGGTTGAATTCTCTGGGCAACCATTTGCCTAAATAATGCAATCCCCTGATCAAGATTGTGACTTTTGCAAAATGAATTTAACAAAATAGTATAGGTGACTATATCAGGGGTCTGACCACTTTCTTGCATTTCATAAACAAGATCTCGCACATCTGACATTCTCCCCAATTTGCACAAGCCATCAATAAGAGAACTATAAGTTATTAAATCAGGAACCAAGCTTTTATGACACATTTCTCTAAGGATATCCAAAGCCACATCGACCATTTTAATCTTACAAAATCCGTTGATCAATATACTATAACTAACTACATTAGCTACTAAACCACTTTGAACCATTTTATTGAATACTTCCTTTGACTCACTCACATTATTCATCATACAGTATCCACCCATTAAAGAACTGTAAGTTACCACATCAGGTCTCTCACCCCATTTCATCATCCTAGCAAACACTGTTTGGGCTCCTATAATCTTCCCCTCTTTACAAAACGCATCAATGAATATATTAAAGGTATAAACATCTGGTTTGATGCTTTTCAATGCCATTTCATGGAGCAAGTTGATAGCCTCTTTCCACTGTCCCATGATGCAACAGCCATGGATTAGGGAATTATAAGTAATAATACTTGGCAGAATTCCTTGATCAATCATTGTTAAAAACAGTTCATGTGCCTCAATGACATGTCCACATTTGCAAAGACTATCTATGATAGTATTGTACATGACTACATCCGACTTAATTCCTTTCCTCCCCATCATATAGACCAATTTAATGGCAGACCTTATTTTCCCTACTTTACACAGTCCATTTATTAAAGTTCCATAACTATATCCATCCAATTGAAATCCTTTAGCTATTAAATCATCGTAAAAGTCTAGTGCTTCCCCAACCCTGTTACTAACACAGAGCCCTTTCAATATTGTATTGAAAGTTATCGTGTTAGGTTGAAGACCCATCTTGAGAATCCTCCCCAATGTTGAGAAAGCAGAATTCGTCTGACCAATATTGCAGTAACAGTTTATCAAGATGCTCAGTGTAACTAAATCAGGTGCAAACCCCTTGAACTCGGCTTGTGCAAATAATGAGATCGCAATTCGATATTGTTTAGCCTTAGCAATTGATCCTAACTGCTTTGTAATTTGGAAGATGGAAGGCGGGGGAAGCATATGGAGTAAGCGATTGAATGAGGCGACGGCGTCGTCGATGTTGAATGCATTTAAGGTTTGGGAATGAGCAAAGAACTTGGAATTGAGGGAATAACAGAAATAGGGAAGCAAGAGAGACAAAGACGGTGAAAGAAAGGGAGCAATTTTGGGGAATTCGTACCTTGAAACTGGAGGAAAATGGGGGAGAAAATGCATGGCTCAGCAGATGAGGCACGAGCACGGCGAACTCCGACAACTTCGAATCGAAGTCAATGCAGAGAAGAAGGATTCGAGGGTTTCTCTTGCCCAGTGTTTTTCCCGGGGTGTGTAAAAAGTAAAAACATTAAAAATAATGGAAACTGGTTCTGAGGGTACCATTAATTATCTCACATGATGAAATGATTAATTAATTAATATGTAACTCATTTATCTAATTTCATATTCCTTTTTTAATGACGTCTAACTTCATATTCTCTTCACTAATTTTTTTCTCTTATTATTTACTTTACCATATACCGCTCAATTTTCCAAATAATTAATGTGTTCATATTTTACTGTCTTAATTTGCTTATATGTCGGTGTGTGGTAATCGTGGATGTGGTATTTGCCCAACTATCTTTATATAGGTAAAAAGATAGAAAATAAATTTAAAATTACAAAATCTTAAATCAGATTTGATACTTAGAGTTGGTAAGAGAACAACAAAACTTAATAAGCAATTCACAACTCAATTTTTTGATAAAATCATTGATTTGGAATTTTATAATTTTAAAATTCCTTTCTTGTCTTTTTTCCTTTTATATACTCCATTTAGTCTATAGTATAAGGCTCATCTTGCAATCAGTTTTTTTATTAAAATTGGTCTTATATTAAGGATGCAAGAGTGTAATATATTTGACATTTTAAAAGAAAAAAACTGTCTATATACTTGTATAATATAGAGAAAATCACAGCAAAACAACCTTTTTTGTACCCAATAAAAAAACCAACTTCAAAAAAAAACAAAAAGTTGTTGATACGTTGAAGAAACACCGTGAATAGCCATGTAAAAATTATAAATAACATGAAAGAATGATTTTGTTACTTAGTAAATAAAAGTTGTTAATAGCTAATAAAATATAGAAAATAAAAATATAAAAGTTGTGATTAATATGAAAGAAGCCCTTCTTATTTTACAAAATGGCTTCAAGGTAAATGATCTTTGATCAGTAGAATAGTGTGAATCAGAATGTAATTACAAACTTGAACAATAACTCTATAGGCTCCACAGAGAAAATGCCACAAGTTACAGCAAAGTAACATCTCAATCTTCCAAGTTTCACCCACAAGTTTTCAACGGAGACGCCTTTGAATAAAAAGATCGCTATTAAAATTTTTTTAAACAAATGAAATTACAATGCAAAGCAACTGACTCTTGGCTAGGCAAGTATGGCTGAACAAGGAAAATTAACAAATTGATGAGATATTACAAACATGAGAACTACTAGCAAAAAGATTAATAAGGGAACATAAATCTAGCTGAATGGCACATGTTGCTAAGAGAAAAAAGGAAGTATGTGAGAATGGAAGAATGCTCAAAGGTAAGGGATGATTTAAGGATCAGATTGGCACAGTTGAAATCTGAAGAGATGAGTAGTCTATACTTTTGGAGAATAGAGCTAGGTCAGTTTGCACATGACACATTATTAAATAATTGAAGAAATCGGGTTATAAAATTTTAATAAAGACAGGATGTAAGATAAAAGATTAAGAAAAATTTTGATCCCAATTTTCTAATTTTTTAAGATCCAACTCGATAAAATTTCTCTCCCCTACCCTTTCCTCCCCCTCATACTAAACACTTGAAAAAAAACAAAAAGTTTTATTGGGGAATTGACATTGATTACCTTATTTTAAAAAGTATATTATTCCTCCTAACGTAATTGACTCCTTATATCTTATGTCCCCTTTTTTTATTGTTAAGATCACCCTCTTTTTTAATCTTAAACAAATTGGCCCTTAATTCCTTACCCAATCTAGAATGCTTATTCTGTATATGATAATGGTTCTTCTTCTTCTTCTTCTTGCCAATGGAATTCTCGGCTTCTAGACGAACTATATTCCACAAAAGCATATTCAATTACGTATCTCCCAAGTTCCCTTGTCTATGTCAAATTAATGTTGCAGACATTAGTCAGTGGCATGAGGCTATGAATTGCTCCAACAAAATGTGGCCTTATGTGGAAAATTGGTCTTTCTTTGGCTGCATTCTAGTTACGTGAAGAAACTTGATATGTCGAGTCCACTCATACATTTCTTCAAATCCAATAACTTTTGGGGTCAAGAGAGTCACAAGTTGTTTTCATCTCCACATGACTGACTTGCAATAGTCAAGAGCAAAGGGGCCACCAATGTTAGGTGCCTTCTTTACTAGACATTTTATTTATTTGAGATACCGACTCCTTCAAATTTTCTTCTTTTAAAAGCTTGAATACATACATGTTGATGTAGGCTATTATGTGATCAGCAAAGAGATAAATTAATGGATTTTAGTTCAGAGTCCTTGAAGAAGTGGAAGTATGATGTGTTTTTGAGCTTCAGAGGTGAAGATACTCGCAACAATTTCACAGGCCATCTGTACGAAGCTCTGTGTCAGAAAGGAGTATATACTTTCATAGACAATGAGGAGCTCAAGAGGGGCCAGGGGATTTCACCTGCACTTGAGAAAGCCATTGAATACTCCAAAATCTCAGTTGTGGTATTATCCAAAACCTTTGCTCTTTCTACTTCATGCTTAAATGAGGTCCTTAAGATCATTGAGGTCAAGGATTCTAAGGGGCAATTGGTTTTGCCGGTGTTTTACAACGTGGATCCTTCAGAAGTACGACATCAAAAGGGAAGCTTTGAGGAAGGATTGGTCAAACATGAAGATGGGTTAGGAAATATGGAGAAGGTGAAGAGGTGGAGGGAATCCCTATGTCACGTTGCTTCTTTATCTGGTTGGCATCTCAGTAACGGGTATGAAATAAAAGTCATATTCAAACATTGTCAGATTTAACTAAGAGTAACTCTCCCAATATATGATTTTTTTACATCCACAGTATTCAAACTCTTAACCTTAGCTTAAGAAGAACCTAATCAGTTCTATTCAATTTAATCTTCAATTTAATTTTGCTAATTTTATCTCCTATGTCTAAATATTTGGAATTAGGGTGGCCCAATGCACAAGGCTCCCACCAAGTGGGATCTGTGGAGGGATAGATATACGCAGCCTTATCCTTGCAAGCGGAGAGGCTGTTTCCAGGATTTGAATATTTTATAAAGCTATCAAAAAAATCATTTGTAATACAAGGAATCACTTATTTGATAATTTCTAATCCTATGCATTACACAATGTGTCCTACAAAATTCTAGTATTACATACACTTGGATACTTAGTGCCTTAATTTCATATGCAAGATTCATGTTGTGCTTCCAGAAAAATGCATCATTCATGCATCTTCAATTTAATTTACAGTTGAAGCCATATACCCTTGTGACCTCTGTGAGTGCGTGTGTCTATTTTTTATGATATAATTAGAAGTTTCTTTGGATTTACAATGGCAGGCATGAATCTACATTCATCAAAAGAATAGTTGAAGAAATACTCAGCAAGCTGAACCGTACACCTTTGAATGTTGCTAAACATCCTGTGGGATTGGAGTCTCCTTTATTGGACATGGAATCATTGTTAGGTATCCAATCAGAAAAAGATGTGAGGGTTCTTGGAATCCATGGAATTGGAGGCATAGGTAAAACAACCATTGCTAAAGCTCTCTATAACCATATCTCGAACCAATTTGAGGCCAGCACATTCATTGCAAATGTAAGAGAAATCTCAAAGAAAAAGTTCGGCTTAGTTCAATTACAAGAAGCTCTTCTTTCTGAGATACTAAACTATAGAGACTTAAAAGTCTGCAATATAGCTAGGGGAATGAACCTCATAAAGAACAGGCTTTGTTCTAAAAGAGTTCTTATAGTTCTCGACGATGTAGATTCAATAGAGCAACTTGAATCATTGGTTGGAGAAAATAGCTGGCTTGGCTCAGGAAGTAGAGTTGTCATAACAACTAGAGATGAACATTTGTTAATTGCTCACAGTGTTGAAGCAGTCTACAAAGTTAAAGAGTTAAGTTATGATCATGCTCTTGAATTGTTCAGCTGGTATGCCTTCAAAAAACCCTCTCCCCCCATAAATTATGAGAACCTTTCATCTCACATATTAAGCTACTCCAAGGGTCTTCCATTGGCTTTAACTGTGTTGGGATCTTACTTATTTGGGAGGAGTATAGTAGAGTGGAAAAGTGCAATACACAAACTGAAGAACACTCCAAGCAAACAGATTTCCAAAGTGCTTAAGATCAGCTTTGATGGGTTGGAGGAAAATGAGAAGGCCATTTTTCTGGATATTGCATGCTTTTTCAAAGGAGAGGACAAAGAGTATGTGAAGAAGATCCTAGAAGCTTGTGACTTGCACCCGGATATTGGAATCGGAGTTCTTGTGGACAAGTCCCTTGTTACTGTTAATATGAACAAGCTTTGGATACATGACTTGATTCAAGAAATGGCCAAAGAAATTGTTCTCTCTGAATCCCCCAAAGACCCTAGCAAACGTAGCAGATTATGGTTTTCTCAGGATGTCCTTCAAGTATTGATCGAACATAAGGTACTCTCCCATCTTAATTAATCCCTCTGGTTTTTAATATAAGACATATTTACCTAATTTGATTAGATTAAGAGAGTTGGTTAAATTAATTAATATGACATGTATTTTCTAAAGCACCCTAGTCATCTTCCTTAATCCCTTCATTCTCTCTTCTCATTAATTAGTGCTAGGGGCATCAATAAAGATAAATTAGGAAAAAATTGATACCTATGAAAAATATGTCTTATATTTAGGACCAAAATCGACTCCCTAAATATATTTTATATTAAGGACTAAAGGGAGTAAAACCTATTTGAACTATAAAGCACCACTAATTAACTACTTCCCCCAAAAAAACAAATACATATCTTAATTCATATTAGATGCAGCACAATACTTCAAATCGTACCAGAATGTATTGAATTATATATTCTATTATGTATTCATGTATATATACAACTCTGCTCTTAATGATTAGGATTTGAATTTACTAAACTTTTGTTTAAATATGTCTAGCTAATTATTCTTACTCATGGATGTGTGTAACCAGGAAAGTAACAACATAGAAGGCATAAGGCTAGACATACCTGAAACAGAAAGTGTGAAGATCAGTGGCAAAGCCTTGGAGAAGATGAAAAAGCTTAGAATTCTTATGGTTGATAGTGCAAACTTTTCAGGTGGTGTTCCATATCTGTCTGATGAGCTGAAGTTAATTGATTGGCCAAAATATCCATCTTCAACTCTGCCACCAAACTTTCATCCAAAGAGGCTTGTTTCTATAAAGATGAATCATAGCCGCATCAAGCATTTATGGAAGGGAGTTAAGGTTTGAAACTTTTGTTTCTGCAATTCAAGTTTGCTACATATAATTGAAATGAAAATTTAAAAAGATGTTCTTAGAAGTAATATCTCCCATATAAAATCAATATCAATTTGGATATATTTTGCTTTTTTAATCCAGTTCATCACATTTTAATACTGATGATGGTTCAGATATTTCGAGACCTGAAGTTTCTATCCTTTAGCTGCTGCGAATATCTCTCAGAAATTCCAAACTTCTCATTGACTCCATACATTGAGAGTTTGAATCTAGACCATTGCAAAAGTCTAATGGAAGTTCATGAGTCTGTGGGATCACTTGAAAAGCTTGTTACCTTAAACCTTGCTTTCTGCTCCAATCTCAAGACTCTTCCAAGTGGTTTCAGGTTAAAGTCTCTACGCTCTCTTCTCCTTACAGGCTGCACAAACCTCAGAAACTTCCCTGAGATTGTCGAGAAAATGGCAAGTGTCGAACAAGTCCTTCTTGAAGGGACTTCCATAAAAGCACTGCCTCAATCAATAGAATATTTGATTGGTCTAAAAATGTTGATGTTGGATTCTTGTCAAATGCTTGAGCATGTTCCTAGCAGCATTGAGAAGTTGCAGTACCTTACTAGCTTGTCTCTCACAAATTGCCCCAGAATTAGAGAGCTTCCAATGCTTTCACAGAATACGAGTTTTATATGGACAGATAATTGCAAATCGTTGCAAAAGTTTCCATATTTATACAGCCCATCAAGTTCAATTGCTGGTCTACAGGACTTTAAAAGATTTTTTTATATGAGTTTCGTCAATTGTCATAAACTGATTCATAAGCAATTCCAAGACCACATCACAAATCGTTTTTTCATGAGGTTGCCCTCTTTTCTCTTTATCTTCCTCTATAGGTTAGCTTTCTTCATATGGATATATTCAGCTTTACATGATTAGTCCAAACAAGTTTACATGCACATGTATGAATTGCTAATGACCTAGTAGCCTTGTTGCATGAAAGCTCTCCTGTAAGTGAGAGACCACAGGTTTGATCTCATTTGTAACCTCATATCGTTAGTGTCTGCCCCTCTAATTCAAATGTGTGTGAGAGAGAGAGAGAGAGAGAGAGAGAACTGACAGTAGACTTTCTTGCTTTGCAGGAATCTGGTTTTGAAGTCATTTTTCTTGGGAGCAAGGTCCCAGATTGGTTTGACCATCAGAGTACTAATGGATCAATCTCTCTTGAGGTGACTTCACGGTTTAACGGTAAGCCAGTGCAGTTGTTATATGGTGCTGCCTTTGAAGTGGACAGAGCATCTAATAATACTGTTGGAACTGGCAAGTTTTCTTGTTTTCTTCGAATGACGATTAATGAAAACCAAGTTTTAGCCATAGAAAGAAATTTTGGTTCAATGGAGACAAGTCACCTATGGCTGATTAAGGCAAATATTGGTTTGATGTTGCCTATGGTGTGGCCTTTCAACCATGATATGCGTTATTGGAATCGTTTGGTGGTTACGTTTGGGGTCTCTCAAGCATCAACCAAAGTGAAAGCGAAAGTAGTCCTGAAATGGTGTGGTTTTCATATTTTATGCTAACAAGATGGGCATCTTATTGATCATGCTATAGTTAAAAACAAAGTATGACCAATAATTGCTTTAATCTTTGTAAAAGCTAAGAACTTGTTAATTTGAAAAGTGTTTGATTATAAACCTTAGTGTTTACCCAGTGATTATAAAAATAAATCTTGCTCATGCTACTTTTTTTTTTCCTTGCTGAAAGAGTGGCCTTATTGGTCTGAATCAAAGAATAAACCTTTTCAAATACCGAAAAATTTCTTGCTTTATTATGCTCTGTCAATGATCAATGAACTACATATGCTTGCAAAGATCACTAGAAAAATGCACAAGCTTTAACCACCTCAAGCGAATCCATGCCCTCCATATGACGCTTGGAATTCTCCCCAATCTTCAGTCTTTAGCTTGCAAGCTTCTAGAAACTTACAAGAATCTGGGCAAACTACGAGACGCTCAAAATATCTTCAACCAGATTCAAAACCCAAACATTGTATCTTAGACATCCCTCCTTAATCCCTATCTCCATTCTAATCTTCTCGCCAAATCCCTTGCCGTCTTTTCCCTCTACATACACACCGGATTCATACCCGACAACTCCTTGGTAGTTGGAGCTTTGTCGTCATGTGGGCGTGGCAAGGATTTGATCAGAGGAAGGGCAATTCATGGGATGATTTTAAGGAATCACTTAGATGAGAATACTATTGTGGGTAATGCACTGATTGATATGTATTGTCAAAATAGGAAAATTGAATTGGCCATCTTAGTCTTCGAAAGGAAGAGATTAAAGGATATATTTTCCTAGACTACTCTGTTCAATGGCTATATTTTGTCCAATGATCTGAATTCTGCACACAAACTATTCGACGAAATGCCGGAGAGAAACTTTGTTTCTTGGACAGCTATGATAACTGGTTATGTTCAAGGAGGAGTGTCACGCCCTTATTTTAATTTCACATTTACCAGAGTATTCGCGGAAAACGATATGCGGTTCGGTAGGCAATACATGAATAGCATAACTATACTGATAATATGTGCATGATTACATAAATTTCCCACAGGGGTTCGTACCTGATAAATTCAAATAATGTAGCCGCACAAGGCTACTAGGGTATCTAAACCCATCCCAGTGAAATGGATACTTCTTTCCGTCTTCATTCCACTACTGTAATCCCCTCGTACGGTACCCTGCATTGTTGTTTGCTTATCTTTTATCGTCTCCTGTCGGAATTGTTGGTAGGGGAGGGTGAGATTCGAGAGAATCTCAGTAGGAAACAGATACCATAATGCATGCATGATTGATGCTATGTGTATGACATGTTAGCTTTATCTAGATGTATGCCCCATAATGACATTTCTGCATGCTCAATGTTTCATACAACAAGACTATGGCCACAGCGAAAACAGAAACAGAGCTTCATTTATTCAAACATGCTCTACACAATCAAGTAAAGCAATCACATACATCATTACACAAGCAAAGATATCAAATACATGCAAGTAAGGTAAGTCCCCTACCTCCAGTCTTTTCTCCGCCTCGAAACGTGTACCTCGTAACACGTGCCAACAGTTCGGGCTCCATATTTGATCCTACAACGCCAAAGGTACTGTTCAGACACTTCCATAGTGTTTATAGGGGTTATATGAGTCTATCTTGAAAAATTACTAAAATACCCCCGGGGACCCGGCCCCATCGTACCCGGTCCGGCTGTACTTTTCTCAAAATTCTAACCTGGGCTATCCTGACATATTTTCACCCAAGAAATCCATTTCCGGACTCAGAATTACCAAATTCACTACCAAAGGACGAAATTGCCCTTGGCAGCCCTTATTTCAGTGTTTTAGGGGCATTTTTGTAATTATGCTTTCTCGGCCTTTTCCGAAAAAGTGCCCAACTGTAACCCCACCTAATTTTCGCTCTTGAACTCAATGGAACCATCAAATCATTGAAAATCCAACTCTAAGACTCATTTACAATGCTGACCGAAATATATAGGTTTTAAGGGGAAAATTGGGGTTTTTCGGTTTCGGCTCCGTAAACACGTTTCTTTCCACTCCTAACCACTTTATTGACTATTCCATTAGGTTACAACTACCATTTAGTACCAATTTGGGCAGCATAACAGCCCCACATACCCATTTCTAAAAATTAAAACCAATGGCAATTCGGCGAAATTTCACCGATTAAATTGCCCACAGCAGCTAGAATAGTCAATATACATGAGTTTGGAAGTTACCTCAAGCTCCCACTTGATTTTCCTTGACTTGGCTGAAAACCCTAGGTGTTTTAACACCAAAAGAGGAGCTTCCAAACCTTAAAGAACATAAAGGAGTAGCTTAGGATCGGAGTTATACGCGTTAGGAACTAGATCTTCGGAGAAATCGGCTTACCTTGCGAGTTGTCTTCTCCTTTTCTCCCAAAACCCTCTCAACTCTTTTCTTTATTTTTGGGTGCAGAATGGCGTCGGAATGCTGTAGGAGAAAGATGATATTTCTTTAATAATCTTATGCTTATGTCATCAACAATTTTCCATTTTCGGATTTTTCAGAAATTTTGGCAGATTTCTGCCCAAACTTTGAAAAATCATAAATAATTCTAGAAAAATATAATTGAAGTGATTCCAAAGCCTATAGAACCCTTATTAAGTCTAGTTTCAAGGAAAAATATAGAATTTTGCTTAATGGAATCACAAAATTCCCAGAATTTCAATCTTTACATACTGTTCCAGAAATTTCACAGTTTTTTTGTGATGACTTCAAAAATTCATATCTTTTTGTGTATAGCTCTAATTGATTCGTATGACCTATCAAATTAAAGCTTAGGATGTCTACTTTCATCCTGTAAAATCTCATAATTTTTTGCTTATCATTTAGTCTTCCAAAACCTTATGATAAGCTCACTACCTCATAGGCGATTTTATCAAAAACATAATTATATTCTCCAAAATTCACCATTTTACTTTCTTAATACCCCAAAGATATTAGAAGCATTAGAGAATAAATTTGGGCTTCTACTAAATTGGGGCTTAGTAGTCCACTTAATCTAGGCTTATTCCCAAGCCTCAAATCCCAAATTTCGGGGTATTACAAGGAGCACCTGTCTAAGCTCTTGAACTCTTTCAGAAAATGGAGGTTCGTCTTTGTTCTAGTGTAGCTACATTAATAGTGGCAATGCTCTCTGCATGTGCCGATACCAATACCTTAATTTCGGTCAATCCATCCATGGAAACATAAGCAAAACAAACCTTGAGGTGGATGTGACAGTGAATAATGCTTTGATGGATATGTACTCAAAAGTGGGAGGCTTGATTTGGCTATAAGAGTATTTGATGAGATCTTGGAGAAGGATGTGTTTTCGTGGACAACAATGATATCAGGCTACGCGTATCATGGGAAAGGACAAGAAGCTTTGGAGGTATATTCTAAGATGATGTTAGCAGAATCAAAGGTAACCCCAAATGAGGTTACATTTCTGTCACTTTTAACAGCTTGTAGCCATTCAGGATTAGTTCATGAGGGGAAAATGTTATTCAAAAGAATGATTCATTACCATGGTTTGAAACCCAACATTCAGCATTATGGATGCCTAGTTGATTCGCTCAGCCGAGTCAAGTTTCTCAAATAAGCAAAAGAGATGATTGAGTTGATGGTGCCTATTATTGAACCTGATGCTGCAATCTGGGGGTCCTTCCTCACAGCTTGCTTAATCCATGGGAATTTGAAGTTAGCTATAATAGCTGGAAGGAAGGTGATTGAGCTTGAACCAAGCGGTGATGATGGCGTTTATATGCTTCTGTGGAGTGCTTATTATGCTGCAAACATGTGGGAAGAGGCATTTGAAGTAAGGAAGCTTATGAGAGCAAATAAGATTAGAAGAAAGACATGTTGTAGTTGGGTTGAAATGAATGGTATTGTTCAAGAGTTTCATGCTGCTGATGATAAATTGCTTCATTTTAGCACTGATCAACTCTGCTTATTACTACAACAACTGAAGGAGCACTCAAAAGACCTACCAATTTTGAAAAGCCTAGGTCTTTAGAAATGATTGATGATTAGGTTTGTTGATCCATTTATTATTATACATGTAATGCTTGGAATCCACCTGATAATTGACGAATCCAATGTTCTAACTTCTAGCCATTGAATTGAGGCAAAAAAGTTGGCAAAATAAAAAAAAAAGATTTACGATGAGTCATGTTTTACTGTAACTGTAAACTGTCGTTTCCGAGTCTTTTCCACATCAATATTAAATTTTTAAAATTTTATCTTTGGTTAGACTGATAAATGTGTTCCATAATTTCACTCAACCCTACATAATGTGACTTTATTTCATTGATAATTCTGAAATTACACGATTTATCTAAAGACTTACATAAAATTTTGTCAAGTAAAATTTTGTTTCGAAATTAAATGACTTAAATACCCTTCATTCATTCGTTTTACAAGTACATATAATTTACAGTTTTCAATTTACACTATAACAGTCTATACAAAAATTTATCAGTTTTTAGGGGTGAATTTACAATTGTACATGAGCATTTAAATTTCAAACAACTAATAGCATCAAATTTTATAAAGTGTACATATGAAAATTTACAACTCCTAATTTTCTATTATTATCACAATAATATACAAGTATTCATAGATGAATTCACAAATCACAAGTACATGTAAATATTTTAACAACTAATAATAGAGAAATAATAAGTTTCCATATTAAGAAAGAGCATTTAAGTTTTTTTCCCATTAAAACGTAATTTTACTTTATCGGTCAATACCATAGTGTAATTTCATGGGAACATATTTTATGTGATGAGGAAAACTGTACTTATCACCCATATTCATCATCAGATTTATTTTAAATGATCCAGATTTAATTTAATTTTTATATTTTAAATACATTTTTATTTTATTATATAAAGAATTAAAAATAAAGATAATTTTATATTTATCATTTCTTATAAAAATAAATTAATTATATACAAAATCACAAAATTAAAATTTAAAATTTAGACCACTTATATCAAAATTTGAATATTTAAAATCTCAGCATATTAATAAATAATTAGGTGCTCATAAGTGCGTGATGAGCACGTAATGCAGACACAATTTCATCGGACCTGGCTTTAGTCATTTTCTATAAAAAAAAAAAAAGGACAGCTTTTTTCTTGATCTGGACAGGAGATTAAAACCTCAACAATTCAGTTTTAATATAGACCTTTTTAGTGCAGCGTTTTCTTAAAAAATAAATCTTTATTATGTAAGTGGAGATAAAACCCCTCTCACATATTTACCTCGTATACCGTAAATTATAATTTATAAATACTTATTACTCAAAAATAAACTATATCAAACTAAAACTGTATTATAAAAATATCATGACATACGTGGACACGTTCTAACTGCCACCTTGTTTTTATTCCAGTAAGAAGATAAGAACCCCATCGATCTCCTACCACCATGAAAAGCCTAGACATGTCTACTTCTGAATCTGAAGCTCACGTGGCTCTCCTCCCAAGCGCCGGCATGGGCCACCTCACGCCGTTTCTCAGACTCGCCGCTCTTCTTGCGCACAACAACCTCCGAGTCACTCTCATAACAACTCGGCCCACCGTCTTGCTTGCCGAGTCACACCTCCTCGATCGCTTCCGATCGTCGCTTCCTCAAGTCAACCTCGTTGACTTCCACCCCCTGCCTCTCGATCCCGCCACCGTCAATTTCTCGGACCCGTTTTGGATCCGATTCGAGGCCATGTGCCGTTCCTCTCACCTTCTCTCTCCTCTCATTCTCTCCCTGGAGCCCCCCTCTCCGCTTTCGTCCTCGACATGACGTTGATTTCCCCTGTCATTCCTATCACATGTGCTCTTTCTCTTCCTTCCTTCATTTTCTTCACTTCTTCAGTCAAAATGCTCTCCTTCTACTCATATCTCCCTACTTCTTCGTTCTTGGCTGATGATGATGATGTTTGCATTCCTGGGATTTCCTCAATCCCCAGATCTTCAATCCCTCCTCCGCTTCTTGTGCCCGACGGTGTCTTCGTCAAAAAATTCTTCCAGGACAGCGCCAACCTCAAGAAACTAGATGGTGTTCTGATTAACTCCTT